>CAXAJV010000020.1:7866428-9177500 GCA_963969225.1 Xylocopa violacea | reverse complement strand
AATCTCGCGATCCGTCGTGCTCGCGATCCAGTTATCACTTATTTACGACGTCTCGAGGCGGCGGACGAAAAAGAATCGCGTGTCAAAGCCGAGGCCGAGACTGAGCGTCGTGAAAATTTTATGCCCCGTAGGAGAGAGTCCTCGCTCTATCCCGTGCCGCACGCCAATCACCATCAACCCATCGCAGCCAGCCGCCGTTCTTTCATGGCCCGATACAGTTTACATAAAACTATAAAATTATGGCCGTGGCCGCCGAAAACCCCGAGCGGAGGAGACGCAGGATCCAGGAGGAGGCGCGAGGAGCGTCGACGAGACGGCGCTGAGGAAGCACCGCGACGGAGAGGTGGGTGGGACGACGCAGGCTATATCGTAAACTCGATGGGGTATTTTTACATGAAGTCATTAAACCCGGTTTACTGCGAAACAAAGTGCCTCCTACGGGTCCGTCGCTGTTCGTCGCGTCGCTTAATTACTCCTCATCGCCGAATTAAGGAGCCAGATCGCGCTCCGCTTTAATGAGAGACGAATGTTTAATGAGCGATCCCCGTGGCCCCGTATTTCGCGCATCCCGGCGACAGTTCTCACGGTGTAAAGGAAATTGTTGTACCGCGCCGTATTTTCCGCGATAAACCGCGGCCAGCCGGGATTTTCAATTAGCCGAGGACGCGAGAGGGATGCGGAGGATTCTCGCGCACGAAAAAGTTTCATATCCTCTCCTGCCGCGGGCCATCTTCATAATAATGTATTATATTTAACGCGAGAGACACGGGCGGAGAAAGTTTGGAGAAGCATTTTATTCGTTCGTATTTTTAAAGAATAAACTCGAAGCGCGGGAATATTTTTAGGATGCACTCGAATCTGGGTCCCTTTTTCCCGGAAGACTTTCAGATATCGAACAGCAAGCTGTGTGGTAGTAAATATTTATTTACTCATGTTTTTAAATTAAGTTCCTCGCGAAGGAAAAGGAAATGAATTCGAAGCAACGTTTGCAAAATCCCTCGGTCCAAAATCTGGGTCTCAATTTCTAAATACTTCCCCGTTTCGAAGCAATCTCATTTCTCTACGGAACCAGCGCAAGTAGATTCGTCCGGGTCATGGTCAGACGCGATGGACCAGACGCCTCGCGCGAGTCTCATCCGATGTGCGGTCGCTTCTCGTTCCGCATCCCGGTCAGAAACGTCCACGTTGACCCAGAACCGACGGATTCGGATACTTTAAGCGAGACGTACCGCTGACGTAGCGAATTTTTGCTCGCAGGACGAGAGGTATGGCGGAAATCGAGGTCAAGCTTATCGGGTTTATGACGCGCAATCAAGGAAGGAACGAAAGCGATGTTTCTTTAATAAAACTGCTTACCCAGCTGATGGTATTTCCAGATATTCTATACCCCGTCTCAACGCTTCTCCTATTACCAAAAACCTAAGATCCTTAACCCAGTTCTCTATCGACGAACGCGGAGGATTCAAGGTTTTCATCAAATATCGAAGCGAAAGCGTATACGTATTTCCCTCGCTTCCGATCAACCCGTACCTTCCATTTTCGCGAAACCATTTAAATTCCAAATGCGATCTTCTCGTTTAGAATTCCACTCTACCCGGGAGCATCGCTGGCAGCCATCGCGAATTACTATTAACAAACGATGCCGCTCGTTAAACCCGCTTACCCTGAAAAACCGTTCGCGGGGGCCGTGTTCCGTTTACAACTCAATTCCTCGAGCTACCACCCCCGGCACGGCCTCGCGTTTAAAACGCGCTCGCTCATCAGGGGCGTCTGCCGTCGTTTTCCGCGCATACATTAAAGTCCACCTTAAACCGCGCGAAACGGAACGCGAGGGTGGCGCGGACGCGAGCGGAACGACGAAACGAGAGATCGTATACGGCGGATCGCGTTGTTAAAGCGCCGCCGTAGACAAACAATTTTTAAGGGGTAGTTAAATCGCGACGCCGCGCGTCCCATCGTGGTAATCATTCGATACGACGAGGCGCGGCGGCCGTTTCCGCTGGGACGCGTTTTACGGACGGCCTCGTCGAGCGCTTTTTACCGGTATAAAAAATTTCGCGTCTTATTTAAACGTTCCCCAAAGCGGGGGCGGCTCCTTCTCGAGCGCCCAGCGCTGGGGCGGCCGCGGTGGAAGACGAGGGGCGAGGTCTAATATCGTTTTTACGATATAAGTTCGAGGGTGTGCCGCGGAATCGCGAAGGGTTAGGCCCCGTGAACGGCGAGCGCGCGGCTTACCAACGAAACGGATTATAATTGACGCCACGGCCGTAAATCTCGGCCGTTTTGGGGTTTTATGACGGAAACGGGAAATTGGCCAGGGACGCTTCCGTCTATTAAAAATATGCAAAGTTTCCTTAACGCGAGACGTCGATATCTGTCCCGTGTCTTTGGGGGGTGGGTGACATGAGTTCAATTTACGAATTTTATTAAGAATTCTCCTTCCTTTCCAATTCCGCGAGATTACGCGCTTCGAGACAATCGTACGCGACCCTTGTTCACGCGGCGAAATTTCTGGCTGAACGAAAAAGCAGCGCGAAGGAAGCCGCTTACTTTGCACCCCCGCGATTTAAGGAATACGCGGTGCGCTCATAAACCGTAAAAGATTCCAGTCATAACTCGAACGGTATCGCGTTTTATTTAATTGCCCGGCTCGGCTCTTACCCGTCCCACCGTGCAGAAGACAGGGAGCAGAGGGGCGCCGCCAACTTCCTGTGCATAATATTATTTATTGCCGAAGAAGCTGTTAAACTCGAACGGCAACTCGCGCGGAATTAAACGCGATAAAATGTTTGTTATCCAATCGTGTCGCGCCTCTAACGCTCCTCCGCCGCTCTATCAGCTGGGGGATAAGGCCTGCGCTTTACAACCGCGCGAGAACCGCTCCGGGCGCTCGCCCTTCGCGGCGTGGCGCGCGAAGATCGCTCCAAGATGTCGATCAGTTAACGCGACTGCTCGCGGCCGATAAGCCCGACACGTCGCGCGTAAATCCTCCTTAATTCACCGTCGAGAGCCAGTTTTATCCGGCCGCTACCCGCCGTCGCGTATTTCGCAGCCAGCCACTATGGCAGGTGTACCATTCGACGCCCGTTTACAGTTATGGCCCAACAGGCACTCGATACGCCGCGCGGTTTTATCGGCCGATCGAGTTTTCCGTGCTTCCGTCAGCTATCAGCCTCGAACGGCTCGTCGAATGGATAGTTCCTTCTCCGGCTGGAATTGTCTCGTTTCGCAGTGACGTCGAGGATAGTTTGCTGATGATTGAATGGAAGTTTTGTGGCTGGCTTCTCTGCACGTGTACGTGCATGCACGGAGGCTTTTTTATTGGCATTTTCATGGTAGAAATTTGATGGACGTGACTGTTTTAGAGAGACGCGAGGCTGATAAAAAGTATATCGAATATTCTCCACATTGATACACACTGAAACAGATCTTTGCGAAAGCTATTCTCAAGCGACTTCTTAAGTTTCTTACAAGTCTCTCTAAGTTAAATTAGAAATTCTACATTAATTTCTAAATGAATATTTCACGAAACCGTAGTTTACTAAAAGTAACTTTACTACTTTGCTTCATTTAACAAGACACAGTCAGAGCATAGGAACTCCCAGAAGAACAGAATACCAGAATTGATAAAATTGCATAAAATTGCATAAAATGGCACAATTCGCGAGTGACCTCGAGGATCGGTTCAGGACGGTGTGCCAAGATTCCCGACCCCGTCTGGTACCCACGGTCTACTCGCGGAAGAGCGCTCAATTCCGCGCGGCGAAGTGTCAGGGACGATGGGCTCGTGTGACTCCCGATTACACGTCCCGTCATTACGGTGCCGGTATTTTATCGTCCGGCTGAGTTACGGGGTTTCCGCTCGTTAACCGGAAACTTCCAAGGGACCGTCACGGTGAAATTTAAATTGGGAAAGTATTTTACGAGCACCGCGACAGTTTCACGGTAGCGTTGTCACATCTTGATGAACTTCCGGTAACGATCGCGCGGTAACATCCTACTCGGGCCCCGTTTTCGTTATCCACCGTCGTCCCGAAGGAATCCGCTTCGAGATCGGCCATTTCGCCGAGATTAACGAACGTCGATCGCTTATTCGGACCATTTATCCGCGATTGCAGACCACGATCCGCGATTATCATAACCGATTGCCACATGCGCGCAAGTTTCTGGGAATCTTGGAACAGGAACGGATTGGTTCAGCACCTGTAGATTTGGAGGGTCTGTTGGACCAACGAATGGCGCACAGTTGCAAGAACTGAGGATTTATTAAAATTCTACTTGGTTGGTAGAAGAAGAAAAAATTCTCAAATACCATATTTGAATTTATGAATAATCTTTAACTGTGTCCACATGAATTTATCTTAGTTCTATCTGTGTCTGTGGCATACACCAATTTAAAGAATCTGTTGGACCAACGAATGGCGCGCAATTGCGAGAACTGAGGATTTATTAAAATTCTACTTGGTTGGTAGGAGAAGAAAAATTCTCAAATACCATATTTGAATTTATGAATAATCTTTAACTGTGTCCACATGAATTTATCTTAGTTCTATCTGTGTCTGTGGCATACACCAATTTAAAGAATCTGTTGGACCAACGAATGGCACGCAATTGCGAGAACTGAGGATTTATTAAAATTCTACTTGGTTGATAGCAGAAGAAAACATTCTCAAATACCATATTTGAATTTATGAATAATCTTTAACTGTGTCCACATGAATTTATCTTAGTTCTATCTGTGTCTGTGGCATACACCAATTTAAAGAATCTGTTGGACCAACGAATGGCGCGCAATTGCGAGAACTGAGGATTTATTAAAATTCTGCTTGGTTGGTAGCAGGAGAAAAATTTTCAAATACCATATTTGAATTTATGAATAATCTTTAACTGTGTCCACATGAATTTATCTTAGTTCTATCTGTGTCTGTGGCATATACCAATTTAAAGAATCTGTTGGACCAACGAATGGCGCGCAATTGCGAGAACTGAGAATTTATTAACCCTTTGCGGCCGAAAGGCGACTCTTAGTCGCCATGGCGTTTTATACAGTAACTGGAGTGTTTTACTGATTGATTTTAAGTTTTGATGTTCTACAATAATGAATTTGGAAGGTAAATTAACTCGAGTGAGTATGAAATTGATTTTCAACTGTCGGAAAACGAGATTAGTTGTATTCACGAGGAGAAAAAGTCGTCGAGTGCAAATGGTTAAAATTAAAATCGTTCAGGAGAAGAAAACATTCTCAAACACCATATTTCCAATTTACCAATAATCCGTCACTGTGTCCACACGAATTTATCTCAGTTCTGTCGAACACGCCAATTTAGAGAACGTTTATTTCCAGCAAACAATTTGGCAAGCGAAAAGTACGTGTCCGCTGATAAAGAGTATTTGCTCGCTCGATGATACGCGACGCAGCTGTTTACGTATCCTACGCGCGTTTCCTCGTGACGAAAGAAAAAAAAAAGAACGTCAGGGGAACGCGTGCCTCGCGATAGATCACTGCGAACTCGATAGGAATATTTCACGCGGCGTCCGCTGGCACGACCGGAGGTGGCGTTTTTCCGCGACTGATTTAAGAGGCTCGAAACCAATGCGACAGCCACGACGAGGATATTGGACGGACACGGTCGGTTGATTAATGTTGATACCGTGAAACGTCCAGTAATAATGCGTTCGCGTGCGCCGAAGCGGACGACGAGGGCGACGAACGTGCAATTTGTGTGATTTTACTATTCGCGTTGGCGTTTTGTAATTGTGATTGATGAGCAACGGCCACGTTAGACGCGGCATTGTCGCGGATATGTTTGCCGTGGCAATGGGAAAATCATCGTCCATGCGTGTCACGCGGACGGAGCCGGTAATTGGGCGTCGACCGTGTCCGCGCCTTTGATTATCGACACTTGATTAAACGGGAATATTCAATGTTTAAAACGGCGCGACAAATTGGCTACGAAAATCCTCCACGCTCTTTCAATTTTCAAATTCTACGCCGTACGATAGAGTCGTTCGCTCGCCGTTTAGTCGCCGTGCTCGCGCCGTGGCCACCCACCTTGCCACTCCAATTACCGCAAAATAAATGATCGAATAATCGCGCGTCAGTCTCCACCACAATCAGCACATTTTCACTCGGCGCAAAGCACACAAGGAGCGCGAATGCTCGCGCGACACGCATCGCCGGGGGTTGAGCGTCGTCGAACGGACCGCGTGCCTGTAATTTGTACAATTTTAATCAATCTTTAATGGCGCGTCGTGTACGCGGCGTAATCTGTCATCAGGAGCGCATTACTTACAACGCTCGGCCGTGGCGAGGCTTAATTCAGCCGGTAATTGGAGGCTCGATGCATTTTTGATTCGCGCACGCCAGGTAGCCGGGACGGCCGAGATTCGAGAGATAAACCAGGCATCGCGACGCGAGAAGGAGCCGGTGGCTTTCGTGGAAGCGGACGATAACGCGCCGGCTACGCCTCCGCGGCCGATTATCTGAATTACATGTATAATAAATGAATTATCGCGTTCGACGCTCGGGTACGCGTTATGCAATTACCGATTAAGCGGCGGACACGAGGATTTCGCGGGCACGGAATCGCGTCACGTGTCGATCGGCGATTCATTAAAAATGATCGAACAAGGAAAGCCCATTACAGTTGTACGGTGTAATTGGCAACGATATCTGGAACCCTCGTGCAGCTATACGACGATAAGAGCAACGATGTGCTAGATGTGTAACGATTTCTATGTACAACAATTGTTCTCGGTTATAAGTAATGAATCGCGTGGTTATTAAAAGAATATGTTGTTAAAATAATAAAATATTGAAGAGTTAAAATAAAGAATTGGCAAAAAAATCCTTCAGGTCCCACCGAGATTTGAACTCGGATCGCTGGATTCAAAGTCCAGAGTGCTAACCATTACACCATGGGACCTTCGTGTTAGACGATGCCTCATTGCCACTCATTTCGGGTCGATCGATAAATTTAAATCGATAACGATGTTCGTTATTATTTGTTACTTATACTGTTACTTGTTAATAAACGTTGATAATATATAGATTGCGCGCGAGAGTTATTTATATTCGAATAGAATCTCTGAGGGACTTGAAATATATACGCGAGTGAAGTATAAATATACTTTCAATACAACACTGTGTATATATAATCGTGTAACTAGTAATAAAAAATTATTATAAATTAAAAATACTTGTCTTTTATATTATATATCCTTAAAAATCCAAAAATACTTTATATATTTATTTGTCTTTTATATTTTATATATCTTCTGTATTAAATATAACTTCACGTTCTCTCTGTAAGCACAACTATGAAATACCACCACTTGTTGCGATTTCTTTAGCAATTTTAATCGCATAACAAATAATTACATGTATCCCTCGACAACTATTAATACGACCAACGCAAACACCCGTACGCAGAACCTCTCTTACCAACGTTTCAATAACACGCCGTCCCCGCCACAATCTGCAAACAAATCCCGATCATCTCGTTCATCCCTCGAAGAGAAGGATGGACAGCGAAAAAGGAACGAGGAGAGGGAAATGCTGGTAATTTACAAACCCCTTCCCAGATCCCCGACACTCGAGGATCCACAACCCCGTTCGACGCGTGGGGCGAAAGGAAAAAAGCCTCTTGAGCCATTTCACGAGTGTCGTCCCGGATCGGAAGAGGGCGAACAATATATAAATTCAGAACGCCCCACCCCGTCAGGGGTGAAAGTGAACATAGATTTCGAAAGCATCGACAAGCGACGGAGAAAGGCGGGTCGAGCGTTGACGGGGTTGCAACGCGCGGGGGGGGGGAGGTGGTTTCGAGGGGTGAAAAGGGGGTTCAGTGGCGCGAACCCTCGCGCGTAGTCGCGACGGCGTGTCAACCCCTAATTGAACGGAAGCTGGCAATAAATATTATGTTTCTTTTTCGTGGGGCCGGTTTTATAATGGCGTCGGGTCTTCGCAGGCTGGCGGCGGAAGCGGATGTGCAATCAGTGTGACATGTGCTCGTGGCGGGCCAGCACGAATTTATTTTCCCCGCGTCGCTTCGTCCACGGGGTTGATTCCGGAACGAGCGATTAAACAGAAATTGCCGCTCCGCTTGATGCGCAGCGGCGTTCTATTATTTGTCTACTTTCCAGCGCGGAAATTGAGTCACGTCGCCTTGAGCGACGCACAGGTGTGGAGCGCTTCTTTCTATTGGTCGCTTTGGGAGCATGGATTTCTAATTCTATTTTCCGCGAACGATTTCTTTTTTTTTCCCGTTCCTATTCGATGAGTCACGCTTATCAGCTGCGCGTTACATATAGATACCGTGCGTTTCTTTTCGAAATGTTAATCCATTTCGAAGCAAAAAACGCTTGTCGAGTAATATACCGATAATTGAACGGCTGACGTTCGCGGTTTCACGAACGCAACTGAAGAAACAAAAGCTGAATAGATTTGCTTTGCCGTGATTGACGCGCAGGTGCGAGCGCATCCTCTTTCCACCGTTTAATTTCATCTAGAAACCAGACTACCACTTCCTTCTCATTTCGAGCCTTCTCTTTTTAATTAATGAGGTGGATTTTTTCAGTTTCCATACGTTTCCTTTTGTAGAATGTTGAGTTTCAAACCGACTGCGCCGAACGACAGTTTGAAAGCCAAAATAAAACCACGCCTCCGTCGCTCCTGAATCAATCCACGGGAACAGATTCATTCTCCGGCGCGGTGCATCGAAATCGAATATTAATGGAAGCCAAACAAACCGCGATCGAGGAGGCCCCGTGACACGCAACGCACTTAACACCAATCATCCGACGGTGTCGATATGATTAATGAAAGGGGGGACGAGGAATGCGTGAACGCGCCATTCATCAAAGGGAGTCGAAAGAACAGGTGGGCCATCGACCCTCCGCTTTGTCTTTTCCTCGACCAAAAGCAGACCTCTCTCCGCCGTTTCCCTCCGATTCTCTCGTTTCATTTGAATTCGTGACGCACAGGGTGTCCTTGTCTACGCAATTAAGCCAAGCCACGTCATAATACTGTATAACGTAACAAATGGCCAAATAAATAATAAAATTGACAATAGAAACGCAAAATACTATCTCCTTTTTCAGCTCTGAACTTATTGCTGCGCGTTTTCTCGCGTTTCGAACTAAGTCTCAACGCTTCGCACGGACACCCTGTATAAAACGAATGGCGAACGTTCCTCCTGAGCAAAGGGAGGGCCGCAGCGCGTCGCAGGGCTGCGACTTCCGGTTCCTTTCCGATAATTAGAAACAGCCTCGTCTCGCGATAACAATAATGCCGCGTGGCGCGGCCCTCAAGGGTGGCGAGCAACTCGTTCGACATCAAAGCGATGCCCCCCGCGGGCCGCGCTATGCATCAAGGCGTCGCTAATGAGATTCACTTTACGGGGTTTGTCCCGAGCCGCGTCTCCGTCGATGCTCCGCTCCTTCGTCTACGTTCGATTGTTTCGATCGTTGCGTCGATAGCCGCGTTTCGCGCCTTTGACGACGATGAAACGCGCAGCCTCGACGACAGCCTTTTCAGACTGCGAGCGATCGCGTGCAATCGGAACGATCCCGCTTTTTGCTGCCCAAAGTCTGCCGCGTCTGCCTCGTTTTTAGAGGCGTTCATTGTTAAGGGTGAATGGAGTAAGTGAGAGGATGTTCGCGGGGTGTGGGCCTCGACGAACGGGGTGGGAAACAGGAAACGCGAGGAAATGGGAAAGGGGTGGAGTGTCGTGAAATAATGATGGAATACAAATAAATTGAAAATAATGGAGCGTGACGAATATCGTGATACCGTAATTCTGTCCCACGGATATTGTTCCGTTTCCTTTTGGAAATGGAAGGATCGAATCGTGATCGCAGCCTTCATTAACCAATCGTTCCAGCTAATTGAGACCTTCGAGCGATCGCAAGCCTGGCATCAGCTATCGACGTCGATGCGAACCAATTTTTCCGTCGTAAATTCTAAGCAGACTCGAGCGAAGGTCGCGGAGCGCGTAAATTCATCGTCGATATTTTACGCGGTGTTATTACGTTCTTAAATTGAATGCCACTTACGTAAAGATTCATTGCCGGGTAACAGACACTTTATTAAAGATTTTATCATTGCGCGGTATTAAGCGAGCCGTGGTACGAGCATATACGTTACCAATTATACGCACGACGGTCTTTAACCGTCTCTAGATACGATTATACGTTTCCGTTACATCGTGTGCTTAATTGGATCGATCATTTCTACCTGGGTAATTTCAGCCTGACGGCAGCTTGCATTAACGATCTGTGTGCATATTGCCTACACCGCGACTAGTAATCCTGCATGGTCATCGATACGTTTCGCTTAAGTATTTAGAAAATTGTACCGATTCTGTACATGAATCATTCTGGACAATGGTTCACGCGTACGATACTTTTCGTTTGAATATTTAGAAAATTGTATTGAATTGATACTGATCACTCTGGACAATGGTCCACGCGTACGATAACTCGCAATGGTAATAATTAACAAATCACAATGGTTATATGTAATTTGTCTGCACTTTACGCAGAAAATGTGGAAAATATTACAGAGAAAAATAGAGACGATAAAAGAGGTAGAACATTAGCTTCGCGTGTATTGTTTCACTCTGATTTGATTCACTCCGCAGGACTACGAGACTACAAAATCGTAGCCAATCGCAACCCCTTCCGTCAAAATCAAAAGCAAAGAGAAAACTAGTAAACCCACAGAAAATTAAAAAATATTGCAGAGAAAAATAAAGACGACAAAAGGCATAGAACTTTACGTTCACTCTGATTTGATTCACTCTGATTTGATTCACTCCGCAGGACTACGAGGCTACAAGATCGTAGCCAATCGCAACCCCTTCTGTCATAATCAAAAGCGGAGAGAAAACTGCTAAACCCACAATCCCGGCGTCTCGTCCGCGGTCCAATTAACTCGCGAGCAAAACAAACGTCAATCACTCGACAAAAGAGGCTCGCGAGAAGACAATCGGGAGCGGAGCGAGGCGAAGAGCAACGAAGAGGCCGCCTCGAGCGTGTTCCGGCCGCGCGGCTCCCACGTTACTTTTCCGCGCCGTTAAGCCCGCTGTTAATTCCCGTTAATGCTTCCCGTTAATTACGTATGCATCTCGATGCACGCGAACGGCCGAGCGAGCGAAGGCGAAACGGCGGACGGGTGACGAGCGCATTATGATGCACCCCTGTGACGGCACGTGACCGGACCGCGAACCGGGCCGGATTTTAAAACGCGCGGCGGAGAAAAAAGGAGGAAGGCTCGTCGAGGGGTTCGACTTCCTCGTCCTCCTCCTCGAGAGAGAGATAGAAAGAGGGGAGGGGCTGAATTAACGGTGGAAAATAAAGGCGGACGCAGGCGCGGGTCACGGCTGGTGGCAAAATGGCCCGTGACTAAACGCGATTTCTATTCTGTTAAACCCGCCTCCCGTTTCGACGCCACGGAAAATTGCTCGCCGTGTTGTTCGATCGTCTCGCGTGTTACGGCTGCTGAACGTTATTAATAACGGGACGTTAACACGTTCGCTGTTCGAGGGTTTAGCGCGGACGATTCGAATCCTACTCGAGCGAGCGCGAACAAAGATTCCGAGGTTATCGTTATTATTCTTCGTTATTTTATAACGAATCGTATGCACGCAGCGAGCTAACGTATCGAAAAGAGAATTAACAATTAAAATGGCCCCTCAAGTTCGTATCGATCATTCTCGTGCGGCAATTGCGCCGCGGACTGTACCTGTGCATCACATATCATCCAGCAGACAGTGAATACATTAAGACAATTTGTAACTGACCCCCACGGCGGTGGAAATTGAAACAATTCAGCCCCCGAGGGGAGATTCCTCGTGTAAATAAATTGATAAATAATCGCGGAGCGGTTTTAATGGCGCGGTGACCGGAAGTCGATGGAACACTTTTACCCTGTGGCACGGTTAATCGCGCGAGCCTGCCGGAATTATTGTTCCATCTCGCGATCGCCGTCCGTCGATTCCATCCGTCTGTTCGTCCCTGGCCGCGTCGACAATTACGTATTCATGGATATTTTAATGAACTATCGCGGCGAGACGCGCTCGTCCACGGTCGGCCGGCCCGTTATCGCCCCGAGCCGCTTGCAACGCTTCGATTTCGACCGGGCGATGATGGATTAAAGCGTGAACGCGTTACATCGTTCATTATGCGGGAAGGGTTCGAGGAATTCCGTTCGTCAGGAATGCATCGTCGACGATGAAGTTTCACGAAACAATTCGGAAGCGAGTCGCAAAGAAATTGTAAAATATCTAAAACGATACGAAAGGGTCGCGCGTTTGCACCTCTGGATAGGTGCGCACAGAGTCGCACCCTTCCGTTAACTCAGGCTAGATTTGAGGAAAGCAACGGTGCGCAAAATTCGTACAAAACGCGCAACACACCCCAAAACGATCCGTGTTCCCTCGTTTATAACCCCGTATCGCGGAGTTTACAATGCGTTTCTGAAATTAACAAGCGGCCCCAGTATCCTCGTGCGGAACCAGTCGACCTGGCTACGGTAAGTGGGTCAAACCAGCGGGGGTGCTCGTCGCTCAGGCTAAGCTCCGGCGGTTTTCACCCCGTCGAGGCCTCCTTCGTCCCGTTTTCACGCGCGTGCACGCGTCGCACGGTTTTATCGAGCGAAATCAGCGCGTCGGCGGGAGCGTGACGAGAACGAGCGCGGACAGATGCCGCGATGCGGGCACTATCTGTCGATGGTATCTGATCGTCACGCCCGTGTATATACGGATCGTTACTCTAAATAGCGCGCCGGTGATCGTTTCACTTTTACGAGTCCCGACGATAATGGAGGCTTCTATTATAGCCCTGGTCCGCCTCCCGCGAGCGGCGCGGGGGCCTCCTTTTGCTCGTATCCACGGCGTTTCTCGAGAGTTGACCACCCGCGGCGCGATTGTGTCAGCCTTAATGGTTCTCGCTCGTACGGTGTTGCGGAAAACGCGGAGACAGAGGGGACAGGGACGGAGGGAATAGTGAGAGAAAAAGAGAGAGAGAGATAGAGAGTGGGAGGGGTGAAAGTGAGGCGAGAAAGGAAGTTCAAAGGGCAGAGTCGAAAGGACGAGCCACGGTTTTGCTTCTTTCTGCTCGGTGAACCGAGCGAGCGAGCGAGTTATTAGCCTCGTCTTGATGGAGATGAATATCTCGGGGACGGGAGCCTGGTGCCGCCAGCGGATTGCGACTTTGTAACATCGCGCGGGGGGTGAGTCACGCGATGGATTCTCGCGGACGCTGCGGACGGTTTTTGCGTCGCGCTCCTTCGACGCTGTCGGGTTTCGCGTCGCGCGATGAATGAAGCGGAGGTGCGGCTCGAGAAGTTCGTCGCGGATGAGGGATCGAGTTTCGTTTTGGATTCGAAAATTTCAGCGAGAAACTGTAGTCCCTGGTTCACTCGCGACTAACAAACTTGAAATTAACTTATTGGTTAATTTTAAGTTAATTTTGAGTTAATTTTAAGTTAATTTTACGTTTATTCAACCCCTGCTGGACAAAGAAACACGCGTAAATAAATCCTCCTTTCCAAGTCCCCTGAAACCCACCCCAAGCACACCCAAACCGCCGTCCTCCCCAACTTATTAACGCTGCGCCCTGAACGCCATCCGACATCGGTTAGAAAGTTAAATCCACCGTTCGGAAAGTGTCGATGGCAATTGTCCGGCGGGTTGACAAATGGCCCATCCGGCCGGCAGTGGATTCTTGTAATTTTAGATTACACTTGGCCGAGCCCAGGGGCCACGGTTAACGCATGGCCGGGCAGCCCCCGGACCGGGCATCACCGAGTATCTTGTCCAGAAGGGTTAGATTAGATACGTCGTTCACTTCGGGCCATATATCTGTTCGACCCCGTCTTTCCGTGGCTATGTCGCGCGTCGCGCGCCCACGCACACAACGCGCGAGCGATCGCGCGCGTTTATCGACCACGCGTGCACGTACACGAGCGCGCGTGGCTGTCCGCGCGCGAGCACGCGCTCGCGAGCACCGCGGTGAGTTACGGGGCTGCGGACAGAGTGATGCATTGCCCTGGACCCGAGGAGGACCAGATCCCACGGGAATCGAACCGGTGGTAGGGCGGCAGGGGGGGCAGGGGGAGGCGGTAGGAACCCTTGCACCTCACACCATCGACGCGCAGTGACAGGGAGCCCGGTGAATTATTGGAATATCGACGCCACCGGGCATTAAATGCTTCAATTACGATTATTATCGAAATGCAGCCGGAATTATGCGCGGCCGTGCACCGGCGATACTTGAACGCCGCGCAACCTGAGATCTCCGATGCGCCGGATAAGGGATGCGCTTTTCGAGAGGGATAATTGACGGGGAGCTCGGTTTCGCGTAACGTGTTATTTCGACGGCGAGGATTTAAGCAGTCAGTTTCGAACCACCATTTAAGCGCGGCCTGGCTCGCTCGAATTAAACATTTTCGCGGAATCTGAATGGCAACCCGTTCGAATTAACGTCTAAGCGAGTGCTGCTCGCGCAAAATTGCGGACGGTGGGGGCCAGTGAATATTTTTAAACCCGGCAAAAGCGAGGAACGTTTCATCGGAGCCACATTCAACTCTGTTTTACGAGGAGCCTCGCCCGCTGAAATTATTATAGGAAAAGCGTAACAGCCCTTAGAGCTGGCCAGCGCGATAACGTTTATTCCCGACGTTTCCACATTTCCTCCTTATATTCTTCCCTTTTATTGGGCATAAAAGAAACGCCTCGCGATGTAAATTTTTCGAAAACCGTCACCCCCTCCACCCCCCGTTTTTCATCATCATTAAACGAAACCCTTTAAGCGGCCCAACCGCTCGACGAAGCAGACGCGGACCGCGGGAGGAACGGTCGCGTCGCGGGCGAGCAAATAAAATAAAATGTTGTATCGCGTAATAAATGTATGTAAGAGCGCGCCGCGGCGACTGCTAATGCAGATAAAGTGTATAAAACGCGGTTATGGATTCGCACTGGTTGCGCCTTGCCGCGGTAAAACTGTCCCCGATGAAATACACGGGGGACCAGTATCGAGGGTAAACGTTATTGTTGCACCGTATAAATCGCGGTTGATCGCGGAGGAGTACGGATCGTATATCAAAACTACTGCCGTGCCGCTGCTCTGGTAATTTGTGGCCGGTAATAGAAGAGGGAGAACCTCCCGTCGAAATTATTAGCCAGAAAATACACGAGCACCCCGCGCAACGCCGTTTCAGTATCGCCAAGCCTCGTACGCGTGTACGTGCGCGTATCTATGCTATACTTCGTCTTTTGCTTTAGGTACTTTGCGCGAAACGAAGCACAAGCGGTCCAAGTATGGAGCTATAAGTTTGGAGACTTTCGGGACGATGAATCAACGCGCGATATATACTGGTGTAACGAAAGTCGGCGCTCTCGACTATGGATGCTCGTGGGAATTTATATCTTTACGAATGTGATTAAGAAAATGGAACCTAAGTGGAGAGTTGTGTTTCATCAGTTTCTGAATTATTTTCAAGAAATTTAATTAAGTCTGTAGATGTGTCTTAAGAATACTAAATGCCTCAATCGAATCGCGCACTCGAAAGGTGTCCAAAGTGCTGTATCAAGCACTTCGAATACTTCTCAATCTGCGATTAATTCCCATCGAAGACGAGTGGCAAGGAAAAAGCACGCTCGCGAACAGGTAGAAAGGCGGGAGCGTGGAAAGGGACCGCGAGATCCGTCGAAAAGGCGGCGGAAGGCCGGTAATAGAGAAGTTTCGAAGCGAGCTCGTTAAAACTAACTCGTAGCCTTTTCCCAATCGCTAATGCGTCCATCCGGGTACGCGTCCACGGGTACTTTATTTTTATTTAAAGCGGCGAGACCCTCTGCGGGCCGGATTGGGATCCCCGCTTGTCGCGTTCGTTTCATCCCCCTGGTCGGCTCGATCCGATCGATTACCGCGATTCGAATAAAATGTAAATGCCGCCGTGCGAGCGCCCGCGACTCGTGTGTTATGCAAATCCGCTTCGACGGTAATCACTGAGTGGAAGCTGATGTCTTCCTTCGCCTCGCTAATGGCCCGGGAAAATGAACGCGGCGAGGAGGGAAAAAGAAACGAGCAGGAAGTCGGCCAGCCCCTCGCGCGCGAAAAAAGGAACGCCGCGACCCTGGCTGGGGTAAACTCGATCGCCAGAGGCTGGCTCCGCGCTGCGTGCACGCTCGCTCCAAATGCTTATCGTCTCGTTGAAACTCTCGTGAAAGAACGAACAAGCGGAACGGCGACGGGGCTCCTCCACGGGGCGGGTCGTACTCGAGGGTGCACTTGACTTCAATAGTTTAACGGAATTGCCGAAGACACATGGACGCCTCCGCTTCTCCGGGAGTCGATCTGATTCCCGGAGCTGCTACGATATTTATACGACGAGGACCGTCTGGTCTCGATCACCGAATTCGATCGAGAACGCGGACGCGCCCCTCTTCGCGTCTCGAGAAATTGGATTCCCAAGCTCGAAACTGGCTGCTTTTCCGCGGTGTTTCTCGTTTTCGAGCGATACCAGGCTCCGACGCAAACGGGTCGCGAGTAAACCGATAGCCGGAGACGGAGCCGAGGGTCGTTAAGGAAAATGATACGCGAGTTATGGTCTGCGGGAGATAGGGTGGTACTACTTGGCTGTCCGACGAAAGATACGGGGAACGAAGAGCGGCTCGCTGTCTTTACTGTATATCACTGTTTAAATCACGATATGGACAGCGGAGAGCAACTACTGTCCGATATCGTCGTATCCTCGTTCACCGCAGAATTGATCGGAATCAACGCAACAGTCAGAAATAGACGGATATAAGATCAACTTCGCGTGCAACGTCAAGTCTCGAGCGACGCGTTCGCTCGGACACTTGAGACCTCTGTCTGCGGTTTCTGGCTCATTTTTAACTCGCTGTTCTCATTTTGTCGCGAGACTTTCTAGTTTCGAAGCGAATATCGCGGTTCGTAACGATCGATGCTTAATTTCCTTCGAAACGAGACTCGCCTCGCGACGGAGCAAATTTCGAGGGCCGCAGCGAAGTCGAGACGACGTAACAACGAAGGAGAAGACGCCACGATCCAGCAATCAATCAAAGCCCTACCTGGCGAACCTCCGAAGTCCCAGCGTCACCTCGAACCCCGGCGAGGTCCATCCATTACATTCCTGCCCGCTAATTTCCACCACTTACGCGTTGTAATTAATGCCATCGCGTCCAGGCCGCCTTCTATCGAGACAATCGACGCGCAGCGGCCGCGCTTGTAGTGACAGCGAGCGTGACGGCGACTCACAATCAACCGGGGCCGGTGATGATCGAAGGGACGGCCAAGGGTGGCGGGCGTAGCTGCAACAGTGCCGATAGGCAAATCGAATGGCGACGGATCGGTGCGCTCGAGGGTGTCCGTCGAACAAAGACAGCTCCGACGAAAGACGAGACCGCAGCGTGCAGCGCGCGCGAGGCGAGACAGAGAGACACGAGAGCAAGAAGCGAGGGAGAGGAGGAGGACGGGCTGAACGAAGCCGATCCGCACAATTGCGGAACGTTGCACGTGTTTGTGTGTGTGTTTGTGTGTGTGTTTGTGTGTGTGTGTGTGTGCGTAGCCCGTTCGACGCACACGTCCGAATCGAAAGGACGCGAGGTGCATGCCGGTGCATTCATTGCATCGGCTCCCGCGCGCGTCCGACGCGATGTCCAGTTCCGCAGGATGATTAATTAGTTGTCGTCCGTTCCATGCCACCGTGTCACTCTTGTCACGGCTTTGTCACTTCGCTGCAAATACCGGTGGACCGCGCCTAGACGCGTCCCACCAGCCCGACGAAACGCAAACACAGACTCCGGGGGCACCAGGATGGATCGGCCGCGTGTATACGTGCACGCGGGCCGGTGCAAAGCAAATTGCATTGTAACCGGGGCTGCAACAGGCGCGCCATTAATCAATGCCCGGTCCACGGGGCCGCGAAACGTTCTGCCAATTTCCAAGTCGACCCGCCGCGAGACAAAACCGCGCGGACAGGAGGTGCGAGGAGGGACGAAGGCGGAGGGTTTCCGTGCTGGATCCTGATGAGGTCCGCGAGATGGGCGAGGACGCGCGTGGCGGTCGGAAGCTTTGGGAGTTCGAGGTCGCCGCTTGCTGAGAACATCGCGGTCTCGCGAGGGTCACTATTTTCCTCTGCGTTACCAATGTTCCGTGTACGTGAAGTTCAATTAGTCGATGAGATAAGGATTCGATTTTAATTCGTGGCACTCGCCTCGATCGAAGATTACCACGTGCGCAAGATTTAATTGGTCGATGAGATAAGAATTCGATTTTAATTCGTGGCACTCGCTTCGATCGAAGATTACCACGTGCGCAACATTTAATTGGTCAGTGAAATAAGAATTCGATCGGAGGTGTAACTAAAATTTTGGGACACCTCCGCATCGTTCGCCAGCGACGAGCGGAGAATCGTAACTAAGCTTCGAGCTCGAAAACGGCGAACAATGGCGAAAGCGTGACTGCTTTTCGTTCCGCCGCTGGGCAAAGGTAGAGGGATGTTGATCCGGGTTCATTGTATGCGACAGTGGTCCCGTCGATTCGCAGAGGACCGTTGCGAGGACCGTAAGACGGTATTAGCCGAATTGAATTCGGGACTATCGTCGGTGCATAGCGAGGACCGAATGCACTGGCGCATTCGGGGTATCGACCCATTGACTGAGAGGCTTCTGGTTACGGCTCCCTATCTGCGCGTCATGGCCCTCCGACTACGAGCTCTGACATGGGAATCCTCTAATAAGCGGCCGGTGAACCAATTTCGTTAAATTAAATGCTAAACTGATGGGGTCATCAAATGGAATGTTCATATCTTCCTCCGCGTGTCAAAGTCACGAATGTGAATATAAAAAGAAGGTAGACAGACATTTTCTAGACTGCCTCGACATAATTCAACGTATCGTTAGAGGGTTCTGATAAATATTGATTAAAAAACGCTACGAAAATACACGTAACTCAAACGACACTTGTAACAAATCCATCAAAGGCTTTCATCCTCCGGCTACGATTAATCACGGAGGAACCAATTCAGCCCACGCTTTCGTCCGCCCCTCAAAATGCGAGGAGTTAATTAAATTAACATAAAACCTGGAGAGAGAGAAAAAAAAGAGTTGCCAGATTTGACGGACAGGTTCGCGAACCCAGTTCCGTTTCCCTCTCGCTCCGGACACGGTTAATTAACCAGAGGGTTCCGTGGCCTCGGCACCGAGCACCAGCGGCCCCCCGTGAACCTGAGATCTGATAAAAATGGCGCATCCGGCGGTCGACCGTCGGCGAGGAGGCTCGCTCCTTTTCCGCGCGGCGGATCCGCCACGGGAGAGGAAGCTGGCCGAAAATTTCGCGCGATAAATACGTAATTACGACGACGAATGAATCACGTTGTTCCAAGAGGAGCGCCTTTGAAGAGACGGACGGCGAGCGGCTTTGGATGCTCGAGAACGAGGCACAAGAAGCCAAGGGAAACGACGACTTCCTCTTTTTCCGCCCAGGAAACGAGCCACGTCGAGGATTCGACTCTAATCGCGTTCGTTTTATTGTTTGCTCGTCGAGGAAATAAAATGGGGCGGAAATGTGCGAAGGTGTACTGTCGTGTATGTAAAAACGTGATCACGTTGGGTTCTTGCAAGTGTTCGACTCACAATTCTGTTCTGAAGAGATTAATAGAAATTGTTTAGAATACATCTGCTTCGTCATTTTAGTAGTTTTCGCTTTGTTCGAACGTACGTATGTATGTACGTATGTATGTACGTATATATATACACCATAATCTCGACGGACGATAATAATTGCATCGCTATTGGTTACCCAGGACGATCGTTCCTCCCTTTGTTCCCTTTTTACGTCGTTCAGGACGAACCGTTATCTCCGTCACGTACGAGCAGATTGGAAAGCAGAGGGAAACGTATTTCGTCACGTCTCGTCGCGATAACCGCGGAAAAAAGCGAACGGTGAATCGTCGGGAGCGGGAGAGGAAGCATGGAAATTTGATAACGCGTCGCGGCGTGATTAAAGTCTGCCTCTCGCTTTATGCAAAGCTGCGGATTTGCTCGACAGATTCGACAGGATAAACATCCATCTTTTATTCCCTCCTGCACAGATGGATCTGAAATTTTGGATCGCCCAAGAAATTATACGATGTCCATACTAGCCACAAAATTAACCATTTGACTCGTTTACGAAATTACACGATATACGTATCAACAATAAAATTAATCACTTGACTCGACTAATTAAAAAATAAATCTTCCAATGCCAGTTCCTCCACCTTAAATCTACCCTAACAGCCCAAAACCTATTCTAAAATATACATATGAACCACAAAGTTAATTATTTGACTCGTCTACGAAATGACACGATATACGCATCAACCACAAAATGAATCACTTGACTCGACTAATTAAAAAATAAATCCTCCAATCCCAGTTCCTCCGCCTTCTTCCCAATCCTCAAATCCACCCTGATAACCCAAAACCTGCTCTAAAATATACATATCAACCACAAACTTAATCACTTGACTCGTCTACGAAATGACGCGATATACGCATCAACCACAAAATGAATCACTTGACTCGACTAATTAAAAAATAAATCCTCCAATCCCAGTTCCTCCGCCTTCTTCCCAATCCTTAAATCCGCCCTGACACCCCGAAACCTGCCCTAAAACCACCTTCGAGCGGCGCAACACCGCGCGGAGTTCAGAAACCCATCAGAGGCCCCGTAACCCTTTCGTCCCGACGTCATTAAATGATCCGCGGCCGAGTCGCAGCGAATCCTCGGCTTTAAGATCTCAAGCTGTTGCTAAGGGATTGATGGTGTTACCATGGCAACTGGTGAGGGCCTATTGTTGCACCCTGTCGGATCCCGCGGCCCTCTCACCCCCTCCCCCTTCGCCACCCAATGGCGGTCGCATGGCATATTTATTTGCATGTAACGTGGGCACGCCCGTCTCTACGCTCGTCCACACGCACGACGCGCGCGTGTCCCGCGGGCTCCGTGACACGAGCGTGCGTTTATGCATCTATGCCAGTGGTACCAAACCCCTTTCGCGCGTACCCGGGGCAACGTCCTACCTTTAAAGACGAGCGATCGAAAAGTTTCCGCGGCAACTCCGTCCGAAGACGGGGGTTGGAAACTTCTTTGGTAAACGA
Organism: Xylocopa violacea; assembly: GCA_963969225.1. Taxonomy (NCBI): domain Eukaryota; kingdom Metazoa; phylum Arthropoda; class Insecta; order Hymenoptera; family Apidae; genus Xylocopa; species Xylocopa violacea. Next base: position 9,156,330 of record CAXAJV010000020.1, on the reverse strand, counting down.
AGTGGAGGATCCGTTCTTGCGCTGGGTAATGCTGGATGGTTTCGGGGGCGAGGCGGTTTCCGGGGGACGCGAAAGGGGTGGATGGTTGTTGACGAAGGCTGGATCGAACTGGGTCGAAAGAAGCGACGAGTTTGCGCCGCGTTTTTAGGGCGAGACGGGGAAGTTGTTCGGTGAACGGAGGCGCGTCTAACGACGGCTATCGAGATTGCAGGGAAACGGTGTTATCGCAGGGGGAGGTTCGAAGAATCGCGTAAGAAAGTGTGCGTCTTCATCGGGTTAATAGGTTAATAGAGAGAGGTTGTTCTTTTCGCGAGGATGGAATAGAGGCGTAGCCTCGAGAGGCAATAACCGATCGCGGTTTTACAATCTAACTTTGCGATAGTGGCTTGTCTGGGCAGGGTAAATATCGCTGGGAAAATGTCAGCTGGTTCTTGCGCAGCTCGGCGTGTTTCTCTTTGGTCAATTCGATTGTACAGCGTAGATGGGGAATATGGATCTGGGGAATTGAAGTGGTATTAGCTGAATCGTCGATTCTGTTAATTAATATTCCATTAAATCCCGTCTCGAATTAAGTAGTCTTCAATTATGGAGCCGGTTTTCGTCCCATTGCGGCACGATAATTCGGCGTAATTATTCGCGGGGGATAGAGTCGTAAATTAAATTGGCGAAAACGAACAGCGAGGCATGATTAAAATATCCTGTTTGCTTTTAATATCGCGAGAAACCAATCGAAAAATAAATATATAAATTAATCCACGAAAACGAACGAATTTCCTCGACCAGCAACCATGCGAAACTTCTGAAACGGTCTCTGGCAATCTATTTGCAAACAGATCGTACCAATTGATCCACCCCGCGGAAGGCAACCGAAAAGACAACCACAAACCCCAAAATCCGCGCGGCACAAGACCACCGCCGAGCGAGCACGAAAATCAGAACCCGCGTCTCCCCCAGAGGCGAGCGTATCCGCCATTCATCCGCGCGTTCTCCCTCCGCGACAAGGAAACGAATTATTTCAGACGAACAGGAGTGATTACCAGGCCACATATCCCCGCGGCAGGAACAACAGGCACGCATCCTTCCAGACGGTCGGGCGCTCGTCCCGTTCGATGATTACCCCAAGTTATTACCTAGATGCCGGGCGCTTTTGTGCCAGCCTCGCGTACGACGCGACAACGCCGTCATCGGTTTCCTGCCGATTCGTATTACGGGCGGGCATTGTGCGTCCTCCCGAGGACACCGCGAAGATAGAACGCGCAGAAGGACGATGGAAGGAAGCTCCTCGAGGATCGTCGTTTCCGGAGCACCGGCTGCAGCGCGCTCCGCTTTGTCCCCGTGATTATCAGCTCGCATCGGTTCGTGGAAGGAGCATCCTTCCCGTCCACGAGCTCAGGCCGCATAATGGGGATGATGCACTCATTACTGCGACGTCGAGGCAAGGATCTGCTTTCGAAGCGTTTCGTATCCGCGGCGTCATGCGCCGAGGGAGAAGGGCGGAGGGAGGAGTTTTACTTGCGAGTAATTTCCTGCTACTCGATAACGCCGCGCGGGTACAGATCGATCTTGCGCGATGTTTCCTTTAACAAATTCTTCCCGTCCGACGAGCAAATTGCTAATTATCGCTGTTCCGTTTGATATAAAACGGAGGCGATTTATGTTCGTCGGAACGAACCAATTGCGGGAGACAGGAAGATTTCCTCCGTTCGCTGAGCCATCGTCGCCCGCGTGCTCGACGGAATTTTCATAATCCCTTTTGATACCGTGTTAATTATTCGCCGCGGAGGCTAAGCGCGACGCGGACGGTCGAAAAGCGAGCAGCTTCGGTAACAAGGCCCTTTGTGCCTCTGAACGAGGAAAAAAGCCGCTTAGAGCCACCCCTCCCGCGCGAATGGCGGATCGCTCCGCGCGCCCGTAGCGCGCTGTAAACAACCGACCCTATTAAATTGTAACGAGTTTCTGAATAAACAATAAAACGAAAGAATAGCTCGCGAGAGAATTTTCCTCCGCTCGCCTCGTCTCGATTAAAGGCTAAAGAGCGGAGGCTCTCGACGCCCGTGGACGGTCTGGAGGGCGCCTTGGTTCTTGGGCCTCGTCAAAGGCGACTTTCTTAAGCGTCGACCGTTAACTCTGTTAAACTCGACGGGAGGCGCGAGAAGCGAGCCGTTTTACTTATGAATATTACAACTGAGACAACCCTTTCGCGATACTTAAGCGACGGTTGCCGGCGTAAAACCGTGGCCAGCCTCTGCGACGCGCGAGGAGCGCGGGAATTGCTTCGACGCGGTGGCTGTTGTTGGCTGCTGCGATACGCTAATTTGTGTTTGGCGAACATTTATGGGGGACGAGACACTTTGCTTGACTTTTTATTGCCGCAAAAGGAAAAGAAAGTGGGCAAAAACGCGGCCAGAGAAGCGACTTACACAAAATCCAATCCAGATCCAATCAACAGCCGAACGTCCGCCGATCCAGGGAACGCGAGGCGACGGAAAAAATTGGAAAATCTCATCGGGAAGCGGTCGTCGTATAAATCAGAAAATCCTCTAGCCGGGATTCAGCGATTCAGGACGTGACAAAGCTGGGGAATCGTCGAGCGGAATGGAGACAAAACCGAACGCGGGAGGGTAAGAGGGGTAGGAAAGCGCAGGACGCGGCGTGGCAGAGAAGGCGGAGGAGAGGGCCCGGACTCTGTCGACTCGAGGGTCGTAACTTTTTCGCCAGGATTATAAAATTAACGTCGAGCGTCGTCCCGCGCCCGCGCCCCGCTCCTCGCAGCCCCGAGCTGCGTCGCGGCGGCGCGTATACGCGCGCCCGCCTCCCCGGAGGGCCGCAATAATCGTGAACGTCAAATTTAACGTTTGCGCTCGGTCGATGCAATCCATTAGATATTGCTCGTAAAGAGGCCTCGTATCTCGGCCGTGCATGCACGCGCGCGTACACACGCGCGTACACACGCGCGGCCCCGCGCTCGGAGCGTGAACGGCTTTTTTTTCGAGAGGCCACTTTCGTACGCGGCTCTCCCAACCCCCCGGCTCGTGGCGTTCGCGAACGAACGAGCGAACGATCGAGCTACGTAAAAATTTTCCCATTCTCGACGACTGGACAATTTATACGTGGCCACTTCTCCGAGCGCTCGTCCACCGTTCGACGCGAAATAATATTCCCACCATCCCCCTCGCCCCTCTTGGCTGCGCGATCCTCCTCTGCGACTCGTTCGGGGGCATCGAAACGATCCAGGGGCCATCGATCGTTTCGAAAGAGGCGCGTCTACGCGGTGTTTCGCTCGCTATTTTTTTATGCCCCGCTTTGCCTACGGGATTCAACGTGGATCCTGTTTTAAATTGGATTCGGAAGTTTCAGTTTCTCTGCAAGACTCAGTCGTATTAAGATATTCACTTTTTAACAGTATATCGATGTCGTCGTGACGCGACAAATTCGACTCGTTACGTTTCCGTCTAAAATTCGCACGAGTCCGAACAACCGCGGAAACATAACCGTACCGTGAAATGGCCAGTCGTTAGCGCGGGGAACGAAAGACGGACACGACGCAACGATGGCTTCCGAAAACGAGAACAAAACGTCGAATCGTTCGACGCGGACATCGAAGGCCCGTTCGAGGGGGATCGTCCCGCAGTTAGCCGCGGGAAAATCGCTGCTTGGCCATCGCCTGCGCCTTTCGCGAGGCTCGTTCTAATCGCGAGCGGGGATCGACGTCCGCGCGCTTTCCCAGCGCGAAACGTTTCGGCCAGGATCGTTACCAGGTTCGTACACGCGCGTTGGGCGTATTCGTCGCTTGATATCAGCCTCGATATCTTAACGATACATCTGGCACGATACCAGCTCGATTCGACTGGTAGCAATCTACGCGGCGCTGTGTATCGCGCAAACAACCGCGGCTGCGAGCCGTGGTCAAACACGTATCACGATAATACGACTACTAAACACCGGGTGTATCGCTGCATTATTGCTCGTATCGACGCGTATGCATACGCGCGGTAGCGTCGAGCAACAATCGAACTGGGGGGCTGAAACGCGCACCCCCGCAGTTTGTTTCGCGGAGGGACGCGGGGGATGACGCGGTCGAGATGAAACGAGGGCGGGCGGCAACGGGTGGGTCGGAGATAATTGCGAGTCGAACGCTGTGCGTGGAAAATATGGAAGGTATGAAAAATATGGAAGGTGCGATAAATATTGAGTCACTGGAGACCATGCAGCACTCGCGACATAAATTCTTGGAACCCAAGAGCAAGGTTTAAATGTTAAAAGCAGATGTGACTTGATCAGAGAAAACGAAACGAACCAGCAGAGCTTCGTAAACCTTCGATCTTGACTACCCAACGGAAGCGTCGAGCGCATACGCGCGCTCCCATCGAACGACGATCATATTCGCAGTCATTTCACACATGAATCTCCAAAAGGCGAAGTGCCCAATAAAACAGAGCTAGTCGCGGGGTCCGCTTCTAAATCGTTCGCGTCCGCGAACAAGCCACGCGATTTCGTATAAACCGCGTCTCCTCGATACCATCGGCTGGAATTCTCCGCGCGCCAACCGTCTTCGGACTTTAAATCGCCCTGACGGCCATCAGACATCGCGGAAAAATTACGTCCGCGTACCACCGGGGCGGATAGCCCGCGACCATAAATTATTCGCGGTTTACGAGCGCGCGGCTCTCCCCGAGCGAGAACCGGAATTGCGTTTAATTCGTAATAAAGCCGCGCGAAACGTCCGTCCTTAGCTGCTACGGGGAGCGTTCGTCCGCGAATTACGCGAGCTTTCCGCGCGCCTGCCCGCTCGCTCGTCCGCGTCTGCGGTAAGTATGCACGTGAAAAAGGACACCAGCGCGCGGGGCGGCGTGAGAATCTCACGTTTCCCGCAACGGGGAAACTCAAAACCATGAAAGCCATCAGGCGCTTACGCGACCGCCGTCAGTTTACAGCCGCTTGTTGCCAGTGGCAGGTGAAACGGAAAACGCGGACGTGCCGCGATATTCCGTTTCAAACGCTAATGGATTTCTTTGGACTCCGCTGATCCGCGAGCTGTCGCCTCCCCGTCCTGTCTCCTCGCAGAGGAATATCGCGGCGAAGACGAATTAACGAGGGGTGAATGGCCCCGACGAGTGGAGCGCGATGATTCCGCGCGAATTATTGGGGTCTTGGCGTCGCACAGCGTCGATGCGAGCGGTTCAGTATGGTTAATGGCTGCGAAAGGCACGAGTGAGACTACTGCGATTTTTTTCAGCTTCTGAAATCATTTTTTTTTATAGATATTTGAATTTGAAATTGAATACGTGTTCGTACACGCTGCGAAGATTTACGAGATTTACAGGATAAAGGATGCGAGCAATGAATACCGGACGTCGGATAGAAAAAATTCAATGAACGTTCTTCTAATTACTTCCCATTTATCTCCAGGAAGAAGCAGAGCAACTGCACCGGAGAATGGAACACTATCTTCGCAATTTCACGCAGGGTGCTTAAAGCACTAGCCCGCGAATTTCACTAGACGCGACCTGGCTCAGATTTATATCATGGCCCCGGTAAACAAGCCCGTAGATCAAGTCGCCTGCACCGGTCCCGTAGGGGGATGAAACGCTCGAAACTACTGACGCGATCGAGGGCGAAAGAAACACTGTCCTGCCTCAACGGACAGGTAGAAAAAGGGGTGAAAAAATGAACGGAAAATGGGATATTTGCTATCGTCAAATCTATCTCAACTATCGAAAAATTGTCTAAAGTATCGGTCAACTTTTAACAATGTCAGCTGCGAAAGTATTTTATGAAATTTCATCTCTAGAATGTACTAACTTAACCCTTCGAGGGGACATCAGCATTGCAGCTTTTTGAGAAATGCATGTTTCCCTGAACTTTTCTATTCAAATGGAAATTTTCTATTTCCAAGAGAGTTAGAGCTAGCAAACTATTGCTAAATATTGCTAAAATATTGCTGTTTCAGCAATAGTTTCTATCGCTAACCCTCAGTGCATTAACCCCAGTGCCCTTACCCCTTTGCATTCGCAAGTCTCCTTTGAAGGGACATCGCGAGTCTAATATATCCCTCGAATGCCCCTCTGAGAGGACATAAAAATTAATTAATAATCATGGAAGTTAAACTCATTCCACTGCAATTTTTTGAGAAATGCACGTTTCCTTCACGTTTTCTATTGAAATGGAAGTTTTCCATTGCTGCTAACTAACGTCCAAGAAGGCGCCACGTGCATAGGGTTAAAAAGACCACGACTACACCCACGTCAGATACCTTTTAAGTGAATTTGGACAACGAGCCTCCGCTCGGACCTCTGATGGCTCGATTTTCGATCAAGTCGGTTACATGGGGTGCCGTAACGCGACCTCCTGCCACGCAAAACACCACGGACACCGTGGCCATGGCCGCAGCAATATCACCGTCGATGTTATAACACTGTTAACACCCGTGATCGCTTTCAATCCACGTAGTTCATCATCCCATATTGGCTGGAACGCGTTCGAAAGCCGAGAGTGCAGAGCGAACGGGGGGTTGGCGAAGAGGGAGGACGAGAGCATTCAGCCGGCGAAGCTGGAATCATCGCTCGCGCTGTCCGAGATCATCGAGCGATGGTTCGCAGGCCCAGATGGGCATAAATCTGGGATTTTCGCGCGGACGCTTTAATTTCGATCGGCCCTGTCGCGATTTCCAGGTCCTGCGGCCTGGTAATCCTTCTTGACCGTTCCGACCTTTCGAATGGTCAATTTGGAGCTTGTCATTGGAAAACGGTCGCGAATTCCCTCTTTTTTTCCCCACCCTCTCTCCCTCCTCGTTTTTTTAGGAAGATCGAGCACCGCGCGATATTTTTTTATTTTCCAACGGACAGGCGAGAAATCTCTATCGTTGCGTTCATTCGACTTTTTGTCCCGTGAGATTTTTCTATCAATACCCGGACGCATTTTTCCAAACGCAGGGAAAGCTTTCCCGTGTTTTTTAAACTTGCCAATACATGAACGACAAACTCCGCGCCGTCGGATATGAAATATCTGGCGTCCGTTGCGAAACAACGCGGCCGTGCTGCGAGGCTGTCATCTAGACGGACCAGACCGTCCAGATCGAGCACCCTCGCGCGGAGATCATCGAGCCACGGATGACTCAGCCCGTTCGAAAGGGTTCGTTTAATGGCGACTGACCAACGAGTACGTACAGCCTCTCGTTACTTTCAGGACGACTCGGTGCGCGTCCCAACCAGTCATTAGCCCCCCATCGAAATTGTCACTCGCCTAATACCGATGGATTCCGTTATAACGATCGTTCGATCGCGAACACGACACACGCGGCTGACGAGCAACGCGCGAATAACGACAGCGTCGGCTCGCGCAGGTAATTGCTTTCAGCCCAGGCTGCTTCATTAAGCCGTAATGAAAAGACAGAAAACATAGACAAAGAGGAAAACGGAGGGAGCGGCGCGCGCGGAGCCCCAAAATCGAGGTATATCATCGAAGCTGCGGCGAGATACCGGGCTCGGGGCCACAATGATGATAATCATCGTCGTCGCCATCATCGTCATCTCCATGGACAACGAGCCACCCTTGACGAGGGGCAGGGCTGAAAGCCACGGTGATTGCGACTCCTCGATTTATTGAACGGCCCCCTGATAAAACCGGCTGCGTTATGGATTTCTCGAAATTTACATGAAAATCGAGCACGGGTCTTATTTTAATTGGGAAACGCGGCTGCTGATCGATTCCCCGCGGGATATTGAATTATCGCGCACGTGCGACCGCTTTGAGCTTAAGTCGCGCGCGATTTCACGCCAGACTCGCGCTCGAATTTATCAGTCTGCGTAAAACGCGTGCGAAAACCAACCATAACTGATTAAATATTATCGCATTTAACCCTTTGCACTCTGAATTATTTTTCAATTCTATTGCCAACAACCCTCTACAATGAAACAGTTTCGCAACCGCATTTGTGAACAATTTTGTTCGCTAATTGTATTAAATATAGTTCTCAAACTATTGGAACATATTGGTTCCTTTTTTTTATTTACTGACATCGAGTCACCCTCGACGAAGGACTGCAAAGGGTTAAAAACACAAAGAATCAAGGAGGAAGCCAGGAATAATCTCTCCACGGTTATCCAAAAAACAAACAACGCGCATCAGCGTCGATCGTTCGCTCGCGATAATAGCTTTGACGGGAATTTTTCAAAAACACGTAACGCGAAATCCTGAAGCGTAATACAGCGTGAAAGGTCCGTAAACCGGAAGGGCGGTCGCGCGTGTCGTTCGAAAGCGGGTTGTTTCGACTACGAACGCGGAAGGGCGGGAAAATTTCAGCGCGACCCGGAAAATGCCACCGCGACGCGGAAAAGGGGCCGAACGGCGTTGCTGTTCGCCGATAGTCGGTGGTGGTGGTCCTCCATCGACGACGAGGACCGCCGCCGCGATGGTCGCCCGACGCAGGACCGGTTTATGGGCATTGCGCTTTCGTCCATGGCGCAATCAAAGCGAGAATCGAATGGCGGGCGTAGCCGAGCGCAATTTCACAGGGCATGAAACACTGACTTCATTATCCGGTTGTTAATCCTGCGCCATGGCCGACGCGGCGTTCGCGCGCGAGCCGTCGATAAAATTCGGCTCGCGGCTCGAATTTTCGCGCGTTTCGACGCTGGATCGTCGGATCGTTGGAATTGTCGATTCTCGAGAGGGAAACGCGGTCCATTCGAGGGAGGGCGAACGTGGATTCGTCGAGGGACCAGCTCGACGATTGAATCCGCGCGAACCCGCGCTCGGTGCAGGCTCGCAAACGTTTTGGTTGGGATTAAAGTAATTTTTTGCTGCGCTGTGGTTACCTGATTCAACGGAGAACGATGCGCTTGAAAGGGGCGAGCGGAGGGTGAAGCGGAAGAGGCGGGGGCGGTTTCGGATGCGCTGGGAGAGTTGGTTGACCCGCGTCGAAAGCGTTTCGTTATTTATTGACCGCGATCAACGTCTCGTCGGCGAGGGCTGCCCTGAAATATTTAGTGCTCTGTCAGACGATTAGACGAGCGAAGAAATACCGTGGCCACGGTTTCGCACGCGAACTTTCGGTTCGTGGAAAGCGAGATCCTCCGTTGGACGATGCTTCGAATATTTTATACGTTTCGATTTTTATATTTTGAATTCGAAGATGTTTTAAAAAATTGGAAAGTGATCGAGTCACTTCTAAATACTAAACGCGCGCAATGTTCGGAAAGCAGAGTCCAGAAGAGTCTCTCTTCGAGATGCCCAAAAGCACAACTCGCGTTAAACACCTGGCACCGTATTCAGCGCGAATAAAATCGGAACCGAAGAATACAGGGTGTACAATAACGAAACGGAACACAGGTAAGGAGGCCGGCTACTCAAGGGGCTAACAACCTCCGCGTCTTCCAGCCAACGATTTCGAATAACGCAAACACTCGTGGAGGGTTGGCCATTGATCAAGAGCGAAAAACGGTGCGCGGCTCGGCCGCAAGGCGAGCGCACCGGGATCAGGAAGTAGAAACGTGTTTACGGGCTCGCGACCGCAACGCATCAAAGGGGTTGCGCGTGTGTTATTTCCATACGCGGAATGTTTATCGGTACACAAGCACCGTTCGTGTATTTCCAGCGTTTTTAAACCGTACGCGTGCTTGTGCGTGTGTGTAAATACGAGAGGAGAGGTTGGGGCGCGGAGGGTGATTCCTGCGAGCGGAACGGTCAGAGGTGTTCTTTCAGAGAAGATTAAAGGAGGAAGATTGCGAGTGGGTACGTAGCGACGCGAAGGCACTTTTTCGTTTAATCCCTGCCGCGTTGCGTCCTTTCTAAAGACACCGTTCAAGGATTATAATCGATCGTTCCTTTCGATATTTACAATTTCATATTTCAATTTTCTATTTCTTCGACGAACAAGGAACAAAACCACGACCAGCCAACGTTGTGCTGCTCGAACAATTTCCCTGTCGCCGCATCGAAAACAGCTGTACCAGGTCACGAGTATCAGCCAGTACAGGAAGTAATAAACGGGTTGAATGGTGGCGTATTCATAATGTAAAGCCCTCCCCTCCCTTTCTTTCTGATCACTCCTTTTACTTGCTCTCCGTACATTTTTCTCCCTCGCTTTCGACCCTCCTTCTCCGCTCCGCGCGAGGATTCCTTCTGTCCCCCTCCGATTCTCCCCGGTCCGTGTGCACCCCTTTCCCTGTTGCGCGCCGTTCCAGCCGCGCGCTGCACCCTTCTCACTTTTCCCATGTACAAGACTGCACTTAACGCATTCACCGGATCAATGCGCACGAATGCGCGCGGCCACGCGGTGTCCGTTGACGCGTTGCGAAATCTCGATCGGCTGATACACGATTTCAGCCGATAACGCGTAGCCGCGCGGAATTCCAACCCCCTTGGCGAGCCTTTCAACGCGATTCGATCGACCGCGATTGATCCGCGGGGTGCGTCGACGATCGAAAACGCGTATAATTGATATCGCGCGTTGAAACGCTCGCGCAACGCGTGTAAATTCGCGAAGAGGAACGATAAGCGCGACGGCGAGACAGTTCGCCGCGCAATCTCACGCTGCAAAGATCGTTACGATCAGGATTGTAGCGAGTCTCGGCTCGTTCAATTTGCATAGCCCCGTCTTACACCTGGTGCAAATAAACTGGCTGCTCGAACGGCGTAAAAGCCGCGGATTCGCGGCAGCGTGAGCCCGCGAGATTACTGGTAGGCGCGCGCTGCCGAGGCGGGGAACGAGGGGGAAGAAGAAACAGGGGTTCCCCGCGAATCGTGAATCTTGACTCCGCGTCCGCTTATCCCCTCGCCTCTCGCGAGGCGAGCCTGCTTTCCAGCGAGCTTCGACGACGACACCGGAGTAACGCGACACCACCACCATTACCAGCCAGCCATTACCACCGCGTTTCGTTTCCTTCCTCCGGCGTTCTCCCTCCGCCGCTCGCACCCGGAACCCAGCGTGTAAAAAATCCCTCCACCCGGGACAGCATCGTGCATTCCCTCGAGCGTGCACCGCGTTCCGCGCGGTTCAGAGTCCGTGTAAGGACCCCCGTATGTGTTTCACCAGGTCAGGTCAACGTCCTGTCCCTGATGGTGAAAAGCGACCGTAAGAGAGAGAGAGAGAGAGAGTGAGGGCGAGAAGGAGGAAAGAAAGGACGGAGGGAAACTCTGACGTTGAAACCGGCCCTTCGAAAGGGAGAGAACGAAGGAGAGGAAGGGCTCCAATCCTCCTGATACGCTTGCACCGCACCCTGCCCCCCCCTCGACCCCGTTCCTCTGCGTCCCTGATGAATGCACTTCTTCTTCCGCGACGCCACGAAGGCAAAGGGTGCGCTCCTGGACTAGGAAGCCTCGCGCACCGCCGCGCGAGGGTGCGATTGCGTTTTGCTAGTCCACGCGCGATACCGCCGCTGCGGTCCGCTAGGATACGCGTTCTCAGGGACGTGTTTAGGCGAGGGTGAATTACAGGGTCGTCGAGTTGGGAAGTGTTACGGTGAGAGGGTGGGTTTGAGATGTCGCGCGATAGTGGGCGATTGTTTTGATGTTCGGGGAGGAAGTAGTTCGAAATTTGTGTAGCACGGAGACGAGGGTTGGAAAGGGTTGAATCGTAGTCCCGCACAGTGTACTTGTGCGTTACGCTACACAAATTTCGTCTAGAATAACGATTTGGCGGCTCGATCAGCTCTTCAGACTCGCTGAAAACAGCAGGTAGAAGCAGAAAAAAGCCTGCAATCGAGGGAAATGAAAGCGAGTGCCGATCTGCGAATTGATTTTAACAGAGATCCTTCCTTCTTGCTAAATCCTGAGCGCAACGCCATTAAAGAGCCTTTCAGGATAATTTTCAGCTCTAAATCCGCGAGACAAGTTTCCACGCTCGCGCGTGCTCGTCCATTTGTTCCGTACGCGACGCATCGCGCCACGAGTTCGAACACTCTCTTCGCCTCTTTCCTCCTTTCTTCTCAGGGACGATGTCACCGCTAATGGGCGAGCTTTTCCTGCTGGATCATTGGCTGAGCGCCGCGAAGGGGACCGTTTCATAACCAGGGAATATTAAATCACGCCACGGTAAAGGGGTGGAAAGTTGCCTCGTTGCGGTTCGCTTCGTCGATGCTTCCGTGTGATCTCTGAACTTTCCGCTTTCCGAGCTTGGGTGTTTCAAATGTGGAAGTTGGCTGAACGATGCGCGAGCGTGCGGTTTTGTGTAATTGCTTGGAAGTTCTTCCGTCTTGTTAATTCAAATTAATCGATCGTCTTGCAGCAGGACGCACTACTTCAGTCGTTTGGTATCTACAGGGTGAACGAATGAAAGTTCCATTCGCGACTAAACAATTCGATGTCGCTTCTCTAATCGTAGAAAACATCCGACAACGATGCTCGTATCTCAAACCCGCTCACGCTTCGTGTACGCATCGATCGCTTTAATCATCGCTGCGTACTCCAATCGACAATCCGCTCAAAAAGCGGATACAATATCAATCATCCCCCGCAACGGTCGTTCGTGGCAATAAATCACATTGTTGTCAAACCAATTTGCCCTGATCGCTCTGCCGTTTGCTTTCCTTTGTCGCTGTCATTTGTTGCGCCCAATCGCGCGCCAGATCTTCGTCTCGACGTTGATACGACTCGTGAATCGATGACTGAGCTTCCGTTCGGTCCTCGATTTCTGATTGCACTAATCTTCTTGGAAATCCATAAACGACGACGAAAAATACGGAATCTTAATAAAAATACATTCGAAGTGCATACAATGCGAGCCTACAATCTACAAAATTGCGGATCGACGCACGAGGCGCGCTTCTAAACGCGTTCAGCATCGTTCAAAGGGGTGCCCTCGCTCCTCAAAGGGCGAAAATCCGTCGCGTATCGATATCATCCTTATTACGCGATATCGAACGATCAAGCGACGAGTCACTTACCAGACGCGTATATTGCATTCCGAACGGACCGTTTTCCATTCAGCGAACAGGCAAATATGCCGCGGATGCGAGTTTTCTGCCTGGCGGAAGCTGAAAAATCGGCGCCTGGCAATCCCGGCGCAGAGTCAATCTTGGAATTGATTCGCCACGCTTCTGGAAGGCGAGCCTATTCAGGAGAGTGCCGCGTCCTCCGCGCGTCCCCGTCGTCCCCCGTTCCGTGCCTCTTCCTGCGGAGCTTTTCACGGGAGAATCCTCGTCCCGTGGCGATAAATTTCCTCGCGAGGACGCGCCTTTGTGCTCGCGCGGTCCGACTACACCTCAGCGGACGGACAGGCTTCCTTTCGCGGATTGGAACCGCGTGAAAAATTGCCGATGGATCGAGAGAACGCCTCGGAGACACGCTGGATACGTGCTGGTTTCAATTTGGCCCGTGCAGGTTGGTTCGCTTTGAAAGCAGAAAAATTGATGGCTGTAGCTGCTGTTGGATTTTATTTGAAACGCTTAAATGTATGAAATGTCCATAAATAAATGAGTTTCGTGGTATAATGATTATAATCAATTGAAACGCCTTCTCAGTAAATAAAATCGCAATTATGGAGCGTTAATATCTCACGAGAAAAATGTCCACGCATGTTTCATGGAAACATTTAACCTCGTCTGTATTTCCTGGTAACATATTTCCTAATCTTTTATTCAGAACGATATATTTCTGGCTTCGTCCTTTGTGAACGTGATTCCCAACAACGCCCCTAGAGCCACGTACTCTCCTCGAGCAGATCCAATTAACTTCCACTTTTCCAACCCCTGTTCTCCGCAACGACACCTACCCAACCGCGTTTATCAACAGAATAGAGAGTAAAAGCCCCCTTTCGAGGTACCCTGCGACACTCTCCAAAAATCTCGCGCGAATGGCCAAAAAGATCTGACCACCAGCAACAACGCCACGCTCGATCGGAGAGGATTCACCGACGAACTGAATGGGGACTCGCCAGCACCCTCGTCTCTCCTCTTTTTATCCGCGCTTTCCACCGTGCAAAACGTCGTTACACACTATAAATTTTTCGTTCGAGAGGTTTCGCGCTACGGCTCGGTCGATTTGCTCAGGTGAAAAGGGGTGACAAGAGGTTTCGCCCGTTTCAAGGACTCCCTAACGATGTTCCACGGTCCCTCGACGCGCAAATAACTCGATCCTCGCGTCGACGAGCATGCGGAGATGCGTCCTCTGAATCAGGGTGAATCTAGGAAATTCATTTAGAACGACGCTGCGTAGAGAATTATGGCGTTAAGATTCCGTAGTTTCTCGTGCGCTGCGTGCTTAATATTTGTGGTATTTAATGATGTGCGTCGCTGACAGCAACCCCTTTCCATACGCCTTTTATAAAAGTAAGATTTCTTTCAAATTATAGTCAACCTATACTAATCTTAAGCAAATAAATCGGAAGATAATGAAATTATCTTTGTAGATTAATCAATAACTTAAGTTTCAAATGTTATGCGTCTACTATCCGTCTTTGAAATAACATCTCAGTCGCAAAGAACTATCTATCGATTTCGAATACCTTATATTTGCCTTTATTAACAAATACCCCAACAAAATTCTAATTATTTACCAAAGACATGAATTGACACGAGTACTCAGAGTCTACTCGTCGCAAACTGTATCATTCCGCCAACGAAACGTTCGCAGACAACCGTTCTTAGACGGCAAACGAAGCTCCAACGCGGCAACGAAACGCGGGGATCGTTTTCCGAAAGGAAACGGTCTACTGGAATGGGTTTCAGGAATTTTCCGGGGACGTAGTCGTCGTCGGTGTACCGTTTCATCCGTCGAAATTGTTTCCAGAGCTGACGAGGCCCTGGCAGGATCGTGGCTCGCGGGCGTCGTTATCGCCAGTAGCAGGTTACTATCTTAATTAGACTGTTAATAGGCGAGGGGTCGTCTGCCGAGCAAGATCGCGTTTCCGCGAAGCCAATCTCAGGTGCACGGTTTCCAGTCAGCAGAGGCCTGTTGCCTCGCTGCGGCTTCAATTTCCATGCGATCGCCTCGGCTCGCGCTTCAGGGATGAACGCGTCCGCGTCGACGTGGATCGCGCGCGTTGACCCGAAACCGTCGATCGAAACGCCTCGATTGGACGCTGAGTGGCTGCGAATGATCGATGCTAATGATCCTTCGGTGATATCGTGACGTAATTGGACACGTTTGCGTGCGAGGCCGCGACAAATGTCTTCTGTGCATCGCGAAAAATGCGAAATTGCAATCGAAGATTGGAAGTCTACAGAAATAAGGGTTGAAACATGGTACTCTAATCGCTTCGATTTACATCCGTTCTCGGATGCAAACGAGGAGCGCAACGAGAAGGATTTCCTATTTTCTGGACAAAATCGTCCAACCACGAGCGCCTAATTTCGAATCGGACAGACGGCCCGATGACATTTGCATTTTCATCAGGAGTTCGAGACCCGTTTTCGTTGCAACGCTCGCGGACCGTCGACGGTCGCTGATTAAATTGGAAAGTCGGGGAAATCAGTGCGTCACGTCTGGCCGCGGCGGAATTAAGGGGAATTGAACACGGACTGTATCGGAAACGCGTTCCACCGCGATTAAGTGTATGAAGTCTGAAAGTGGAGGACGAGGAAGATGGCAATTGAATAGTTCCGTGTAGAGGATCGCGAGAATTTACAAAGTGCACGCGAGCATCACATATAAATTTGTATCGAGTATATCGCTTGCAGATTTGCAATTTCTTTTAGTCATTTTCTTTTAGTTGTACGACCAACTTTAACCCTTTCAAATCTGCAAGGAAAAAAGGAATTCTTGCACTTCCAGGTCTGATATTATCCTAAGATAGAAATAAATAACAATATTTTAGCAATATTTTGCAGCAGTTTGTATTGCTAACGTGTCCCAG
This sequence comes from Xylocopa violacea, assembly GCA_963969225.1. Taxonomy (NCBI): domain Eukaryota; kingdom Metazoa; phylum Arthropoda; class Insecta; order Hymenoptera; family Apidae; genus Xylocopa; species Xylocopa violacea. The sequence goes on along the minus strand of CAXAJV010000020.1, from coordinate 9,140,537 downwards.
CAATAGAAGATTTCCATTTCAATAGAAAACTTGAGAGAAATATGGCATTTCTCAAAAAGCTGCGGTGGGATCAGTTTCTTCAGAGGGTTAATTATTATTCAATTAATTCTAATAAAATCAAAAAGTCACCCCACGAATAACACAGCGAGCACAGTTCCCAAGATCTTTGGAATCGTTCCACGAATTATTAGAACAGGTAACGAGACAACGATCGTTCCCCGGATGACAGTCGGCATCTTTCACCGCGCGACAAACAAATGGCCCGTCGTAAAAACAGTCTCAGTGGGTTAACGCGGTGTCGCTGGACCGGTTCCAAACGACGAGTGTGATGCAAATGAGCCGGGACCCCCCACGAAACCCGTTAATGAGACGATTTAGCCACGAAATCGTGGAGCGGCCTCGCGACCGGTCGAGATCCTCCATTAACGCGATATGACAGCGAGATAGATGCAACCCCTGTCAGGGTCGTGAAGGCGTGATGTTGCCACCGCCTCGACAAAAGGCGCAGCCGTGTTAAACGCGACATAAATCTTCCGTCCGATGGTCTCCTCGACCGAACTAGTTTACCGTGGACGCGAACAGGTCTCCAAGGTGAGTCCCTGCGATTTTAACGACTCCAGGGGAACGTTGGTCCACGCCAGCGTTTCTATTATGCGCCATGAAAAAGCGAACGTATGGTACGTGCAGTGGTACATGAGAACTCGATTCGTTTGGTATTAAAGGATTACGCTGGCTCGCTGTTACGTTGAGAAACGGGGCGATTGAGTTTTCAGCACGATCGCGAGAGGAGTCGTTCTAAGAAGCATTTTTTTTAAATTAAACAATTATTTACGTTTTCTGCGACGTTCATTCGTTGCTTCCTCGAAGTGTCTCTGCGAGAGCACGTTCGTTTACGTCAGATTCCCACGAAAATTCGCGACAACGCCTCGACGCGGTCGCGAGGAGGGCGGTCGATCGGTTCCGCGGAACTTTCCACCGGAACACCGGGACAGGAAACGGAGGGAATCGTTGGGCAGAGCGTCGTCAACCGTCGGCGGAATTATATGCGGAATCCGTTCCCCACGGAAAACGGGTTTCTATGGGCTCGTGCGAAATACCGGGTGTCTTGACAAGAGCAATTTATCATGCTCGATCTGTATTTGCATATGTCGTCAAAGGGCCCCGTCGCTTACGCCGGGGACATCGCGTAGTCGAGTGCCTTTTGAAATTCGCGTGTTTGCGAATACTCCAAGCCCGGCACCCCCCTCGTCCCCTCCTCGCCCCTCCCTATCGCGCCATCTCTTTATTTCGCCGCGCTTCCGCGTCTCCCTCTATCTCGACGCGTCACCCTCGCCGCTGGAGACCACCCTCCCTCCCCTCAGTCTCTCCTCTGCTACCTCGTCGAACGTATTACGAAATTTCTATATCGTTCTACTTAACTTCGTCCCGGGTTATCCGCCTTGCGATCGCGGCCCTTTGTGACTCGCTCAGACGGTGTAACCCTCCGTCTAGCCTGGATCTAGACTCTCTCAGTCTCTATCGGACGGAACGGCTAGCCGGAGCGTCCCCCCTTTTGCGGATCGGGTCAGGTGTGCGATTTGAATGAGCCGCGAAAACCGTGCGCTACCCGTGCGCTCTCCCTCTTCACGGGGCACGGCTCTCCCGCCACTGTTCGAGGCAAACGATGCGCGAGATATGAACTCGTTACGCGGACCGGAGCCTCTTGATCGACGCGGGAACCTGATCTCGCAGAACGATGAGGGATCATCGCGGCTGGACGGGCTTTTCAACGCTGCGGACCCGTGGGCTCGACGGCGGAACGAGAGGGGTGGGACCTCGCCGCGCAGGGAAGTTGATGGCCGATTAGTTCTTTCGCTCGCGATGGTAATTGATGTTTCGTGGCTCGCGTTGCGTTTCTTACGAGTTCGAACATAGTTGAAATATCGTTGTATGGTTAATCGAGGAGCTTGTTAACGCGACTTCAGTTTATGTAGTTATTGCGCCTCGATTCGTATCATATTTAGATCTTTAATGTAAGCAATTCGCTCCCCATGGATCAACTTTCAATTACGAGTTTAAAGATACGAAAGATCCACGTTAAGAGTCACCTTCTCCTCGCAATTAGTCAACAGGTTAACCAGTAATCTCCTCCTCGCGTAACTATCCTCTCGAACGATCGTGCTCGATAAATCGTCGCCAGGTTCCTCGTCTTCTTGTTTCAAGAAAAAGTGACGCGCGGCCCACGAGGCTGTTCTTAACGCCGAGATATTGGACGTAACAAATCGCCGCGCGACGGAAGGGGGGATTCGCCATTAATCTTCGATCACCGTTGCCCGAAACCCTCAGCCACCGGTCGAGGATCTTCATCCGCCTCTTCCCTGGCCAGCGTCCAGCCTCGTTTCCATTCAAGTATCTCGAACGAATCGGCATTACGATTGTCACGGCTCTCCGCGGCGAAGAACGTGCCTGCAGCCACCTCGATACAGATAAGTCATGGCCTGTCGTTCTCCTCTCTTTTTCGCCTTTCTTTCGAGGCGAGGCGACGAGGCCCCTCTCAACGAGCATCGGTGTCGCTAATCTCGCGGGACAATTACTCATTTACATGTCCCGTCCCCGGCTGAACACACACGACTGCGTACGCCGCGACGATTCAAACGACTTGTCTCGAATGTCATCTGGGGCTCGATGTGGATGGAAGATTCGTGAACGACGGGAGCGGTCTTTCGACCATCGGCACGTACCGATTTTTTTGAGTTTCGCTGGACGAATTTTTATGGCCGTTTATTAGAGAGATTCCGCTGGTTCCCATGAGGAGTTGTTCCCATGGTGCTCTTCTTGTGGTGGTTTGTAGCGTGTAAGTAGCAATGATAGAGTTCTTCTTAGCGTGCAAGCAGCAACGATAGTAATCTTCTTGTGATGGTTTGTAACGTTCAAATAGCAATGATAGTGCTCTCCTTGTGATGGTTTTTATCGTGTAAGTAGCAACGACAGTGCTCTTCTTATGATGGTTTGTAGCGTATAAGTAGCAACAGTAGTGCTCTTTTTATGGTGGTTTGCAGCGCACAACTAGCAACGATTGCTACTACCATTTCATTCCTATAGTATTAGAAATGAAATATCTCCATTTTCCTAATCATCGATGCGTATCGATCCAACGCTACATAATCCAAGCGAAACGAATCTCCGTTCGAATCCCACCATCCCAGTTCTGTTTACAAAAATGTGAATTTACGGTCTATTCATCAACTCCCGAGCAATCCGGCTGGAAGGTACATTAATCCTCTCGCAAGCCCCTCCGGCGATCCTCTCGAGCGCCGCTTAAACGTCGCGAAATTCGAGCAGTCATTACTCACGGGACACCAGTATCTTTCCGGGCTGTATGGTCCGGTTCGTCGGTCAGCTTCCCGACGACGACGACCAGCGAAACCCCCGACGGTCACGCCTCTCTCCAAGGGTGGCCGTTCGCGTGGTCCTCGATACAGATAAGTCATGCTCGTCATTTTTCATCGTCCGCTTTCAACGGTCGCGTTAGAAACGCTGGACGGACGAGGCGTCGCGTCCGGGAGTTTTCCACGGGCGCGAGTTTTATCTCGCGCTTCCAACCCCTTAATTTGATTAATCGTGGAGGATCTTGACCCTCCAGTTCGGCATTAATCACCATCAGGTCGTATGCATACATGGCAGCGGCATTAAAGCGGCCGGGCCGGACGTGAATGAGAGCCGACTGCCATTTGTTACGCGACCGCTTGTTTAGAGAAGCTTTACACACTCGAGTTGGCCGGCTCTTTCGTGCCCCGTCGGAAATTAATGGCGGATTAATTCGGTGATGCTCGCGGAGGACTCGACCGTGCGAAGACGATCGGTTCGTACGCCTTTCGGAACGTCTGCCAGGCCTCCTCGTTTCAATCTTGCAGTGGTTGACATCGCAGAGGGGCGAGAATGATTCGTTTGGGCGATTCGTTGCTGGCTCTCGGAGGGGTTCGCGTGGAATGGGTTTCTTTGGAGTTAATTTTTTGATTTATTGGGACGACTGACGGGTATCCTAACTGGGAATTCGTTTGAGGAATTTGTGAACAAATAACTTGTCTTCGTGAAAATGAATAATTCTTGGATGTAAAGATTGCTGCAGTTTTGGATTTTTTGGTTTTGAGCGCTTCAGGAACAGGTTCCATTGAATTCAGCGGAGAAAAGTTCAACGTTTAACGTCAGTAGATGAACAGATACTACACGTTCGTTCTGGTTTCAGGTTCCACCGCGCCCCTTCATCGCAAGGGTTGAAGCTCTTGATTTACTGGCTGTTTATACCCTTTCCAACCCTAAGGTCTGCATTATAACCGTATTTGTACTAATAGTCCCGTCTGATCTTTAGAAACGTTTACCAGCCCAACCATGATTTAGTGACTGAAAAAATAGGCCCCTCGGGGCGTGTCTCAAATTTACAGTTCTAAACGTCGATCGTAAAATGTTCAAAAATGAAATCCTGTTTATTCCTACCCCTTTTACGTTGTCATAGCTTTCCAACGTCTCGCGTTATAGCTTGGAATAGCGTAAATCGTGTGTTTACAATGTAAAACGATGAGATATGGAACAAATGTAGCATACAGACAGTAATTTCGTGCATGCAGATACAAAGCGAATCATACAACCACCAATTTATCAATCACTCACAATGTTGCACGAAAAATGAGAGGGTACGTGTAACTTTGTAACAGGAGGGTCAATAAATACAATTTCACTTTTAAGTACAGTACACTCTGGCCTTGTTGAATTAAGTATTGACAACAAGAGGGGTTCTTTCCATCCCCTCGTGTGCGTTCTTTATGATACATGGCAACTTAACATATTGCTGACAATGTTGTCAACAGTAGCAGTAATAAATTCATAGAATAAAAGTCCCCCTCAGCTACTCGACGCTGAAATCTTGTCTAACGTCTGCTCTTTCGATGCTCTTTTGTTTTTTACTTTTTTTTAAATAAACTTAAAATGCCTCGCATGACTCGTGGCGCTATTTGTAGTGTTAAAACTAAAAAAAAATCCACGTTTCTAATGGCTGACCTCTCAGGGCTGACCGGAACAGTCGATTGAGTCATTAGAGGAGAGTCGAGAGGAAGTCGGTAAATCAGGAGGCCCCCAGAGGACGTCGACGGGGGTGGCGGGGACGAAGTGCGTAGAGGTGGACGAGGAAGGAGCCGGGATCTCCAGTAACAGGATGTAATTATGATCGGTGAGATACGTCACGCATAACCCCCGTATTGACGTCCACAAATCACGGGGTGCACGGCTGGTATCTCGCCTGGCTCGATCCTCAAATTCGGACGGCCTTAACGCGGACACTAAATCCAAAATTATGTACACGTCTCCGCTACGGACGTCGACGAGGATCCTCTCCGCGGGAAGCGACGTCCAGACGTCGAAAAACGTCCCTCGAACGGAATTATTTAAACGCGATCTTTCGATCCTTTGGACGTGACGTTTCCAAGGGCGCTTTAAAATTTTATATACGTACTTGATATGGAAAAGTGTCGAGAAAAGAAACAGAAAAATTGAAGAAGTTGTATGCAAAAATAAATAACTTTGGATCAAACCAAATCAATTATTAGATTATTAAATTTATATTTCCCAATAAAATGAAACTAATTAAATGTCGTACACGAAATCTCCGACCACCGACTCCAGCGATGACCCTATATACAGCGACGAAAAACCGCAAACGCACAACGCTCGACCCTAACGCGAACTTATCGATATCCACGCGACCCTCTCGCTCCTCCCGCCTCGACCCAAAATCGCGTAAAACGACGAAACCCCGGATCGACGTCAATTTCCTCCGCTAACGACCGTCACTGCCGAGCGGTAATTCGAGCCCGGTCAATTCGGCACGATAATTGCGTTTCGCGATATGCCGAATCAGTGGATACGTGTCCGACTAGCCGTAAGGCATCCGCGTAGCATCCGGATCCCGTCGTATCCGCTCTCTCTCGGTTAACCCCGGTGTGCACCAGTCGCAGCGACCTCCTGGCAGTCAGCCTTCGATTCGCGCTCTCGCATCCGGCGCCCTTCTCGATAATGTCCGCCACCCCTCGTCGCTGGACGCGTGTGTGCGTCGCGGGTGAAACGGCGCCCCGCCATCACGCGAATGCACCGGACTAACATCAAAGCCAAAGGCATAGTTGCACTCTGGGGACGGCCTATAACCGCGGTTAGGCCCATCCACGTCCTCTGCCTCGAGGCGGACGACGACGAGCACGAGGAGCACGGTTGCGCCGTTGCAATTTCGCCCTGAACCCGGCCACGAATCTCCGTGCCGCGCCACGGCCCCTAATGGGCGCCCAGCACCCTACGCGGCGACGCGTCTTTGAGGGGGCGACGCTCGAATCTGGGGAACGATGGGCGTCGGGCGAGGGCGCGAGGGGGATTTGCGTTTCGTGATTTCGCGATGCTTACGTGATTTCTTTGAAGACTGATTGTTTTACAGGGACTTTTGTGTTATGTAAATTGTTAATCGTGTGATTCTTTGAAATCATCATCGTGTGAAATCGTGCGATCGCTGCTATTGTTAGATAAGTTGGTGATCGTGACGTTGTTAAATAAATTATTAATTACGCGTTCGTCCTATATCTACGAGTGTATTACTACTACCGTTAAATAAATTCTTAATCGTGCATTCCTCTATCTATCAATCTGTTAACTACAGAGATCTCTCTGCTACTGTTAGACGAATTGTTGAATTGAAATAGTTAGTCCTGCATTCGCGTATCTACGAGTGCGTTTCTACAGAGATGTACCTGATTATTATTGTTGAAAAACCAGCCAGAACTCGCTGTTAATACAGTGGAAAGCTGTCTCCGCTGGGTTTTACGGGTCGCGTTAGAAAAACGTAATTTCACGCGACACTTGCACCGGCTAGATCGCGTCAGTTGACACGGTGTCGAGTGACCGGGAAACATTAGCGCCCAACTGCCCCCCGATGCATTGTTTGCAACCGAACCGCGTTCTGCGGAACGTCATAGAGACGCGGTATAATCTAATCGAAATTGCGGCGACGGCGTAATGCATCACCGCTCGATTTAACCCGTTCGGTTTAACGACTGCGCTCTCGTTAAAATTAGATGCGTTAACGGCCGTTAGTTTCGAGCTCGATGACTCGCGCCAAGCGAAATTGTTTCGAGGTGGAAATATCCCGGCTGAGGGCGGCTCCGCGAGAAGTTGACCAGCGTCGATGGACACTTTATTGGCTCGATTCGTGGCACCGATTCGAGACCGTGAAATATAGTAATTACAGAGCGCGACGGTGGCACAGCGTATCGATCGACCTCGTGGAACGGAAACCGGAATTCGTTTGTCGCGGGAAACACGCGAAACGGGGTGATTTGCGGCTCGTAACTGCAATTAGAAATTAACGCGGTAAGAGGAAGCGGGAGGAGTAGGTGAACGAGGACAGCAGACGTTGTTTCCCTCCTTTCCTGGCTTCGAACGATTGTTTCTACTCTGCAATCCTTTGTTCAATTTTTTTGTTTTATTTTGAAATTCATTCAAATGGTATTAGAAGACTTGAATAAGCATCGAATAAGATCAGAGGCAGAGATAAGTTCCGAAAGAAACGAATGTTCCAAGAACGAGGGAACACTCGTGAATAACAATGTAGATCCGAACGGCAACCATATGTCGCCTCGCGCATAATACAAAACCGTCCCCGGAGCGCTGCTGCTCCGACTTGACCCAATTCGTTCCGTCCGGGTAACTGACCTAGCCTAACCGCTGTTTAATTCTCTTTCCCACTGGTTTGCGCGAAATCCTACGCTCCGTCGCGAGCCAAAAGATCCATCGAGTAATCTCTCCGTGTGAAAGGCGTATCGATCGACAGGGAAGCGTTATCCGCTCGATAATAACCGTTTCAACGTCCCGCGAGGTCCCAGGCGTGAACGCGCGCCGAATGGCCCCACGAAGACAAACCACGAGCCCAACAGTCGCCGTGAGCTGTCAGAAAAACGAGAAAAGGAAACGCAGGGGCTGCCCTGGCGAATAACAGCGTGTCAATTCGAGCCGTGTGTAATACGATTTGATAATTGCACCCATTCCGCGGCAGGACGAGGCGTCGAGCGTGGAACTCGCTCGTGGCGAGGCTCGAGGCCGCGTCGAGCAACCGGCAACGCAACGATTTTCGCACGACCTCGGCCAACCGCTTCGCAAACGCGTCCCCCGTTAGAATCACGCACTTACGCGCCGTTTCCGGTTCGAATCGAACGCGCTGCGGAGCTGAACGGGGTTGGAAACGGACACGAAGGGGTGGAGCGCGAGGGTCCGCGAAGGGAGGGAATAATAGAATAAGAACCGTAGAAAATGGAGGGAAGAGAGACGCGCGAGTCGAAGGATGAAAGGTGGAACCGCGGAAGGATCCAAGCGAAAATAGTACTCTCGAGTCAAAGAAAAAGGGTGGATATGAAAGGAAGACGCGGAGGAAACTACAAGAGAGTGTAATTAAAGACAACGAGGGAGGCTAAAGATCGGAAGATGAAAGCAAGAGATATTACGGAAAATGTGAAATATAAAAAGCGTAATTGTAAAGTGAGGAATTCGAGGAAGAATCTAAACACCTGGCTGCTTGCGAGGGACATCAGAGGGGGTACTGGGTACTACCGTAGGGACTTTATAATAGCGCGTAACGGGAGAAATATGAATTATAAAATGGCAATTAAACTAGGAAAGCTAGTGGCGGTTGTAGGCGAGGCGGGCTGGCAAAGAAAACGGTTCAGGAAGGGTAGAAAAGGTGACGCGGGGGCAAGGAACGTCGCCAAGCGGAATGGGGAACGCGGAGAGAGTGAGAGGGTCGAACGTTTTCGCGACAATAGGCAGGATGTGCGAAGGGTTACCATTGCAAATCACAATGGTGACCGCAAAACGCGAATGACAGGTTGAATAGACGCGGCTAGAGCAGCGTGCCTCGAGCCGCGAGCGCTATTATTACCGGCCAGCTTTTTCTCCTTTATTCAGCCGATTCTGTGGGAAAACGGCGAGGGGGTGAGTTCTTTAATTCGTTGAAAGAAAAAAAATATATATATATACGGGGGAAGAAAGGAAGGAAAACGAAAGACGAAACGCGCGCAATGTCTCTTTACGTGTGCAGGATTTTCCTGAACGTTCGAGAGGGCGTGGATCTCGAGCGTTCGATGGCCGCGAATTGTTCCGAGGGAAGCGAAATTACTGCCGGCACAAAAGGCACAACCAGGTGGAAAACTGGACCGTTTGTTGGACACAAATGTTTGTACATTCCTCCTTCTAATTTACTACAGCTTCCCTTTATTCTTCCTCGCTGTTCCTTTTCTTAAATCGCTCCTTTTCAATCCGACCTAATCGCTGGGCCCCGTTTACAGCGATTACGACAAATACCATTGTACTATCGATTAATAGAATCCAAGTACAACGTATAAAAGTTTCCCATCGTTTAACAGTAATTCTTCTGGAAATTTAAATAAACAAATTCTAAGGTTCGAAGGCGTCAACGTAATGAAACGTACACGTGCGGCAATATTTTTTCTAGCCACTGTACGCGCGCCAGCGGATCGATTAATAAAGAATCGCACGCTGTGTTTATCGCGATATTAAGTAACACGTATGAAGCGCAGGTTCGCGCAAGACGATCAACTTTCAGCATAAATTATCACGCCATTTAGGTGCACGTACGCTCCTCCGAGCGTAACATCGCACCCCGAAGCGACAGTGAAATATGACCGTGGCTCTTTCTCCGTGCTCACACACGACAGTGCTCTCGAAGCGCGGAGGAGAAAGCTCAGGTGCCGCGACGTTTAATTTGAAACGCTTTCCCGGGGAAATTCGATGCTAATCACCGTCTGAAAGTCCGAACGCCAGCCAGGAAAATCCTCCACCACGTTTATTAACGCTGCTCGCCTGCTAATTGCACCGTCAGCGCGCGCTGATAAGCTCCTCCACCGGCTAGTGGAGATTAAACACCGGGGAAGTCACGACTGATGACTGGAGAAGCATTATCGTGGAATACGAACAGGTGAAAATGATTTTCCGGTTTCATTATTTTACCGATCTAAACTAGTTTCGTAAGTGATTCGTCTGTTAGGCTACTTAGGCTAGATCTTCGTCTTTGTACTCGGATATCCTCTCTGAGGGGACATAAGAATTGATTAGTGATTATAAGGATCAAAGTTATTCCATCGCAACTTTTTGAGAAATGCGACTTTTGCCTGCAGTTGCAACATTGCCTACAATCTTCTATTGAAATGGAAATTCTCCATTACTGACAGACGTCAGCAATAATCCAGAAAGGCGAGTGCAAAGGGTTGATATCAGATCAGCTGATATTTCAAAGAGCAGCTAAGCGAACTCGTTTCGAAGGGAGTAATCGGAAGGAACGGTGGTTTAGCAAAAATTTCCGCGAGAGGACTGCAGTTACCCGACGAGAGTGGAGGCAGCACGGCACTCGAGCAGCGAATGAAGTCGCCACTCGCGACAACAATAATCACGCGGCCGTAATAAAGCGTCCTGTCGCGATAGCGGGTTCCGAGTAACTCAACCGATTCGACGAAAGGGAATTCCGTAGCGCGGAAGGCCGTGATCGCGCGGCGGTGCGTGCACGAAGGTAAACGACGACGAAAACGGATACGATAATACCTGGTCGCACGCCATCCGCATCGCGCGGCGGGCTACCAGCCAGCTCACGTAGGCGCGCTACGTGAAAATAGTAAAATCTGACCTTAAAATATTCCCCGTACCGGCAGGTACTCCGGTTGATTACCCAGCAACACGTGCCACGAGATATAACGACGTCTCCATTTGTCAGCCGGACGCAATATAATGCCGCGGAATCGCCTCGTCGTTAATTCACTGTCCGCCATCACGATAATGCGCCGCGTGTATATACACCGCGTCGACGCGATACCGTCCACCCTGTATCCGCGTTGAAAATTTGTACTCCGCTGTTACACGCTCCCCGCGAGTATACGATCCCCGATTAAACGTCCCGATAGCGTACGCTGTTTCGTGATTTTCGGCCGCCTACTGGCGAACGAGCCACCCCCTTAGCCACCCCCTTTCGTGCATTTTCGCGGCGGTGCTCGTTGCTCGTATTCCCGCGGGCAAATTTCATGCACGAATCGCGTCAGAATTTTGCTACTTCTTTGGAAAGAGTCGAGATTCTAACGCGAAAGAAAATTAGAATAATGGAGCACGGTAGTTTCCTTGCGAGTCCGTTGCGTTTCAAGACACGATCACAGAGGAACGTGTGAATAGAAGGGATAAAGATCGTATAAAATTTTTAAGGGATCCGTGAGGATTATCGGGTGATTCACGTTGTGGATACTGATTTCAACCACGCCAGAGTTGAATGTATAATTCCCCATTCGTTCCGTAGTACGATATTACTCGGTGTGATAATAGCGATATATCTAGCGTGAGTAATAACTCAGGATTAAAAGCGATTACAGGCATGATGATGACTAATCGATGGGTGGCTGAAAACTGATCATTAACCTCCCCGTTCTGTATAGACGATTCCACGGCTTGACAGTTCCGATGATTTACATCCAGCTTTTATTACACTCAACCTACGCTTCTTCTTTCCTACGCGCATCAACCCGCGTCTTCTCCACTCGAAAAATAAAATTCCTGGTACATCGTACTCGTTTACCGTATCCGATCAACGCGACCGTTGCCTCGCACGGGAAACGAAAGAAAGAAACAAGACGACGATTCAGTTTACCGCGTGCAGTACCTACGGGAGATGGTTATTGCTCTTCTTTAATTAATTATATCGACCAGCCGTGCAGCCAGCGAGACGCGCCATAATTCTCCTCTCGTGCAATCACTTTTACGACCGTTTCCAACCCCCGCCCCTGCCGAAAAACAGAAATTCCTCTGCCCAAAGGAGAGAGAGAGAGAGAGAGAGAGAGAGAGAGAGAGAGAGAGAGAGAGCCAGGCGGACCAAACGCCAGCACCGCGAGGCGACCTAGACGACAAGATTTATCTAGGCTACGCTCGCCGACCAGGAAACCTCCGCACGACGAACAATAATACCCTCGCCATCGAGCCGCGGTTTCACCAATTTCTTTTTACGGGCGCACGAGAAATATTCCCGACTGTATCTGCGCGGTTAGACAGCGCGGCTGCACGCGATGCTCGCACGGGAAATACGCCACGGTCCTCAGATAGCCCGGAATTACGCCGCGCTGTTTACGCGGGGGACAAGATAATCCCTCGCGATGACGATAACGGGTAGCAATAATGATCGCGAGAGCACGCTCGCTGCGGCGTATCGCGTTTTACGAGTCGGGAGGCTGATTTTCGATGCTCGCGAGCGGGCTAATTTCCACGCGGCTCGAAACCAGCCTCCTCGCCCCGATGGTGGAACAATCGCGAGGTATCGTTTCAGAGTGACACGGGTACGTAGGATGCCAGCCAGTGTAATTGTGCACTTCGCGCGCGTCGGTGTAATAAAGTACCGCGTGCCGCGAGGGGGTGCGAAGCGTGGCCTCGAGGAACGACGGGGCATTATTGTTTCTGCACGGCGAGCGAGTTCGAGCGGTCGTCAGGCATTCAGATAATCGGGATCCGACTTCGCGATGCGACGACGATCGCGAACGCACTGGGAAACGGTTCCGCGGACCATCGTTACGGAGTCCGAGTCGCGTCCAAGCGAACGGTCTATGCTAATTCGCGTGGCGAGCGAGGCGTGAGTTATGGGGAGGGAGCATTCGCGGAATTGTAGAGCAGGTAGATCTCGCGTCGCGACGGTTAACCCTTTGCACTCTGAATTATTTTTCAGTTTACCAGTTTAATTGCCGACAACTTGCATACTATTTCAAGCGTTTTATTTGAAATTCGCTTCAAATTTAGTTTAAAAAGTCGTCAGTTGCAGCACAGTTCCGAAAACAAGTCTAAAAGTTTGTTTCCTTTTCTTATTTAGCGATGTCGAGTCACAGTCGACAAAGAAACGCGAAGGGTTAAAGTACCAATTCGCTTCGAAGCTTGCTCAGCTTTTAGGATGCTCTTAGATTCTAATCTACCATTTGAAGGGTTCGACGTAGGCAATATTGAAATTAGGGAAACGCATATTGACAAGAAAATTGTCGAATCAGTATAATTTCTATTGTTAAAAAATTATGATCAAAGAATGTATAAATCTCCAACGAATCGAATCTGGAAAATTCGATCCCGTTTACGAGCTTCCTGTCGCCAAGTAGGCGCCGAGGGCTGTCGTCCGGCGATAAAAATTGCAGAAATGTAACGAGCAAAAACCCCACGCGCACCACGAGGAACGTTTCCCGCGCGCTCTTATGGCAGCGCGTCCGGCCATCACGCTTCACAATACGGATCCGACGCGGAACAGCAGTTGGCGCAATATGAGACACGGAGCCGAGGAGATAACAGTGATTTCATTAGCGCAAATGAACTCGCGTCACGGCACTCGTCCGCTCGTTCGTCTGATTAAAACTCATAAAAGTTTTCGGCCGGAGCGTTCGCCCCTCCTACGCTGCGAACGATCGTGACGTATCGTCCGAGAATATTGCGTCTGAATCGCGTCGCCGCGCGTTCCTTTCCTTCCCCCTACCCACCCTCTGCTCACCCTCTGGGAAATGAAATTGATGCACGCCCGGAGATCGAGTTATATTCACGGCAAGATACGAAGGCCTCTCCTGGAAAACAACTGGACGTACTTCTCCCCGTCAGAATGTCTCCCTTTACTTTTCATCGACGTCGCCGGTTTCACACCTCGCCTCGTTCGCATTCGATTCACGAGCGGGCACTCGATCCTGCATTCTGATCAGAGCGCGTTGCGTCGCGAGGCTAGCGGTTTCGCGCGGGCTCCGAGATTCAGCGTCGATAGCGTTTGTATGGAAAACAAATTCCGCGAGCGAATTGTTCGCAAGCGAAAGAAATTTTTCGAACGTCCAGGGAGACTCGTCCAGGGAGGGATTTTACTTTTGCAAAGCTCCATTGGGAGGCTCCGCAATTATTCTCTTGCCACGAAAATCTGAACTCCAATAGTCGTTCGAGCTTTAAGAGGCGCAAGCTCGGGGATCGTAAATTCCCGTGACCTTATTCGTCGTAGCTTCGCCGTGCTCTTACGCAACACACTTCAACCGTGGATCAGACTTTATCATTATCCCCGGCGGCTATAAAAATTCTAACGTTAAAAGCGCGCAGGCGAGGCGGGACGCGATAAAAAGAAGCGAAAGGGACCTCCTCGGCTACGCTCGGACGGGTTCCAGTTTCGAGCGTCTCGCCCTTTTAAATGCAAATTGAACGCGAGCGAGTCGATCTCCGATCGTGCTTCTAATTGCGACATTATTGCAACCAGCGCGGGTTCGTAGACCTTCGCGGCGGTGCTCGATGAAGAATCGCGAGCGCGAACCACCGCCCGGTATAAATTAAGGAAACGCGACGTTTTCTCCTTTATCTTGGTCGCGTGATAAAATTTTATGGAAAGTTCATTTGCAAATGGCTTGAAACAGGAACTGCCTCGGCGTGACGAAGGGGCGAGAGAGGTATAAAGAGAGAGAAAGAGAGAGAAAGAGAGAAGAAATCGCGAAGGGAACGATGGAGGGAAAGGAACGGGCCGAAGTGCCCGAAACCGCGTGAAACACTTTGAATAATTCCGCGATTCAAAGTCGTCGCGGGTAAGGATTTTATATTTCTCGCGGTTGCTGCACCGAAACTGCATCCGCGGTGCCAGCCAGACCGTCTGCATTTTTCCCGGGCTCTTATGTAGGCGTTTCTAGATGAGATTCGCCGCTGGAAACCCGGCTCGGACCGCCGTATCGCGACGGGATCATCGGCGTAACAGTAAAATAGAAATCGCGGGCTTTGCTCCCCGCGTCAGCTCCATTAATGCGCTTCCCGTCACACGAAATCCCACCAACGGTATCTTCCTGCCAGCCGTCGAGTTTCTGGCTTTCAAATTTCACGATCTCCCTAATTTCACGTCGAGCATCTCGATACACAAATTTTCGAATCAGCGAATTTCAATTTGTCATCTAATTTGTCATCTAATTTGTTATCTAATTTCTATCATAAAGACGATACACTTGTAAACGATCGCCAAGAACGAACCGCGTGTTCGCCCCAGGTTTCTTCATTTAAAGGAATCGCATTCGAACGTAATTAGCCGTGCAGAGAAGGGTGGCCCCGCCTCCTCCCCATTACCTTTTCCCCTTTCGCAGCGCACGACGTCCGATAGTAGGATAGGTCAGCACGCCCTTTCGCGCGTGTTAATGCCATATTACCATCTTCCACGGTTAATGGATCATTCCGTTATCCGGCTGGTATTTTGTCGTGCACGACTCGGACACGTAAGTACACGGAATAATGCTTAGACGCGGCCCTATGTAAAATACGCTTAATTGGCGCATATTTCAAGGAGCAGCTCTGGTAGCAGCTCTGGTAGCAGCGCTGTTCGATAAGGAAAATTACGGTCGAAATCCTCGGAATCCTTGTTAAACACCCAAGGTGTTTTGTGCACTCTCGCGTGCGCCTCGGAAAGATAAACGAAACGCGGATAAAAAAGGGAGTTCGTCCCAGATTCGCGTGAACCTCGATGAAATCGGTGTGACGGTCGTTAGAATATAAAACTACATATTCAGGAGTACAAAAAAATTGTTTAAAAACCCTCCAATTAATCTCCATATTTCCCGTACAAACAAGGAGCCAAAAAACGAATTTCCCCGCTCGGAAGCGTAACGCCAGCAACGTCCAGGGGATATCGATAAACCGTCCGGGGGCGCGTTCGATGGACAGGATCGATCGTCGAACGAGGGTGCGCGTGGTGGATCGGCGAGCAGAATTCCGCGTCAGCTCGATCAAAATGAAATCGCGTCGGTCGGGTTCGTCGTGCAATTTCGTCGGGGGCAAACGAGCCTGGCAATCGTCCCCTCTCTTTCGTTCGTACACGCGTACCCCCGCGCGCCCCTTTCGCTCTCTGTTATCGCGATAACTCGTCCGCGATCCTAATTGAAACCGCGAAACCTAATTCCCGAGAGTGTCCAATATAGGTCCCCTCCGCAACGTAACCGTTCAACGGGTCAATATATACATCAACGTTTCGCCAGCTACCGCTCTATCTCTTTCTCTCCTCTCCATCTGTCCTCCGTGGACCCCTCCACCCGAATTTATTCCCGAGCTACTTTATTTGCTTTCATTAAGCGGCGTCCGCTGGCTGACGTGCGCGATTAACCGAACCCTTTCGCGCAATTAAAAACGGATACGCGAGACGCGTAAAAATAGGAGGACACCAACTGCTCGCGAGAGCGCGAGTCATCCCTCTATAGAAAATTGAAATCATTACGACTGACAAAATGCAAGGGATGGAATCTTTCTACTTCAACGTTTAAAAGAGAAGACTGCTCGCGAGAGCACGTGTCACGTCTCCATAGAAAACTGAAATCATTATAACAAAAAAAAAAACGCAACGACTGGAATCTTTCTACTCCAACGTTTAAGAGAGACCAGCAGACACCCCGTCGCAGTAGGTACACTCGAGACGTCGCGAAATTCGCTGCGCTCGTCCGAGCTCTGTCCAGAAAATCATTTCACGCTCTAAAAATACCCCACGCAGCAAGCAGGACACGATTCCGCGCGGCGTTCGCACGAACGCCATCAATCAAGTTAACGAAACGGCGGAGCGGCCCGGGAAAAAAAGCCCGGCGACACCGTTGGGCCCGCAAAAAGCAATCCTCCGCGTCCTGGCGTTACTTAACGAAGCGCAGCGAGCGTCCGCGGAGCGGTTCCGGCACGAATGACGGCCCGTTATCACGATGATTCGCACTCGAATCTAATTGAACGCGACGTAATTTCCCTGAGTAGCCGTGGCGCGTCATTGGCGAAGGTCAGTGTGCGTGCGAGGCGGGCTGTGGTACCCGCGTCCAAGAAAGAAGCCCCGCGCCTCGTGCGTCACGCACAGCTGGGACAACGGGGACAGCGGTTCCCGTGGGGCGCACGCACTCTCCGACCGCCTAATCGGGGGTGCGCATCTTTTACGGAACGTCCAGAGTATGCCGTTTCGCGGGCTGATAGCGATAATTATTATATAGGAGGCATCGCGCGATGACCCTGCCTCGGATGCAAATGAGCGCCGCTCCTGGAGGCCGCGAAGGCGTGACGCAACACGGGACCATCGATGTTTACTCGTTGCTCTATTCGTTAGAGCGGTAAACAGAACCGAAATCGTGACACCGTGGCAGCCAACTCTATTTCTGATCGTCCATCGACGATCGCTGCTCGCTGTACCGCCCACGCACCCTCGAAAGTTCTTCCTGGTCATCAATTTTCATCGACGCACCTCTTCTGTTACGCAAACGAACCGGACCCCGCGCTAATTACGTTATTACCCATCGTGGCGTTCGGAATCGATGGTGTCCCGTTCGGTATCTCTTCCGCGCGATCGTTTCTTGGTCGCGAGCACGGTAATAAACGGCTCGATGGCGGCGCGAGCCGACGATGAATCGAACGGCAGCACGAAACGGCGCGTAATTTGCATAGAGAAGAACATTAGTTAATTACCAGAGACATAAGCAATGATTGGTGATCGAGCGCGAGCCACAACTCACGCCACGCGTAAGCCCCGAGTTATTGGCCGGATCATCGTTAAAACTCGAAACGTATCAGTCAGTGAGCGCAGCCAGCTACGAGTATACGAGCTTTTAATCCCCCAACACGCGTCACGGATCGCGCGTTATGACCTGCAGCCCTTTCTACGTACTACCCTGAAGAATTTTATCTAAAGTGTTGTATGTTTCGTTAAAAAATATTATCTGTGGATAAATAATGATTGTTTGTCAAACTTCAACGAACGACGAAGCTAAAAGTTACCCTTTTGGTGTATCTTGCGACTTAGCTAATGACAGCTAGACGAGGGTTCGTACCACCCTGGAGAGTTTCATATAAAGTATTGTACATTTTGTTAAAAACTATTTTCTGTAGATAAATGATGACTGCTTGATGCGACAATAGTCTAATTAAACTCCAACCAGCGAACGACGAAACTAGAGGCTGCCCATTCGGTGTATCTTGCGACTTTCCGAGTTATCAACGAAGATATTGATAACAACTAGACGAGAGTACGTACCACTCTGAAGAATTTCACATAAAGTACTCCACATTTTGTTAAAAGCTATTTTCTATAAATAAATGATGACTGTTTGATGCGACAATAGTCTAATTAAACTCCAACCAGCGAACGACGAAGCTAGAGGCTGCCCATTCGGTGTATCTTGCGACTTTTCGAGTTATCAACGAGGGTTTTATTAATGACAGCTAGACGGGGGTGCAAGCGGGGGGTGGCGCAGCCGGGTTTATGGACGGACATAAACTCTAAACTGATTAACAGTGGCCAGTATCCCGGGCTCTCGCTCCGTGTATGCAATATATATGCAATCGCGAGCCGAGGCACGGGGATACACCGAACTACCCCGAGAGCTGCCGCGCTTGTCTCGTTAGCAATCCACCCACGGGTTTATAGTCCATCGTCGGCGGAAGAGTAACAGTGGCCAATTAAATTGATGGATGTCTCCGGGGCGACGATACCTAAGCAGAATCGGGCGTAAATCTGGAAGGCAGCGTTCCCGATTTTAGTGCCGCCGCCTTTTCGACCGTTCCGTGATTCTGATCGCGCCCATCCAATTCACTCGACTGGCTGCCTTATGCGCTGGAATGCCTCTTCGAGTCCATTTAGGATTCGTTCGAATCACTTTGTTCGTCCTTAAGTAGAAGCTTCAAATACGTTTTTATGAATTAATACACGAGTGCACGAGTTCCCTTTGATCCTCTTTTTTGTTAAGAAATTTTGTCCGAACAAGGGTGATGTATATTCCGCGTAGATAAACGCGTCCGATGATCGTCGTAAAACAAAACGGGCACGAAGAACGAGGGCGACCACCCTCCGAAATGAAAGGGCAGCCCGATCTCGATAAACGCGCCGCGGTCAGCGGCGTTGATAAAGCGCAATTAAATACATCTCGCGCGTCCACCGACCCTCGTCTTTCGATCCGACGATCCCCACCGCAATCCGCCCCCGCGTGCCCGTTTCGCGTAGAAAAGGGGAAAACCTCTTTCAGTTTCACCGTGAAACGCAAAGCGGATTAAGAGACGCGACCTTTCATATTCCATCTCGTCGCTGTCGCTCTTTTGTGCGCGAACTACCCCTTTTCACCGCCCTCGTTCGACGTGTGTCCACTCTCCTCGTCCCGCCCTCCCCCTCGCCCTCTCGCTCTTGCTCCGTTTCGCATCGCGTGGACCAGCGACGATAAACGCCAGCCGAATAAATAATATCTATTAATTATGTTTGCCCGTACGGAAACGTCGCCTATCGATGCAACGAGCCGTCGACGCGGGGTCGCGGACAGGGGGTGGCGACCGGTCGAGCAATAAACGGCGGCCGCGGTTTATCACGAAACGGAATTAAACGGTTTACGACTGGACCACAGATTAGTACGGACGCGATGGACGAATGCAAGGGTGGATCATGTTACTGTACAACGCCAGGCGAACCCTCTGTGGCCCGCCGTTCCCTCGATAACGCCGTATTGGCCGCGCCAACCCCTCTGCCGGTTCCGTGCTATTCGCGCGTTTCCACGCTGCCTTTTCATTCCGATTCGAAACGCGTACGCGACAGAGGAATTATCTTGAGCAGACGCGGCTCGACGGGTGCGCTCGCGAATGGTCCCGGTAAGTTTCCGCTTAGGGGGTTGTTATCGTGGGTTCGGGGTTACGCGTGCGGCTGCGAGGGTGCCTCGTAACTGTTCCAAGACACAGGTGAGCGATTCTCAGGTGGTGACGCGAATGGCAAGGGTTTCGTGGTAATTTATTATAGTTCGCTTGATTCTTGTGATTGTGTGAATCTGCGAATTGTCAAATTTTCCCTCTTTCTTACTGGTAATGAGCGAGGTAGCGCAATAAGCATTTCCAGCGGTGCGGTCTCCTCAACGACACGATCGACCGTCCAAACAAGTCACTCAGCGGGAAAGCAGCGATTCCTAAGAACCTCATCGGGGATTCCAAGTACCAAAAACGTGGTGGCACGAGGAATCTTCCGGGAAGCTCCTCCGGTAACGAGTTTCGTGACGCGTCCCAGCAAAGAAGAGGGGCGGCGAGGGGTCGCAAGTTCGCGGGAACATCGAGAATTACGGCAGTAAAACTAGATACGCATTACAATCCCATAAAGTCGCCCGGACGAGTTCGTCACAGACAATCAGACCGAAGTTTATGCCAATTCGCCGTCCTCCCGTCGCGCGCGCGGGGAGGGAAACCTCTACACGCGATCACGAAGTCGGGACATCGAGAAGTTTCGCTCGGTCTGATTTATTCAAAGACCATTTTCCGAGTTTCTACGCTCGAGGAGGAAGCAGTCGATAAGAGAATCACGATAATTGGACGTGGCACCACCGGCGATCGATCAAACGAGATTCTCAACGCCTCGCGCAAGACGGTAGACGGATTCGACGCTCGAGGAGGCATCGAGAGGAATTTAGAGTCGAATTACCGATTCCTTTTGACTCCCCGATCTCCCGCCGCTGCTAACTCGATTTCTTTCCCTGCGCGAATCTTCCTGCTCGATGGAAATCCAGCGACACGTTCTCCTCTCAGCGACCGGTCTCGCCCGGGAACCCACCCCCTCGCGTCTCCCAAGGAGATCCGAGGAACCAGGAAGGAAGAGAGCAAGGAAAATGAAAACAGCCTGCTCTCCAGGCCACTAGAGAACATCGACCCTCCGGCAATCCTCTCGTTCCGTCGTCCCGAAAGAAGGACGCACCCTTTCCCGCTCGAGTGCACGTGTGCCCGCGCGCTAAGTTGTATCTCGCTTAAACGTGAGGTATTATTTCAACGGTCCTCGTGTTTCCATTACCGTCGCGCACGTTGATGCGGGATAACCGCTCTCTCCCCGTTCGTTGCCTCTCTCCCTCTCGTTCCCTCTCGTTCCCTCTCGTTCCCTCTCGTTCCCTCCGTCGTCGGTTTCCCGCGGCCAACGTAACGGCGCGGAGAGAAAACGAAGGGTGGCGACGGTGTATTACGCGCGGAGGGGTTGGCGCGGCGATACGGTCGGGCGAGGGCGGCGACGGAGAAAGTTAGGGTGGATACCTGCGGGCAATCTACCTGTATTAAATTAACCCGCGCGAAGGCGCGTGAGACTCCTCGGTCGCGTGTCCGGGAATGCTCGAAACCGGTGGCACGGACACTAAAAATTCATTAGCCGCCCGCCCTCGTTGCTAACCCGATGCCCGCGACCGTCAGTCGCCTCCCTTCGGGATCGATCGAATCTTCCTTCGGGGGCGGAGGGAGTAGTCTAATTATTGCCAGGACGGTCCCTTCAAATTTTTCGCTCGCGATGGTTCTGTGTAATTTCTTGATCGATGGCTCTTTGCGTCATAAATGATGTATTTAATTGGTATTTAACCTCTTAGGCAAGGTACGCCAGTATAGTGGCTTTTGGGGGTGTCATGTTTCTGAACGACGCGCTACTATAGTGGCTTTCGAGGGTGATATCTTTCTGAACGACAGGCTAATATAGTGACTTTCGAGGATGTCATTTTTCTGAACAGCATTGGCCGTCACGCATTGCAATGCTGTATCGTTTACGCGTAATTCGCGTAGAACTCTGCAGAGAAACAACCCCACGCAAAATTCAACCGTGTCTAAGAGGTTAATGTCTATTCCAAAGTACAATAAATTAGAATTCTTACAGAATAGAAGATTTCAAAATCTAAGTCAAATATATTCGCATGTGTCCTCTCTTTTTTTTGTTTTCTATCGTCACGCGCTTCTCTACGCGAGGATCGAGAGAAAAACGGACGACAGCTCGCGAGATGTATCAACAGTGAAATATCGACTGGCGCGACGAGTAAATACCATCGAAATTAAACGACTTCGACGAGGCACATTTCCGTTTCATTTGCTAAAACAAATCGTACGCCGATTATCCGCGAGGCTGCGATGAAAGTGCACTTAGCTGATGAGAGGCCACGCGGGCCGCGGCACGCGATACCCGCACGCTTCGCGCATAATCTACGGGCGCCTTTAACAGCGGGCCAAATCGAGTCCGAATAAACACGCGTTCATCGCTATTTTCACGACCGCTTATTTTCCCGTCGTCTCCTATGCGCGGGACCTGGTTAAAAAATTGTTGCTTCGAAAACGCACGAGAATCCATCGCACGCTGTATTTTTATACCGCCGCCTCTGCTATTTATTTAAACAAAGAGGGGGGAGCGTGAGGGAAACGTCAAATAAATTTAATGAAAAGCAAAATTTTTCAAATATTTTACTTGGAAACTCGAAAATTTTAATAAAAACACTCCGATGTTACCCCGCGCTTCGATCGTTGCATCAATTCTCGTGGCAATTGTAACAAACAATCGACGTTGAAAAAAGTCAGGGAAATTTCCATCGTGGAAATATCAGGAGAATTTAATATCTGAAGTGTGAATTTCGTGCGAATTAAAAGTTACGTCGACACGAGTGTTCGCTGACACAATTTCACACATAATCAACCCCAGCGCCGCGATCGACGAGTGATTTTCCACGACCCTTCTATTAGCCCTATTAAACGAAGAAAGGAGGAAAATGGTTCCGATGAAATTGGCGTGCACGCACATCCGGGGCAAAACGCGCTCAAGGGTTCAAACCTATCGTTAACTTTTGTCTGGTCACGTGCCTCGCCGCGTTAACCCGCCTATTACCTTCGAACGCGGTTCCACCGACAGAGCCAAAGAGTGGACGAGGCACAATGGGGAAGTGCGTAATCGTAATTTACTTTTCCGTGGATAATAAATCAAACAGAGAGTCCCACGGTTAAAAAAAAGAGAAAAGGGAAATAATGATAATGCAACCAATATTGAGAACGACGAGCAATATCGACATGGGTTTCGCGAGTCGTTGCATATCAATTTGCATAATGTATCATTAAACGTAACGTGGACGAGCCCCCTTCGCTTCTCAAATGAATTCATAAACGTATCACTAATGGGAAATTCGCTGTCACGCTTGAGAAGACGGATAATTGCCGATATTAATGGAACTTGATACAATATCGCCTGAATAACCCAACCTTTTATAATTAATATTAGTGGTATACACTTTTAATATTAGTACGAGATACTTTTTTAATATCAACCCTTTTGCACTCGGATGTCCCCTCTGAGGGGACATCAGCATTGATTAGCGATTACAGAAATCAAACTCATTCCATCACAACCTTTTCAGAAATGGGTTTCCCTCAAGTTTTCTATTAAAATGCAAATTTTCTATTTCTGGGAGACGTTAACAATAAAAACTGTTGCTAAAATATCACTCAAAGTTTGCTATTTTGGCAATAATTTGTATCGCTACCATCCAGGAGGAGTCGAGTGGTTTTTGGAAACTTTTCGTTCCAAAAATTTCTCCGAGCCCTCTGAGAATTTGTTCATTACTCCCTGCTAATATCTGAATTAATTACTGCTCTGAAATAATTCGATGACAACGAACAAGAAACGTCTAAACGTTACGGATCGTTTACGCGAAACTGGAGCGTCGTTCGCCGCATTCCTCTTGCGAATTATCGCCCAGATAGCGAGGAGGCAGCGATCGCGCATCAAACACGGGTCTATCTCGTCGAAAGGAAGGCGCTCTCGTGATTAAACGCGCGGCGTTATCCGCCTAACCGTGTAAACGTCGCTGATGGCGAACGGGGTTAGAAAAATCGCCGCTACGCCGCACAATGCTGCACTTTATCCGTGTAATTGACTCAATGACCATTTGCCAACGTGGAAGTTCATCGTCGTCCCTCCTCGCCCGCTAACCCGTCCGTCGTCTTGCTCGTCGTCGTCGTCGTCGTCGTCGTCGTCGCACAGTTGACGACGACAAACCATCGAGGTTTCTTTATCCGGCTGACCCACTCAGATTGCTGCAGCGCAAAAGACGCGCGACGGGAGACGCGAACAGAAGGAGGCTACGAAAGGGAGGCGAGCGGCTCGGAGAAAGTAAAGCCTCGTTCAGATTAGTCGAGTTACTTGACTTTAGCCGACTCCTCGAATTGGTGCGACGCGCGACCACTTTAGGCTACGTGTGAACGTGAACTTGTTTACTTGACTCGAGATATTCTCTCGAGTTTTTCTGTTCATCCTCGCACGCGTCGAGCATTCAAGATACTCATTTAGTTTTTTTACGGGACTTGAAATATTTTTGAAAGGACTTCTGATGTTTGCTTTCTGACTCGAAACAGATTTCGAACGATCTGAACTGTGATTGTAAAGATTGAGCATGATAGTCGACTTTATTTTAAGTTTCTACTACTTAAAAAGAGATTGCTACGAGTAACTTGAATTTTACGAGCGAGGACTTACAATTCGGTTGCTCGAATTGAAGTAGGTGACTCGACCGATCTGAACGACGCTTTACGAATAAAATGATACGAAGAAACGAGCGGAGTGGGACGCGTACGCGAGGCACGTAGAGAAGAGCGTCATTATTGCCCGGCAAATGAGTCACTAGCCCCAAGTCCGATGAGAGGCGAGGGAAAAGGCGGCTCGAGTCGTAGAAAGAAAAAACGCACCCCGATAAGGGTTATCTGTGGTTACGCGTGCTTCGATCATCTCGCGCCACTGTCCACGCGGTATTTACGCTCGCGTTGTCGGCTAACTACCGGCTAATGAAATCCGATGCCCTCGTTCGATCGGTCTCGTTGCATCCTCCGCAGGCTGCATTTATTGCGACTTATCACCAGGAAACACGGAGAAACGCGATCCAACGGCTTCCATGAATGCTCCCTGGCTGATAACCGCGAGATTTGCGCGTTTTCACGGCGCGGAAGGAACGCGATTACTTTGATTACGCATCCGCGATGAATGACGAGGAACGCTCGCGATACGCGGCGGAGAAAATCAGCGGCGATAATGAATTTTAATTGCGAAGAAACTCGGAGATCGTTGATCGACCAGCGACGAATTCTGTACGCTGAAACATTTCGATCGATCTGATCGAACTGCGAAGAATAATCCATCCAACGGTTCGATCGGTTTTTACAAAGCGATACCATCGAGGGCCGTGAAAACTTTTACGCTCGCCTTATTCCGAACGCGGAACGCGCACCGTGGCGCACAAAGGGGCGCGCTGTGAAAGAAGAACCGATCGAAATAATTTCAATTAACCTCGCCACTTTGATCGAGCCACCGAGCGGGAGCCAGTGTCCCGCGCGAGTGATTAATTCGAATCACGAGCATTCCACGCGCTTCAATTCCCATCGTGCCCGATCAACCCTTCCCTGGGTTGCTCGCGCGCGCCCCTTTTCGCTTTATTTTTCTCCCACGCCGCGGGGGGAAGCGAATTCACAGCGAGCTGACCCACCCCCGAGGGCGGCCGCGGAACGACGCTGGGCGAAACTAGCAGCGCGCGGAAGTTGGAGAACTTTAAACCGGGGTTTATCGACTAATTTAGGCGAGGCCAAGGATAGCGGGGATCTCCTGGGGACGCGGACTTCGCGCGACGCCCCGAACGATTCGACGCTCGACTAGTTACGAACTCGATAAACCGGTGGCGAAGTTTCCGATTCGCAGCCAAACCGCGCCGGGAGATTTCGTTAAAATCAACACGGAACTCTACTCGAGTTTAATTCTATCAGGCTCGTCCGGGCACGGCCATTATCGAGATAATTAACGATGCATCTGATCCGCCTCGACGACCGCTCGATGGACACCGCTTACATCGTTCCGTAGGAGGAGAAGCAATTGCCTTGATTGTCCCAATTGACGTTTTCGAGATTTCGTAATTTTGTTTATGTCGTCTTTATCTTTCTTTTAATGAACAGAACGGGGGGGCTCGTAGAGCTTCGCGAGACACGTAGAACATTTCTCAGCTGTGACTAAACGGGATAATTAAAATTGATTCTGATTTTTCAAACTCAGCGTCGAGTTTTACGCGAGAGAGTAAACGGTTACACAGCGAGCGCAATCACGTGTCCCGACATTTTCAAGAAAAATGCGAGGGGAGCGATAAAGCCCGTCGCATTTCTTCCGCTGCGAGTCCGGCGCTGAACAAACCTCGCCACTAAATGTATTTCAGTGTTACACGATCCTGAATTGAATTCTATTTCGTCTGAGCATTCCTAGGCCTCGTCTTCGAGGGAAAAAGTAACATTCTTGGTCTTTCGCAACCTTCGGAGTGACAGCTGAAACATTGTCTCGACAGAAACCGCGTAAGAAGAGCGCGGAGACAAAACGAGAGCACAGCGAGCTGTTCTAACAAGCCAAAAACGTCATAATTGCGTCACGGGTGCAAGAAGCCGCACATGGTCGTTAACAACGAATCCACGTGTAAGCCATGCGTCGCCGCGTACGTATCGTCTGTTATTTTTCGCGAATCTTTCGACGTCCATGCGACAGAGTCATCGCGCTGCACGCGACTTCTTACGCCGCTTACGCGCCACGCAAAACTCTATCGCGTCGTCCCGGCTATTATTACTACGCTCGCGAGGCGTACACTGCTCGACATTCACCGACACCACTATAATAAGATACGCGAGCGAACGTTCTGACACGTATCACCACTTAACCAGCGATATTAAAGGCATCCGAAGAAAAACACGAAGGCTAATAGAGATACGAAGATACGGGCGACGATATAAATGGCTACGGACAAGTTCGACGTATTACGGACAGTTATGAATATGGAGCGAATGGATTTGGATCGATAAAGCACGGTGTTTTGTGCACGCGTGCTGGGAAGTCGGTGAAATTGACCGAGCATCGATGTGGGTCACTCTCTGGCGTCCAAGAGGTTCGACTCTCTTCGTTTCGTTCAATTGCGCGAATACGGAATCGAGATTTGCGAACGGGATTGAGAAATTTGATCGCAATCGTTGCAGAGCTCGAGAAATCAAGTTGGATCGCTGGAAGATCGAAGCAGTTGACCCTGAGCACTTTCAGAGCTGAGAGACCCGACCTTAGGACAGCTAAAGTGACCCAAGGGTCTTCGTGAAGCGTTAGGGATGAGTTTCTCACCCCTAAAATGATCGAGGTCTGCTGTGTGTTGTATCTACGCCGATCCATCTCAAATCTGTCGATCTTGGAATAGTTTGACTCGAAATTTTGTTTTAAGATGATGCACTTGGGACTTTTCAGTTTTCGGATTGTTTGATTTGTGTTTTCAGAGTCTGAGAAGTCAGTTGCGCAAAGTTGCTCAAGCTTGAAGCAGTATTATCTATGACATATGTGGCAGCATGAATAGTTTCTTAAGTATTCCACTAATTAGAATATGAAATCGACTCAAGCAACCAACGGATCTATACATGGATCGGGAATAAAAAGTTGTAATACTGAATATACTGCGCGTCTTTGAACATCATTTAATTTACGGAAGTTATCCATATGTTATTAAATGCTAGCATTGAACGTTCGAAGCATTAATTAGTGGAAAAAGGATGGCCTTCATAAAAAGTACAGATTAAAGTGCTTTTTTGCCGCTGATTTTTTCAATCCTTGAAAACGTAACACGTGTTCGATTCGCGCGTTTGAAACTTACAAGCGCTGAACCTGCTCTCAGCCACTCTATTAATTTCTTGCTCGGAGGCTGTTTTTATCCATTTTTATCAATAACACGAATTAGTTCCGGTTAAGGCGCGCCTGTTTTCCGACGGGAGGTGCGTATAATCCCGTTTCCACTTTATCCCGGTCCCCTTCGCGAGCTTAATAGCGACCGATCCTTAATGACAGTTCTCGAAGCGAACTTCTCCCGCGCGAGCAAATGACTCTCTTCGTGGACGCAAAATCGTTTCACTTCCACGAGATTGGTCGTTGCCAACCGAACAGGTACGATCGTCGTTCGCGAATGCTTCGCTTGATCACTTAAGCAAACGATCGATCGCGTCGATTTTAATTCTCGATTAAAAATTCCACTTCTCCTCACTGCTGATTGCCAAACTTCAGCGGTCTGGCGGCTTCGAATTTCGCTTCGCAGCAATTATTCCGCCGTACCATTACACAAGCACCCAGCGAAGCAACCTTCGAGGGAACCTCGACTACCAATCGATCACAGATCGGTAATCTCGTTCGCGAACGCGCGCAGCTGCGACGCGGCGGTTCGCGATAATTATGCGCTTAATGCGCGGATGCATTGTCGCGCGGAGGGAAGCGGACGCTGGGCATCGGTTTGTTTTGACGCTCGGTGACAATTCGAGACAAATCCATTAAACTATTGCCGGCTTTTGTGTTCCAGATAGGTCCCATTACATTATCAGCGTAAAGTAGAGGCGGCGGTCGGTTCGGAGCGTCGTAGAACAGCAACTAGCCGGGCCAGCTGTTCGCGTCCAATTAGCCTCGCTTGATAAGCTCAACAATACCGGCATTATTACAGAACAACCGAGCGTTTATACGTGCCTCGTAGCGCCGTTGCATTTTGACGTTTCCATTAGCTGCTTCTTCTCTATCCCCGCGCCAGCCTCTTCCACCCCCTGTTTCCACCCCCTGCCGCACCACCCTCCCCCCATTTTATCAATCCACCGCAGCCTCATCCTCGTCCTACCCCTTCCGTTTCGCCTCCTTCGCCGCTATCGCGTCGACTCGCCGGACCGAGACGTTTTATCGTGCCGCGAGGATGCTTTTATTGCCTCCTTAAGGTCGCTTCATTAATTAATACGCTCGTATCGATCGGTCGCTACGCCCTGTTCCTTTGTTAATGAGATAGTAAAATGGACCGGCGCTGCTCGATCCTATCCAGCCTACGATATTCCAACATCTTCGCGCGGTAATCTCGAGAAGCTAATAGGCAAATGTACAACCGCGTGTTCTACCGTGTTTGTAAATCATTACATCGACCTGAATTCCGTCGAAAAGAGGAAACTTCGTACCGCAAATATCTCCCTCGTATTTTCCCCGTTCCGTACCTGGCTCCATTGTTCCGCGCGACAAACACGGATATCTCGTTCCCTTTTTGCCCCTCGTTTCGCGGTGCCGTTTTGAAAAGACCATTCGAGAAGATGACAATATCTCGTCGATGCGTGCCGTTCCGCGGCGATCAGATTGACGGGGCCGCATCTGAATTGCAGATGTGTATCGGGGGGATCCCGCGGGCCCGACGGAGACGGGGCGAGCTGGCGAACGAGACGGCGGAACATTCAGGAATACATTACGCGACGACTGTGCGCGGGCTGGCCGCATTATTACCCTTAAATTTCGCTCGCGGAACGGCCCCGCGATATATTCATACGCGTCTTATCGCGAACTTGCGACAGTAAAACGGAAATCTCGAAACGTACTATTAAACTCCCAAGCACCTATTCCCGCGAAACGGTAGCGGCGATCCTCTCTGTCGCTCGCGCCGCCGTAACCCGTTCGGGGCTTAATTTTGCCCGATAAATTTCTTGCTAATGCTCGTTAAATTAAACCGTGAAAACGATGGGAATCATCGTCGAATCGAGCGTATTAGACTTCACATCCTCAGACAGAACGGGAGGGGGATATTCGAGCGTAATAGTCGAATGGCGAACAAGATCGAAGCGTTACCTGGTTCGCGTCCCTTAAATTTGCGATAGATAAAAGAGAGTATGTCCCTGGCCTCGTCTGCGATGCGCCCACCCACGCGTACACGCGACATCCTCTCTCGATACGGAAGCTATCACTCATCCTGCTGAATCCATTATCGTCCTTCCACGCGAATCTTTCTGCCCTCTGCTCGCCTCTCTCTCCTCCGTTTCTTTTTGCTCTCGCCCTCTCCGGCCGCTCCCTTTCTTTCCTTGCGACCATTACGCGCCTGTTTGTTCGCAGACACGAATGCGCTATCAGATTGATAGAAAGCGTAAGACGCGCGTCGTACTTCGCAGTTTCAAGTGAGAGGCGACGCTCGGCTCGGTCGCTGCGCTTGGTTCAAAATGCGGATCGAAATTGCGTGAAATCGTGGGACAGTCACCCTCATTAGGGCTCAGAGTAAATACGCAGCGCGGGCTTGGTGTGCACGGTGTTACTTGTGGGGATAGTCGGTCAAATTGCGCGAAATAACATACCGCGTTTACGCAACACCTGCACACCGCTCTGCAATTATTATGCACGCATAGAGGAGGGTAAATTATTCTATACGTTAACGACGCCAGCTGGAAATGCTCGACGTCGGACGCAACTCGCTCCGCGCCCGCGATCGGCTTTTTGTACGATCAACTTCTGGTTGAAATCCTGCATTTAAAAAAAACTGTTTCATCTCGTAACAGACCGACGCAGCGGAAGTCGAAAGCGAGACGACCTCGAAACGCAAGCTTCTAAAACCGAGCACCGCATCGATCCATTAAAACCCATAAAAACCACGTTCCTACCGAATCCCGCTGATCCTCGGCTCGCGCGATCCTATCTCGGGTTTCCCAAAGCCCACCCACGAGGTCCAAAGCTTCGCAACCCCCGGGACACCCGGGGAACATCGCGCGGAGCATTCGAATCCGTCGACTAAACCGATCTCCAAACACGAGGCTCGTGCGTTTCCAGTTGCGGAGCGTAAGTCGGATCTAATCGCGTGCTCGTATTCCTCGTGCATCGAGCGACTCGCCCCCTTCCGCACCCCTTCCGATCGCTCTTTCTCCTTCCCTTTCTAGCTCTCCCTCTCTTTCTCTCCATCTCTCTCCTCCTCTCTCTCTTCTCTCCTCTCTCTCTCTCTCTCTCTCTGACTCCGGGTGTCTCTGACCGTACGGTGGACTTCGTGTTCGCCACGGGCGAATGCGCGTATCCTCGTTATCGTCTTACACACGCACGCACGTGTAGTACGAGTCGTAGTACTACGGGTTCGCCCCTCGCCCCTCAGCGTCGTCGCACGTTGGATCGGTCAGCCACGCTACACGATCGCCCCACTGCGCGTATCCCTGCCCCCTCCGGTGCAGCTTGATTTATCGCGGTCACGTGGTCCCCGGTTGTGACGTCACGCGGTCACTAACCATATTATGTCCACGGCACTGACCTTACCCCGCCGCTCTCTCCTCTCCGCGCTCCTCTTCGCAGACGGCTACTCTCTCTTTCTCCAACCCCTTCGCGCCCCTCCAACCCTTCGCCTGGTCTTCTTTCTTCTCTCTCTCTCTCGTGCTCCTCGCTTCTCATTCCTCTCGCGTCTTCTTCAGCTCTCTTCCTCCTCTTCCAACGTACGCTCCTCCACCGCGTTTTCGCGAGTTCTCCGGCTTTTCAGTTTTCTTACTCCCACCCCGTGTTGTTCTTTCGCCTGCTCTTATTCTCTCGATGTAAACGCGGACCGGACTTTCGTAGTTTCCGTCGTCTTTCGGAGCAACCATTGCGATTCTTTCCGTTTTATAAACGGAGTTCCCTTTTCCTTGGCGAGTTTATTTCCCCGCGCGCTTGTTCCTCCTTTTGTTTCTGCGAACTTCTGGGCGCTCGTTTGTGCCTTTTCCCGGAGTTTCGCCATTTTTGTTTTACTCTCTCTCGTTCCTGCGCGCGTAGCTGCCTCGATCCTTGCGCAGCTCGTTCGTTGGTCTCTTATCTCTTATCTCTGTCCTTTGCGGCTGCTGTTGCGATCTTTTCTCTTCTCAGTTGCTTTCTTGTTTCCACTGTTTTGCTCTTCCCCCAGGGAGTTTTTCAGGCTTTCGCGCAGTCGTGGCCAGTTTCGGTTTTCCGAACGCCGCCGCGGTACTAATTGGATAATAATTGCCGCGATGGCTGGTAATGGGATAGCACGGTCGTGGCACGGTTGCGGAGCCAGCGGCTAGCTGCAGGGTCCTAGTTCAAGGGATTCAAGGTTTTATCGCGGGACGCGATAATGATTCAGCCTATTCCACGCGGTCTACCTCCGAACGTGCCTTCTTCACGACGAAATAACGACCGAGCTGCTAATTATACTGTTTGAGGATCCTTAATATTCACCATCGTGCCATTACGTCGCTTTCGTGCCATTAAGCTCCATTTGAATACAATATACCCGCGCTTATTCGACAAGCGGTTATCCAATTATTTACTCTGCAATCGCTTAACGTATAATTGCTCCGGAAACTGGACCGTCAATTGTCGCGGTAATACGTTTCTTTCGAGACCAAGAACACTCTGTATAACCAAAGAAATTTTCAATAAACGCGATCGAGAAGAGCCAGAACCAAAGAGACAGAAAGAGGAACTAGAACGTCGATTGTCGCGGTAATAAGTTTCCTTCGAGAGCAAGAACACCCTGTATAATCGGAGAAATTTTCAATACACGTGGTCAAGAGCAGACGGAGACGAAAGGAGGAACGGGGAGACTCGGCAATCCGATATAACGATTAAAGTTGTCGGCAAAGCTCGGCTGGCTTTAACTGACTGCACGGTGTAACTAAATAGTAGACACCCGTCCACTGGTTAACCGCTAGTTACACCAGGAAACTTTCCATGGAAACTTGCTCGCCCGTCGTGGAAGCAGCAGGCCCAGTTTCGCGGTGCCAAGTTTTCTCCTCGACGCCTGAAAGGCGTCCCTGACGAGCGCAGGGAGGAGGATTAAACTGCCATTACGCTCATTAAAGTGTATTTAATGCTTCTGTTCCCGCGCGAGAGGAGGAGCGATCCGAGTTAATCCGAATCGAAACCAGGCCGACGAGCTGGCGCTCGCTCGATCGACGCTCGCGGAAACAATTACACGAGGCTGGGCTTGATCGCCTTTCCGCGCCCCTTGGCGAACGGAATTATCATCGATCTCGACGACGTCTGCGGCAACGATCGTGGGCCCAGGGTGGAGATAATAACGCGAGGAAACGGGAAGAACGAGCGGGAGGTATGAATTAAGGGGACGACACGGGTGTACGTACGACTCGTACGAAACGATCGGGAGAATGGCGAAGAACGGAGGGTCTCCTGCTCGTAAATCATTCGATCGCTATCGAGCGTTATCGATAACTTCTCGATAAATTAATTTATGTGGCCCCGTGTGCTCGTAAATAGCGACGCGGTCGATCGTCTTATTGCGGCGATCGTGTGTCGCTCGGTTGTTCGTTTGCTGCTGGCTACGTGGCTCGATTGTCGCGATCGTGGAACAAGCTGGTTGTTACTACTTTCCCAACAGAACGGACAAACTGAGAAAGACAGGGCTCTACGAGTATCCACGAGACGGAGTTAAATTGGAATATTTAAATCGAAGGAAAATAGTAATTCAGTCGTACGAAAGTAATATTCCTCCAAGTTCGAGCTGATTCTCGGTCGATAGAGGATTGCGCGCGGAATTGGAACTGTCGCGCACGATAATCAGAGATGAAACGAGTGATATGGAAAAGAGGGAGACAGAAGCTGCGCGCGAGACAATGCGATAGGAATCTGCTCGATGCGCATCGTCTAACGTGCTCCGTTTCCCTCGCGATCGGCTACCGCGCGAGCGCAAACCCGTTTCCTAATAAAATAATAAAAGCCCCTTGGCTCGCGGCAACCGGAGCGACCGGGGCCAGGACGTGGCCGCGCATACGTGGAAGCGTGCATGCATATGCATGCAAGGGGCCGCGGAGCAGGAGCGGCTAAAAAGAGGACCGAGAGTGACTCGGGAGGGTCCCGAGGGGAAGAAACGCGTAGGTAAGCTGGAAGTAACGGCCGTGGATCGAGGCACACACGTGGTCGAACACGTGTCCGCGCGGAAGGGCGCTCCTCTTCTGCCTTCCGCCGATTTCCACGCTCGATTGGACGCGGCGCGACTTGCGAGGATGCTTGGGAAATTTTCAATCTTCCCGCGTGACCAAGCAATCGACGTCCGCGTCCTGGGACCGCGCTAAGCGGGATCGAAGACGCGTCGGGTATTGTGATTTCAGGTGCCAGCTGCTCGACGGAGAAAGGGTTGCTCTGACGGGCAATTACGGGTTCCTGCGGTTGTGGTTTAATAAAGAAACGCGGGATCTAATTTGTCTTCTGATTAGACGGCGTGTGTCTACGCGTGCTGGGCGATTTCAATATGCGGGTAATATCGTTCTTCTTACGTCGAAACCGTGAGTGCGCGAATTCGCTTTTTCAGGGATGAAAGTAGAGTGAACGACGTGTTTTGCTTCCTCGCTTCCTGATGCGATTATAATATTCGGAATGCATGCACGACATCCAGAGACGATTTATGACTTTAAAGAAGACGGCAGAACGAATAGCAGGTTTTCCTAATGGAGGTTTAAGGTTTTTGTACAATTTAAAGGCACAATTAAACGAAGTATCGGTTTCGATCATCCGGACAGAAAGGACGCTGGTCTGCTATAGGACTCAGAATCGAAATTACGCTATGTAGTTTGTTATATCGAGGCAGCCGCGTATTCTTTGGCTTCCGTTTCCTCGCTGACACACGATTGCTCCATTCATCGTGGCGAACGTATTACGGTAAGGTCCGCGGCGCAGCGGGTCGCACGATGCAGATGTAATCGCGATATCCGTGTTTGCTAATGTAAATCCGACGCGCTACCAGCATTTATAATGCAAGCCGACTCTGTATTCGCGGCTCGTCTTCCACGCGCCACCCCGATCGTTCTAATTGTTTACGATCGTCTGCGTCCACTAGGAAACGTCTCGATACGAACGCGCGGATCCCCGTGGCGTTCGTTCACCCCGCTACGTTCCTCGTTCGTTCTCTTCGCGTTTAAACGCGCAACATCGAGCGCGAAAGGTGCGCGCGTAATAACGTTGACTCGTGTCCAACTGAGATATCGTTATGGGATTCGAGGATCGCGACGGTTACTCGATACAATCCTTTAATCGGCACTCGAGAGCCTAACGTCGCTCGTATTTCATCTTACGCGCGGGATTAAATTCGCTGAATTTATTGGACGCCATTTGGCTACCACTCGGATATAGAGTTCGTGCTCTCGGTCTCATTAAAGTGATTCAGGAACGCGATTTTCAGCCGGAAAATAAATTCACCTCTGTTCGACGTATAAAAATGCCTCGACGAACCCTTCCATTGCCTCGTCCGATCAATAACCGTTCGATTTTCCTCCAAACTGTGCGCGGAGCCAGCGTCGAACGAACGAGCTCTGTTCGACTCCGTTCGTTCTTTTACTTGCCAGCTATCGACTGGAGATCGAGACCCGGGACGAGGATTTAATGCCAGAAGCGGGTAGCGGAAATGGAACGAATTTTAATTCAGAACCATGGGAGGACGTTTCGCGTTTTATACGGCGATTGTCTGATCGCGAGGGTCGCTGGGATTCGAACGAGGCGCGGCAAACAAACCAGAAACAATCGGATCTCGTCGGGGGCACGGAAACCAGAACGTCTCGGGTAACCAAACGAGGGCTGGTTCCACGACGGGGCAGGGAGAAACCGCAACGCGACGTCGCGGCGAAGAAAAGCCCAGCGCCATCGACCTGACTAGACGATGGTCTGCCGCGGATCAAGTGCCGGGGACCAATCAACGGATTTCTACCGATCCGGTGCGCACGACTGCCGACCCGTCCCGATTATAACGCATCGCGTGCAACAGCGTTCGCCGTGCCCGATCTGACTAGCTACGAGTTCGAATGTGGGGTACAGGCTGTTTCAGAAATCAGAAACTGTGGTATTTCAGGCGATAAATGTAACTATCTCCTTCGCCCATTAAATTTGTCAACTATACAACTCTTCGTGAACCCAGAATCTTCCAAATATGTATATCTTGAATAAAATAATTGAGAAAGACATCAAATGTCATTTCTAACACTTCCATCTAAGTCTGCTGAGTAAAACTTCGAAACAAGTCACCCATGATTGTCAAATATAAAAATGAACTCCAACCACTCCTCCAGATAAAGTTTGCGATCCAAAGATCTCAGCTATCCTTCATACGAGTCGAGTATTCGAGCACCCAGTGCGCACCCACGCTTGGCACTTTATGAAACGGCCTGTGCTCGACCGCGAGGGCACGCTGGTGTGGGTGCGCGTACAGTTATAGGTAACCCGGTCCGGTAATTGCCGGTAGGTCCAGAGAGGTCCAGATGCTCCCCAATCAGGGAGTCGGTGCTCCTGTGCTTCGCCTCCTCCTGCGGCTATCTGCGCTCCTCTTACGCGGCCGGACACGCGTGTGCGTGAGCGTATGCGCGAGCCGGAGGCCCGTGAACGCGGCGGGAACGGCCGGTTAGTTCCTGACCATACGCATGGTAGCACCGTTTAATTGGCACTGGACACAATGGATTATGGGACGGTGCCGGGCCGTCCGCCCCTGCCCCGCCATTGCTGCTGGCCTGCACTCCACGTCAAAACCATTTCGCTTGTTTTACGTACGAAAGTGCCACCGTGCCGCTTCGATAACACAGCGTCTCTCTGTCTTTTCGAAGCACTGCGCCCTCTTCTTCTCCATCGCCCCTACCTTTGCTCTCCTTCCGCTTTGTATCGTCCTCGCATTTCGCTGGCATCACCCGCCGGCTTCCTCGGGGTGCATTTTGTGCTCCGTTTGGCCCTTTTAACCCTTTAACCGTGGCCACATTCAACGCGGAGATGCTCCGTTGCGAAGCGCGAATGGCGCGTTGTTTGAGATGTCCTCGGAGCGTTTTTCGATTAACCCTTCCGCGTTGATCAGACGGCAACGAGACGGTGCAAAAGATACGACTCGCTTCGAATGATCTGTATCGAGCGCGCACCTTTCCCTCGCAGTCCAGCGTTCAGACGACGCGACAGCGATCACGACAATGAGGAACGCGACGCTTTTCACCCAACGGGGGTGAGTTTCTTTCAGCTGGCCCCCGGGTACCTCTCGTATCAGCACAATTTCGTCTACCGTCGAGCGGCAGGCGAACAATAAGAGGAACAGACAGCCGGCGACGAATCGTTACAGTTAGAAATTCCGTCTAATAAAACGCGCGTTTCAACGGCGTCGATATCCTGTCTCGTGACGCGGCAATAACAAACAGATGTCAAAAAAAAGTGGACGGGGGCGGCGCGGGCGAAAAAAGTTATCGGGCAAATTGATGCCAACGAGTTTGCCCTGGGAACTACATTTTTCGATATCAATCACGCACGAACACGGACGCGATGCGTCGGCGAATTTTATTCGAAGCTCGGCCCCGTTCGCGCTAGCTGCGAAACGAGGCCATTTTTTAAAAACCGTCCGAACGCTTCTCCCTCCCTCCCCGTGTATTACTCTGCGCGCGCGTGTGTACGCGTGTGTTTTCGCCCAGCGTCGTTCATTTTCCGCTGGTAGCTCGCTAACGCCCGCTCGAAAGTTCGATTCGTCGACGCGACCGGGCTGAAACGACGTCGAAAATGTGCCACTCCCCGCGATACTGTTTTCCCCTGCGAAATTCCTCGCGAATCCCAGGGAGAATAAAATATGGAAAGGGGAATAAAGCTGGCGGGTGAACAAAAAAACAAGAGTTCGAATAAAATAGAAAAAAAGAGTAACGCCAGATTGCGAGACGTCGAAACGTCGAAACAAGGCGCGAAATCGCGGGGGACGCTGGTTTCGGGGGTTGATTCGGCGCGAGAGGAGTCTCGCGGAGCCTCGTTCCTCCGACATCGGAAAGCAGTAAGCGCCTTAAATTTATCGCCCGGCTATTCCGACGCCGCGACGCGTCGCGTCGAGTCGGTCGAGAATAAAGGAGCGACGTCTCCGCTACCCCCCCATGAAACAAGGGTGGACGTGGAGGGCGGCGGGACAAGGGAGAATAATAAAAATAGACAGTTACGGTCAAAGCACGGTAGACTGACCCTCGACAATCGTCGTTAGCTATATTTTGAGAGTCTCATTACGCGACGATTCCTGAATCGCGCTGTTCCCTTATTTCTCGCATTCCTCCCTCTGGAACACCCCTCCCTGCCCGTCTCCCCCTATCCGCCGCCTGGTGTCTTTTCGCTTTTAACGCGGGCCCTCGCCTATAAAACTTGGACCTCTTCCTGTCCCTGCCTCGTTACCGGACACGAACACGAATCCTCGCGAGAACGGTGGGGACGAGACGAGACGCGGAGTCGAACGGAGGAACCGTGGAAAGAAGAAAGAAGAGAGTGAGAGAGGAGAGCGGTCGGATCGTTTTCGACAAATCGCTCGAGATTTCTTATCCACGACGATCCTCTGGTCGTTTGCACTTCCGACACCGAGGAACGGGCAAGATTTAAGAACGCGTTTCGTTTCGCTTTATTCTTCCCCGAGTAGTTACTTCTTCTTCCTCTTCTCCTTTTTTTCAGAGTGTTTACGCGTTAGCGATCGTTCAGGAAATGGTTATTGTAACGCGCGACTCGCACGCCGCGGATAATATCAACCGGCAATTATAACTGTTCCCACATGCCCGAGGACAAGCCGGGACATAAAGCACGCACTGGATAATTTATTACATCGCTCGGTAATTATGTTATTCCAGCCGGAGCATCTCTCGTTTCCGGATGTTATTTATATTCCGCGGACCGCAATTAACGCGGCGAAAATAATTAGCGAGCCCGCGATACTCGCCTGCGTTCCATCGTGCTCGTTTCATTATTTATTTCGACCCGCGTTTCGGGGACTCGCGTCTTTATCGCAGAGCAATCCTAGGGTTGGGCCTCGCTGGGGTTCAGATGGACACCTCACTCATCGTCGAGGAGAACGCGGTTGCGATTGTTTCGACGTAAGACGTGGCATGAAACTTGCTCGCAATTCGCGATTTATTTAGCCTAATGGCTAAAGTGGAAGCATGAGGTTAGAATGCTCTTTTCGGTCGCGTCGCGTATTTTATCTTAGTTCAGTTTCTTTTTACAATAGAGTGATAGAATTTAGAGTATCGTACCGTAGAACCCTTTGCGAGACACTTTCGCTTCTCGAAAGTGTTAGTAGAGTCACTTTAGACATTTGTGGCATTTCTCGTGATCCCTTTTGTAAGGTCCATACTGCAGTTTCTAATTATCTGATAGATTTTAGAAAATGTATTATGGATTTCGCGTGTATTAAATTCAAATAGAGTCAGTCCTCGGTACCTTCTGTACCGAGAACACGTATTTGTAATGGAGGGTGGATGGGATTAGGGTCGTAGGGCTGGGTCCTTGCGTAGTCACCTCCCCGTTGGTGGACCTGGGTACTTGGTAACGTTTTCGAGAGATTTTCTTCTCGAAAACGATATCATGCAAAGGACTACGCGCGTAGATTTAAGCATATCTATAAATTTAACACCAGAACTACCAAAATTGTAATTTTATATTATTTTTTCGATTTATCTGTTCTTTGCTTTTTATTTCTAATTTTTTTTGTGATCTACCTATTTTTTCTTCCTGCTTGTAGTACATTCTCTTTTATCGAAATATCATTTTATTTTCTTTGAAAGAAATTAAAATTCTTTGGTTGCCGCTAGTTCCAGTGTTACGTCTTTTCTAATACAATGTCACAGTGATGCAATAATTGTAGTACAGTTGATGCATCTAGTCAGTTCTGGCAGTACGCGCAAAAGTTACGCGAAAATTTAAATGAATATATTGCAAAATATTAATTTTAATATATATTTGTTGATGTTTGTGTGGGGGAGTTGGGTATATTATCGATTCAGGTTTGATGAGAATTCTGCTTGAAAATATACTTTCGATTATAATATTTCACGATTATTTAATAATTACCCTGGAAGAATGCAATTACAGGTGTAATTAATTGTTAAAATAAAAAAATAAATACGTACATTATTGTAACAAATTGCAGGGATCATAAATTTAAAAAAAAAATTTGAAAATTGATAAAATATAAGCGAATATTGTCGAAAAACTACTTTATGTTCGGTGCGCGATCAACCGTGACATTCTGAGAATTATAGGGGTTGGGGGCTATATAAGGACGCCACGAACGCAGCAAAAATTCTTTTGCTGCCTAATTGTCGTGACAGACGGATCTGAGAATGTTGGGGATGGCTGGGGGGTGGTGAGGGGTGGTCAAGGGGGGTGAGGGGGGGGGGTGGGGGTGTTCCTTTCAAGTGCGTACAAGTACCTGGTGGTTACTTTGGACCGATTGGTGGGTGGCTGATGGATATTTGGAGATTGCGTGGGAGTCACTGGACCATGACGAGTTTTGGTGGAGGCGCCTTGGTGAACGGTGGTGACAATGGCGTGTGTCTACGAGTTGGTAAGTGCGAAAACTTGAATATTTTAGTAGATGGTGGTGGAATTAGTGGTAGTTTTAAGATGTATCTGACGCGGGGGTGGGCGTTGATGGCCCACATGTGCCCCCCCTTCGCGTTATATGAATAAAACTTGAATAAAATTCAATAATTAAAAATATTTTATGTATATTTTTCGAGTTAATAATAATTCAGTCTTTTTTGTTCGACATTTTCGGACTTAATGAGATCCATAATTCGCGTACCGTTAGTTTAAAGTATGTAACTATTAATGAATAAATTATAATTGAATCTCTTTTTGCGTAGTTAACTTTTACATGGCGTACGAGACACTTTTAATTTACTTTTAAATCGCGATAATTAGAAATAATTGTAATTAAACTTTGGCACCTCGGTGCAGAATTTGAATGGTATTAAAATTAAAATGCTGGGTCCCTGCGTAGTCACCTCCACGTGGTGGACCTGGGCCCTTGGTAACATTTTCGAGAGACCGGTCTCTCGAAAATGATATCAAGCTAAGGACTACGCACCTAGATTTAAGCATATATAGATGGTATAATTAGAAAATAAGATATAGTTTAAGTTAATTTATGCGTTCGCCGATGGATCGCCGCTGGATCGCCGTGGGATCGCCGTTGGATGTCCGTGATATAATTTATTATATATTCTCGATTAATATAATTTAATTGTATTCCATTTTCATTTCCTTTCCATAATTATCTTCATGCTAATCAGTTCGATCGGCATTAATAATCTGTTCAGTAATCGGGACA
Organism: Xylocopa violacea; assembly: GCA_963969225.1. Lineage (NCBI taxonomy): Eukaryota > Metazoa > Arthropoda > Insecta > Hymenoptera > Apidae > Xylocopa > Xylocopa violacea. The sequence goes on along the minus strand of CAXAJV010000020.1, from coordinate 9,099,864 downwards.
CGAGTTATATTGAGTATTGCAACTGAGAGCAAGTGTAGTTGGATTATGATTGATCCTTTAGTGATTCAAAAATATATGCGACGGTGGTACTTGTTTAAACAATCCGGCATAATCTATGGTGTTCTGTCTCTCTCTATCTCTTTCTCTCCCTTCTCTCTCTCTCTCTCTCTCTCTCTCTCTCTTTTTCTGTGTGGAATCTTCTCTTAATCGGAGGATGACTCTTGATTTCAATAAATGATTTCAACCACGAAATATTCTATTCCGTAGTCTCAAAGTGGCTTCATTGTTCTCATTAAATTTGGATATCAGAAAATGATGGTTTCGGTGGATACAGCGTTGGAGTTTTACGTCAAAGTGTTTCCATTTCCACGTTTTCCAATATTCTTTCCAATTGCTTCACGCAAATAGGCTATGCGAAATTATAATCGAGAGTGACTATTAGGAGAATCTTGAAATTTGATGTATTTTCTCCGTTCTTGTCACATATTCAATGGTTCTGGGTCGAATTTCCACGGCTGTACCAACTTCGTCGAGAATAATTCCCCTAATCCTATCTATTCCCTTTATGCTACCCAATTTTTATGATTACTATAATAAAATTGCTATCATTTCAATAAATAATTTAAACATTCTTTTCTACATTCGCCGTTGGATCGCCGTTGGATCGCCGCTGGATCGCCGCTGGATGCGTATACTATTAGTCATAAATAGTAGTAGTAACTCTAATTAGATAATAGTAATTGTAATCAAATTGTAAGGAAGTATATACATTCTCTTATCCAGAGCGAAACCATAGAATATTTCCCCAAAATCGCCGTTTTATAGAAATAGAATCTAATTATTGTCGCGTACATTTCATTTCTCATTTGCTCGCTACTGATATTTATCAGTAATAGTTTTATTAGCAATAGTTTTATTACTCTGCGTACTCGCTTGCATGCAGCGCATGTGGCAAGCAAGTAGTGAGCACGCTGACTTTATGTTATACGTAAGTCGCTGCCATGAGTAGCTCCATGGATCGAAAAGATCGTGGTTTAGAAAGTGGACAGCGCCGGAAACATTTAGTTAGCAGATCCACGTGAGTACGCAGAGTACCTTCAGTTGCGTCACGGATGTTATTTTCACTTTTCCATTGATTTATCACAAGTTTGTTCGTATAATAGAGTTTAGCGTTTATCGTATCGTAATCCCTTTTGCGAAACGCCTTAAATTTCCTAAGGTATTGTTAGAGACACTTTATAAATTTCTCTATGGATAAGAACGTGATATATACTTCCATTCCCTTCTTCCCTTTCGCGTTTCGCAAGATCCACGATGCAATTTCTAAAAATCTCCGACAGATCTTGGAAAATGCATCGTGGATTTCGTTTTTTAATTGAAGTAGAGTCAGATCTCGGTACCTTCTGTAACGAGATCGTAAATATGTAATGGAGGGTGGATGGGATTAGGGTTTAGGGATGGGTCCCTGCGTAGTCACCTCCACGTGGTGGACCTGGGCCCTTGGTAACGTTTTCGAGAGGGCAATCTCTCGAAAACGATATCAAGCTAAGGACTACGCGCGTAGACATAAGTATAATTGTAAACTTGACACTAGAAGTACCAAACTAATCAAAAGATTATGATTCGTAACTTCTGATAGAGATAAATAGATTTTTTACTTGTACAAAGATTTGATAGATTCACTTTTAAGATTTTTCTATTATTTCATTAACTTTGCACGGTATTAGAATACTTTAATCACTGGTACTTCTAGTATCGAGTCTTTTGCAGTACAATTTTAATTTTCCAAGTCCTTTTCAGGACTTTGAAACTTTAAATTGGACTGCAAATAGTGTAATTTAAGTTAATTATTGCGAACATATTTGTACATTCATGTAATGTAATTTTAATAATGTAACCACCCCCTTTTATCCCGACTTCCCTCACTTCTATCTATGGTGTCTCGTCGATGGTGGGTTGCTTGATTGTTCACTGTTTAATGGTTCGACGTTTGATGGTTTGACGATTGATGGTTCGATGTTTGATGGTTCGATATTTGATGGTTCGATATTTGATGGTTGGAAATTCACTTAATTTCTGCTTGATTCTGATTTACTTTAATCTCTTTGTTCGCCGCTGGATCGTCGTGGGATCGTCGTGGGATCGTCGTGGGATGCGTGCGTTTATTAGTTATAAGTACTTATATATATATTGTACATCTCTGTAATTTAATTGTAACTATATTGTAAAGAAATACATTTTCTTACCGGGAGAGAGAAATAATCACCCCCTTTTCTTCCCACCCTCGTTTATCAAGACAGAACTTTTAGTTCTCTTGAGCATTCTAACTTTGTGCTTCGCAGATTTTCTCTATTCGCTCGAGATTTCGACTTTCACTGTCACGCAATGAGACAGCCGGAACTCAATCAATCCGATGTGTTGTTTGCGGTGCTCATCTGGACTTCAACGGGATTAGCCATGGACGCGCTCATGGCGGAGACGAACCGTGTAGCACCTACCCTACTTTGGGGCGGTCTACTTCAGTTCGTCTTCGTCGTAGAGCAATCCATGTGCTTAGTTCCGTTGGGGTGCAGGTGAAATCCGCACTCACCATCGGGGAGAGCAATGTTTCGATTGTTTCAATGTAAGACGTGGCATAACTTGATCGCGTTTCGCGTCGGATACGGTTCGCCTAATGGCTAACGCGGAAGCATCAGGTTAGAATGCTCTATTCGGTCGCGTCGCGAAATTTATCTCTATTTTTGCTTCAACTCAGTTTCTCTTCTTAACCTTAGTAAGTTACTTAACCAGAGTAATAGAATTTCGAATATCGTACCGTGAAACCCTTTGCGAGACACTTTCGCCTTTCGAAAGTGTTAGTAGAGTCACTTTAGAAATCTCTCTTCGAGTAAGATAATGGCATTTCTCGTCACCCCTTCCGTAAAGTCCATACTACAATTTCTAAATATCTGATAGATTTTAGAAAATGTATTATGGATTTCGCGTGTATTAAATTGAGGTAGAGTCAGATCTCGGTACCTTCTGTACCAAGATCATAAATATGTAATGGAGGGTGGATGGGATTAGGGTTTAGGGATGGGTCCCTGCGTAGTCACCTCCACGGGGTGGACCTGGGCCCTTGGTATCGTTTTCGAGAGACCGGTCTCCCGAAAACGATATCAAGCTAAGGACTACGCACGTAGAGTTAAGCCTATAGTAATAGTGTAATTAAAGAATAAGATATAGTTTAAGTTAATTTTTATGTTCGCCGTTGGATCGCCGTTGGATCGCCGTTGGATCGCCGTTGGATCGCCGTTGGATCGCCGTTGGATTTGATATAATTTATTACCATCGATGGAGGGTTGTTTGATTGTTCGATGGTTCGATGTTTGGTTTGTTCTGATTTATTTTAATCCCTCCTTTCGCCGCTGGATCGCCGTTGGATCGCCGTTGGATCGCCGTTGGATCGCCGTTGGATGCGTGCGTTTATTAGTCATAAGTACTTATATGTTGTACATCTTTGTAATTTAATTGTAATATATAATGTTCGTATTGTAAAGAAATACATTTTCTTATCCGGAGAGAGATTAACCACCCCCTTTTCTTGCACCCCTCGTTTATCAAGACAGAACTTTGAATAGTTCTCGCGTTAATTAGTGCCCGTTTACTCGTTTGAGGACTCTATTATTAGTGCTTCATAAGTCGCTTCACGCAGCATGTTCTCTATTCGCTCGAGAGTTCGACATTTATCGCTGCGCAGTGAAACAATCTGGGCTCAATCAAACCGACGTTGTTGCGGAACTCATCTGGACTTCACGGGTTCAGCCTTGGACGCGCTCACGACAGAGTTCGAGCTGAGTGGTTCCTAACCCGATGCGCTGGGGTCTTCGGACCTTTGTAAGACGGATTCGGACGGTTCCATGAGGTTCGTTCTTTGGCGCAGAGCAATCCTCGTGTTGGGCCTCGTTGGAGTTCAGGTGGGAACCGCACTCGTCGCGGCGAGCGAGCTTTCGATTGTTTCGACGTAAGACGTGGGATTTTTGTTCGCGGTTCGGCGGGTACGGTTCGCCTGGTGGCTAGTGCGGAAGGATGTAGAGTGCTCCCTCGAGTGAACTTGTTCGTTTCGGTCGCGCCGCGAATTTTACTTGAATTTTTTTTATTATTTTAATTTTTAATTATCTTTGTTTCAATTATTTTATTGAGTTTCGAGTCATTTTTAGAGTAGAGTAACAATTAACTTAGTATATCGCATCGTATCCCCTTTAGTATATCACATAGTATTCCCTTTTGCGAAACACTTTCGTTTTTCGAAAGTGTTAGTAGAGTCGCTTTAGAAATCTCTCTTCGGGTAAGAGAATGGCATTTCTCGTCATCCCCTTCGGAACGTCCATACTGCAATTTCTAAATATCTGACAGATTTTGGAAACTGTACTATGGATTTCGGTTTCTTTAATTCAAGTAGAGTCAGATCTCGGTACCTTCTGTAACGAGATCGTAAATATGTAATGGAGGGTGGATGGGATTAGGGTTTAGGGATGGGTCCCTGCGTAGTCACCTCCACGGGGTGGACCTGGGCCCTTGATAACGTTTTCGAGAGATTGCCCTCTCGAAAACGATATCATGCTAAGGACTACGCGCGTAAATATAAGTACATTTGTAAACACGATACTAAAAGTACCAAACGAGTTAAAAAATTCTGTTTCGTAATTTCTGAGAGAGATAAATAGATTTTTCACTTGCACAAAGATTTCATAGATTTACATTTAAGAATTTTTTACGGTCTTAATTTATTATATTATTTCATTAACTTTGCAGCAGATTAGAGTAATTTAATCACTGATACTTTTAGTATCGTGTCTTTTGCAGTACAATTTAAATTTTCCAAGTCCTTTTCAGGGCTTTGAAACTTTAAATTGGACTGCAAATAGTGTAATTTAAGTTAATTACTGCGAACATATTTGTACATTTATGTAATGTAATTATAATAACATAACCATCCCCTTTTATCCCGACTTCCCTCACTTGTATTTCTCTATGGTGTCTCTTCGATGGGGGATTGTTTGATCGTTCACTGTTTAATGGTTTGACGTCTGATGATTCGACGCTTGATAATTTGATGTTTGATGGTTGAAAATTCATTTAATTTCGGCTTTATTCCGATTTATTTTAATTCCTCCTTTCGCCGTTGGATCGCCGTGGGATGCGTGCGTTTATTAGCCATAAGTACTTATATATTGTACATCTTTGTAATTTAATTGTAATCATATTGTAAAGAAATATATTTTCTTACCCGAAGAGAGAACTAACCACTCTCGTTTATCACAGAACCTTTAATTGTTCTCGCGTAAATCAGTTCGCGTTTACTTGCTCGAGCATTCTAACTTTGTGCTTCGTAGATGATCCCTGTTCGCTCGAATTTCGACATTAATCGTCACGCAGTGAGACAATCGTGAAAACGATTAATTTCGAAAAACGAAAGTGTTAGTAGAGTCACTTTAAAAATTTCTCTTCGGGTAAGAGAATGGCATTTCTCGTCACCCGTTCGCGTGACTTCGCGTATATTAAATTCAAGTAGAGTCAGATCTCGGTACCTTCTGTACCGAGATTGTAAATATGTAATGGAGGGTGGATGGGATTAGGGTTTAGGGATGGGTCCCTGCGTAGTCACCTCCTCGTTGGTGGACCTGGGTACTTGGTAACGTTTTCGAAAGATTAATTAATCTCTCGGAAACGATATCATGCTAAAGACTACGTATTACGTTTAAGTTATTTGCGATTCACTTAAAATTTTCGGAACTCTTTGCAGGACATGGAAACTTTACATGGGGTTCGAGTAATGATTGTATATAATATAACATAACATAATATAATATAATATAATATATAGGTTGAGCTATTTAATTGTAACATCTAAATTCCAAACAAATAGTTTGAAATATTTTTTAATGCGACGAATGGGTCACAAATAAATTTAGACTGCACGATTAATTGGCTCACGATATATATAACATGTAATGTCAGTTGTTCATCGTGCGTTATTGAGGAAACACAAGTAGATTAAGAACGTCTTTAAAACTATATATCTAATTTTAAAATAATAAATATCCTACATTTACTCGAAACGTGAAAACGACGAAGCGGGAGCACGACGACGCTTTACGAAGCTTAATAAATGCATATAGAGAAACAATCGTCGTTGAATTGCTATCGTTAACTAACGAAAATAGGGTCAAGAAGCCTTATTAAGTTCAAAATGTTAAGTAAATTTCACGTATGCAATAAATTTGACAAATAGGCGAAGAGCATATGCAAGGATGAGGTTAGTTCGTTTTCTTCAACGAAGCTGCATATTTATTGGAATTTTTTCGGTTTGAACTTATTAAAAATGCACGTGCCACTTCATTTTACTTAAACGACTATGAAACGTGAATTTACGATTGCGTATTTCATAGTTTATTAAAAAAAATAAGAATATCTTGTTTGAATACTGTCATTCGGCGGTAACGGTACGGACTGATATACCTCTCCTCCTTTAAAACGGTACGGACTGATATACCCCTCCTCCTTTAAAACGGTACGGACTGATATACCCCCTCCAGTTTTACCATATGTTAGACGCTGCGCGCGCAACTTTCCCATACGGGGTTTACCTCCACGGGAATCCTCGAGGTCACGATATCATTCTGGGGATCCAGTGCACTTTTCTTAAACCAACAAATTACCCATATATCTTCTTCGAACGAATAAAATGAAACACGCAATGGCAAATCAGGGCAGTTCCAAACATCTATGCTTCATCCTGCGAACTATAATCGTCTCCTTCGATTATTTTACGGTCTTGTAACGAATAGTGTCGGCAGGTTGATAGTCTCTAATTTCTTTATTTTCGCAATAAGCTGAGCCTAGTAGTACAGGGTTTTAGCGCAAGATGTCGGCAGATCCTAACCAAAGCCTGCCAGCGAGCAGGACACCGTCAGAAACCGAACAGAATCTGACAACAGTGTCGGACTAATAAACACGCGATGATCTGACCATAATAGACGGACACGTAGTAACGTAATAGCACCGTATAGAGTGCAAAATACGTGATTTCGAGCGTTAATACGTTTATATACGATTGAAAATATAATAAATTATGTATAATTATATAAAATAATAATTATGTATACATAAAAATAATAAATAATAAGGTATATTATACTACATATTATATAAAATACATGTTCTTCCTCGTTTTTTTTTTTAAATAATTCTTTTTAGTACATTTAGCATAATTATTGAAGGATAATAATCTTAGATATCCTTGTTTAATAATTTACTATCCTTGTTTGTTAATAAATAATTTATATTAATCAATAATTTAAGAGTTTCAATTTTTCAATTTTTATGGAATATTCTAGAATGTGAGCGAGAGCGAATGTGCATGTGAATGAGTCTTTCAAGTGAATGTTTTTAAACAAATTGAGTCAGTTGTTATTGAGGAAACATATAGTTATAAAGACGTTCTTAATCTCCTTGTATCTAATTTTTATTTCTCGTCACCCGTTTCGTAAAGTCCATACTGCAATTTTTTAATATCTAATAGATTTTAGAAAATGTATTATGGATGTCGGTTTCTTTAATTCAACTAGAATCAGTCCTCGGTACCTTCTGTACCGAGAGCACTTACATGTAATGGAGGGTGGATGGGATTAGGGTTTAGGAATGGGTCCCTGCGTAGCCACCTCATCGTTGGTGGGCCTGCGTACTTGGTAACGTTTTCGAAAGATTAATTAATCTCTCGAAAACGATATCATGCTAAGGACTACGTATTACATTTAAGTTATTTGCGATTCACTTAAAATTTTCTAAACTCTTTGTAGAACTTAAAAACTTTACATGGGGTTCGAGTAATGATTGTCTGTCTAAGTAACACCCACATTGTTCTCTCTAAATGAGAGAGAGAACACAATACCTGTAGATTTTTACTCGATTAATATTTCTAAGCATACTAGTCTAAACTATGGAAAAGCTAGTTTTGGGCAGTTTCCGATAGTTTCTACCCGAAACTAGCTTGCTTAGACGAGATATAAGATAAACCAATTACCTAATTTATCTACGTATCCCACAGTTCAAGGACTCTATCTATCCATCGTACCTTTTTAATATTACTCATCATATAGCACAGAATCATCGGAACTAAAACGAAACTAGTAGTTTCACTAGTACGGGCGACGTCGTCAGTGATTACATTAAAACGTACTATCTAAAAATCATAAAATATTTGCCTCCAAGTTCGAATGAATTACTACCAACAATTTCATTCGCAAAATTCTTTTATCTATTATAACTAGGTTTACAAAGTTTTATTCTATATCAATTTAAATAAAACTAACCTATGGCAGCCATTTGCTTCTAATTATTTACTATATAATTTTTAATTGCAGCGTATCACTATACGATGCAATTAATAATTATATATTAAATAAATAGTGCCCGGGTCTCACCACGTGGAGGTTGCTGCCAATGGAGACCCACCCTAACCACGTCCCATCCACCCTCCTTTTATACAACATATCATTGAATAAAACCTCCTTCCAATGTGCATTTGCAACAAGTTCAATGTTTGATCCCTATGCAAACGCACAATAGACAGAGTTTCATAAAGAACTTCCGCGAAAAAGAATTATTGCGAATGAAAAAAGACACAAATAATCTACCTAATTAACAATCGACTTTAATTTCAAAATGACCTACGTAACTAGGAATTTATATCAATCTAAAATCTTAATAGGTCTAATTTACGATCAAATTTAGAAAACGCGAGACAAAATATAAGTGACGACAAAAGACGACAAAATTAAAGGTAATGTAATATTAAAAAACAGCACTGGAAACACTGGAACACCTAAAACAGCACTGGAAACGCTGGAACACCTAAAACAGCACTGGAAACACTGGAACACCTAAAATAGAACTGGAAACACTGCAATATCTGAAACAAAAATGTGCAACATGCGAAACCATAACACAGATTAATACATTTCGTAAAAAATATATCCAAGAAAAGAAACACACACATATATATATATATATATATAAGACACATATAAATACATATAAATATAAGATAGATACATATAAATACATATAAATATAAGATAGGTACATATAAATACATATAAATATAAGATAGATACATATAAATACATATAAATATAAGATAGATATAAGTAAAAAGACATGTAATAAACACAGCACAAAAGATATACCCAAGAACAGAAACACATGCATACATGCCCACATGCCCACATGAAAAATTACATAGAGACATAGAAACATAGAAACAAATTTACAAGAAAAGATACATAACATTTATACAAAAATAATACCGTTACATATCGCGAGAGCAGCCATCTCAGGGCGCTATTTCATAATATAATATAACACAATATAATATAATATAATATATAGGTTGAGCTATTTAATTGTAACATCTAAATTTACTGGTAAACTATTCGTTGTATAAAAAAAATATTCCAAACAAATAGTTTGAAATATTTTCCAATGCGACGAATGGGTCACAAATAAATTCAGACTGTACGATTAATTGACTCATGATATATATAACATGTAATAGAATAAAAGCAGCCATCTCAGGGCGCTATTTCATAACATAACATAATATAATATAATGTAATGTAATATAATACAATATAACATAATATAATATAATATAATATAATATATAGGTTGAGCTATTTAATTGTAACATCTAAATTTACTGGTAAACTATTCGTTGTATAAAAAAATATTCCAAACAAATAGTTTGAAATATTTTCCAATGCGACGAATGGGTCACAAATAAATTCAGACTGTACGATTAATTGACTCACGACATATATAACATGTAATAGAATAAAAGCAGCCATCTCAGGGCGCTATTTCATAACATAACATAATAATATATATAAATATATATGTAAAAATAAATGTTTACCACTTATGATCTTGTAATACTTATACCTCTTTTCCATATATCTTTTTTATTGGTCATCCTCTTTCATTCGTATTATATATATGATCATATCTTCATTTTCGTACCATCATCCAATTTATATACATTATCATCCTGATGTTGTACTATTTCAATCAAATGAACGTCTCTGTAAAACTTCAAAGCTGCAACAAACTCATACAATGGATTAGTAATAAAAAAAAAAAAAAAAAAATTTGACACACAGTACATATAAATTATACATAGAAAAACATTTTATCGAAATAACATTATAAAAATGATGTATGTAACGTGTAACAAAAGCAATGTGTTTGATTATAATGTATATTGACGTAAGAAAAATAAAAATTTACTATTTGTTCTATCTCGTTTCTTATTACTTTTCATTAAATTAATTAAATTTTGATTCTTTTCAAAAGAATCGTTTCGACAGTCAAAATATTACTAATTTAATAATACTTTTTAAAAGTACTTTGATTTTGACATGTAACTACTGTACATTTTGATGTATTTTGCGATTTTTAATGCTTACGAATTCTGATTCACAAAGCACACAATGGAATGTTTAAATATCAATCACAAATCAACAACCATTAAATGAATGGTTGTAAAAACCAGATAATATCTATTCGTAGAAAATAACTATATTATTCTGTAATATTTCAAGACAAACGCTCGATCAACAGAAACAAAAGCAGTTCATCTGCTTTCTTTTATCGTCGTTATTAAATATCGTAATGAAGTATTCTTTCTTTTCCGTATCATGAATTTATTAAACGCGAAGCAAAGGATATCACAAAATCAATACAGATACTTGCAATAACAATTTATTGAAGTAGCAATTAGCAAAATTATCGCGAGAGCAACCACGTAGGTGTGCTTTTTATAATTCGCAACACTAATTTGTTAAAATTATGAAAACTAATCGCGATAAGTGCGTCATGAAAAAGCAATGCGCGAGCAGCCACCTCAGGGCGCTTTTTCTAATTCGCAACGCTAATTTATGCACCCATAATTTAAATACGCAACACTAAAGAACGATTTTAGTACAGTGATCCGTATAAGTGCAATGTCACCACGGTGCAATGTAGCCCTTTGGCTACTCTGGTGACTTTATACGTGAGATCACTTTTCCACAGTGCAAGTGGAAAATTTTATAGGCGCACGTCACCATTGTGCAATGTAGCTCTTTTAGCTACAGAGGTGACTATGCGCAGGATCATACTTCCACAGTATCAGTGGAAGACTTGGGCATTTCATTATTCGCAACACTATCGTGAAACACGCGATCATTCATTATCGCAACACTAAATGGAATTAAAAACTCAACAATTGAAAACTATTACTTCTACATGAAACAAGAAGATGCAATTACTCGCGATATGTGTAAATCGCAACACTATGAAACTAATTGAAAACTATTAGTATATATTAAAATACAATTTAATCTTATTCTCAAAACAAATATCAGCAAATAATAATTATGATTTCAGCAAACAATCGCGATTTCATAATTCGCAACACTAAAATAACAACCACGATTATCATTTCTACGCAACTCTAATTCAAAGCCCGATATATTAATACGCAACTCTAATAAAAATCGCGATCTGAAGTTAATCGCAACTCTAATAAAAAACGCGATTTGGATTTATTCGCAACTCTAATAAAAAACGCGATTTGGATTTATTCGCAACTCTAATAAAAAACGCGATTTGGATTTATTCGCAACTCTAACAGGAACCGTAATTAATTATTCGCAACGCTACAATTGAAACCGCGATTTGCCCAGAATTCGATGGGCCAGCATTCTGCTGGCCAGAATATACAACTACAGAAATACGAGCATAGTGACAAAGTAGTAACAAAGAATGACTTTGCATTCAGAGAATTATCTCCGAATGCATAGTCATTAGTAGTTGCCCTCTTCTCCGGGCCTCTTCGGCATATAGCCTCTTCGGCAAATAGCCTCTTCTTTCTTCAGGCGTGAAGCCCAGTACCTGAAACTTATATCTAAGCTCGAGATTTCCTGGGCGCAAACCAAAAAATAACATACAAAGGTGAAATAAAAATATAAATCGCGAAAACTCTGTGCACGCAGACGAGCAACGATTATAAATAATCGATGTTCGTGCAAACGTGCTGAACCTCGAGCAAGAAACGTTCGTTTCGGCAAATCGCGACCGCGACCGCGGGTTGATTCGAAAAATCGATAGGATAAAGCCAGTGGCGAACGACATTCCTCGTTCGCGCCAACTTTACCGTCGATCATTCAAATCTGATTTCCTGAAACAGGTTGAACACGCGAGAAACGCGCCTGCCCGATCGGAGACTGTGTCAACCTGCCCGGCCCTACCTACTTATTGCTAGCAAACACACCAGAAGTAAACTACCTGCCTACCTAATCCTATATTTAAAAAGAGCAAAAGATTCACACCAACACATGCATTCAACCCCCGGAAATTCTCACTCAAACACTCGGGCGCAATGACCTAAACTAGAGAGAACGCCCCGGGACGCCTCCGACACCCGAGCTTGGCATACAACCTCGCACACTCTAAGGTACGTACCAGGTGCTGCAATCGGCTGACGAATTCTAGTGACCATTGCGTACAACGCCAGTAAAGCGTTTTTATCTACACGCGAAGGTTTAATGTGAAAATTAGAACGTTGAACAAATCTGTATTTTTCATAAAACACAGAAGTTATATTGGAGACAGAAATGATATTGGAATTGGTACTATTCGTGATTAAGAATACATTTGGTACCATTTGCAAGTAGTAGCGAGTTGTTTTTATGGAAACGACGCAATTCCACGGCCTAACCACACACACAACGTGGAACATACGTCGTGCACGATACACTAGCACGTCAGCCGCGAAAAAAAATCTCATTAGTACACATAAATAATCAGAATCATCGTGCCCGTCGCCTTTTCCCCACCCAAGTAGCACCTGGGCACGTGAATGGGGTCCTGGCAACGAACACGGAAGGGGTTAAACCTGAAAATCCTAATCTGAATATAATGATTAGTGATTAACCGATCAATTTTATTTCTATTATTCTTTGAATCTATTAAGAACTCTACTTTACTCATTTCAATCAAATACTAATATTCTAAAAGCAAAATGATCATTGAGAAGTTAATTTATTGATAGTTACATTGCGCTGCATAGAGTTTTAGAGTTTTATTTTCAACTCTAACTCAAACATTATCCGCGAACAAAAAAAATACCGACGACGCTCTCAAAGCGTACCCTCTCAGATATGATCTTAGAAATGATCATGGCAAATATCTACGAGATTGCCGCTACAGCCACCAGTATGGTTGACGCATTTTCGCGTCCGCGAAAATGGTTAACGTGGCCAGAATGTCATCGAGTAACATTCCAAACACGGCCTCCCATGAGGCAGGAATTGAGATACGCTCAATTAGCGCGCCGCGTATCCCTAAGCGAGATCCGAAGCTACCAATAACCCTTGGTGAGGGTGGCGGGCTGCCCCGTCTGCCCTTCGGAATAACCGAGGGCCTTACGGACGGGGCAGGGCGCCCGTTCTGGGACGCAATAGCGGCAATCAGACGCTAAGCTAATTTATTTATCGATAAAAAGAAATTTACTACTCTATACAATCGAATAACTAACTATCAATTATTAAATATTGATCGAGAAATGGAAAAGGAGCGTCCCAATTCATTTTAATATTATAACGTATAGAACAAAATGGAAAAACGCGACGCGACGCGACGCGAACAAAGTGAGAGATCGTTCACCCTCGATTTGAAATACTATCGACATCCTCTGGGATGTAATCGTTCCTTCGAAGCGGACCCTTCCTCAACGGGATCTCAAGAACAAGCAAAACCACCCATTGGAGGTTACTACTACAGCCACCAGTACCAGTTGACGTATTTTCACGTCCGCGAAATGTTTAACGTGACCAGGTGCCGTCGGTGACACGCCAGGCACGACCTCTCCTTGAGGTTGGGATTGAGATACGCTCAATCAGCCGGCCGTGAACCCAGTGCAGTAATCTAAGTACGCAGTCCAGTGCTACCAAAGCCCTTGGTGAGGGTGGCGTACCACCCCGTCTGCCCGTCGGAATAACCAGGGGCCTTACGCAACGGGGCAGAGGCCAATACTGGGACGCGATAGTGGTAACACCATGCTACTCGACAATGAACGTGAAATTCGTTCATTTATTGGCAAGAATGATTAAATTCAAATTTAAAATTATATTTGAAATCGAAGTTGCGCTTCAAATCAAAAGTAAATTTAAGATTCAAGTGAAATTTTAAACTACTATTGAATTTAAAGTCGCAGTTCAATTTTAAATTAAGATTAAATTTAAAATTAATTATTTCACGTTCCGTACATTATAATGATAGAAGGAAATGGTAAGCGTCCCTCTCTCATTGTCTCGATCGATATTCAATTTAATATAATTATACTATGGAATCGAATTTTTATTGACTCATAAACGAAACGATTGTAATTCTATGGAAAATGTTACGTTTACAAGCGATCCCGTCATCGAAGCAGTCATTCTAAAATATGAAAGTAGTATTCATGTTCGATGCTTCGATTTCAGAATCTACTCGTCGCGAAATGTCTTCTTGCACATGTAACATAACATAGTTTTCGTAATCAAGCAAATAGACTTTAATTATAACGAAAGTTATACTATATATATGATATCATACATATCATATATTTCATATATTTCATACATTCAATTTGCAACAAGTACAAACCCGATGAATAATTTCTATCGTATGCTATTAACGCGAATATTAAATCACTAAAACATTTAATATATTCAGCAACTATAAATGGAAGAATCAATTTCTATTCAACAGTAAATATTACGTATCAATGTACCAATAATGATACAGTTCGTCAACACTATTGCGCCATAATTCTAATTATTACAAAAACGAAGTCGGAGGGCATCCGACTTCACCACTACGCACTGCTGCAAAAAAAGCAGTTGCAATATATTCATTTATACATTCATTTATTCACAAGTACATATTATATCCGTATATACATACGTATATGTAATTATAAATATTCATAATAATATTTCACTTACTTAGTGAAAGTAGTATAAATACTACGTGTGGTTGAATTATAAATATTATAATACTCGTACCAATTCATTTAATAATTATCAGCATTACTACTATTATATTGTGACTTTTAAAAACGCGAAGTGCAAGAAGACCCTATCCTGATCTAATACATAATTCACACAAAATAAATGTTACTACTCACGGGTATAATTCTATACCCATGGTCACTATGCTCGTCAAAGAAATTCTACGTAAAATACAACCAGTCACCCGTGCCGATTTGGACCTTTCGTCCTACGACATGATTGAGTGACCAGAGGAACTTGAAAGCATGCGACTCACACGATGAGTAGAGTAGTTTAGGCAGAAGTCATCAGAGATGTTGCTGACGCCTGTGGGAAGTCATCAGAGATGTTGCTGATGCCTGTGGGAAGTCATCAGAGATGTTGAAGCCTCGATGAAGTCATCAGAGATGCTGAAGCCTCGACGAAGTCATCAGAGATGCTGAAACCTCGACGAAGTCGTCAGTGATGCTGAAGCCTCGAAGTGGTAGCTGAATCCATGGTAGAAGTAGCTGAAAAACTTTAACAGAAACCACATTATTATAATTTGGCCTTTTAAAGTTCGTATTGAAATGTTTGTATTTAAATTTCCTTTATTCTGATTAATTTGTTTGATTGATTACAATAAATTAATCACAATTATGTTAATTTTGTAATTAAAAAGATTTAAAGTTTAACAAAGTTAGAATTGAAAGTAAAGTACGAAAGATACTTACATTTTTGGCTTCTGGAGCACAGCTAAATCCTTCAGGCAGACAGCAGACTCTAATACCGAGGCAGCATGTATTAAAAAAAAATTAGCAATGAAAAAAATATAAATAAAAGACTAATATACTATTGCCATTTACGAAACAAACACTGACTCTACTCTTTCGCGTATGATTATTATAAAAAAAAAGAATGTAATTCTAATTAGAGCAGCTGTGCTCTAAGAAATATTGAAACTAATTATCGTAACAAACACTGACTCTACCGACCGCATTGCGCGCGGTCACCAAAATTTTCTGAAAGAAACATTATTAGTGGGGGAACAAAGGGTAAAGAAAAAACAACACACAGTTTACTTTCGTAATATTTTTCGTCGTTCTCTGATCGAGCGTTTGTTCAAGAAAATATTACTTCCTTCTTAAATTATTGAATCACGTAGAAATATGTGTATATGTATGAAGCATGCATAAATAGATTATAAAATTTAAGTATATTGCGAAATATACTTAAATATTATAAACTATTTATGAACACAGTAAGAATATATGACTGATCTGTAAAAATTCTATTGTGATTATTTGTTATCAGAATTTAAAGCGTACCACGTAAAAATATGCGTAGTATGTATAAAACATGCATAAATAAATTATAAAATTTAAATATATTGCGAAATATACTTAAATATTATAAACTATTTATGAACACAGTAGGAATACATGACTGATCTGTAAAAATTCTATTACGATAATTTGTTATCGGAATTTAAAGCATATTCAACTTTCTCCTGATTAACGAGTTATATTATATGTTAGAAATATTTGAAATTGCTTGTAAGAATAATTGTTAAACAAATAACTCGTTACTTGGTACATACATCATGTACATATATATGAAATGTTACCAAACGATCAATAAAAAGGTAATATAAATTTATACCATACGTCCAGCGTTCTTACAGTCTTACGTCACACCTCTTTCAGTAATAAATGCAATATTACCAAATCTCCATGAAAGATATCATTGGCCATTGTTGTATCAATGATCATGGATGTTCATTACTCATTACATCCAATATTTGAATGATGTAACCCATTAGAAACCTGTAACAAAACGAAACAAAACAATTTCAATGAATATACAAAAGTAAAACCAGTTGCATTAAGATTTTACAATAACCGAGTGCATCGATCATATTTTCAAAGTTCAAACAAAGTCTATGGGCAATTACAACAACGAAATGTGCGTAATAAAACGAAAAGCGAAAAGAAAATTGAGAGATGTATTTATATTTGTAACAATAACGTTTAATAAACAGTTAATCAAGTGTGCGTTGATTAAATAAAGTTAGTGTTAATAGAATCGTAATTCAGAATACTACGCAGTCGATAAGCAAGGCTACGTACGTACCGCGCGTCTCGATACGTGTTACCGGCAGCAGAGGTCGACTCGAACTAACGGGTGGTACCACTCTTCGCGTAATCCGTACGCGACCGAACGTAATCCCGAACGCGACCGAACGTAGTCCCCACTTCGTTTCTTTGTTCTATCCAGTGGCCTCGCTATTTCGTCATCTGCTTTAACTACGAACAACGCAGCATATTGACAATCTACGACAAAGGAACCACGTTCAAAACAAGGAATTCCAGGAAAACTCTCTTGCGTATTTTTCTTAGAAAAATCTGTAGCTTTGTTATGATACTTCATTACCTGCCTCAACTGCGAACAACGTAGCAAATTAAAAACCTACCACAATGGAAACACTTTAAAAACGAGGAATTTCAGGAAAACTCATTTGCGTATTTTTATCAGAAAAATCTGCAGTTTTATTACGATATATTCTTTCCTAAATATCTTTGGCAAAAAAGTTTCTATTGTTCTGTTACGATATATATTTACGGGTATAACGTGCAGATAATATTTTACTGTACGTATTATTTTATTATTTAAACGATGTAATTGCGAATGTTGTAGTATTAGAAAGAAGTTGTGTATTAAAAAGAAATCTATTTCAATAAATCTGTTTCAAGGCAACATTCATACCACTCGCAGCATTACCTATTATCACAAATTAATTAAAATTAAGACTAAACGTAATAGTAATAATTATATGCAGTAGAATCGATGTACGTATCTCATCTGGACAATGTAATCGTATAATGCACGCGGAAACTGAATATTCTTATGGATCGAGGTATATTTTAACATATGTATACTTATCTCAATGTTAAATAAGTTAGTCATTCGATATTTATTTAACTTTAACAAGAATTAAGTCGAGTAGCAATTTTCGATCGAAGTAACTCGATAATTACTATTAATTCGATCATTTCCGACGGCTAATTATGTTATAAGAGCGAATATATACTCTAAATTTACATAGAATTTACGTACAATCCTATTTACTCCTACAGTATATAATTAAAACCATGTATTTACTATATAAAAGTACTATTTAGGAACTTAAGAAAACTCGATACTTGCTGTTAATTCGGTCATTTTCAGCGGCTAATTATGTTATAAGAGCATATATATACCTTTAATTTATATTGAGTTTACGTAGAATCTTATTTATTCCTAAAGTATATAGTCAGGAACGTGTATTTAATACATAAAAGCAGAAATCAGTAAACTACGAGCTTAAAAAAACTCGATACTTACTATTAATTCGGTCATTTCTGACGACTAATTATGTTATAAAAGAGTATATATACTCCCAATTTACATAGAATTTACGTACAATCCTATTTACTCCTAAAGTATATAGTCAAAAACGTGTATTTAATACATACAAGCAGAAATCAGTAAACTACGAGCTTAAGAAAACTCGATACTTACTATTAATTCGGTCATTTCTGACGACTAATTATGTTATAAAAGTGTATATATACCCCCAATTTACATAGAATTTACGTACAATCCTATTTACTCCTAAAGTATATAGTCAAGAACGTGTACTTAATACATAAAAGCAGAAATCAGTAAACTACGAGCTTAAGAAAACTCGATACTTGCTGTTAACTCGGTCATTTTCAGCGGCTAATTATGTTATAAGAGCATATATATACCTTTAATTTACATCGAATTTACGTACAGTCTTATGTACTATTAAAGTATAAAGCTGAGACCATGGATTTACTACATAAAAAAAGTCTCTATATCGACGACGCGTAATTATCAATTAGCAAGGAACGGGAAAGGAAATTGATGGCTGAAAAATTGAGCCGCAGCGAGCGGGGCTGAAAACGAATCGCGCCGCACAAGCGTGGGAAGACTAAATTAGATATGAAACAGCCTGCAAAGTACATTTGGACGACGCCCCCTGCGCAAATTTAACCGTTTCGCGGACGTTCCACCCTTCCATCGCCGCAGCGACTCTTATTTCATCGAGAATGCCTCGAATCCGCGGGAGGAGACATCCCAAGCGTGCAGACTTGGTCCCGCGAGGCCAATCCAAAAAGCTTCATCGTCCATCGGGTTGAGAGAAAGTAAAAAAAGGCGGGAAGAAAAGAGGAGGACAAAACGGTATAAGTACCAGCGCGAAACGACGCGTCGCCTCCTGGTACGTAGAACGAGGAACCGAGTGGTGTATCCGGGAGTCTGGTCGCGGAGTCCCGGTCGAGACAAGGCATAATTTAACGCGCCCATTGGCCAAGGGTGGACGGTACATAACTCGAGCCCCGTTCCACCGGCTCCATTCGGGAGACTTGGCGCCCTCCTCACTTATTCCTCTTCACCCCATTCGACCCTCCCCCGGATATCTTTCTCTGCCTCGTTCCTAGCCGCGCTCGACCCTCTCGCTCTCGCAATATCGTACGGTCAGACTGCGCCGGACAATGCGTCGCATTCAATTCTATACCCGAACCGTATAGAATCCTGCGCGCTGCCGGGGTTGCACGGCCAACGGAGGACGAAAACGAGGGAGAAAGAGGTGGAGGACAGGGAGAAGCGACGCGCGGAGGTAGAAACGAGAGGGCGGAAGAAGATGAGAAGAAGAGGAAGAAGAGGAAGAAGAAGAGGAAGAGGAGGAGGCAACGAGAAAGATACCAACGTCCTGGAAGGATCGACGAAAGAGACGCGGCGGAGGGTGGAGAAAATAGGGAGGACCTTCGACGGGGCGCTCGTGTGTCATTTAACTGAAATACCTCCGATGCGTTGAATTGATTTACGGTCGAACAGCTCCGCACGCATACCTCCGCGCGTGAACGTCCGAGCGCACACATCCGCGCAGGGTTGCGCGACACGCGAAGAGGGTGGCCCCGGTCGGTGGCGATCCGCGAAATAGCTGGAGTGAGCCCGCCAGCCAAGAGTCCTGGGTATCGCGTGACGAAATTTATTTATTGCTCGTCGGAGGTCCCGGGACCCGGGAAAAGGGTCGGGATAAATATGGAACAGGATCTTGGCGGGATCATTAATCGGGCAGGTTAAGAACGACGGATGATGAATCGTTCCCGGGGGATAATTAAAAATCACTCCTCTGAATGGACGTAATGGGGGCCATTATATGGTGGTTAAAGGCGTAATTGCGTGAAGGATCGCGCTGTATTCTGGTTGTTTTCTCTAACCCACCATGACGGGGTCTTTTAACCGTGGCGCGGAGTTAAATCTTCGCTCCATTAGACACGGAGCAACGAACGATTGCATTAGGTGTATCCTTCGTTTTAATTATGCATCTGGCAACTATAACATGTACCATTGGAAAATAAATTGTCGTATCGTTGAAAAATACATATATGTGGTGATTCATTAAAAAATCCCTCCCATTAGAAGCGATATAAAAACGAGTCTCGCGTTTCACCTGGTCAATTAGCCACGACTCGACCAGCGATTTATTTGCGATGATGTTCGGTGGGTACACGCGTAACAAGCTTATTTGCATGCGTGCACAGTCGTCTGACGCGTTAAACGAGCACCGTCGTTGAGCTGCAACGTAACGCGATATCGAAGCGCGTCTAATCGGCCACAACAGGGTGCACTTGTTGCGAAAGAGGGTTAAGATGCGCGCGCGATGTTGATTTCGAGCCGAAGGATAGCTTCAGCGGAGCCGGCGCGGCTCGATCGTGGCTAGGAAATTGCGAAATTATTGCAATTTGCTCGGTCCCGTTTGCCTGAAACGAAGTGTACGCCGACGAGTAAATGCAATTTCTCCGCGCTGTGTTATTAAGCTCGACCGCGCTTCAATGATTTAATCGCATAGGAGCGCGGTATAAACGGACCGTTTCGAGGAGATGATAAATAATTTCACCGCCAGGTTGCATTCGCGGGGATTATACGAGTCTCGAGGAGAGAGCCGGCACTTCGAGCTGGCTCCAACAGGTTTGCGTAGCGTAATGCCTCGCGGATGTTAAGGGCGAAATTGTGTGGGATTGTGCAATTTTGTTGATTACGAAGTGTAGGCTAACGTCGAATTAAAATTAATACGCGGCCCCGATCACTGTGATTCAACGCGCCACGAGGATTCTATTAAAATGCCTGAATTATTAAATTCTCACGTTTTCTATCGCACACCATTAAAGCGAGCCCCGACTTTTTTTTCCGCCATTCATAAATCGAGGAAAATCAACGAAAATTAATTCGTTTCCGCGCCCTGTTCTTGATCCACTGCGCTATCGTCGCGATTAACATCTCGCGGAGCGGACCGCTCGACGTCCGTAACAGCGTGTATCCGCTTAAAACGCGGGACATTAACAGAGGCGCAATTACCATCGAGTCACGTGTGATTGGAGCCGGCTCGAGCGCGGTAATGTCAGAATCGAACTGCGCCGCGCGTGTAATCTCCATAGTTGACTGCACTCTGGCCAGAGATGTGTACATTCGCAGAAACACGCGTGTGCCACGGTGTAAGAGGACGGAGGCCACAAAGCGGCAATTTCCCCGCCGCGGACGAGAATAATCGTCGAACGTAATCGGCCGCGATCGATCATGCGTGCATCCGACTCGTCCGATCGTTCACCCTTTTCCTTTTTTTCAATCAGTCGCGAGCATTTTATGCGACTTCCCTTCGACCAAAGAAGACGATTTTTATTTCGCGCTCGACACACTGTTCCGCGAGATAGCTGCGCCCACTGGCTTTCAATAAACGAGTAATTAACCAGATATAAATCACTGAAACCGGTTCCCCCGTCTTCAGTTTATCGCGCAAAAAACTGTACCTATCCTCGTCTCATCCTATTTGCTAGAAACAGTGTAAAACGTTGATTTCATGAGATATCGAAGGGCTTATCGAGCCTTAACACTGTAACGAATCAATTAACATATAAATTGCGACAGAAATCCTTGCAAGGAGTCTCTTATTGGAACCTGCGAGATGGAGACGCGAAATTCGAACATTTACTGCATCCGCGACGACCAACGAGCTCGTTCGTCCCATAGAACGCGGATTTCCATCGATGGAGAGACTCGCGAGGCGACGGAACACGATTCGCGGCAACCATGGCGATGATAATCAACCGACGGCTCGATCGAACGTATCGCGGCTCGGATATTGCGTGCAGCCTGCTCCGCGGCTGCGTCACGACGCTTCCAAGGCTTGCGACGCGACGTTTCCTCCTTTATTCCCGTTTTCTTCCTCTATTTAGCGAGCGCGGCGCGTTTCAGCCGAGAGTGGCATTCATCGACGCTTCATTACGCGACCAGGCGCGAGATTGACGCGCGTGCAATCTACCAGCCGCCTGGAATCGCGCACGCAACGCGATCGAACGATTCCACGGGAATGACGAACGCCTGCAGCGGCCAGGACCGCGATAATTGCGGAGGTGGAAGCGGATCGATCGAACTCGAACGATGCCGAGTCACCGTGTGGAAATTCTACTGTTTAGCGATTGCGTTTGCACTTGTTTCGCGCTCGTTTCGACGGCGATGGATTATCGATTCGAGTTCGATCGACCAATCGCGCGTGTAACAATGATTTACTTTCTGCAGAATCTTGTATTTCTCTTGAACAGAAATACAAGATTGCGCTTTCAATGATTTACTTTCTGCAGAATCTTGTATTTCTCTTGAACAGAAATACAAGATCGCGCTTTCAATGATTTACTTTCTGCGAAACCTCGTAGAGACAGAAGCTTGTATCTCTCTTGAAGAGAAACAGAACGATCGCTACTTACGCGTATGCTATTCTTAGATTTAATTAAATATTCCAGGACCGATCATCTTGGCTAGCTAGCATCAGTCAGTCGGAGAAGAAATCTTCCACGGTTTTAATTAATTATTGAAACGCGGCGTATAATTAAATACTCGGGAGGATCGCTTCCTCGTCCCAGGGATCGCGATCAACCACCTGCTTCGTAAACACGCGTAACGAGAAAACGAGCAACGAGACCTCCATGCATTACCCGCCACTAATTCACGTGTAATTGAAACGCTTAAAATGCAAGCCGCGTATCGGGATAACCGGTTGCTCGAGTGGCCGCTTTAAACACAGCGTAGTACACCGTGTTCTAATCACATCGACGTCTACGTAGCTGGAATCGAGTAAGAGTTAACAAGAAAATTGCGACCACGCGAACCGATCTTGCTCGTCGATTCATTTTTTCGATCGTACGAGATCACACTTTTAACGATTATTCGGTTGTCCCTAATCGATCCACTGAAATTATAATGGCATTAGAGCGATCATTAGCGATAGAGTTCGATCGTAAGTCACGATGGTAACACAAGTAGTACCAAGGGCGGTTGGTTAACTTTCTTAGCGTCACGGGTGGTAATTATCCGGATCGAGACTAGTCTCGTACAAAGGAACGGAAATTGCATGCAAAGATAGCGCATCGATCTCGTGCTGGCTTCGTTTTTTGCCACGGAACTTCTCGCCTTTCTTTTCCGATCCGCGCGCAGCGTTTATTGGAGCAATCGCCGCGGAACTTTGGAATTTCGACGCCGATACGGCGGTGGATAATCGCGTTCGTTGCTGCTAGAATCGATGGGGTTGTTTTCGAGCGGTCGAGGAACGAGTGACTCGCGAAACGCGATGTAACTCGTTGAGAAAGCACTCGAATCTAATTTTACATGAATTCCACGTTCGACCGCGAGTCGCCAGATTCACGCGCGATTCGAGGCATCGATCATCGCTGCAACGCTGCGGCCATTAATGAAGATCAAGGGGCGAGAGGAAAAAAGCCGCGCGGGGATGTTGCGAATTCACTGGAAATTACGTTTCATCGCGTTCGCGCGGAGAGCGGAGGCGCAGCTCCTTTTCAACGATTTACCTCGGCACGAGGCCGCGTTCCGACGAGTCACCGAGCCCATAAATATAAAAGCGGCTGGGCAAAGTGGTACATTTCGTACTTAACGCGGTGGCGGGCGCGACCGTGCCTCGCGTTGATCGATCTGCCAGGATGACGTGTTCCAAGCTTCTCCGGGGCCGGGAGCACCATCCATTACAGCCACCGTGTTTAATCAGAACTCTAAAGTTTCTCTCGCAGCCGCTCTCCTCGGTCAGCGTAATTGGTCGCTCGTCGGCCGCGCGAGTATTTGCGCGAGACGCTTTTGACTAAACTCGTGGAAATAAAAAAAAAAAGGAAGGAAAGAGAAAAGGAAAGGGCAAGACGAAGGGAGAGGAAGAGGAGGAGGTGAAAGAGGCGAACGCGAGTATGTAAGACGAAGGGGCAAGGATTGTATCGCCCTCGCCCTGAGAAAGAATGGAACGAAAGAGAGGGAGAGAGAGGGAGCGAGGAAAGCTCAAGGGGTTGCGCCCAGAGTAAACATGTCAAGCACAGTGCCGCCCATTAATTAGAAGCCTGCCCTTCTCTCTGCCTATCTGTCTCTCTCTCTCTGTTTCTGCCGTGTTCCGACTCTTCAACCAAAAAGCGAAAGAGAGAGGCTTTCGAGGGATGCATGGATTCAGACGGAGGAAAAAGTAGGGGCGCACGCGGGCCGCGAGAATTTCGCCGGTGTGTCGCGACGAAAATCTATCTGGGCAGTCGGCATTCGCGTCAAACGACACTGGTCCTGGGTTGGAAACTTTCGAGGAGCTTAATTAATCACGTGGCTTGGTCCCGCCAAGTGGGAAGGTGCTTGGCGCCGAGTTCGAGATTGTGGCGAGAGTTTGCGCTCGAATAGGGGTGGTTTCGGGGTGAAGATTCGGCGCTACGCGATACAGACTTCGGACGAATGTGCTTAAAACTTCTTCGAACAAACGTAGAAATTTGCAATACAAAATCTCGTCGGTTTCGCCCAAATATCCAGCGTCCACAGAACTCGATGCACAATAGAGGTTTCTCAAACTAACGGGGATAAGTTTCTGACGTTGCGTGGAAAATTGTACGCGAAATTCAAGCGCAAACGACGCGCACCCGTTCGTGCGCGCTGTTCCACGGTCCGCAGTCGAAAGAATCCATAGAGTCGAGAGGCGGTCGAATAGAAAAGGGGTGAAACGCGCGGTTGCGCTGCGCCGTTGACGCTAAAGAGTTTAATTATTTGTGGGAGGCTGTCAGAAGTTTTGAGGGACGTCGAGAATCGCAACCCTCGGCTGCTGGGCCAGGCTTCCCACGCCTCACCTGTCCGACCGAGATCCTTATCTCCGTTTCCACGAGGGTAGGACTGGTCGCAGCCGAATGCAACGCGGGAGAGGAATCGATCGATTGTTCGGCGTCGACAACAAAATGTTGCTCGGCACAATGGGCAGAGGAAATAATAACAGGCGAGAAGAGGAGGGAAACTGGCGGAACCGGGCCCGGAGGTGAAGATGAAGGAGGAGAGAGAGAGAAAAAATGCATAGTCGGTGAACGCGAGCGCAATCAAAGGACCAAAGTGCGTGGCTGCGCGACGACCAGCTGAAAAGGCAACAGAACGAAAGGTCGATAAGTCGTGACTGGCGAAGAAAGGGGACGGAAGGTAGGACGACAATATTAGTCGTTCATTATTCCTCGAGCACGTAATTACCAAGCCACGAATGGCCACTCGTGAAGGCACGCGACCCACGCGACATATGGCGAACGACGTGGAGCGGTATGCACGCTGGTTCGCGCACGTGAACCGCGAGAGATCCTTCGACCCGCTCCACGCTTCCTCGTCGGTGCTCGACGAGCCGAATCTCCAAGCGGAATCGTTTGTTTCGTGGAAGTGCCTGTGCCCGACCACGATCACGTTACATTCGTCGCCGATTCCTAGTTGATTATGGGAAACTCAAACGAGCAGAAACGCGACGCGCTTTCGACGGAACTTTCTAATTAAGTATTACAACAGCGTCTCGGTTAATCAACCCTCTCCACTATACCTACCCAGTCTTCGACTGGAGATAATCAACAAATTTCCACGGAAGCAATTACCACCGAGCGTAGGACACCGAGAAACTTGTTCAGGACCAAGAACAACACCCACTTCACCACCGCGATAACCAAGATACGAGCGGAATTCGCAAGGAGAAGCCGCGTCGCAGGTTTTTACGAACGCCGAAACTACCGCCGTCTAGGTGGGTTGGCGAACGTCAAATTAGAATTAGAGGGTAATCGGGGTGCGCGTGGGGCCGCGAGCCCAGCAGTTTAAGAATAACACCCGGTCGTCAGCCGTGGCTTAATGTCCGGGATGCAAAGCAGGCGAAACGATAAAGTCCTCCGCGGCGTGACGACGTCGACGACGGCCGCGTCGACGGATAAGACGCGGAGGCGCGAGCCACGGAAAATGAGAAAGGGTTACGGGCGGCTCGGGGAGAGAGGGTGGATGTTGGCCTGGGTTTGTTTTGAGTTTAACAGCCCTCGACGTGGAATAAATTCCTTGGAAGGAAACCCTTTGCTGCCTGAAGCGTCGCGCGACGCTGCGGAACGGAGACGGAGGACGCTCGTCCTCGGTGTCTTCATTACTTTAATGGAGCGCGAGTGTCGGCGCTCTGGTGTCCCGGAAGAGGAGGGTGGTAACGACGAGGAGGGAGCAGGACGCGAAGGAAAAGCGTCTACTTCGAAGGATGTTATGAAATCGGCAGGATAATAACCCCGGCAGCGAAACAGACCAAGGAAGAGTAGAAGCGGGGGTGGCTGAGGGGGTGGTCGGAGTGCTAATAGCCGAACGGCGACATTCGGAGAACGCTTCGAGCTGTTGCTTTTCTTCGTCGAGAAGTCCTGCGACTTAATCCGCCACCTTGCCCCAAGGCCCTCGGCGATAATGTAAGCCGATGAAACGAAACACCCCACCGAGATAAGTTTCAGATAAGTTTCATCGGAGGGCCTGTCGAGTGAGTGGACGAACAATTATCTGGATCGTTTTTCTAACATTTTTATGTGCTACCAAACTGTTAGACTTCGATATCGAGGAGCAGAATGAATCGCGAGAGAAAAGAAATCCAGACGACTGATTGATAGATACTCGCAATCGTGGAATCAGCGTTTCCGTAGAGAGAAGTCGACGCGAAAGGGGCGGCGAAGGAGGGAAAGAAAGGGGGCGAAAGACGGGCAGATCGGTGAAAGGGAATTCGAGTGAGCTCGATGCAATATAGAAACGGAAATACATGAGCTTCCGGTCGATAGCTCGCGCACTCCGGAATACCAGCAGGAATATCTGTCGGTGACATATTGCTGGCATCGTCGTTACGCCAGAAAGTAGAGTGAACCGTTCCTCCTCGCCCTCTCCGTCCATAGCGCGTCGCTCCCTCTCTTCGTCTCTCACCCTCGCGGGCTGCCATTTTACTGACAACCTCTTCTGCGAAAATCGTCTCCATTCGAATTCAAATGAGGCCTCGTTCACACCATGCCACGCGTCATATACCCCTTAGGCGCTTCGAGTGGTTCGACGCGTCGAAATCGTTGGAAGAACGGGGGTGGCGAACGGCGATTCCGTCGCCGATACGAGCTTTCATAGTTATCCGTTCTGCCAATAGCTCCGTCCACATTGTGATTCCGATTCTTATTAAACGCTCTTCGGATCAAAGACTCGAGGGTTGATTCTTTAACAACCTTTCTTTTGACGCAGCCGTGGTACCGAGTTTCAGACATTCAAATAAAGAATACATCATTTGGACGTTCGAATTCAGAAATTCAGATACGAAAATTTTAATTTAGACATGTGAATATATATTTCGAACGACGAATCAATTTACAAAATTGCAGCTACTCTCCAACGCCTGAGATCGCTTCACAAAGAACCACCCTGCACGCGTCTTACCCAAGCCCATCAACGTCCCAAGACCAAACAGTTTTAATCCGCGCTTTACGACGCTGCTGCCCGGAGAAAACGAGCGAATCGACGTAAAAGCACGGCGAGCATCGGGAAGCGGAGTAACAAGTGCATCAAGAGGAGCCGGAGGGGGCGTAAAAGCGAGGCTGGAAGAGCCGAAACGAGGAGCGGCAATAATTAACGAAGGGTATTTTATTAAACGTAACGCGTGCCGGATCGAGGCTACCCGTCGCCCACGGAAACAGAGACGCCCGTGCTCTGGCTCCGCGCGCGTTCTGATTTCCGGGTTAATTAAGGGCGTCGTAAAATGCTTTTTAAACCCGCCGCGTAACTCCGTCGTCTGGGCAATTATTGTACTTTTTACATCAACGACCGGCTCGTCCGCGCCTTCTCGCAACGACGGGCGGGACCGCGTTCTGCGCTACTCCTAATGAATATCTAACGCGTCGCGGACTCCTTTCACGAGGCCATAAAACTGTACGCGACACACCGCGACCGGATGATAAAAGCCTGGATGGACGCGACTCGGCCACTTTTAATTCCTCGTTACTGGCGCAGCGATCCCCTACGGACGAGTCCACGTTATACCGTCTCGTATACGGATGACAATACTGAATTAATGATTCCTCGACAGATCGATCGGGTTCCCCGTTTTGCTTCTGCGGTTCGATGGAGCCTGGGAACCCCTATTCCGACCAAATATGCCGCACGCTGTCCAATTAATTAAAACACCACGAAACCCTGCATCGTAGATGAAAACACCGTTTCTCCTAGCATTCCTCAAGAAGTAAAAATAAAATTAGACAACCACAGATCCCATTCGACGGTGCAAAAGAGACGCGACGCGCGACGCATCCCCGCGTCGAGCCCGTCGAACCGCGAACCAGCCGTCGCCTGAATTATTCGGTTAATTTCCGGTAAACTGAGCCTCGCAACGCCCACGCGAAGCCAGCTGACTGAACCGTGCCGCGTTCGCCTCTCTCGCGCTCGCTAACCAGCGAGGAGACAAGGCGTTCGAAGAAGAGGCGCAAACGGGGTAAACGTTCAACGCTGGGCGTAATACATGGATCGTGGAAGCGGGACGAGACGCGATACCGTCGTCGTCGGAAAGGGAGAAACGCGACGGTGCCAGGCGAAGAGAAGAGGCAGCCAGTTAGCACGGTAACGGATCAGACCTAAGTACGTACTTAGTGGAACCCAAGCACAGCCGGAGGCGTCTTAATCACGTAATTGCTCGCGAAATCCCGTCCCAGTGTATCCGGGCCGCCCTACAGCGCCCGCGACCGACCCACCCCGTGGAAAGCCACCAGCCGAAACCCCTTTCGAGCCGCGCCAGCCGACGCATCCACCAGGAGACGGAGAGATAGTCGGGACCGACTACAAAGTGAACGCAAACTGCTCCAGGCTCGATATCTTCTTACTTATTCATCCGTCGTTTCGCCTTGGCAATCGAAAATTACTCGGTCGCCGGGGTGAAACGACGCGAGAGCCTGACGGGGCTGCTCCACCTGAAAGGGGGGCCGTTTTCTGCCGGTCTTTTCGTTAAAGAACGAATCTAATTCCAAGAATTCTACGTAGTCGAATAAGAGAGAAAAAGAGAAAATAGAAGGGATGGTTGGTTGTTCGAGGATCGAAACGTTCGAGCGAATTAAGGGGTCATCGTGCACTTTGCTCCGAGTGTTTAGAACGAGGATCGTCTGAATTAACTCGATTCGCTATTTAAATGGTGTCTTGAGTCCCTTCAGAGTCAATATTGAATTTCCAATTTCAAACTTGAATCTATTAATTCCTTATTTTTCCTGTATACGGTTTAACGTGTTCTTAATTGGCTCGAGACCCTCGCTCGAACTTCCAGCCGTCCGAGCCTCTCTCATTTAATAAAAATTTGTCTCGCCGCGGGTGGGAACAGGTTTACGCGGTCCCCGCGAGTCGCAGCAGCCACGGTTACGATCGCTCGTCCATTGTTTCCCGTTCCCCCGATTCTGGCCGATCATAAAGAAGTGGCTCTGCTCAATATTCAATAATTCGCTGGGCAGCCGTGCACGATTCCGCTCGCTCGAGGGTCGCGCGGTGACCCGCTGGCCATCGCCATGAAATATCGCCGAAACAAATCGGAAGTCGCGTCCCACCGCACGCGACGGGATCGAGGTTAACTTCTTCCGGTCGCCACGAGCGGGCCCGCGACGATATCTCACGTTAATGACGCTATTAACGTGGCAACGCGGATGGGCAACGTTCGCGATCGCTCGCGATCATTCACGGGGAACAAAGAAACGGTAATTGCCGGGCACGACGAGGACTCCTTCCGCGCCCTCTCGAAGACAAGGGGAACGAATAATGTATCGCCGATGGTAATTTGCATGATTGCTAACGGTAGCTTGTTATTTCCTGCGAGTCGCCCCGACAGAATTCTCTATGAAGCTGGCCTCGCGAGTGGAAACGCTCGACAGAATTCCCTATGAGTTAACTTTCCCCGGCTACGATTAATTCGCGGACTTCTCGATGAGTTCGCCACCCTCTTCGCCAACTCGCGGACCTTGGCAACGGTTTCCGGGAATATTTGCGCGGAATTAAGCGTAAGGTGTACGGAGGTGAACGGAGAGAAACGTTATACGTGTAATTTGCGTTTGGAAAAAGGAACTCTTTCCGCGGTGGAAAGAATTTACCAAGATAATAAAAATGAAGCACCGGTTCTTTGAATAAAATTCCACGATCCACGACGCGCGGCGATCGTTCGCGCCTGTTCGCCGCAGGAACGGTTCAAATATCCGGGTTTAATACGCAATAAACAAGCCGCGCGAAAGATCGTGGACGGGAAAAGCAGTCCGAAACCGGGGCTCCGCGGCGGAAAATAATATTCGAGACCGCGTCGATATTCGTCGTCGGCGAAAACGTCGCGGCCTTACGTCCCAATGGCTCTAACGTTATTTCCGAGCGAGATTTGCCTGAAATTTGCTTCCGTGCCCGTACCAGAAGCCCATAAATATGTAATACCTCCCATATCGTACGGCTCGCCAACCCCCGTGGCCTCTCGCCCCCTCTCGCTGAGCGTTCCCCGACTCACGGTGACTCCTTGCAACCCCTTACGTGTTTTTGCGGGGCTGTGTAGTAGCTCGCGGCAATATAAGGGGAAACACGGTAAATCATTTGTCCCGAAAGAAAACACAATGCAATATCCCGGTCGTCCCGGTCGAGACGCCACCGCGTATGTCTCTACCACCCCCTCTGCCCCTCTCCTTTTCCTTTTTCACCCCATCCCGCTTCTTTTCTGCTCTCGTGCTTCTCATACCTTCCTCGTCCGCCTTTTCTTCGTTCGCGCTGCTTATTCGTACAATCTCCGAGCGTTTTTTCGCGGCGAGGAAGGGGAGAATCGCGCGAGCCATAAGTCAACCCCTTGTATCGGGGCAGGAATGGTTTAAAGTGGCACGCGCTCTTATAAGCCCGGTGCGCCGCGTTCGGAGAACGTTTTGGAACGTTCGCTGGTTGGAGGCGGGGGAGAGGAGGATGCGGGACCGGATGGACGTGTTTTATCGTCGCTGTTAAACGGTTGACAAGAATGACGCGCGGCCGAACCTTCGCGACGATTCCGAACGACGAGGTGTCGTTAAAACCGCCGCCCCTTGCTCGGTGAACGGGATAACGCCTGCTTGATTTATGCTCGTACCTATGGGGATCGAGACGGGCGAACCGCGGCCCCTAAGTAACGCAATTTGTACACTGAATGCGTGTAATAAAAACGCCCGAAGCTGCGCTCGAGTGTCACCTATTGGGTACAAATTGATAGCGATGAAGGAGTGCTAAGGAGTAATAGATAGTAATAAAATAGACTTCGTATTATACAATTCTTAAACGAATCAGCTTATCGAACGATAGAATAAGAAGGAGCAGAGATAAGAGAAACGATCTCTCTAGTTCGATTTTTCTATAGAAATCACCACGCTTCCCTCTCGAACGGCTCTAATAAAACAACTCGTAGTGGAATCGGATTATATCGATCTTCTTTACCCGAGGTTCCTTCCGGATCAAGGGTACGGTGTATACTTTGGAATTAAGCAGTTCTCGCCGGTCGTCCGATATTATTTGTCCAAGCGCCAGGCACGGAAAAAAGGCAAACAACGTCGAGTGTCGATAGTACAGGACGAAATCGTGCCTCGAACAAGGGGGTTGCATTAGAACCCTCGTACGGTCGGCCAGCCAGCCAGGAAGCTCGACATATTTCTCCCTCTTCGGTTATCGGCTACGGGAGAGGCCAAATAACATAGCGTGGAGGAGACGCGCACGGCGAGGGGGTGGAAAAGCAGTGAACCAAGTGGCGAGAGGAAGAGAACGGTAAACCGCGATCCAGAAAGCATTTCTCGACGTAACCTAAAATAATGCCCGACAGAATCGAACAAAAGCATGAAATATGGACTGAACCGACGTCAACGAGTCCCTCTGCCACGCACGGTAACTTATGATACGCTTCCTCCGCTCTCCCGCGCACACTCCAACGAAAAACATCGTAACGCGACAAGCGTGCCCATTGTAATTTAACGGATGCGTTCTCGTTCGCGAGATTTTCATCTTTCCCCCTCAGTTTCCCTCCAACTTTTTTCCCCCCTCGCCCAGATTCCTCGAGAGCTCCTCCTCGTCGCGGAGTTTAAGAAGAACCCGGACTCAAGCCCCGGCCAAAAGCGAGAAGAAACATGACAAATCATCCGTACGAGAGGAGGAGACGATTCAACGACTCGTCGCGGGCCGAGCGCTACTGTTTGTCGGATTTTCACGGCAACAATGGAGGAAGCGTAAGAACGAGGCATAATGACGTTAATAAGAGAACCGTTCGCGATGAATGGAGACCACCGCGGAGATCCGCGGAACGATGAAACTTGCAGCATATTCGATACACGCGTCTGTACGATTCGCAATTGATTCGTCATTAAACTCGTTAAATTCGCAGAGAACTTATCAGCTCCGACGAATCGTTATCTTTCCCCCAGCAATATCCGCGAGGCGGATCGATTTCACGGATACAGAGCCGAGCGCACTCGTCCAGAGGGCTGTTGACCCTCTCTCCTCTTCCTTTCTAGTTTGCTCTCTGCATAGGCGTAAATTATAATGCCCAGGCTTAGAGACCGGCACTCTGACAAATTACAGGTTTGTTCTCCGGCCACCGGGACGCGCGTCGGAGATAGATTTCGCCGCTCCATCACCGTCGCTCTCCGAACCGGACCTCGCGCCGGGCTATGCATATTAATTCAATTTCGACCCTCCCCGCAACGCTCTCGAACCTGGCCACCCCCTGGACCGCGAGCTTTTCCGCTCCTCTTTTTTTCGCGCGATCGTTTGTTCGTTTATTTCTCATCGTTCGGTCCGCGGGTTCGAGCTGTTATTCGCTGCGGAGTTCGGTGTAATTATTCTCTCGGTTACCAGGGGGTGGTGGAATTTCGTTCCGGCGATCAGGACGCGAAGATTTATCTCTAACCGTGTCATTTTTTCGCGCTACGCCCGCAAATGATACGAATTTCTCTAGCCTCTGCGTTTTGCGCTACTTTTTTATTGCACCCTGATTGCGTGAAGCCTGTGGAACAGGCAACCAGCGGAACGTCGCTGTGATTCTATCAGCGAATGCTAGGGGATGTTTTTTATTTATTATAATCAGCATTTTCGGACATTGACCGTTTTAGTGTCAGAGGTTTTTTAAATTCCGTGTTGGATTGTGCTATGCAGTGCGATAGCGCTTCGTTCATTTGTCTGCGGGTAATGCCAATCAACGCGATTGCACTGCTCATTTTTAAGTAAGCACTACTTATTTGTGCAGGTGGTTTACGACTATTTGAAAAAGAATAGTAATTACAAGAGGAAACTCTGATATGACTCGCAACGAGCTACATTCGGAATCGAGGGCGTTGCGAATTAACAATCGTGACCAAACATCGCTGTACATTTCAGCACAGTACGTGAAACATCGCGCTATGTGGCGCTAAAACGGTTAATATTCTATTGCGATTAAAAATTCTGGCTCACATCGATGTATACAATTTTCAAATAAATATCTGCCCACAGCAGAACCTTCAGACTTTTAAAATTTAATAGCAGTAGAACGACCAAACAGCGCTTCCGCGCTGTTAAACTGCAGGAGCGTCGTGGAAACAGAAACGGACGCGACGCGGCCATTGTCTGGCGGAATGAAACAAGCTCGAAGTGTCTTCACTTAATCAGGATCGTTACGCAGCCGGCGCTGCCAAGAAATCCGCTTCGTTTCTATCGCTAAGATATTCATCCGCGTTTCGAATGGGGCACTGCCGTCGCGTTCTCCACTCGTAAGACGGTGCCGTTTCCGGTCCTCGTTTCGAGACCGGCCGCGGGGATTAATTGCAACGACCGTGTCTTAATTGATAACGAACAGCATTAAGTTCTCGCGTAACGTCCCTCCGGGGAAAGGCACGAGGGGCAAATGGGAAGGCGAGAGGGATGGTCGAAGGAGACGGTGAAAGGATCACCCCGTCGTCTCTGGCCAGACTAACGGCGAGCCGTGGAAACGGCTGGTGAAATAATGCTGGCCACGGAGGCGTATTTGCATTAGCTATTCGTTTGACCCTAAAAACTGCCGGGATTGCACCAATGGCTGCTCGTAAACCCGGTCTACGTCGCGGGGAATCGTGGCCAGGCACGAAATCCGAGGTTGGACTCGAGCTGGATGCTAAAATCTCGCTGGTCTCGGATTGGACGACGAGATTCGTTCGTAGATAGTTCAGGGTGGTAGTTTAAGGTTCAGACATTAAGTTTAATCCTTTACGTGGTAAAAATGTACGTCTGTATATCTCCTCCGAGATATTAGTCGATCGATTGTCCTGACTTAATGATAATGAAGTAATTCTCCCACGAGTTTCCTCGTGAATCGATGTGACTTCGACGAGGGTGGAAAATCGCAAAGAGATTCGACGGAATTTAAGAGAGTGCACGATTACGTGCCCGAGTTACATAAATAACTCGTCGCGCATAAAGGATTCGCCATAGAAAAATATTTCAGTACGACTTACCCCACGATGGTTCCTGGAATCCTGTAGACGAGGGTCTCGTGGAGGGAGGAGGTCGGTCGCGGTCGTTCCGCGGGGTCAATCCTTTCGTTTCGTCGATTGCGTGTCTTCGGTGTGTCTCGACATGACGAATGCGCCCGGGTTGACCGCACAATGTATCGGATTTTACGAGCGGCCACCTAGAAAAAGAAGAACGAGCGGAAGTACCCTGGGCGACAGAGCGGAGGTGGAACGAGTCGAGGGGGTTCGCCTGAACGGGGTGAAAGGGGTGACGAGACGCGGAGGAGTGACCGTGGGGGCAGATTTTATTACGTTATTTTGTTAATGCACTTGGTACACGGTGATCCGCGTGCTTCCAACGTCTGCGAAGAAATATTATGTCCCTACGGTCAGAAAACGGGCCATGAAAGCCCTTTATGCACTCCTCTCCTGGTCTCGTCCGCGGAATTCCTCCTACGCCGTCCTGGAGAACCAACGAAAGCTTTTAACCCTTTATGCCCATATGTAACTCGAACCAAAGATACGAGGCTTGCTTCTTCTGACCTTTGAGTCGAATCGAATTAACAAGAAATAATTGTTAGAGCGAAGAAGGAAGGGGAAGTAATTTTTGTTATCGTTGCTCGAGGAGATTAGAAGATATCCGGGTTTTCTGGGAAGTTAATAAACAGCTGGCTGGTAGATTCGCGACGCGACACGGACAATAAGACACTGATAAGAACGAAACATTGTGGCGGCCTGGTATAAATAGGAAACAGCCAACTAAGGAACGAAGTCGTAAGCAGTTGCCTCACGTACGCAATTTTTGCCGCCGCCGATCCTTTGCTCGAATATTACGTGCACGGGCGATTTAGCGCGGCGGCGAACACACCGCCAACCTCCCGGTGCATGTTTGCACGGAGGACCGTAGGGGTTGTTGCCGGAAAGGTTAATTTTAGTCGGCCACCACCGGCGCGCCGCTTGTAATCGCGAATGCCAGGCGCCAGGCGTCGCGTTCGCTCCTCGATGGAGCAATTTCGATCATTTCCATCGGGATATTCGAGTTTTAAGCTCTTTTTGGAGAACTGTAGAAGATGGTAACAAAATTTATACCATAACGGGGAAATACACCGTGTAAAACGTAGAAAATTACTGAGAATGATGGAAGGAAAAGGGAATGAAAGCGTTAAACGGAATTCACCGATTGGCGAGTTCGAAAATGCTTGGGTGCTCCGCAGCAACGCCCGGAAGCCACCGAAGGAAGCCATTAAAGTTGCATATTTGGAAGAAACGCCCGTTTCTAGCGTAAATGGCGAGCTATACCCTCGCGATTCGCTTGAGTCGGGAGGCTTTACAGCTAGCGTTTAGAGTCGGCTTAAATACAGTCTTGTCGTCTCGAGGGTCGCCTCGTTTCAAGAACGGTCCCTCTCGCGGAGGCAAAACGCGTGTCTGTCGATAAATACGCCTCGAGGTATTTTAACAGCGGCAATAATTTTCGTCGCACCATAAATCACCCTCTGCAGCCGCGATGTGCGAATGACGCACCCCCTTTTCTCTCTTTTCTACCCGTTTGTTATTCTTCGCCTTTTCTTTTCCAACTACGAAGAACTCGAAGAGAAAACGAGTGCGAACTCGTACGACAGACATCTAATACAGTCGACGCTTTGATATTCTCCAAGAAATCAAAAAGATTACCTTCGTATTCGATCCGTTGACTCGAAGCTCCTCAGCGCGCCGAATTCCAGATGGAATTTTCGCTGTCGTCGTTTAATCGCGAGCGCAGAACCAATTGATAAAGGATAACGTGACTTAAATCGACTTTAATAGATTATTGGGAGAAACAGCACACGAGGTATCAGATAGCACGGTGACTGGGCGTGCATACGCAATTAACAGCGTCACGGTTCACTTGAAATCACTCGTGAGGCATTAAATTGAATCTCGATTCGAGAGACTCACGCACAGCCCGCGTATTATCCTGCCTCGAAGGAGGTCAGAGACCAACTAAGTTATCCGTTCTCAAAGACGCTCGGGGGGCAAAACGAATTAACAACAACGCACGGGTGTGCGTTTCGAGCCGGCCGAATAGCCGAGATAAAAGGATAAACAAATACGACGACCGTGCAGTTACGCGAATTTCCGCATGAATGAACTTCCAGGAATTGGAGTCTTAATGATTAGAAAGTAAAACATTACCTGGTCGAATATTTTTCGCTACGTTAGAACGTACGTAACATGTAGATATAATACCACTGAAAAGTTTTAAACGTGTAATAATATTAAAACAAGCGACTATATTAATTCGCGAAAAATCTTGTTTTCTCCAAATAACGAGGAATGCTCGAAACCACTGAGAGTTAATATGCAAGCTATAACAATACGTATATAATTACGCGAAATTCCTATAAAGAAATGAAAGGCGATAATTAAAGCCGCTATAAACTGAAATTTGGACGTGAAAATTGCAAAATTCAATTGCGTCGAGCAAAA
This sequence comes from Xylocopa violacea, assembly GCA_963969225.1. Classification (NCBI taxonomy): domain Eukaryota; kingdom Metazoa; phylum Arthropoda; class Insecta; order Hymenoptera; family Apidae; genus Xylocopa; species Xylocopa violacea. The sequence goes on along the minus strand of CAXAJV010000020.1, from coordinate 9,062,459 downwards.
TGGCCCGAACGCGTTCGCGTGACGATAATTTCCGCTTTAACGAGCAATTCGGAGGAATGATGAAACGTGCACCTGTAGTATCGATTCAATGAATGTACACGCGGCAACCGTGACAGCAGTCTCGGTAAATTCCTTACCTGAGTCACGAAAAGTACCTCTACGTACTCTAACCCATTTGCCGTGAGATAATATCGCGGGTAAATTACTAGCGCTGGTCGATAATAATTATTTAGAGCGGCCCCGTGCATTTCCACGGTGCTGGTACACGGCCTGGCGAATTTCCTCGCGATAAAACCGTATCGTTGGATCGATAACAGGATACAACATTCCGTATCTGAACGCAGAAAAACGACCCGCGAGCTCTATAAACTCACGTCTACGAAATCATTAATACCTCCGCTTTTTATTTACAATCTGAAATCGAGATTTGAATTTTTTATTCCATACAGATGTACAGTATTAGTTTCTTCCACTCTCTCTCTCTCTCTCAACGATTCGAATAGAAGTTAGAAATCAAGTCTTCCACTTAAAAAAAGAATCCCAAAGTTACGCTTGAAGATAATTAATTTAAATAAGCGTCAGCCACTCGAAGGGTCCACTCGCATCCATACAAAATTTTTTATCTGTCGCCAAAGCCAAGCTTTCGCCCGAGGCGAACTCGTTTCCGTCGGACGATGGACTATTAAATTTATAAATCACCAGTCAACACGATTGGTCGCGCTCGCGGATACGTGACGGCAGATCAGTCACGTAGCGGTTCGCAGCCTCCCCCTGGACAAGGGAAGTTGCGGAACAACGTATACACCAAACACGAATTAAGAGGAGCAAGGGTGACCATTCGTACAAGTTTCGATTGGGTTGATGGTCTTTCGACGAGCGTACGACACGGATAACAGCGCCTAAAGGAAGATAATTCGACAACCATGAAGAGCACGTGGCTGCATCGTTAAGGAACGAATACTGTCTACGCGCGTGTACCTGCAATCGAAGAGGAAAACGCGGGGGAAACATTTTATACGCGAGTCACTCGCATTTACATATGTAGAATTGTGCCACGATAGTCATCGGAATACGTAAAGCGGACATCGCGTCCATGGGGAAAAACTATGCATCATGGTTCTCTGATGAAAAGCGTATCAATTCTCATTTCCGTATATGAAAATGCTAGGGTGTTAATAACCGCAATTATTAGGATTATTACGAGAATTGAAAGAACCTATAGTTGCTGGGTTTCAACAATCGAGAGAAGGGTAGGAATTGGAAAAGGGTCGATTAAATTTTAACAGTGAGAAACGAGCGGATTTCATTTGGGAAGTTACACGAAAGGGTACAGCGTTTTAAATAATGTTTGGGCATAAAAAGAGATTGTCGCGGCGTACGGAAGGTAATATCGGGCGAGCCGATAAAGCATAACGAGCCGTGCTCCAACTCGCTCCCCCTTTTCCAATTTTTCAATTTCCATTCCACGTTTCCCGCCGCGTTTTCCACGTGAGAGGGCACGAAAAAAATCCACAAAGCGGGTCTCAAATTGCCTTGGCGGAAACCGGGAAAGTGAGTCATATTTCCACGTACAACCGAGGACCCCATCGCGTTTCCTACGACTGTTACACGGCGAACAAAAATATCTAGCGACGTGAGCGAGCTGCGATAAACCACATCTACCAAAAGAATGTGTACATTCAACATTTATGTGCCTCGAACGGGAAAAGCATGAAAAGGAAGCAACGTGTTAAAGCACCGACAACTATTGCAGATCGCAACTGCGGCCTCAAAACTCGAGCGATATGTTCTTTTCGGTTTTGAAGCGTAAGCATAGATGATATTTGGCTATTAGGAAAGTCCAAAAAGATATTCTTTCCTAAAATGGTCCGATTCCACGTAAGATAGAATCATTTTCACGATTTGTTTAATTTCAACTTAGCATTAAAGACTGTAATACAAAGGAAAATAGTTATAACACAATGGTATTTGTCATTTTCGACACGATTTATTGTATTTTTATTGTAAAAAATATGGAATGGATGACTATGAAAATAATAGTTATGACAAATCACAATGTACAGAAATATTTGAACATACCATCCTTCAAAATCATTTTTACTGACCTAATCTCAATATCTTTCCACACAATGTCTCTTGATTGAAGATGAACAGATTATTATGCGGGGCACCTTTCTTTGAAACGGTTTTGATTATTTCCTGCCCCATGATACCACCAACAATAGCACACACTGGACTAACTTGAGCATATATATCACCCCTAAATCGATAATAGATGATAGGATTTATTTTTAACGAAATTAGAAATTAACTGCTCTACATTGTTCAGATACATACTCGACTAAATAGTTTAGTTTGTCCTCGAGGTCATATTTTTTAACAATTGCTGCAACTTCAGTCTTAAGTTTCTCAGAACCTCTCTCACTGGGTAATGGATCTTTGCCATATTTTTCGCGATAATTGAGCATTACTAAAATTAAATTATGCATTGAAAAAATGTGTTTTACGTACACCCTTATAAAACTATTTTACCTATACACTTACTTAGCATCATATAATATATTTCTGACTCTTTAGGAAGAGAAGATTTGGAAACATTTAAAATCGATTCGAAAGGCACAAAAGTATCTACATGTTTCTCAGTTACAGTTACGTTTACAAACTTTTCCTTTGGTGTAGGCTCACCTTCTATTACTTGCATTTTCTTTGTCTGTACTACATCTCTATAAGATGAACCTCAGTTTTAATAAATAATTTATACACACATACAGTAGACCACAGTAGCTAACAATCCACTTACTCGACATATTCATGAGTCATTAGATCTGCGAAAGTATAGCCTATTGTTCCCCATACATCACCAGCAAAAAATTTGGTATTATACTTTCTACAAGCCACGTCAATCCTCTTTATTTGTGTAATAGTGCACTCTGTTGCACAGACTACATCAAAATTACTGAAATATGTATCTGGCTTATCATCAATGTTAGATTTATCTGCTTCCAAATCAACCAAAAGGTTTAAATTCTTTGCTCTGTCTAAAGATGCTTCGGCTCTCTGCGAATATGATTTGTGTAGAAGCATTATACTTCCAGATACCCTGATCTATTTACTTACATTCTTTCCAATCATTTCTTTAGGTATTAAGAACTGTGAGCACCGATCTTCAGCTGTCGCATTTCTATGATCTAAGAACGTAACCGATTTGACACCTGCCAGAATAATATTTTTTGCTATTTCTGCTCCAAAACCATTTAAGCCTATCAACAAAACCCTGGCTGTTCGTAAGCTAGAATTTTTTAAACAATACGTCAGCTTTTTTCAATCGTTTCTACATTTCACAATCTATTTCATTTAGAGACAGTACACATGTTATAGGTTAAGTTGTACTGTACTTGCCGTTTCTGTGATTCTAAGCCCCATAAACGAATTTGTCTATCATATAATTCAGCCTCGTGAGATGTTAATTCTGGGGCTTGATTTTTGTCTTCGACCATTGTGAAAGAATTATTTAATACTTCAACATATACTGCCGCCAAAAATCAGTCCTAAAGTATTGCCGACGTTAAGCGTCTAATGTAGTGCAGCCAACGTAACAACGTTCGTTCGAATACGAAAAATAAATGACAATGTTCGAATAGCACGCTAATTACAATATTCAATACGATTAGTCTCGAGACAAATAAGAGTCCTCTCTGTTTACCTCATGTTTCCAATACGAAACAAAAGAGACTAACGTACCTTTTAATTCATATAAATGACATTTATGTGTTGGAGGAACTGTCGATCAAATGACTGGGGGGCGTTAAACGTTCTTAACAATTGTTATGTGTGCGAGTGGTTTATTTGTTCAAAATGTTTGATTCGAAACAGAATAGAAGATTTTCTAAATGTCTGGCTTGACGCGGCAATACTCGTCATCCACGAGAAAACAAACATCTTGCAAGTATTAATTTCATAACTTAGGTTAGGCACTTAACCAAAAAATGAAACAGATACGTCAACTTAAAATGATACTTGCTGAAGTTAAACGTACTTTGAAGAATATTTATGTTACACAGAACTATGAGATGTATGTGTTATAATCTTATACACGATATATTTATCAAAGCAATCGTTTATAAACAAAACAGCGATCATTGCGGTAGCGCCCTCATATGCCGGTAATAAAAATTGAAAAACAACTGGACCTTTAAATTTTGCTATTTTCAATTAATCGTATATTACCGAATACGAAACGAGCTTTACGAAAATGTTTTGTATCGAATTTTGTAATGAACATTTTTAATGACATTCAAATTACTTCTTGCATGCTCTTAATTAGCTTTTTATAGTAATAACCATGAATTTATATTTGTGTGTGATAATAAAGTTTATCAAGAAGTCAAATCTGAAGTCATTATAATTAATATATGAAGATAATTGGTTTGAAAAGAGTCTGGATAAAAAGAAAAGTGCTGTTAGAGGTGTTTCTGTCGCTTATCATTGACCTTACGACCTGCATGTTGTGAAAGCTGACCTTTGAGAAATATTATTGACTAAAAAGAAATAACATCGACTTCTACTTGTACCTAAATGCACACCACAATAAACTATAATATTGCATATCTAATTTATGTCCCTTTGTTGTTAACTCTTGAAAAATTCCTATTATTAAAAGTTAGATTGCATTTGTTATCTTTCTCGTTATTATTCATAAATTAAGCCACTTTTTTATAGCAAAGAATAGATAGGAGGATTATAAAAAATATAATGAAAAACTATTGTAGAAAACATGAATATGCCTGAGGAGGAATATGTGGAGAAAACATTTGTATATAAATTTCCATCATGCACCACAAATCAAGAATATGTATTGGAAGTACCGTTAAAAATACCATATCTCGGTTCTGTCAAAGAACTCATGCACCGTATAATGTCATCCTTCAAATTACCGTGCTATGTGGAATCAACTTTATTGCAATCACTGGAGCACACAATTAAAACTCTAACTTTAGAATTTTACGATGAGAAAGCAGAGAAAGCTCTTAAGAATGCGAAATTAGGAACCTTGGATATCGAAGAGACCATAAAGAATTGGGAAAAAATTTACAAGCAAAAGACAGTAGAATACGCCGATCCCATTGGAACGACAGACGAAGAGCTGTTCGCTGCTGCATACCACAGATTGGTACATTCCCCCTCGTTGGAACCCATTCTTCAAGCTGAACATAAATTTGGAAGAGATGTAACTGAAGTTATTCAGATGAGAGATACGCACTATGAGCAACTCACTCAAAAGTTAGTATCAAGATTATCCATTGTCTCACAACAAGTCTGTACTAACACGCACAAACAGTGTCTCAAGGATACAGTCACTGCTCCTCGATCTGACGCAAATAACACAAAAGCTTCAATCAAAATTTGCCAGCTTTTTAATAACATTTTTCAGCCTCGATTACAATTTGCCAGCTTTTTAATTGTTCCCCTCCCCTTAATCTGACTGCGAGCCGCGAATGCAATTGGCCCGTTATCGAGTTTGTATTACAAGCAATTAACCTCCAGTTATTTTAAGAGCGCGCCAGAGAAAGGGAAGAAAACGAAAAGTGAATGAAATGAATTCTAGGCAAACCGAGGAGATGCGTGTCGCCGTCGAAGCCCTCGAGGCCGGCTCCACCGAAAAGTCTATAAACGAAATGGCTGGACGGCACTTCGAGGAACAGAGTTTACTGCAAGGTCACTGGGGTTCAAGGGTAGATGCGTTGAAATTGGATCAGAGGCGGCAGTATCGTAACTGGATCATGAGGTTACTGGAAGAACAGCAGACTAACATGCTACCGACCCCGGTGTACGTTTATAGAAATGAAACTAACACACGAGCAACGTGGACTTGATAATTATAGATAATGTGACTGTTAGGGGTTCTCCGATGCTGTCGATGCCACCGATACGACCAGCGTTGGACAACTTTGTACATAGCGAAGAGAAGAATACGGCGGACTATCCTATCTTGGAGGAGAGCTTCACCATTCACTTAGGTTCCCAAATGAAACAGATGCATAACATACGTATATTAACTGGGGACGTGTTAGATTTCTGTAGAACGAAAAAGAGCGAAACTGGGTGGGTGATACAAAGGAAATACTGTATACAATCGCTTTGCAGATATAAATTCAATTAATAATAGATACATTTATCTTCTGCAATAGAATGGATCCGACGCCTCAAAGGCTACAAACTGCTCTAGGATTATATTCTAACGATTTGTGTGGTTTAGTATTATTGAGCGATAATCATTTAGGAAGTTATTCGGGAATAACGAAAGGTACTACACGAACGAACGAATGGGTTTATCCGGTATTTAATTGACCGTGTTAATCGTTTTTTTCCAGAGTTATGTTCGATATGTCAATTAACGACGGAGTTTCATTTCCCACCTATCGACGAACAACTAGAAAAAATTCGGGACGACGTGAAAGATGCGGTTGCATGGAGGCAAGCGCATCATAGAGAAACGAATGAGTCACAAGTAAGCAGAAGCAGACCAAAAAATCTCGGTAATCTATTCCACGCTGAACGTACATTCTAAATATATATGTTTTCTTTCTTGCAGACAAAACGATCAACGGGTAGTAAGAGTTTACAGACAGGCGACGTTTACATTACGAGGCATTCAAATTTAGCACAAGTTCATGTTATTTTCCATATGGTTGTGAACGATTCGTTGCGATCTGGTGAGTATCAAATATGTTTTTCTGGCCGGTGCGATTCTTCACGTCGATAAGAATTTTTGCTAAATTTCCAGGCGATATCAATTCAAGGCACCCGGTCATTTTGGGATTACGAAACATCTTGAAAACTGCTTGCTGCAACGACGTGACCACGTTAACTATTCCTGTCCTTCTCGTACACGAGATGTCGGAGGTATATTATTATTCGTAAAAGGTATTATTTTCCTTAATGTATCAATTTATTTTGGCATCCCAGGACATGACTGTAGCATGGTGTACAAAAAGAGCGGAACTAGTTTTTAAATGCGTGAAAGGGTTCATGATAGAAATGGCATCTTGGGGTGGCGCCGAGTTGAAGAATTTACAATTTCTGGTACCAAAGGTACGTTGATCTAAGCTACGAAAATTATGCCAAAGAGAGAAGAAATTATCGTGTAATTTTTGTCTTCTATTTAGGGTATGTCCGAGGAAGTATTTGGTACCCTAGCAACGATGTTACCCAGCATATTCCGAGTATCGAATCCTTTGGTGTTCAAAGCGACGAGCACACCTCAAACCCCCAAAAAGTGAACGACCCTCTTGCCACTGTTATAGTAACACGTGTTAAAAATGTTTAAATATTTGTTACTATGTATAGTGCATCTCGACAATCACTCGTCGTGGGTGCAAACATGATGTCATTCCGTGAATAAACACCTGCTCTTAACGAGCTATTCTGTTTACGTTACATTCACAAGCCTGATTTTTCCATTACCCTATACTGAATATCCTGAATGTTCCATTACATTTATTCTCCCATCGATTAAATAAAAATTCTAAACAATTGTATAGCATATAGTTACGATTTATGATACCAATTTTGTTTTAACTGGTTCATTAAATGGCGCCTTACGTATCTACAATTTGTAATCCACGGTATCGCGCGTGCAAAACAAAAATACGCGATATCGCGACACAAGATTCCAAACTGTGGAGCGAGAAAGGATAAAAAAAATTCCACTTTATAGTAATTGTAATAAAATTACTGCAGCGCGGCGCATTATCGTAGCTAGATACCTCTGGGCTATCCGGTTTTATCACCAACCCGATATATTTTTATTTTCCCATCGTGGAAGTTCGCCAGATACGGTCCCAGCATTTCTCTCGACCGCCCAATAATTAGTCGCGCATCGCGGTTCGAGAGAGACGTTGAAATACTCAATGGTGAATCGAACCACGACCCCTTCGTTCGCTTCTATTCTTTTCTCCCTCGCTGCTTGCGTTTTATCGCCTATTATTCTTTTTATCGTTTAACGCCCGCCGCGAGTTTCGTCGCGAGGGACAAAACGTCCAGCGATATCGTAGAGCGCGAGTATAAATTAATTGAAAAAATACGGCGGCGATTAAAAGAGGCCTTGGGGGGAAAAAGGCGAACACAAAACAGAACGTGCAGATCGTTCGCCTAATCTCGGTTTATCGAAAAAGTGGTGCGTTAGCCTTTCGGATTCTGAACTGGACGGGAACGGATTAACGCGGCGCGCGCCCCGCGAAGAACCTATCCGAAAAGCGACTCGATGAAACTTTTTCACAGTTCTCGCTCGTCGATTGTGTCGCGCGAATCGTAGCCAGTGTCTGATACACGTATCTCTGAGTAAATAACTAAATAGTGGAAACTAAAGGACCTTTTCTGTGAACTACTCTCAGTGAAGTTCCAGTGAACCAGTACGATCGTACAAAAATTGATTAAAGTTAAGATTCTGAAGTATTGAAAGTGGAAGTGTTTCGAATCGCTCGACGATTTCTGCAAAATCTATTTTACAGCAAAAGAAGAAAAGAAATCGAACTACTTATAATATATCGATCAAGATGCTGAAGCCCCTGTTGCTCCCCTCTTAATTCGGCACTGCGATCGAATGCAGAGCATGCCACGGATAAATTCATTGCCATTCCAGTAAATTGTTGCGCGAGCGGCATAGTTGAAACTAGACGGTCTCAGCGCGACCGGTTCGAACGAAACAAAAATTACATCGCATTTATCCGTGCATCAGATAATCAATCACCACCTGGAAAATGTGGTTCAAGACTATCACGATCCTCGCCTTAATTCTCTCCACGTCTTCGGCTACGCTGGTGGGTTTGTACGAGTTTTCGGTTCTCGGACTGATAACGATTCGCGAGTCGCTCAGAGACAGATTTTTGAACTTGTGTGATCGACTCTTTATCATTCGGTTACGAAAGATCTTTTTACGCTTGTATTATGCATAGTGACACGTTGCAATTAAATATTATAATATTTGTATGTGCTTGTTTTGTGCAAGCATTGGATTAAAGAAAGAATACCGCGAAATTTGAATTTTGAATCGAAGTGGCGCCACATTGTAGGTTATGGCGCGCGAAAATTTGTCTCCTCGCGCTTTTCGTAATTCACGTGAACAGGGAATGAATTATAAATACTTATTGATCCTATTTTTCGAGTTAAACTTTGTTTTTTCTTAATATATTCTTAAAGGACTTACCTTCGTGTTTCAGCTGAACTTGACGCATCAGGGCTTGAAGAAGGAGCACTTTTTTCTGGATCTGCAGCACCGCACGAACGTACCGGAAGTCACTGATCTTATCCTTCGAGGCAATGAGTTCGACAGCTTCCTCGACTGCTCCGCCAATCTTGAAAATTTGAGGACTCTCGATCTGTCGCAGAATCACCTCCAAAAATTCTTCTTCCTCTGCAAAAGCGAATACAATTTGGAGATGTTAAACGTCAGCCACAACAGTCTCGAATATATCGACGAAAACGCGTTGAACAATCGAACCTCGAAACTTAAAGTACTCGATCTCTCGTGGAACAAACTACCAAGCGTTAACGAAACGATGTTGGAACATTTTAAAGTAACCACATTATAATGTTTGATATAGATGTAACGAGAAAGAGTTCGTGACAAATAATTCGTATCTTTTTCAGCTTTTAGAATACCTTTCGTTGGCCAACAATCCGATCAACGACGGGATCCATGAGAACTCCTTTTGGAATCTGAAGAAGCTACAATATTTGAACCTCAGCAACGTTTCGTCGTCTTATTTCTCTTCAGAGCTGTTCAAAACGCTGAACAACTTATCCAAGCTGGATTTGTCGCAAAATCCCATCAGCACGCTACCATTATTGCCAGGCGCGTTGGTAGAACTCGATTTGTCCAACACTCACATAACGCGATTCCAAAATGTCTATTTACCGTTGCTGCGAGAGCTCAAAATGAACAACATGCAGAGCCTGAGAGAACTGTACCTTAACGATTTCGAGAATTTCACGAATTTGGAGATACTGACATTGGACGGGTCGAAAAAATTGTTGCACTTAAAAATATTATCGTACGAAGAGCGTCTGTTGCCGCGACTGCAACGCCTCTCACTGAGCAGCTGCGGCTTGAGAACCTTGGATTACAACCTCGCGTCGATAATAAAGAGAACGCCAATTTTGAACCTGGAAAACAACCATTGGAACTGCGATTGCAAAATGCAGTGGCTAAGTATGTCGAACACGACCAGGATTCTTAGCCGGGAAATTATGTAAGTAGAAAATCCTTGTCATTTTTTTGAACTAATTTATCTCGCTACACAACAGTCGGTAACTGGAAGAGTCGATGGCGAAAAGTTTCAGCAAGTTTAGCATAGATGTCTCTCCTGACACCATAATTAATTATTATTAAAATTTAACACTTTCAGACTAATATTTGAATGTAATATTCAACGTTTTATTGAAATATTATCTTTTGTATAATAATTAGATAAAAAATTGTGATATTCGATGATTATTTTCCATTCTTCCAGACTAATACTAACACTTTCAGACTAATATTTGGATATAATATGTAATATTCAATAACTATGTTTCGCTTACTCTACCTTATCCCTTTACTCATTTTTTTTTAATCAATCCCCATTGCTCATTATTTAATTTCAATTACCAGATGCTATACTCCACGAGAAATCATGGGCAAACAGCTAAGCACTATCCCAACTTACGAGCTCGTGTGCGAAGGCGAGACATCGATATTCCGCCCAGTATTGTGGGCCTGCATTTTGATACTGATCGTGGGAATTACCCTGGCCGTGGGCTTTTTCGTGCAACGACGACCATTGGGCCAATGGGACTTCATACGAAAGAATCACGACACGGTCACTTATACGAACGTGGACGAGACTTCGAACGACATGGTGAAGATTCTGACGGTCGGAGAGGCGGCTGACGAGACGTTCGAACGGAACGACGAGTGAACGGACGCGTTGGAAGAAACGAAAAGAACGAGGACGCCTAGGAACGTATTAATCCAGACCACCAGTAAAGAGGCGTGCGCTTAATTTAAACTGAGCGACATAATTCCTCGATCGAAAGATGAAACAGGTCGACTAATCGGTTAATCGAAAAATTAATAACCCCGCCGCGCTATAATCGCGAAACGAGCCATTGAATTGGATTTTAATTTCATGCGAGCCAACGTAAGGTAGGCAGCGTCGCGAAATCGAGTAAAACGTTGTTAAAGTATATGATTTTACATATAATTTTATTATTCCGGATCGAGCATTGACGAGCAACCGCAGGGAGATCCTGTTCGCAGTGGCTAATCTAATCCGCGGGAAGATATCGGATTCAAGGCGTCAAAATACGAACGGATCGTGTCGTTGACGCTTTGAACTCTTCAGATATCCGGTATCTCGCGAGAGAGAGTTCGCGAACCTCCATCGATTAAAACGCGTCACTTTTTTCTCTCCCAATAAGTTCCGATCGCGTCGAGCACACTCGCGCGTGCTCGAATCGTAAACCGCACTGTTACAGCTAATTTTCTATGCCAGCCTGTCCTGCACGCCGCGTCGCATCGGGCGACGAGAATTAACGATGTCTTCATACGAGTATAAATAGATGTAACGAGTAACATTGTACACCCCGATGGACCGTCAATAGGCTTTGTGTCGAACGGCCACGCGTCGAAACGCGGAAAAACGAGCCTGTAAATACTGCAGGCGGTACCAGCGCATCCCTTAAAGCTGGTAACAGCGTACAGTAGCCTCGAGTGCTCGAGCATCGTCTGGAGTGGGCGGCCAACAATGTGGGACCTCTCTGTGAATCGAATAAAACGTCTTTTTGTCGGCACGTATCGACGTACTTTTCGAAACCCTTTACCTCTGCCTCTCCCTTCCCCTCCTTCTTTCCCTCTCCCTCTCTCTCTCTCTCTCTCTCTCTCTCTCTCTCTCTGTGCCCTGATGTATTGCGAAACGAAATGTCTGCTCTATGAAAGAGAATGGATACAAAGCAACCGATGGCTCGTTTCCTTTGAAAGATCCTCAGCGATGGTAACCTCGCGGCAAAGCACGATTCCACGCATCGGCGGATCGCGCGTACCTTTTTTGCTCGAGAGAGAAATTAATTGAAATCCTGCGGGGCTACTCGCTTTTGCGGGGAATTCGAGCCGAAGAATACATACTTGTTTTTTATTTTCGAGCGACTCGAACCTCCGCGTTTCGAAGTCAGAGTTATTGTACGCAGAAATTAACCGGGCTCCCTTCTTCGGCTACGCTTCGCGGATAGGTACGAAGATTGGAGAACAAAGAGCCTTCGTACGTAAAAAGGGCGCTTTCTATTGTGCGTTCTAGTATATACTATAATATTCTGAACCGAACTTGGTTAGTTGCTGTTAAACTTCCCAAAAGTAAAAAATGGCGCGTGCAAATCGAGGAAGCTTTCGCTTCGAAACAGTTTACTCTCGGAATTAAGCATTCCTCGATTCGGAGGTAAATTCGTGGGCACTCGCAAGCGTAAGAGTTAACAAGGAATACGAACGGAAATTAAACGGCTTCGAATAATTTGTTGCGCGAATTAATACACGTGTACAGCGCAGGCTGATGACTATAGATGACACCAGGGTTAATTCCGTTGATAACAACGAAAGTCTGCTCGAGGCGTGCACTTTGTTCGGAAAGGGAGCGCGCGATATTGCCGTGGCGGAGGACCGGCGAGCAAATGGTGCTATGAAGATCGTCAGTTTCCATGACGTGCACCGTGATCGCGTGCGATGTAGCGATCAGCCTTTGTACCGAAGTATGATCTTCCTACGGGAAGCCTATTGGGTTACGGCCACGACTGGGGAGCCTTCCATATGGAGGGACACGTTACGCCAGGGAAGTATGGTCGCCGATTTTAACACGTTCAAATTCGAGGAAAGCCAGAGCGGATAGAAGGACTTTTAATCGTTTATATTTTGCACTGATATTTTCCATTACTAGCGCCCTGAGGAAATATCAAATGCGAATTAAAAATGCGCAGAAAACAGGAGTATTGCAAATTTTAAAGCTGTTTAATCGTTGAGTGTCAGACATCGCAATCTCCTGTTTAGTACTTAAAAGTGACACCTACTCAATAGAAAAGACAAATTGACCGCACGCTGGACACTCATAAAAATGGCACAGCAACAATAACGCAAGATTCTGTACCGATAGATACGAAAACCAGCGCCATCGCGCAGCTGGGAACATTGAAACACAGAAACCGAAAAGCGCCATCGCTGTCCCTAGCACTTCTAAACGTACAAATTCAGAAGCGCTATCGCCATGGCGCTTTTCGATTGGACTTCTCCAAAAGTTCGTGGCACTCGAACGGTTAAAGGAAGATTGACGTAAACGCATCGATAATCGGTATCAAAATTCAGATACAATATAGTGCGGATAATCGTAATCTATAAATAATACTGCCAATGTACGAACAACAAGATATACTTTTGAATTAACTTCAGCTCGTGTTCGCCACAATGCTTAAAAAAAAAAAGAGAGAAGAAGAATAAAACAAAAAAATGACCAAATTGCATAACAGACCATGCTCGCAGAGCCACGCTCACGGTCGCGTGAAAATCGAGCGAGTTGCGGGTGGTTCCAGCCGCGAGTGGCAAGACGAGAATCGGGGGCAGGTCTCGATTATACCGATCCACCGCTCAATGGAACATTGTGGGGCTCCTTTTTGGATATTCCGTGGCAGGGACGGTCTCGTTGGTCCCGGGGGCCAGGCGTCGAGGATGCTGGACGCTTTACGCGGCTGGTGTCGAGTGTCCGTAATTCGAGATCGAATCCGTGCGAGCCAATTTGGCGAGCCAGCGGAAAAATAATACACCGCCTACCAGCGTCGGGGCACGGGATGTCGCGAGCACGCGGGGAGGCGAATTTTTAACGGCGGAATACGTGGCCCAGCCCCTTGGTACCGGGGTACGTCGAGAATATCGTGTTTCCGGCCAAGTAACCGCGAGATCCTCCCTTAATACGCCTCGATAGCCCTGACGATATTCTCGATGCAAAAAACGAGAAGAAAAACGGATTAAAATGGGCGAGGAGCGGGTGGACGAAGAGGAGGCGAGCTGCCCAGCTTGCTCTGTATAATTGGAGATGCATCTAAGCGCGGTGCTGAAGATAAATGCTGAGGAGCGTGAAGGGCGGCTCGTCGATAAAACAGAGATTAAACCGGCTCTTTCGACGCCGTATTATTCGACGCGAATCAGGGATACGCGTAGCCGATTAATGAAACGCGTATATAGCTTGCTTAGCACTCGTCGGAACGTATTTTCGAAATATCACACTTTCCATTACGATTCGTTAAGCCGGTGCTCTTGCATTAACCAAGCTGACCTGCTAATTACCGTGCCGTCCGATAGTTCGCCCGTTTCCTCGCCCCCCTCGTTTCCCGCCAGCTCGACCCGTTTCCTCCGGCATTCCGCCTACTGTTCGACGCGGCCGAGGTCGCCGGAAACGCGGAAAAAAAGGAGCCGCCGCGACGACTCCGAGGCGAGCGACCAGCCACGTTGCGGCCAGAGATCGGGATCTCTTTGTTGCAACTTTGCTTTCGTTGTTTTTCTTTTTTTTTTTTGTACCTTATCGCATCTCTTAACCGCGTTATTTGTGGGAAACTGAAAGCGGGGGAATCTTAAAGGTTAGCTCGCGCTCGTCTCTCGCCTAAACGTCGCAACGTTTTAATGGAGCTCCTTGGCTCGAGGATCGCACGGGATACACCGGCGATTATTCACTTTCTATTTGCGTACGCTCCTTCCACCGTTTCATCAATCACGAACGATCGGATTGCAAACAAGATAAAGCGGACGTTCGTAAACGTGGGGCTAAGCAGCGAACGCGGGCGGGAATTACGAATAAAACGGATACGATTAATTGCCTCGAGGTTCGCAGAAAATTTCGCTCGGCAGGTACGCGGCACAATGCGCGCGTTCCAACGGCGAAGACGCATTATCCTGATTTCCACATAACTTTACGGGGGTCCCTATTGTGCGCCGTCCGAGAGATTAGCAGAATTCGAGGCGAGCTAATTAAAATTGCCAATAAAGCCCCGAGTACGCGTATTGACGCCGCCATTGTCAGGTGCAGGTATAATAATCCATATGCTCGCAAGTCGATCAATACAACACGCGAGGACAATAAAACCGTATTACTCTTTGACCTACCCCTACCGAATTACTCTGCGACCTAGCAAAAACCGACTGAAAGACAGGTACCTTCCGCGCGTTCGGGAAAAACCCAGGGTGTATAGCGACAAATTCTCTTTCACCACCTTCGTACACGTTCCTGGACATGGGGTGAATAGGCGATAAGACGATAGTCGGTCAACAAAAGCGACAGGAGACTGGCGTCGGGGGTCGAAAACCAGGGCGAGCCTCGCCTCGACCGCCATCGGAAGAAAAGCGTGGCCGGCTCGGTGTGCGGCGATTTTTGGCGTTCGGAGGTTTTATCTGATTAAACCAACATAGAAACACGGGGTTACGCGTGTAAGCTTCCCCGCTATCCATGGGGAACGGTTCGAACAAATGAATAATGAAAATAAAACCCACGATGGTATCGGTAAGCACCACGGGATTACATACGCATCAGCGCGCCCGCGATGAACTTACATTATGGACTCCCCCGTGAACAGGGAGACGAGAGAATGGCTCACGCACACAGAAACGCGTACACACGCCGCGCGTTTAGGCGCGCGCGTTACGCATTTACGCGCGCCGCAGCCAGGACAGGAAAGAAAACCGGCCCCTTTTCCCGTGGCACGTTTTCGCCAACCCCCTCGCGAGACCTGGCACGGATTTAAACGGCAAATCGGGGGCTCCGTGGTGTTACACCAGTGCTGTTACAAATGGCGATTTTCCCTCGCGCAACTTTTTCAATCGGGAATATCGACTCGACGGCGGATGACGCCTCTCAGATGCGTGTAATGGTATCCAGCGATCTAACGAGTACTACACGACTCTCTTAAGGTCGAAGCGACCAACCTCGCAAATGACGTTTCATTGGGAATTTTTCAAACTTCATCGCGACGGAGAGCTCGACAAGAACAGCGTTGAAAAGCTTAAAATTGCCCAGATGCGTGCTCCTATGCGCGCACCTATTTCTTTCGCTGGGACGCGCTTTAAAAATGGTCCCCTAAATCGCCGCCATTTAATACGGTCTTCTTTGTGAGCCGCGCGAAGCAGATCACTGCTTGCGGTGTAAATGTCGCCTCCTCTAATGGTCGAGCGCGTCCTGCTTTCCCGGATACTCCGATTATACCGAGGTGTGAAACTTACGAGCCCGGCGAATGGCTGGTCCGCTCAGGGCACAAAGGTAAAGCCCCCACGGGGCCAAGCCGCTTACGATCAATACCCTCGATCCTTCGATCTCTCGCCCCGCGTCCGAAAGTGTCCATCGGACGGCGCACAATGCCAAATGGACGGGAATATGCTTCTTAAATACCCAGCGGGCACTTCTCCGGGATGAGAGCCCCCGTCAAGCCCCTGCAATTCCGACGAAGGCACGTTCCACCCGCGGAATAATGCCGCGACGCGAATCGAATCCGCAATCGTCGGCTCGCGACCCATCGTTGCGCGATTCTTACGTTCCTCTGGATTCCTCGAGGAAAAAGATAGCAGGGAATTTGTAATGAAATCTACGGTTCACGCGTCGAACGACTGCAAACTAGGCGTCTAGAATCGATGGAATAGTTGCGTCGCCAACCCTTTCCAATTAACCAGCGTTCAAGGCGTTTAAGCTTGCAAGAATTCAACCAGCACGCCAAACACGAAGTGAGTTTCTAAAAAATGATGTAAATATTAAATTCGTTCAAGGAAGGTTTCACTGGCGAGAGTTACACCCGTAACAGCAAACTGTATTCATCCCCCGATAATTAACCCTCGTCCGACGCACGCTCGGCCGTCCAGAAACTCAGCGAGCACGTCAAACACCGCGCGCTAAATATCGAGCGATCGAACAGGCGTCGTGGCCGACGTAAAACATCGCCAAGCGATCTCCGACAGAATAATACACCCTGGCTCGGTGTACAGTTACCGAGTGCACGGTGCACCGGTTCAACGAAACGTCGAGCGAGAGAGAGACGGATCGTATCGCGACTCCTGGCTCTTCCGCAAGCCAGAGGAACAACCGAAAACCGTCGACCGCTAATCCCGGTACCCGTCGAATCGTCACGTTTCCGTGCCGCGAGAGCCTCGCCCTTCGCCTTCCACCCCTCGACTCACCTCGAGGGATCTTACACCTGAGCGCAAGCCCCGGTATGCACCGTAATTACTTCCAGATGTGGCGTCGCCAGGCCTTCGAGCGACGCACGGCACCAAGCTGAGTGCAATGCGCGTTCGTTTTCGGACTTTATTGTCCGTCCGTGGCCCAGGCAAAGTCCACGGGCCCTCGAACCTGTCGAAGCGCTCCCATAATATTCAGGAACCTGCTGGAACCGGGCATTCAGCCCCCAGACGCGTGTAGTTTATACGGGACACCCGGGTACCCACTTCAGATCGATAACTTTATTGGTCGCCGTCGGTTGTAAACTTGAAATCCGGCCAAGGCGAGTCCACTTTGCGGCTAGGGTGTTGCTCCGGCTAGGAGACCAGCCGACTTCTCACGGCGGAGGTTCCCTGGCGAACTAATCCGGTGTTCGGCTGATCCGTGCTTGGCTCTGTTCGCTACTTCGTCCCTTTTTTGTTTTCTGCGGTAACGTTCGTGGAGAACGAAGAACGAACTGCTTTCTTCCATTGATCTCTGGTGTACAACAGTGGAAGCGTTTAGCGAGTTATTAGACTGTTATACTTCCTTTTGAACATAATACTGCCTTTATGTTCCTCGTTTACTCGTTAAAAGATGTGTATAATCGAAAGAAGGAACAATCGTTCCCGAATAATTCGCTAATTGCAAGAAAGGGAGAAAGAGAATTACGATCCGCGGATGGAAAACGCAATTACTCGGAGCGCAGTAACTGTAACCTGACGATTTTCGTGGCGAGCAATTCCCCGGATCGACGAGGACTTTAAAGGCGCGCGGCTTTCACGGAGGTCAAAGGTTCCGCGGTTCGATTTTCTTGGTCACTATGCGAGTCCTCTATTTACCCTCTATTTTATCCGCGCGAGCGCGCGACGGCTTTACCGCCACTTTGCGAAGAGGGTCGCCCGTGGAAAAATCACGGTGGCTTTAAGCGGCGGAATGGAGGTTGGCTCGCGGCAACGTGGAACCGAGTGTAACGTTTAATCTCGGCTCGTCGTTATCCACGGGGAAACGGGGCGAATGGGGTGGCAGCGGGTGAAAGCCCGCGGATTTTTCGAAGATTAGACAGCCCTTTCGCGTTTCCGAGGGAAACGAGCGACGGCCGCCGTCACCGTGCCCGTCGTAGCGCCGCGGCCGAGTGACAACGAAGGCGTTTTAAAAGGCCACCCCGTTCGCCAGGCAAAGATGTAACATAACAAACAGCCCCAGGGCCGGGGGGCGTATTTGCCCCGGCGCGAGATCGGGTTCCCGTCCACTTCCTGCGCTTCATCATCGTCTTCTTGCCTCGTGGCGCCGTTGCACTCGCCGACCTGACGTCCCACCGAGAGTGACGAGTGCCACCCTTGAACAGCGTCGAGAATAGACCTTCTCACGAGCGCATTTAGAGTCGCGAACGTGTATTTCTTTTCTGTTTTTGCTTTCGTCGTTTCGTTCCGTTTTTTTTTTTTTTTTTTCCCCGCTCCTTCCGCGGGGAAGAAAAAGAATCGAACGCGCGGAGACGTTTCACTTGGGGAACGATAGACACGCGCGGACAAATTTCGGATCGTAACAACAAACAGCGGTGATTGGTGGCTCGCAACACGGGGGAAACGTGTGGCTCGTTCGACGCTGACAGTTAATTCGTCGCTTAAAACGATTAATTCCTTTTTCGCCGTTTTCGCGAGGGTCTCGTTTCGTGGTTGCCCGTTTGAAAAATCCGCTCGAACGACGTATCCCACAATCGCATTAATTACCGCGCGCGAACGAAGCGGAACGAACGATAATCCCCGCTCGCGAAACACAAAGTCTGTCGCTCATCGCGAGTCCGTCGATCTCATTAATAATCGCGGAAACGAAAGGATTCTCGTTAGAGCCAGGGAGGTGGAGGGGACGCGAGGGGGTGAAGAGGGGGAGAGAAAAAAAATGGAAAACGACAAAAGAGCCGGAGAGAGAGGGCAGAGCGTGGCCCCGTCGGTGGAAGAAGGGTAGGAAAAAACACAGCGGCGCAACAACATCACGGGCGGAATGAAGGGACGGGAGATTGGCCGGCGATAATCATCGGCGCCGTCAATTTTCCAGCGAATGTAAAATCACCGTCACGTCGGCGAATTATGGCCGCGTCAGGCCGCGTTCTTTGTACATATTTCGTGCCGAAATTCGAGTGTCAGTGCATGGGATAAAACGTAATGAGCCACGCGTTCCGGTCGGGCAGCTCCGCGCGGCAGCGGGGAAATTACGCCAGAGGCGGCGCGATGTTAAAAGCGCGATGTAAATTCGGGACAACGCGCGCGAGCGGGCGCGCGCGCGTGTGTGCACGCGCGACGATACACGCGTCGCGCGTGTAAGGTAGGCGGATTTGCGCGCGTACTTGCGCGCGTGCGGCGCCGATGGAACGCGCGACTCGTCGCAGGGAAGGGCGGCAAGGAAGGTACTTGCGCTCATGATTGCGATAACGCCAAACGCAATATCGCGGCAAAATTTATCGGTCGCTCGAGCAACGGCACGCGTAGCGAACCGCGCGAAAAATAGTAATGAGTTGCAGGCGAGAGCAGGAAAAAGCGTAATAATGAGGGGACGCGGGGTGCCGCGGGGTGAGAGAAGAGACGCGGACGCGGACGCAGAGGGATACGGACAGAGAGAAAGAGGCGGATATCCAGGAGAGCGTTTCGAAGTGGGGAGGGGGCGAGGGGGTGCGTGTGAGGCAAAAAGATAATGGAGGAGTGTGGGAATAAAAATCCAGAGGGGCGGGCGCGGGGGTGCGCGGCGAGGGCGCGAGCGAGGAGGAATCGAGAGGACCGCGATAAGGGGATAAAATCGAGAAAGAGAGTAAAACGTTGGACGGAACAGCGGGAGAAGGTGGACGTAAAGAATATAAAATGACGAACTTGAAGGGGGACAGGTAGAAGGGTTAAAAAGAGTGACGTAAAAGGAACGGAGGGAATCAGTGGGCGAGGTAGAGTCGAAGGTGGATTGAAAAAAAAGCGTGGAACGTTTAATCGGCGCATGGGCGAGCTCTCTCCGGCGGGATATTTGGAAAAAAGAGGAGGGAGGGACGTAGACGCGTTGAAAAAGCCTGTCGCGGCGGGTCTTCCGCATTTCGGATATAACGGTGAACGATGAGATTTTTCCGGCGCGCGGCAAAAAAGCGCGGGCTAGATGAACGCGCAAACAGGATTCCGCAGAAAAGCAATTTTTTAATAAATCCACTTTCGCGCCGGTGTACATTTTCTACGACGTGCGCCGTTTAAAAGTTTGACGACCGCGTCTGGCTAGACGCGGGACGATTTCAAATATGGATCGTCCTTAATCCGAAAGACGAAGCGTCGGGGCGATCAATTATACAGCATTGGGTAACGTTAAGTCTATTACGAACGAACAAAAAAAAAAAACGGAAACCACGTAGAGGGACGTTGGTACTCGCTTCTTCGACCAAAGCCAGCCACGTATTTTCATCTTCGATGATCGTGAGCCCCACGAAACGTCGATTCAAGGTCCACGATGGTGGCTGGTCGAACGAAACGAACGGAACAAAACCACCATGACGTTCGGACCGCAACCAGGTACGATATTATCTGGCCGGGAGAAGGTGCGGCGCAGCTTCTCGGCTAAGATAGCGGAATTAGTGGGAGCCTCGTTAACGACCTCATTAACCCACGGTTAGGAGGCGATGGAGGGCCGGGTTAGAAGGCAGCCAGCCCAGAAAAGTAAAACAAACAAATGGCCGTGGCGCCATCGCGCAGATGAGTCCCGTCAGACTCGGAACGGGTCCGCGGCGATCCGCGCCAGCTTTTCCCTCGCCGACGCGTCCACCCCTCCGCCTTCTAGCTTTCCGTTTTCGAACCTCAAATTTCGCCCCCGGCTCCCGAGGCTCCTCTGTAAACACACCGCGAGGAGAGACATCCCAGGCGCCACTCGCGACCTACCCAAAAATCGACTTCTCGACTTTTCCGACTACTTTTCCCCGCTCCGCTCCACGGAGCCCACTTTCCTCCTTTCTCCGGGAGACCTTGGGCGCGTTTCTGTTAGCTGATCGTCGCAGATAACGGGCAGAGGTTAAGCTCCTGAAATTTCTCTGACGAGAAAATTGTGGCGAACGAACGGACGAACGGTTCTCGAGGGCAAGCGAACGAGTGCAGTGACGAAGCAACGCTGGCGGATGGTAGATTCTGTTTGGACAGGGCGTTGCGTCGTGCGCGTAGAGGTATACGCGTATAGGTTCGATAATCTGTAAAGAAGATTTTAATGGAGACGAATGCGATTCGACCCGGGCCCTGAAACGCGCTCGCACGCGAGGTTGCACAATAATACACGGGACCGGGGCAAGCAACGCCCCATTAGGATGCTGTTAAATAATAAAGCCTCCATATTAGGACCGGGCACCCTATAGCCCGCGCAACCAGAAGAGGATTATCCCACAACGATATGTCTCGCGCTCCCCCTTTCCCTATGCAAGCAACCAGCAACACCATAAGTTGGCGTCGCGCAGGAAGGCCTCCCCGTTCGATCGACGCTCGCGTTCGACGGAATCGTTTCGACGAGTGATTTATACGGTTTAATCCGGCGACAAACAGGACCGTTTTAGTCGACGATGTAATACCGAGTAATCCAGCCGTGGTTTTTGCTGGTATCTTGTTAGCTTTCACCGATTACGTGGGTTAGGACGTTTGAATACATTAACTTGGATTCTAGCTGAGTTCTATTTCGTTCTTGTAGTTCCAAATTTAATTAAATAAAGTCTACGAGTTGAACTAAAAAGAGCAAAGTTCTACCAGCATCCGACTAGGTATCATCCCCTAAAAGCATCGAGTTCCATTTTCGAAATAACCCATCGTTCATTATTCCTCCCTGTAATTGAACGCGCGAAGAAGAACCAGCGCTCATCTTTCCTGCCAGTGCGTCGAGCAGACAACCCCGAATCACCGAAACGGACGTCCCCGCGCGCTCGATATTCTAATCCGCAGCGGCGCGTCCGTTGCGGCGCGGCGCGCGCGTAATTCATTATGCGTGCGACGCGACGTATCGAGGCGATACACGCTGCGGAACGGGGCTCGCGCCGTTTTCCTTTCTTTGTTTTCCAGACCGTGATTAATCTACCCGCGGTGGTAACGAGCCCCGCTTGACAGTTCTCATCGCGGAAAGTAATAGCGGCGCAACCGATGGAATTCAATGAAAGAACCTTTGTGGCGGGGCCGGGGCAACGCGCGGCGCCTTGTTACCAGGACGCTTGATAAGAGCAGCGCGCGCGTTTCTCTCTCGCCCGTCGAGTGAAAGATTTGCCCGTCGAGTTTGAGGAACGCGGTCGAAAGGATGAAAGGTTCGCTGGAACGGGCCGGGAATTGCCTTGGAAACTGGAACGTGCGAGGATATACTTTACCGCTCCAAAATATCCGGACGCTCGCCCCGTTTCTGACAGAACGCGATTTAAATTACAGATAAGGGTGCCTCCCGGTCGTATCGTTATTTATTACTACGGATGTATTCATTTTTGCGCGCGACGAAGAAGAAATCGATTAAAATTGAGAACATCCTCTCTGAAGAATTTTGCACTAGCAGAGCGTACCGTGAATAATTGAAAGCTTGCGATCTGTCGGTTCTATATCGTCGATTCAGGTATTCTAATATCGCATTCGCGCGTCGCCACGAGGAATCGAGCAAATATTCGGATACTTATCAAGGACAGCGCACACAGGGCGTGTACCAGGAAAAATTGCGAGCAGACAAATTACAGAGATGGAAATTGGAAAGCAAAAATGGTTGTCGTGCGATGGAATCATTTGTCTAACTGGAAAAGTCAACAAACAAGCGACACTGTGGCCCGATAGATCGATCCGTATAATCGAGAGTGGGATGATGGAGCGATGTAATACTCACTGCCTACCTGTCGCTATCGCGACATTTATCTGCGAGACATTTCGCGCCCGATATTCTATTATATTCCGCGGCGATACAATTCGTTGTCCACGTTCGTTACGCGTTTATCCATCGTTCCTTGGTAATCAAAGATGAAATTCCGTGTAATCAAATGTTGAACGGAACACATCGTGCAGAGACAGCTGCCTCAAAGGATTCCAAAGAATGCTTTAGCTGAACGCCTAATAAAATTAATTAGCTACAATAATAGGTTCACGCGAATCCGTTAATTACAGGTGCATTTATCGACAGCGATTGGAAGTGTCATCTGGAAATAATTGTGCGCCCATTATCGCATTATACGACACCCCTAGTTCGTCCTGCTGATAAACACGCGTTCGTCCCTGCGAACCAACGCGCGTAATCGGAGGAATTTATTCATTGCACGGGACAGTTAATTGCTTGCCATTCTGAGAGATTAAAGAAGGGTTAAGGTCAGCCTAAAGAAGAATCCGCTGTCCTCAAAAGTCGCTCAGAAGCGTGCTGATACAACCAGTTACGCGTAATCTGAGCTATCAATCGGGATTGCAAACGATTTCCTGGAAACTCCGGTGTACGTATCAACGCGCGTGTATCTAGCTATTAATCGAAAAATGTCCTCTATCGTAACACCGATCTAAAACATAATCGATAGTTGGTGTATCGAACGCAGAAACATGTCGTATAATACATCCGATAATGTATACGCGATTAAACGAGACAGAGCAAACTCGTCCTGAACAAACGTCGGCGATTAGTACTATCGCGAGGGATGGTCTCAAATTAAAATATCGCTTGATCCTTATTAAAAGCCACCAGAAACGAGCCGTTCGATAAACAATACCAGTTTTTTCTTCTCATATTTGAGTCTACCTTTTCGAAATCGAACAGCGTATAACGCTTATTTGCAGCTTAACAGATAATAGGATTGTTCAGGAAGCGAGCTTCATCGCGTACACGGGCAAACAAGCGAAATCTCTCGCGTTCGAGGGACAATGAGAAACATCGAGGAGCCTCGGTTCCCATGGACAGTACGGGAGAAGAATGAAGCCACCAGTTGAAGGATAATTGGACCCTATAAGTATTTACCACCTTTCGATTTTGATGGTCGGTCACTAGTCACGGCGGGGGTCTGCTGGTACCTCATTGTCTCCGCTCCGACGTACCTAGTCGACTGGTATCCTTGGGAGTTCCCCGGGGAAAACCCAAGGTTCCGCGTTCCTACAATGCCGTGCCGGCGAAACATGTGTTTCGGATTGCTGCGAATCACCTTCTAGAAACATTACACCTGATTTCGAGCACCCTCTTAGAAGACCAACGGAATCCGGGCCTCGGTCATAAATCTCTGGTAAAATGCAATCTGCTGTTGATTATCCCTGTCCCGTTATGGATCTGTAAGTAGATACTCAAATTGTAAATAATCACGCTCGCGGTAATACCTTTTGTGTGCCACGAGCAGAAGAGCGTCGAGTTCTTAATAAATAATATATTAAATATTTGTGTAGCTTGGGCAAACAGTTCGCGCGGCGCAACGTTTGCCGCAAAAACCAGATAGAGGATGAAGCGAGCCGAAATCCCATAAATCTATACTTAAACGGTGTTCGAAACTATGTTAACGTTGTAAATAAAAATCGGAGAGAAGCGTTTCTCTTTTCGAACGATAGGCCAACCGTCTACGTAGAGCGGTGGCGATGAAAGGGACGGACGCGAGCGAGCGGGTGGGAAACGCGATTTAACGCGACTGCTCGTAATCGAGGCCAAAGTGATAGCTGGTCGAAAGTGGCATAAATTTACGTAGACTCCTCCGGTAACAAAGTCGCGTCATTATCCGGCTCTAATGCCATGAGCGCAGTATTGTCGCGGAGCTAGATTACGCCAGGCGATTTCGTGTCACGGCTATTGAAAATCTAAAGCGACACCCCTTTGCGACCCCGTTCGCCACCCGCGCCGCTATCGGGTAATGACTGTTATATGGATCGACGCGGCGCAGACGGATGGTTGCCGGATCGCATCCGGTAAAACTGGCGGACGCGAGGCGGGGCGCGGCGCGGCGTCTTTCGAAAAACTCGTAATCCCGCTTTTCCTGTAATCCGATTTAACCAGGGGCCAATCGTCTGGTGTCGATCGTGTAACGGAACGAGCGATCGCCGAGCGCGAGCAGAACGGCGGGTCGTCATCGACGCTCGAGATTATATTTCCTTTCATTTCGTCCTGGCGATCCGATACTGACGAGGGCAAGGAACTCCGTCGAGGATAAACACTCGCACGAGTGCATCGTTTTCGATTTCTCCGATAGAACGACGCTCCGGTCGCGAGTTTCTCGCGAACGATTTTGCGAATCGTTTAAGTCTGTCTTAAGGGTTTCAGCGGGGCTGCGAGGTGTTCGATGGCGGTGGATAGAGAGGGAACGCGGCGGGGAAGTTGGTAAAAAGGCTGACGACCAATATTGCGGCGGCTAGGGAGCAGACACGTCGGCCTGGATACGTCAGAGTAACAAATCAGAATATTTATCACGAGACTGAAGCTCCTGCGGCGGCTGTGCGTTCGATAAAACGGAGACGCCTTCGGCGCCGTCGCGCGTCCTCGGCTTCTCGATACGTGTGCACCTGTCGTCTTGACGAGGAATGAAATCTAGTCGCGCGTGTCGATAGAGGGCTTCTGCGCGTATTGCCGATATCCACCAGGGATGGGATTGTCGGTCGGTGTTTCGACGATCGAGAATGGAGCGAGAATACGATTGGAGACGGATAACCCACACGCAACGATAGTTACGTCAACGTTGAACGAATCGAGAACGAACTTCGACCGAGTTAGCCCTGTGACACGAGGGTTTAACGTTTTTTAACACCCCCAGAGGCATATCCATCGCGTCCATACTCCGATACAGACAAAGTAAACGTCTCTGAAGCATGGAGTAGGAAACCAGTTAAGCATGTAGAGAAACGAGAATCGCGAGAGACCGACATGGCGCGAGGTAACAGCGAGGAGCAGCGTCGAAAGAGGCCTGCGGACCTTAGGTCGTGGTTCGCGAACGAGAGCGGCGGAGTCTCGTCGGGAGATCACGGCAGCAGGAGCAACAGAAGGTACGGAACGGCAGCAGGAACGGCAGCAGTTGAACGTGGGGATCATGCCTACGTCGTTCCCCGTCCTTGCTTCCCCGCTTTCCATACTCTCCGTCCCACTTTCAGCCCGATGCATCGATCGTTCTCTCTCTCCGCGTCTGCCCTCTCTCTCTCCCTACCTCGCACCCACTGTCCCTCTCTCTCTTTCTGTTGGTGGTTCACGAGGAACGAGAGGGGGAGGGTTCGCGAGAGACGTCGCTGGCGGGAGCGGTTCGGATCGGTGGCAGGGGTACCATGCGCGAGGGGCGAAGGTGCGACGATGGGCGAGAGCGAGAGGGGTAGGAGGCAGGGATCGAGCGAAGGGTGGGATAGGAACGGCGGTGCTGGCTGGCACGTGGAAGGGATAATTAAACGGACACAAACGCGAACACGGACACTGGTGTACGGAAGGACGAAGAAAGGTTACCATGGCTACGTGGATGGGATCCGGCCAATCCTGATCTGGCTGGGAGGCGTGGCCTGTACATTGGCCACCGAGCACCGTATAACCGTCTCTCTCCATCCAGCTGCCCCTGAACGGCGTCCCGGTACCCGGGGGCAGGGAGACTCGACGAGGACACGAGGGGCGAACCGAGAGGGAGGGAGCGAGACGGGGCGAGCCGAGAGGACGAGGTAGAGGTAGGTCGGCCGAGAGCCGCGGCGGGACTACCCGGTTGCAACGGGCGCGTACAAACGTATCATGCTGGGTAGGGCCGGTGCCGAGATGCCGGCTTGTAAACGAAACCAGTTTGCTATCCGATACGATCCAGGCAACAGCGGCCTCGCGTGATATCCCCACGGCCGAGGAGAACGTCAGCGTGCGCTTTTCGTCCGGCGTGACCCCGCGGATGTCTACCTGGAGGAGCGTTACCTGCAACCGGGGGATCAGTCGGCTAACGGTAGCGCACGGGGGTGAGATTCGCTCCGCGAGGGCAGCATTCGTTTGCCAGACATCCGTTTCCGAGGGTTAACCGGATCGTCGTGTGACAATCGAGGAGCGAGAGACTCGGTGTCGTTAGAGCAGCGAAACGTTCGGTTCGGGTCGCAGGGACAGTCCCGGAGTCGGCGTTCTGTCGCGCTGTCAGAAACTGGTGACGTTCGGAGCTGTGTCTGTATCGGTTCGAGCGTAGTACGATTCTAGTGCGGCGATCGTGAAGTGAGATTTTTTTCCGTATCCATCGAGTGCTCGGGGCGAGTCGAACGATGACAGACGTTCGTGTCGGGCCACGATGAGAACCGCGAGGAGCAAACACAAATCGGGCCGGAGTGTTTCCTGAGTTCCGACAGCGTGGTCGGTGACATCGATGCTCTGAAGAGCCGGTCGACGTTCGTAGAGCACACGGGGTAAGTGGATCCTGGTACCGGGACGATCGAGAAGAAATGTCAGCCGTAGCGCCAGCAGGTACAGGTGCCACGGCGCCCACCGCGAACGGTCCAATCGTGCCTGCCCCGGTTTTCGCGTTGCCAACGCTCTCGTTCACCGTCGGCCAGGTCGCCACCGTCTGCGAGACCCTCGAGGAGAGCGGCGACATCGAGAGACTGGCCAGGTTCCTCTGGAGCCTACCGGTCGCCCATCCGAACATCCAGGAGTTGAACCAGAGCGAAGCTGTGCTCAGAGCGAGGGCGATCGTCGCGTTCCACTCGGGACACTACAGGGAGCTGTACGCCATACTGGAGAGGCACAAGTTCACCAAGGACTCCCATGGTAAACTCCAAGCGATGTGGCTCGAGGCGCACTATCAGGAAGCGGAGAAGCTACGCGGCCGACCGCTGGGCCCCGTCGACAAGTACAGAGTCAGGAAGAAATTCCCGTTGCCCAGAACGATCTGGGACGGGGAACAGAAGACTCATTGCTTCAAGGAGAGGACCAGATCGTTGTTGAGGGAGTGGTATCTTCAGGATCCGTACCCGAATCCGGGCAAGAAGAGGGAACTGGCCGCCGCAACGGGGCTCACGCCGACGCAGGTTGGAAATTGGTTCAAGAACAGGAGGCAGAGGGATCGAGCTGCTGCCGCGAAGAACAGGTACGTCCATGATCCCTGTTTATCTGTAGTTTGTCTTTTAATTGTTCGCCAGCGCGCGATCCTGCCAGATAAATGGCCGGAATTAAAAGTAACTCCTCGAGTGGCAACGATAATTACTTTCGAAGTTTCTATGAACCGTTCTCTGTTGGGAAGTTAGCATAGTAGATCGAATGAATTAGCGGTCGAAGCTTAAACGCGGACATATATACGCGGAATTTTTTACTCGTTCCTTCTAACCGAAAGGTTGGAAGATTCCCGTAATTTAAGATAAGAAATTAATCTGCGATCTTGCGCGCTGCGTGCCCCGCGAACGGTTGCGATCGGTCGTAAGAGGATGCGAAAGTTTTGTTCATTAAGTAGCGTTTAATGGAAGTTAATCGCGAAACGATTAGTGGTTTAGGTCCCTTTAGTCAGATTGTTGTGCCGTGTGTCCTCAGCGAACGAGCCTTTGTGCCTGCCCCAAGGTCCCCGCGCGGAGGGTCGCGTAATTTCATTTTGACGTCCGACGGAGGGTCGCTGCCGTCGGGCGAACAACGATTTTCGAATTACGTCTTTCAAATTGTATTTCGCCGATGCTCTCCTCCGCTTTCGGCCGGCGATACGTCCCTGCATAGGCGAGTCCTGCCCGAATCGACTCCGAACACTGTTGTTCCCAGTCAATTTCGCAACTCGCTCCGTTTCGAGCGGGACGCGAAACGAACCCTCGATTTGTACAACCGTATCCACCTTTCGACGTCGTTTCATAGACGCGGTGTACACTTTTTCTTGCGATTTTTGTTATTTATCGAATCACTTGTACGTGGATAAGATTCCAACGCAAGGTTAATTAAGATCAAATCTACAACCCCCTCGTGTGCTCGTTGAATCGTGCGATGGATCGCGAGCTAGGGACTCCGCAACTCTCTAGGCGTTCTCGACTATTTCACAGCTACTGAAATAAAATAAAGGGAAGCGATAATCCGCTCCACCCTCGATTAGTCACGACTGGTCGTCATTAAGGGGTCGACGCTCGGGCGTTGATCGTGGAAAAAGTGGCTGCACCACCTGTCGTTTCGATTCGAGGAAGCTCAATCTCAGGTAACGCCTGGTGGCGGCATTGTCCCACTATTTGTCGTGGCCGAATAGCGCCGGCATTGTTTCCCCTGCTGCGTGGAAAACTAAAGGTGGGTTTTTCCCCGCGGCCTGCGCGGCTCGATCCCTTTTGCCAGCGTATCTCTCGCTGACGTCGGTAAACCCTGCGAAACTTCGAAATACGACCCCGCATTTCCTTCTGATTTACGAGCCCAGGGAAAGACCTTCACGATTCTCCGGCGAAGCCGTTTTAAGAGGGTGGTCGCTCCTCCTGCCTCGAGCACGCCAGTTTGCGTATGTTCGACGTGTGTAAATGTCAGAGTGGACGAAGGAACGTGTTCTCTCCTTCCTTTTTTATTACGCAGCAATAGAGTATCGTAAAGATTTTTATTCCTTTATGGTGACGTATTCACCTTTTCCGACCACTTTCAATTTTACGGCGAAGAAAGTGTTTTAAGAGGTAGGGTAAAAATAGGGGATGCGTTCAATTTGTTTCGCCCAGCGGACCATTAGAAAACTTGAGAATCCACGCTAATGTAGGGTGAAAGCTTGTTTCAAACTGACGGATCGTTTTACTCGCAAATGAAGTCGTGGATTGCTTCTCCTTTTCTTCTTTTTTTTTTTATTTTTTCCTCCTCGTCTTCCGCTGGAAAGCTGGTAAGTTCGCTGGTCTAAAATCGTCTCGACCCAGATTCTTGGTCGCGCGCGGACATCTGTAATTACTCTGCCCTGAATGAAGTCATTAATAGTTATTACCTACGTCTATGCTGTAATTGATATATCGTTAACCGTCGAGGATCATCCGACTACACTGGTCTAATTGATCTTGATGAGGCCGTGCAACGGGAAAAAGATTACACGTTTCAGTCTTGCGACGTCTTTACTCTGCGTCCAGATCGTTCTCCGGCAGTTTAAGCTCGCGACGAATTGTAGTAATTTCGGAATTTGCATCTGGATGAAACGTTTCGGGGCTCGTTGCCTCTCCTCTTTTTTTCCGTCTATTGAATAGGAGCGATTTCAGCTCCAATTGGTGGTATAATGTATGCCCCGCGTGGCTGTTCACGTATGCATTGTGCCACGAAGTAGAGAAAGTAATTGCGAGTCGGACGTTTCGTCCCCAGTTTCCATCAGCTCCCATCTTTAGAATTTTTAATTCCAAATTTTGATATTCACGGTTCAAATTTTTAATCAGATCCAATTACGCTCGTAATGCACGAACATGTTAAAAATTATTCCCGGGGTAACGTATATTAATAGCAATATAAAAGCTATTCAATTTTGCTCGCTTTTAACCCGAAGGGGCGCGACGCAAAAAGAAAGGGGAGGGCGCGGCGGAGGAATTACTCGCGCATTTGCGAACGGGAAAAAAGGGGGGCGTAGTACCAGAAAGAGATCTCCGATTCGTTATGGATTTGCAAAGAAATTCGAGATGCTCGGATGACCAATTCTCTTTACTCTCCCGCCGATACAAGGGCTGTGTGTATTCTAGTCAGGTTATCCGACAATGGCCGTGCCCGTACCTATCGTTACCCCCGGCGTAACGACATTCCGTTTCTGGCCTCGAGCCACATTTTCCTGCACGTAATCCAGCGAATCCCCGGACGGATCCTCCTCCTCTTTCCCTTACGTACACCCTGCCCCGTCACCGACGGGGAAAGCCTCGGCTGGCTCTCTCGAAAACATCGATTCGCGTATCGAACTCGACGGTTCGCGCAGCGCTCGGTGTCGTCGTGATCCCGTCGTTCCTTTTTCCGCGACTCGCACGCCGGCGTTCGAACAACGAATAGAATTACCCGTAC
The DNA here is from genome assembly GCA_963969225.1 of Xylocopa violacea. Taxonomy (NCBI): domain Eukaryota; kingdom Metazoa; phylum Arthropoda; class Insecta; order Hymenoptera; family Apidae; genus Xylocopa; species Xylocopa violacea. The sequence continues at coordinate 9,031,353 of CAXAJV010000020.1, read as the reverse complement.
ACCCTCCGCGGGTAAAAACACCGCAACGAATCCGCTATCGATTTTGGAGTTAGTCACTCCGGTATCGATGAATGCGGTCGCGGGGTCGTCGCGCGAACGGGATTGCGCGAGAGGGTTGTGTTCGCGTTCGACGACGCGGATAGACAGAGGAGCGAAAAGGTCTCCAATCCGCGGCACGTACGCGCAGATTCTCGTTTCAGGCCGTACAAATGGCACGGGGCTGCGCGAAATTCTCTCGACGATGCATTTCCATCTCCAACGCGGAGGTAATACACGCGCCGTGAGTCTCTTTCAGCGTCGGTGTAGCCGTCGTCGCCGTTTCGCTCGGGGGTGGGTTAGGTAGACACTGTAGACAGGATACAGTGCCCGCCCCGAGGATCCTGGAAGGTCCTTTCAGGAACGTCGATCCGCATACTGCCAGCCTCGCGGTATATTTTCGCGGTCCAGCGAGCGAGTTATTCAATATGCTCAACCCCGAAAGCCCCGGAGCAATCTCTGTGCTCGCACGTACTCGCGCGCGTACCTGTGTCTGCCCTGTCTACGCTCGCTCTCTCTATCTCTCCGAGTGTACACGTACAAACGAGTATCTCTGTGTGCCTGTGTATGCGTGTATGTGTGTACGCGAACGTGTTTGCTTGTGTATGCACGAGAAACGACGACGTCCGTATGCGCATCTCCATGCAGGAGCTATATATTACGGGGACGAAGCTGGGACACGTACGTTCTGCCTGCTGGTACTTTACTATATGAGCGCAATCGGTCACGTTCTACATCGCGCTACGTTGCGGGAACTTGCGGATCGCAATTTACCAGTGGAACCGCGAATAACGTGTATTTCGACTGAATAATTTGCGGCACAAACCGAATAGAACACGCCGGTAGAAAGGGTGGACGCGGGGTCGTCGGTGTCGATATTAAGGGGTAGATTTTACCGAGTTTTTCGTTCTGCATCCCAGATCCGTCGAGCCTCGATTCTTCTTAATGTATGCTGATGTGTTTATCTTCAATTCTTCTTGTTACGAACGTATCCGTTCGCGATAATTTACATGACGAATGCACTTGCAGTTTTTCTCGTTAGGAAAGTATTTTGTCATGGATGTGTTCAGCGTCGAGACAAGGATGATCCTGCGTTGAATTCGAAAAGATAGTCAGCCCGTTTTCGCGACTATCGCTGACACCAAGGAATTCCGTTGACGTGGTGTATAAACGCGTTTCCCGAACGCAAATTTCCTCGCGTCGCAATACAGGTTACATCGAAGGAGGCGTACGTAGCTGGCAGGAGTGGCGAGGCTTTCCATCCGGAGGGATGTCAGGAGTACACGGAAGAGGGGATAACCACCTCAACAACCCTCCGCGTAGCCGGCTTTTCGGGGGTGGCTTAGCTCGAGCGTGTTTCACCTCTCCTCTTTCGCTGTGTTGCCTTCGCTTCTGAAGTTATCAGATTTTGATAAAGTCCCCGGTGTATTAGAGACCGGCGCTGTTTGCGTTTCCACGCAGATCCTGTCTGGCTGCCACCTCGTTCACTCCACCCTCATCTCTCTCTCTCTCTCCCTCTCTCTGCCTTCCTCCCTCTGCTTCTGTTCCATCAGGATCTGCGGGGTGCCAGTTGCCTTTCTTTCTTTGCGCTCGACGAATTCTCAGCACACAAGTGTTACTTTTTCCCCTTTATCGTGACATAACTCGTGGGGGGTGCGAAACGAATTGTTAGTTACAAATGTACACGCGTACTTTCGCCAGAAAAAATATTCGCGAAATACTCGGTTTTATTGGCGATATCCTTTGCGCGGTACCAAATTGAAACGCATCGTGCATTTCGAGTACGTTTCACCTCAGAGCGAAATGAGCACGAAAAAGAATATTTCGAAAACAATTCCAATAGATACCAAGAGGTATCCTAGTCACCGTACGATGATCGCGGGGAATTATTTCTGTCCAGCTAATAAAAATCCATTGAAAGACTCGTTCCCGAGTCGCCGCGATAGGGGATTTCGATTAACGGACGATTGAGATAATGTCTCCGATTCGCCGGCGCGTAAACGGCAAAGAATTCCACTTTAATTTTCAATAAGCAGCGTAAAGAGAGGCCCCGGAGGATTTACGACCGCTGCGGCAGCGTTTCCTGCACCGGCCAATCATTACCGCGAGAATACCTGTTAGCCCGTTCAGTGATGACCGCGCGTCAGTCAGAGGCATCTTCCTCCGTTATCTTGATGACCCTAAACGAGAAAGGAATACAAGGAAGACGCGAGTGTCATCGAGAGGAGGAAGAAGGGGGCCGCCAGGCGGTGCGTTGCGCGTTGCGCAATCTTGCCCCCGCGATACAGAAAGAAATCCGTGGAAAGGGAGGAGAGAGAAGGGGGTAGGAGGGGGGGGGGGATCTTGTCGCAGGCGTCTTCGGATCCGTCCACCTCCGGATAGGACGACAGCTGTCTGACGAAACGGACAGAATTCCGGTTTTGAAAAGCGCCGACGACCCACGCGGGGAAATCACCAGCCCGCCGTTTGTGTTTCTTCCCCTGGTCGAGTTAATCGGTTCCACTTGAACGATCTCATGGTTGTTAGTCCATCGTCGTTAATGCGCCACGCCATTCAATTTCAACGTTTTCACCTACAACCTCGAGGCGAGAAGATCGGCGCACGCGTGATCGTAGCTCGCTAATCGAGAAAAATGTTTGCTTTTCATTCTCCGGTCCCCACTTCCCGTTTTCTTTTCTTTTCTGTTTTTTTTTTTTTTTGTTTTCGTCCCGAAGACGAAGTCGATCGTTTAAGGAAACGTCGGAAATCGGCGGATAGCGGGACCAGCGCGATGAATTAACGACGATAATGACCAGAGCGAAGGTAGAACGAGGGCCCAGACGATTCGCAAGAGGGGTGAAGAAGCGTGAGCCGAAAAGCCCGCGCGGCGTCGCGTACGACGTGGCAAAAAGAACCGGAGAGACAAAGGCAATGATTAATTCCACGTTGGATGTCCAGGATCATTAGCGGCAGACTGCCATGACACCTGCTCGCACGAGCCCTTCGTGATAGATTACCATGGCCAGCACGGCGATGGAGAATGGTAGAAGAGGATCTCTCTCGCGGTTACTAATGATTCCGTATTTCGACATTCTGAGCGATATTCAGGAAGCAATGAAAAAAGAAACGCCTGGTATTACTGCCCCGGTCTCTCTCTCTCGGGGTGGCCACGGAATTCGCGTGGCAGCTTTTTGTCAAACCCTGTCACGATGTAACGTGATTGATGGTGCGGCGGTGGCACGGTCGAATCACGTGAAATTCGTGTTTCTCGCGCGGGTACCCGCCGCCGAACCGTGCTCTACGGGACCGTAGGACAAACGGTGAATTAATAAGACCAGCGACACCGGTGCGCCCTAATTAAACGCCATTCGAAACGCGTCGCGTTAGCATCGGCGACGCCGTTAACTGTCACGCTTCGCGACGCATTTGACGGGGCTCGTCGAGGATTCACGCGATCCTCGAAGATCGACCTTACGTTTAGCGAATCGCTTTCTTTCTGGACACGCTTCGAAGTGGTTCGCTTCCTTCGAGCAACGAGACCACGAGCGCTCCTTCCGTGGAGAGCACGCTATTATCCTGTAATGTATTCTCGCATCGCGTTAATGCGTTTCACGCAAATAGCCTTTGATCAGATAATCTTGAACTGAAATTTATGCTGTATATAAAAATGCTGCCAGTTTCGGGTGCATACGTATTAACTAGCTTAAACGTCGCGGTTCGCTTATGATATAAGGTACTGCAATTTTTTGCTAAAATAATTCCTAACACATTGACAAACTTCACTTGCTGCCAACCGTTTCACCACCAAATTTCTTTACTTCCTACAATACCGCACCACTGTCTTAAGTACAATACTCGTAACAAAATCGTCTCAAAGCACCGCCTCCGTCCGAACCCCAATTCTCCGCCGCCACACGTCCGCCAAATCCGAAACGTCTTGCTCGAGCCACCCTTCCGGGCACCTTTCACCACCAATCTTCCGTTCGCGACACATTGACGCGCAATTAGGTGCACCAATAACAGAAAAAAGGTACGAACCGGTAATAATTGACGGCGACGCGGTGTTCCGCTGTCACTTGTTTCCGTGACGGTCGCTTTTTGTCTCGCCTCGAGGAGAGTCGAACCGATCGTGAGAGAAAGAAAGAGAGAGAGAGAGAGAGAGAGAGAGAGACCAGGCGAACGCCTGGTGACTGTTTTCACGCCATCGCCATGGGGGTTCCCCTTCGTGCACACGCGGTGCGCGCACAAACGCGGATACAGAAACACACGCGAAGGAGGGCGCGAGCCAGCGGGGTCAGGAGGGCGGCGTAGCTCGAAATATTAGGGTGAGATATTGGACCGCAAGCTACTAATTCGTACGGTGATATCGATTCGGACACGGAATCGTTCGGGTGATGTGCATCCGGCAATTTCTCTGTATAGACCACCAGCCTCCCTTTTCCTGCGCGCGGTACCCAACAGTTAATGCCTCCTACGGCGTGGCAGAAGCCTTTGTGGAGAACTTGGTCGACGATCTTGTTCCGTGACGGACACCTATACCCGGTGCACGCGGTGGTACGTAACAGGGTCGTTATCAGAGAGATCGGCTATCCTCGACGGAATTGAAATCGTTCGAACTGATCTTCGACGTATCCCGCTTTATTTCTGCTTTACGTTGTATCAATGATGGTATTGTTGGCTTCGAGGAGACCTCGCGGAGAGCGTTCGGTTAAAGGATCCTTTCTCACGCGTTCGTGATAGCGGGCGATCAAATCGGGGACGAAAATAGTCGGGGATTATCGATCCGCGGAACAGGACGATATAAATAATTCGGTCGCGTGACGCGTTTGATCGCGGCTCGCTAATATTAAACCGCAAATGCAGCGCGCGCCTGACGCGTTGTCATTCATGCGGAGATTAACTCTACTTGAACCAGGGATGTTTCGTTAATGGACCCCGATCGACCTTCGCTAACTCATTCAACGTTCGTTTCGCGGATCTGCTTCTCCATACGCGGAATCCCTCTCGCGAGTGTAACCATGAACACCGTTCTCACAGAACGAGCTCATCCGTTTACAATCCTCCCGCGTTACTTTCGAACGCGCGCAGCCACTGTGTTTTCGTAATCGCGGCAACTTTCGATGGTTCCCGCGCCGTCTAAGTGAAACTAATTCAATCGCCGCTCGCTCAGCTTAGGCCAGTTCCTCCGTCGCGGTTTTCGAGCATTAATCTCGTCGCGATACAATGCGGGTTCGAACGCGCGCGCGCGCCATTCTCCCGCGTCTGTTTGCACGAAAGCCCGAGAGGGCAGCAGGGTCTCCTTTTGTTTCACCACGTATTCTATCCATCTGTCTGACGAGCGGATCGTGATCGGTCATCGTGATCGTTCACGCCTTCGATCGCTATCGCCGCGGCGTCGTTTCCCCGTTGAACGGCGGAGGCTGATGATGATGATCACACGTGCGACCTCATCGGTTCATTCAACAACGCGTTACACCGCTCGCGCCGCCGCGTATACACCGCTTCTCCTCTCCCAGCTCCCTTTTGTTTTGTTCGGGATACGCGCGAACAAATGACCGCCGGTTCACGGAGGGCGTGCTCACCCTCCGCGCGGAGAGGGATCATCGATCGTCACTGATCGTTAGCCGTAGAGACACCGTAATTGCCGCTCATTAGGGGGCTAAAGGAGCGTATTATGCGCGCTGAAAAGAAGGAACGTCCAGCCGGATTGCCGTGGCAAGGAACCGTGTGGCGGCAAGGGGAGAGGGACGAGGGATGCTGCGTCGTCGTCTTCGGAGAACGCCGGACAGAGACGTAGGGAGAGTTACGAATTACAAAAAAAAAAAAAATCTGTTTTACGGGCGAAACGGGGAGGATGAAAGAGGGGGACGGGTGGTGGAAGAAGCTGAGAGGGAAGGGAAAAAATGTTTTTTTCGAGCGGGAGGAAGGGCCCGTGGAAGGCGTTGAAAAGAGTACTCGAGGTACGCGAAGGGGCTCGTGAGGTAACCGATACCCTCTCTACCGACACCGCTTTGTTCCACGGGACCTAGAAATGAAATATCGCGATGGTGCCCATGCCGACGCCGCAGCCCCAACTCCACCTAGGCGCGCTGCCCTGTTGCGGGCTCGAATTTACGAGGGATTCGCGGTCCCCAAAAACGTACACCAGAAACGCGCCGCAACATGGTTAACGGGACATTTTTAATTGCTGCGCTCGCGGACTGCCACGTGTCTCGAGGAAATTGATTTCGTGTCGGGGGCATGGCTGTACACGGGGTGGGCAGGGAGGAAGAGATTCATAGACTCTCGTGTCTCGAGTGTACCCTGTCTCGCTCACATTCCACGACACGGCGCACGAATAATGGTGGAAATTAATTCCGTGTCGCCAGCTCGAGTTTATCGCGCGCAGGTTGAACGGAGATACGGACTCCGTAATTCTTTTCCATCCCGTGGTTGCATTCCGCCTGCTTAGATTCCAATTGAAAACTGCTTGCAACTTCCCCCTTAATTTTTCCCCGCTCCCTGTAATACAGTCGCGATAAATAACCTGATGAAGCGTCGAAGAAGTCCCGCGGAGGGACCGCGTAATCCATTCGAGGTTTCTCGTCAGACGGCGGAAATGAAATATAAAATTCTATCGCGCGAATCGAATTCAGAACGGGAGCATCGCCGGGGTGCTCCCGAGCCCATCGGGTTCGTCGACATCGTTCTCGCGAGACGGTGCACCGGCGCTCATTCGCCTGGGATCTATTGAAATCCGGTTGCCCGCGCCTAGCCAGGTGTCGAAGAACGCGTAACGAGCAATGAATCACCGGCGCGGTATCGCATGATATTAAGTAACTCGGATAGGGGTGCCAGGGGATACACCTCGTCGTGTTGCTGGCTGACCTCAACAACGCTCGGCCAACCGATCCGCTGAAACGAGCTTCGATCACCTGACACTGTTCATTACACGCGTGCTGCAACAACTGCTCGTCGGATAATTAACGATATCGCACTAATGGGGGGGGGGGGGGTGAGGGAGAACGAGGGGACAGGAGCAGCCAAGGTCGCCGCTGGAAAATCTCTGGCTCGTATCGAGTTCCTGTTCGATTCCGCTCGTTCTGGCAACGGTGTCTCGTAGCTGGAAACCGTTCGGCCTCCGACGAAGGCGAATCGAGTCCAGGCCGGCATTACGCTAATCGATCGAGCTACGAATCAATTAACGTCACAGCCAGCGGTTGGCTCCGGAGTCGCCAGCGGAGAAACTCGCCGCTGCGAAGCTCAGACCGTCTTGGACCTTCGCTACGATTCGCGACGCGGAAAAATTGCGCGCAGAAATTTTGGGACGGAAGTCAGGAACTTTGTTCGGGTTACGTTTCCCGTACTCCGATGACGAGTTCCCTTCTGTTTGCCCTTCTAATACGCCTCGATATGCGCCATTACCGTAACTATCCGTCAGAAGTGCTTCTTAGAAGGGAATAAAAAGAGCATCTTCGACAGTCAGAGGACCTTCGTACCGGAGCCACTACCACCTGTGATATAGAGTTCCAGCGGTCCGTGATCAGAGTGTCCGGTTACCTGGTTGGAGCAACCTACCTAACGTTGCTCTCCAAGGACTACCTTGTATAGAGAGACGAACCTCATCTACTCCGCTGCACCCTCTGTCTTCCTCGCTACCACCCACTTTTTCACTGGCGAACCTGCTCCCTCTCCTTCCGTCGCCCTCGAGCGGACAGAGAGAGGGAGAGAGTTCGGGGGTGTATCGAATGTCCTGCCATCGTGCGGTCTCGTCTATGGTGTCCGGCTACCCCTCGCCCGTTTCACGGTTAATTAAGCGGCTGACAATCTGACCACGAGACGGTTAGCGGCCAGGGGGGCCCGCGATCTTCAGGAACTCGTAAACAGAAGGAATTCCTCGAGCATGAATGAAGACGAGAAGAAGAACAAGACGAAGCGGAGATGGGCCGCGGAAGGCGGTCGGAGGAGCCGAGGGGCCGCGAAGCAGAGGACCGCACGAGATATCGATCATCCTGATTACCAGGGCCCACCGTACGAAGGGCCCCTCCACCGGGTCGTCGGCTGCGTTTTTTAGAACTTCCCGTTGAATGGTATTCCGTCGTGTGTCCCCCCTGGGTCCACCTTCGCGCGGGATCAGTGGTGCGACGCGTTCTGTAAAGGGCCGGCGACTTTGGTTACCGGGGAGAGAGATCGGACAGATCGATGAACCCGCAGGAGGATTGGCCGGTTTTTTGGAAAACGTCGCGCGGTAGAGTGGCTCGCGAAGATAGGTTTACGGGGATCGATGCGTGGGTCCCTATGATTATTCGCGTTTGTGCCGGTAGAATGGTGAACGCTTGACTCGGGGATTTGAAACTTAACCCGGTGGAAGGGCATCCCTATGATCTTTCAGGAGCGATTTCGTTGGCCCGGGAAACCTCAAAACTCACGATCGACGAACTTCTGCGTGAATCTTTTGTGCGTGGAGGACACAATAAAATTTGAAGTGGTCGCTTCTTTTATCGCATGGAAAGCCGAAAGGAAAACGGTCCTGTTGCAGGTTACGTGTCTTGGAGTCCGCTAATCCGAACGCTTTCGTATTCTAACGATGGAACAAAATTCCGTTTAACATTGAAATATCAACGAATGTAGAATGAAACATGGCGGTATCGGCCTGTGCGTCGTGGCGATTCGAAGAGGAACGAGAGCGGATTATATCGTCGTAGTATCGAAGGCACCGTCTCTCGTTTCTTGGCCCCACGGCTGATAGTTACACCAGGAGGCGGCCCCGGTGCCTGCCAACAAACGACCAGTAGATGATTTAGCACATATTCCAGCGGGAGAGGCTCGTTCGCGTCTCGATCGCCTTTTACGTGTACCGGTGCCCCGGCGGAGCGTGATTGTTTTATAATTAAGCCGTTACTGGATAAGGCGGTGGACGCGCGCGGGAGGTGGTGGTGATTAATTGTTTTCGAATTGAAAACCTATCGCGGTGCCGTCTTAATTTCATCGTGCCCCGGCTAGGACGTACAGGACGTGGAACTTATAGTCGTAATTACGCGGCCGGTTCCCCCCTCCCTCCATCCCTCCCTCTCCTTCGACGTTAAAAAACTAATGAATAACAAACACCGACGGAAACCAGTCCGCGCTGCCTTTATACGCTCCGTACGCACCGTGAACGCGCGGGGCTCCTCTCCCTCGAAGAAAAGAAAAGAGAGAGAGGGGGGAAAAAAACGAAGGAACCACGACTGGTTCGAACTTATCGAGTCTTTGGTTCTCTGGGGCACAAAAGAGTGATTTTACGGTGAATTTGCGCACGTTTCAATGAGAACGCGGCGTCCTATCATTAACGGTTTCAATTAACGATTTCGCGGCTATCGATGCGCGTCTCGTCTCCAGACGATTTTTTCGTACGCTCTCTCCTACGCAAATTCCGACGAAATTCGCGACGCGTATACACGAGCGGAGGCCTTCCACCCCCCGTGGAAAGTTTCTTGCGTTCGACGGTTCACCCCCTCGATGGAACTCGACGACAACCGCTACTCTCTTTCCTGCCCTGCTTCCATCCCTCTCTCTTTCTCTCTCTCTCACTCTCTCTAACTTACGCTCTCGCTCTCCCCGTCGCTGGAAAATTCGGCGAGTCTCGAAAGCGCGCCACATTAAACGGAGCAAATAGACGGTGCCGTGCGGCAAAAGGGTGCCGACTGAAAGGCAAACAGTTTAGCTGGAAACAATTGACTGCAGATTGAAGAGAGAGAACGAGGATATACGAGGGGTGGTGGATCGGGGCGCGCGAGAGGGACGAGAGGAGCTCGCGGGAGAGACATCTGACGATCGATGCACGCGTCGCTGCCACGAGAGAGCGGAGTTACATCTGTCCGACGATGAAAATAGATTTTGAGAGAGCCCTGGGCCCCGGCCACCGAGGGGGGTGGAGTTGTTAAAACACTCGTTTCCAGACCAGGAATTCGTGTTTCTCGTCACAATGCCACGGCGCTTTGATCGACCGTGTCGCTCCCCGACCGGTGCCACCACCGAAGGCAACAACACCGCCAGGCGCGCGTACGCTCTCCGCCTGGGCCGTGTTTTGTGTAACGTTTTGCAAATTGAAAAAATTACCGACGGTATTATACGAGCGGCGGTCGAAGCGGAGGGGCGGAAGGGCAATGGGAATTGCGCGGAATTCCGGCCGTTTCGAGCCGCGTACACACGCATATTTTATATCGACGTCACGTTCATTCGTACTTAATGTGCCGTGGTTCTTTTCGATTCGTGCTCGACGCGCGAAAAAACCACCCCAACCGTGGACCGCGCTCAATCGAATCGTCGATGTCTCGTTGCGCGGTTTTATTAAACAAAGCGCGTCGCCGCGACGCGTGGCCTCCCTCCCGCGGGTTTTAAACGCGGAGCTTCGAGCCTCGTCGAAAATTCCGCGATTCAAACGCGCCCGAGGAACGCATCGGGAGAATATGGAAACGGTGAAGGGAAAATCGTGAGACTTTCGCGACAATAGTTCATCAATAAGACGGAGAGGCTCGTATCGGAGAATTCCATCGCCAACCGGGGGAAAACGGGGGTGGCTCGCGCGCCCCGTGTGTTTTGTCTCGTCCGACCCTTTTAACGTCACTTAAAACAAAACACTGTATCGATTTGACCGCTTCTCTCCCCCTTGGCGAACGCACTCGACGAGTGCCCAGGGGGACGTTCGTTGCGTCGAAGACAAGTGACACTCGATTCGAGGCTGGTCCTCCGAGCGTGTTTTGTTTTTCTCCTTTTCACACTTCACCGTTCGGCTTTGCCTTTCTTCCCGCCCACCCCCGCCCCGCTTCGATCCGATCTCGAGCAAAAAGCGTGCCCAATCGGCCGTCAAGCTTGATGATATCTCTCTAAAAATTCTCGAAACATTCGACACGATAACATCGTGGCCAGAAAAACATTCGACACAGTCCATTGTATTAGAAGAGCTTTGTTTAACGCTGGATCGAAGGTGATCAAAATTAGTGATAGTTGAATGAAAATCGAGGAGCTATCTACGATTTTTTTGTGGAAAGCACTTTTTCGAACGCTTGTCACGAAGGTTTCTTGGATACAAACGCTCCGCGTACCGCTGCGAGCGTTCAGACAGATATTTCGTGCGTGGCTCTCTTTCTGCTCTGAAGTTACGGCTGATAGTAGATCAGGTAGCAAGAGTCGGACACGACAACCATACGTTCGCTGAAACGTTAATCGTAGCAGCATTTGTTATTTAAAAAAGGGAGCGCGAGGGAAATATAATCCGGAACTGGATGATTACCGCGTAGATTTATAGCGCGTCGCTCGGCTCGATGAATCTTTAACTCGCGCACGCAACCAGCCGAGGAACCGCGTCGAAATCGAACGCGAGAATTCGATCGCGGAAATGTTAGCGAGCGTGTGCCGATGAAATTCACCGACCGGCCGCCTGAATTCGAGGATTATCCGTGTGTGTAAACGCGCACGATAGCGGGTGTTCCCCGCCCGACACAGTACATTAAATAATACGTCTTCATTACGCGTCGATCGTACAGCTCGCGTGGCATAAAAGAGCCTTCGAACATTACGGCACAGCCCACCAGGACGACTTTTTCCGTCGGTCAACCGTGTTAGCCTTTTTTTTTTTTTTCTCCTCCACCTAGCGTAGCCTCCAGTCGCCAGCGAGGAAATTGAATGTCGGCGTCGATTCCCTCGTTGTTTCGTTCCTTGTCCTCCACCCCTTCTCTCGACCGCGTTCCTTTTTTCCTCCTCCTATCGCGTCGCCCGCCACCCTTTACCTCGTCGCTCCGTCTTCGAGCTGGCCGCTCCTATTATAAAGTATAATACCGGACTCGGTGTTTCCCAGATTATCGTCGCCCGGCCACGACGCGATACCCTACGCCTCGCGTGTCAATTAGACACGGTATATGAGGTTACAAAGTATGCCAGGTCTTTGCACCGAGCGTACCAGCCTCGTCGAGCCACGACATCGTTTCCGATCGTTAGGTAAAGCGGACCGGACGAGGACCGATCCGCGCTCAACTCAGGGACACGGGGAGCCCGAGCCGCTTCGTCCGGGCCAGATACGTTTCACCCACGCGGACGTCGGCCAGTTCTAATTTCCACGATAAAAATCGGGACGAGAAAGTTCGCACGGGAAGGTGTCCCTCGTTAAACAGGGGGGAAGGATGGTTCTTCATCCCTTGGGTGGCCTTCATGAGCTGTTAGGCACTGTCTTCTTTGACTCGCGTGTCTCAGCTAATGTTTTGAGCCAGCCATTTGTACTTGCTTCGAGTTTCGACTGTCTTTTTTGATTCCCGTGTCTCAGCTAATGTTTTGAGTCAGCCATTTGTACTAGTTTCGAGTTTAAACTACCCCATATTGTTCGTCGAAAAACGCAGCGTAAATGGGAATTTGGGTGGACTTCATGAGTTGTTAGGCACTGTCTTCTTTGATTAACGTGTGCCGACCAATATTTTGAGTAAGCCATTTGTACTTGTTTCGAGTTTCGACTACCCCAGATTGTTCGTCGAAAAACGCAATAAATTCACCGATTAGCTCTCAGATCGCGTCTGGTTTCCCTGTCCTCGGAGTCTATCAAGCAGGCTCGCAGTAAATCTCCGGTCTCGTTGCTTCTTTTGCGTACGGTTGGTTCAATTCGTGGCCGCGGTGATTGCACGCTGCATAAATTACTCGACTATACACGCGCAAGGACCGATTAACCACGGGCAACTTGTGCCACTGGCTTCCACGGCCGACGATTACACACAATTTTGCTGCCTTGGTTCCACTGATCACCGGCCGATTAATCCACCCGTCATTTATCTTGGCCCGGGTTGCGCAAAAAGGCCCACCGTGATGGGCCCCGCGACGCGCGGCGTCCCGTTTGGAAAAATCCCTCGTTACTCGGGACATCAGGGTTGTCGAATTTATAAATCGAACCGTGGTCCGTGTCGTGCATTTTATTACGTGCCCGCGGAGGTCCCAGCGTGCGCGGGGTATATGGAAAAAATTGATTAAAGGGCGGGCACTCGCGCGTACCCGCCTGTTAGGATAAATGACGGTAAAAGATAGCCCCGCAGGAGGCTTCTGCGACTTTGTTGGTAGCCTCTACGCGAAAATTTATGATATCGCTATGGGTTTATTCGAGTGAAGTGTGATTAACTCGGTTAACGGGAAAGTTAAGGGGGCAGGGGAGGTGGGGAGATGCCACGGTTTTACGGGCAATCTGCGCGGTGTCTCGGAACACTTCATATATCATTAGCTGTATAATTACGTCCTGGCACAGTAATGACTCAGAGACAGCCTAGAGATTCGTCTGTGCGAACGCGCGAAAGACGAAAGACGCTCGATACGGCCCAGATCGTTGGATCGTAATTGAATTTCGCGCAACGGAAACCGTTTGATAAGGTCTTATTGGGAAAAAGAAGGATCGCGGCAGCGAACGTCAACTTTTTGACGCGAACGGATAATAAATGACTGGCAACGGTATCGCTTTCAACGCGTCTAGTTCGGACACACTGGTCTACTACTGTGGTCTCGCGGCCGCGTTCTTTAAAAGGCAGTAAATCACGCGTTTCGCCTTCCTTTTTATCCGCCATCGAGGCCGCTGATTGTGCCATACATAAAATTACGATAAATTCATAGGGTTTCTCGTGCTGTCATGACCCGCGGCGGTCGATTGTTCCCGGATGCTAATAGCCCGAGCCGCAGCATCTCGGTGGGTGGTGCCACCGATTGTCAACGAAACGAATCCATATTCTACGCGACTCCGCCAGCAGAATAATAATAATAACCGAGAAACAACCAAGTATCGTGTAACAAACACTGTTTTCATCCTGAAGACGTTCGACGTTTCGATTAAACAATCGTTCGAAGAGGACTCGGCGGAGATAACGTTCGAGAACGTCGACTCGCTCGTTATTATATGCCGATACGCAAACCAGTCGACCAATTAAGGATCCTGAACGAAAGTAGCCGCGGCACTGAAAATTGTCAGGCTTCTAATTACGCGCAGATGATATCTGCAATTTCCATTCCGTCGCAAACACCGCGGAGGGGGTACAAGCAAGAACACGATAGATCGAGCCGGATTATAATTTCGCTAGGAAACTAGTTTGATTAATGTCTCGCCGATCGCCGACAGCTCTAAACGCCGCGGTCGAGCGTGCGATATCTATTAAAACCCGATAGGAATTACGCGCCATTAATTAACCGACTCGCTGAACCTTCGCGTTTTCTCGCTTTTATTTCGCTTGCGCGCCGCGGCAGAGTTGTTGTAACGCGCGCGAGGCGGTTGCGAAACGCGCTTCGCGGTGCGGTTTATTTAATAATTCGTGTTATTAGAGTTTCCTCGAGACGATTGGCCTGGTTGAGAGCTTCGTCACGGTGATTTCGGTGGTATCGCCTATGCGTCTACGGTCTCTGCAAGTAGTCGGTCGCGGGGACCTTGATAAACGCGCGATTAGACGGGGGGAGGCGCGCGCGTAAATCAAACGATGGACCGCGGCGTGTATCGGTGCGGAGGGTGGCGCGAGATGAACGTCGTTAGTCCGGCACAATGCTGTTTTGACGGTGTAACAAAAGACAGGCCCGGCCCGTGAGCAGACAAATGACCGTGGATCCGAGAACAAATGACAGTGGCTATCCAAACGTGAACGCGGCCCTTTTGTGAACGCACCTCATTACCGGCTGCTCGAAATTTTTCATATCCACACGTCCCGACGTCCGCGCTCGCGTTCAAGAAAAATTGATCGCCGCTCGTGCCCGACGCCAGCGAGGATTCCACGCGAATCTACGCGTATCCGCGCCTTGGAATCGAACGATCGTATCGGTGGACCGGTCTCCGTCTGTTTCGAGTTTAACCTTTTCTATTTCCCAACGGACGTCGAGAACGATTAGAATCGCGCAGGGGACGACTTCTTTTTATGGTTGTCGTAGTTTTCAGAAAATGATCGATCCGCGAAATAAGATGCAAGGAAAAGTTGAATTCGTAATGATCAGTTCTTTAGAAGAACTCTTATTAAACACACTCGCGAGGATGAAAAGTTGTATAATCGCGAACGTCGTTCCTCCACTCGCAGCGTGTTATTAAGAGTTGTATTATAGATTACCAATCACGCGTATTATAAATAACCATCAAATTACCATAAATTACCGGTTAAATTATATAATTAACAACCCGATAAATCAAATTAGTGGTTTTATTTTACATCTCAATAAATCGTAGTTCTACTGCGACTCCATTATGTAAAGGACGCACGATTCTTTGCCTCTGAGGCGCAAGCAGACCGCAGATGGTACGGTAAACTCTATCGCATGCGACCAAACGTGCGGTTCGCTCCTCGATCCAGGTCCTCCGTTTAGGAATCCAGTGAAAGCGGCTGGATTGGTCAGACCGCGATTGCGTGGCGAGAAGAAGCGACTGTCACCGACGAGCAGTGAAACGGTTACTTACGCTCGTTCGTTCCGGAAGAAGCCGGCCGAGCAATGGTGATATTTGCTTTTTTCATCGAAAAAGTCGGGGCTGTCTGCGAAATCTCAGCCGTATGTCGCAACTCGCGGAGGCGCGAGACGAAAGGCGGCGCGCACGCACGCATACGGGAGCGCGTGCACCGCTCGTAGGGCAAATAAGCGTCAAATGAAGCGTGCTTGAAGATCAAACGAGCGAGCAAACACGAAACAAGTGACGGGGCGCTAACGTGTCCCCGTTGGAAAAACATCGCCGCTGCCGGCCGTGTAATGCCACGCTTTGCCTACGGGATTACCATTTGGACTAATCCCGCCTCCGTCGCGACTAGGACCCCGTCAAGAAGCGCAAACACACACGGTGTAAAATGGAAAACAACGACGCTACGAGGGTGAGGTAAGAGGATAGGTTTAATCCTCGGTCAACGGGACTCGTCATCTGTATATACGTCGATACGTGCTTAATTAGAAAATCTGTCCGAACGCGATGCAACATTTTCATTCGTTTCGTATAAACAACACCGCTTCCGACAGTCGCGGAGAGGCGACAATAGCTCTCGCGATTCTTTCGTTCCAACCCTAACAATCGAAGCGACTACTGCCTACGTTACAGCGACATCCGCACGGGACACGCCCAAGGCGTAATTCATTCCCCGACGTTTTCTCACAATCGTAATCGCGACCACCTTTGTCGCGGTGTCCGCCTACGCGAGAGATGTTCGGTTAAAAATTTGCGAACAGCGATACCGCTAGTTAACAACGCGTCTCGTCCAATCCACGTTAACCGTCCGTGTAACGAGACTTGTACGTTCGCGCGCATAAAAAGGTAAACGTGTAATTGAACGGATCGAAAACGACAGGCAACGGAGTCAGGTAGTCGTGATCCTAGATCGCGGTTGAACACGGCCCACGGAATTCGTGTTAATCGTATGCCAATCGTCCGGGCGATGATCGGCGGGGTTGCTGGCGCGGAGGCCCCGCCGATTACTTGTCGAGTCATCAAACAAAGATGGCCGCCCGGTTCCCGCGGCGTCGAGTGCCATATTTGTAAAACAAAGAGGTGGCCTAGGTGCCACGCGGGGGGAAAGACTGGCCGACGGCCATTTACATAAATATGTGCAGTTTCTGTGGATTCATCTACCGGCGAGGGGGCCGATTCCTCCTGGGGATTGCTCCTTCGCCGCGTGATTAACTTGTCACGAAACGTCGTAGTCACGTCTCGAGCTATTTATTAGGCGGATAAGGATCGGCCGTGAACGCGTTCGCACCCGCGCCGCCCGAGACGAATCGTGCGCTTCGAGAGTTCGTCTCCCGCGTGACGATGACGGTTCAGGCTTTAAGGGTTGCGCGCGGTCTCCGCTGTCCAACCTTCATCCAGGGGTATTCGATATCCTCCGAACGGAACCAGTTAGAAAGTCGATTCGTTACCTCCTTCGATCGGCGTCCTCTCGCGTACATTTCCGCGATCATCCCTCTCGCCCTCGGAACGGTCATTTTATCTTGCCCCGATTAGGCGTCGGGGATCCCGCCTAGGAAACGAAGTCTTTTAACCGTGGCAGAGCCGGGTATCCTCGGCTGCGGGTTAAACGAAAAATTCCTCGAGGACGCCGCGGTAAAAACGGATCCAGAGGTGGATGCAGGCAGAAAGGAAGGGTGGACATTGTTAGCGGCCGTTCCGTTTTTCTCGGGCCAGCTGCTGATAAACAGTAACATCGACGACCGTCTACCAGGAACGATAATTTAAACGATGACTCTAGGCTTCCTCGCATTCAATTACTAAATAATTGACGGAAAGGGTGGCACTCGGGGACGGCGCGGGAAGAAGGAGAGGCGAGGAGGGTCGGAAGGGCTCTCGACGAATGCTCGCACACGCGTTCCCGTCCTTGTTCCGCCCGCGAGTTCCCTCTCGTTCTCGGTTCTCGGCCATTTCGCAGTCGAGGTGACGAGCGTGACTTATCTCCCGCAAATTATAATCCAATTTGCGATTATCGTCGTGCCATCGTGGCCGCGCTTCGCCTTTGGGCCCCGCTGAGGGACCAGATGGATGCCTCACCTCTGGCTGATTAGTAAGGGATAATTAACCGCGTGGCTGACGCGACTTCTGCGCTCGGACACCTTTGGTCTCGGAGAGGGCGCAAGGTGACACGCGTACGCGATATTCCCGTGCCCTCGATCGCTGACACCGACGCGCATAAATCTTCCGACTTTTCCGGACCGCGCGCGGTGCTGTCGTTGCTGGAATTGTCTCGCGTCCGCTTCAGCATCGAGGCGTGAACTCGCGAGCGACGCGTTGTACTTTTCAGTGGTCCATTGCGATTTCAAACTGTTAAAATATTGGATTGCCTCCTGCTTCGTTAAGCGTATCTCGAGTTTTTTACTCCTCCGCAACAATGTTCCATAATATTTGCCTAAAACGTCCGTTTCGCGACGAAGAGAACGCGATTGGTCGCGGAACGCTGGTCGCGTCCGGCGTAACCAAGAAGCGTCGTCCGTCCATTCTTCCCGCCGATAAATCCCAGCGTACAACGATCAAAACGTCCACGCGCGCCAGCGGACGAGCCCGTGGATTCGCATTTCTCGCATAGTTCGCGATTCATCTGTCAAACAGCGGGGCGAAAGGGTTGTCCAGCCGCGGCGCGTCCGCACGAAATCGCGGATGACACGCGGCGTCAAAGCGCGAAAGCCGCGCGGCGTAACTAGCCGCGAACGACAGGTGGCACACCGCGGACGTTTCCTGCTTCTCATCCAGCGAAATTGCGGGACGCGTTTCAGCCACGGTGAAATTCGCCGGTCGACGAAACGGCGAATCGAAGGACGCGTAAGAAAACCGCGAGTCAGCCGCGCCGAATCGACCTATCGAAATTCCATTCGCGCCATGCTCGACGCTAAAAGACGCTCCTCCGTTCGTCCGTCTCCAGCTGTGTTTTTGCGAACAATTAGACGATACGCGTCTGGACTCAGCTGGGATGCCACTGGTGTCTCGCTGGGAGTTTTAACGAGGCCTCGATAAAGGCCCCGTTATCGACGTCGCCATTTACGCCAGCGGCTTGCCACGGCTGTTGGAGCTTCGGATCGCGGGCAGAAATCGCCGTCTCATTCGTTCTTGTTCGAGCTGGCTAGGCCGGGCGAAGAAAAGGAGTCGAACGAGAGACGGAAAGGGACGGCCTCGTCTCGCGTTTCGTTACACGATCGTTATAATCTTCCTAACGGAGGCGTTTCTTTCGCGCGCGCTCTGTTACGCGGGAATCGTTATCGCTTAAATATGCGAACTTCTTTTGGAGCAAATGATGGAGAGGAGGCGGAGAAGACACGCGTTATATTGCGTTTCGCTGTCAATAACGCTGAAACGACTCGAATATCACGCAAAGTAGCCGCCGCGTTTCTACTTTAAATAGATACCACGCTACTTGGACGTATCAGCTGAGAGCTGATTGCCGTTATCCATTGATCGCCGGTTGCAACTTTTTCATACGCCAGGATACTTGCTACTTCACTTCGCTCGATTAATTCACCGTGTCCGATCGGCAATGCGTTCGCAATCGTAGCTAGGATAGCTGGCCGTTCGATCGAAGAGGGAACCGCGTAACGGAGCGCGTTGCGCGCGGTTCTTCAGCCGCCGCGGAGGCCCCGACAGGGGAAAAGTGAATAATTTTTTCGATCGCGCGGTCGTACGCACCGAAAACGGAGAAGCGCGGCCGGCTAAAAAGCGCGATGGTTAACGGCAAACGAGCGGGAGAGGAGAGGGTGCCCGGCAAACCGCTATTAACCGGCCGGGCAGGCAAGAGCGGATGGTCCGCGCGGCTCCTAACAAAAAGGGCCACTTCCGAAGGCTGCAACGTCACATCCGCCATCGAAAATAGCCGCGGGGCCCTAATTTACGGTGAAAAGCGGTGTTTTCGTCCGGGGAAAAGATCCTGGACAGCGATAAGCTCCTGTTGCTCCGAACACGACGAACGCGTGAATGCTCCGTGACTTCGCGTTAGCGTGCGTATACCCTCGTACCAGGTAACTCTTAGCCGCGAAAAGGAGCGCGGAGCGCGGCGTTCGGCTAGATTTTTGCCAGCACGCACACGGTAACACGATCGTTCGGGTCGAAGACTATAGCCGGCCGGACAGCGCGGCCTGTAAATCTCCGTTCTCGCGTACGACGTCGACTAAAAAGCGCTATTAATCCACCGGGATCGTTCTAAACCGGTTTTATCGTTTTGTCGAATCGAAATTTCTAAACGCGCGCCACGACGCGGCCGGAGAGAACTGGCCGCTTGGGAGTCTGGCGAACGGGATGCCTGTCGTTCGCCGTGCGTCGCTCGCCCGTTTCTCGGCGCGCGATTTGTTTCCGCGGGGTGAAAAACTGGCGCGCAACGCTCGAACCGGCCGGAAAAAAGAGCCCCGCCGCGAACAATGGGGGAACGCGATTTCGTTCTCGCGTTACGCAAAAGCTCGCCGCTAATTTCACGGCGAGCATTACCAGAGACGGGCAAGATAGGCGCTGGTAGCGTTCACCTCTGACTGGCCAGCTGTACGTTCGCGCGTGTACGCGAGGTGCGTACAGCTCTGGCTCGTTGGCTCGCTGGTTGTTCTAATTACAGCGGAAATGGAAAAGCGACGAACGAGCGCGCGGTATCGAAATACACCCAGTCCTTGACACGACACACCGGCGCGGCTCGGTTTGGAGCGGCGGATAGAAAAATTTGTACGATATGCGCGAGCCCGTTGCCCGTTGATGGGTTGCGCAATAATTACAAACGTACGCGCGGGCCACGGGCAAACGAACGGGCGAACCTCGCGCGCGTACGCGTGGGTATCGTTTAAAGCGCGATTTCCTCCGTTCGCCTCCTGTGTACTTCCTGTCTCCATGGAGCGCGCGGGCGCGCACCGGTCCCGGGCACTCCGGCCATTTTTCGTGTAATAGCACGGTGTAATTACGCGGCGGACAAAGTAGCGATAATTACAGCCGTGTTTTTAGATACGGTAGCCGTTCGCGATCCCCGTTACAGAAGGATTTATGGCCTGGCTGTAAATTAACCGAGTGAAACGCAGAAAACCGCGGCTGCCCTTTTTGGGCGCGAGATCCGATCGTTTCGAAGACGAAGTGTTGAAAAATTCCTGCCGGACGGATTGATCGATTAATTAGGAAGTCGAAACTGGCAAAACGCAGTTCCCACATGGTCGAGGCTGAACCACGAAGACGAGAGAGTCGACGACAGACTTTGGGTGATCGCGAGATTCGTTGCGAAGCGCGAAGATTTAGCTGAACTCGGTTCTGAAGTCGGTTCTCGTCTACTTGAAGTAGCGTTCTGCGACGCTAAAGAAACTGCGCGATCCTTTGAAAAAGGCCACTGGTGCGCACAATAAAATTTTCCACGCGAACGCTAAACGAGTCGGAGTCGGAGGAACTATTTCGCCGGCTCTCGATGCTGGCGATGGCCGGTGCGCGATCGATTCGCGATTGCGATCGGGAAAAAAGGCTCGAGTGCTTTCTACGTAACAGAGAGAAACCGGTTGCGGCTGACGGCTACGTTGCAAGATCTCGAAAAATGAACCTGCCGCTTAGACAGCCGCGAAACGCGTTTACAGAAGAATTCGTGCGATCGAGCACGGTTGATATGGATACCTATCTCGTAACGTTAATTACGAGCAGCGGCAGAAACGAAGAAGAAAAAGAAAAAAAAAAAAGGTACTCGCGACAGACGTGATGTAACTGATGAAACCGGGATAAAAAAGATCTCTAGCGAAACGGACAGTTGATTTTCAGCCCCGGAACCGTGCGCGCTGGTCCCAACTTTGATTAATGCCGCCGACATAACTCTTCCTGCATGAAACACGCGTGAAGATCCCAGCCAGTCCCTCCGAGACGCGAAATTAATCGCGACCGGACGGTAGAGATAACGGATTAATTAGTTCTTAGCTCGCAGCGCGCGGTCCACACGGTCCTTTTGTTACGGCTGTGTCCAGCCACCACCTTTTCCCGCGTAAACACCCAGCCAGATACGATCTAAGAGCGTTTCGCACGTGCGTGTAAGCGGCCAGGCCGGCTCCAAAGCACCGCGACCAGTGGCTCGTGAACCTGGATCTACGGAGGTGTGTAGAACCAGCAAAAACTGTAACGATCCGAGCAGAACCCGGCAGAAATCTGCATGTAACCCAGCCAGGAAGCCGTACGTACCGGCGAAACGCGTCGTGGATCGATGGGGTGCGCAGATAATTCGTTGAAAATCCTTCGGTCGTAAGGGCCGCCGCGTTATCGCCCGATCGAGCATCCCTCTTCGATCGCCATTAAGCTTCTTGTACCGTTAACGTTACGTACATATGTCGAGCCGCGTAACGTCGTTTCGACGACTTCCACGTGCAACAGGGGCCCCTGGTCGCGAGCAGCTTGCGAGGCTCACCGCAGCGGTAAAAAATAAGCCGCGACCTTAATGTTTGCCCGGTGCTGGCGTACAACCGGCGTGCATACATACGTCTCGTACGACTGTTCCTCGGTGTTAATGACGTTGTATCTGCGCGCGGTACGTGTTGTCAACCGGTCGCGAGTGTTTTAACAAGGGCTCGGTCATTGCGCGAGGTGTAATTATCCGGGCTAGGTGTGCGAGAGGTTGGCATTAACAGTAATGTCCCGATCTTTTGCCAGATACATTTATTAAGTATATCTTTATGGCGCACGGGTTGTTACATTTCCACGAGAGGTTACCAAGCTACTTCTACCGCGCGTTTCCAAGTAACGCTGCGCCTAGCACGTTAACGCGAGTTGCCGTAAATCGTGGACGGGGTATTGCCTTAACCATCCGGTAGAAGTCGGAGGACGCGAGAGAGAGAGAGAGAGAGAGAGACAGTCGGTAAGGGATAGGACACGAGGAGAAGCAAAATGGAATCATACTGCAGAGGCTACAGGGGGAGAGAGAGAGAGAGAGAGAGAGGAGGAGAGGAAGAGAGAGAGAGAGCTACGGACAATTTATGCGCCCCCCTCGGTAATCGAGTTTCCCTGAAACGCAACGTTGACTCCTTTGTGGGGTGCGTAATAAATTTCGCGACGACGACGTCTAGGCAAATTACGCGGCGTGGGTGTATTATCATTTAACGCTTCGTTCAAGGTTCAAGGCGTCCCCGCAACGCAGAAAAACCTTACCACTGTTCCTATCGAGTTTACGTCGAGCAACGCCGAGCACGGTGGAGGCATCAAACGACGAGGAGCGTTCCGCGAACTGCAATTCGGTGGCTGGGTGGTTCGATATCTGCCGGTGGTAGGCGGATACCGGCTTTTGTGAAGTGTATTCCGGTCGAAGGAGAATCTAGATAGCGAGCTTATTAAATTTGACACTTCAAGAAGCCGGAACATTGAAAAGGGGCCAGGAATATCAAGCGACGCATGTAGCCCATCCTGGCGGAGCAACCAGCCCGTGGACGACGCGTATCCTGCCGCCTCGGGGGAGCAGGGATTCGCTAATTTCACTCAGGACACGCGGCTACGCGGCTCTGCGAAAACACCCTGGCGATAAAACAGTACGCGCGCGAGCAATTCCCTTGGGAAAATAGTCCGCAGACGTTACGGGGAGTCCGTTCTTTTTTTCAAGCCAGCGAAACGAGAAAAAAAAAGCACACCTTTCCGTCGCCTTTGTCGACGGAAGGAAATTGCTACCGCAACTCAAAGGTCATTCGATACCTCCACGATTGGTGATGCGTTAGCGAATTAGACTGAAATTTGTTCCTCTAATCGAATTTAAAAAAAAAAACGAGATCGATACGAACGATTTTTCGGTCAAGCACAGTGATTCTGGTCGACGTCTGATTCACCCGGGTCTCATGATCGTTCCTACCCAGGGGGAGAGTCGGCGTACCTAGAAGGCCGGCCCGTTCTCGAACAAGTATCCTCGAGATCGGTTAAAATTGGAAAGGTCCTCGCGTGGGGTCAATTCATTGTTGAAGAGGCTATTCTTGACGCGAAATTGCCTGAAATTGGTTTACACGGACACGGCCGGCACGTCTAGAAATTGATTCGCACCCCTGCCACCCCCCCTCTGGCCCCCCTGGTCGCTGGTCCACCCCCTACGCGATACTGAATGCGTTTAATTTTTCTGCTCGGCTACGTTTATTCCCCATGGACGGTCGTGCTATTCCTCGTCGACGAACGAGGAGCCGGGATAAAAAGCGGGGGGGTTCGCACCTATCGACCTTGACTCGTCCGCTGGCTTCCATAGGAAGGATGTTAATCAAGAGAATTTCTGCAGCGCCTCCCAGACGAACCCGTGAGACGAACGTAATTTGGAAATGATAATGACGTCCAAGGTCGGTAATAAATCCGTCGCCGTTGTCGTTGTACTTTCGTCGGGGCCGTCGCGTAATTTCCTCCCCTCCCACCCCGTCGTTTTCTCTCGTTCTTTCTCGATACGGGCAGACGGCCGGGGAACAGGACGAGTCCGCTCGAACGAAGCGATTTCGGGGGTGGCTCGGGACGTAACGTCTTTAATTCAGCAGTCGTCGAAGACGCCTCTGCTTTCGTCTCCGGATCGAGTTATCCGGGGGAATGAGAAAAATTAATAAAATGAATCAACAGCCGTCGCCGTGGGGGGGCCACCCAGCCGTCGGGTCTGTCGGCTGGAATTAGCTAAACGGATTCTTTCCCAACGCGGCGGCTCTCGATTAAGTGCTCGCGCGCTTCGCGTCCGCAATACGAAATCGCGTCCGTAATCGTTGCTGAATAATTGCCCGGCGAATTCCAGCTTCTGTCCAAGTCCCCCCCCCCCCCCCCCCTTCCTCGCGTATGCGGGCACAACGTGCCGTCCCCCGGTTGCACGGTTACATAAATCAATGCTTGATTAACTCCTGGCTGGTGCACGCGCAGAACCGATACAAGCGCGGCAATCGCGCGGTTAAAATTAATACGCTCGCCGTTTCCTCGAAAGACTTCCAGCCGGCGGTTCCATTAATAAACTCTTCCTCGATCGCGAGTGAATAGCCTGGACGATGGAAAGTCTGGATCCCGTCCCGAGCGAGAACTCGCGTTATTAGCTAGGATAATTAACGTGTCCCCCCCCCCCCTCCCTCCGCCCATCCCCCTGCGCTCTTCTGCGGCTCTGCAATCGTTAGCTTCTAACAACCTGGAATTTCGGCCCCGTCGCGTAGATTATAGCGACAATTAGCGGCGAGCTATACCGTGACGAGATTTCTGACGTATTCCCGCCACCCCTCCGCACCCCGTTTCTTCCCCTCGACCGCAGCGAAGACACAGGCGGCGAACAGTCGAGGGGGCTGGCGGAGTGGACGGGGAACCTGGCAAGCTTCCATCGTCGAAGTCCTGGCGGAATTTATAACGAGAATCGGCTGCTGGTCCGCGGCAAAAACGCCACCGAGCGCCTCTCTGTACCGCTTAATTGCTTAATCAGACGTAGTAAATCTTACGACGCGGGCATTTACGCGCGACACGATACTACGAGGCTGGCTCGTATCCGTCATTCGCGCGGCCGATTAGCCACGGTTACCCGCGTTCGAACGTGAAACGATCGCCTCGCCGAGGCCAGGATGGGTACAATTGAAAGGGTCACGCGAATATCAGCCACCGAGAATTCGTACGACGGGGTATTTAGTGGAAATGGTCGGTAATAACAGCCCGCAAACACGCTCGACGAGACGTCAAACGGTGACGGCCGGTTTGTAATTTGCACGGCGATCGGACGGCTCCCATGGCCGATATTTTAATTATGTAATTGTACGATATCCTGCGCGATCGCTGTGATACTCTGTCTAGTTAACGGCGCACAGCGCCACGGACGTTGTGACAAACAGTTTCTTGCTCCACGATCTTTTTTCCTCCCCCTGGTGCTTTTTTTCTCTCTCTTTTTTCTTCGCGAAAAATCGATACACTCTCGTAACACGACTCTCGTTTACGGGCTCGTTAAGCGAACACCCGGTATATTAAGGGATAACTGTGGCCTGTGATGTAACGCAACACTGTAGTCCTGATCCCGATCCTCAAATGAGATGGTATCTCCGGCGTCCTGGACGCGTCGCGTACATTTGACGCGTACGCAACCTGCGAGCAGCGCGTTGCACGCACGTATACAGCGTTCCGTATTATGCCACGGAAAGGTATCGAGTGACCCTTCGTACAAATTCCTCCTCGCTCCAACGAGCCACGAGAAGTTATTTCCTATCTACGAAGGCATCAAGCCCGATGATCCCCCTTCTCAGGAATATACAATGCAATACTCTCGAGAAATGACGAATTTTTCTAATTACAAACTCGATTCTCGCGTCTAATCGTGCGACTCCATAATCGAGCATCACCAAGGTGTTTCATTATTCCAGCACGACTATTTTCTTTCGCCGCCACCCGACGATGGAGCGAAGTAAAAGGGAGTTTAGAAACGTCCGTTTGAATGTTTAATGGCCCGGCCATTATTAGACACCGGTAATACCGATCCTGGCGATAAAAGGAATTACATATCGGGAAACAGTATCGCACTCGAACGACAGGCGGTTAACGCGCGTACGCGCGTAAAGAAAATGAGAATTAGAGGAAACTATGACACCGGGCGCGCGGCAGGGGTTGACTTTTCGTCACGCGATTCGTGAATTATTCCCTTTTCTAATGGGGACAAATGATACGCCGAAAAAGAGCCGTTTCAACGTGGCAATCTTCCCGGCCGTGGAATTACCGAATATCGCGGGACGTCCCACGACGATTTTTACATTTGAATCTTGACAATGACGGCGACCCGCCCCCGGGGCTATGAAAACGTTACCCCTATCGGGCGCAATGATATCCCCCCTAGTCGGTCACTGGTGCATGAAACAGTTAAGCATCGACAATGTAAGCCAATCAAGGGGTGGATGTATAAGGGGTGTATCACAGGGCCGTGGTAATCACTTGGAATTGCGTTAAATTTTTACTCCCGCGCCCTGAGGGCCTCGCGTCTTAGTCTTTTGATGCTGGGACCGATAACTGGTTAAAGGAGATAGCCGTGGATGAGGTCCACCTTTACAGATTTCAACCACTTGCGATTGAAAGATATGCTACGAGCATCGAGATGCTTTTGTGCTGTACACGTCGAGCAATTATCACAGAAGTAAAAATGATGTGTGTGACACGTCTACTGAGATTGTTGGTCAGAGCACAGTTTCTGATTGCAGTGCTTCGCGTACAATCATCGATATTCAATCTATATTGTTAAATGGAAAGGGCACCTGTGAATTCACCAGTGCAAGTGATTAAGTTGGATTCTTCGTGGATAATTACGTGGTACTTAGACTATTCTCGAATCTTGCGCTACATATGTGCACGCAGATACAAAGGAGAGCGAAAGGACACCGCGCGCGTCCAACGATTAAACGGCGAACGTTCGTATCCAATTTAAAGTTGCCCGTGCCGGGGACTACGGGGATAAAAGGAGCCGTGCCCGTGGCCGATTGATAATTCGCCGAGTTTAGAACTATTTCTGTAACGTGCACCCCCTAGACCGCGAGGCTCCGGTTAGATTCCCTTTAGAGTGGCCTGGGCAAAGCCCCGAGGGGGTTACGAGGATATTACGGAGCAACAAAATAATAACGCGAGACCGGCCGGGGCCGTTGGCGGTGGGATAGGAAAGGCAATGGGGACGGGGGAGGTTTAGGGCGCAGCCAGCAAAACACACACGGCGACTAAAAGGCTTACGGGGTAATTTGCGACGGCTTAAGGCCGGGCCAATCTGATCCATCCCGCGTGTACACGTGAAATCTTACACCCAACCGTGCCCCGTACGATCTTCGTGCGCACCCGAAGAGACAAAAAGACAACGGAAGAAGACGAACGGAGAGGGATGAAAAGTCGAGAGGACGCGGCGGGACGGAGAGAGGCGAGCTCTGGTGGGTACCTCTTTGAAAAACGATACAGGGTTACCTCAATGGTCCTCCCCTTGCTTTCCCTTTTTTTCCCTTTTTCTCTCCCTTTTTCACTTGCTCTCTTTTTCTGTTCTCGTCGATACAGCCGTGTTCCCGTTCGTTCGGCCTCTCCTTCCCCGGTCCTTCTAACCACTTGCCCCGGCGTCCAGCTCGGTTGCCTCGCGGTGAACACGAGCCGCGGACTTCACGGGCTGTCGCGCAGAATTTGGCCGGCGAATTTTTTCTCTGGAAATGGTTAATTGAGCGTGCGCCAGTGCAAACGAGAGGTTACCAGGGGCTGTCTCCTCTTTTTGCTTCCGTGCGGGCCAGCTCGCCTCCTTCTCGCTTCACTAACGCTCCACGGGCCTCCTTATGTTACGTTTTCGGTACCTTGTCCGCGGTGTAATAGGAATTAAAGACACCCCATCGACCGATTTTTCTGGAACTCGATACACTCCCGTCGCCGTGAATTCGCCCCCTTTCCTCGACGACGACGCCGCGAACACGCGTTACGTCGCGACGAGACGGGGCGGGTGAGACGACGGAACGTTTCAATGTCGCGATCGGCCGCGCGTCCTCTTTTTGCTAGCTAAACAATCGGCTCCGATGCGATTCGCAACGGCGTCAAACACGATTCGCTGAACCGATCTCCGGGGATAAAAGACAGGTAACGATGAATGGCGAGAGAAAGGCGGCGGGCTGCGATGGCGGGCGAAAGAAAGGGTAAACGGGGAGAAGCGAGGAAGAGCATATTTCAGAAGCGAAACTTAATTTGCCCCGAAGTGTGCCACGGGACTCGAATCAATTCGAGGGCTCTCGAACCTCGGAGAGGCTCTAAGCGACGGCGCGTGCCTCAATCGGATTCCATTGAAGTTCCTCTCTTTCTCGTCACGCGATAATTGAGAGACGTCGATTGTGGTGCACTCGTTACGCCTCGGGAACTCCGGGCGACCGTACTTTTTTTTTTCGCCGACCAAACTTCGATCGATCGGCGCGCAGTTGAAAATTTCACGAGAGATCGGAACGCTTCGAGGGGTGATCGTAGGTACGCTTTCGTTGTAGCGACGCGCACTGGATACGCTGGAAGGAAAATTTGTTTCCGCTATACGGTCAATATCCCAGACGGAACTTACTCCGAGCAAATATTGTCCCACGGATTCCTCGAGAATGCAGAACAGAAATTAAAGGACGAGCACGAGCGACTGCTTCTTTTCCGATAGCGTCTTCCACGTCAGTTTGTCCGACGAAAAGAACCCCACGCATAGGTTTAGCGTACGTTAAGAGGTACTCCATGGTGTTTGCTGGCAAACACCCTTCGTTCTCGCGTTGCCTCGATGGCGCCCTTGCTGCCTTGCGCAGCGAGTCGGAGGCATTCGTCGTCGTCCCTTTCACTCGCACACACAAACGGAGTCTGATTACACATTAATTATTTACCGAGTGATTTTCTGACGTATGCGCCCTGGCCAGCTTCTCGAAAACGAGTCATTAAATTAAATGAGACGCCGGATTCTCATCGAGAGCGTGCCTGGTAAACCTGGTGCGTCTGGCGAATACCAAAAAACGCCGTTCGCCAGAGGCCAGCGACTAATATCGAGGCGATTAACGGAAAACAAGCGTCCCTGTTCGCCCGTCCTGTCCGTTTCGTCGGACGGAAGCAAACTGGCGGGCAAGGAAATACTCGATAACCATCTATAGTTTCTCAAAGGATGATCGAAAGCGGTTAATTACTCTCTTGGATCATTAAGCTGATCGGTAAATTGTCTTCGAGACGAGACGCACGGCCACTGGTTCGAGACTCGAAGTAACAAGAGGTGCGTCGTGTTCCTTCGAGCTAAATTATCCCCAGTCTCGTTTATCTCGGTCGAGCGCAAATATTCTTTCCACGACTCGTTGGACGTACTTCTCCCGCCGCCGGTTTCCGTCCGGGTTGCTCGCGATGGCCAATCAGCCGGGAGTAATTTTTCCGACCCGTGGGCAGCTCGGGAAAGCCGCGGCACGGCCTAAAACAACGGGATTAGTCTAGACGTAGCATCCGCGCCGGTGGAGGTCGGGGCAAGGATTTAATTTCCAAGGATTTTTCCCACGGAACGGTCAGCCAGCCGGATGCCTTGCTTCGAGGACCTGCGCAAACACTCGAAATGTCTATGCCGCTGTAGGAAATTATTTGTCGTTCCTGGTAGATGACCAGGATCTTTCGAGGCGGAAGACGAAACGTCGCTTTGGGAACATCTGAGAAAAATCGTCGACGATTCTTCAGATGTTTATTACTCCTCTAGCGATTGAACGTGTCAACCCTTTGCTGTGGAATTTTTCAAGTTTCGCGTCTAAAACGCGCAGTCACGAGATTCTAGAAGACGCACCACGATCCAACGGCAGTATTTTGTACCAAGACAGAAGATAAATTGATTCACTGTAGAACGGAAAGAGAAATTACAGCTTTCGAAGACTCGGTCGTTCGTGAGTCACCCACGATTTTCGTGTCGCTACAAGAACGGCAGCAAAACGCGGGACGCCTTTCAACCGAAGAGGCGAATCTCGAGAACAAAAAGAAGACGGGGGAGGATCGTTTTTCTGTGCACTCCGCTTAAAAATCTTCTCAAACAGATCGAGATTTCGGAGCTGAGAACAGAACGGAAGAAAGCGAGCGGGGACCAACGTCAGTGGATACTCTTTGTTCGCGGGTAAACATTTGCCCGGTTTCTCGGGAGGCCGTCCGAGGGGGTGACAGGAAGACGAAAACGATCGTCGGCCCGCAAACGAGGCCACTCTAGACGCCGGCCACGTTCACCCGTACGCTTTTAGACGCCATGTTGCGGCGGAACGAGGCTTCCCCCGATCCTGGCCCGGATTAAAATACTGCAAATCATGGGCTACCTGATGAACGCACCTCGCGCTCCTCCCGGCCGTTCTATTCCTTCCTACGTTTTCGAGCCACCGGATATATGCGCTCGTACATCGCCGCAGTCGTAGAAGAACCGAGCGGTGGATGAAATTTTCGCGAATGCGCGGATGCCACGATTCGTCACGGCGCTTCTTCGCCGCGCAGCGCGTTCGTCGTTTCCTTTCGCGCGTAACGGCGCAACGCGAACGAATGTTCGCTGGCTGCATCGGTGGTGATTCACTCGTCAAATTCAACGCTACTTTCAGTGCGTCCATTAAATCTTATCAGCGCGTGACGCGCCACGCGAGGAACGGAGTACACGATCGAGGGTGGAGGGCGGTTTTTTCGTTCCTTTTGAGACAGACGCGTGTTGATACGCGGAAGAACGAGAAGAGAGGGGAGGCTGGAGGCTGTTTCAGCGAAGAAAGGACTACTACGTAAAGAGCATCGGGACCGAGTCGGCCGAGAGGGCCCGTATCGTTTTAACGTCTCTATTAGCGGCTATTAAAAATGAGCTAGGAGAGGAAAAAAAGCGATGAAACGAGGGCGAGGGGCAGGGCGGCGGCGGGGACGAGGCGAGGGGGTCCCGGTTGCTTGAAATCGCGGGCCCTCTGTTCACATGCCGTCTCCTCCTCGTACCGGTATCCAGTTACCTTTTGTGGAGGCCTTCGTGTAGCTCAGATTTTCGAATGATATGTTCACCATTGTGCGCACCGGGTATTTAGCATGGCACGGGGTTGGTAGAAATGTAGAGGGTCCGCGGAACTGGGGCGGCTAGGGGGCAGGGGGCGACGGGCTCGTACGACGGCACGAAAATCTACGCTGCGTTCAGGACACGGGGGTAGATTCTGTTAAAATGATATCCCCCGTCACTCTAGTAGAGTCGAGGATAGATCCGATTCTGATATCAGGTTGAAATTGATCGTTCCCCCTTTTTTTCTCTCTTTCTGTTGTGCCCCGGGAGAATCGTAGAAACTAGTTCCTGCAGAGACGAGGGGTGGTGGCTGGCTTCGAGATTCTTTTGGGGAACAGAATCGTCAACGTTGCTGGAACATATTTTTATCTCTGCCTCGATTGCTTCGATTTACTTGAACTTCCGCGTATTAACGACGCTTGCACGAAACATATCGGTGAAATTGCTCGGCGACGAACGACTGAAAAATCATCGGATTGCTGGTAAAAGCCGTGAAATTTTCAATTATCGCATTTTCCTCGGCTCTAACGCGGACAGATGTACAAGTGTACTATTATTGTTGCCCGCGAAGAACGATCGAATCACTCTTTAAAGAGGCTGTCAGTGGCGTCACGAAAACCCGGGATCCTTTCACCGAGCAAGCAGTTCCTCGATCGGAGATCAATCGTGGGGCTTCCAGAAGGCAGACCGGCAAGGACGACCATCTTGCGCGTAATTACAGTAGCTTCCGTCACGGTTTTGAGCCCCCGTCGCCGTCCGCGTGTGCATAATACTTTACAACATACACGGGAGGGATTACAAAAGTGACTCGTCATGCGGCGTAAATACTTAACGGCGGGGCGCATCCTCATCGCAGCGGCGGCACCGGCGTTCCTTAACGTTGCACCTGATACTTTCCACCCGACGAGAGGGCCACCGCTTGATGAATTTCTTTTTTAATCATGCCCATCGGCACCGTCGAAAACTTACCGCGTCACCTGTGATAGCTCTCGTTTCGAGCTGTTCGACGCGGTTCCTCGATTCGCCACGCGAATACCAACCCCGTCGACGCGTGCACGCGCCCGACACATGCCCCGCGAATATATTAACCGCGAGTCTGCGTGGCGTAAAAAGGCGAAAAGGAGAAAGAGAGAGAGAGAAGGAAAAAGAAGAAGGAGCCAGGCTCGTTGCGAAATTCGTCGGACCGTGGGCAGTTTTTCGCTCGCTAGCTCGTTGAGTTTTAACGAGCGGCCGGACCGTGAACACCGATATCCCTCGTTAACCGCGGAAATAACGCGGAGGAGCCACGGTTTTCTGCCGCGAGCCGACTTTCTGGTAATGTTCCCGCGTTTCGTAAATGGAGCAATGTTGAAATTCCTCCCGTTTCATTTGTGCTACTATTACCGACGAGTCTTTTGGGGCGAGCGTGTCGCAAGGATTATCGCAACGTTTCGCAAGCGTTGCAGCTACTCTCGAGAACTCTCAGTCGATGATACATCATCGGCCATCGATTTACCGCTGATGAAGCAAGCAGGAAAATTGCTCGAATTTCTCAAAGAGGACGCGATTCGCTCTAATGTCTCGTCGATCGGGTAACTTCGCGATGTTCGACTGTGAAAGCCACCAAGTTTCTGATTCGTGGATGCGACAAACCAGCGAACGAACGGGGGGAATTTCTTTTTCGCCCGGTTTATGAATCGCGTAAAGAATCAGACGAATTATCCGGCGGTATTCACGTCGAAAAATTGACACCGTAAGCTCGAGCCTCCGCACTTTAATGCCACGACATTAAGACGGCTTGAATAGGGACGACGATCGGTGGACGAGCACTAAGTGGAACAAAACGGGAGAGGCTGGCACATAATAAGTCGCGCCACGCTCGTGCGGGTGTCTCGTGAAAGGGCCAAGACAAAGGGGGAGCGGTCTTGGGGCATAATTAAAACGCGTCGAGTGTCCCGTTGATGCGAGACACGATGAAAAAAAAAAAAAAAAAAAAAGATAAAGGGAAGAAAAGGTACCGCGGACAGAAAGGAGGAGGGAGAGAGAAAGTGGAGGAACTGGAGGTACGGGTTCGATTACCGTGTCCAACGCGTTTCAAACAGGTCCACGTGAGAGTGGCCTATGCTCGAATCGCGTCTGGCTACCACCCTTACCTTCCTCTGTGCCCTCGGAATCGAATAAATCGCTTTCATACCTTCGTCAGTGGAATTGACGTCTCGTTATGTGTTTCTATTTATAGAAAGTGTGAAGGGAATGTCGAATTTACAGAGGAAGTGCGTGGACCAAGATCGTAGCGCTAAGCCCAGGTAGAGATGTACTACCTGTACTGTGCTGCTGATCGATTGACGCGATCATCGAATTAATTAAACGGTTATCGAACAATTCGCTTTATACGATTAAGTTGCATCGACGGAACGATTGGAAAGTAAACCGAAATAAACTATCGGAAGCAAAACTACGAAGGCGTGAACAAGATCTCGCGCGATAGGCGTTCAGCCTGGCAGAAAGATGAATCAGCCCGAGAATCGCGACTCCTGGCGCGCCTCCTCTTTTTGGAGCGTGAGGAAGCACCGGGCGATCCAACGATTCCCGTTCGAGCAGAGCGAACCTGTTCGAAATCACTCGAGGTGTTACCGTGGTAACAGCGCGGGCTCGAAACTCGATTAGCAAAGAAAATACGGGAGTATCTCAGGAGCCCTGGCGTCGAATCGATCTGGAGCGAAGAGGCTTTTAAGGCGACCACAACATCTCGTTGTCCCAGCCAGCCAGGAGAACGATTCCCCTTTCTCTTAATACCCGATCGCGAGGGAGGCGTTTCCATCGGGTTAGCGAGAGTCGATTCTTCCACGGTGTTTCCATTTTGCCGCGTTACACGATTACACCGTCAGAACAGAGGGAGAAATTATTTCCACGTAAGCTCGCGGTATTTGCGGTTTCCATCTTCGTCCCGGAGGTGGAAATTCCGCTTCGCCCGCGGCACGGGGAAGACGAGTCCAGGTGCTCGTCGGCAAAGTGAATTATAATATGGATTTTCTTCGCGACGTTCTTCCCGTTCGATGCGTTCCGCAGCCGCTCGTGGGTGGCGCGATGAATAATACTTTCCTGTCGACAAGTCGGGACATCCGTTCCGATCGTGCCGCGACCGTTCGTCATTTATCTCTGACCGCGGAGGATGAGTCGCGTGAGAAGCCTCGCGGAGCGTTTCTGTATCTATCCGTGATCTCACGAGTAATGAGCTGGATCCTCCTTTTGTACGAACCCGTCGCCGGGAATCGTCGTTACTCTCCCGTGAATCCCTTTTGCTCACCTGGGAAGGACGAGCCCGCTCATTAATTATAAAGCCAGCGCCGCGGCGATGACTGAAAACAAAGTGTTTTCGCTGCGCCGCGAGTGCATCCACCCAGGGCCCGTCCTAGGACGTGAGCGAATTGAAATTCTCATCGCGAGCGACGCGCCTACGCGGGGATCCGCTCCGCGGCGGGGCTGACCGACTTGCTGCCAATAATCGGCGACCTCTCTCGTTAACCCTTCGACGGGAGACGCATGCCGGAGTAACCGATCTCCGACGGAACGGTGGAAATCGTGGGACGTCTTGGAAAATTCAGCACAATTTTTTTTGCGAATTATTAACGCAACGTCCTGAAATAATTTGCAGAAATTTTCCAAGACCTCCCACAATTTCGACTCTCGCGAATATACGCATCTCAGCGTGGTATCTCTTCGACGCCAATGAATTGTACTGGTAGAAAGTGAAATTGGAAGAAACGAGAATGGAAAGAAGGATATCCCGGGGTGGAAAGTAATACGGTTCCGTTTCATAATGTTTCAGAATGCAACAGCAATCTGGCACAGGAAACGGGAATACACGGCGCACACTGAGTCCCGGGCCAGGCGGCAGCGATTCAGAGGACTCCGACATATCTCTCGGCGGTACGTCGCCGCCGTCACCGAGTTCCTCGCCTCCGCCAACTCATCAACCATCTCCTGTTCCTCTCGGGCCTCTTGGTCCTCTGCCACCTCCATCCTTAAATTTCCGCTTCGATCCTTCGCAATCGCAGTTTCGATTCAACCACGCGACGGCCTTCAAATTCCCGCCGACGGGCTTCCGGTTTGGACCGCACAGCCCGCAACACAATCATCCGAACATCTCAGGCGGCGGAATCTTCAGGCTGACGGAAACGAGCCCGTTCCAGGCCGTGGGGCCCAGAGGTGATCTCGGATCGAGGTGAGTGGCTTTTTAAAACCTTACTCTTTAATCGCACGGCCTCCGATTAATCGAAACCCAATAGAATCATCAGAAAGAGATTGTCTTAGTTATTCGCAAATTTTATAAATCAATTGAAAGGCTATTGTTTTAGAGCCTTGGTTGCATTAGTCCACGTTCTCAGCTTCGACTCGGTTAAATTCAAGTATCTTAATAATATGAATCCGTTATTAACTCATTGCGACCGATTGTCTTCGTTATTCGATAATTTTGTAAATTAATCGAAAGGCTATTCTATAGAGCCTTGGCTGCATTAGTTCGCGTTCCCAGCTTCGACTTATTCGCGAGACTCTCCTCTGAATTTCCCATCGAAATCCTCGTCTCAAGCCACCGTTCTTCAATTTGCAGATTGCCAGACCCGCTAGGACTACCGCCACCAAGGCTGCACCCGCACGACGGCCTCCTCCATCATCCGCACGTGCAGCATCAGCTACCGGAAGGAATGTCGAGGATATCGGAAGGCTCGCGGCTCTCCGATGGGGGCATCTCGCGGCTCTCCGACAGCCTATCGGAAGCGCACAGCCCGCCGTTGATGGCGACGAACCTGTCCGTGACGGGTCCGCTGAGGGTTGCAGTCCCGAGCCCTCACACCCCTTCCTCGCGGGGCAGCCCGCCATCCAGTCAGCCGACTCCTCAGGGTCAGTCTCAAGGCCAGGGATTGATAAGGGTCGCGACGCCCCCGCCGCCGAATCCGAAACCACCGCAGATCCACAGACCGTTCTCGCCAGCGTGATACGACAACGGCGACGAGTCGGTGGAAATCGTTTCGAGCGAAACGGAGGACGATCGGTCCGTGTCGTCCAGGAAGATCGCGAGCGGGGACGAGCAGCAGTTCTTCGAGAAACGTTTCGAGGTTTTGTGAAAATCAAATGGAACCGAAATTGCGGAAGCTGTCGGAGCGCGCGAACGCCGTGGAACCTGAGGGAACAGCGAGACGCTTTCGTGGCTGCGAACTCCGACAGTGCGGGGATACGTGAGAGAATCTTGTTCCGACCGTGGAAACGGTCGTGGTTCGCGTTCGAACTGTTCGTTGCCAAGTGTCCGATGACGGGACGAACGTTTTCGAGCTCGAATTCATCCGTAATTGAATGTTACACGGGGGAAACAGTGGCCAGAATTTTCTAGTTTACGGTGCGTCGTTAGATAGATCGCACGGGCGGACGTGTGCAATTATCCGGAGATGAAAGTACGCCAGTGATCGTCGCGTGTAAATAGCCGTAACGTCGAGGAACGATGATCACGACGGAAGGTGGGACACATTTTTCGTTGAACGAAAACCGAGCGCGAGACGATCGATCCGCTTCGAAGCTGCAAACGAACTCAGTGTAGTGGTGTCTTTTATTTCCTTTTCCCCTCTATCGTTTCGTAGTTTGTACATATAACGATGCTTGCGATAAGAAAAATGATGTTGTTCGGTGTAATCGTTGCCCGAGACTGTCGCGAGCGTGGCTCGTTTAAATGATTAACTCGAGAGAGGAAAAGGATGCTAATTGCGACGATGTAGAAGTACGAACGGCCTAAACGTAGACTGAGGCCAAGTACTAGCTTGGAAACTAACTCCGTTCACTGTAAGATTCACGTACATACGCGACTATCATAAGTGAGCCTTCTTCTCTCGTTAGAACGTCCAGGAATGTACCGAGAAACGCATGAAACGATCCAACGAGACTAGCGACCCGTTAAAATCATCCGAACGCACCTTTTCAGCGAGTCGAAATCGCACAACGTCGTTTGCCGAAGAAAGAGTCGCCGGAAGTGAACTGGAGCACCCGGTCGGAGAGCTAATTTAAGATACTTCGCGAGACTCCCTCCCATTTAGCTTAAGTAGAGATTAGCGATTTGTAAATTTCCTTAATCGACGCGATCCTTGAAGAATCGTATACTCGAAGAGTACAGAGTGTAGCACACGGCACGAGGATAACGATTGTCGGGGAAACAGAGCCGATCGATGGATCCACTCGAGCCACGAGTGGTCCCCATTCCCCCATCTCTCTTTGTAGATACAAACACGGACACAAGACATAAGTTAGCTGAAATTTCTTGTATAATCACCCCGTCCCTCTCCCCACCCCCCTATAAATATGAACATACTACAGTCCACGTATACATAGGTACCTTACGTAAAGACTATTAACACGAAATTATACATATATAAATATACGAGGAGAAGATGAGAAGCATTATTATTATTAATATTATTATTATTAATATTATTATTAATATTATTATTTGCGACTGTACATACATTCACGCGAAAATATATTAACAGATTATTATGAACATTACAACAAATCTGTGCTGTCTGTCTTCAATTACCAAACCGATCATCACAACACTCTCTCTGCTCCGTTCCCAAAACCCGCGACCTGGGGCACGTACGCGTGTCCGCGTGTCTGCTCTTCAAAATCCGCCAAATTCACCCGGCGCGATCCAAAATTGATGAACGGCTCGTTAAAATCATGCGGTTCGTTCCCGGCAATTATACCCGCGTTTGTCACTCGTTCGCCGCCCAATTCGCGCCCGTCAATTGTATCTATTAATATCGTTATTTCCGCGAGCCGGGCTAATTCGCGAGCCCGCTGTCGGGCTTTGATCGTTGCCCTGGCGTCGCGCAGCCCGACGCGCGATAGACGCGGTGGCGTAAACGCGCGTGGAAGCAATTAAAATAACTTTCAGCCGGGGTGAGAAAGAGCGGGACGATTCAGGTGGCCTTCCCACAATTCGAACGACTCGCGTGGCCGCCTCTGCTCTTCTTCGCCGTGGGTACGACCCGGCGAATTCGCAGAGTCACCCAGCTTCCTGTTAGCGAACCCTGAGAAGAAGACGACGACGACGACGACGACGACGACAACGACGATGACGATGACGACGACGACGATGGGGAAGAAGCAGAAGTCGCGCTCGAAACGCACCAGTCTCTTTCCGTCGAAGGTCAATGGGTGTACGCGTACGCGTCGCCCGCGATCGCGAAGGGACCAAGGGAAGAGACGGAATGCGCGAGAAAGAGACGCGAACCAGGACGAAAAGAGGGAGAGACAGAAAGGGACAGGGCGATCGGGCGTAGGAAGGTTATCGACACGACTACAGCTGGAGAAACAGAGTAGGAGAACCGAGAGGAGGATGGAGAGACACAGTGGAAGGGAGAGAGAGGGAAAGAGGCAGAGGAAAAGAGTAGTTGCGCGATAACGTGGCGTGGGCGGGTGTCGCTGACAAAATGGACCAATCAGCTGGCTGGGTCGCCTTGTAACCGATCCCGCGGGTTAACCAGGAACCAGGAACATCGACCAAGACTCTCCAAAAAGCCGATATGCCCAGAGCGCACGCCTAACCGTCCTCGTCATCGACTCCACCCTGCCCGCTGATGCTTCCACATGCGACCACTTTCTCCTTCCCCTCTGTCCCTCTCTTTCACTTACCCTTCCACTCTCGCGGATCTACCGTGCCGCGTCGCCTTTCCTTCTCGCGATATCGCGCTTCGTCTCTCCTTTTCTTTCGTTCTGTGGTATACGTACACCAGTGTGGTTTCTCTCCGCCTCTCTCTCTCTCTCTCTCTCTTTCTGTCTCTCTCTTTCTCGCTCCGCGCTTGGCGAAAGTTCTCAGCAGCTGGATGGATTCCTCGCTAGAAGATGGAGTCGTTAGAGGCCCCAGAAACGGCGTAGACGTTCTCCCGCGGCTGGCTCCGCGTTTCGCCGACTAGTTGTTAAATTACTTCGATGAAGTTGCCGTAATTGAAACTGGTCGTTCAGCGAAATGTGTTTAGAGGCGGGCATCGAGAGAGCTAATCGCCCCGTGAACGCTTATCACCGGCTGATAAACGGCGGACGTTCGATTTAAAGATATCGCCCGGGACCGATTACCGTTTACCGATTGAAATAACGGAAGAGAACAATGCCTTCCGCGCGGCGGGGCTCGTTCGGACGTTTATCCGGACGCTGGCGTCGATTCGATCGGGGATAAATTACCGTATCATGTCTGAAAACGGAGTGGTGCCTCTGTACTTTAATGGCAACGCGAACGACTCTCGTTCCCGGGCGCAGCGGAGATAGCGAGCGTTAAATGATGACGAGCTATTAATTCCAGGTTTCTGCTCGTTCCTTTAAAAACAACCTTCCTGGCCTTCTTGATAAGCATCGTCTGCGATTCAACGAGCGGAAGGCGGGGGAACCGTTGTGCAACAAACACGCACCGTGAACAATGCCTCGTTCCAACGTCGCCGCCACGGATCGGATACGCAGCCGCGGACGCAGTCCTCGGCTGCGGGGGAATGAAAGGATGAATGTCGCGATTATCGATACGCATCGGTCCCCGTGGTGCCGTTTTCAAGGTACATCCCCAATATGGCGTGAAAAGGACCGTATCGTCTGCCCTCGTTCGCCCCGCGTCGCCGACGTCTCTGTCGCACACTGGATGCCCACGGTCGCCTTGCCGGTCGTGTTTTGACAGTTGCTGCTCTGACACCTCTGGCGCATTCATTAGAACGTGGCTCTCAACCGCAGGTAACCCACGAAGGGTGCGGATACGATCGTGGCGACGAGCGTAAACTCGTCGCTCGCGTTGCGTCCCTTTTCGAGTCGAGCAAATACAATCTTTCAGACCCTGATGAAACTTTCTTCGAAATTCGCACTTCGAGGAACGTGTCCTAAGTCTGTTAAAGCAAGGAACGAAAGTGTTCCGCGTCCATCGCGGGGACGAAACTCTTCTACGCTCTCCTATCGCGCCATCGAAACAGCATCGCTCCGTTTCGATCCGCCGTTCGAGAGAACGTCCGCGTTAAAATCCTCTTTCGCTATCGTCGTCGAACGATCGAACGGCGGACCATCCGACCCGTGGCATTATCGTGGCGTCCAGATAAACAAACCGGAAACCGTGGTCTATTAGGAGCCGTGGCGCTCTAGTTGAGAGACTCTGATAGACATCCAGCTGTCCGGATTTAGATGTTAGGATAATGCAGTGTGGTCGGGGCCTTACAACGAAATAATGTAGTCCACTCTGAATGGCGGAGGCCCGGAACGAGCGTGGCCTGAGGGGCGAGCGGGGAGATAGGACGGGCGTCGACGGAGGGAAAAAGAGAAACGACGTCGAAGGAAGAGGGAACGAGATCGGGGAAGAGTATCGACGGAGTAACCATTTCTCTAGTGGTTATTTGTAGACAGATTCGACACCGTGACAATGCCGCGGAAATCATAATGGGGGCCCACAGGGTCCCCGCTATGGGAGGCCTTAGTGAGATTACGATGCCCACCAGGTATTTGTTGTAGGTCTTAGGCCGGCGCTGGGGTGCCATGGAGAGGTGTGAAAGTGATGGTAAATCTTCGCAGGATCTTTTTAAAATCGCTACCCGCCATTGTTGCGGTAAGAAGTTTTTCAGGCTCTGCGTTTCTCGCCCCCCCTCTCTCCCTTTTCTACCCCCTCTGTCTGACGGAGCTCGTGCACGTTCTATATTTTCGATCCGCTCTTCCGGCCTTGTCGGCGAGATCATGGTCTCTTGGCTGCTTAAGGGTGCGAGCGAGCCAGAACGCGGGAAGAAAAGGGAAAAGCCATGGAACGCGTCGAGAGAAATCGGTATTGTGCCGGGGAGATTGCGACGTGGAAGAATAATGGCGCAACGGTGACGCAGAACGATCGGCTATGCGGCAAATCGCATTTTGATTTCTCTATCCCGGCCCAAAGCTCCCGCAAAGCGCATAAACAATCTTTTCACGTGTGAAAATTGTAGGCAATACCTGTGCCGCGTCCCCAAACCGTACGTTCCACGGTCAAGAATTTTATTCCATCTCGATTGTTTCGCTCGCCAGTCTCCTGGACCATCTGATCGTGGACCCGAACGTATAATCGTACATTCTCGAAATGTCTCGCATGACCCGCTGCAACCAGTAATAAACAGGCCCGCTGGCGAATTACGAATTCGAAAAATCGACGTGTCGGATTTCATCGTGGGTCTCGCATTCGAGTTCACACGGGGTTAATGAGAGGTTAGATATAACTCGCCATTCTGGGCCATAATGCGACACCGGCGTCCGTTTAATTTAAGTATATCCCGTGCATAGGATTTCAATGGGGGTGTGTCACGCGTCACCCCTGGCCCCTTTCGGCCAGGCCCTGCGACAACTTCGCATGGGAAAAACAAAATATTTAGCTAACTGGAATAACTGGCTGAAAACATTTTCGTTTCTCAATGGATTATCGTATCGTGACAAACATCGCCTTCCTCCTATCGAACGAATAATGAATTTCAATCGATGTTTCAAACTCTAAGATCGAATTAAAAAATGTAGGTCGCGAAAAATGTAAAAATGCGGGGCTGAAGATTTGCAAAAATACGAACGGGTATGAATAAAGTTTCCGCAGGCGGAGAAAAGCTTTCTAGCTTCCACGTCTGAGCTGTCACGTATCTGGACCCGGTATATATGGATATGTCAGGCGTCACTACCCTTGCGAGGTACTAAGCCGCTTAGCACTATGGGGTTTATGCTGTATTATGTTCGATGGGGTATCTCCTAACTCTGTAGAACTTACATGGGAATCCGTACCCCGCCTACCGTGCGTTATCTTATCCTTCGACCATGCATATGGTACCAATGCGATGTTCTCCAAAGTTCGGTGTAGCTTGACGTTGCGCGAACATCACTGGCAAATGGACGACTCCATCAGTACACGTAACAAACGGAATGGACTATCGAACGAAGAGTGATAAACTAAGATCGTAACGCATCGACCAATTAATTGGACTTTCATTGTCGCGTCTGAGTTTGCACACAAAACAACCCCTAGCGTCGCGATCCACTTCCCTCTTTCCTTTTTTCCAACCGCGAGCCCCCCCCCCTTTCAGCAACAGGACCGACAACATTTTGAGGAAGTTTCTGACGAGGGTATTACGCAAAACTGTATCGGCTTTTCCGTGTTTTGATTTCGCTCGGAAAGCGATGGAACGAGTACGAAGGGTGAGAGGAGGACAGATACTTAGCCGAGGACTAACAGCAGGCTGCGGATTAAAGGGGGTGAAATGTTATTATTGCAAGGGGTACGTCTGCGGCCGTGAGTACTAAGTAGCCCGGTTAAGTATGTTGTTTAAGCCAACATTCTAAGTAACCATCCCTCAGAGAAATTGCCGTGACGGCATCGTAGCCAAGTCGAAACTCTGTTCCGTGGAATACTTTGGCGTCGAAGTGCCCCTGTCCAGATGGCTCTCCTAATACCCCGTTTTTCGATAGGCATCGCGGAAAATCGAGACACTGTGTGTCATGATACGCGACGGGGTAAAAAGGGTTTCGTCGAACTTCGTCGGGAAACTTCCGACATCGTTTTTCAACGACGCGCGCCGTGAAACGGACTT
Source organism: Xylocopa violacea (assembly GCA_963969225.1). NCBI lineage: Eukaryota > Metazoa > Arthropoda > Insecta > Hymenoptera > Apidae > Xylocopa > Xylocopa violacea. The sequence goes on along the minus strand of CAXAJV010000020.1, from coordinate 8,988,917 downwards.
ACGTCAGGTTCGCTGCGACGCGTTCTCTTTCTCCCATCCGACGTCTGTCCATCGTTCTTTGTAACGGGACCGTCGAACGGATGTTGAACGATAAATTTCACCGTTCGAGGAAACCAATCCCGTCCTTAACTTTCGATTACGGAAACGTACAAACGGAGGCCACGAGACGCTCACTTCCTGACGGAAGGAAAGTTCTATCGTGTATCAAACGCGTCGCCGTTAAACCGTGTTGAACGAATAATCTTGCCGGCAAATTGCAGCTTCTAAGGCGAGAAGCTTTTGTACGACAGGAAATGCACTTCCTCGGACCGAGATTAAAATACGCTATTGCCGCTATTAGAGGCGAGTTTGAGCCTTTACTTCAAGATAGAACGGTAACAGACGTATAATTTCCTGGAAGCTTTGAATTGAACAACTCTCTCGCACCGCGGGGCCGAGTGAGACGAGTGTAACCAGCTTTCAAAGCTTTGAGGGTGAGGAAGCTCATTAACGAGAGCTTTCTGTTCCTTCGTGCCCGTGGACCGTTACTTCGACGCGCCTTCCATCCACCACCCGATACCCTTAACGGGGCTGCTGGGACCGGTTTCTCCCTTACCCTTTCGCGTCTCCTTTCAGCGCCTCCGTCGCCCGAATTCCTTATTTACATAAATACGAGAGCTTTAATAGCCGTGAATTGCGGTAAATTTACCTTGCCGCGTTTCAACGTATGCAATTTCCCCGTTGCAGCCTGAATGAAATAACTCTTCGACGCGTTCGACTCTTCGAGGTCTTGAAAAACGACCTGGAGCGTTCGCAATTATATCGGTACAGATGTTTGTCTCGAGATACGGGTCGACGTTAAAAATGTCTGGAAAACGAAATTACTCTGCTCGCTGGCGGGCTAAAATTCATCCCCTGTATCGATCGTACATCGATTCCACCGATTTCCTCGAACTCCTTATCGATCTCGCGGTAATAAAAGCGATCGTTACGACAAAGCCACGGCAGAGTACCGTTGACCGTGATTACTACCGCTTTTAATGACACTTTCTTCGGTGACTTGTAATAGTACTATACGGGCGCGTCGATCGTAATTATTCCTCCTCGTTACGATCGAATGAGTTCAATTAAACGGTGGGTACGTCTCTCTGGACGCTCCTATATCAGTGCTCGCGTAACGTTCGTTAACGGACGAACTTTCCCACGAACAATTACGCGCGGCATTGCTCATTTTCCGTCCCGTTTCGAAATAAAAACCGTCCAACGCCCAGCCCCCTGCACCCTTCTCTGAACGAAATCTATATTTTCCTTCCCTCCACGAGGGAACGGATTCAGCCGCGTCGCTCTTACAGAAATCGCAGGATCTCCGATCCACGAATCCGCAGAAAAGAAACGTGACGAGCGCGAACGAAGGATTCCTAATTCGTCGTACGTGACTTGTGCTTCTGCGTCGGCTGCTTTTTACCCCTTTACCCACCCCTCCTTCGCACCTCCTCGCGGGCGGGGAAAAAGTTTAAGTATCCCGGCTTGACTTAAATACAGACAGCGAGATGTGGTTAATGCAACCGCGAAATAAAGGGCGTGGTTTTAACGCGCAGCCGAGGATTGGCTGTTGAACTTGGCTACCCGGTCGATACTGGTCGACTATATCTGCCAGGCCTGTATACTTGATACTTATCCGGCGGAGCGTGTATGTACATCTGATCTCTCACCGTTCGCGAAGAGGTGTTGGTACCCCCTGGCCAACAGGATCGACGCGACAGGGCTCGATGGGTGGAAGATGGTCGATTAATCCCGCGTACCTTCGTTTTTCCAGATCGATCACCATCGTTCGAGGAAAAACAATGTACCTGGGCGATGAGAATCGAGAAGATGATCGCATTAATCGTATCAACAATCAAATTTCCCGGTCTAATGGCGGCAAGAAAACGGAACGTGATTCCGTTTGATGGATGCGTACGTCGCGATACATAATCGTAATTAATTTCTATCGGTGCTGGTGCCTGGACGCGCCGCGAAAGTGATCGAGTATTCTTTTATTACACGGTTTATTATTGTATCGCGTGGTCGTTTATTAATCTTACTTACGAGCAGTTCGTTCTGTTAACGGCGATTAGTCCTCGAACTATTATCCCCTCGGATGCCTGGGCGAAACGCGTCCCATCGCGGATGGAGCAATCTCAGCCGCGTGCAGTAATCTGGAGTACGAAAAAAGGGTTCCACGGCCGGCTGAACGAGCCGCGGACGATGATCAATCTTGATTTCTTAATGCGACATTCATAGGCGGTGATTAAAATCTTCTTAATGACACCGCGACTTTCATCGCACGGATTGCGGATTAACTCACGCGATTGTCCGCAATTTGCAGCCGTTAACGAGGATTTCTAATTCAATAACGCTCGTGGACCAGAGGACGCGTCTGGTATCAGCCAGGTACGTTTCTCTTGACGATCACGTGATCGTATGCGGCATCGATGCAAGGAATAGCATAAATACAATGAAATCCAGTCTTGTATGTTCTCTGACACGGATTTACCGCTGTAAAAAATCATCTCGATCGCGTTCACCGACGCTGCCCCTGCAGCAAGTCGACGAACGACCGACCGGAAAACTTATATCGCCGCACAAAAGCGAGTAGGTTAGTATAATAACGCGATATCCATAATAAACGCGACCGGTATCCCTTCATTGAGGGCAACAATGCCTCTGATAGATGAGTTAATCGGTAAGTTCCTCTCCGGTGGGGCGAGGGGCCCGACTTGACGTTTCATGTTTCATTGTGCGGCATCGTTGGTCGAGGACGTCGACGACGACGATGTCGACCGTTCTGATGAAGTCTACTCCGACAGAGAACGACTCGGAAAACGCACGGTGTATCGTAGAAAAGAAGAATAAAATCGACGTTGTTCTAATTAAGAACCGACAACCACTCTCGTTTCCAATTTGTTTCGATTCACCCTCTGAGAGTCTTTAAGGGTTGAAATTCACGGAGCGCGATGCAGAAGTGTTTTCTAATTAAAATTTCGATTTGAACGCAGCAAGAAGCGGATGATTGCGATCCTGGGCCTCAGTTGTTGCATTAAAGGCGAGTAAAAGCTGAGTCGTCGTAAATATTTCCAATGCAACCCTTCGAAAAGTAAATATCTCGAATGTAAAATATACAATCTTCGTTTCGTGGCTGTAGCTACGTTATATTCGCACAAGGAAGTCTATGGAACATTGCCTCGAAGGTTTCACGGCTCCTATTATCCGGATCAGTAGTTGGCAGTGGTTCCCAATATCAAGCTCGACCGAATATTTTCCCTCGCGATTCCCTTCGATCGAAGGGTGGGACAGTTGGGAACTACTGATCGCCAGAGAGTAATTCATCAGAGAGGATGCTGGGACTGGCGGACCACCCTCCTCTTCTTCGTGGTTTTCTACCGTTTCTCATTTTCCATCCTTGTTTCACCCGTTACATCCCAGTTGTATTCCAACTCTGTGACGGCCAACGAGGTCAAGCCGCAGCCTGTGGTTAATTTGTCCCTTCTTTCGCTCTTGTCCTGGCGCTAAAAGTCGTTGATCATCTCTTTCCAAACGTTTCGAACGAGCCGGACGTTCGCGCCATCGCTGACAACATCTTCCAGCGATGCAAACTTTAAGAACGATTTAGAACGGATCGAAAGTTCTCCGCGATCCCGAGAAATTCTTCCGTTGAACCCTCGAGAATTCAATAATCGCCAGAGAGAACGTTCGTCCTCGTTGGTGTAACTGCACGCAAACCACGACCGACTGCAGTCTAAACGACAAGAGGGGAGGCAAGCTATATTAAGGATTGATTGACAAACAGGCTGACCCACATTTGCGAACGAACGCGAACAGCTCGCGTTTATAACCGAGTCCTTAAAAGACACATTTCGTGCGGATAATGATACGGCAACCGTTCGAGGAAGCAGAAGTGGCACGTGTCCGCGTTTAATTCGTGAATTCCAGCCTGCTGAAACTGAAAGAAACTGTTCCTGGAAAATGGACGCCTTTTTTGGCAAATTACTCGGTCGCGTGAACGAGACAAGCATGGATGCTTGTTAAAGCGATGATTAAACGACCGCGATCCTTGCGCGATCCTACAGGAAGGAGTATGATATATATATATATATATCTGTATCGATACAGGTCTCTCGCCAACTAAAGTAATACTCCGGTTTTTAAATCGTCCAGGAGCGAACGGCTCCTCTAATGGATTCCGAGAACCACCTCCCGACGAGCTGGTTACCATTTTCTTTTTCTCGCCACCTCGAACCGATCGAATAAATCTCAACTTCGGCGATCCGAGCGGCCGCTACTCAATTTCCTGTACATGTAAATCCGTTTGAGGAAAATAAAACGTCCCCGACCGATAAAACTGGTCCACGGAATCTCGATTATCCCGCAATCAATTATAACGTTCTTTCCGAACGGTGAAACGAATCCGAACGATTCCGCGCGGCGAAAGGATTCGTGATTGCGGAAGTTGCAGCGGGTCCTTCCCTCCGCGGAGGCTTGTCCCTGCCTCCTCCGCCTCCGCCGCCGTTCCATCGTCCGGCGAGCAAATTGCCTCATTCCGCACGGAAGAAACGGAATCGTTTTGTCCTGGCAGGCGTCTCTAGTCGATATTAACTCGAGCCACGGACGATCTGGCCCGTCCCTGATGATTTCATCAGGCCCGTCTCCGCAGGATCATCATACTTTGTAACCGCGCGGCAAAAAGCAACTGCTCGAGCAGGACACGCCAGGAAATATATGCCCGTAATACGGCGTGGATTCAACGCGTCCGCGCGCAACGGGTGACGTATGATGATAGTGTGGCCCAGGAGAATCAAGATGGCCGTAATAATATCATTATCCCAGTGGTCTCCATCGGTCGTTCGGGGCCCGGAGTAAGACATTTACCGTAACGACCGGCCATTCGTTATCGAGTCCCCGGCTTGCCTAACCTCTGTAGGAACCGCGACACCGACAGAATGCTCAACGGAAGGTCGTAGATACCATCTACCCCGTTGATGCATCTCTCGATCTCGGATGCGCGCGCTAACGCGCCATCGCGCTCGAAATTTCGACTCCGCGGAATTCGCGTAATGATTGACAAACCACCTGAAGCCACGCGGTGTACACCGTGCGACTCTGATAGCTATCTGGCTGCTCCTTATACACCTAACGAGGCCCGTCTACAAATTACGGAGAACCGGTTCCCCCTCCGTGAACCGTGAACGCAAACCAAACATTTGCGTATTATAAGAAGATCCTTACACATCGTACACGTCCGCTCGGATAACAGTATCGAAACGGTGGACGCGGTTCCAGCCCAGAACCGATAACTCGGGATCGATCTCGCCTCGGGACCAACGATCAGTCGAGAGGTGCTACAGTCAACAGGACCTAACCGACCGCTACGGAGGCTTGCCTATACCTCATCCTCCGTTTCCACACGCACATGCTCCGACGTCAGTTTTTCTGAAGACCCATAAAGCCTCTATCACCATCATCATTATCGCCATTACTGTGCATCCGCTAACAGTCGGCTGGATTCGAGAGCCACGCGTTGGCACGCAGGTAGCCAGGGAAGAGAGTTGTCCTTTCTGGCCGTGGAGAAACGCGGGTACCCGCAGTCGATAGCGTTCGAAGCGTCGTAAACGAGCGACATTTGTTTAGCGAATTTCACGGTGCACGCCGCATTCATCTCGGCGGCGGCGATCATCTCGTCAGGTCGTTTCATTGTCGGCTTAGAGGCTAGGTTTAATATGGCGAACGCCGGTGTACGGCTTCATTAAGGCTTTCCACGGTACACCGTTGGTGGCGCTAGTGATGTATGTTAGCGATATCTCATAAGCTGGAACGGGAATTAAAAAAAAAAAAAACAGGAAAAAAAATGGGAAAAAGGAAAGAAAAAAAAAGAAACGAGGGATACGAATAAGAGGAAGAAAAGCAAAAAGGCTGGTAATGACGTCAGCGTCAGGGCAGCTGCCTCGGTTATTAATTAAGAATACGGACGGACGAACGAACCAAGTGATCGTACAGCCTGAAATTTGCCCAGGGGACCCCGGGAAATTAATCGTGCGCGATGAATTTTGAAGTTAGGAGACCGGCCGTGGGCCTAGATACGGATACCTCTAGGCAAGAACTGCGCGTGCTAGGAACACCAAACTTAATTACCGTCGAATGTTCCGTGTGGAACCTACAGGAGCCTCTAGAATAGAAGAGGAGAAGAGTAGAAGTGTTCCACAGCTGCTAATTAATATGAAACCGTCTAATGACGAAATTCATCAAAAAATCATCACCACTGTGTGACGTGGTCACCTTGAAAGAGCAATGCTTTCCAAACGATAACATATTCGAGTTAAAATTGTTCATTTTTAAAGGTTTGGAAACTCTTAATGCGGATATTAACTTTTCTCAGCCGATTACCAATTCCAACCGATGCAGGGGATAACGAGAATGAGATACCAGGCGGTTCGATTTTTGTTTCGCCGCGCAATAATTAATGACACCGCAATACCATCGAACGGAACGCGCAGGAACCGCGAAGAAACAAGGGGAATCAGCCAGCCACAATGTACGTAATCACGGGAACGTTGAAGTTTATTTCTCCCGGATAATTCATAGGATAAATTAGAATTCTAGCCTGATGAGGCGGCAAAGAGCGTAGCGGCCACGGCGGCGGCGGCGGCGGCGGCGGCGGCGACGGTAGACGTCGCGCGCGGCATCCTTTTAGCGGCAATCCCGCCCCCGGTGCGGCTGCTAGAAGTTGAGCGTTCGCTCGAACCGGAAAGCGGCGCCGTTGCCTCTCCAAGAATTATAATAACGAATGCTTAAATCAGCTTAGCCGCGCTAACTTCGCTTTTGCGACTACCTCCCATGTAAATATGGAAGTAGCACTCTACAAAGTGGAAGAGTGGGAGCCGTCGGCCGATTGGGTAGACCGGGTAGGCGGGTAGGGAGGTACCCCGGTACCGTGTCGCTGGGTGAATGAGGTGGTAGCGAGAGGTGGTGAAGGCGGAGGGCGGCGGAAGTGCGACGCGTGGAAGTCAGAGGGATTCATGAATCCCAGATGCGGTGGATTAGACCCCGTCTTTGCCGTATTTCTGTTTTCGAGGAAGACGGCAACGGGCGGGCTGCGCAGATTACTGCGAAAGTACCGCCGTCGGCGAACCAGCAGCGCTGCTGGATTAGGAATTAAATAGCCATTAAGTACCCTCTAACGGACCCCAGCCTGGCAGGGCTTGTACGCGCACGCGGAGTTTTCTCACCGGAAGTGAGTTCGACGTGCGAGGTGTGTGCACCTGAGGAAGTCGATCGAAAGACCCGTGATTTCTCTCGCGGAGCGATCCAAGTATCGTGAATTTTGGAATGGAAACCGTTCTCTCTCCCATTACGGAGAGTTTCTCCGCCTTGGAGTTGGTGGTCGAAAATGAAGCGCGCCCGTTCGTTCGCGCATTCGTTTCCCGCAAAAGGGACACCGGTACGGCTCGCGACGTCGAGTGCCCAGTGAATTTTTTAGAACGATAGAAGCAGAGTCTTCGTCCATCGATATTTCGCCGCGCCGTTATCGGATTCCATTTGAGCACCTCTGATACGACGGGTTCAGCTATAGAGAGCTCTAAACCGAATCCAATCCTGATTGACGTGGGGGAAAGAAGAGGGGAAACTATCGCGAGGATTATCTTTGGCGCCACTAACACCACCTACGGACGCCCACCAGATCTAGACGAAGTCTTCTCGTATTATATTCTAACAAGGGATGGTGAGACGGTGGCCCGTGGAACCTTCCCGGTCATCATCATCATCCATCGAGTAAAACAAAAGGCCAGCTGTCAAAATGGATCGCCGAGTATCGATGGATCTCCCTCCTCATTGCACGGATACACTGATCCGCATTAAAAGAATTCGTCCGGAACAGTGTTACGCCCACGCTTATCGAAGTACGACACGTATAATCTATAAAGAGCCCTTAATAATGGATGAGTTCACCGGACCGCGGCGTTAGTTTGCTCTCGACGATCCGATCCATCGTTATCCCGTGCGATATAACAGCTTCTCTTGTTTTAAGCTCTTCGAATTATCCGAGTTAAAATTTGGTCGTTCAGCGATTGCCAGACCAATAAGTGCACGGATGCTTCCGCGTGGGAAAACGTGCTTCGAGACATCTGTTTCTACGTTCAGCCAACTTGCCTCGACTCCAGTGGACAAGGAACTTGTAGAGGAACGATCGAGAGGGGGAAGAAATGCATACGAGAGACGTAGGTTACGTTGAAGTGGATTGTTTGTAGGCAAACACGACTGGCTCTTCGTTCAATACCTCTAGCGTGTGTTGGTCGAAATGTAGTCGATATACGTAAGACGAGCGTACAGGTACAATGGCCAGGATGACGATGACTGCGACGGTGGAGAGCCAGGACCGCGAAGATGATGATGATGATGATGGCGACGGAGGTAGTGGCTCGTGAAATAAAAAAGGAGAGAAAAGGAGGCACCACGCCAGGGATGAAATTACCAAGTCGCAAGTCACTCCTATAACACGTTAACCCGAGACTCGTCCAGGCCCTGGTATTATAAGTAAGACGTCCTGGGAGAAGGTGGGCTCCAGATATCCGATCGCTGGAATGTACGTAAGCTGGCGCTGTTTCTTGTGCTCGTTTCCAGTTCTCGTGTTACCTGAGTTACCTGCTGCCGTGGTATCTTGCATTATCAGGAACAAGACGCGATTGATCGATGCAAAACGCATTAACTTCACGAGCCCGCCGGTGCCTTTTTGTACGGAACAGCACCTTCATCAGACTGGATTATGATCGGAGCTGAATACACGCTTATTCCGTCGCTCCTTATCTAACGAGTTTAAAGACCGATCGACCACGCGATGATACACGCGTCGCGGCACACACGTGTCCAAATAAGTTTCTTACGCGTACAGTCGCGATAGCATCGCGGTGCAACAACGCGGTTGCCGCAATCGCGCGCAATCCACGGGGACGAGTGATTATCGGGAAGTCCGCGACTTCCTTTTTTTCCCACCGCGAACCAATGTTTGAGTTCAATCGTCGATTAAACACCTCTGTTAATAGCGGCAACGGGAAGCTCCGCAATACCTGCATTCGTGAACGCGGCGGACGCTCGCGACCGCACTTGCTGTCGTCGTCGGAGTTGTTCTTTCGCGGTGTCGAAAGACAAATAGGGGACACCATAGCGGCGCGTTGGGCAGGGACCGAAAAGAGAGCGAAAGAGAGGAAAGGTGCGGGCACAATGCTGCGAGGTACCGCGTGGGAGCGAGAAAGGGACCGGGAGCGGGTTGAAGCGAGAACAGGACCGGGAGATGCACGGTTAGTTAGGGCTCGTGTTTGCCGAGCGAGTTACCCTAACCCAACTCAGGCGGTTGGCGGAATTAAACGTTCGACGGAGGCTCGTTAACGTCATGAATATGTACCCTCCTACTCTGGCACTCGCTACTCCAACGCGGTCCACTCTCACCGCTCCGGCTACGCTTCATTCCAACAGCAGCCAGGCCAACGCTGTTTGCTGGTTAATATTCATCGGTTACTGCCATACACCCAGTCAGATCCTGGATGATTTTCGACGGGTTCTGATTACAATCGATTTGATCGCAAGTCGGCCAAGAACCTAATAGCGAACGGGAAATAATGGAACGCGATCGAGGCGAGTATTTTCTTTAAAGAGGATTCAGGGACGCGGTGTACCGCGTCGAAGGAGCCCACCCACCCCCTGGAAGACGTTCGATGCACGTTTACGTACGATAAAGGGCGCGTTTTGTTTTCGACAAAAGGAACACGCCGATTCCTTCGTGAGCGAAAAGTAAATGGGGTTAACCAAGCTCGATGGCTGAGCGGTCTATTATTTCGAGGGTGGATACACACAATGAAGACACGAATCTCTCGTGCATCTTCGCGGAAAGAAACGTAAAGAGGAGGACTTTTGTAACGGGGTTGTATGCAGCGATTTGATATCGGGCCACTGGTGCCATTAGCGGACCCCGCGTCGAGGATTTATGCGATCTGAAAAGAAATTACGCGCAGCAGGAAGTCGAACGAGGAGGCGGTTGCGCTTCTAAATGTTTTCCACCCCTGCCAATTAACCGAGAGCTGAATCGCGGAAAGTTGAGTCACGAAAAATACGATACCCAAGTCACGGTAGCTCGCGAATCCAACGTGACAAGTTATGGTCCTTTCAAGCAGGAAGGCGTCTCTTGAAAGCCATGACGAGTCAACAATGGACACCACAGTCGATCCGTCCACAATGTCGCTCAAACGAACCACCGGTAACCAGTCACCGATTCGTGGCGCAGGTACTGCGCGCGAGGGTGATACATTTCTATCCGTTAAAAGAATCGTCGCTACCAAAACAGCGAACGATTATCCGTATTATTTCCGATGCAAAGAAACAATATGGCGGCGGCACAAAGGGGTGAATGAAATTCTGCGCAGAGCGAGAGTATAATGGAGGCGAAAGAAACGGGGCGAGCGTTGAAAAGTGAATCTCGACATTAACCATAACAAAACCGTTCCCTTCCACAATTAATTTATCATCGGGTCGACACGTTAGCAGAGCATTCAGGGTGGAAATAGGCCCGCGTTAGTCCACGGCTGCTGCGAGTTATGCGTTGGTCATTTATATAAATAAGAAGCAGAAGCGATACCTGACTACCATCCGCAGGGTGACTCCACACTTTGCATTATTCCCGAACGGCCGCGTTCGGCCAAGAATCAGTCACCGGGGGGATTACGAATACAGAAGAGAGCGCGAGGCCGTGTATTCAGAACACGTTCACGAGGCGGTATCGTTAGCGTATTTTTCTTCGAGCAACGAGCAGCCTCGTATATACGCATTTAATGAACGGCTACTGTCCCGGCGCGTCGACGATCATAATTGATGAAAGGAATTTCCACGACTGAAACGTCTTAATTCCGACGCCTAACGCTGTAACCTGTTCTATGATACAAACGATAAACATAACGTAAACTTAATCGTCCTATTATGTGTTTCCTGGCTAATTAAGCAATTTCTTTTCTATTTCGTAGCGTTGTACATGAAAACTGGGCAGAGTTGTAGGAAATACTAGAAGAATTTTACGATACTTCAACGTCCAGTAGCTGCGCGTCTTGCACGTCCTCAAATCTACCACTGAAATACATTCCATTATTCATTTTTAGGTACACCGATGCAACCTCGCAAACCAGATTGACAAGAATTCGAAAGTTGGCATTTATTTTACCAAAGATTTGCCTTGGCGAAACGTGAGATTTTTTAGAAAGACCGCCAGAATAGCTGAAAGACGCCCGTTGTGCTCACGAAACATATGCGACGAAGAGAAACCGGGGACGGTAACAGGTCGTCATAACATTAGTCGAAGGCCTGACAAAAGATCCCTAAGCAAATAAACATTCTAACGAACCAGTTACTTAACCACTGGGCTTGACCATCGTCCATCGTCCACGGGAGTGGACGGGGAAAAAACGCAAAGAAAAACAGCGGAGCGAAGACAAACTGGTCCAGGAACCTGATGCGGGGACATCTCGTTACCGGATGCTGTCGCAAGCTGCGGAAACAGTGGCTCCATTTGGTGGATGAACCAGTCTCAAGGACGCCGAAATTCGACTATTGATGACTATTAACTGCCTCTGATGACCCGGAAAGGTCCAACTAGGGAGCAGTTCAAAGGGTTTTTCAGCTTTCTTTTTTACCATTGAACGGGATGAAATATTCATGCTGTTATTACAGCTTTTTCGCGCAGACAGAAAGTGGGCCTGGATACATTTTGGGCACCTTGAAGGGTGTAAATACGTTCGGGCGAGCATTGTACGGGAATAATAGATGACAGTAAATTAATAGGAATTGTTAGAAAAGCAACTATTCCCCTGATTCTTCAAACAATGAAACGCGATGCAAAAATGAACGTACATCCTTTAGGAGAGCGCAATTCGGCATCGCATTCACGTTAGCCCGTGAAAGGCTTTTGTGTCTGAGGGCTAGTTCGACTCTCAATTAACCCATCAGCTACCGAATGGCTCCCGCGTTTAAGTTACCACGAAATCTCGACGTGGAAAAAAGAAGAGGACGGATACGAGAAGTCGAGGCGATGTGAAGCATTGGGAGGAAAGGAATAAAGGGGGAAAAAAATTGTAGAGAGCAAAAGAGATAGAGAGAGCGAGATGAGGAGGGTGAGAGGACGAGGAAGAGAGAGAAGTGATTGAAAGTCTAGCCTGAAACCGCTTAATTAATTCAGATTTATCCGAGGCATGACAGGCCAAAATTTTATTCAATTCTCCCTTTTATACCAGCATCCTTTTTCTCTCCGTCTCCTGTGGGACGAGGAGACAGCAAATCTCTGCCGATTGCGCGAAGCACGTAGCCAGCGTGACAACTTTGTGATTATTATTCCCGCAATTAAGAACCAGACGTAGGAAAGAAAATACGAGCTCGCGACGACGAGGACGACGACGACGACCACGGACTAAAATGTTCGTCGCGCGTCGCCTCTGCCGTACACTTTTTCCTTCTCCTCGGCCTCGCACTTTTTTGTCGCCGGCAGAGGGAACGCGTTTGTTTTTATTATCCGGCGTAACCATCGTCCTGGAGGAAATCAGTGATACAAAGCGTAGCCGGTTGCGCGGCGAATTTCTCACGAACGCTGGACGGTCTGCTGGAAAAATGTAAAGTGCGCACAATGGGAGAACGGTGGCTCGTAAAATATGTGAGAAGACGAGGCGATTTCGTTTCACGTGCCAGTTTTAAATCTTCCATCTCTCGTAAAAACCACCGGCTTCTTGCGACCCGTGTTACTTCACCGAACAACGGTTTGGATGATCCCGTACGCTACACGCGCGATACGCACGAACGATCTTCAGAACCAATCCGCTTGCACGAGGTATCGTGTTTGTCACAGTAACCACTCCCGTAGTGTAATGTGGTCACGTTTTTTCTCTTCCGTTCGTCTTCGACTGAAGCGAGGTACTCCCGTTTAATCCTATTTTCCATTCGCTTGACTCTGGTTGATAGTAGTTCGGTAGCAGTTTCGTAAATTTACGGTTACGAGTCAGTTGCGAGTTCGACGCGGCATCGACGAGCATCGGTTCCCGGCTTCTAGACACACGGATGAATATACCGCATCCTCCTCGAATAAAAGTTGAATTACTACCGTTTGACGTGGCAGAGGAGTCGCCTCTCGTGTCAGGTGGCTGGCGTTCTCGTTCCCGTCTGTCCGTTTCTACGAGTCACACCTTGCAGGAAACACTTCAGGCTTAATTGCTCCTTCAGGACCCTCCCCCAGCGGCTCGTGAAGCGCAGAATCAGCACCGAGGCTAAGGATACATCCAAACGAGTTCTTAGCATTCCACCTGCGCGGTGCCGCGCTTCCAGCCGGAGATAAAACCGATTCCACGACCGTACGGATCATCGCGAGGAAAACTGCGAGGGAAACTGCTAGGAATACCTCGAAACTCCGTCTTCGGTTTTCCCTACCGGCACATCGAGCAATATTTTTCCCTGTCAGCGTCCAACAATCCGAGAGCAGAGATCCTAACAGCGTGGCTGGCGCACGTGACAAGTCCAGAGAATTAATCCGCGCCCCTCAGGAAGATTACGGATTTTGGGGAAAGTAAGGATTTCCGTGGAACGGAAGGGTGGTGTAGGAGGTTGCAACGCAGAAACGGCAATCTCCTGAAGTGTTTGCTCTGTGTGTCCAACAACGCTTACGCTCCCATTCCATTGGCACCCTATCTTCCTCCACCTCTCTCTCTCTCTCTCTCTCTCTCTCTTTCTCTGGTCGACTACGAGCTCGAAGTTTCCTCAAGCTCATCACGCGTCGCTCTCGGTTCCAAGAGGACGCGTGGCCCCGTCCTCGTCCGACCTGGCTCTCTCGCAGCGTTCTCGAATCGCACTCGACATGGCCGTGTTCGTCCCCCGCCTGAATCCGTCTATAGGTGGATTCGCCGGTGAATTTCGCGAAAATCGCCGAAGGGCGAGCGGGCCCCGACGAGGCGGCGATGTTTGCCGCCTACACGTCGAGTATTGTTGAATCACGGCCAGCCCCGTGAGGAAAGGGGAACAAATAAAGGGTTATTGTATTTACACCGAGGCTCCGAGCGATGGCTCACACGTGTGCACGCGATGGCAAACGCTTCTTCTTATTCACGCCGAGAATTATTCGCGGACATTGAATTCAACCCTTGGTAGCGTTACCAGAAACCTTGAGCGTCCGTTTCTTGAACATCAGTTACGATAATCGCCGGATAATAAACTTCGGATGAGAGTTATCAATAAAAGTTGCTGGCACGCATGCACGTAGCGTACAATGATAGTAATCGCATCATAAAGTAGAAGTAATGGCTGATCGTTTCACTGACTCCCGACTTCTGTCTGACTCTTATTACCTGATCCACTGCCCAGCGTCGCTGCAGCAGAAATAATCATAGACAAAGTGGAAAGAATCAGTGATCGTACTATCTAACTCAACGTTCCAAGGGATGAAAACCCGCTCGAAGGACACGAGCTCGAAGAAGAATCTTCGAAAACGTCTAATTGCGTTCGGTTTGCTCGGTGCTATCGTCTGACACGATAAACGACGCCGTCGATATTAGCATTTCACACGGCGTAATGGCGAGGACGACCGATCGACGTTGCTGGTCGTCGTCGTCGTCGTCGCTGGTGAAGGGCAGAGCAGCGGGGGTGAGGTAGCCGATGGCGAGCGGCAGGGGTGACGGGTTACACAGCGCCAGGAACGAGCCATCATGCCTTGTGATTACCGGTGGCACGGGGGCAAGAGACGGTGCTGGGTGCAGGGCATAGCCTCTCATTAGGACTCGCGTGGCGCGATGCGAAATAAGGGTGTATCGCAGGTCGGGAAAATTGTAAGTGTCGCGAGATCAAAGCCGGCTCTAGTAACGCGATATCGCCCCCGCATGATAGGGCACGACTTACCCTCCCGTCCCACCTCACCCTTTCATCTCGACACCCGGCGACCCCGTCAAACGACCGCGTCTTTCGCGAGAACAAGCACTTCCTCCGGTTATAAGCCGTTGGGTTGGGGCCACGTAAGGAAATATCGTTGCCTCGGAGGTGTCAACTGCAGCCACGGCGAACGCGAGGAGCCGCGCGCGGGCCATTAATGGGTGACGGGGGTGAGTGCTTGTCGTTACAAAGAGGAATTCGTGGTTGGACGAAGTTGGATACCGAACTTCTTCTCGGTCCTCGAAGTTTCGTTCGCGTTCGTGGGAAGTACGATCTTTTAATCGATCGGTCATCGCAGACGATATTAGTATCGTCATATTCGTGAATCGAAGTCTCGACTAAAGATCAACGAAAGTGCGGTATCGGGGCGGAGCTGTGGAGCGCGTCCATTTAAGTTCGTCGAACTTCGTCCAGGTCCTTTGAGAACGCGGCCAAAGAAGCTAACCGAGGAACGGTATCAAGACAAAAATCGATACCGCATTCCCCGTTGGCTATCTGCGAAGCACCGTCCGCGCTAGGAGCGTAGTTCGCAAATTAAACCACTACGGAGCAATCAGGCGGATTAAACGCCTAGGGAACAACGCTTGCTATCTTCCTCCCCTCTCTCTTTCGATCCGTTTCCAATTTAACCCGCAGGATCAGATTAGATTGTATAAAATCCCGTCCGAAGTCCGTCCGATTACACAAATCTCGCTCGGACCAATTACCATGTCGGATGCATAAACATCGGTGCCTAGATCGGAGAGCGTTACGTATGTAGCGCGAGCAACGGGCTGATATCGCCGAAGGACTATTTTATACACCGCGGACAGCCTAGTATTCACGATCGTACATCGAACGGGTGAACTCCGATTTTCTCCTGAAATGGAGGCCACCGCTATCGGAAAGAGGAATCGATACAAAAACGTTCCGCTGGTCCCTCTCTCCGGGTGGACGTGTGTCCGTGTCGCCCGCAACACGTAGAAACGTGCCAGGTAGCCGTTTTGCTTCCTGCGGGAGCACAAATCACACGTTGCGATCCGGTGGGCCTCTTGTCCGCAATTATAACCGCGTACATGTTGTAATAACCGTGTACGAGGACCGTTTGTAATATATCCAAGCCACCCTGGGCGCGACTGCACCGTTAAGGAACGACGTTAGAGTGCCAGAGAGAGGGACCTGTTCCTCGAGGTTCGGTTCAACCCCGTTTTAGAGGCGACTCGCAGCACCTATATCATCGAAAGACCGTGGAACTTGAGGGGGGTGAAAAACCGGCCGAGGAACCGATAGGATCGGGCTGCCGTGCGCCCCGCGACGTTATTTACGATCGATAATTAGCGGTATCTATCGCTGGCGGCGCCAACTTCACGCCGTACTCCGCCCAGCCCGGGCCAATGATATACCATACGCGCGGCGAGAGAATGCCCAGGACTCTTGTGTCCCTCTGCTGCTGCCGCGGTTGTTGTCGTTGCTGTTGGCCAGTTCGGATTATGATCGAAACTTAACCGCTTCGAGCTTGCGCGACAACCGACTGGCAGTTACTTGCCAAGTTAATTACTCGCGCACTGGTTACGTATATAAGAATCCGCGTTCGAATCGAGGGGGTGGACGCGGGAGCCTTCTTTATCTCTCCCAGAAAGCGTTCATTCTTTATTCCCATACGTTTCGATGGTACACGTTGGAATCACTCTGTTAAAAACGAGGATAGCGGCGCTGTCGAGATGCTAATGAAGTTTACTCGATCAAACGTAATTAAGGGTTGATAATGAAGTGCGAAGTAAACGCGTGTGTACTAAAGCAACGAAGCCTCGATAAGATTACCGAACATCCACCGAGCATAACGTTACACGAATTTGAATAATTAACAATATTGCAACGTGCCGAGTCACTTGGCGGAACAGATGGCGATTAGCGGCGTACAAACCGTTGGCATTCGCCCAGCGAGGGTGAGCGATCGTGCGCGCGCGCGCGCCTGCGCTCGTATTCGTGTACGAAACAATTAACACCCGACGGCGCGCGGAGGCCTTCCATTTTTCAGGACAGGTTCGTTAATTTGACACTTCTCGGCGCACTGCTTTCGCGGTGTAAATTGTAGAAACGTTTGAGAAAAATTAATTAAGTTAATGGACGCGCGAGGCCGGGGCAGAAGTTGATAAATTGACGAAGAAAATGGCCGGAAGGACGAGGAGCCATAAGAGGAAAACGAAAAACAAATGATGCTCCACAATGGACAGCCGCTTGAAAATAATTGCGGAAATTATATTCGAATTAATAACTGCGCCTCGACCGTCTCCCGGGACGTTAATTGCTGATTACCGTGTCCAACGCGAGGCTCGCGCGATTGGTTGTCGCCGATTCGTCGCGTCCATCGCGATTTCGCGAATTTTCACCGGCGGAAATCTGAAATCGATGACGAATGCCGGCAACGTTCCTCCGCGAGGGGACCAGTGACATACGACGGCACGGTGTAAACACATTTACGCGGTCAGAAACGGAACGAAGTCAAGAGCGCTCGACGGAAACGGAAGTGCCTGTCATAGCTGGATACATAAACACGCCAGGGCTATTATATATTCACGCAACGGGTGCCGCGAATAATCTCTTAGTCGCCTTGAATTTCCTACCGGGATGCCTGAACAAATATCGCTTCCTACCTCGCGAAGACCGTGTCGAGGTAAACACACCGCCGCGCCATACAGATTTTCCTTACGCCGAAACGTGTAGTTCCCCATTGTCTTTAAAATTCCGCCGGATGCGACCTCGCGGGGCGAACCTGGTCTACGTGGAAAATCGTTTAGTCGTCTGATAATGTATTGGATGGACAAAGGGGGACACGCGTTATGTTAATTAAATTTTTCTAAACGCCGATGGACGCACGGTTTCCCCGGTTTCGACTACCTATGTTAAATCTTTCGGTTAGCCTGCGGACACGTACGCAGCCACGCACATTATTCAGGGCCGTATCTGTGCCATGTGGTCAGCAGGGCTCTTGGCAATATTTATGCCGGCGTAACTGTCCGCCTACCAGTAAAGGGGTTCCTAAACGCATCAATTTCACGCCGCGGCGCGAAAAGGGCGTGAATATTTGAAACGGATATCCATCTTCGGTTACTTTGTTATTTGGCCGGTACGATCGCGGAAAGGACCTTCATTTCCTATTATTATTTTTTCACCCGGCTCTCGTGACCCATCGGTGTCCGTTTCGGCTGGCTCTCGACTCGAAAATTTTCCACCCCGATACAATCAGCGCATCCGCGACGTATTTCACGGTGCAGACCGCAGTGCGCAGTGTACGGCGAACCGTGGCCATCCCTTTCGAATCTTAACGAAAGCCCGTCCCCACGGTTATTTCGCAGAAACCCCGCGAGGGCGAGAGCGTAAGTAGAAACGGACATGGGAACGCGAAATCGACGTCCGCCAGGCATCGACTCGCATTCGTAATCGATTCGTACGGTTACACGTCGTTCGAGGGGCCACGAATTTGCCTTACGGACGATTTGTTTTCTATTCATGGACAATTTCACGAGGCTGCTGCCGTTGCAGCGGCACCGGCTTTGTTCGCAATTCGGTATAATGTCGCATGTATTTGGATCACGTTCCACGATATGTCAATATAAAGGAGTTACTCGTGGGTCTCTGCATACCAATTCAGGGGCGGAGCAGCTTGTTATCCTAAATACACGAAATCCTTTGGAGACGCTAGGTCCGCCTTTGCCCGTTCCTCACCCCGCCCCTCCACGTTCGCCCGCCACCCCTCCGCTACACTGGAACCACCCCAACCTTTCCTTACGTTCTGGATAATGCTAGACAAATTGACGATTCAATCGAATACTAAAGGATACACTGCGCCAATGCCACCGTTGCCTAAAGGATCAATTTAAGCGTATTAGGGAAATTGACGATCGTCTCGAGCGTCTCGTGCATTACAGCGGAGACGGAAAGGGGATCGTTTCGCCTTTGAACGCTGAATACCGTGACTTCATTAAGAGTTTCGAACAAACGGTAAACGAAAAACGGCCAAACGTTCTCGTATCACCCTGCGCGATCGATCGAGCAGACGACATCGAGGTTTCTACTCTCCAGTTTTGATCAAACTCGACCTGCGACGAATTTAAACCAAGCGAAGAACAGAATAAAGTTTCCAACGTTATATCCCAGTAATAATATCATCCATTCCCCTCCATGCAGATATCCGCGGCCAGGAGGAATATAAAAAAAAAAATTCATTCTGTCCCCGCAGTTCTCGTTCCCATCTTTCGTTCGACTCTCGCAGGCAGCGCGGAAGGGAGGCTACGAGGGGGTGGAAGGGAGGCCGCGACCTATCTAATTTTTAACGCCGATCGTCTCACCTCGGAATATCGACGACTCGAGAGGACAAGGAGGGCTCGACAGTGGATATAAAACAAGCGAGTTGAAAGGTAAATCGGGAGAGCCGGTGAAAAGAGACTCTTTTTTTCTTTATTTCTTTTTTCTTCCCGTCCCCGTCCACCCCCGCCGCTCTGTCGTTCCGTTGGCAACGGTAGCGGAGTCGAGGACGGGGTTGGTCGGAGGCAGAGAGATTGGAAGACAGGAAAAAGGAACTCGCGCTTTATTCGAGGCCTTTTTTTACGTCGATTCCGGCAGCATCCCGACTTCTTCGGGTTCTCGCGCGGCCCGTCACCGAGGGCTCGTCTATAAAATATTTGCTTTGGTAATGAGGCCATGGTTGAGCAACGGGGGTGCGCTGCACCCCTGCCGAAAGGAGAGGGACTGCGAACGGCAAATAAAAGAGTGACGAGTTTGAGTTCCGGTAACACCTTCGAATACTCCCACGAATCTCGACGACGATCTTACTCGATAGTCTTGCCAAGAAACTTCCCTCGGAACTCCTTTTCACAAACGGGGCATATGCATTTTGAATCTGTGCCCCACGTCGAACGAATACCATAGTAGGAATCCTCTTCCTCGACGAATTTCAAGGTGACAATATCGTTGTCTAATAATAAAATTAGTATTACATCAAGACATCGACTCGACACGATTTTGACGTATGCAACCGATCCAATTAGACATGAAAATCGACTACAGTGTACACCTTTCGCCTCTTATTTGCATAGGATGAAATGAAATCAATTACCCAGCATCCTACAGAACGAGACGCGGGCAGCAAGGGCCTCGCCCGGTCGCGTTTCGAGTGAAACAACAATCGACCTCCGCTCGGGGTACGTGGCAACGCGTTAACGCACAATACCGTAACGAGCTAATCACGATATCAAATTCTTTGCCTGTCAGCGCGGCATTTCGATGCTAAGATATCCGGGCGTAGAGACAGCGGGGGGTAAGCTCTGTAGAAAAACGTTGGATGACCGATTATGATGAAGCGATTCTCCCCGTACGGGCCAAGAAGACAACGGGCGGAGAAGGATGGCAGGAATCCCAATATACCTCGGAGCGAGCCTTCTCATAATTGAAACACGCAATCCCGTACTTACGATAATGCATTTGCCCGGGCCGGAGAACGCGGTGTGTCGCGGCGCGTTTCGTTTCGTCATTTTTCTAATTACCAGGTCTCGCGTTCACGCGCGCCCGTTTTTCTGTCCCGGCGCAGCGCGGGCTAAGAGCCCCGTTGGGACGACCGAGGATAATTGACGCCGTCCTGAAAAGGTGCCATTAATGTAGGACGAAACCAATTTCGACTATCAACATCGCCGCGCGATCCAACGACAACCGTGGTAATTCGCCAAACGATTCCACGAAGATCCAATTATGCCGGACGCGCACGCGAGCTTGCAACCGCGACGATCGTTAGAAGGATCGTTGCGGATCTCTTATTAGGGCGGCCCGTGTCACGTGGCGAGTTTCGCGATATCGGCGACGCGCCTCGACGCGAACAAAGACGGAGGAGAACGTCGAGGAGGAGCTCGAGCAGGGGTTGCTGGAGGAACCGAAGTACCAGGTACGTGCGACCGTGCCACGGTGCCCCGACTACGTGTCAGATCAATCATACACCGTGCGTTCAGGCGTCCCGCTGCGATACAGGACACAACTAGCCCCGCAATTCGTTTCTCTCCTCGTGGCTGCTGGCCTGAAAGAACGTGCCCGGAACCCTCTCTCCTTCGAGAACCCTGGCCCCCAACTGGTATCCACGTTCGATATGTTACAATAAAAGCACTATCCTAGCGCCGACACGTGATGACTCTATCGGACGGCCGAAGGCAGACCTGGCCTTTTCTGAGAATCACGCGTCTCTCGTTCGCGTCTCGAGCAGGATGCACCAGTCATCGTCGAGACGTCGTCAGCGAGTTACATGCCCCCTTCCACGGGCCCGCCATCGGGCCGTGGCCGCATGGAAATGGTACCAGCGATCGTTCGCCTGGCGAGAGCCAGAGAAAGAACGGAAACGGGTTGGGAGAGAAAGGACGGAGAGGCGAGCAACTTCCTCCCCTCGAACTAATAGTAACGTCCTACGGAACTGTTGCCCTCCAGGAAGATCGAGCTGGCGCGAAATGGATCTGGCATTTCGAACGCTTGGACCCCTCTCTTCTTTGAATTTATCGATACTATCGGGATGATCCCTGCGCCCTCGTGTTTGCTCTCGCTCGCCTCGACAATGTTAGGCGTTATAATTTAAACGAATCGCAGGGCTGCGAGATCTAATCTAGTCGATCGAGAATCGCGTGTTACGAATAGCCTTAGCTTTCGAGATTATCCTTTCACTCGTGGTCGAGCAACGAAAAGGTTTAGTAATTAGAAAGACTTCCTTTGATGGCAACGAAACGTTGCGACGTAGGAAGCAAGAAAGAGTTCGGTTTAAAATCGCAAATACGCGCTCGAATATTCTCCTAAGTCGCTGTACGTATGCTTGGATAAGTATCCAGCAAGCCACAGAGCGAACTAACCGAAATGGCAGGAAGACGGCATTATATCGGCACCTAATTCAACCGGCGCGAAACGCAGCCGCCTTTTTTTTCTTCCCCCGTCCGCGGAAAGTTTCCTCGAAGGAACTCGCGCTTAAGTGGGTTCCGCGTTCGATTGCATGCAAATTAGATTTGGCGAATCGCACTCGCGAACGCTGCTCCGACTCCCTGGGACCTTATTCGAAGGCCGCGGGAAACGAGAAAGTCTCGTTGCCCCGCGGATCCGTGGCAGGTATGTAAGGGTAAATAAATTCCCCACGACGAAAGCGTACTACACCGCGACCCATTGTGAGAACGTTATTACAAGCTCGTAGTACATTCCTATTAGATACTTATCGGGGCAGTTGATCGACTGCTATCGACTGGTTCTCGGCTCGGCCGTTTGCTCTCTCCGGCCATTTTTTTTCCCCTCCGGCTGTCGGTATTGCACGTGGCCGAGATTACAGGGTGCGTCACCCTTGCCGGATCGACGTCTGAAGATTATTTAAATTTGGCCCGGCTCGAATTTAACCTCCAAGATTTTCGTCTTTCCTTCCCCCGATTCGTCAGAAATTACCGAAGAGCTTTGTTTCGACGTTGGGAGCGTTACGTGACCGACATGTTTCAGATCTTTCCGTCGTAATTGCATCGGAACGGTCGGTGACTAGGTAATTCGATTACGCGATTGCGCTACGAGGAGGACTCGAGTGCTTTTCCCTCTTCTTCTTCCATTGTATAATTCGAAAATCCATGGTAAATACGCTCCTCGTTCCTGATGCAACCAGGTTACATAATTAAACACTGGCACCCCATTCCGCGCGGTTAAATCGTCTGGAAACAATGCCAGATGTTCTCTTTACGATTCGATCACGCCTTCGCGAATCTTACTTGGATTGCGCAACCGGCCAGTTATTAGCGCGAAATAAACATTCGTCGGAGCCCGTCCGCTGGAGTCGTCCATTAAATTCTCCGCGCCGCAAACCGCAGGAATAATCGACGATTTCGTCAACCGGTAACAGGCGGCGTTAAACGAAGTTCCCGCGTGCCCGCGTTTAACCAGAATCGGGGCCCGAAGAACCGTGGAAAATCGACTGCCGTCTCGTTTCGAACGCGGCGTACGATCGAACGTGGATCGCGCCGCTGGACACGCTCGATTTCTCCGGCGTGAATCCTTAATTCCCGGCCAGCCAGTGCCCATTTACTTTGCGGTCGGCATATGCAATTGCATCGGGCGCGCAAGTGAGTCCCTGATGCGTCCTGCGGTCAAACATCATCACCGTAGCTCACGCGCCCTGACGCAGGATGCGCCTACCCTGCGGGACCTTCTAATATTCGAAATTGCTCGTCCTGGCATGTTTATTTGACGTCGGGGCTGCCGTACTCGACCCGTACTTCCAATTTACCGGCTGACATTTTTCAACTCCTTCGAGCCACACCGCCGCGACGTTTCTGCCTACCTCGCATTCGTTTTTCCTCTTCTTTTCTTGTCCTTCTCGCTTCGTCGCTATCTCACCCCTTCCTCCCTCTCGCAGCTGCCTCGCTTTCGATGCATCTTTCTATTTATCGACGTATCCGCTGCTTCGACTGTTCCTCGTGACGATTATTCGCCGGTTAAAACGGAGCCAAGCGGGAAAGCGACGATAACGGTGTCGGGTGAAGCGAGGAGGTATGGTTGAGGCCGATGGATAAAAGCGTGGAGTGCATCGCGCTCCACGGGAAACGAGATTCACGTGTGCGTGAAGCTTGAAACGTTTAATTCGCTGATTTATAACGGGGATCCGTTGGACTTTTAACGAGGGCGCCTTAATTTCCTGAATTCAGAGGCAAGGACATCTAATAATCTACTTTGCGTCGCGGATAGGAAGCGAGCGGTTCCTCTCTTTTTGAAGAGCGAGCTTCGAAATTCATCGAATCGATCGAAATTCGCGAATTTTCTAAATAACAGTAGCTACGGCTCGAGAACGTGGAACAGAGGAACGATGCAAGCACTGGTAGAAGCTTGTAACACGCCGCGTTATGCATCGTGCACAACGGAGCGCATCCGTCTAAACGTCCGCCGGCGATAAATCGGATAATACGCGGAGGTGCGCGGCGCGATGTATCGGCGAACGTATAATTAACACGGGCCGGGCGTTCTACACAATCATTCGCATTATCCTGCTAATTATCGTCTTCTGCTTGCATCATCGGCTCTGGTCAAGCGGGAACCACCAAATCGCTCGATACTCGGCCCGATTCGAAGGAAAGCGCTAACCTACCCGATAATTGCCGCGGCTAATCTTTCCACTAACCGAGCGTGTGCACCGAAATAGAGTTGGTGCATACCTGGTTACATTCACCTTTTCCTTCTCATTTTCAGATAACTTCTCGCCGGATGTTATCAATTCGTTGATATAATTTATATTTAGAGATATTAAAAAGCAGAGAAGTATAGGAAAATGGCACAATTTTGAAATGAGAAAAGGTGAAGGATGTGAAGCAAGGTGTGAAAAACGTATGCTTTCAATAGCTAGACATTCGTGTGGAACGTTGTCCAGTTTCGCCTCGCAACGAGAATCGAGTCGATTAAACGGAACACAAGCCGAACGACAGCTTGCATAATACATTTTTAATTTCGACGAACGCATTGTTGAGCCACACTCGATATCGCTGACGGATCTATGACGAGATATCGTATAGGCGCATCTCGGTCATTAAGCCTCGCGCTTTTTGCAAGACGAGTAACGATCCCTATCAGTACAAATGAGTGTCATTTGTACAACGGACCCGCAATGGGATACAAAAGTATAGACGAGACTCTGCGAGACATATTTTTTTTTCTGCTGCTACCACCACCACCACTGCCGCTACTATATTTCATATTTTTGCGGCTTTTTCTGCCATTCCTTTCTTCCTCTGCCATTTCGTTGGTCGCTTCATACACACGCATACCCGCGTCTGCATCGACACTCCACAACAGAAGACAATAACCGAATGGAAAATTGTCTGCGAAAATAGAAAATATTAATTTCGTGCTGGCCACGCGATACGCTTTCTTTCAACGGCACAATGCGACGCAATATGCACACCGTGGCGAAGTCCCGGACAATTAAAAGTTCGTTGTGGAAAATATTGGCACTCTTGGCCCAGTGAACCGTATCAATTAACGAGGGAAACGCATTTCGTTCCGAAACCAGACGGAAACCAGAAATTATCAGGGAAATATTATATTATATTGTACGCATAAAATAATAAACGACAGAAATAATGTTGGTAAAAACGCGATTAAATCCGCGTTTCGTATGTAAAAATACGCGTTTCGAGCACAAATTCATTTTTCCTATCAATATTATAAAGCATTCTCCACATGTATACGCAGTCAACGTGCGTTGGTGTTGGTCTGATACATCGAATACAATTTCGGAGCTGAATCCACATATGACGCCACTGATTCCAATATGGCCGCTCCGCGAGCATTAATTTCTGAACGCACGATTCCGAGGACTACGGAAGCTGTCTGTCACGATCGGTCGTCTCGATACGTTCCGAGAATCCATTTCGTTGAGGTTAAAATATCCCTGCGCTCGGCAACGAGTTAGTCCCGAAACGCGCTGGTATTAGCCACGGCTCGGCAATTTGCGCTTATTAATTCGAATTATCGCTGCCAAGTGGGTGTCCGGCACAGGATATTAAAACCTCTGACCTTTGACAGGATGAATCGTGCCGAAGTTCACGTGACTCCGCTATCCGACATGGCGTTTTCTTTGCGCGGCGGCGTATATATGCAAAATTCACTTACCCGTTAGAGACACAGGGCTCCCACGATCAACAGGCAACAGATCGAAGCCCCGACGTCGAGAAATTACGACACGCTGCGAATTCCATCGAAGTTGGGCCGGTTGCGAGGAATCAGATGCCATCGGACGATCCTTGCGGGAACACTGAAAACGATTGATATCGCTCAACGTAACCTCTATTGTCTGCGTTCCGTTTTTCAAAATACGACGCGTCCATGTTGCAACAACTGCGACGTTCGACGTCGCAAAATTGGTATTTTACGGACCATCGATCAGTTTACTCGATTAGAAGGCACTCATACTTACTCGTGCGATATTTGGACACAATATAAGCGGAAAAACGATAACTGACAAGAAATTTGTAGTAATTTTAATTGTATAACGCGACAGCGAACAAAGAAAGCGTACCCCGATACACCGGCGTCTTGTGACGACTGACAGGCGTATAGAGGGCGAAGTGTGTGTACGATTGTTGACACCCGCGAAAACCAATGAAAAGGTCATAACAATTTCTATGAATGTTGTAGCTTGTGCTTTCAATGATTCGGCCATTGCAGTATCAATTACGATACATCGTAAAATGTATTAATACAAGATAAATTAACTAATTTCCTATATTCAGATATTCTGTATAATTAAAATATGCATATTAAAAATAATTAATTAAGTGAATGGATATACCGTTTTCATATAAATGATCATTATTCACTATTTCCCATACCGATTTTCTTTCTTGTAATAAATTCTAAGCTTCGACGAGATCGATTTCACAGATAAAATTGATTAATGGTTTATAATTATTACTATTAGAGATGCGCATCTAAGGAACCGCAGTGGTCGTGTAACTAGCGCCATCTGGGAGAGAACGGCGGAACCCTTAGAATGAAATTACCTTATCGACATTGCGGGTACGGCCGGAAACTCATAAAGGTGTGCATCCAACGAGCCACGATGATAATAATAATAATGATGACAACAGCGACAGATGTAGGACGCGTTTGAATCCCCGCCCAGGAACGCCCTCGAGTAGACTATTGGCCCGATAACCCTAGCCCGGGAAAAGGCTGCCATGGCCGGCAGTGCCCGACGAACGATCCAATCAGAATTCGTGTCGGGCAAAACAAAAGGCACGCACAGTCCTCGAGAGGGTTGCAAGTCTGAACAAATGAATACCGCCGTGGAACCCCCTCGGGGGTGTCACGCCGATAAGGAGGACCGAGAGGGTAGACGATGGATTCCGGAGTTTTTGATGTATTAAACCGTGGGCTCTACGTGACACCGAATGCTAAGTAGACCTTTGGAATACCGCGCGACGCGGATTCGAGTCGCAAAGAGCGGCGCTCCGCCACGCTCTTTATTATTACGAGCGGAGCACCGTTATTATTATCGTCATCGTCATCGTCGCCGCAGCCGCTCGTCCGCCGCCCCGAAACCCGTGCCCGTTATTATCGTCACGCCTGATAAATTAAACGGCCAACTCGAGTGTGACCCACAGCTTCTGCGATCGCCACCGACGATAAGATTTCGATCGACTCTCTTAAACGCGCCCGCCTTTATCCAGATATAATACATTTTCCAGCCGTCCCCCAAACCGCGGTTGCGACCCGCTACAGACATCTTTGACCCGTTAAATTGTTGGCACGGTTTCACGCGGGAAGCGTGCGTCGACCCGATCCGACAAACGAGCGGAGTCGTTAAAATTTTAAATAGTCGAATGAAGGCGGGCTCGTTTAAAATAATCAAATGGCAAACAAATTTGAAACTTCCCTTATTACGTAATCGTGTATGAAAGCTTGGTACCGTCCTGTTTCCTAACGAGTTCTGCATACGCCAGGATTTCCAAATCGTTAGCTGTTTGTTTATAGGCTTGGATTCGATTGATAATCATTATTTTTTCCGCGAGGCCTATAATTTAGCGTCCAATTGAGTGCTAACGCGAGTCAATTAGAAAGGCTCTGGAACCAAAACCAGCAAGCGGCGCGACGGTTGCGGACTTACGTTTCTCGTTCTTCATTTTTGTACATTCTAAAAGTGACTCGTCACGTCCTGTGCTCGAACATCATCTTCTGGCTACCGTTCCTCCGCTCTCTCAGCCATTTACTTGGAACATCTGTAGAGAAAAATATACGTTGTCTATGATCTGCTCTGACCGCTAAAACGACCTGTGCAAACAGACAAGCACCTAGCCGAAATCAGTGAATCCCATCTAACATAATTTTCCAGACTCGAAGCACGCCTAAAAACCAGTTTCAGACACTTGAACTGTTGTCCAATTAAAGCTCCTTTATATCAAATTAATAAGGAATGTAACTATCTTAATATGCTCCTTGTAGGTATTATTGTATAATTAAAACTAAGTACTTATATACAAAGTATAATTAAACCTAGATATCATATAATTTTGGTCATTACACGTAAGTACCAACCCTAAAAAATAAACGTGATTAATATAAAATGGAAAAAAGAAATGCAAGGAAACATTCTTCCGTCTGTTACAAGTAAAAAATGTATGAATGTTCTCGTTATTTACCAACGATGTTGCATTACCCAGCGTCCGGCAAACGTGACGAAATAAACGTGCCCGTAAGGACGCAGAGTGTGGAAATCAATTTGATAGACGAGTGTACGCGTGCCGAATTACCTCTACGTGATGTCGGACCGTTTCACCATTTTCGCCATTATATTAACGACGAGACGAACACGCCAGTCTCGACTTCCCAGCCCCGCAATGGTTACACGCGTATCGTAATGTTACCGTGACGAACAATGGTAACATCGCGATCCTGGGCACGTTTCCACCCCGTGGCGAGGCAAATCGTGGAGGCGGCTCCACACTGTACCTCGTTAATTGAAGTCCGGCGGAAGACGGCCATTTTCCAAATTTCATACTTTAGGTCCACGTCTTTCTACGACGCAGGGACAACGTCGCGGAAAAGTGAATTTTTTGATCGAATTACTGCCTTCCACGACATTGAAGAATTTTTATTAAGAACCTAAATGCTTCCCAGTAATTTATAATTTACGTATTTAATTCGAGAACAGGAATTTCGATCGAGATCCGTAATCGATGTCACTGAACCGACTTGGCGAGCATCCCTCTTGATAAACACCAACACGATTTTCATGTGTGCTATACGCAAACGCTAAACAGCCTCGGGGTGACTTCATTAAAACTACGTGGCAGCCTGCTAGAGTGGAAATATCGATTAATCTTTTTTCGCGCTCGATATAATCCTTGACGGAACAAGGCACTAATCCAGGCTCCTGTCATCCGTCCTGGGGTTCCGCGGCTCCATCCGACGGATGAGACGGATTACAGCTCGTACCAAATTAACCTTTGTCCCCTCCCGTCCCGCGTCGCATCCCCGGCTAGGCTGATATGTCGAGTTTACACGAAAACTCACTCAACCGGTCGCGATAACGCGAAACTAAAACTATCCTTGGTGACACAACAGGTGTCCATAGGGCCCGCGATATGAATCGACAAATCTTCCGGTTTACATGGTGCGCTCCGTCGAGTCCATTTGCCACGATCAATCCCGCCGTTTCAGCACTTCGAGCCGTGAAAGTGGATCCTCCGTGGCGATCTTCAACAATTCGAGAAGATACCAATATCGCCAATGTTCCCTTCTTCCTTCCGACGACTGTTACCCGCGTACAAGTATAAAAAGCATTAGCAAATAGATAGGTGTCTTCTAACCGTTCCAGTTAACGGACAATAAAGTTCTAACAGACTCTTACCGTTAAAAGGATCTAACTTGAAGTTTTCACGATCTTATCAACAGGATACAAGGAAACCCCAGCAACGACGGTTACCAGTTCGAGCACAGGTAAAAAATATTTCGAGCGATCTTGACTTCGATAAAGTCCACACCAGCGACCACGAGGGCCGAAATGCTGAATAGAAAAATGTCCGTCCGGTGTTCATCCTGAACATACACAAAATGGCGTTCCTGCCCTACGAGGGGTGGTAACGCGTGTATATTCCAACCCCTCGGTCCCAGCCCCTCCGATCCTGGGATGACAAGCACGTAACGTTATGTAACCGTATACATGCCTAAGATCCTGGAGGGTTGGCAGAAAATCGGGCTTTGTCGCCTGGCCATGTGTCCCTAATGCGACTCCCGTGGGGGGTCATTTCTATTCTATTTCCCTTTCATAGGGTGTGTCGAGCGGTCCCTAACCCATCCCGTACCGCCCTTATCGCGTATGGTAAATGCATCACGGAGACCCCACAAGGGTGCTCTCTGCAGATTGACGTAAAATCAATGAACGAAGTCAATGGGTCTCTCGTACGGTTATCCAAAGAGCAAGGGAGGGAAGGTGGAGGAGTGTTGCTGGGGGTTGCTGTAGCTCGAACACCCTGGATAATACCGCCTGTTAATTACTTAGTATCACGGCTCGAAGGCATCGATGAACGGTGTAGGGAACATCTCCAGTTGAATCTCCGTAATTACTATGAAAATCTAATCGTAAGCAACGTACTCTTCGCGCCAGGAGAGCTGTAACTGCGAGTAAACACGCGACACGTTTAATTGAAGCTGCGATTTAAAAAAAAAATTGCTGCAACTGATTTAAGGTAGTTAAAAAAGTTACAGTAGTTACAGAAAATCGATGGACGGAAGTGCATCTTTCCAATGCTCTCAGAACCGTGTAACGGACGTGAAAAATAATTACTTAGGGATCGTATTAAAATTGAATTCTCCCAGCTTCTCGATTCGAAGAGACGAGGCGCGAAGAATAATTAAAGTGGAAATCATTGCGTAAGTATAGAGTTGAAGTCGAAGCTGTCAGCGATGAGAAAGTGCTGACGGCTAATCCAGAACTATGCGTGCATGAGAACGAAACGCTCCATAAACTAATTTCTACGTCGGTTTATTTATATCCACGGCTGGTGTAATCGACACTCGGCTACCGTGAGACGAAAAGAAGTAGTTTCGGAGCGTTGCCAGTCCGTTCTGAAAAGTAGAAGAGTCATCGTTGCTAACGAGACGACGACGGACAGCCCGAGTCATTATTGACGTTCTTTCTTCGAGAATGCCTTCGTTCTTAGCGACAGATATTATCACCATTGTTAAGCCATCCGACGCAGATCGCCAAGCGTTATAACATAACGCGATCGTTACCATTAAATTACTCGAGCGCTAGATTTTTCGTAATCGACAACGCCTCGGCAATTACACAAATTAATCGAGTGAAATATAAAGATACGCGAGTGCCATACCAAGAGTGAAACCAATAATACGCGTCGCTTTCGAGAGTTAAATCGATATAAAAAATACTAAGCTACACTCGTGAGAAGACGAAGAGAGATACCCTTCGGGTAGGAAATGTCGAGCAAAATATCTACAAGCGAGAATCATCTAAGTCTTCCTGACGACGACAGGGTCGCCCTCGAGATTCATATTTAGATAAAAAATCTATCAAAGTTTTACGAGATCAGGAAAATGCATATTGCGCGACATTTCCTCAATCTCCCGGGAGTCTAGGGCGTCGGGAGATCGGCTCGGTCGCCGCAAGGATCCGCCAGAGGATGTTCCGCCGGCCGCCGAGTTTTCCGCGGAAATGAAATAAAAATGACGACGAAATGCTCTCTTCCGAACAGGTAATTCCCGGTATTTCACTCTGGCTTTCTCTTTCTATCTGCCAGCTACACAAGCAGTCGCGGTCGACCCCATTGCCTCATCCCTCTGTCCTCGCCGTAGGTAACAACAACGATGTTCACCGCCCTCCCAACGAGCCACCAACAAGCCGCCCCTCGACGCTTTTCGCGCTTGCTCGCCCGTCGCTGCCGGATTGCTTTTTGTTTCGTGCTTTGTACCTCGTCCTTTGTTTCCGCGAGTCGCCGCGAGGAAATGACAAACAAATGAGCGGCGCGCTCTATAACGTCTACGCTGGTCGCCATGGCGATGCGACGTGGTGATCGGCGTTTTTAACTCGACGCCACGAGCAACCCTGCTTCGAACCGTATCGACGAAGATTCGAAAACTCACCTGCGTGGAAAAAACTGGACGGAATTTTTATTTCGGAACGATAGATATTATGTAGCCATCGAGTACCATAGCAATTAGGCATACGTGTACCTTTGATGTTCTTCGACTTGGTGAAAATTCGACGATTTGATGAAATTTCTTTGATAAAAAGGGGAAATCGTTTAAAAAGAAAGTCATCGCAATTGACGCAAAGGTTTCGTCGTGTCGAAAACAAAATGGTGAACGCCCCATGGTTCCCCATGGTGCAACGATAATGCGCCAACTGCGGAATCGTAGAGGGAATTGCTCCGACCATGAGGGTGGCCTCGTGTGCGCCATTCAAAGTCGATGAGTAGGTGAGCCATGAATTTTTCTCTCGTTGGTCTCCGTAACTATCGATTGTGTTTCAAAGTCGATTGTGTCTCCATTATGCTCGCGTCCGAGAGAGAGAGGAAACGAGAGAAAGCCGGGAGAGCCGGATGCTCGAGAAGCAGAAACTCTGTGTGGGGGTATAAAGGGGAAAAAGAGGGAGAGAGAAAGGGAGAACCCTAAAGTACGGAACGTCCAATTGACTCCGCCATATTGAGTTTGGTTCTATGGGCTCTCCAGTATACAGGGCTCTTGGAATCGAGACACGTTATACGATGGTCCGCCCGTAGAAGGAGCTTCTAGGATAACTTCGTTATATGGGGTTTCTACGTGACCAAAATCCGACCGGATATAGAATTGGTGTACGTACGATACGCGTCTGAAAAAATACAAGTATATTACTGGAAATGTCTATATAATATATTCCTCTGATACTTTGTAAAAAAAAACATGTAAAAGACAGCGTAATAAACAAATAACATCCACCTTTCCTCTTTAAAATTGTCTACCACTTTAACAATGTTGAAACGCAATGAAATAATAGTAAAATAAGTACTATAACCATGGTTGAACAGCGAAACACCTATCCGTGGATAAACCACAAAATTCAATCAAGATTGTCACCGCAACTACCGTTTACCGAAAAAGTATCGCCACGAATTTACCAAGGGGGATTAGGAGAATCCCGACGGAACCATTGTGGCACCCTTGTTCGCGATATGTATCAAATTATCCTTATAATAGAAAATGGCGGCAACGTTACACCTACCAGGTGTTATGCTAGGCGCCAAAGAACGCTACGGACTATGAGAGCACAATGAATTATAATACGCTCCGTGCCGCATACAATAATGCCCCCACAATACCGTTTCTGGCTACAAAAGGTGTTGCTTTAATAGGAGTCTGGTTACACCGAGACCTCTTAACCAACGTCGTCGCTTTTCCCGCGCGTGTAAACAGCCGCGCCAACGACCGATCGAATCTTTTTCCCTGAAAACACGTCTTTTCCCAGCGAGGTCAAGAACACGATATCCTACGTGCCACAGTGAAACGACAGTTTTCGATATTTCAGTGTCGTATTTATCTGCGAGTTCGAGACGTGGCACACCCAGCTACTTACAGAGGAATAGGATCGCTACATAATAAGTAGAATAAGACGAGATCGGTACAAGTAGAATAGGTCGCTTCTAAAGAACTCAGCGATTCGAAGGACGCGATTCATACCTAAACGTGAGAAATTATGAAGGAGTATAGTTTACAATTGTCAGTAAAAGAAAAAAGGAATTCGAACTAGAACAGCGTATTGCTTTCGAGATACACTTTCCGTCGGATGGACGTTGTTACTATTAATCGTTTGTGTCAGACGTTAATGAGCGCTCATTTCTCCTGTGACGAATTTCATTATTGTATAGATAAAGTTCATTCAGTCTCTCTGATCAATTAATCTTGTATTTTTCATTCGCGAAATCAACGGTGTGTAATAAATGTTGTACAATTCGTTACACAAGAAAAAGTACAGGCTCGTGAAGAAGATAAAAGAGTGACCGTTGAAGCGGTGTTCGTTGGTTTGCATTAAAGTGAACTTGCACTTTAAGGAAGCACATTGGAGCGCAAATCAAAATGCAGTCGCTACCGGAAGAGTACTCGAGCAGTTGAAGAGCCCTTCGCTATTACTGTGGAGGACTTCGCAGTGCTTGACGAATCACTCACTAATTGCGTTCGTGACATGGTCCAGAACTAACAAATGGTTTCTTCGCTTGGAAACTGTCGATTATTTTTTTTTTTATTCACTTCCTTTCTCCGCCTCCGTCAGGCTGTATACACATCCTTGCATTTCGCGTGAAACGTTACGGAACTTCATGCGTGAGAAAAGCAGAAACGTAGAAAACTTGTTGCACGTTTACACGAAGTTTGTTTATATGGAAAACAAAAAGTTAGTAACATTGAAATTCAATCTCTGAAGTAAAATCGTAGCAAGTACTTTTCAAATGAAACGTCCGATAGTCGGGGTTACTATTATTCTCTCTATTGTCCTAATGGGGGATAATCGTAAGATTCTCCTTGAGAGACTCATTACGAATCAAGGACCCCTTAATGGCTCCTATGAAACTCATTGGCCATTTAACGGCGAGGACGCGCCGATAAACGTTGAAAGATTGACGAGCTCGAGTGCGAATTTTCTCGTCAATCATTCTCGTCTCCTTTGCGACATTTTCCATTCGCAAACTCCCAATTTACACGAAAAGATTCTGGTTAAATTAAAAGAATCTGAGAGCAATTATATACATTATCATAGAGTAACATGACAGAATGTAGAATATTAAAAAACAACGAAAACGTAGCGGAACAAGAAGAAGAATATTGCTGGCTGTATAAAAAGATTAATGTTAGAATTAACAATACAACGGTTCTGTGTTAAGTTACAGATGAAGTCAAGATACGTCAGTCACACCGTGCTTAGAGCTCGTATCGTATTTTCATTATCATCAAATTGGACACGTAGTACAGCCACGAATTTTAACAATGGCAGCCTCACCATACTTGCCTACGTACGCCCGACACCCTTTATACGTTCCCCTTGCGGAAACGCGACGTCTCCATGGTTACAACATTGAAACCCCGCTAGGGGATGACAAAATGGAGAGGCGCAATACTCCGTCCGACAAAAGCGAAGTAGAATCAAACAACTTCTTCGGGGCTGCGTATTGTATTTGAAAAGTCGAGATCTATGCAGAGAAAGTAGACAGTATCGCGTTAATGCATCCATAGGTTGATTAAAATTTCCTAAAGCGTAAAAAAGAGCAGAAAATTAGATCGCTCTGATATCTGTAAGTTGTGAAATGCTTTTACGGAAGCTGCTGATTGAAATATAATCTTGCTGAACTCGCTAAAATTGCTAAACTTCATTGCAGAGGCGAATTTACAAATATGCCGCGTATAGACTGAACCAACTGTTCTTGAAAAACTAAAAATAGGTGATAAAATGAGGAATACGAAAGTTATGCAAACGTTTATTAGAATCGTTGTGCTCTATCGTCATGCTGCCCAAAAACTGAAAAGATAGATAAGGAATTCGGCGAAGTTGATACTCCGTTTTTACTGGCCGCGAAAGAGATTTCCGCCTTCGAAAATTTGCCGTCGTAGGCTACAACCTGGCTAGCATATTTAAAAATCCGCCACTGCTTCTCATTGCAGAACGAAAATGCAACGCCACACGAGACGAGAGATGACAATCGCGTCATACCCGCGCGATTTGTGTTAACGTCTTTCAATGGCACCCGCATTGACGCTATCTGTCATCGGAGACCTTTCAACCCGTGGGTAGGCAACGAGAGGACGTCGCGTTTGACAACGTCGAACATCAAAAAAGGGAAGCCTGAAGATCGTATCTTCGCACTTCCTGACGAATGCCAGGCTGCATCTTTCCGTGATCTGGACTCGACGGATCTTCAACGATTCCAGCGCGACGATGGTCCGATTTAATTCGACGACAAATGAGAACAAATAGATCGAAGACGGTGGTTTGTGTGTCTGGTCTGTAAACAAAGGAGGATCGTCGAGCAAAATGGCGACTCGATACACGGGCGTCTAATCCCGGATGAAAACGACGGATGTGACGGTGGCGGCGAAGGATGACGGAGACGAAGGTGGAAGCGGGAGACGACGCAGACACATCTCTCGGATTACGTCTTAACAAGCTCCACGACGTTCATTTGTCTTATCCGCTCCCGCTAATGCGACAGCAGCTGTTGAAATGATTAATTCACCGCGAGGATGCTCCTACGCCTTGTTCAACCCGTGCACAGGGGCTCGCGTTCGCGCTACCACCGGCGCGCTCCTATCTTCCATTATGGTTCCCGTCTCGATTAATCAACTCCCTTATCGCTACTATAAATAGCCTCGAATGTTTAATTAAACAACGCGTCGAGGAATGTAAACATGTCAAGCGTGTTATATCTGAAATAAATAAGTTTCTGTAAAAAGGTAACCTCAAACGTATGGCAATCTTTGGAAAAAGTTAAATACCGTGCAGTGACGCTTAAATATTACCCTTGCTCGTTGTCACAAGCTTCTTGTTCGTTTCATTCTTGAAGAATACGCACTGAGAAACAGAGTATCGAAGGTATCGAATTGTTTAGCCATCGCAGGTGAAGAAACCGTATTACAACTGTTCGTACTTCGTCAAAACATTGATCGAACCCTGCGCAAAGTCTAATTGGATTAACTTCCGCTTTCCATAATCTATCTGTCATGAACGGGAACGGGGGATCGGTCATTGTTACCGATCGATGACTAATCCGCTCTGAAATCGTTAGTATTCGCTTAGCAAGGGCGCTAACTGACTCGATTATGCGGTCCAAGTCGACGGGAACAAAGGACCACCAGGGCGACAATTGAACTTAATCGTGCTGATATAAAGTTACAGATGCGAATAGAGAAAATGAGAGATGAATATTAAGTCGTCGCACAAAATGGCCGTCGCGGAGGGAGAAAAAAAATAAGGATGCGTCGGTTTCTCTCGCGTCTGTGTATTACCCACATGCTCTGCCAGAGAATGCGACCTCGCGTGGGGGACGGAAAGCGTCGTACGCATGCGTCGGCTACACGATCGAAAGCTCCGCCCGAAGACTGTCTTTGTTTAATCCACGACACCTACGCCCACGACATGTGGCCAACAAACTACGAGTTTGTCTCTCGGCGGGATCCTAATCTTGAATTGCTACACGCCACAGATGCCAAAAAGCGTGCAATGAATGGAACTTAGATGAATTAACATATGTTGAGTAGTAAGTTCCAATTTACTTCTATACCAAGCCCGACCTTGGAATCAAAATTGAGGTACGACATAACGCAAATTATGAAAGCGTAAGAAACAATTTTTAATAACGAAACATATATGATATGCATAATAAAATGATTTTTAGTAAGCGAAACAGAAGCAAAACTTCTCAATTGCAGAAGAAATTATGTAAGCGATTGAATGGAATACGAATGTTGTTATGGGCTGTGAATTTGTATCATAAACTGAATATACATGGAATGTAAATATTTAAAAGGATCAAACTTTCGTTTAAATAAATTAATATTTTTAACATTCTTAGGTACTTTAAATTTTGGTTAAATAATTATTATAAAAAACCACTAAACATCTGGTAGCGTGGCCGAGCGGTCTAAGGCGCTGGTTTAAGGCACCAGTCTCTTCGGGGGCGTGGGTTCGAATCCCACCGCTGCCAAGTTTTTTTTGAATTTTGTCTAGATATTTCTAAATTTCTTAATTAATGTGTGCACAGATAATCATTATAAATAATATTATTACTTTTTTACTGTATTTCCGAATACCTATCACATTTGATTAGACTGAAATTTAAAAAATAACTTTATTTTACATAAAAATGATATTCATCAGAGAAAGATCTATGTTTTACTCAAAAATAACTCAAAAATTTCCGAAAATAGATTGGATTTGGATAGAGTCGCCCCCACTGTCAGCAATTCTTTTTAATCTATGTTGTGTCGGTAACGTTGGAAATTACACTAAAATGGTAAAACATACTTTACAACATTTTGGAACTTGACTTTGGAATTTCCAAAAATCCTTCTCGTATACATCGTTCTTCAAAATTTCAACCAAATCAGGCATGACATATTTTCGAAAATCTCGCATGTGATTTTTTACACAATCGATAATGTAGGGATCTTCGTATTATACGGAAAACCGGAATACCAATCGCGCGAAATAGTACAGATTTTTAATCCCATTTATGGTTTCATTATATTACACATAAAGATAAGTAAATTGGAACTACTATAAATTTAGATTTTAACTTGTATCTAGACTTAACATCGTTTATGAATATTTCAGAAATACTACAATAGTTGCATTGTGAGAAGAATATTTAGTATTTTCATTAACAAAAGTTTCTATTTCGAAGAGATCATTATAAAATTTAAAAATTAAGAAAATTAATCTTATCTTGATTGTGTTCAAAGAATCAAGCAGGTTCAAGAAATCTTTTACATATATTCCAATACATTTTGTCAAGTCAAACTTCTAGGAACATTTGACTGTACACTTTAGTAGAATTCATTTCGACGTTGAGTACAAATCCAAGAAGATAACTCATTTTTCATGATGACCTCTACTCTGCACGTATGTGGAGATGAAAACTTTAGTCAGTAATACATTGTCAACATTACCAAAAGCGCAGACTTTACACTCCATATTTGATTAATTTCGTGATTTCGATTCATATTCTTAAGTTAAACATAAAAATTCGTTCTTCGTCGTGATTAGAATCTTTCAAACGTATGTACGTATACGTATGCTATCGCATACAAAACAAAATTAGAAAGTTATTCGATTGTGTGGTGTATGATCCAAATACAACGAACGTGAAGACACATGCATATTTAATTTAAAGAAAAAGAATTCCTGCTTACTTTTTAATAATCATGATTACGAATGATAAAATCGTTCCTATATCAACACTGGAAATAGTTCAATTACATTTTCTCTCATTTGTATATGGATTATATCTAATAGTGAGAAGATTTTTTAAATGGATCTGGGATCCCAAAAAGTTTTTCATGATGCAACAACGAGATAAACCTCCACCTTGTCTAGTAGACAATAACTTAGGAATTCATTCTTATGTAAAAATCAAGGTAAATATATAATTAGCAGTTTTATATTTTTCTGAGGCTTATATCGCGAAATTAAATTTCGAACAAGTGTAATTCAAGAAAATGTACGTATATTATTATGGTCGACCTCTGATAACTCTTACCGACATATGCACACTCTAGTCTGATATGGATACACATTCGATTTCGATCAATGGATATGATTATATTACTTTTAATGGGTTTCAAACAACTCTGTTCATTTTGCTTCGAAATACTCAGACTAATATTATTTGTGGCCTATCACTCTTCTTCTCATCACTTCATTTTTTATTACCAGTTTGTAGATATGCAGCGTTTTTTTGACATACATACATACATACATATATATGTATATACAAGATGGAACAGAAATATTAAATTTGATTAATAGAGAACTAAAATATAATATTATACAATTGTTATAACTATAAAGCCCAAAATACCTTCATAATTTAATCATATTGCAAAGATGTTACTAAATAACAACAATCATTTAAACAATAAAAGTATAGGAAAATGTAGAAGTCATAGATATAAAAATCCCAACTGTACAAGTTTTCATTTTTTTCTACAGAATGTAAAGTTCCATTATGTTGAAGCTGGAAATAAAGATAGACCACTTATATTACTGTTACATGGATTTCCTGATTGTTGGTTATCCTGGAGAGAGCAAATTCCATGTCTTGCAAAACATTATAGGTATAATTCATTCTTATATCAATATTTTTACAAAATTGTAATACTATTGATAATTGTAACAATTACACCTAATCCTCTAGAGTAATTGCAATAGATTTAAAAGGATTTGGAGACAGTGACAAACCTGCAGCTAAAAGTTCTTATAAAATTCAAGTTCTAATCGAAGAATTGAGACAGTTTATCTTAACTCTTGGTGTAAAGCAATGCAGCATTATTGGTCATGATCTTGGTGGACTTTTAGGATGGTATATGGTGGCACTGTATGGAGATATGATCTATAAATTTGTTGCTATTTCATGCCCGCATCCTAATTTTTATTGGAACAGAAGGCCTGGAGATTCTGTCTTTGATTTAAAGTAAATTGTTTTGATTAATAAGCCTTTGAGTAGCTATAGAATATATATATATATATATATGAATTTGATATATTTACATTAATTTTTAGATGGATACACTTCAGTAGATTACCATTTCTTCCTGAAATTGATGCCCTTAAAGAAGATTTATCAATCATAAATGATGCATTCCAGCATCTTTGTCTAAATGATGCACATACTGAAAAAGATTATGTAGAAGCGTACAAGTATGCCTTTAGCAGGAAAGGTAAATTAATATAGAAACTTTGATCTTTTATGTATAAATAAAAGGTGACAAACTTAGTAAACCTATTGATTACAGAGGACTGGACAGGTGCGATCAATTATTACAGAAATCTTCCTTTTATAAGACTTAATATAGATACTTGCGGTCAAATATCCACCCAAACTTTACTTATAATTGGTAATATGGATCCAATTGTAACAATAGAAAATATTGTACAAAGTTCTGAATATATTGAAAAATTTTATGTAAAATTAATTCCGCAAGCACAACATTTTCCACACCAACAAAAACCAGATATAGTAAATGAAGCAATTTTGAAGTTCTTTGTGGGTAAGTTAAGTTATAAACGTTGATGAATATGTGCATCATTATATAGTACAACAGTAAACAAATTATGTTTTAGGCACAACAAATCATATAAAAAAAGCATCTGTTAAAAGTAGATCTTCATGGTTTACATCCTTGAATCTTGCTGAGACTGTCAAGTATGGTAATCATATGTTCGATGCTGTTCATAAAAGGACTAATGGTATACTCAATGTTCTACCTAACAAAGTACTTTATTTAGGTCAAACTACAAGTTAAACTAGGCTACCACTTTTATTAAAATGAAAGCCCACCAAAATTAAATTTTACTAACTTTTTTATTTATATTGCGAAATAAAGAGCAATAGTTTTTCTTGTGACCGCAGTAAAAAAATAATGCAAAACTTTTTTGATCATTGAAAAGAACATGACGTGAAGAGAATAATATTATCAAATGCTCTTACATAGTTTGACCATATAAAGTACTTAAATAAATTACCTAATATTTTTACTTCAGTGTTTGTTTGAATGTACAAATGTAAAAAAGGCTGATGTTGCATCTAGTTACATACTTTCATATATATTTAATATGGAAAATTTTATTATACTATTTTTTATCAGCTCTATATATGAGTGCATGTTGTCTGTTGTTTATTTAATAAGATAAATACGCAATTTTTATATAGAGTATTAAAGTAAATGTATAGATTTACTAAACCATAAGATATAGTAAATGCAAAACTAATATTTTATAATAGTTAGCATGTATATAAAGTAATCTCTTCCAAAAAATTAGAGGAAATTTATTATATTAAATTATAAATAAAATTGTAAATAATAGAGAATTATTTTTACTGAAATATTATATATGTTTAATTAGTAAAATAATTTTTTAGTAGACTGTAACAAATAAATTAAATTATTAATTAAAAATTAGTATATACTTGTACAATTATAACTTGATATTACTTCTCAATTACCAAACTTCTTAAATTCCACTCTTCCTCTAATGAAAACTTTAAACTGAATCATAAAAAAGAATGGCTTAAAATTAAAAATTATATTATTATATTTATGATATTGGAAAATTTTTGTACACTCAGACCAGGGGACTGGTAAATAGAAAACTAACCTATCGACATTTACCATTATACAAATTCCTATGTGAAATGTGATCTTGCGAGAAAATGATTAAGATACGATAAATCAATTTTGACGTTTTCATGTTTTTCTATAGCGAAGGATATGCTCTTTACAATAAAAACTAACCAATTTTACGATACGTATTAAACTCATGCTGTTTTGTAACTACATGGTTATAACACAATATATAACTAAGAAGGTAACCTCTTTTTAAACTAGGACATGTCGCATAAGTTCTCATGTAAACGTCAATGGATTAGTGTTCTATTTACAAACATACCTACGTGTCCCTTTCACCGCAACAAATTAGCCAGTCAGGCCTCCGTTCTGAGGATGTGTTAGTATCACATGCCATATCAAAATCAGTGAGACTCAGTGTACAATTATTGGCAGGATCTGTTTCAGTGTTTTAATGTTTTTTACCTTGTTGTTAATTTTAAATAAATGTTATTTTGTTTCATTCTTCCTAGTTTGTTTCCTGCAATGAGGTAGAATACATGTGGTATTTAAAGATAAAAAGTAAAAACAATAATATTTAATTAAAATTACAAAACATTACTCTTACTTCCCAAAGTTTTCACCATCTTCGATAGTTTCTGGCAGCTCACAGTTCATTGTTTCTGGTAGCAGAAAACATAATAAGGCACCAAGTAATGGTGCAGTTCCAAATATTAATGGTGGCAACCAAGGTTTGATCTTTCCCTAAAAATTAATTATATATTTAAATATATAGCATTATACAAAAAAGAAGGTAACAAAAGTTAAAAATATAACCATCGTTGCAATGTATGGTGCAATGATGCTTCCAATCCTTGCACAAACACTTCCAACACCAACACCAACATTTCTAACCACAGTTGGGAATGCCTCACTGCTATATAAGTATATTGTTGGGAAACTGAGTGACATTCCAGCAATACCCAATGTAGCTAACAATACTGTAAAATTTGAGTTTGATATCGCAATAAGCAAAAGTAAACTTATGGCAGATAAAAGATTTCCAGCTATTAAAATCTTTAAACGTGATACACGTGATATCAAAAGTAAAACAGCTATAGTGCCAGGTATTTCAACAGCAGCTGAAAATAATATTATTGAATTTGAAATGTATATTTTTATGAATGAAACTCACAAATAAATATTATTGCACAGCCTTACCTGATATGGCAACATTTATAAAAATATTACCATCAATGTAACCCATGTATTGTGCTAATCCAAAAAAACAACTACCACATACAAACCAATTAATGCATATACAAATTGTTTTTAATCTTAGATTTGGAGTTCTGAACAGATGTGTAATATTATATTTTTCTTTATTTTGTTTAGAACGAGCTCCCATGTTATTTTCATATGTTTCAATAGCTGTTTTAACATTCTCTACTGGTATTTTATTTCTGCCAGCTGCTTTCAGTAATATTTGTTCTGCTTTTGATAGCTTGCCAATAGCGAGTAACCATCTTGGTGATTCAGGTATAATCCTACAAGTTAGGAAAATTTTTCGCTTATATAAGTATAAAGCAAACAACTTGTTTTTAAGTTTATGAACCAGTTAGATTAAAGTAATGTTTACCATTGAATACATACCAATAATACGACAAAAGAAAAAGTGATGGTATTGACACAGCCATTTGAAAACCATCCCATGTATGTGTTAAGTATGAAATTAGGGGATTCATTAAGTGTCCTAATAGAAATGGTACATGAAAAAGAACTGACATAATTGAACGCCATTCTACCCCCACAATTTCCATTACTGTAATTTATATAGTTTATTTTAACATAATTGCATATTATATTATATATTATATTTATGTTTTATGTTCTCTATTACTTATATACACAATTTGTGAATTACTTACATAAAACAAAGCTAACAAGCATAGTACCACCTGTAGCCACAGCCGAAATAAATTTAAATATTACAAACAATTCAAACCATGGAACAAATGCAGTTATAAATCCAGTTAATGATTGTAATCCAATAGCAATCATCAAAGGTTTTTTTCTGCCAATTCTAAAAAAAAGTACGAATTATTTTTAGTAGTCTGCTCCTTATTTTACTTATATATACGCATATATATTCTTTTTTCTCTTATTACATTATAATAACATTCAGCATACCGATCAGCTAGGATGCTAAAGACTAAATTACCAATGAGAACCCCAAACATTATAGAAGACTGTACAAAATTTGCTAACTGTTCTCTATCACAGACCAAGTCCCACTAAAATCAAGTCTGTGTAGTAATTCATGGATTTTTATTACTTTGAAGTTTATACATTTATATATAAAAATTCCAAAATTTAAATTACCTGTGTTATAATGCTCTCTTTAAATATTCGCTTGTCGTACTTAAAACTAGTACATTTCTCCATAGTA
The DNA here is from genome assembly GCA_963969225.1 of Xylocopa violacea. Classification (NCBI taxonomy): domain Eukaryota; kingdom Metazoa; phylum Arthropoda; class Insecta; order Hymenoptera; family Apidae; genus Xylocopa; species Xylocopa violacea. Next base: position 8,945,194 of record CAXAJV010000020.1, on the reverse strand, counting down.
CCGTTCCCTACATCTATGTAGCATTTCATTATTGTGGATTCATTAGTCGTTGATATTGGTGCAGCACATGAAAAATTAGTTGGTGGTGCAAGAAATATAATAGAGAGTTGATGCCAAGCTACTGGAAATTTAACAAGAGATAGTGCTACAGCAATAACAATATGCCATGGGCCCATCGCACCCATAGCATTTTGTACCACATCTAATGGTATGTGACCTGAAAAAAATTATTCTCAATTATTTACGGGCAACTGTTCTTAAATTGGAACTGTGTAAAAAATTTCCATCACTTGTCATTTAAATTGTATTTACCGCCAATAATTACTGTATTATCGACGGATGGGAAATAATAAGTTCTCGTTATTCATTATTTGTGTAAAATTTAATATTATATTTAATATGATATTTAATATTATATATTCTCAATTTTGTGCAGATAAATTGAAGATATTTTATATTTTTTATATTAGAATATATATAAACACTGTACGTGTAAAACTTAATTCGATGGTGTCGATAGAAAATTTGTACTTTATAAATGATACATTAAATACAAAAGAATTGTTATTAACAATATCATAAACATGTAAAACTGTTGCGATGTGTTAATATTATTGAACATAGTTGATTAATAGTATAAGAAAGTAACTGTAACGTGCTACTTTCCAAGTGCAGTAACGGTATTTATGCGACATATATGCATTACTCGAATTACCAGTACTCGAGTAACACGAGATCGGAAAAAATTTATCTGAATTAATGACTTTTATAAAAATATAATTTAAAGCAAGTGTAGTTCAATATCCATTTATAATATGCGCTAATATTGTTATTTGCTACAATCGTAAGCTTACAATCTCTAATAATTTGCATTTAATAATTAGCAATTAATTATATTTGCATTAAATTCTAGTGCATGTCAATTAAAAAAACTAGGGGTAAATACATGAAATGAAAATAAAAGTTTTCATAAACTTTTCAATCTCTGAAAATTAGAGATATTTCTCTTTTCAATCGTATCTAATATTGAACAGTTCGTAAAAATTAAAGTTGCATGGAAATTGCATAACTAACAAGGTAAGTCTCTTATTAATAGATCCTAGATAAAACATGTGAGAGTAAACAAATAGTTATAGAAATTTATATTGTGTCGCGTATAATTCATGCACTATATAAAAGGCGATTAAAAATTTAAGAATTCAATGTTTTATACATTAATTACATAAGATGTCCCATTTTAATTCCTGTACGCAATTATCTCATAAATATTACTTTGCTAATTGTGCATGCAAATAATAGTTTATTTGTTCATTACTCTCTCAAGTTCCGATTGTGTGTGTGATCTTAGTCTACCAACTTATCTATGTCACACTGATTTCAGAACTTTTACTTCTATACACAGTTAAAATCATAAATTATCACCCTTTTAGTTAATAGAATTTAAACAGAATATGCATTTTTTTGTAATTCATTTGCATTCGATGTTACGCATGCAGAATACAGATAATATATTTTTGAAATAAAAAACCGGAGCCAAGAGAAAATTAAAAATCCGCGACTGTCCCGGGAAAACTGGGACATATGGAATTCCAATATATAAGAGACATCTTTTACATCTAAAAATTGTTAATCGTAGCACAAGTCACAATTTTTAACTGTACATTTATTAATCTTTTTTAACTTTCGAGATTTAACAAATAAAAGATTTCAATTATTTCTTCGCATGCGTACCACGATGATGCAATTGAAGACGCGCGGATTGTACCACTAAATTGAATGTATATTTAGACCTGATCGCGTTTGAAATGCTAGCACGAATAACGTAGAAACTTGCCAAATATATTAACTTACCTTTCATCGCTCTTTCAAGCATTGTGTATGCTAATTTTTGTCGGAAATTTGTTTCTCTGTGCAATTACTACCGCTCCACAACACTCTACATACTGAAATGATTGAACCCTTCAGTTCATGTTGAGAGACTAAAGCAAACTGAAGTCCTCCAATACAGTTCTTTATCTGTTTTATCGACATAGATCATGAACGAGATAAAAATAAGAATTTAAGAGATATTTACTCTATCAATCTCGACAAATCTCTGATCAGTTTTATTTTTGTTGATTTTTGTAATAACGTGGAGAAATTAAATATAAACACAAATAAGTAAGATGTATTCAAATAAGAAATTTTAACATTTGTTATGTGTTATATAGTAAAAATGTCAGTTTGGCGCAGATTAATAAATACTAATTACACGTGTATGTAAAATATAAATCTAAATTTTAGAAAAATATAAAATTTATATCTTAAAAATATTTATTTTTCAAATGCAAATGTACGAAGCATTTTACTTGATACTCGCTCTGATTCGTTCTGCTGTTCACTCTCGGGACTTAATTTTCTTTTTTTCGATTCTAAGGAATCCGAGGTATTGTTATTTCGTGAACTTGTATCATCCTCTTTATACCTTGCCAAAGCAGTTTTAGTTAAATCTGCAGGATTTAAATTAGGAAATTCTTCTTGCAAACTTTTTTTGTTCTTAGCGTACCAACCAATAAATGTTTCTTTTCTTGGTACACTTTTTGCTGGTTTTGATTTTAATTTTGGAGGTGCTGATGCTGGTGTTGATAACTTTTGTGACTTCTCTGGTGTTATATCTAACCCAGCCAATCCTATTTTACATTGAAGATGAATCTTAATTGTATAACTACTATAAACACAATTGTAAAATACAAAACAACCATAGACTATTAATAATACCTTTAGTTACTGGAGAATTTCCGCTCTTTAAGAAAGGATTATTTCTTTTTATCGATAATGCTTCATTCATAGATAATGGTTTAATCTCTACATCTGACTTCTTTGTAATGTTTAATGAAAGCGTGGATTCTTCAATATCATTATCCACTAATTCATCAACATTTTTACTAATATCTTCATTATCGTTATTTATATTTTCTTTTTCCTTCTCATTTTCTTCTTGTTTTGCGTCAGCAATCGATTCTAATTTACTTGACAAAGCCACTCGATTTATCCTCCGTGCATATTTAATTGCTAATTCTATAACTTTTTCCGATGCAATTTGTTCGCATAATTCTACTGCCCGATACTCCAAATTACTTCGACAAGCATGCTAAGGGAATACAATTAATAAACAACGTTTACATATGTGTGTATATGATATAAATAAATTAAGAATAAATAAAGCAATTAAATGTACCGCAATAAGAGATAGCACTGCTTCATTTTCTTCTAGAGGATTAGTTCCCAATCGCCACAATTTTAATTCCTTTTCAGTCTTTTCATTTTCAAGTTCGCAAAGTGGCAGAGTTAAAGATATTTCATTAATTACAGGTCGTGGAGTAGTGGGAGGATAATGACTTCCCTTACATAAAACGCAGCGTGCGATACTTTGTTGTTCACTTATTCCGATTAAAAAATAATGATCTGCTTTACCTTTGGACTGTTTTAAATTGATTGATGAAGTATAATGTTCCATAGAATAGAATGCAATATAATTATTACCTGCTCACTCAGATCACTGACAACTTTCCACAGAGAAGATTTTTTACTATACACTTTAATAACATCATCAGCATCCATTATTACAGGAGAGCCAAAATCAGTAATTCCTAACCACATCAATTCCGATGAAGGTGATAATGGAAGACACAACGTTCGACTATACAAATTTACTCCTCGAATTTGAATTAATAGTAAACTCATACATTGGTCGCCCGATATACCTATTTAAGTATCTTCATTTCATTGACAAATTGTGATAAGATAGAAAAATAAACATAATTAAAATGTATAAAAAAGAGTACCTATTCCAGTATGATAAGCAAGTATTAAATCATTTTTAAATCCATTCATTGCAACTGCAGGGCCCGGCACAGCTACGATTTCACGTTGCGTACCACATACAGTAAAAATTCTTAAATGTCTTTTGGATGTCGAAAGTGCTACGAAATTATCACCAGCCGCAATACAGTGTCCTTCTTCGTCTTCAGGTAGATCTAAAGACCACTCTTTATTCCCGGCACCCCAGCCTATTTTTTTCCATTAATCATGATTACTTTGAAAATAAATTAGTTTAAAATAATTCAAGCGATAATTATAATTGGTATTAACCTTGTAATGCTATTACAACAAGTTTACTACGCGTATCAGCGTTTGATGGGCAATTTAATGCAAGTGCTTGTGGTGATAAGGCAGCTATTGTATGCTTTAAATAATTATTAATGTGCATACTACGATGGATTGTCACGTCATGAAATTCCACTTCGATACTAGATTCATCTCCGTCCTCAGAAGTGAAACACCTTACCATACCTGTGTCATTCCATACCTGAATGAATTAACATTTCATTATATGTAATTTTCAAAATTATACTAATGTTATATTGAGAAAACTATACCATGAAACGAGATAACAAATGTGTTGGAGATGAACCAGGTTGAAACGGTGGTTGTACATGAATTTCAGGTGCAAAAACATTTGCACCCTGCTGTGATTTTACAGATGCTGCATCTGAATAACTTTTTTGATCATCATCGAGCTCTGCCAATGCTTTAATCTTATTCAATGAAATAACGTTTTCTCCATCATCATCTTCTTCTGGAATATCAATATTACTATCTTTGATATCTCCGTTTGTTTCAACATTTAATTCATTAGTTTCTGTATCATCAGAAACAATCTAAACACATAAAAAGAATAGAAAGTATCTTTAAAATTCTAATGATAATTAACATGTCTTACACGTACTTACCACATCAATACATCCTAATTGACCCGAAAAATCACAGAATACAATTTCATCCGACTTATCAATATTCCAAGCTAATGCCGTAATTTTAAACTTCTGTTGATGTTCAATGTAACCAATTAATTCTTTAGTTTCCACATTCCAAACAATTATTTCTCCATATACTGAACTAGCGGCTAATAACGTGCCACATTCGGAAAACTTACATATATGAAGTTCCTACATTGAAAATAATATTATTGCAGAATAGTTATTATATTAAGTATGATATTTAAATAAAAGAACTTACACTTTTTATATTAATACATTTCAAACGAAATGATTCTTTCCATGAAGATCTTTCAATTATAATTACTTCCTTCATACTAGGATATGCAAGATAATTTCCATCTTTAGGGTTGAACGAAGGCACACCATATATTTTTGCTGTAAAAAATGAATTACATTTGGGTACTACATTAGGCCAGATATGTACAACACATTTCTCTTTAATATTCCATACTCGTATAGAGCCATCTGCACTTGATGAAGCCTAGATAACATAAATTTTATGAGCAAAGCTGTCACATAAATGCAATTTAAAGAAAGGATATACAAACATAATTTATAAAATATATCTTACCACAAACTCTTCTTTTGGATCCAAAGATAAACCTAATATAGGAGCTTCATGACCTAACAGATCTATATTATTTGATGTATTAATGTCAGTAACTTGAATTCTCATATCACTACAAAAATATAATAAGTATTAGATATTATGTAGAGTACCATTTTATTTTAATGTGTTTAGAACCAACCATAAATATGACAATTATGTATATATTTCACATACCATCCTCCTGATACTATAAGGTTACTGTTTTTTGTTGTCGCTAATGCTGATACAGGTGCTGAAAATCTAGTAACTATTCCTTCTTTTTCAAGATCTGGATAATTAAGAATTTGAACTGTATTATTATCATTGCCAACAAATATTTTACCATCCTGAAATGAGAAAAAAATTAGCAAGAAATTATAAACTCTATGAGTATGTAGAATTACACGATTATTTTCATGTAATATTTACACCTTTGATACGACTGATATGGCTTGTTCTGCGACACAACTTGCTGCTGGATCATCGTCCATTAAATTTAACCAGGATCGAACATCTCCATCGGACCCACAAGTAATGAACCCTCTCCTAAAAATACAAATATGTTCCTTTTAGTTACACCTTCTCTTGTGCTCTGTTTAATGCTTTCAGATTTTGTTCATTCTTTCTTTACAGATTCTTACCAAATTCTAAACAATAGAAATAATTACTAACTGTAGAAAGACTGCTACAGTGCTTACATACAATGTGAAGAATATTTATATTCAAATTACTGATAAATAATGTCATAAAGGAATAAGTGAAATGTTCATCATATATTTGCTTACTTTTCACCAGTAAAATAACAAACATCTGTATGTCCTTCTGGATGTGCATAACGCATGGGTTTTTTTATTAGTGGCATGTTTTAAAACAAATTAATATTAGTAATTTTATAAAATCGGTTGTAATGTAATAACTAACTTGCTGGCTTTCTCATTACGATCTTGTGATCGTTAATACCCGTATTTTGCCGCGCATTCTCGATCCTTACGCATTAGTTACATATTTTTAATTAGGTGTATCACAGATGTAGATATATAGATGTACGTAAAACTACTTTACAAGTTCTCTTAATTGTTATTTCTATATATATAAATTAATTATAAATATATACACACAAAAAGAAAATAATGTTTAATGATATGTGTGTGTATATAAAAAATATATACAGGTGTAAAGAATATTATGTAATATAGTAAAAAGTGGTATTATGTTTGTAAGGAAATTTTACAAAAGATAAATCGTACAAAAGCGTGTTTATACAAAATAAAATGTAAATATTTCAACGAAATAAAGAAGTATAAATGTACAGTTCTAATAATTTTAAGTATTTATGTATCTAGGGAATTTTGTAAGGTTGATGTATCATTCTGGCAGTAGATGTCGAAATATTTCTCTTGCTAAATTCCGTACACTTGCTAGTAGACGCAGCCTTCTCTAGGGTGGCCTAGGTGCAATGAGGAGTTTGTAAATTTCGTCATTATAAGACATAAATTTCTATATTAGAATGACCATGATTTCAAAGGCTGCAGTGGGTATTGCTGTTGGCATAGCTGGAATATTTGTTGGCTATTGCTTTTACTTTGATCAAAAGCGCCGCAGCGATCCAGATTTCAAAAAGAAATTGCGTGAGCGTAAGTGAAGCTATAGTCTTCTCAAATCGCTAGTTTGTCTAAACCATGTGATGCATGTTGCATCGATTTAACTTACGATTTCACATAAAGAAACACTTGTAATATTTGTCAATTGTTTTAATAGCAAAGATCATTGATAAAAATTTATTAATTGCTTTCAGAAAACCATAGTTTTGTTTCACAAAATTTTATATTTTTATTAATTTGTTGCAAAACATGAAAAGAATATTTTGGTGTATAATTTGTACCATGTATTTGTACTAAATGTATTTATGCTAGATATACTAAATCTAATACTATTATTTCACATTTATAGGTAGAAAAGCAAAGAAACAATCTCAAAATACAATTACAAAAATTCAAGACTTGAAGGATCATGAAGTTGTACAAAGATTTTTCTTACAAGAGGTTAATATCTTTTCTATTGCGCAATTTATTCCGCAAATTTATTCTATCCCATGATTTCTAATACATGCCAGGTCCAACTTGGAGAAGAAATGCTCACGTGCGGTGATTTGGAAGGTGGAATCGAACATTTAGGAAATGCAGTTGCAGTTTGCGGGCAACCTTCACAATTGTTACAAGTTCTTCAGAAAACACTGCCACCACAAATTTTCCACCTTTTATTACAACGATTACCAGCTATTAGCAGGGTATGTATTTAAATAAATTCCTTTTAACAAGATTAAATGTTAAAAGGAAGATTTTATTTTTCGCTTGTTACAGAAACTCCCAACTCAAATTGCAATGGCTGAGGAAGATGTTGAATAAAGTACTATATAAATTGCATTGAATATTTCAAAATAAAATCTAATTAGTAGAAAGTGTATGCTTTTTTTGATAATGTAGACATTTGCGTGGCTTTAATCTAGACAAGCATTTTTTAATTACATATCTTGCTCTCCTTGATTAATCTTCCATAGTCCTTGATAATTATATATTATCAATTGAGAACATGATATTACATGCGTATTTCAATTTCAAATGAGGAGAATTTTTATCGGTTTCTAAGTACAATCCTTATTTGCAAAATTACGTTAGCTATTTTCAGCATTTTAACTGCCACTGCAAACTATGTGTTAATTAAAGTGGCAGGTGATTGATATATACAATATATAGCATACAAAATCTAGAATGATCTCTAGTCAAACAAGACTTTCTTTATATCTCTTTACATGATATGACTATAATAAACTGTTCATATTTGTTAAATGTTTCACAATTTTAAAAGAGAGAGAGAGAGAGAGAGAGAATGAGAGTGAATGTAGAAGTGGAAAACATAATTAAAAAATAATTGATTTTATTCTAGAAGTTAGTAACTCACTTGGTCTTAATAAAATTTTAGAGTAATTATGCACTAATTGTTCTAGCATGTTAAAATATATTATATTCCATCTATAAGGAATTAATACAAAATGTGATCTTAAATAACATATTATTTCCTGGAAATATTTACAAACTGCTGCAGGAATACTGTTATAAACTATATATTCGTAATGGATATATTTTATAAAGTTTGCACAACTCTATGCAAATGTGTATTCAACCTATGGAATATGAAATTAACATCCTTATAACAGATATATTATAAGCATATATGTACGTGATATTATTTTCAGCAGTACTCACACAGATACTGAATATTCTTTAGAATTATTTTTTGTATAAAAAAATGTTCTATTCTCTTACAAACTAAAGGCAATAAGAAAAGATCAGTTTATATCTTAGTATCAAACAAGCACTGTTTTTCTGAAAAATTGTATCATACGAAATAAAATGAATCAATATTATTAATAAAAGTATTAAGTTCTTTATTGGGTTTAAAATTTTTTATGTATTGTTGTTTTTTCATATGCTGTAGAGTTAAATGCATCTCCCGTACAAAAACATTAATTTAGAACTAAATTTTAGTAACACGCGCGTAAATTATATCTTTTTTTCTTTAACACAAATGCAATATACATTTTTTTATTCTCTTTAATTTCCCCAATATATATTAATTACAGAATATACAGTATTTTACAATATTTTACAAATATTGTTTCTATAATTCATTAAAATATTTAAACACTTTTTTTATATTTCATAATATATATAAATATATATTTTTTTTATCATGATAGTTATATTAACATAATTAGTTTTCTTGATAATGATGTTTGTTTAAAAGAAAATAGATAATATTTACATATGTGTATGAAAGTTACAAGTATAGCTCTGCACTATATAAATCATTATGTTTAAAAAAATAGTATAACATTTTGCATAACATCAATATTACATTGTGGCAGTGTATAAAGCTTTTACATAAACGATATTTAATATTAATTAGTAATTATTAATTCTGTACATTTTTTACATCTGAATGAACAGCCAAAATAATCTTAAATATGCATATCAAAATGATAATATCACTACTACATATCACATAAATAATATAGCATATCAAGCATATCAAAAGACTAATTTCAATTATGGTAGTGTGCCAATAATGTGGTATATTTTTGTAATTAATAGTTATTAAAATTGGAAGCTTTTAAATGTGTATACCCAAGATTTGGTTTCATCATCAAGAAAAACTAATTTCTGCACTGTTATTTATCAGTATTATTTTGAGTTTAAAATTTCATTCCTTGCTTGCAACATAACATCAAGAGCATTTTTCTCTATAAGATTTTTTGCAAGGTCTTTACCAAGTTGTTCAGCGCCCAAAAGACTGAAATTGCGTACTTTGCCAGGGACAACACTGCAGTAAAGTCGTGGTTCTTGAAACGGACATTTCCTACCATACAATAAACAAAAGTTGTTTATCTGAATAATACTCATTATATTCATTTATAAATGTAAATGTTTACTTACTTTGGAGGTTCTCCATCGTCATCAGGTAAATAAAGTTCAGTTTTCACAGTATCTTTGATAAGTGTCTGTCCATCTAAAGACCACACAGCACCAGTAATTGTTAGGTTCTTATCGCTCAAAGTTGAAGAAACTGCAACTGGTGCTGAACAACCACCACCTAACGTTTTTAAAAAAGAACGTTCACATACACATCTTAGGGTTGTTTCAACATCATACAGTGGTTCTAAGAGAGATAATATCTTCCAATCTGCCTCTCTACATTCAACTCCCAATGCACCTTGTCCAATAGCATATAATGCTTCCTCTGGTTCTAACAGCTATGAATATTGAAAGATGATGTGAGAAAACTCAAATTGTATGTAATAATTTTGTGCATAAAGTTGAAATAAAAATCTACCTGACTTATTCTATTTTTCCAGTTCATTCTTTTCAAACCAGCAGCTGCCAAAATAATTGCTGCAAAGGGTCCACTTTCATCATCTAGTTTTCTTAATCTAGTATTTAAATTACCACGAATATTTTCCACTTTTAAATGCGGCATATTTCTAGCTAATTGAGCTGCCCTTCGTAATGAACTAGTACCAATAACACTACCTTCTGGTAAAGTAGTCAATGTCTTATCTTTGTACTTTTTAGACATAACAACTGCATCACGTGGATCTTCACGCCTGTACAAAAATTTTAATTAATATTGCAAAAATTTTACATTTTTACAGTGTGAACATAATGAATAGAAACAAAAATTAATACATAAGATATGATTAAAATTGTGAAAATTTATTTTAAGGGTACATTATATGTACCAGATATTGTAGTTATGTTTATACTATTAAATATAAAAGAAATGTTAAATATTACGAGCAAATATTGTATATAAAAGTAACATATTCAATAAATCTTAGGCAAACAGTATTTCTCCCTAAACAATACATATTTTATGTATGCGATATGCTTCTTTCATGAATATATGATAATTTTATTTCAAATTTAAATTTCGAATACATAAACTGCCATTTTATGCGACAGTGGGACTTCAGCAGAATGTTAATATTTGTCAACTAAATGCTACTATTTTATTGCCTAAAGATTTATGCTCACTTTAATATTGCACCCAGAGCCATTCCTCTTGGTAGTGATGTTGGTAAATCTTTCAAAGAATGTACCACAAAATCAACACGACCATTTTCAAGAGCAAGTTCTAGTTCCTCAGTGAACAAAGACTTCTCCCCAATTTTAGGTAAAGACTTATCTAATATTTTATCTCCTTTGGTAGACATTGTGACTGAAAGTTAGAAATGTTTGGTAAATTAGAAGTATTATTATCGATCGTTCAAAAGTCTATTAAAAATTTCAGAACAAAAGGTATAAAATTCATCTATGTATAAATGTGCATATATAAAACAATATGTACAGATATACATTGTACAAATATAATACCTATTATGATTTATATATTATATAAGAGTTTTAATTTTAAAATAATTACAAATAAGTACAATATACATTACAATAAATGAACATTACTTAGATCACATTTTCTAAAGTAAAGATATTGAAGATATAAAAGTATTGATATATTTTATATAAATAGTTATAAATTTACACATATAATTTTACTCACCTATTTGAAATTTCTTTTCTGGATGATGTTCTTTTAAACATTCTATTACATATTTTGTTTGAATCAGTGCCAACTAAAACAATCATAATCATTAAAAATATTTAATATAAAATACATATTTTTTTATTACAAACATAGAATTTATTTATTGTCTAAACGAACAGTGAAAACAAGTTGAAACAAATTGAATTGTAAAATATCTTAAGATACAAGGTACTTCAAAATTCAGCATTGAAATGTGCTGACTAATGCAGACTTAACAATAAGAAATGTCACTTATAACATTCTACAAATTGTACGTTATAGCACTTAATAGTGATAGATGATAAACGATGATAGAAGAATTTGTATTTTGTAATAATAATAGCAAGATTCAACTTTTTTTGTATCTTTGTTAGCCCACGATTATTGCGATGTCGATTCATATTGAATTATAAAAACGTGGCAAACTCGAATCTTCACTTTTCTTACAGAAAAACGGACGTATTTATACATTTACCTCGCTTTTTCGTGATCCAACTCGGATTACGTCACGTGTATCTGTGCTCGTCATCACGGTAATTTAAATATTTCGTTCTCTTTGTACGTTTATTACAATGTAATATTGTTAACAATAATTATTATATAACAAGTTTTTCCTATTTCGGAATGTAGCAAATACATATTACGCTCAAACGACAAAAGAGAAACTGAATTAGGTCAAAGACACAAACGACTTTCACTAAACTTGCAAGTAACCCCTTAGTACGTAATCTCGATATTTTAACAAAAAATTAATATTTCGAAATTCGTAACTATTGTTTGGAACTTGGAAACTTATTTCACAGTTACTGACACTGCAGCAGAACGTGAATATAATTAATTGTATATATTTATAAGGGAACTACATCCTTGTACAGGCCATTCTTTCCATATGAAACGACATTGATGAAAGCGATGTGACTGGAAGGCACTGACTGGAATTACTTTGATACGTGCCGACTATATAATCATGAATTGAAAAGGCTGATAGAGGCCTTACATTTTTTAATGCGCATGTCGAGCGCAACATTCGATATATGTAGCGCGACATCTGAAAAGTTTTGGACTTAAAATCAAATCGTATGGACTTAAATTTATGTTTTGTAGTAAATTAAGTACAATAAATTTGTAAAAATCACAACATAGTTTTTGATAAATAATATTTATCAAAATTATTTTAATATTCTTTATTATGCAAATTTTAATCAATAATACATTGAACAAAAACTTAATATCCACTTAAAGCCATGTATGTACAATTAAACATACTCTGATTGATTTTAATACATGTATAAGTCAGAAGTGAACATATTACATACAATATAATTTCACTTTTATAGCTGCAATAAATATAAGACACAACTTTAAAGTGTATTCTTTTATATTCACAATCACAGACTGTGATACAATATTCATAATATATTGTAGATTACATAAGATACTTCTTTGGAAAAATATATTTCATACAAATTTTTTGTATAGAAAAACGATCATATTTTATCATTGTATAAACATTCATTAAAGATAGTTCTTGTTATTGTTCCACATAACTTTAAATTCTAAAACATTGACTAGTTTGTACAATAATCTAAATATAAAATAAATTTATCTCCAGAATTCATCACAAATTTTTTATTCTATAAAACATCCAGTTTTATAGAATTAAAGTAATAAAAATGTTAAAATCACATTACATATACAGCATTTAGACATATTATATTGCACAAATGTAAATTATGTACATTAATAAAATGAATTAATATATTAATAATATATAAACTAAAAATATACTTTATCAATACATTTGTATGCATGTGAAAGTATTATATTTTTTGTCATAATTCAATACGTGCATTAGTTCTTAATTAAAAGTTATAACTATTTATGTATTTAAATGCTAATTGAATACTGAATCATCAGTTTGCACTTTACGAAACACGTACGAATTTTTGAAAATAAATTATGTGTTAGCCTTGCAATAGCATTTGATGTTATAATAAAACGAAAATAGCAGCGAATTTAATTTACTACTTGCGTTCTTGCATTAAATGATTTATTGCAATAGACATCCACTTGCATTCTTTGGATCTTTGGTGCTTTGATGAATTGCATCCTCTTTAACAGGAGGTAAATTTTGTTCTTTTTCCATTTTTGCAGGATTTAAGCCAGATAATGTTCTATATACATCCAAACTCCATATAGGATTAGGTGATTGCATTTGAAAATCGATAGGACTCACTAAACCAAAAGTAGCTTTTGTATCCAATACTGGAACTTCTCCAGGTATTAGGTGATGATAACTTTAAAAATACGAATTGTTAAAGTTAAATGTTATTTAAGAAGTTGTGCTTTGAAATGTTTTATATATGTGGTGCTCACATTAAACCATTCTCGCGATTACATTTATCAAGGGTAAGCTTTACTATAGGCGCTAATCGTTTAAATACAGCATGTTGATCTGGCTTTACCCTTGGTGCTGGTCCATTTATTTTTCCATACTCCTGACACAACACTTTTGCTTTCTTTAAACATGTTTCACTCTCCTGTAAAGCTTTAATTGCTTCTCCACATTTGTCCATAGATAATAAATTTTCACCACAGTAATTGTATGCCTATAAAGTTCAATTGTTTAAGAAATTTTTATTTCTTTCAACATCTATTTTATTCAATAATTTACTTACATAAGATTGGTAAAACATTGCTTTGAATTCTAAATATTTAATCCATTGAGCTGATATCTCTGGTTTAAATGGACGTAGAGTATTAGCAGCATCTAAAAATAATTTACTTGTTTCATTAGCTAAAGCTGATATTAAACTGGCGTTGTGTTTTAGTTCTACTGCTCTGGCTACCGTCACTGTAAGAAATTAAAATTTACATCGATTAGCATCTAAGCTAATACAATAATTTCATTACAATTTTGTTTAATTATGCAACCTTCTTGTGCCTCTGCTGTACACTGATTCACATATGCATTTATTATTCTTGGATCTAAATCACTTCCTAGTGGTGATGGATTTGCCAATTGTGGCAAAAATTCTGTTTGCACAAAAGTAAATATTCCTGCTGCCCGTCTTAGCATAGTATGTACATCTTTTGCTTCGTTCATATTTATACTAAATTACATCACCAGTGGATGATATTTTTTATGTTATTGTTTACTTTGTACTCTTAATATTATACTATGTTTTAGTTACTTTATACTTACTCATCTTTAGCAGCAATCATTGCAGCATGTTTCATAAACCAAAGTCCTATGTTCATACTCATATTAGCTGCTTCGTAAACAGAATCAGCACTTGAACTGTGATAGACATAGTTTTAAATTATACATTAAGTTTATACTTATCTTTGATTTAAACAAATATAAAACATATATTACTAGGTATTTGTTCCCAACAAAGTGTGTGTCCATTTGTATACAATAACATTTCGGAGTTTGCTAGGATTTGGTCTGCCAACATGTTCAGCTCGTTCCGCGGCAGTATTTATTTCCCATATAAATCCATACAACAAGCTTAAATAGCTATGAAAGGCTGGCTCTATGGTGTCGCTTGTATTATTTGGATTTTTTATCAGTTCCAAAAGACGATTTCTTGACAATCTTAGGTCACTGTAACGTGACAATTGTAACTGTACTATAATTTTGTTTATAATTTCAATGATTCTATATTTTAAATATTTATAATTTCAAATAAACTTTCTTATAAAAAGAATATAATTATATTTTATATACGAATTATCACGTATGTACAATTAAATTGCGTTTGATTTATTATTATCATGAATATAGTTAACCTGCATAGCTTTCTCGTAGCATCGGTAGGATTAGTTATTTTTAATTCAAATTTTTGATTTGTAGTGGCTTTCAGCACGTTGCGATGAAACCAATGTGCCATTTTGCTAACAATTCAAGCTAAGCTGCCAACTTTCGTTAATATTCGTATACTTAAATACAATCTGCTCGGTTTGACAGATAAGTGAAATCAAGGTAAAGCAGACAGCACAACACAACTACATGAACGTTATACTCAATGAAAGATATTCCACTTTTTGCAGAGATTGTGAGTACATCGCGCAATTCTACGCACACTTCCGCTTCGTGTGTCAGCGTGAAATCAAGTGACGGTCGTCATACTTATTATTTCCCAAAAGGTAAAAATCGAGAAATAATATGTGCATAACAATAGCGATAACATACTTATATATGTAACAATATATTAACAAATATGTAATAGTCTTATGTCATTATTGACACAATGATTTTATCGTAAGAGAATTCATGAATTAGTTATCTAACCTAAATAGCTTTGGTAAAACATATAATATTAATTTCTTTTAAAGTTTATTACAATAATTCTCTACATTTTATAAGTTTTCTATATATCTCTGAAATTTTTTTTGCTAATTTTTTCATTTCTTCGTACATATTGTAAAATATCTTCGGAGATAAATAGTATCCTTAAAAATTAGCGATATTTTATTTACTGATCGATAATGCCGGACGATAAGAAAACTAAAACTAAGTGTAACATTTCTTTTTCCATGAATTTGTTAATACATTTCTAACTTGTAATGTATTAGCAATATAAATTTGTTGTACATATTGTTTTCTTTTAGATGGGTGAACTCACAGGACTGACAAACTGTGAGGCACGTGAACTCTGTAAAAAACCTGATCCAGCGACAAATGGTTACATAATGCAACAAACAATGTATCGTATTAAAGATCCAAGGAAGTCATTACCTTTTTATACTGAAGTACTTGGCATGCAGTTATTACAGAAACTTGACTTCCCTGAAATGAAATTTTCTTTATATTTCTTGGGATATGAAGATGCAAAAGATATACCTACTGACAAAAGAGAAAGTATCGAATGGACATTTAGTCGTAAAGCCACTTTAGAATTGACTCAGTATGTCTAAAAGCTATACAAACAATCTAAGTAACACATTAATTTAAGTTTAAGAATTGTATGTAACCTTGATTCTTTATTTGTAGTAACTGGGGAACAGAAACTGACCCTGATCCAAAGTATCACAATGGAAATACTGAACCTCGAGGATTTGGTAATATATTTTCTAAATATTATACATTAGTTTAGCGATCGACATAATATACAAAAATTTGAGTACAACATGTTTTATGTTAATGTATAGGACATATTGGAATCACAGTACCTGATGTAGAAAAAGCATGTGAAAGATTTGAAAAATTAAATGTGGAATTTGTAAAAAAGCCTAATGATGGTAAGATGAAAGGAATTGCCTTTATTAAAGATCCGGATGGTTATTGGATTGAGATTTTAAATCCAGTAAATATTGCAAATATAGTATCGAATCAGTAAAATATTTTGCTTGGAGTAATTTCTTTCAATATCTGCAAATGTATAAATTTCATTAAACACAGGAACAATCAGAAATAAAACCAAATCATTTGTGTATATGTATACATATTTTATATATGTACATGTACGTGTTAAGATTGTAATTATTCATATTTATGTATATTTTATAGCACTTGTACATTATTATATTACATTGTGTTGTATGTATAATTTATGTATAATATATGTAATATTCTTTGGTAAACGTATTCTTTGGTAAATAAAATCAAAATATTTATTTTTCAATTATCAATTTTTCGTAAAAATCGATTTGCATAAACTTACCCATGTTTTATACATGAATTCAGTTTCAAGCATTAGTGTATTCTATTTTACTATCGTTTGTGCGTAGAATTTGAGTGAATGAAAAGTAGAGAATATTACTATTGCTTCATATACATATGTACAGAGTGATCTAATCAAGATATAACCAGTGCTCGCAGAAGCTCACATAGATTAATTACCACTGTTGCAAGAATTGTATACGATTTCTGTACAGAGCAGAAAGTAC
This sequence comes from Xylocopa violacea, assembly GCA_963969225.1. Lineage (NCBI taxonomy): Eukaryota > Metazoa > Arthropoda > Insecta > Hymenoptera > Apidae > Xylocopa > Xylocopa violacea. The sequence goes on along the minus strand of CAXAJV010000020.1, from coordinate 8,927,752 downwards.
CATAACTTCAATCAGATATGTAGGATTTCGTTAGAAATTGATTAGTAATATTAAAATAGGTAATAGACCAGATCACGACTGATTATTATTAGTAAAGGAAACTTAACAAAAGATCTTTAGAGATGCTACCTTTTGTTTACTTCAATGATCATTATTCGTACCTTTAATCGCTTCTAATCACACGTACAATAATTAGTTATTATAATGTGTTTTGTTATTTATGTATATTTTAGAAGCCTTTTACTTGCATGGACAAACATGAACTTTCCAAAGTAACTGGATTTATTTGGTAAATGAGTAATAAATCAATTTAAACCAGGAACGTAAGAGATCCAGACAACAATGGACGAGAGATTAATTCTTTGACTATTTAGTTGGAAGGTTCTCATAGTAAAATTTATAATTTAATAAAGAATTAGGGCAAATAATTAATGAACAGTATTCCCAGTTCTTCGATTACTGCAATATTTGCTAGGAGGACTAAGAACTCCTGAAGCATTAGTTACCAACTCTCAATCGTAACAACAAAACTTGAAGGAATATTATTTTATATTAATAATTATACATTATTTTATATATAGTCTACATATACATATGATTTAGTTTGTAAGAACACTTTTGTGCTTTGTAAATTGTTGAAATAAACAACTTGTTATTGTTAATTAATACTTGTTATTGTCCTGTTCGCAATAAAATTACCTTTAAATTTTTGGGTTCGAGAATACCCAATTTCAGGATTTTGTATTGAGAGAATATCTATCAATAATAGTGCAGAAGGTATGCTATTTCTTGGAAATTACGTCATATTCCAGGAATTCTCAAAATCGACATTTTCGATCCCGAAGCAGCCAATTTTTGGGATTTTGTATCAGGAGAACATGATAGGCGAGGAGGTATCCGTAATGTGCCATTTCTTGGAAAATGATGTTATTTCCAAGAATCTTCGAAATTCTGAGAATTTCCTGATTTTTGAACTTTATATCAGGAGAACATGACTACTTTTTTATACATCTTGACCGTTCATCTCGATGTCTCCAAAAGCAATAGGACGAGCTTTTTCATATTTTTTCTTACATGCTGTTTCATAAACTATTCCTACCAACTATTATGTACAAAATTACTAGTTAGAGAGTAGACTATTTCTTATACTAAACTTAAACTATCTTAAAACTAGTTTTATACTAAACTAGATTTATTTTAATTTGCTTATTCTGGTTTAACCTAGATGGCACTTCGTGATTCTTTTGGTGCTGATTATCACAAAAACAAATTTTTATAAAAATGTAGCAATATTCATTCCTAGACACATACAATCTAATTTAAGATATAATTAGTATGAAAAAAAGTTAAAAAATGAGATAAGAGAACGTATTTTAATGTTGGTCACGGTCTGAATGGACCATCCTATACCTAAATACCTATGTATATACATGCTGGTAACCCTCCTATAACACGGTAGGTAGGTTCCTATAAAATGCTATTATATGAATGTTACATTTCGAAAACTCATTAAAATCAAACATTTTTTTATGTAAATATGGAAGTATCTCTTAAATGGCAAGCCTCACCGCGGACAGCACGTAAACTGTACATGACCTATAGTTCCACTATAGTTCATTATTCCTCCCCGTTATTATTTTGAAGTAATTTAGTTTTTAAATGTGTTAAACGAAAATCATGTTATCTAGTGCTATAGAAGTACAGTGTTGTAAAAAGGTATTCGCAATTTTCTTATCGTGTAGAGCGAAACCGTGTTGTAGGATGTCGTTCTGTAGGAGGGCTACCTGTATACAATTGCTATATAGTTTCTGCAAACACAAATATGTGCCCGTTCACATACCTCTATGTACATACAGAATGCCATATATAGAGATAGTACTATTTCATTAAAGTATGCGAGTGGAGTATCTTGCACCACAAAGTTCCTAGGTATCTTAACACTATACAACAGAGAAATGTCATATTACTGTATATGACTTTTAATTTTGATTAAATCATGTCTGTATAACCGCTTATATCTAGCATAAGTATCCTTGCAATAGTATCCGGTGACAACTTTTTCTCGTTTATATCATTAATATTTTGTTTATCTCATAATTTTCAATGATCATCCCTTATATCGAGGTTAGGTTTCAAACCGGAACATCTCTAGTGTATTTATTATTTAAAATTGTATTAAGAAAAAATTAAGAATAACACTTTTTGATTCACGTTTCTGAAGTAAAAAGAACATATGATTCGCACAGATTGTTTAATAAATATCATTTAAATTTATCTGTTTTAGTATGGTAGAAGATAAAAAATATGAAATTGACAGCCGAATTGAGTGTGATGGACATCAAGGTACATTAAAATATGTTGGTCCTGTTGGTGAAACTAAAGGTTTGTGGCTTGGCATAGATTGGGACGACCCAACCCGTGGGAAACATAATGGTACATATGAAGGAGTAAAATATTTTAAAGCTAGGTAAAACCTTACATAAACATACTATTATGCTATAGAATAATGAAGTAAGTAAAATATTTGTCTTACAACAGGCATCCCACGTCAGGTTCATTTATACGTCCGGGTAAGGCAAAATTTGGAATATCTTGTCCTGAAGCAATTAAAATTCGTTATGGTCTCATCAATGATGAATTAGCTGGCATTGATAGGGACACATTAATGAGTTTACAGAAGGATATCAATGCTCCCTTCTTTGAGGTTGTTGGGTTTTCTAAAGTAAATAGAAAACAAAGCAAGTTTGATCAATTAAAAACAGTATGGTTGAGAGAACAATGTGTTAGTACTGCTGGTAAGCCAGGTGAATTAAAAGAATTATGCCCAAATTTGGAGGAGCTAGATATATCTAAAAATTTAATAAATAGCTGGCAAACTGTAGCAGATATCTGTTGTCAGCTTCATTGTCTTGTTCGTCTTAATGTGAGGTAAACTATAAAGATTTATAATCAAGAGATTGTAGATAACAAATAATTATTATTGTCTTTTCAAAATTGTTATTATCCATTTAGTGAGAATTACTTACCAATTGAAGAAAACATGGAAGTATTAAAAGATTCATTTTTTACGGTACAATATTTAACTATGGCAAAAATGAATTATAATTGGTTTGATATCCAACGATGCATGTGTATGTTTCCATCTCTTCAAGAAATTTCAGTTTATTTTAATATAATCAACATCATACAGAAACCATTAGAGGATGATAATTTAATGAAAATATGTAAATTAACACTTGAAGGAAATTTCATATCCAGTTGGGATGAAATTCTTAAATTGGGTTCACTTCCATGGCAAGTTATAACAGCTTTGATTACATATTGCTAATTGTTAATACGAATGTTATATTGCAAGTTGTATATATTTTACAGCTTAGAATATCTTAATTTAAATTCAAATAAAATAGATAAAATAAGATTTCCAACTGTTGAACCAACAGCAAAAACTTCAGCCTTCTTTAATTTGCAACATTTACATATATCACAAAATAACATATCAGAGGTAAGATAAATATCAATATAATATGTAGATAAATTGTTTGAAAAGATAATACTCAAGTATTCTTTTGCAGTGGCAATCTATATCAGAATTAGAAAAACTTAATAATTTAGAAGATCTGAAATTCAGAGAAAATCCAATTTTGAAAAATGAAAATTTAGAGACTGCTCGTCAGTTAATAATAGCAAGAATTTCAAAATTAAAATCATTAAATGGTACTGAAATTCTGCATGATGAAAGGCGAGGTGCTGAATTTGATTATTTAAAATTATATTTAACAAAGTGGAAAGAAACTGAAAATAATTCTGAAAAAAGAAATCAATTTATAATTGAGCACCCTCGATATCCGGCATTAGTTGCAGGTAGGTGAAAGATATAAGTTATTACAAAGTTGAAAATGAGTTAAGAAATGAGTACTTTTCTAGTTAACAATCATACATTATTTGAAATTTTCAGAATACGGAATTTCTGATATTCCTTCGTCCAAAACAAAAGTGGAAATGATTTCTAATGTTATAACAGTAGAATTTGTATGTCCGGATCATCCTAATCAGCCTAAAGGAATCAAAAGAAAACTTCTAAAAGATATGGAAGTTCAAAAAGTTATTGGGCTGGCACAACGACTTTTTAGAACTGGAGGAAAAATACCAAGACTCTCATTTATACAACCAGATGTAAATATAATATTTTATAATTTATATATACATATATATAATTTTTATACTAACTTTGTCATTTTTCAGCTTTCTAAGGATGAAATACCTTTAGATAAACCGCTTCAGGAACTCAGCTATTACTCAATACAGAATGGAGACCAAGTTATTGTAAGATGGTGATATTAAATGAATTGTTTATAGATGTAATTGTATTTTGTACACTGTTAAGACTTCACCACTATACTTTGTTATTAAACTTTTTTAATTGCACTGCTATAAGTTTCGTATCCCATTTGTAATTTGCAACATTTCATTATTGTGTATTCCCTATGTAATTGATAAATCTTTTATATATTAATTCCATTGATTTATAAAAAGATTATATATATATATATACTGAAAAAAATATTCTTCATTATACTTCATAAAAATTAATACATTTTTATACATACTATAATACATATAATATGTAAAGTACAAATTATGGTATGCTTTTACATACTATATATTATTGTATTTGTTAAAAATGGCACAAAAAATTTGTTACAAAAATAATATTAAACATTTTTTAATTTTGTTGTGCCTTTGCTTCAATTTTGCTATACTCTTCTTTTTCAAGCTGTTCTCGCGTTAGCAGGGATAATCCTAATTGATTCTCACGAGTGAATGGCTGGGCCATTTGTCGTAGCCATCGTTTACTTATCTAAAAATTATAATCAACGGAGTTATCGGTATTTGTTGTAGGAGTCTTGAATCTAGAACTTTACCTGTACAGCCTCCTCAGTTGATAAATTACATAAACTATCAGTCAAATGTTCCTGTATCCATTTTGGTAATTTACTTCGTTTATCTATTCTTGAAAATCTCTATAAAATATATACTTTGTTAAAAAATAATTTTTTATCATTTTTGATCGTGATAGTTTTTATTACCTTATCCGCGAATACCATTATACCATAATCCGTTTTTCCTCTAATTGCTCTACCAACACATTGTGCTGCGTGTCTCATCGCATCGAAAGTTAGAAAGTCATTTTCTCTGATCTATACGAATAATAAATATAAATTTATTATTTCAATAACATTAATGAAAGCAATTATGAATTAGTGTCTTTTAACCTGATTTAATAACCTACTTGAAACTGATCACGAAGGTATTCTAATCGCGCCTTTAAAATACGTGATTGTGTATATACATATGGAATTCCGAACATCAAAACGGCTCTTCCTAAATGGTGATCAAAATCAACTCCTTCTGATACTTTACCACGTGCTACTGAAAGGAGCACAGCACCCCTTCCATTTTCACAAGCTTTTATATAATTTATAAGAGCTAAACTCGTTTCTGCAGAGTCTTGAGTTTCGATAAAAAGTAATTTGTGCCTTTGAAGCTGATCAACTACACCTTGGTCATACCTATAATGATATGTAAATATATCTATGATATTTTAGGTATGTAACAATAAAGAACAACTAATGAATACAGACCATGCGGCAATAACAGATTCCATATATAAATAGGAAGTAAAAAAGCACACTAAGCCATCAGGAACTGTAGCAGCAAATTCAACTAGTAGTTGGCCATAATTTCTTATAACTGCTACATCTTCTCTTGTTTCATATTTTGATGATATCGCGACTTGATCATTACCTTTAGCTACAATCTGGTGTTATTTCAAAATTAGTTTGTTAATTTAATTAACATTTAGAAAAAAGCAACATTATATACGCTTACCATAGGTAAAAGACAAGGCCTAGCTAATGTCATAGTAAATGATGACATTATAACTGGATGGAAGTTCAAAATTTTAGGATACATGTCTAATGGGGATAATGTTCCTGATGTGATTACTACTGTTTGAAATCTATCAAATATAGGTTTCATTCCAATTGATGAATCTAAACAGCTGAAGTGAAGAATTGGATTCAAAACATTAGGCGTTTTGTCGTCAAATGGTTCGACTATAATAGTAAATCCTTTTGTATATGTAGAAACTAATGTCGCAAGATGTGTTACTAATATTATCGGTGAGAAGTCGGTTAAATCGCTTATCTCCATAGTGCGCAAAAGAGAAGCCAATCGTTCAGCACAAAATCTTAACGGTTTACGTTCTATCGAAACTTTTGCTTGAACATCCCTAAGAAATGCAGCAGGTGATTCTTGAACTACATGTTGTATACGTAAACGTGTTTTTAAATATTCTACAAATCGTTTTAAAAAACTAACAAAATGTTCCGCATTTCTAATATTTCCAGGGACCACCTCTATAACAAATATATACATCAAATTTATAATATAAATTATCTCATATTTACAAATAATATAAATTAGATTCGTTATTCAGAATTAAAGATGTACCTTGCAAGACTTCATCCGGTAAAATAGGATTAGCCAAGATTATATCAGTTTCTCTTGCAACATGTGCATCTTTTAATCCTTCTACTAATCTCTCATATTCTTCTTTTAATTTGTTTATATCATCATCTTCTTTCATTCTAAATTACCATTACATTAACATTTTTTATAACAATTATATTAATATTGTCTAATGTATTATTTAAATTATAACTTACTCTGCTACCGTTTTTTCAAGAAGCTGTAAATTAGCTGAACTTTTTTCCAAAGTTCTTCTGTTGATTTTCACACTCATAGAATCAATGCATACATTATCTAAAATAAATTAAACAATTAGGATCCTTATAATTCTCACACTATGTAACTATATATTAGTTGCATTGTACCTATATTGTGAGCTTCATCAAATATTACTACAGAACTTTTGCTTAATTCTTTTGATACAGTTTCTGCAATTTTAGGATCTAATAAATAATGATAACTGTACACCACAATTTGAGCATGTAAAATCTAAAAATTAAAAGATGCAGTTAGTATTCTATACTATCTTAAAATATATATTTTAGTTTTTTCAAAATGCTTACTGTAAACCTTGCAAGAAAATAAGGACACCAATTACGATCTCTTCCATACTCCTTCAAATCATCAATAGAATATATGCCTGGTGGCATAAGTTGCTCCTTGCCTTCCATATCAAATCCTTCATAAAAAGTACAAATTGGTGTAGATTCATCATAGTTGTGTCTCTCACGGACATATGATGCTGTGAGAGAATGACAACGTCCATCAACAATTTTACCTTCACGTTCTTTGCTTACCTAATTTACACATATTGTTAATACACTTATAAACATGTACAATGGCTACAAAAAGTCTTGATGTATCGCTAGATTTATTTTAGCATTTATGTACTAATTAATTAGTTCCAAGTAATTCTTGCCATTGGATAGTACTTTCATTAAACTATAAAAACATAGTATTACAGAATTGAAATGAATGCTCCGTTGGAAAATATTAATATGTTTCAATACTTCTTGTAGCCGCCATACTTGTATGTATTAAAAATAAATATATGCAAAATGAATTTACTTCTGGATGAATACACATATTTTTTCTTGAACTAAGAACTAAGCCAACAATTTTTGGTTTACTTTCCGTTTCCTTTTCATAATAATCCATTAGTTTCTTTAACTCCTCTATTACTTTTTCTATTTCTGGTACAGTACGGGAGCAATAAATTAATTTTGTAACATCCAATGGATTTTCTAACATATATGCTACAATTAATGATAAAAGAGTTATGGTTTTGCCAGTGCCTGAGGGCATTTCCAATAAACAGTGCCCCTAAAATTATAAATGAAAAATTTGTATTTCATAATAAATAATAGACAATCATAACAGAAAAGTATGAAATAAACTTACTTTAGCATCCAGGCCTCGTTTAAGCTCGAGCATATACGCATATTGTTCTGGATAAATGTAATCATAGGGAAAATATACAAGTAAACCGTCAACGCTGATTCTGTAAACATAAACATGTAGTTAAAATTTATATTTTAGGAAACTAGAAACACTTTGTCAAATGAATATTTATATTTACTTCATATTTCTATATTATCTATCACATAAGGAACGACTATTATTTATTGATTAACATAAAAACTATTGAAAGTTTGAAACGCATTGGTAAGGTTACATTTGTAACGTTATTTGAACTAACTACAGTGCATGAAAGCGAGCGCGTTAGCTTATTTCGTTTCACAGATCAGCAACTGTACATTTTGCGTTCATAAAGCAGTATTATTTTAACAGCAGACAAAAGATGTTAATTATAAAGAAGATATCATAAAATTAATTTTGTTCATTTTATTGAAATATTTAGGTTCTGTTTGTGGGACAATAAATTTGTGTAAATATTAATTGTTTATTACTACACCTATATCTCGAATAACCATAATTCTACTTCAAAATCAAGATATTTAAATCTCTAAATTTTTAAAATTTTTAAATAAATTATTTGCAACTTTATAAGACATTATTATTTGTCGTATTTTTGAGGTATTAAACAATATTTATACATCGATATAAATTTCATTCGATATATTGATTCAAACCGGAAGGAGCCTACACTTATTCTTCACTTCCGCAACGATTTGGCGTCCGTAATACAACACGTGTATAAGGAGTGAATTAAAGATTGAAACAAATTTATAATAAAAATTTAATCATTTAGGTTTAAAAATGGGAAAACCAGGTAATTAATAACTATTTAAATATTACTCTCATATCTGATTCTTGATGAAATAAACAATTTTGATTTTACTATATGATTTGTATGATCTGATATGTTACAATAATTATTTATTTTAAATTATTGAGAAATATAATTGCTCATTGTATGAGTTATATATATTTATTTCTTCAAATGTAACTATTTTTTATCTAAATATATAGACCATTCTGTCAAACAAAATGCAATTTTTGTGTTTGTATGATACATTTTATTTTAACCTATTTCCCTGCAATTTAAGTTTATTTTCAATATGAAACATTGGCAGATTCAAATAATTCACATAATATAAAATTATGTGGTAGTTTCCAACAATTGTATTATAAAATTTATTTTATTACAGGATTTTCACCAGGTGGTGGTGGCGGTGGATTTAGAGGAGGTAGAGGAGGCGGTCGGGGTGGAGGTGGTGGACGTGGTGGTGGAAGAGGAGGAGGTGGTGGCGGTGGTCGAGGCGGTGGACGAGGTGGTGGCGGAAGAGGTGGCGGTACTCCACGTGGACGCGGAGGTAGAGGAGGAAGAGGAGGACGTGGAGGAGGTGGAGGAGGTTTCAAAGGTGGCAAAACTGTTGTCATAGAACCACATCGACACGAAGGAGTTTTTATAGCTAGAGGAAAGGAGGATGCATTAGTTACATTAAATTTAGTACCAGGTTCAGAAGTATATGGTGAGAAGAGAATAAGCGTTGAGGTACTTAAATCAGTTAACATAATTCACATTGTACAATTTACCATGTATGCAATAGCTAATGAAATGAATATTACAGGCAGAGAATGGTGAAAAAATTGAATACAGAGTGTGGAATCCTTTTAGATCAAAATTGGCTGCAGCTATACTTGGTGGTGTAGACCAAATTCACATGCCTCCTGGAAGTAAAGTTTTATATTTAGGTGCTGCATCAGGAACTACAGTATCACATGTAGCAGATGTTGTTGGTCCGGTGGGTTTTTATGAATGTTTTCTTAATAAATATTAGTTATACCATGCATACATTAGAGCCAATTTAGTGCATTATTGCTAATTTGGTGTCGACGTTATGCTATATAAATCACATGCGCGTCTTTTTCATTAAGTAAAATGTATTATAGTTTACTTTAAGAAGACGCGTGTACAGACGTTATAACTATTTTATTTAATGTATCTTTTATGTAATTATAAATGGCGTTTTAAGTTTCATTTATTTTCTTTCATTTTAGGAAGGACTTGTATATGCTGTAGAATTTTCTCATAGGTCTGGTAGAGATCTCCTAAATGTTGCTAAAAAACGGACAAATATTATTCCTATAATTGAAGATGCAAGGCATCCTCACAAGTATAGAATGCTCATTGGAATGGTGGATACAATATTTGCTGATGTGGCACAACCTGACCAAGCCAGAATAGTAGCTCTGAATGCCCAATATTTCTTAAAGAATGGTGGGCATTTCGTTATTTCCATTAAGGTAAATATAAATTAATTAATATTTAAAATAAAAATAAATGTTTTAACTATTATTTTCATTTTACTTATAACTTTTCGTCTATACGGTCCGGTTGTTTTCTTTCAGGCGAGTTGTATAGATTCTACAGCTCAACCCGAAGCAGTATTTGCGTCGGAAGTGAAAAAATTGATTGCTGACAAATTGAAACCACAGGAACAAATCACATTAGAACCATATGAAAGGGATCATGCTGTTGTTGTTGGAGTTTTTAGGCCGCCGCCAAAAAAAGCTACCTAAGATATATCTATATGTATATATATATATATATATGTTTTGTTTAACTATTAAGATCAAATCACAATTCAGCATGATCTTCAGAATATATGCAATAAGTTTTAATCGCGAATGAGAAGATGAAAACTATCTGTAATATAATGTAAAGTAGACAAGTATTACACAGATATAATATTTGGACATTTTCTATAAAAGGAATTAACTTCATTATTGTACCTGTACAGTTAATACGCGGAAGTACACCTGGTACATGTACGATTGTTTAACACAAAGTTCATATTTTAAATATTACATGTGATCACTTATACTTTCATACAAATAAAAAGATTTAGTAAAATACATATAGTGACTTTACTTGTACATAATAGATGAATATCCTTTTTTTTGATCATGAAAAAATATATTTTGTATACATCTTAAGTACTGCAAAAACAGCTGAAAGTTACTACATCCACATAGCTTTCTATTCAGACAAACTAATCAAAATTAAATACCAAAATTCATATCTAAATTAACCAGTTAATTCATTTTATAATTACACTTCATAACCATTATGTTACATATTTAATAAGTAAAAATGCCACGCTCACTGCTAAATACATCCAGAAGCGGTAAAACATTGGATCTTCTCAATTTTATAAATGGTTAACCATAACTACATAATGATAGACAATTATTTTTAGGATATGTCATCAATGAAACTCATAGATTATCAAACAAAACGCCTATCTTAAAAAAATCGTTAACTACAGCAACTCATAAGTATAACTCAACCACAAAAAATCAAGATCGTTTAGTGGGAGGGGCAGATGTGCCCGAAGAAACGGAAGATGCTTCAAAACCAACAGAAGACATTGTGACAGTAGAGTCTCTCACAGCGGAGAGCAGCAAAGTATCCACTACGAAGACAGAAAATGGAGCACTTCCTACTCGTACACCTGGACCATGTTGTACTTGTATGGGATTAATGCCAGGATCAACAGGGTATAAATAATAATTTTTCAAGCGATTTTTAGAACCAAATACAATCTGTACTGGAAGAATGTTGCAATCTCTGGAGAAAACAGTTATAATAAATCGTACTAGCATTGATCAAACATAATATTTGTACAAAATGTTGTTTCGTAAATGCAGAGATAAGAAGGTGGACGAAATGATCGACTTTGTGCATGAAAATTTGCAAAATGCGGGTAAAGCGTTGGCCAGCTTAAAAGAGAACTTTGAGCACGAATCAAAGGTTGAGCCCTGTACGCAAGTAAAACCGTCATGAAATTGGGAAGACGAGGGTAGAATAATTAAAGTCGCTCTATAAGAATTGAATAATATATGAATAAATAAAAGCGATTACATAAATGAAACTGTCGTTCAAAACTCCCAATTTCGTAAACTGATTAAATTCTTACTCCTTTAAAATAAAAACTTTAGTCTCATATTAAAATATAAAGTAAGTATTAAGCGATACATTAAATTGAATTTATTTTTACAAAAGTTAATGTTCGCTGATGTATTTGGTCGAATACAACAATGGAGTGGCTTGGTTCAGAATAAATTGGACATTTGTAAGGAAGAACTCGAGGCATTGCGTAAAGAATTGATAGCGCGAGCTTGTGAAATCGACAATCTGAGGAAGTTATTGGCAGAATGCGAGGAACGTGAGGCAAGTTCTTCGATTAAAATCAATGCTGTGCCATTATTTTTAAGACCATGAATTTATTACAGAAAGCAATTGCGACTACTCAGACGGTGCAAATGAGAACAGCAATGCATCTTCCTATGCAAGATGAAGTGAAGATCGCAGATGAACTTTTTATAATGGATGAATCTATTGTAGAAGAGGCAAAGAAAGAAGAGATACCAATAGAAGATGATGATGATGAGGAACATATAGCGTCAACAACATACGAGTCTCAGCAATTGGAAATTCTTTGTACGGATGCAGCTATTCAAGCAATTATGAAAGACAGAGATAGAATACGGCAAGAAATGGAGGTATATTAAAAACTCATTTTTTGTCATTAAATCCAAACGTAAATAAATTAAAATGTAATCAACATCGTAAAATAGCTCGAAGCTGAAATAGCAAGACTTCGCAAGGAAAATCAGCGCATCATAAAGGAACGTGCGGAATATGAAAATGCGATACAACGAGCGTTGCTACGAGGTGTTTCGTCCTTAAATGTCGAAGCCCTGAGAGTCTTGCGTTGTCCTCCGATTCCGTGTTGTTCTCCTTGTGCACCTTGTCCTGCTTCTGCTATGTAAGATTTAAAATTTCGTATCTTCTAAACAACATAATACAATCGAAAGAAAAAAGAATGGTGCTGAAGCAGAATTTGAATTTGATAATTTGCACATCGTCCTTAGTATCTTTCTAAAACGTTTTTTATAGCGAGTTCTTCGCATTGATATAAAAAGAACGCTTGTAAATCTATATCTAAACAAAGTTAATGTTGACTCATCAAAGTCTCATTCATAGGGACTCGATCGTTCCATGTAAAAAGGACGATCCGTCAGCATTGATGGCTAAAAGTTGCGTCACACAACGTAGTGGTCATGGAAAGAATGCCAGCCGCGAACAAGGTTGTCGTACTCTGAAACGACCTTGCGCTAGTCCATGTTGCCCCGCTGGAAAAGGTCGAAAGTCTGTGTCGAACAACAGCTTGGTGTTCCTTCTTCATCAAGAGGATACAGGAAACGTTTGTACCTCGAACAATACTGTAATGCCCCGGGTTTGCGGCGCACCTGCTGTAAAAAAGATTGAGATACCACCGTGTCCCAGATTCAGTAAATTTCAAATTAATTTTTCTACTATGCAATACTTATAACTATTGTTTAACTATCGAACTTTTGTATCAATGTTATCCACCAAGCTATCATTTTTAATATTATGTTCTTGATTCGTAGACATATGATGATGTGCAATGCAGTGGGATGAGATTGTTCCTGGAAAGAAAGATTCTTATTACAATGCAACGTAGAGTTAAATTGACTTTCACCGAGAGGAAAGGGAGTGTGCGTTAACAGGGATTTCAAGTAATCTTCGCGTAATCATAAAATAGATATTGAAAGTATAAATATAACTTTATATAACATCATCAGAAAAATATTATAAATATTAAACATCCATTCTCATAAATAACATTAAAATCTTTTTTCATCGTTTAATGTTGCAAAATAGATTTGGAGGACATAGCAAAAGTTACGCAACATCAATTGAACTTTAAATGTGATACCTCAGCATCGCTGGCGCATTGTAATCTACGCACTTCACAGAAGTTCAATGAATGTGTAATAAAATTATAAAGTTCATATTGTAAAGCAATATCTGACGTGATATCTTAAACCCAGTAATATATTTCGCATTCATTAATCTTCAGGTCAATTGTTGAAATTAACTAGAATAATAATAACCGGGTGATATATGAAAAATTGTTAACTGAAAGTATTAAAAGATATAATGTACACTGTTTTACTTCTTTTAAGTACTAAACATTATTACATTTTTTGTAATGTAATAACTTCCAATGATTTAGATTTAAAATAATTTTAATCATTTAACAGGGTGGGTTAACTGTCAGCAATTAATAAAACTATCATTTCTATGGACCTTTTAAAATTCGTAATCGTTCTTCGACACACATTGTATGGCTGAAACATTGTGCGTCGATACTTTCATTTTTCAATGTTTAAAAATATATTTAAAAAATATTAAGTCTTCCAGTAAAATTATTTAAATAATTTTCACGCGAGTCAGATTCAAAGTAACAAGAAACTGTAATAGAGGGGCAGAGTAGAAAATTTAACTTTTTAAACTGTTTCGAGTTGTAAAACGTATGGCTGATAACGTTTTACAAACTAGAAACGATAACGAAATCGAGAAAGGATTTATCGTTTGTTCGTCATTGAGCAGTTGGTTTCGAAATATAAAAGGATTACGCGTGTTTCTCAATCGGCACGATCTTTTACAACGCGAACACTTCTCAGTTGGAATCGCTAGTATAGAATCTAAACTATATATTGTCATAAGTAACGAGGCCGTTGACTGTAAGTGTCCTGTTATTCGTTCAGCTCATACCGATGGAGAAACTTCAATCTCAGATTTTCTTAACTTTATTTTCATGAATAAACGCGCGTTCTCTGAATATATTAATAACATTACAAGAGTATTTGCAAAAAATAATAACAATCGACTGGATAATTACAGCTGGACCAGCAGCGTGGTAATGTTATTAATATATTTTTGAAAGCATTAAATCCCTAACGAAGACGTCACATGCTTTCTCAACTAATTGTGAAAATGTTTCCGCGAAACAATCCGTGAGTTCTTTTTAATTTTCTTTCCAAGAAGTATTATCTACCAGTTACAGAACTTACGTAAAGTTTGCGTGTGCAACTATTATATTGTCTCTGTGTCATTCGATCAGCAGTTTAAAAACGTCCTGTTCAAAGACGTCTTAGACAACATCATTCAATCTTGTTAGTTGCTCTCTTACGATAATCAACAAGGATATCCTGATTGTATAACCAAGTCATTAGAATGAACTATTAGTTTTCATAACGTTTTCGCGCATAGGGAATCATATTTTCTGTAAAAGATAGAAGGAATGTTGCAAAAAAGCACGTCATCGAATCAACTTCCCTCTTTTTTGGACGTCTTCTGTACTGAGGTAGCAGTATGAGACAAAAACGTGGAATAAGAGTTGCAGGGGGACCGTCCTTGGCACCCTAGATTCCTTGGCCGATGATAAAAAAAATTGCCTTGACGATCCGACAGAAAAGATTTACTTGTTGTGAACCAGATTAAGGAATTCCTCGCGAGTCTTTGGGTCGTCTCGAAACACGCCAAGCATGGTAGACGTAACTGTCTTACTGTTTATTTTCTGCACACCCCTCATCACCATGCACATGTGCCTGTAAAATGTAAAAAATGGTTTTTTTCATTTTTTATCCAGTATATACTGTGATACACTGGCTAAACGTCTCACCATTAGAAACAAGAGCAATTAATGCATGCAGTGCATTATGTTAAATAGAACTCGAGAGTTTGCTACGATGTTTTTTTAACAAGGACACTGTTATCTAATATGCATGAGTTAATTATTTTAATTGAGATGCATTATAACGTACACACGTATATTCTTAACTGTACCAGAAGCCTCGGACATACGGAAATGAAGAAAAAAATTATCATCAAGGACGTATTAATCTTATTATCAGCTTCATGATTTTAAGCTACTGAGACGTCATTTGACTCTCTGGATCATTTTTAATTACAAATGAGCGTCACGCCTGTTTTCTTCTATAATACATTCAATCTGTTTTCCGATTTTAATTGCGCGCAAGTTAGAAAATCAGCATGTGGTTAATGATTAGGCTAATTATTTCAACAATCGTTAATAATATTGACTCATTATTTAACGCGGCATTTGCATCTTATCCACAAGGACGTTGATCGATTTTTATGTTTTATTTACAAGTGCGTATCCGGATCAGAGTAATCATAGTCGTTCATTAAACACATATTTATACGCTTTTAAGCCGATAGTCAAACGTCTCTCTGTCAAAAGAATACTCTTTTTTTGCTAAGAAATAATACGTTATAAACACAAGGTTCTATTCTAATGTATAACTAGTCCTTGAAAATCGTTGCTCAAGTTGTGAGTGCACTGAACTAAAACTAGGGGAGAAACTAGAAGAATTTCATTAAATATAAAATTACGTACACTCCCTCAACAACTACAGCCACTCCAGCTGGTTGCACCGCTTTTGTCACCGCTAATGCGATTTGTTTCGTGAGACGTTCTTGAACCTGAAGGCGTCGGCTGAAGATCTCTACGATTCTGGAAGAAATCATATAAGAGATAAGAATAATGATATAAATACTATACATTCGTGTAAAAGACAAGAATTAATTATGGAAACGTTTATTTATTGAACAAAAATTTGTATAGTGAATATATATATGGAATTGATTAAATAAATGTGAAAAAAATTAAAGTTATTCTTATGAGTCTGGTTCGAATGTCAGAAAATCTATTGCCTGCTTATCGTTTGAAGGCTAATGTTAAGTTCATAATATTTAACAGGCAAGTGAATACGCCGATTGAGCTTAGCGGTGCGTGAAAGTGTACGGCGTGCCAACGATCACTACCAGTCGTGTTCTTTTCATCCTGCTTCAATATTCCTTCAATCAAGGCCGTAACTCTACTGTCTGTGCAATTTGTTATCTTGTAGTTGTGCAACAAGGTATCAGTATTGCCCCGCGGTTGCACTCTATTCATGGCCGTTTTTAGCGAATTTTATTCACACTGCTGTTATGTAAATATCAGACCACACCAGGAGATGCCTAAACTGTTTACATTCGATAGTGTTTTTAATTAACATTACACAACAGAAGCTTTATCAATTCTTCTCCGGTCTATACAGAAAAATTTGCAGCGGTCTATTCATGGAAAAATAGATAATTTACTTGGAAGCGAAAACACACGGTCCAGATTAGTTAAATAACATGATTGATAATGTGACTAATTCACGATACAAACGTGAAATCAAAGTAAACAGTGTAAACGATCGTTCAATGGAAATGTTTGACCAAATCGTAATTGACATTGTTTACTTTGCACTCCATTCTGTTGGATCAGTCTCGCTGTTCAATTGAAGTGAACAGTGCAAGTACTTTCACCTTTACTACAATTGTCTCTCTGCCAGTTCCGACGTATTGCAATCATAAGTCTTAGAAAATACGCATCTCACATTTAAAATCAAATCCCTATTCGAAGAACTTATTAAAATATAATCCCTTAATCGAAGAGCAGTGATGCGCAATAGAGCGTAGCGTGTGATGACAGTTCCACTCAAGCAATCTAATTGATCGCCAGTAAATAATCTGGTTCCGACTAATTCCATTTCTATGGGACAAGATTATTGGCCGTCTTAATCTGACAGACGATTTAATCGGTCCCTCGAGATTTAATTGCACCGAGGCGGTTTCTAGTTACGTGTGTTAATCCGGTTCTTACTGGTGTTGGCCTTCTAATCAAGAAAATTGCTCTTTACCTAGCTAATTTGCTGAGACCTAAGATCTTCTTGCAGGGTAGATAACCGATCGAGACTTTCCCATAGAATGGTACCAAATGGTGCTCGCACATGGAGAACATCTCGATGTCTTTCACCACAACCATCTCGTCGTGATCTTCGTCGAAGACAGCATCGTTTATAACGTCTGTAAAACAATGAGTACGAATTTTCAGTAAATCTATAAGTATACTTATTTGTAAGCGTACAAATAGTCGATATGCTTTTTTTTGCAACATTTTTTATGTACATTTGTATGTTAGCTATTCTTTATTAGACTGCGGGTTGAAACAAATCTTTGTTCAGACTCCACTCCTTTAGTTGCGTTTATAAAAATACGAATTTTCATAAACATCTACAAAGTTGCCGAGACACGTTCGGATCGCGTGATTGTTACACAATTTTGATAATTGTAAAAACGATGAAAGATCTCCTCTCTTGGACTGTATCGACTTTGTATGAAAAGGAGAAACGATTGTCGCTTAAATTGTTCTACGAAAGAACATCTTGCACATGGGTTAAGGTCCTCACGATCTCCTAGCTGTGATTTACTCGATATTGACCTACTTACTACAACGTTCGCAATAGTGGTGGTGGGTGTATAGGTATGAATCGGTGGTTGGTAGATGTCGGTGGGTAGGTAATGGAGGGTGCTCTTCACGGTTTCCACGGCAACCTTAACAAGAAACACCTTCACAATGACCGGCAATGATGAAACGAATTCGCGTCCCGGTTAACCATCTGTACTTTTTTATACGTAACAACATTCTCCCATCCACTGTGAAAAAATAACCCTTTGAATCGCCCTAACTCGACGACGTAATAGGATAAATTCGAATCACGGTGTACAAAATTTATTTTGTCGCTATCGCGCATACGTCCATCCACGCGAAGCAACTGGCTTATGCAATTTCCTCTTTTATTTACTACCTTTGAAGCAGACGCTCAAAGTGTGCGGTTTAATTTTTCGACTCGATGATTCAACGCGACCAATTCTCGACCGGAATTCAATGAATCGTACCAATTTAACGGATTACGAACTCATCTATGTATTCCTTTGCCAATAAATCTCTAACCGTGAATGAAAAAAAAGAAATTCAATTGTGAACATTTTTCTGGATACTGAAAGGAACATTGTATCGCTTACATCATGTCAGATAGTTTGTTATGTAACATTCTTACGCGATACAACTAATCGTAACAAATAAAACAATGTTTACTGATATAAATGCCACTAGCAATGGCTTATCGTTCGCATTTTTCATTGCGATTCAATAATATTTTCTAATATTAGTGAGTGGTACTTGTACGCGCAATACAAATACAGTGGGTTCTTGTACAGATATTCGCGTGCACTTTTAGCAGGAATTCGGCCAAGCTTATCGACGTGGATGAAGGTAAAGAGAAATTGTCAGAGAAGAATGATTCTGTGGAAGTGGCTGCTGGTGGTGGTCACACCGATGGTGGGGATTGAGCTTTTGCAGGAAAGTGCTCTGGTCTCGTTTCAGATTCATTGGGGTGAGCAGAACTACCGTTAACCGGGCTTATCTC
This sequence comes from Xylocopa violacea, assembly GCA_963969225.1. Lineage (NCBI taxonomy): Eukaryota > Metazoa > Arthropoda > Insecta > Hymenoptera > Apidae > Xylocopa > Xylocopa violacea. The sequence continues at coordinate 8,908,615 of CAXAJV010000020.1, read as the reverse complement.
AAGGGTAGTTTCATTCTAGAAGGAAGAAAGGCTAAGTCAAAGTGAATTAAAGTCTCTCCAACACCTGTAGCTGCTGCTCTACGTAGCATCTCAAGACATGGAGGGTCGCACCATTTATTGATAGCTACTTAAAACGATCGAAAGCAACGTGACAGACGTATCAAGTTAATTCACAGCGAGTTCCTAGAACGATAAAAAAATTATGCAGAAAATCAATTTTCCTCTTTAACTCGACGCTGTATTGAAAAAAAAATGCATTAAAATTCTGATATTGAATGATGAAGTATAAAGAAGAATCGTTTATGGCTGTACCGTGTCGTTTCCATTTTATTCAGCTATTCGCGCAGTCATAATTACCGGGAACAGTTAATAGTTTTACTGTGGCACACGACAAATGGAAGGAAAAGGTGAAAGGCATTCTTCTCGGGCTATCGTGCGTCCCTGAGACCCATTTATATCGTGAGCTTTACGCTCTCTTATTTCGAATCGTACTTAGATCTTCCTCTCTTCTCCCCCGTGACGGATCTCAAGTAACTTGAAGTAGGGAAAGAAAGAAATGGGCGGCACTTTCCTCGAGTAGGTGTATTCATGGTTTTTATTCTATCGACCTTATCGTTAAAGGAAATCGAGTGTCTGCGTTATTTCCGATATTTTTTTCTTTTGCAAACGAAGAACATTTTACTTTTTATTGAATTAGTCATGGAAAAATTATATTTTATTTTTTTTGTAAGAGTGACTTACCGTCGATGCTTTGATCGTAACCCTTCGTGAAGAACAGCATGGCTTTCGCGGCACGTTCAGGAGTTTTTAAAAGGCCAGGTCGATCGGGGTCCTCGCCAAGGGAGCTCAAAAGTAGCCTGTAACTTCGGGACATTTCCGGTAGCAAAGCTTCGCGCGTAGGCGGTCTATGGTCCAGCTCCAAATCGTGGTGAAACGTACACTTTTCGTGGCCTAAAAAAAAACAACAATTTTCTGTTATTCTTCTATCGTTGAACATTTTGAGTCACTGAACTCTACGAACAGATTAGTTCTACTTAAAAGTAATAATAATAATTATTATATAGAAAAGAATTATATATAGGCGAGGCGTCATTATTGCTTAGATCTTATCTCGCACGCTTATGAATGCTGCTCCGATTTTTCAATAAGAAACGAAGCAAAATACATACAATGTACAAACATCGTTATCTTTGGCACTGACCCGCGATAACTGCACGAGAAGATTCATAATAAATAGACCCATCCAAGTGTACCGATGAAAAAGCTAAATCTACTTCCTTATCCCTCTACGAGAAGCATATGTGTAGATCGTGTTATTATCGTAACACCTATACGTGAATATCTATAACTTCTGATCTCTCATTAACTCTGATAACGCGGAAAGGTTTTTATAAACGTTCTAATGAGACAGAGACAAATTTAAATCACGGTTTTCCCAGGCGTTTATTGAAAATTAATGTCCAACAACAATCATTATGCTTTTAATTAACGATGTTAGTAATTCAGAGAGCAGAGAAACGTAAAATAGATCAGAGCTGTGACAATGGAACGTAATCCAAAGTGACGCAAATAGTTAGCTTATTATAATACAAAACTTCAAACCAGTTTTTCTTCACTCCCCCTATTCTTTGTTTCGTTTCCTTCGAGACATGCGAATATACATAAAAGATCAGTATTTCCATTCACGATTAGCATAATAGCTTTAATTAAGTCACGGATATCGATCGACTGATCGATCGAGTCTCGTGCGGTCTTTCGAACGGTATAATATTTCAAAGGCGATGCGAGTCGCGTTGAAGTTCTCTGCTCAAACTCTGCCTCCATAGTGTCACACGTTGCCGAACTTGTTGCATAACGATTAATGACGGCGTTAGAACGATCTCTATCGATAGAAATAATTTATCACTTGTATAACGTTCCATTTGCGAGCAATCTAGAACGTATTAAAGCAGAAAGAGCGCACCAGGCTTCTCTTCGCGTGGATAGAGAAGCGGAAACTCGGAAGGATATGATCTGGCGTTAGAACCGATCTATTCACGGGTGGAAAACTAAGTTAAACCATCTCTTCCTAATGAACCGTATCGTGTAATTCAATCGAGCGACGATAATACTGAGATACTGGTTCTATCGATGTTGTTCAAATTGCGCATACTGCTGAAAATAATTAACCAAGTTAAACTATTATGTATGCTTTAGATGAAGGGTTCTCAAACTGGGCGCCACGGCACCCTGGGGTGCCACGAGCGTATGCTAAGGGTGCTGCGGCAATAATATTTAAGCAAACAGTTTTATTCGTCGCATTAAAGACAACTGAGCATTGAATTGTTAGCATTTAATCGTGCACCGTTTCTTCTTCTTTTCCTAAGCATTCAAACCGTTTTAAGGATAACTGTGCCGCAAATTTTTGTTTAGTCCAACAAGGGTGTCGTGACAAAAAAAGTTTGAGAACCGTCAGATATACATGTTAAATTAAATGTATCTACAAAAATACCTTATTCATTAGTAAATGAAGAATTGGCTTTGTTTAATTCATTCACATTCTTCGTATATTTCCATATCTGATAACTGAGTTTGTCGTTCTTACTAATTCAAAGTGTCAATCTAATTGTTTGCTATTTTGAGACATTGACAAAACAAAGAAAAGTAAGTTATGAAACATAACGTTACTTTGTCTGCGCCGCATATTTATATGATCAATTGTTAGCGTGAAAATGTTGATTATGTAAATGTTTGTAATGCGTTACGAGAAAATTTATAATCCTCTTTTCTGATAGATTTGTATAACCGCAAAACCTGATTTTTAAACCACAAGTAAATTGTATTTTTACTACCTTAACATACCAATAGTCCTATTAACGCATTCGCATCGGGCTATTTTTCACAAAATTTTTATATAAATCAGGGTATTTTATTGATATTTTTTTGAAAAGCAGAATTCTCGTTTCTCGACAACGTTTACATTAAAAAAACGAGAACTCTCGTTTTCCGATGCGAACGTGTTAATTTCATGGAATTCGTTCAGGAAAATTACAATTATTGCGCCAAGAAAGATGTGAGTGGAAGATGACGAAGACCGTTTCATCGAAATTGATACCGCGTTAGGTCTTGGGAAACAATTGCACGACGAGTGCAACTGCGTTAGGTTTTCCTATTTCGTTCCACTCAAAAAGTTGCTTTCTGTTTTCAAAAACTCAGTAGTCACGTTACGAGGAGGATCGTACATTCGTAACGTTACAGTTAGACGTTACGTACGATCATAACTGTACCCCAGGAGTTCCCAGTCTGTTTATCATTTCAAGATCAGCAGGTACGATTGACCCGGAAACGAAAACTATGGCGAGAGCGCCCTCCAAATCTTTTTCACGGGCCGCGGCTTTTGATCAATGATAGGAACGTTGCACGGAGTAACGTTAAAAGTCGGTCAATCGTACGGCGAGAACAACGAAAAGTGAACGTAATGGAATGTTTTATTCGGATACGCATTAACTTCTTTTTGTACAGAAAAACTGCACAAAGCGAGTCGCAATATAATTCGAAACGGGTTACGTAGGTAGCACTTGTTACGTTCGAGCAATCGATTAGAAGCGCAACAAATGGCGAAGGTTCTATCGCTTTGAGAAAGTTTAAGTATTTGTTTCTCGGATTTAAGGGTAGAACGCATCGCATCGACCAAGAAAAAATTAGCGACAGCTATCGCATGAGTATCCGATATCAGTATGAAGACGCAACTGAGAAGTTAGTGCAACTTATAGGGTGCAGATAATGCTAAAACTTTAATGGAAACTATAGCGAAGTTATACGGACTACTTGTTACGTCTGTCAGCTGTGAGTAATTCTAACAGACGAGTTCGTGGGGAAAAAACGAACGGCGATTCTGATTACGATCCTGATAATATTTCGAAAGTTCTTTAAATATCTTTTTCTCTCGTGTTTCCCAACTGAAAATATTTCATGTACTTGAAGTACGTATAAACCATTGTTATCGATTATCCTTCCTGAATTATTTATCATCGAACTGTTCTTCATGCTGCAATGAACAAACACATGCATACTAATTCTAATTAATGACTCAATCGGCGTTAAGGTGGAACTTTTTTGCGGATTGGGAAAATTTTACGGTGACTTGGCAAAATTTCTAATTGGAAGATTATCAAATTTCTTTAGAAATGATACCTGGCGTGGTGGAGGTTCGCGGAGTCCTGGGCGTTCCTGGCACGTCCAGGTTGCCTTCCTCCACGTTTTCCGTCCAGGAAACAGTCCTTAATGGTCCTGGTTTTTTTATCAACATCTTGCGATCGTCCTCACCGTCGTATATACTTAAATCCTTAATTTTCGCGCACTGACTGGAAATCCCGTTCATGACTGTACCTCTCGACTCTGTTCGCCACTTAAATTAACAATCGTGCTTCGTCGCTCCTAAATCCGAGATGATCCAACGATGAAAAACCACGGACGTTCTAAATTTTTTCGAGAATTTTGTCGAAAATTTATTCGAGAAGTCTGAAGGAATGTTGATAAACGAAAAGTAATCGAATAAACGCGTAGAAATTGAAACGATTAATGCTAAACGTGCCGAGTTTATAGCCATAATATATATGTATATCATCGAACAATTTATTAATATTACCACAATGGCGGCTTATTTTCGTGGAGTCATGGTAAAAAAGCATTGGACAGTGTTTCAATGTCAGAATTCTATGTACGTGTTCTGCTGGAGACATGTCGTTGTACCAGTGATTCGGGAGTGATGATAAAATAACCTGTTATTCTTTCTAATGGACAAAAAAGTTGTCGTTAAAAAAAGTACTGTTCGATCGTGCAGTATCACCCAAAGGAATTCGTTTTCAAAACTGTGGAACCACGCTAGAAATGACGCGCGATTCTCAGTTTGATCTCGATACCTCTACCACGTGATCCATGAACAATGCATGTGTAAGTAGCGCTCGGCACGTTTCAGCAAATCGGATTCGAGCGTCAAACTAAATGAAACTTACTCGCAGCCGGATTCAATTGGTCACTTCACGTGTAACTTTCGCAGATTCGTTTGTCTTCGTCGGTACAGCAGTGATGGAATGTCGTCAAAACACTCGACGTTCAGCTTTGTTTTTTTCTTTGGTTATTTTGTTTACTGCCTCTTTCGAAGATCAAACGTTCGTGTTTGCCAGAGAGCACCCACGGTTATTTTTCAGACAGAGGGAGCGAAACGAAAGGGAAAACAGAAGAGCGACAGCAGATACCGATTCGAGTTGTAGGAGAAGAGAAATAAAATAAAAAAGAGAGCGGTCAACAAGTTCGAAGGGAAATAAAGGACCGCGAAGTCGCTCGGTCGACTGACGCAGTGTGACTGAACCGACAGAACAGTGGAGAGTGCGAATGTCCCCTGCGGGTGTTCCGTCTCTATCGCTCTTTCTCTTTATCGTTGTTTCTCTCGACTCGTACCGTGTCTGCCTCTCTTTTCTCAACGAATTTTTTTTTTTTCGTTCTCGCTCTCTTAGCCTCTGTTTCTTTTATCTAGAAACGGTGACGGTAAGTTTTGTGGTGGCTCGATCCCCGAAAAGCAAGTTTCCGCGACTGGTGATCAGAGCGTCGCGTCACGTTCAGTATATATTGAGAGAATGCAAGTGCACGGTGAGAGTGACATGGGAGTGAGAATGCCTCCCTCCAAACGAATGCGATCCTCCCGCTACAGTGTTCGAGAGGGAAATACCCAGGTTTGTTCCAGACCATGTACTACGGGATGTACAGTCTCGAGTGACAAGTAGCGCCTCGATTGGCGAAAAATGTCAAGATATCTGTAACCGAGCGAGGTCGACACGGCACACGATTATGCTTTTACAATGTGAAGTACCATAAGATTTATTGTTTCTAAATACAGTTACAGCTGTGTTCAGAAAGAACTTTCCTCTATCGCGTAATAACGGTTTAATATCAAATAAAGAATGTCGAAAGAAAATGAAATTGAGTCTCTGCAAATTAAGTCTTTTTGGTGCCTACTGTCAGATAACACATATGTATGCATTGTAAATAGATGACCGTGGTTATGTCAAATTCGGAGTAGTGAAGCAATTAGGAAGTAGAATTCGCTGGAATGATTTAGCACAATTATATATGTGACCAAAAGGCACAAAAAATCTATCCTTCGTGCGTCTTCAGAGCGCGACTCAGAATCTACGTCATCGTAATTTCCGAGAGACCGGTTCCCCAGCGGTTACCTTTTCCTTCGATTCGCAGGATTCTTTAAGGCTGCAAACGTGTTCTTAAGACTTATTACTTATTAAGACGTAGACTTTTCCTAATACACCTTCGACGCGCACGTCAAACATCCATTTCACAAGACTCTCATTCATCGCGATTTTTGTAAATTCCTTCTTTCCTGCATAATTATCCCCAAAGACGTAAAACCATCGTTAACATATTATCATTTCTGTCTGGCGGGAAAACCCTTCAGAAGTGTACAGACGTCATCGAGTTAATATGTATCGTGTATGACTGCGTATTTTTGGATGTAACATAGTGACATTGAAAATAGCCCTATAATACGATTTCGATAATATGACACGTTATGAGTACCGTTGTTGGAGATAATTAAGAGCGACAACGACAAAAGCGATGATGGTGACGTGCAACTCGCCATTCCCTATTTCAGTAATTAAGTTTGAACATCGATGAGGTCATCATGGTATTCCAGTGAGGCTATTAAATTGCAAGGGAACGAAGATAGGACGAGGAAGTTACCGTGCATTATACTTTCCTACAATGCAGCAAAGTTCTTCAACTTGATCTAAAACTTATATAAAAAATTATTACAATATATTTTTACAAAACGATTGTACTATATTTATATATGGTTAATTATTAAAATATGGTTAATGAATTTCGGTTAATAAGCTCCTATAGCATAAAGAATAATGTAAAATGTATCTTTACACTGTACAGTTAATTATTATTATTGCACTGAATTAATAAGAATGTAAACCCTTTGTTTCATTTATGTAAGATAGAACCGTAAGAAAGAATGGTGTATTGGATCACGTTACATTCTGTACTACGATAACGTATCTATCGGGCTGTACAAAAGCAGGTACGTTCCTCGTCCATATTCATAGTTGCACTACTGAAACTCGCCTGAGTTCAGCTGACCTTCACTACTTGCAATCAATACAAAGCTGCTGGTTGGTACACAGCGGAAGTACATTCGATGTTCGACAATTCCCATAGAACGTGTTTAACGAAAGAAAAAGATTGTATTTTTAACAGAGATCTACTTCGAAAACCTGACGAAGGATAAACCTGACGATCCATTGTGTAAATTTTATTAGGCGTTACCCAAGCGACTTAATAAGCGTGGAGTTTTTTGTGCCAGGATAGCGGTCGCACTGGAAAGGATGAAAAACTGAAGGAAATACGACCGTGTAGAGAATCAAAGTATATCGACGAAGAATTCGAGGTCATTCTCATGTAACAACGAGAGCGAATTAATACCAAAGGAATGTATGATCATAGGTGTGCGAGGTATGAATCTATCTACCCTGAATCCTTTGAAACGCGTAGCCATGAAAGCGAGAGGATCCTAGCAAAAAAATAATAAATTAATCATGTAATAAATAATCTAATTAAAATAATGAATAATTACCTACGTTAGCTTGTACAAATAAGAAGTTATAGAGATTTTTTTTCCTTCTATATCTTTGTTTGATATCGCGGTACCCATGTCTTCTTCTTTACTCCAAGTTTGACCTTAATACAAAAGACAACTGGACATTTGATACCATGTCCTAATATCATTTCATTGATATCTAATATCATCGACATGATAAATCGATGGTAACACGACATCGAGCCGCATTATAAAAAGTAAATGCAATAGATATTAGGTGTTATTTCTCACGGACACCAAATGTGCGTTCTGGACTAATGATCAAAGAAGTACCGAATGTAATTAAATTATGAAATCGTCACGAGTTCTACTTAGAATATTTCATTGGTAATAATTGTACTTAATTGATAAACTCGTCTTATATTTAATTTTTCATGTATAATTGACTTATTTGTCAATTTTTGTCAGCGTTAGAATATGAAATATACGAAGAAAGCTAAAAAAATTAGTAAACTGGTAAAAATGAGGAGGTCAGTGAATCAATTACAATATAAAAGTTACGATATACTTTTAAGAATAGACTTACCACCGTTAGATGTGCGGTCCATTTTACCTTCCGGGTGGTTCTTGATGTCTTCTCTCATGAAAGTCTGGGGTTGTTTAGGTAATAGTTATATTGCACGAAAAATGAAAGAAACTGCAAATAATAAGCAGAACTTTTATCGCTATAATTGTCTCGATTATTGGTCGGAAAAAGTGTGGCAGTGATAACTGTAGAGGATAAATGTCGTTTAGCAACGATTCTCTTTCGAACAAGAGATTTATATAGCTACTGAGGATAAGAAACCTTTGTCAAGCAGAATCCCCCTCCATCTCTTGCCAGTTTGATACTGCAACAGGAAATGCGGTAGCATTAAAAACTACGTTTCGTAAACAATGGATAAAGTTAAGATTTAAACAATTTCACTATGTATTAAGAAAAAATAATTATTTTGAGGTCTTAACTAAAATATCGTATTTCCCAATTTTTATTTTGTTAACTATTTGGGAATATTTGGAACTCCACTTGTTTCTTGCACTTTAAATTGGAATAGTCCAACTTCTTGTTCGTTATAAAATATGGAGCTTACAGCTGTTAATTTTATCATGAAAAAACTAACATTTACATATGATTAAAAAAAACTAATTACTTCATTTTTTCATAACATTATGTAAGTAATTGACACATGCAATATAAACTTTATAAGAAATACAAAATACTACCTATATTTAGGGACGAAATGACTAACATTATATGTTTATGACCAACAATAATTGAATAGAAACAATTTCTTTCATTTTTTTATACAAAGATTGGATTTAAATACATATTTAAATTTACTTCTAACCAAAAGCAGTTTTATTAAAAATGTAACACAAATAATTAACATGTTTTTAAATATACCAAACAATGTAAAAAGATCATTAATATCATCTTATTCACCAAGCATAAAAATATGTGCGTTATATTTGCGGTGCATTTATTTTCAATGATTAAAGAATATATTTGTTTTATATTACTTTATATCATAATATATTCCTACGGAAATAATATATTTTGTATTAAATTATTGTTGCAATTAACGTAAAAAAGGAATCACTTCATATTACGTAATAAATTATAATAATTAAGAGTATATTCGCGAATATATCAATTTTGACAAATAAGTACAGAAAAGTTAAGATGTATTATTACCACAGATAAATATATTCTGTGTATATTCTTCTTTTTAATATTCATATTTTGTAATATTGATCAGCATATTTTACTTGTGTATTAAATGCATGTTTGATATACTCTTTATATTAAAGCAAAGCTGTCATATCTGTCATTTAGCTTACAAAATTGCTTTAAAAAATATAACCTTGATCGTGAGCTGTTTTAAATGCGTTTATACGTAAATATTTTATAAAAAATATTTATCTCGAATGTTAATTACTGGAAAAATTTAAAGTAGCAGAGTATCATATTTAAATAGTTACAAAACAAAAAAAAAATGCAACGTTCCACGTTCCTTATATACTCGTTTCCGTCGTAATACAGCAGAGTTGTGCGTGTATGTATGTCCAGGATTTTACTTTTCAGTGGAAGAAATAACTTCAAATTTGATGTCTTTCTTATTTAACTCCTCGATTAATGATGTTTTGCTAAACGCAGCTCCAGGAGACAGTATACCACCACTAAAATAATAGAACAAAAGTATAACGCGTACAGTATTGCGGACGATAATATGCTATGTATTTAAAAATATGTATAAACGTACCTTGCTGGTATTTTATCAGATTCTTTGAGAATTGTTATAGCAGAGAGTAATAACATAACGCATGTAGCGCCGTATGCAGGATTATCACCACTGACTTTGGTAATCATTACTTTATTTGGTGGAATCTTATGTTTATCAGTAGGTTCAGTTAATTTTTCAGACCATCCTTCTGCTTTAAATGTAATAGAGAAATGGGTTTCCTGCAGTTCCTCTGGCTTACCACCTTCATGGCTTACATATCCACCAGAGAAGAATGAAGGATACTAAACAGAATTTAAAGAAATTTTGAAAGATATCTTTTTTTTTTATTCAAAATTATATGAGATATAATATACCTTCAGTAACAAATTGCGGCCAAATTCACATTTTGATAATACTGCAAATATTAAGCCGAAAATAGTAGTAACCAAAACTGAGAGAAGAGACCTGTTATTTGAAAAGAAATTATTTAACATAAAATTTTTAATTCCTGTCATCAGTTTGAAATAAGTTAGTAATAATCTAAATACGAGGCTTACTTATACGTGATGTAAGTTTGAACTTGAGCTGGTCGTTGTTTATATTTTTCATATAAAAACCGTTGAGTACGAAGAGCTACAGAACGATCGGCTCCTGGAAATATCATAGACCATCCTCCTGATACGGGAGATTTATGAATCAAACCCCTACAACAATCATTAACGTTCGAAAATGTTATTAAAAAATGAATGCATATAACCATGTTATATAATTATTAAATTGTTAACCTAGTTTTCAGCTTTGGCAGCTGTTGAGGCAATTTTTCAGGATAAAGTTTGGTTCGTAGTTCGCGTAACTCGTTGGAATGTGCTACACCATAAACTGCTGATTCATATGTTCCATAATGTATGATAGCATTATTGACTTTTGTAGTTGTCCAGAAGCTTAGATAGCTTTCAATAGAATTGACTTCACCATTAAACTTTTGTTGCGTAAAAATTACACCAAGATCACATGGTATGCTATCAAATCCACATGCACTTACAATGTAGATACCTGCTTCTTCAGCTGCTTTATTATGTTTCAATATCATAGTTTCCATGTACTGTAATTTATAAACAAAGAAGAAATAAATCACATAAAAATATATGATGTAAAGGAAGAGAGAAAGAGAGAGAAAGAGAGATAGATAAAAATTATTAAATCAAAAATATTCATCAAATTACCTGTGGTTCTCCAGTGACATCAACTTGATGAGTACGTGTAGCAATACATGCTTTGATAATTGGTTCACCATAAAATCTATATGGACCACAACAGTTAACAAGTACTTTAGCTTGTGCTGTCATTTGCTTCAATGATTCTTCATCTTTTAAGTCAGCAATCAATATGGGTACATCTTCTGCAACAATTGATTATATCATCTGAATGACATACTATTGAATAAAAATTATGTTTTATTTCAATTTAAACCTACCAATGTCAGGCGCAAATTCTTTAACAATTGCTTCCAAAGCTTGCTTTCTGCGTCCAGATACACCAAATTTCAGTTCTTTTTCTTTGGCCAATTGTGCGGCAACCTTTACAGCATACCTTCCAGTGAAACCAGTAGCTCCAAATATTACAAAGTCTAATCGTTCATTTGCCATGATGCTCGTATCTTCAAGGTAAAAAAAGATGCATGGTCATTGCTTTGCTCTTACATATTATGGAGAGTAAGAAGAGAATGAAAAAAGTTTCAGGTCTCATAAAGTTGATTGAGTATAAAAAAGTAGAATATATAGTTTATAAGCTGATTCAGCACATAATGACAAGAAACAAGGTTCAATTTATGCAAGAATAATATATGTTTTTGTATGAAAAGAAAAAATTGCGAATGGAAATTACACTATGTACAAATGTGCTGAAAATGTAGTATTGTAAAATATTTTCTTTTTCTAGTTTTTCTAGTTGTGCAAATCACATCGAAAAGTGTATAAACGTGTGAATTTACTGTAATAAATTCAGAGATTACATTATCTGGTGCGAACAATATTAGTAAATTATTTCTGACTCTAAGCGCTGTAAAATTAAAAAAGTGTAGCATTAATTCGAAAAACTATTGTTTTCGTATATGTGCAACAAAATAGTTTCAAAAGACACACCTTTACAGTACTATGGGCCTCGGATGTCGTCAGAGCTTAACTGTCAATTCGCCGGTAATTCGATGTAAATAAAATAAAAATTCTAGAATATTTCTTACACTTTGTACTAAATAATTATGAACAGATATTTTAGATCATTGTCTATAGAATACATACCTCGTGAATCGTAAAAATGTTCAGCAGAATCTTTTCAACGACCTTTTCTCGATGCGTACTTGCGCTAAACTTAGCAAAGTTAATCTCTCTCTTCTACAATTGCGCGTATACATTCGTGTGTTTGTATGTATAAAATCGAACTGGGACTATATATATACGGACTGGAATTGCGCTACATAGCGGATCTTCTTATGTAATATATTCTCAAATCATATACAATTTTTATGTATATATATATATATATATATAGAACGCAAATATATATATTTTTTGAGGCTGCTTACCTGGATCTGTTTTCTACCGGATAATCGTTGATAAATGCTTACACGATATTGCGTCGTACGTAAATATATATATATATATATACCTACACACCATATATGTATGTATCTATAGATAGCATACAGTGCAACTATGTTACATTTCAGTTGAATTTATAAAAAACCTGTATTCTTTATTATTTCGTATAGCAATATATATTGTGTATGATTTTGAAAGTTACAAAATTCAAAAGAATATTTGTGGTTGTAAGAACACAATATTATAAAGAAAATGAATAATAAAATATTAACAAACGCGACCACTGTTATATTTCCATTATTTAAATACATATTTTTCAATGAATTTTATTTTAAAAAGTGATTCTAGCAAATAGACAAATAAATTAATTTTAAAAATCCTTGCCAGTAATAGAATTCATAACACACGTATATTACGAAAAACTTTCATTCGTATTTTCAAATATAATAAAGTGTGTCACTGTAATTCTCCTAATTTCAATTATACAATATTAAATTATTCTACTACATCATTTATTTCTCTTAGTTTATATTTACAACATATTTTTTGTTTTATTACTCGCAGTCTGTATTCGGCTAGTAATAAATTATAAATAGCTCACTGTTTAGAATATCACCTTGCAATTAAAAACCTAAACTAGCAGATTTCTATTGTAGTGTAATTTCAATGCACTTTTTTTTATACATATGTACGTAAGACACGCGAAGTATCGTAAACGTAATATACAATTCCGCTTCGACCTGGCCAGATATTATCATACGTATATAGTATTATTTACAGAAATGCACGCTAAAATTGTAAATCTTTACCATTAATAAATTCATTTTATGTGAATAAAGTAATCTATAAAATAATTTTTTTTATTGTACAGCCTAGAAAAGGCATATCATTTATTCAAGAAATAATTTTAGGTAATAAAAAAATAAATTACGTTATTGAAAATGATTCATACCGCTCACATGATTTTAGGTTCAAGAAAATTAATGCACAGATACAAAAAGGCTTGACTTTCATTTTTTATGAATATAAAATTCGCAAATATTTGTTTGCGGAAACATAGCACAATTAATATTGCCCATGGCGTTCTAACAAATAAACCATGAAATACAAGGTTCTCGTAGAGTTGTGTACTTTACAAATTCTTACCATATTTTCCGATTTAATCAAGAAATATTTATCATGCTCTTTTAGAGACTTCGATCGCCGAATAATTAAAAACTCATCTCCTTTTTTTTTTGTTACAATGTTATAGTTATTTTCAATCACGCTTAACTGAAGCAAAACTGAGTGAGCTAGTCTTTTGTTTATTCTTTCTACACGAAAGCAGAATACTATCTTAGTAACTTCGTAGTTAAATATACATTGAATATAACTATTGCCTTATGCTAATATTTACAGTATTTCACATTGTTTCTGATAGAATACAAAACTATGGTACTTTAAAAGAATGAACGCAAAAATAGAATTCTTATCTACTTTTTCAATTGCGAAAGTATAAATTCTATAAAAGAGGAGAAAGTTAATATTTTTTCTCTTTTAAGAATGTAATTATCTGTTGGCAAATATCATATTTGTCGTTTTCTTCCTAATTTTACAATAAATACATGTGTATTAAGACAGTGCAGCTCGCGTGCACTGTTGTATCATCACAAAAAGATGTCACGATATTCTACAATATTTCTTTTAATGTGAAATTTTTGTGGATTTTCAGTTAATAGAAAATTTATATAATGTCGACTAATTTGTACAATTTTACATACATTATGGTATAAAATAAGACGTCGGTACTTTAATATCTATTGCAGTGCAATAAAACATTGACCATTGTACGATACATTATTAAATCATAAATCAATGATAAAAGTTTGAAGACGTATATGTTGAAACACAATATAGTTTGAATTAGTGAATAACTGTATACAAGCTAAACATCCATTGAACATACATTACCAGTATCGAAAAATGCAAAATATGTTACATGCGATTTAGGAAGGCATACACTTTAAATCACGAATTTTTAACACTGTACGTAATAATATATACTACAAACACATTAATTTGATTTTAGTTCATTATCAAAATCTTGCCATATAATTGCACTGTAATAAAATAAGTTCAATTACGTAAACATAATCCCTTATATGTGAAAAAAATTAATGAATAGAAACTTAAAAATTCGACATCATTTCTTGTTTTCAAAACACATTCGACATATATATAAAAAAGAAAATTTCAATTATACACTAAGAATACGTATCGATTCATTATTTTTGCACAACCGCTTCTCAAAAGTCTTAAAAAGACCATTCTCGATCATGGTAGAATTCTTTGCATATTTAAGTAAGCATTGGAATAGATTTTATACATAGGTACAAGTCACAAGTGGTACTAAATCACAGAATAAACTGTGTAAAAGAATTTAGCGTATAGCCACATTTAAGTGAGCATAATTTCTAATGCTCAGTCAGGTAAAATAACAAAAGGCTCCATCGGAATTACAGCCGTTCAACGACACATTCGAGAACGGTAACGAGGAAGGAGCACTAGGAGTTAGCATTTGGCGGTGGTGGTCTTCTATCATAATCTCGTCTATAATCTTTGTTTGGTCGCCAATCGCTAGGGTAACTATCTCCAGGATAACCACGACCTCTAAAATGGCTTGGCGGAATATCAGACGGGGGGTAACCACCACCGCCTCCACTTCCATAACTTCCTGGACCATATCCGTAACTGGGTGGTCCCGATGGATATCTATAATAATCACTGAACACGAATTTTATGAACTTTATTTTCATAAAAAAATCCTACCATTACAACTTACCTTCGTTTGTCATTCATGTGCATGCCACGATCGCGATCTCTATCTCGGTCACGGTGATATCCACTAGACATTCGACCGTACGAGTCAAAACGGTCACGTTTATGATCTCCAAATCTATAGATTTTAATTAATAACTTAAATTGAGTACAATATTAGAAAATAACTCATTTTATTATTTTTTTATTCCCTGATTATACCTTCCATCTCGAATATCTCTTCCGTCACGAGATAACCAATGATCATCTTCTCTACTTCCGCTATAGTGTCCACCTATATTGTAACCACCACTATCTCTCCTAATTCTCTCATCTTTACTTCCACTCATTCTGTCTATACTTCTATCACTATGTGCTCTGTCTCTATCTCTATCACGATCTCTATCTCGCTTCATGTCCTTGTGTTTCGACTCTTTTTCTTTATGTCGCGGAGTATCCACGCTATTAGTGGTACTTGATGTAGAATTTGGAGTCGAGGTAATGGGAGTAATAGTGATAGCACCAATAGTAACCGTGGATGTACTGCTGATACTGCTTACAGCTGATATAGCCGAGAGGTGTTTCTTACTCGGTGTAGTACTACTATTTGAGTTTTCTTCCATATCTTCGATTCTGCGCTTCTGCAATCTACTTTCTTTAATACTTTCTACTGGTTTATCGATATGTTTTTCTGCGTGTTTCTATAAAATTAGTTGTATTAAAATAATATCAGAATCCAGTTTGCCAAACAAAGAAATCGATCATAGTACCTTCACAGTTCCCGATTCTTCTTTCTTCTCTGGGCTAGATGTAGCGCTTGTATTACTTTCGCCACCTTTTTTCGTCGCATGTTTGTACAATTTATAAAGTTTCTTTGCATCGAATTCTGTAAATTTAGATACAAAATACCATAAATTACTTCTCCATTCTTTAATTTGTTCAGGATCTCTATATTCTTCTAAACAAGTATTAATTTGGTTTCCAATTTGTACAAGACATTGTCTCGTGTGAGCAACCTGTTCAGCTTCACTCAAAGATTGATCAGGTCTATCCAAAGCCTTCAGTGCTTTTTTTACTGGCCTCATTTTTTCTTTACACTACATAATAAAATGTATGATTAAAATTTCGATCACTACTCACATTTTTTATATGTAACAAACATGTACTACAATTTAATAGTAACCTCATTGAATATCGAAGGGTCTAAATCTCCAAGAATATGAAGAGCTCTTGGTTCATTGTTAGCAGTAAAATGCATAGGACCAGCTGCTTGTTTTGTTCTTTTAGCTTTCTTATTTTCCTTTTTCTCCTTTTTGGATTTTTTTTCCTTCTTTTTTTCCTCCACTACATCTTCGACTTCTTCTTTAGTTTCCTTTTTTACGACAACCTCTTCTTCTTTCTTTACAGGTGGCTTTAATTAAAGAAATATTTAAATATTTACCTATGGAATAATTTTTAAATTTAATAATGTGAATATACTAGCAAAGTTACCTTTTCCACTTTTAGCTTCGATTTATTACTTTCTTCACCTGAACTATCATTTTCTTCTATGATTTCTTTTGTAATTGCAATTTTTACTTCCTTTGGCTTTCTTGGTTTCCTTGCCTTAGTCTGAAATTATTATTGAAATGTAGTGAAGCATAAATATTAAATTAACAATACTTAGAAATGCATTAAAAATTTGTGGGCAGGGAATTTATAGTATGGAAGAATAAGGACCAGTATTTATTCCAAAAGTTACCTTAAATTGATATTCTGATTGCGGGATATGGATATAACCCTGTTAGGATATAATAAAGGAATGAAGGAAGTTTTTTTAATGGAATACATTCTCTAAAGGCAAAGTAACATCTTCTTACCACTCCTAATTTGGAATCGATTTGTTTCTTCAGTACTTTTAAAAGGTACTCGGCTCGAGCATTTATTTTTTTCAACTGAAGCTTACTACCATTTGGAAAAAGCTTGTCGCCAAGTTTTAAATTACTATCCATTTTTATAGCTTCCCAAGAGCCCATACCGTGCTGATATATACCTCTTAAAAGTCTAGAATCATCTTCAGTACTCCAATCGCAATCGAAATTTGCCGGCTTTAATCTATAATAGTAATTACAATGAAATAAATATATATGTGCATGAATATATTTGTAACTTTAGCAAAAATTTATATAAAAAATGTGCTTACTTAATGTCAATGTGCCAATTACATCGTTGTTCGGAATCCGACGGCAAAGCTTGTTCTAGTGGCTCTAATTCTTTAACGGCAGCTGAGAAAGATTTCGCATTAACCATAACACCACCAATTTTAAATGTAGGACCTCTGCCTCTCTTACGGCCAGGACCTTTACCCTCTTCTTCGCCCTTATTTTCCTTCGCTGTACTCTCAAATTCGGATAGACAAGCTTCGCACCGAGCTTTTAACTGATCCCCTAGGAAACGTAACTCTGACATTGGTTTCTCTTGTAGTTCTGCATCTGTTGCTATGTCATCTAATCGTTTCAACGGCGCAGGAAATTTTTTATAACTTTTAACAAATCTTCGTATCTATGTAACAAACGAATTAAAAAAATAATTGTATATCGTATTTATTTTAACATCTATATGCTAGTCTATCAAGATCAAGTATATTAATTATATAATTTATTTATATATTAACGTAACGAGATAATGTAAGAATGAAATGTAATATAGGGTGTATAGTATATAGCAACATAAATGTACCTCAGCATCGGTAAAACTTTTTATGTTTTCCCGGGGTGTAACTCTCGGTCTACCTCTCTTTTTAGGACGTTCATCGTCACTACCTTCAGCCTCACTTCCAGAATCCTCGCCTTCATCGCTGTCATCGGCAGATTGCTTTTTTCGTTTCCTTCCCCTTCCTTCATAATGAAATAAATACTTGATGAGATATATGTATAATAAATAAATTGTACTATAATAAATATTATCTTTATCATAATATACCTTCTCCACTTTGATTAATTTGCTGTAATGTCTTCCGACTTCTTGGTGGTAAATATAGATCTTCCATTTCTTTCGATTTCTCTTCTTCTTCAACTTTCTTTCTGAAATTTTCTGGAATAATTTCGGCCTAAAAGCGATCCGATCGAAGATATAATTAATAATTACCTTTTACAGTGTGAAGAAATATTACGAAATATATTTAGCGCGTAAGAAAGAGAAATTTACCCAATCTTTACTTTCATCGTCATTGTCATTAGGTGGATTAACGGGTTCGGATTCTTCTTCAAATGCGGCAAAACTAGCTACTTTGAATGCGGATAACAATTCATCTCCTACCGTCGAAGGTCCCTCGTCTCTCGTTTCTGCTCTTCTCAGAATTTCGTCAATATCGCACTAATTACATAAAAATAATAAACTTACATTTTCTTTAATATCTTTATACAATCTCACTTAGAATAGTTTAAATTCTTTAGGACAATTACAGTTGGCTCTTCGTCACCATCTTCTTCGTCTTTGAATAAATCTTCAGCACCAAATTTTAAAATAGCATTTAAATCTTCTTTGTTAAATGGATTGTTATTGGTCCCTGCATTTTTTTTGTCTAATACTGTTCGACCAGTTGTATCCATTCGTTGAATCACAAGATGATCCAAAACCATTTTTTGCTTTGCTCGTTCTACTATCTCCTCTTCTACAGAATTTTTTGTCACTAGACGATAGATATTTACCTATGTAAAGTAAAAAATTTATAAATATGTTTATATTCTAAATGATATATGCGTGTAAGATTAATATTAAATATTAAACGAACCTGATTTTTCTGTCCAATACGATGTGCTCTAGCTTGTGCTTGCAGATCATTCTGTGGATTCCAATCTGAATCGAAAATAATGACTGTGTCAGCGGTGGCAAGATTAATACCAAGACCACCTGCTCTCGTCGATAGTAAGAAACAGAAATCTTGTGACCCGTCTGCATTAAAATGATCTAGTGCTTGTTTTCGTAGTTCTCCTTTTATACTACCATCTAATCTTTGGAATGGAAAATGCCTCTTTTGTAGATATTCGCCAAGAATATCTAACATTCTGACCATCTGGCTAAATATTAACACCCTGTGACCTGTCTCACGTAATCTGACCAACAATTTGTCAAGAAGAACCAATTTGCCAGAACCGCGAATCAGTTGCTGTAAGTAATCCTCATTATTTTCCTTTCTTTCACTTTCGGTAGGCTTTGTGAGAAAAGCATGGTTACAACATTTCTTTAATTCAATAACAATATTTAAAAATGTCATAGTAGAACCCTTAACACCTTTTCGCAAAGCGTTATAATTTTTGGTTAAGATCCATTTATAATATTGTTTTTGCAAAGACGTCATTTCTACTCGTAAGATTTGTTCAACTTTAGCTGGTAAAGATTTTTCTACATCTTTCTTAACACGTCGTAAAATAAATGGTTCTAATTGCTTGTGCAACTTGGAATATCCTTTTTGAGCCGCGTTATCGTGCTCTTTTTCAAATTCTTCCCATGAATTAAATCTATAAAAGTGTTAAACCATACAAAAAGTGTTAAAAAGTCATACACTTTTCTAATGTCAATAGTTATAAACATTTCATGTAATGCAGATAATATTCATATAAAAATAAACTAACTTAGCAGGCATTATGAAGTGTAGTAAGGCCCACAATTCTTTCAAGCTGTTTTGTAATGGAGTACCAGTTATTAAAAGGCGGTGATTCGTATGAAACTCAGCAAGTGCTTTGTACAAAAGAGAATCATCATTCTTTAGTCGATGTGCTTCGTCTACTAACAGCACGGCCCAGTTTAAGGCACCCAGAAATGCTTTATCTTTAAGTACTATTTCGTACGTGGTAAGTATGGCGTTAAATTTTAATCTCTTTGAACTATAACACCATTCGTACTCTCTAATCTAAAATACATATGTAAAATATAATAAATATGTATTGAATACGCCAATTTCTTTCTTTAAAAGAAAGAAATTTTAAACCTAAAAGAAAATATAGGTAATACATACAACATTACGGGAAGTAACATCGCCCAGATATGTAACGAAATTCATATCTGGTGCCCATTGTGACATTTCTCGTTGCCAGGAAGTCATTGTTGAAAGAGGAACTACTAGTAAAAATGGCCCGTGAAGCTGATGCGTATGGAATAAATAATAAAGGAAGCATATTGTTTGTATAGTTTTACCAAGACCCATTTCATCTGCTAAAATCACACTGTAAATAAACAGAATTCATCACAATAAAAAGTATACATTTTGATGTATCTTGGTACATTGTATAAATTTAATCCTTTAATCCTTTGTGAACCGGACGGTTCAAAGTTGATCATACGGCTAAGCCTATCTATATCATATGTAAGTCTTTTGGCTCTATCAATAGTTCTCGCCGAACGCATATATAAGTTCATCAGTCAGATTGATGGTTTACACAGAACGCATGTATGCGGCGTGTAGTCCGCAAAGGGTTAAAAAAAAAAATAAATAATGACATACCTATTTTCTTTACACCAAGAATGAATCATCCAATTTAATCCATCCATTTGATAATCTCTAAGAACCAAGTCTCGCCCTTTCCCCATATATTCTGGTTGTCCCTTCAACTGATGAAACTTGGGTCTTGATTTAAGAACTTTACAATGTTTGCTTGGTGTTCTCTTTGATTCTTCTCTTTCACGAAATTCTTTGATCTTTTCTGGCCATTTCTTGATAATAAGTGCCCCATCTTCCCATGTAGCCTCAGCATATGGTAAACTTTCCCACTTGCAATAATAATCTGGATGATCGGAATCGGGTTTGTTGTATTCCGCAATAATTCTTTCAACATTATTGTAACTTTTTAAGAGATCTTGTTGAAGTTCTAATTGACATTCAAAATAATCTATATCCTCGGGTCCAGCGTAATCTCTCCACTGTTTAATTTCCCGTTCTCGTTTAATAAAATTATCTAACTTTTTTAATCCTTTTACTTTTTGTGCTTTCAAAGATTCTTCTGACTCCCATGTGTTATGTATATGAGACCATCCTTTCCACTTTATCAAATACTGCATCTCAGTCTCTTCATTAGATAAATCCTCTGGATTTGGATCCCCATTCTCTTCGACTGCATAAATTGTAGTAACATTGCCTGTAACTGAAGTATATAGTATAATAAAGTATTTAAGGCCGAGCCATTTAAACTATATTGAAGACCAACCTCCTTTTTTACCAACTCTTTGTCCCAAAATTCGCTCAATTGTTTCTGCATTGTCAGGTTCTGCAGTTGCTGTGCTACCTTCATCAACTTCTACAAGGTCTTCACTGTCAGTTCTCTCTTCACTTTGTTCTTTGTAACTAATAGCAGTGCCTGTTCTTCTTGTTACTTGCCTAACATAAAAATAGACTTAGTAATATAAATCCCATATTTATCATATTCTATTTATAAAAAATTAAGTTAAATACCTTCTATTGTCATCACTATCAAATGAAGAATTTTCTGATGACTCCGAAATTTGTTTCTTTCGTGCCCTAGCTTTTTCTTTCGCTTTCTGTGCGGCTCGTCTGTTCAACGATTTACTAGGCGGAGGTCTTCTACTTTCATCATCGTCAGATTCAGAATCTGAACTTTCCGAGTTCCACGAATTATGTGAACTATAAAAGAAGAAAGAGAGAGATTGCAAATATAATATGTTATAATATTTTTAAATATAGGAAACGTCATAATAAAAATAAAAAATGTTATATACATCTGGCTTTTATCAATTATAATACAGTTGACCTTTTTGAATGAAATGTCGGAATTACAAATACTAAAATATTGTTTTTATTTATCAATAATAAGTAGAAATTAAGTAATGTGATTTATATAATTTATGTTTCCAATATACATATGTTCTTCAATCAAATAGTAATCAACAATGAAGTCTTAATTACTTTAGAAAAATTACTATTACTTACTGTTTACTACTACAAAAAAATAAGATTTCTATATTTTATGTTGTAGTAACATTTTTTGCATGCAGGTAATTCAACACAAATTCAAGTAGATTCTATATCTTTCCATTATAAATATTTTAATAAAATACATAGAAACATGGATAGGTAAAGAGCACAAACTTAAAGACATAATGAATATTAAGATTGTGTGATACAATGCAACATTTTATTTAGCAAAACCAAATGACAAACACACAATAGTGCTATGATTGAAAAAATTGGTTGAAGCACAAAGCTTTTAATGAACACAATTTTTAACATTAAAAATGAAAACTATGAAAGCACACTGATACGTAATATATGTAAGAAAGACTAGTGCATACATAAACTATAACACAAAGCTTCAAAGAATTATTATTGCTGCTAAAGTTGCAAAATGGTACAAACCTACCAAACAGCAGCTACTTATAAATTATGTGTAATCTAAAATGCTGAAGTTTTGTCACACACTATTGAAATAATAAACTAAAAATTATAAGAATTAAGGCTTGTTATATTTTTATTTTATACTATCACCGCTATTATTATTATTATTATTATTATTATTGTTATTATTATATTATTATTTTGGATATTATTCAATATATAGTAAACATAACTATTTATGTATAGTTTAATACATTACACATTTAACAAGGAATTTCATTTCATATATTTAAGTATTAAAAAGTATTACGGTGTTCTTAATTTGTATACACATCATAAATCTATCGGTTGTCATTATTCGAGAAATGTAAATGCAAATCGTTAATTATTATTATATAAAAAGTACAAGGTGCATCCGTATTTATTACGTATCTTTTCAAATTGATAATAAGTAATTTAAAGGATTATAGAATTTATAACTTGAATTTCTGATAATTACTTGAGTTTCTTCGTGTTACTTACCCCTTTTTCTTAAATTTCTTGCGACTATCGCTATCGCTTTCACGTTGCGTAGCAAGCCTTTCAGGCTCTTTCCTAGAACGGCCAGATCTCCTGATTCCATAAATGTCAGGATTCTTATCCCATTCGCGACTAGACTCATTCTTAAGCCTAACTTTTGTTTCTGTGCTGTGATTTGAACTTTTGCTCTGGAAGCTATCGCTTTGTGCAGGTGCATCCGACTTCTCTGATTTATCAGAATCAGAACCTGATCCCGATCCGGAACCGCTTGAAGAGCTAGAGTCACTGCATTTGCAGTCAGGCAATGTTTTATTTCACCATCATTGTTTATACAATTTATAATATTGCAGTTTAAAATATATTTAATAAAATATAAAAATCTTAAATATCTCTAAAATGTATTCTTATACAACGGTCCGAATTAAACGAGAAAAAAGGGGATAAAAATGAGTAAAACCGTTTTACTCATCACATCAAAACAATTGTATATTTAATACTCTTAATATGTATTAGTCTCTACTTGTATGTATCAACTGATTGAATCATGTATCAGTACAAAATTGTAATCTATGTATCCTTATTCTCCAATATTCATGTTTAAAATCTCCCTGTTTTTTATTTCATTATTCATAAATCTATATAAACATACACTATGCATAATGTATTTGGACAAATTATCATAACAAATAAAATGAGTAGAAGCAGTAGAGTACTACCTTACCTAGTGCTTAGATTATTTTAAAAGTACAAAAAACAGGTACTATGTTGCATGATTAACAGAAACTTGTAGATTGTGCTTATATAAAATCCAAGGGATACATTAAATTAGCATGATTATCAAAGCGATGTTAATGCTATATAAAGCTATAGCAATACACAAAGTTAAATGATATCAATCTCAAATAACCTCTTACATATCAGAAAGCCAAAAACATTACATAAATAAGTGATATCATACATAGTACCACTTCAAAATCAAATAGTGATTACTATATTGTATATAGATAGAAATGGTATATCTTTCTAGTAAAGGAAACTGATTGAAAGTAGTATACTTTGAATAAATATATTGCAAGAGATTAGATTGATCTGTATTGGACTTTCTGAAAGAAAGAGATTAGGTAACAAGTAGCCTTAATACCCACCTTTCTGATCCTGAACCAGATCCTGTATTGCTTCCTGAAGAAGAGCTATCACTCTTACTTTCATTTTCAGAATCAGACCCAGATTCTTTACCAGACTCAGACTCTAATGTTTTCTGTAATTTAATCAGACCAATCTAGCATTGTTTCGTTTTTCAAGAATATATAAGTCGCAGTGTGTTGTTTGGAATAGTTTTTATCCATTAATGTTAAGATAAACATTTCTTTCATTGTGTAATTTTAATTTTTTATAGGTAACAGTTGTTTGAATACATCTTAGCATCTCTTTCAGATAATGGCATCACCTATTTTCCATTGTTTTGTTCATTTCCAATGTTCAGAATATAACTTATACATAAATTAGCAGTGCCATCTATTAAGAAGATTCCTCCTCCATTTTATGATTCTTGACCACCATTTTGTAGTCAGAAACGGCTCAGTTTCCAGACTCATAAATGTACCATCTAGTTACACTTGAATAATATTTAACTTTCTATTCTTGGATAATATTTATGTATGAATCAACAAACAGTACAATTAAATGTTCGCATCAATATGAATTCCGTAATAAATCAAATGGAAAAAAGGTAGTTACTTACAGTATACATGCAAAAATGTCTTTGTATCTTGTGAGGATAAATTCATCCTTTAAAAATGATGAGAGTTCTCAACTTTAACAATGACAAATACCCAAAAATTTTGAAGAGTTTCATCGATTCAAATATTTGCTATATACTGTATGCATCTATCTAAAACAATGTAGCAGATGTTCTGTAAAATTACCTGTAAATATAGCTAGTGTAAGGTATAATGGGTATTTTAGAATAACATAATTCACCATTTAAGTACTATATTCATTTATTGAACAATTCAGCAAGTACATTATATGCAACACTTGACTGAATTCAAAAATTTACATCCGTTTCTTGAATAGCATACACCTTACTAAATCACAGAAAAACTAATCCACCATAACGTTTGTACAACCTACCATCAACTTTAATATAAGAATAGTATTGAACCGCGCACATAAATAAGAATTCTGTTAATATTAAAAAGCTAATGAACGTGAACGATATCAATTCTATACTGAAGGAAACATAAAGTAGAACTCTGTTGTGTGAAGCACAATGCTGTTTTGAAAATAATGATTCTATTATCACCTTACGGAAACAATTTATATCTAAAACTACATCAACAACATGTGTTTCATATAACAGAGACAAGATTCTTATACTTGAAAAGTTCTTATTTCTTTGATATACAAACTAAATCCTTACATAAAGTAAGGGTCATTCTATAATACAGCTGTTAATATATATTGCCATTGTGTATTATAGTCATTTCAGGTACTATATTATACTTCATTTATTAATAATGACATAAATACTAATGAATGTCTTTGTACATAACAGAAATATATTTCTTTACATAATATATGCATAATAATTATATCTCTCCAGCTTCAGAATAAGAAAATTCTAAATTTTTTCTCTCCGTTAACATTTAAGTAACATATGTATGTGTATTAGCTTTCTATAGTATTAAATAATCATTTTCTATTTTGGAATAAGTTTGTATGTGATTCTGTTACCAAAGATCTTGGTAAAAATACATTATGCCATTATTAGGAGGAATATATTACATAACTATTAAAAAAAAGTATGTTTTTCTAAGGAAAGAACACAAAAACATTTCTTTGATTACCTTATGTATTGAATGAATTTTAATAGAAGTTTTATTTCAAATGTCCTTGACATATGTTCTTGTTGATGTGAATCATCGGCCCATTTAATTGTACAACTTACTTTCACAAAATTCTATTAAAAATGATATTCGAAGTTATAAATTTATGCTACTTGTAAACACAAAATGAATATATGGTATCTTTATGTTCATAACAAATCCAAGTTTTGTGAAAAGCATTATGAATAAATGAAGAATTAGACCTTTTCCATAATACATAAAAATTCTTGAAATATTAGAGAAATCTTTGCTTCCCTTTAAAGGAAAAAAACTTTCAATATCTCAAGTATTTTCCCCATGAAAAGCACTGAATTACCACAACTTTCCCAGATGATTGTGCTACACAGTCTCAACCATAACGCAGAGAATGTGCATCATAATCTTTAAGCTAAATTTGCAAAAATGGGTCTATTTTAAATTTTTGAATAAGTTTGGGCTCAAGGTAGAGGAGAATGTAAGGAATCATTTTTGACGAAAATTGAGGTGGAACAATGGTATTTTAAGTGATAAATGTCAAATTGAATGAATGTAAACAAACTTATAGGTTATTAGGAGGCTGGAAACTATGTAAAATTGCAGAAAATTATGATTTAGTAGAGACAAGTCCCTGAGCTCTTAAGGTCGGTAGGACCCCGCCCTATACGCAGAAACCTTTTAAACAAAATTACGATGATTTTTTTAATTTTTACAAGCATTTTTCTCCCAGTAGTTCAATGAAACGCATGTGACAACGCGATTTTTCCCTACTCCAAACAACACCGCGGCTATATCACGCAAATTGATATTTGAAATAACATTGACGATCATATTAACAACGAAAATAAACAGTTATTGCTAAAAAAGTTGAAGAAAAGCTGAAACTTAGACAATTTTCGAACCCGACCACTCACCTGCATCGTTCCGTCTGCGCGTCGCACCGATATCTCGATATTACACGCACCACGCACAAAATCACGTTAATTCAATGATTAAACTACCGCGTATACACGTATTCGTAACGTTAAACGACTATTGATGTATAAAGTCGCGACATCGTGCAAAATTATCGAATTTTCACGTACTATATGGTCACGGGCCTGAGCTTGGCCGCCATTTTGTGAACTCGACTCGTTCTTTCGCCCTCCCCGTCCGTCCTCCTGTCTATCGTCCCATCATGCAACGCACGCGCGCTCCTCCCCTCCCCTTCTCTCATCTATACCCCGCACTAAGAAGAACGCCCCATAAATGTAATAAAAATTTATATTTTCTACGAGTATATTGCAAAAATCTGATAGAATATGCTGCTTTAAAAAACACGTACTTGGATATTAAGGTTTGTTTTACGAAACATAAGAAAAAAAAACATTTTCAGGAATTACGTTAAAACGTAGTCGCAAAACGGAAATCGTTGTATGACAGCCATTTTGATTACTCACAGAAAATTTTACCCAGAATGCCTGGCGACAGTTTTTCAATTGCTCTGTATATGCGCAATTACAGTGATCGAGCAAACCAAGCAATGAAATTCGTCTATGCACGTGATTTATTTTATCTGTTTTCATTTATTTTATTCGAAATATACGTCGAATCGTGTAAAAAAATTAGCATTACACTGCAGGAACATTGACTTAGATAAATTCCAGGAACGAATATAATAATCTTATGAAAAAATTTCAACCACGAATATTTATCAAAATTGTAAATGCGCAATACCATATTCGAGCTCAGAGACTTCATTTCATTCCTTACAATGTAATAATAAAACTATGTATGATGAAAAAAGAACAGTGCACAATTATATGAACGTCAATGGCGTCATCATGCAAAGTGAATAAGCAGATTTATAAAGCAAAATAATGTGTAAAAGCTATCGTTTTCCACCAGAATGGGTAGAGATGAATACTAAATTTAATTGAAATGAAATAGTGGAGTATTGAACATTTTAAATGTACAAAAAATGATAACTAATAAAAGAAATAGTTTTACCCGATCCAATGAAAACCAGCTTGTATTTTCGCAGGCGATGAAACTAACGTATTATGACGAGAATAAAAGACGAAAAATATTACCCAGACACCCGTGGCACGTCATACCGGAAAAGGAAGAAAAGCCCACGAATTCGATATACGATTATTTACAGTTTCCGGTTGAAACTCGATTTCTCGAAATACCATGTATCGATATCTCATATTACGTTTGGCGCGTAAAATGAATGTATGAGATTACTCTAAAAGAATCAAATGTTAAAAACTAATAAATAAATAAGTGAATATATATATATATATATATACATGTATATTATATATATATATTAATTTGAAAAACTATTTTCTTCATGTATCTGATATATGACTGTGTTGAATTTGAAGTTGATTAATATTATAATCAATGTAAATTGTATATGCTTAAAAAGTTGTAAATTTTTCTGTATATTGTGGACGTAAAACAAGGGTCAAAATAACTATTGTAATAAAATGCGTATTCCATTAAATAAATTCATAAAGAAATAAATGTACTTTCTTTATTTCCATTACAACGTTAATTTGTTTACAGTTTTTAATGTACATACAAAATAACAGAAAAAAGAGATAAAAAGTATTTATGTAATTCTTACACAACAGATCAAGTTTATATACATATACATGTAACCTACATGTACCATACTTAAGAGATACAAATACTAATACTTGAACGTTTACATTAGAAATAAGATTTAGTTACTCAGTGCAATATATAGGGGATAAAGTGTATCATATTTTACTACATAGATGTTGCATTTAATTAACAATTTGTAAATATATTCACACTTTTTATGTTAACTTGGATTTATGCAGTAATTCAGTCTTAAAATAACAGAAATTATAACGATAGTATAATATTACGATAAGAAAAGCCAACGGAGGTAAACATTTCGTTTCCATTGTCCAATGACAATATTTTATTGTAACATATTCATGATACTAAAGAATACTCGCATAAATGAGTTATGAAAGTCAACATATGTAATTTACATATACACGTTACTCGGGATCGGGCACAGTTTCGGCATCTTCCGTAGATGCTTCTCCATCTATTAGTTCCTTAGCTTTTGCATCAGGTACCCAAAGGCCACTGTCGATACATCGTTTCATATGATACAATGCTTCTGTTGGTGGCATCTGTACTAATGTTTCATGCAGTAAGGTATAATCTTGTGTTTCGAAGCATTTTTGCAAAGGCTAAAAGTAACGTATTAATATTATAGCAATCACTTGATACATTAAACAAGTAATAAAAAATATATATGATAAATTCGTTTGTACCTCTGGGAGACTTTCAAACACTTCAACTGGATCGAGACCACCTGGACCCCGACGTGCCTTTTTCTCTTCTTCTTCAGCTTCTTTAAGAGCATCTGCTACTTTCTCAGCAGTTCTCTTACGTATTCTATCTTTAAATGCTCTTAATTCATCTTCAAAGGAGTTCCTATATTCTATTTCAGCATTTTGTATACGACTAAAGAAGGAACTTACACATGCCCTGGGATGAACATCTAATTGTTTTGATAATTCTAAAATGTATTGTACGCATATGCACTGATGAGCAACATGTTCCATTAAATCATGTTTCTAAAATTAATAACATATTGATAAAATAAGATCATTTAAATAAATAAATGTACTTGTTACAAGCATTTGAATATGTACTTACCTCTTCTATTTCTAGATTAATACACCAAATCACTAAATAATTTGCAGTATTTTCACATACTAATTGAGGATTTTCTGCCAAAAATTTCTTACTATCTTCATACTTTCTCAACATACCAAATTGTTTTAATTTCTTTTCATTTTCCTTTACAAACTCTTTCATTCGCTTTTCCTTTTCTTCATCCGACAGACCACTGTCATCATCCCTACGTGGTGGCCTTTTATTAATTACAGTTTTTGTAAAGCCATCTTGACCAATTGTATCAACATTCCATGGTGTCAATTTTTCTTTTTTCTTCATCTCCTCTTCTTTTTCTTGGATCTTCTTCTCCTCTTTCTCAAGTTCTTGTAAAACATTTTTTAACGCTGTCAAATCAGCTGAATCCTTTTGTTCATTTTCCAATTTTGCTAATTTTTCCTTTGTGTCTTTTAATTTTTGTAGAGTCCTACAAATTAATAAGAATTTTTTAATTTATAATAATATAATTACACACAGAAGTATTCAATCACAAGACTTATATACGTATACGTATACTGATATATAGAACATACTCTGCTTTCTTTCTTTCATGCTCCTCTTGCTCACGCTTTCGTTCTTCCATTCTTTCAATCCTTGCTTGATGACGCCATCTAAATAATGATGGTGTATCAATGTTCGGATGAGTATCGTCCTCATCGTCTGAAATCTGAAAAGTATAAATATTTTAACATCTTATTCGTTATATGTATATGTATAAAATGTATGTCAATTCTCTTGAATGTTTGTACACTCAATAATTAATAAAAATAATAAAATATATATATTCTCTTGCTCTCTTTCTATTCCTCTAATTATAAAAATCTAATATTTGTGGTTACACTATAACCTTATGTCAAACATAGTATATCATTGTCTGCAATTTACATGGACAATAAATACATATACAAACAATTTGTAACTAGTATTGTAATTGGTATCTCTAATTCTGATAATCTACGTTTTTCTAAGAAACATACATAAAAAGAACACTCGAAACTTCTACTATCACTCTAGAATATTCTACAAGCACATACTGAACCAAAACTAAGTTCTTACTTCAATATCTTTCCATTTGCTGTAGTCTACCATTGTTTGATCCTTCGAATATACTTTTTTATTCGATAATGTATTTGTACAGAACTGATTATATTAAAAACGTAACTTATATAGATAGTGCTTTTTTATTTCCCTAAAAGTATCAACACAACACCTGTACTTGCTGAAGTTTAATTGTCAACTGCACTGACGTGAATACAGATCTTGTATTCGCGCGAGGGCGAGATCGTCGTTCGATGTAACATATCAGTGGTTCTCAACTACTTAAATTATAAACCATTCTCGCTATGTACGGAAAATTAAATCGTATTTAATGTATTTAATTAACTTGTACGAGTTGAAAAAAAATATATGCATTTTATCTTATTTTATTTAGAAAAATAATTTTCTTTGTAATATAATACTTACGTAGCTGCGTACCTAAGGTGCATATATTATAACATACGCACGTGTAGGTCAATCATAGTGAATTTAGTATTATGTCGTACCCGAGTTCCACAATATTTTCTGATGTTTGCTGAAAAAATTTCATTAGTCTTTTATTAAATAAATTTTATCTATTCAAAAGAATGATTAGCATACGAATGAATGCTTTTAACGATACAGGACTTGGTGAACCAGAACAAGATGCAAATACTGCACTTATAGAACTGGATAAAGGTGTGTTTACTTCAATATGTCATAGCGTCCTTATGAAATATAAAATTTAAATAAACATCATTTTAATTATGTCTGCAATTGACTTTTATTTAAAATATTTAATATCAAAGATTCATTTACCGATGATACCTTTCAGGTTTACGTTCAACGAAAATTGGTGAACAATGCGAAGCCATAGTACGATTTCCTCGATTATTTGAGAAATATCCGTTTCCTATACTGATAAATTCTTCTCTCTTAAAACTGGCAGAAGTTTTTCGCACCGGAAGTAACTTTTTACGTGTTTGGGTTCTCAGAGTATGTCAACAGAGCGAAAAGCACTTGGATAAAATTTTAAATGTTGATGAATTTGTGAGACGTATTTATAGTGTGATACATTCTAATGATCCTGTGGCTAGAGCTTTAACTCTACGTACATTAGGCAGTGTAGCTGGTATTATACCAGAAAGACAACAGGTAAAACATCAACAGTTCTTATACTGTAACTCTTACCTTATTTGAGATAAAATATTTTCTAATTTGCAAGGTTCATCATAGTATAAGAAGATCATTAGATTCTCATGATTCGGTTGAAGTTGAAGCTGCAATATACGCAGCACAAATGTTTGCTGCGCAATCCAAATTGTTTGCTGTGTCCATGTGTAGCAAAATATCTGATATGATTAGAGGTCAAGCAACACCAGCATCCATGAAATTACAACTGATACCTATCTTACAGTACATGCATCACGATACTTTCACAGCTTCAATGGTATATAAATATAAATTTCACAGTTTTTACTGTGATTTAGATTTTACATATATTCAAATATTTTTGTAGTTATAAATTGTTAAAGGTAAATGAATTGTGTACGGAGCTTCTTGCCAGTTATCCAGCAGTTGAATTTGTCAGAGTTACGTTAAGTGCTTTAAGCACTTTAGCTTCTGCAACTTTAATTGATATTCCACAACAAGTTGTACTTTTATTACGTTATTTGCAAGATGATCCAAGATTAACTATTAAACGTCATGCTCTACACCTATTGCATTCTTTGGCCAGAAGAGGAGCACATCTGTGGCCTCAAGGCGCCCTTAATAATTTAATAGGTAAAAATAATAAGAAATCATTATTATCATAAAAAGAGATATTCTATGAATACTAATATATTGCTTTTCAGAAAGTACTACAACACTCCTACAGGATGGTGCTGGAAATAAAGATCTTCTTATTCGAACGTTAGATGTAATCGAGGTCCTCAGTGATTTATAAAACAGTAATGAAAAAATATTATTCTAAGTATTGAAATTCACAAATAAATCTTTAAAATTATTTATTGTAGGTACTTAGTCAGAGTGCAGTAACATGTGATGCAAATAGGGAAGAAGGAAATCCTCTTTTATCATTATGTGTAAATGCATGCTATTCTCCTGATCCCTTTATTGCAGTAAAAGCAATTACTATTTTAGCTCGAGTTGCTTGTTACTGGTATGCATTTAATGATTTTTTAAATTATGATTTGGAGCAAGTTAGATCACATATATCTGAACCATTAATTTTTTAGCTATGAGGAAGGTTTACCAGCCTATGGGATACAAGATATCGCGTCTTGCCTTGAATCTTTGATTGTACTATTAGCTTTAGATGACAAGTATTTGCGTCAGTTAAAAGTTTGCTTACGTTCAACGGTAAAACTGTGTCGAGCACAACCTAATCATTGTTCGATATTTGTTGATGCTATTGGTAGTACACTTTTTAATGCTCACACAGAAGGTGGCCAAAGTGAAAAGCAAGCACTTGCTTTATGCGAAGCACTAGGTGCTATTGGAAGTATAGGAGAAAACACGTTACTTCCGCTTCTGCCAGACATATTAGCAAAGCTTAAACAGACTGTACATGTGCATACAAAGGTAAAGTTATATCATTGACATATGTGCATATGTAATAAAAAATTATTAAAAAGTATGCATTTTTCTATTAAAGGTTATGCTATGTACGCTGCTTTTTCAAATGGTAGCTGGAGGATACGAATGGAACTCGGAATGTCTAGAAGCGGTAGAGGAAGTTATACAAAATATAGATGGTTGGGCCAAATATCGAATCGCACGAAGTGCCGCAAGATACGGCCATCATACAATAGCCACTCAGATATTTAGAAGCTTAAAAGAAACAGTTGCTTCTGAACAGTTACATTTTTGGTTATCTGGTTTGGAATTGGTTACAAAAGCTGAAAGTTACCTAATGTTAATTTCATTTTATTAATAGTAACTGATTTTTTCAACACGCTCTGTATTTCTTATGCATTTACTATTTTTTTATAGGGAAAAGACAGAAGAAGTAGAAAGCAAAGCAAGAGTTCATACTGTAGAGAAGTTAAATGGTGCTATTGCGCGATATGCAAGTGCCTGCGCATCGTTAAAAGCTGCTAGTACACCGTTACGAAGCTTACAATTTGCTAGTGAATACTCAAAACTACGTTGTGAATTTCTTCAAGCTATTGTACAACTTTTACATTCATGCAGGTATTGTGAATGCAGATTTTGTGAATATAACATTAGTATGCATTCTAATTATTGGAGACTATACAAGAGCAATTATATTTTAGATCTCTCTGTACAGCACCACCACCCGCTATTACGTGTACAGTAGTTCTTACCACGAAAGATGATCTCCAACGGTATGGTCGTGTTACTAACCAGGTAAATTCTCTTTATTAATATATTTAGTTGCGTTTTAAATATCTAATAAAATTATATATATTTATGTTTAATAGTTGAGGAAATCAGCTCAAGAACTCAAAAATTGTGCGGAAAATTATCAAAAACTTTACCAATCAGCTTTTGATGCTGATCCCGGCTCACTGACAAACATACGAGCGTATCCTTTAGAAATCTAATGAAATTTCTTTATTTATAGCTAGATGATGATTTTCCATGACTTACCGTATATAGACTGCAGGAAATTTGTCGCTTACTAGTGAACAGCGTCGAACGTGTTTGCGGCGGTACAGGAATTCAAACGTATCATCAAAGCGAAGTCAATTTCAATTTTGGCGACACTGTTGAAATGCGTCAGTTAGCTCGTTGCTGCACAGAGTTACGTCGTTTAGCGCCCACCTACATAGGTGAAAATAAAGCAGCAGCGCTTAGTCATTCAAGAATAAACTGCTTGGTCTCGCAAGTGATGTTATTAGCTGGTACAAAGATGAGATTACCGATACCTCGGTATTACTTCCAAGCATTACAAGCAACTAGCGTCAAGTTGTCGGTTTCGCCGCAACCCCGTGTTCTCGGTGAACCAGTGTCTGTTCCTCAGGGAAGTCAATTGGCGTTGAAAGTCGAAGGTGTACTGCGACACGGTCGACGGGCTTCTCTTTATCGTTCCGTCGCTGCTGTTTGCATTTCTATTTCTACCACACCTCCGTCGAAAATCAATTCGGACCAAAAGGTGCGATTTAACATTCTTTCTCATTAATCATTTGCTGTACGTTTACTTCGATACTCGACAGGTATGCCGAGTGAATAAAAATTTTTATCCGCAGGATTCTAACGCGAACGAACTACAGCAAACAGTTACACCGCATCGCGATTTCTTCGCCTGTGAATTTTTACTTTCACTGGGAAGTCCGGGCACAACTGCAACGGCATGTGCAAGTAACACCAATAATGTGAATAATAATATGAACACTGGTGGTGGACAGTATCAAGTTACGGCAAGTGCAAGTATACTCGACAAGGATAGCAACGTGTGGAAGTGCGGCCCGCGTTCCACGTTACAAGTCAGGGTACACGAAGAACCGGCCAAGAGGAAGTTACCATAACAATGTGTTCACATAACTTTCATTATAATACTGTTTGTATGTATTAGAAATATACAACAACAAATTTTATTATTTTAACCAAAATCACTACAGTGTCTTGTATTCCTTGTTAAATCTTCCTGTACGAAATTTCTCTTATGAAAAATGAATTCTCTCTTATCGTACGTGTAGTTTTAAACTAAACGGAAAACATATTTTTGTTAATCTCACGACTCGATAATAGATCGAGTGGAGGAGTAGCGATAGTCGACGTATGAGTGGACGCGCCGTGAGAAAGCCCATAAAAGGGAGATCGCGAGGGTGTTCGGCGCACAGTCGCGCATCGTCTGTCCGTTAGTACGGTACGCGCCACTTCTCGACGTTCGTGCTGCACTCGATCCGAGTATCATCTCGAGAAGAGCAACAGTTATGCCCTCAGATCATCGTGTCATTGGCTGATAAAGTCCAAAATTAAATTTCGTCACGCGTCTATACGCGGTAAGTGTGATACCATTTTTCTATTTTAATTCCGAAAGCATTTTGTAGTTAGCGGGAAGAAGTTTAGCAACTAGATTTAACGGGTAGCATAACACTTTTATTGTAATTATGTAAACTGGAAACATTCCGACAGGGCATATCTTTTATTATGAGAAATTCGTTCATTTATTTTGCCGACTACGGTGATAATTAATACTTTGTACAATTTATGTTCATAATGCAACGATGGACTTAATAAATTGGACACGATAGGAAGATAGGCAGTTTAAAATCTAAATAGCGCGTGATAATTTATATTCAATATCAATTAATTTGCATTGTTAACTTAGAACGTTGAAATTTGAAGCGCACCAAAGGAGAAACTGAAATTCAATTCTTCCCAGAATAATTGTCATTATTATCGTGATTAATTTCTTGAGAGATTTCTCGAATTCTACGGTGCCTCTGTTCAATTTAAATGGACGTTTAAAGTTGTTTTATTCTGCTATTCGAAATTAACATTCCGAGAGGTAATTAATACGTCTAGAAAAATTTACCAACCCGTACATTTATGCCAATTAACTAACATAAGTGTTGCTTTTAAGCGATTACGCGTAACGTGAAATCGCGCTCCTTTTCCTGTAATACCAAGAGAAGCTGTGCGAAGCTCTTATTCAAGAGCAGCACAATATCGTTACACCTTCTTGGAAACTTACAAAAGTCGTACATACACGCATATCATCACATAAATGCTATTCGTTTACAAGAAAGAAAAAAAAAAAAAATAAAAAGAACATACCACGCACACATCTCTCCGATTTTCAAGTGCTTGCATTTTTAATAATTACAAACACTCCAAAAGAGCGACGATATTCTTCACGTTAAGTGTCTCAAAAGTATTCTCTGAATACTAAAATTTTACAATAGAATTAGTCGTCAGTGTAGTGGTTACCTCACTCGAGTACGCGATTTAATTATCTCGAGGATAGTACCGACCTCCGTACAAACGAAAATTTCCTCCCACCGCCATAGTCCTCGCGATTTATTTGAACGTCGCCCTCACTCGAGAGGTGCACGCTCTTCGCTTCTTTTCCAATTACCTTCGCACATGTCCCGGGAATGCTGTTATACGCTTTTGCCATAGGGATGAAGACTCGCCCGGCATAATGTACAATGACTATACCGTGCCGGCGAGCACTATGGTACTAAGCATTGCGGTTTAAGCTGCACGCCGATGCATGGTGCCGTGATTCGAACTGCGCTCGCAGGCACCCGAGTAGTGCTAAATGGTTCGCAAACTAATGTTCAAAATTCGGGCAATGTCGCGATGATAGTGGAAGTGCGAGATCGAGAAGTGGAAGAGGAGGATGGGGTCGAATGGGTGGGAATGGGAACAGTGAAATAGAAGGGGCGGCGGGACAAGCGAGGGAGAGAAAGACAGAAAAAGAGAGTGCAAGAGGGTGGCAGTAAGCGATGTCTACGAAGTCTTCCTTAGTTAAAAGTTTTCAAGATTGAATTAAATAAAACTGCTACGATGTTTCCGTTATCCTGCTTTTTTTCTCTATCTTTCTCTCTCTCTCTCTCTCTCTCTCTCTTGTCTGTTTTTTTTTGTCCCTTTCTATTGAGCAACATTGCAACGGGACGACTTTCGGAATAATTAATACGGGAATACGGGAATTCGGGAATTGACATCCCGGGAAGGGAAGTAATAATGTACGCGTTCGGTGTTGTTGCCTCTCGTTTCTTCTTTTCTCTTTTCTCACTTAATTACGTAGTCGCGAGCACAAAATAAGGGGGAATTTTTATATTTTTATAAGAACTGATAAATCCTTCCTATCCGTATATCGTTATGTACCCTGTTGAACGCCTATTGGATTTTATATAGTTGTACCGGGAAATGGAAACAAGGTTCAGTTTATTTTTCTATGCATAGCAAATCTCATTTCCTTCGTACATATGTGTATGCGAAACAGATATCTTATTCCCATCCGTGCAATCAAAATAGGAGATTTTTAGATATTCCTCGGTGCGGATGTACAATAACGTGAATGTAATTCTTTGATTTAAATTGTTGTCACGCGTTGACAACAATCCGTCAAATGTATCACTGATGGTTTAACAAACAGGTTTTCAACTTGCAAACGCAGTATCGGACATCTTACATTTTTGCCCTTCCGAATGAACGAAGGCGAATGAAAGGTAGTGCATCGAAAGGTTGACGTTGCACCACAAGTTTAAGTTCATAACAGTTATATCCTGATTTATGAGTATTCTGATTTACGTCTACGCTTATTGTTTCCTCGACTTGCCTCCTAGCTCGTAATTGCTTTTGAATTTAAACCAGTGTTCTTTACGATGCGCTTTGGAAATTGAGCTTATTTTGTTAACACCGTATCGTATCGCGTCAGTTCCTTCGAACAAAAGAATACGTCAAGAAGATATATTAGGAACTATGTAGATACACTGCCGGGGGGTTGCAACGAGAACGTGACTAGCATGATATTGTATTTACACAGGGTTAATAGATATTAAATCACAACAGGAAATTGCTGGAAAGTAAAAAAATCGCGCAACAAACATGAAGCACGTAAAACCAATGACGTAAAAAGCTTTGAAAGTTGTTATAAAAAAGATAAACCGCTTTTTTTTCGTTCCGCCATTCTACGCGGCCAGTTATTCTCTAATTAAAAGGTGCTTTAATTTCATCGAGTTTTACTACGATGTTCGTTCCAATACGATTACATTCATCGACGCAAACATAAAGCCCTTCAAAGGTTTCAAATAGTGTAGCCGATAAAAAGCGATTCGTGAAACAAATTCGAGGAACGAAATTCGTAGAATAACCGGGACCTCCAAAAAATAAAGAAAAAAAAAGATAGATAAAAATGAAAAAAATAAAAGCAAGAAGAGAGAAGGAACAAATTTCCGATGATCCTCGCTTAATCGACGGCGTTTTCCCTGGTGCGCCGTGAAAATCGAACCGCCTTATTGCAGTCCACTTCTAATTTCACCAATGGCGCGTTTGTTTCTGCACCCTTTCATTGCACCACGCGTTGCATCGTGACGAGGGATGTGTTATATAGAGGAAGTGACGAAAGTGAACGACAGGGATAATGGACAGGTTTAGCTAGAGTGGCTTTCCGTTCTGTAGAGGCATTTGTTCCCACCGACAGTAACTCGTGCCCGTAATAAACATGCCATGCCAACAGATTGACTGATGATACCGTTCGCCGTTAGATGTTATTGGTTGCCCCTATTACCTTTCACCATCGACTGCTATTCAATATATCCACGAGTGTTGGTAATTATTGCAGTCGCGCCTCCCTCTTTTTTGTTGGTCCCCCCCGCCCGCCATTTCGTAACTGCAAAGATTTATCTTCGAGGGACCGCGTACGAACGGTGCGAGCGTTGAAAGCGCCGAGGGGGTTGGAAAAAAATAGAAGTAGACGGAAACGGAGGTTTGGCGTGGCGGCTGGTTCCGTGGCTGAAGTGACGATAGTTAGCCGGAAGTTGAAACGCGAGAGCAGCCGGTCGAACTCAATTTCGCCCACGAAAAGGGAGAAAATGGCGAGATCTCGCATTACAGAGTCGTATCGTGTCTGATTAAATAAGAACGACAAGCAGGTATAATTAGGTTCCCTCGCAAACCAACGGGAAATGAAATTCCTCTTGAATCGAGCTTCCTACATGGCGCAGAAAAAAAGGAGGAAAAAGGAGAGGAGAAGGAGAATCATGATGCGTTGGTGTTTGCGCCGTAACTCTTTCAAGTTGAATCATTTACTGCTTGTTTATACTCGAATAGAAAAGCATAGCTCGCGTTACGAATTTATATTGTATTTCTGGCTCCGCTCGAAATTTCTTTTCCTTTTTCTTATTCGGTCTGTAAGAACGGTTGAATGCTTTGGCGGTGGTTCGTCGCCAAGTTGGAAAAGGGACCTCTTACCGGCATTCAGGGAGAACAGAGAGAGGAGAGAAAAGCACTCGAATCTCGGAGAAAGCGCAGTGCGGGAATGCCCTCGGGCACGATCGTCATTATCATAATTTTTTCTCAATGTCGCCTAACGAAGGTGACACTGAATGCGTAGAAGGCGTGCGTCGCGCATCGCGGCAAACAACAGACCAGGCGAAACAGGTGGGGTAGGGGGATGATACGAGCGAGCGAAAGGGGTAAAGGGGCACCTGGTGTATCTCTCTGTGCACGGCCCAGCCGCGGGGTGCAACTTAATGAGCTTCCTGTGTTGGTTCCGCTTGTAGCGCATAACTCGCGTCTCTCACTCTTTCGTTTTCGTCTTTCGCGTTCTCCATCATCGCTCCTATCTACCCTTCGGGCTCGCCTCGTGTCTGATCCTCTCAAAATCCGACTGCTAAGCCGTCGTTTAGGATGCAGACGCTTACGATTGAAGGTAATTCGTGCGTAACGTCTGTTAAAACACAATCGCACCGCTGGATGTACACTCCTCCTAAGGATTTTATTACTATTTTCCAGCATTTCCGTCAAAAATTGTTGCGTTCGATCTTTCTCACCCCGCCGCGCACCCTCGTCTGGCAATTATCGATGGTTCCTTTCAGCATGATTCGCGGTCTCTTCTACGCTGAATTACGCTCGCGTGGAGGAGCTTCGCCAATAATTTGCCTCGCACTTGACATATTACTGTATTAGAATCTATAGTGGTCTATTTCCGCGTTACCACGGTTGATGTACGCTACGCTCGATCGGCCTATTGTACATGTGAAAATTCGATCGATCGTACGGTCATGCTCGCGTGCTGTGTCACGTTTGGAAATGTTTGAGACCACCCGCCACTTCTGTAGGTTTCTCTTTGACCACGATCTGTACACGAATCCATCGGAGCCTCATTATCACGGGGGTACCGATAGAAGCATATTCGATGTTGGATAAGTCCCCAAGCGTCACTTACAGCAAGCTGTGAGACAAGAAACCCGCGGTCTTGTTGAGTGCTACGTCGCATTATGAGCCAGGTTTGTCACCCCTAAGCCTCTTTAGCTTTTTCTGTACTAATTTCTCGAGAACCGCGTTTTGCTACCCTTCAGGCAGTCGGTCCGATTCTCCCGCCTCTGATTCTAAGTCGTTCTAATCTCATTTAAATTAACAAGTTTTTAAGGGTACTTGGTAAGTGCCCAGGGTCGCCTTTTTTTTTAGTACACGTCAGTTTTTTGAAATGTCAGTATCAATTAAATTTTCCATGCTTCGGTGGTCCATTTAATACGATTCGATGAATCGTTAATTTAAATCTGATCAATATTAACGTTAGCGCATTAAATTGTCTGTTACGAGCAAACACGTTTGAATACTATTCCGGTATTAGGACGATACATGTTACAAATATTTGTGACATGGCATGGTCAGCAATAACCGCAAGAATCTCTGCTACCGACATAATTTTCGTCAAGGTATTTCTGCACCTCAAACTCTCGCGTATCCTGGATAACGCATAGCGTAGAGCAGCGTAGGCAAAATTATTGCTTAACAAATATATATACATATATACACATAATACTTTTGTGCGGTTTAATGCGTTATATTAACCAATCGAATCAGTTCAACCGAGTAATAACATTAATTAATTAATACAATAATATCTGCAAACAACCCCGTTCTGTTGCAATATCCACGCTCTATTATGCCAGAGATTTACTTTTCTATGCGATATCGTCGCGATTATCAAAACATAATTTTCCATCGACCTATAGAATCCGTGGCACGGGCAAACATTTTCTTCCGTAAGCGATCCTTTAATACAACGACCGCAAGCTTCCCTTCCACGGAGATAACTCCGGTCCACGGAGAGTCGAAGGATCTTCGAACTCTCGGAGAATTTCCAGGGCTATGCATGCACGGTAACCCAACCAGTGTCATAATTGAATCTATGAGAAACACACTGCGAGTCAGATTAGAAGCTCCACGATGGTTTCGGCACATCTTGACCCCTCGCATGCATGCACGGGCATCGTCGAACACTGTCCCTACGCAGCAGTTTGGAAACTGTTCCCTCGATAAACACGGGGCCACCCGGTGAATACAAATGTTCCGGCGCGCGAAGCGAGAAGAAAGCGTCTAGCGATACGAAATGCACTCTGCATATTGCTATCTTCTCCTGAAGAGATTAATGAACGCGTCGGTCGTAAAAGTGGGCATCGCGAGACAAGACCGTGATTTTCGCGGGCGAGAATGAAAAAGCGGAAACTGAAGTTGCTACTAGTTCGGTACTCAAAACAGTGAGAGCGATAAAGGATTGCGTACTCGAAACGAGTATAATACGTTTAACAAACGCAACGTATACTCGCCAGTGAACAATTATTACAAACGTAGCAATTGTTATTTTAAAGCTGCTTTGTTCGTTGAGGGATGGAAACACAGTAATAATGGCAGGCGGAAATCTATGTAAAATTGTATGCCAGGCTAAAACAATAGATGATATCTATTTTTATAACTAATTAAAATGTCATGACGATTGGCAATTATTTCTTCTCGTCTATACGTTCGGACGAATCATAGAAATCAGGTTGTCGAATGTTCTCATCCTTCTCTCTCTCTCTCTGTCATTTGCGTCCGAACTCAAAATCGTGAGAGAGAAAAGATAAAACGAATTGTTTCATGCAGTAACGTATTTTTCTCCTCTATTTGCATATTCGTTATTTCACGTTGATTACGCGGAAGTATTTAATGAATACACGATACGATTACACGATTTGTTTATCAATTAAAAAGTTATAAAACCAATGGCTCGGATTGCTCGCGCGATCCGCCTCGGAAGCCGCAAATAGAGTACCTGTTCGCCAACGCAATTTCTTCCCGCGTGCGATTATACAAAGTGACTGGCATTCCCATCGGGTACGAGATTGGAGCATCAATTCTTAAAATCTATTCATCCGATATTTTCCTGTTTCCCGTTGCATCCGAACTATGGAGCCAATGTCACGATGCTGGAAATTCCTCGTGCCGGAATTCCACGCAGTCACGACCACCCCCGTGCCGTAGGAGGCGGTGGCACGAGAGACGCGCGTGGCAGGTCAAACCCCGCCGGCACGTCTTTAAATCGCGTCCCATGTAATTCTATCAATCTTGTTTGACTTACTTTTATATGGACCTTGATCGGCGTGGGCTTGGCCCCCGTGCATAGGCGAGATACCTCTTCCTCGCCCGTTGCCAGTGATCGCGTGCCTCATTTCCCTCGATTCAATTTACGGCGTGACGGAAGTGTATAAGTGAATTTCGTACCCGTCCAGTGCCGAGCTGCTGTAATATTTTCCGCGCCACGCTTCGCCGATATCCATGACAGTGGCATGGTAAATGTAGCCCCCGAAGTGGGCGTGAGGGAGGCAAGAGAAGAAGAGAATCGTTCACGAAAGTCGGAGGTCTCGTGGCGCGCACACGATCTCGAACTGTAGCGTGTCGATGCTCCAGAAAGCAGGAGGCGAAGTCAAGGTGGAGAGCCAACTTTACAGACAGTTTAAACCACAATCCTTAAGTTCTATCGTCCCATGAGAGAGAGAGAGAGAGAGAGAGAGAGAGAGAGAGAGAAAGAGAGAGTATAGGATAGGCGAGGGTAAGCCAGCGGGGAAGCAGCACAGGGACCAAGTTCCTGTGCAAACCTAACTGCGGCTATTACTCGGGTGGCAGTCTGTGCTCATCG
The DNA here is from genome assembly GCA_963969225.1 of Xylocopa violacea. Taxonomy (NCBI): domain Eukaryota; kingdom Metazoa; phylum Arthropoda; class Insecta; order Hymenoptera; family Apidae; genus Xylocopa; species Xylocopa violacea. The sequence goes on along the minus strand of CAXAJV010000020.1, from coordinate 8,865,316 downwards.
ATAGTCAATTTGCCATTTCGTGGTACGTTACGTGTGCTTCTGTTGCGTTCCGTAGAACGATCCGCTCTCTACGCTGGATACCGCGGAAGTTCGTACGCCACGTTCGATCGATAACCCCCGATATATATCTAGGCTACGTAAGACCTATTCGAAGATCCGATTTCACGGCGAGGCGAAATCATTTTTCATTTCTTTCTTTCGTTCGATTTCGTCGGGGAAGGGAAATGATTAAGGAAAGACGCCTCCGTCGGCGGGCAAAACGACGGGCGATTGAATGGTTTTCTGAAACGCGGATGCCACGTCCGCGTATCATAATCCAACGGTATCTCATCAAAAATGAAATATTACCATCTGACTATTAGTTTACCACGCGGGCGCGTACACGGTAACGAGAGGATGAGGATGAAAATTGCTTTTGAGTAGCCGGTTCGGATCGACGGGTACCGTGGCAAATTTAATAAAGCGGGAATTTTACTCCTCTGTGGAAGTTAGAAAGGCCTGCCTGTTCCCTTTTTGTAACCCGCTGCCAGCCGGGTGCTAATTATTACTTCTCACGTGAGACGGTTACGCACGCTCGTACGTGCATGCGAAAATTTCAACGATACCGCATCATCGCTCGTCCCGTTTTTGTTAACAAAAGAGGCTGACGCGGACCCGCGGCATCTACTCGTGCGTGATTACGTTTCCCAGAAATGCAACGAGTTCGAACTATCGAAGTTCGCCCGATGAAGGGTGGCATCCGATGCACCGGGCGGGCGGTCGCGCGCGTGTGTCACCCTTCTCGGTTGGGTTGAAAAAAAATTTTATTTCTGGACACGCGGGAACGCATGGGACCCTGCCCGCGCTGATTAAAGGGTATATCGAATTCACGTCGAGCTCTTTCCCACCCACCCCTTTTCTATTTCTCTCTATTTCTCGCTCTTTTCGTCGACGCGTGACACATACAGAGCTTTCGTCGAGCGACTCTACATCATCCCGACTGAACTTTCTTCCCATTGACCGTGTCGCCCCTTAATGGCTTATAGAAACTTTCACGATATCCCCGTATACGAGGAATTTCAAACGTTCTCTTAAGTGACCGAACTTTTATCGCGAACGGACTGGCTAATCGATAGTAAAGCCCGTGAGTGACTTTTCTGAAAATCCCAAGTATCCATATCATTCGAACAGACGATAGCCGTTCGATTGAAAGACGTTGTAACCCGTTTAATCGATGATTCAATGCAAATTGGAATCCGCATCACCACGCGGTGGTGATCGTTTCCTTCTTGATCCAGGTTTCGGGTGTCTAACGTTTACCAACAGGCGAAGACAAAACAGCCGACTTTTGGCCGCAAGGAAGATTAAACGCCACGATCTCACGTAACCCTTACCACGGGCAATAACGTTTCAAATAACGCTGGACCGGTGTACGTATCGAGTTCGGTCTAAACTCCGAAAACTTGCTTGCTCCTACTGGCAACGGTCGAACTCTCATCGATAGTCAATCGCCATTCCCCTGTACCTTTTCGGTACGTTAACGAGTGCTGGGCGAGGAGGGCGAAAGCCAGGAGGATCGTGGTGGAAAATGGACGGATAAAAGGAACCGTGGAAAGGAAGCGAGAAGGCGAGCGTGGAAGATGGGAAGGAACACACCGGGGAGAGGGCTACAGTTGCACTTTCCCAGATCACTGGAGGCTACCAAATGAATATGCCGGGGAACTTTTGTTGCTCGAATTAGGGCCGAGGCATTTTAAGGAATAAAAAATTCCCTCAATTAAGGATTATAGGTCGTCTTACAGAAAGCGAATCGTTAAGCCCTTTTATATACTTCGCTACCCGAGTAGAATCTAATCGATTTCCACTTTATGAAAGAGGGATCCGTGTAATAACGTTTCCGCATTCTATGTAAATTTCGTGACCATCGGAACGGTTCGTAATAATGTTTGATTTCTTTGCGTGAAACAACATTGTTCGACGGGTTGCACGTATGCCGCGAACCCAGACATTTGAATCGATCGAGATGCCTACTTAAGTCGTATTAACCAAATGCCTGATTCGCAGGATAGTCTGAATGTGGTATTTAGCTGGCGCTGTTGCAAGTGTACCATGTAAACTGGTCTAATGGAGGTACGGTACGGTCATGCAGAAGTGTACGCATTATCCATCGGTAGCTGCTCGAATCGCAATCGAATCGAATTACGAGTTAGTAACACTTTGTCACGGGTTTTGCAGACACACCTGGCACATATCTGACCTTTGGCTCTGCTGCTAATTCGACTTGGTCGTCCTCCAAGTAAAACGCGATCGTAAAAATCGATCCATCGCAGGCCGCGTTAAAATGGTAAGATAAAGAGGGAGAGGAGACACTTTGTTGTTTCACTCCTTTCTTTCCCTTTCGACCACCGCGAAAGATTCGCGGCATTTAGTTAGGACGAAGGTTGCTTGTTCTTGCTGGCAAAAACGAGGAATGCGAATGGTAAATCCGGTGAGAAGATTAGCCGAATGCAAAGGAACCGGCGCTCGACGTACTAAGGAGCTTCGACCGAGGGAATTCGATGAGAGTGCTCGAAAAGCGTGTACAGTTTTTAAGTGTACGAAAGAGAGCGATGCCGGGGAGAAACGCCACGGGGAAAAGAGCGAAGAGCCGAAAGCAAGAAAGGAAGAACGCGAAGACAGAGAAGTAGACTTCCCAGAAGAAAGTGGAAACTCGTAAGTAATAGCTCCGACAGCAAACCTGGTAAAATGAACGGATAGACGATGCCATGGAACGACTCTTATTTCCTTTCGCGCTACAGAAGTCAGGATAGCGAAGGAAAGAGTGGAAAAAAAAGGATGAGAGTGGAACAGCGAAAAGCCAACGGTGGGAAAGAGGAGAGGCAGGAGGATTCTATATAGACAGGGGTGGAGAAAACGAAAGGAAAGACGAGCCATGGTTGCTGCCGTACTGTGTGTGAAACAGCCGAAGTTACCTTTTCTTTTTTCTTCCCTTACATTCTTTTCGCCTACACATCTCGGTACTCTCTTACCGAGGCGTTCTCCTTGTACTGCTGTGGGTGTCGGTTAAGCTCTAACGTTTAAGACCTTCCAAACAGACTTCGAAGCTTCCCAGACGCACTTTATGCGACCGAAAACCGCGGGTCTTTACCGTGTGTGATATTTTTTACCAGGTTTACCCGAGAACGTCCGACTTAAATAAAACGAAAACACAAAAATATGTGAAAATGATAAGAAAAAGTCTCCGACCATTTACTCTCCAGTTTAAAAGAAGGAAAAGAAATATCCAATTAATGCTGTATTAACATGCACACGAATGGATACACCTTAACTAAAAGGATGCGTACCTACATGTTTGATAATATTGAACATTTCTTGTATGTCCTACCGTACATCGGAATATTGATGTACGGCTAGTAATTATGCATGGGAAGATCATTTTACGTGATATTCATAGAAGAGGTAAGGGGGAGGGTGAGATGGAAAGAGACGAACTTTATATGCAGAATCAAAGATGCTTTTGGTAACCAAACCACGTCCAGCTTCCTTCGAGTCAGAAGTGGCCAACAGAACGGCTCATTGGATCCCTCAGAGAGAGAGACACTCGTTGGCTGTTATTCTCTCGGTAATACAGCATGCAATTCTGGTGCGCGCGTTTATAATACTCCGCGCATACACATTGGATAGATGTGCAAATGTATGCCCTGCGCGGGAATTGGTGTTTCGATGTTTAATTTGCTATGGTACAGCTAATGACGGATATTCAAAAGATCGCGTGCGACACTGTTTTCCATTTAATTATAATCACGTCCCAGGTAAATAGCCACGTACAAAACATCTGGACCCTATATTGAACACGATACGAGTTCGAGATACCTGAGAAATTCACTGCCAAATAATCGAAACAATCATCGGGCCGTGCACGATTCCACAATAATCCCCGTGTTACTTCGTTCGCGTGTGTGCCCTTAAACAAAACGCGATGAAAGATTCATGCAAACTAATTAAGAGTCCGAGGGAAAAGAGGGAACGATCGCGAACAATATTTGTACGAGCGCAGGCAGCTACGGTTTAGCCGCTCTGCGTTACGATCAAATTCGTCTGTTTACCAATCGGGCGGTAGTCGTAATTTCCAGCACGATTAATTGCTCGCTTTGCAGCTCGCCGGATTCTTTCTTTATTTCTTTCTTTCGCGGTACCATGAAATGGTTGTTAATTGCGCCTGGTCCCCCGCGAAACAACCAACGCCGCAACCATTCGCCTTCACGGAATCATCATGCGAAAGTGTAATCGCTAAAAGCTTTTCTCCTCTTGTCTCGGTTACGATGTTGTCCTCTTGTAAATATTGTAAAAACAACGAAAAAGAGCCAACAAAAATAGTGGTCGCCGGCTGATGGCCGCAACTCGACTTTCCTCGTATATTCGCCTAAAAAGCTGCAGTCCAGTGGAACGCGATGCACTTTCGCAGCACTGTTTAACAGGAATATGTATGCATGTCGACCGTCGTGGTTCACAGCGTCGGTGCTACTGTAATTTTCGTTCGTCCGGGATACGTACGAGGAAGAGCGCGGGCGAATTTTTAAAGGTTTAACTTCGTACGAACTCGCGCACTTTCATTTGCTACCCCTCTCGACCTGTACCGTAGAACATACGCCTACCGTTACGTTTGTCACCGACATCACGCTACCCTCTGTCCACCTCTTTCGCCACCAGCACCCCTCTGTTTATCATGCGCGAAAGAAATTTCTTTTAACGCGACGCGAAATTTTTAATACTCAACAGTTTAGCCCGACAGATTTCTCGACGTCTAGTTATTCATTAAACGCACGGTAGACAGTACTACCCTTGTACCCTTAATTGTCTGCGATGGCGAAGAAACAAATCGGGAAGCGCAAATAAAGAAATAAAAAGTGTTAATAAACAAACCAGGAATGTGAATAACTTGAACTGTAGCGTTACTATAATTAAAAGTCACGTGACACGAAGCGTGTTAAGCGCGGCGGTAATGGCGCCATCGTGGTGCTCCAAGTGTTAATGAAACTTCCCCCACAAGCAATTAATTATAAATTCATTCTATATCAGGATATCGGCCACTTTGCGTGCTTTTTCCCGCTTCCCGGACCAACCACGATACCTTCCACCGACGTAACATCTCTCCTTCTGGGAATGGTGGTCGATCCGTGGCCGGGCATTAAAAATATTAAACGCGTGTAATCTCCCGGTGCTTTTCAACTTCGTCCCACCCCGTTCGAAAACTCACCCTGCCACCCGCTCTCGCCGCTGTTTGCTCCGCGGAACCGGGCGGTTATTTAAGTTAAACGGCACACAGCCGCAACGTAATTTTCAACGACGCAAAGAGAACGTTGCCCAAAGTCATAAAGGGCCAGGGTTCGACGCGAGCGAAATTTTCATTTGACCGGCCTCTACGTGGAAACGTTGGCTCCGCTCGCGCGATTCGCGCGAGTGTGCGTATTCCGCGCGGGCCTCGCCTCGATGGGGGTGGTGGCGGCGGCGGCGGCGGATACTAGGCGAAGGGTGGCAGCTGAAAAGGGAAGAGCAGAGGCAGCAGGCACCCACTATTCGAGTATTATTGCGGTGCTGGCTGCTGGAGGGTGAGGACGGGATATATCAACGGTTGGCGTTTATGTGGCGACCAACTGTCGAGTTAATATTCACGCGATTCAGCTTGACCCCGCACCGCCCCTCACACCCTCTTTGAACCTGCTTCCGTTGGCGGCCATGCGAAATTCTTGACTTCACCCTTCCGCCCGTCACATTATGCGTCTTCTCCCCGCTGACCTTTTCAGACCAATTGATACGTGCACGCTTCTGTGTGTGTTGTTACACTGTTGTCTCGCGTTAGAGAGGAAAGTTATGGGAATTGTGTTACCCGTTCCTACCAGGTGCAGGCGGAATCAACGGATTCTGATGTTAACCCCTGCCTGGCAATCCGATACCTTTCGTTTCACGAAAGACGGACCAGGTATGATTGCGATAATTTATGTATCGTTGTTCATCGCGGGGTTGTAAATTCTTGGGTAAATAATACAACGAGGAAACAGGATAAATTATATTCACGAAGAGGGATTAATCTGTTCTATCGACTAAATAATTAATCGTTTCTGTTGCAGTACGTATGGCGTATGGCCTGCTCTATGGTATGGCATCGCGGGACATTGTTCTTTGCTTCTTCCTCGCCGCCTTCCTCTACTCGAGTTTCGGTAAGAATCAAACGAGATGTTGCCTCTTTAGAATCGCGAGTGGCGGTACTCTTCACCCAATTACACCAACCGGGATCGGGAACAGGAAAGAACGGTTAGGGGCGGGAGTGTGTGGGAACAAGTTTGAATTGGTTGGAATGCGGGCGCAAAAGTTACAAGTTTTTTAATCCCTACAAAATGATACGAACGAATCTCTTGTATCCGTAATAGCATCGTGCCGTTCTTTCTTTCTCCTTCCCGATGTCGTTTCCTTGCTCCACTTTTCGCTAGGAATCAAATAAAATACCCCCTAAAAGCACTATCGGAAGTCTCCGTAGCTTCCGTAAAAGCATTCCCGCGCGCAACGTCGAACACAGGGCAGAAACACTATACAAGCATCGCACGGCTAAACGTTTCCGTGGCTTTTGTTTCCCGCCCCGAAATATTCGTTTGATATCCAATTTCTCGTTTCATCGTACGTTTACGTGCGACAAAGGCATAAACGCCCGCCCTCCGATTCGTTTTTACCATTTTTACCGTTCGACCGCACGAAACTGTCGTTATTTAATAAGGTGTCAGAGAAATTGTGGCGCCCACGTTTTGATATGGTAAAAACAAACATCCCGTTACGTGGCTCGTTTTGTTTTCCTTTCGTTTTTTTCTTTCTGCTCTCTCCTTCTTTTTTTAACACCCCAGAATTCAATGCCACGCGACACACAAAAAGCACACCGAACGAGGAGAGACTAAATCTGAATAGCCGGCGGAAAAAGAATTATTGCCCCATAACTTCACCGCGCGTACAGTCGCCATGAATCTATAGAGGTGCGATATGCATGACGAGCTAGATTAAGCTGGTCCGGTTAGGAGAGATGTAAAAGATTAAAGAAATCAATATCGAGTCGGGAGGATGAATGGAGAAAGGTAAACGTCCAATGAAACTGCACATGCTGACGGTATCACTTTAAAACTTTCGGCTATCCGTTGCATACGTTGTTACCAGGATTGTTTTCGTTGGAAAGCGTACACCTAAGTTAATTAGATATAAAGTTGGCGGATCATTAATCCCACGATCGTTAATTATACCGGCTATAGGTCAGGCGATGCCAAAGTCCGAGGTCCAGCCAGAATTTCTAGCACTTCTGGAGAACCATACGGTCATTCAAGGTCGTGACGTCTCCTTCACCTGCGTCGTTAATCATCTTCAATCTTACAAGGTAATTGCATCCACCTGTCGGTGTAATTAGTAAGTCGATTAAGGGCAACCCGGTGCGAAATCGTAAGTAACGGCCTGAATCGCGCCTAATTCCGTAAATAGTAACCATGACTCGGAACGGAACCGCGTTTTATTGAACAACGTGACCATCGTTGCGTAACTCTGGTTAACCATGTGTGATACACGAGCGTGCCAATATTTGCATTTTATATCGACGGTATGCGCCGAACACAATGAAATACGGGCGTATGGGTGTTGATTATGACAAAGTACGTAGGTTTGCACTTTCGTCGGTCCGCACACACGATCAGCTCTCTGTCCAGAGCTCCTTGCGGGACGGAGCCCCGCCGAGAAATTCACTTTCGAGAAGAAGTCCAAGTTTGATTGCGCGCTCGAATCGACAATCGCTTCTATCGCGAGATGAAACGTCTTGGCACGTGTTCAGAGGATTTCATCCTGCCTTATACGCGGGGTGGTAAAGGACACAGGAGTGGCGGAAAGAAGAAGTGGAAGAAGAAGTGGAAGGAGGAAGAGAAGAAGAAGAAAGAAGAAGAAGAGAAGAAGAAGAAGAAGTGGGAAAAAGTAGAAGCATAGGGAATCCGAATGTTACAGCGAGCAGGGAGTATCCGGGGAAAAGAAAGGAAGCTGGAAAGAAGAGACATAAATCAGAGTCGCTAATATAGCGTGCAACATGAATGGTCCTGATTTTTGCTACTTGAAAAGCATCGTATCCTTTCCCTTTCTTTTCCTGGCTTCTGCCGTCTACTTCTGTTTCAAAACTACAATAGCTTTACGTCAAAATGTTCGCGACGGGAAAAATATTATTACGCAAACAATTTTTCGTTCCGAATATCGGAGACAAAAGACAGATATCGGGAATCGATTATGTTCCACGTCACTTCGCCAGTGTTATGCGCTAGGGATCAAGATATTGCGAAATTCAGTCGAAAAAACCGATTCGTTCAGAGTAATTACTTTAAACGGTCGCGGCATCGATCGGCACGCGTTCGTTTCAGCACACCCAGAGAGCAACGCATTCGCCGGTCCAATGTCATTCTAAACGTGAGAGATATAACAGATGCCTGTACGCGCGCAGCGCACAGGGATTCGGTCGTTGAATGTTTGCGTAAAAATTTTTTCCACCAACAGGTAGAATTCTCTCCTGTCTGACAGAACAGGCGAACGGTCCATCAGCGTTATTTATGCACATCTTAAATTCCATTGCCGCTGGATCAAAATGGCGCTTTTGTTCCGCCGATTTAAAAGCCCTTTCACCCGCTCAATGGAACCGTCGTTTGAAATACGACAGATCGAGCACGCAGGAAGTATGTTCGTACCAAACGAGACCAACGGGAAGTACACGAACACCGATTGGAATTTGAATCCTGGAATCCAATAACAGTGTTCACTCACTTCCGCCACGATCCGCAAGTAAATAATTACGTTTCAGCAGGGCTGAACGTACAAATGAATTTTCAGATTTACATAACGAGCTGATCCCGATCAGTCAGATGGTAATCGATGTTTAGAGGGATAATCGTCTACATTCTGCTGTATCTGTAGTAACAGAAATCGGCTCAGCTTTTTATTTTCAAGTAATCGCAAGGATGCTTGGGTTTACCATCGATATTGTTCGTCCCGAGGAAGCAACAAATGGGGAATAAGAGTTGAATTACGCCCGTAATTCGAGCTTTTTTTTCTCTCTCCTGGTTTCTTTCTTTTATTACAGTATAATATTTACGTTCCAAGTCTTAACGGGCGCATTTATGTTGGAATTCATGAATACAGAAGGCAACGGGAAATCGGAGAGAACATTTTACGTTCGCACAGGGAGAAACTTGTTCTCGTATATCGCTTAAAATATGTAATTCGCGCGCGTAAATAATTTTCGTTTATCTTAACGTAACAGCCTGCGAAATGTAAACTCTTCTATTCTTTTTGTTCCCTGCAAACGTGTAACTATAATGCAGGCAACAAAAAAGGAATCCATGTTAAATGCATTCCATCCATTCGTATCTCGAGCTCCCCTTTTCAACCTTTGAAAAATCCGTCCGACGAGAAACGTTTCTTTAGAAATTTATTATTCATAGCTCGTAAACGATTACAAGGTACGAGGGGGACAGGTGAAGGGGAGAGTGTAATAAGGACCCCTCGAACGCGGTTGCTCTAACGGGGTAGATTTAACTGTCTAATCAAGAAAGTAACCAAGCCACTAGTAACGTTCAATAGACACTAAAATGGCAACGTCTAGAATTCGAGTGATCAGTCTTGGTACATTCAAACGGGGGAGGCATTATTCTTATTGCACCCTCCGTTCCTCAGAATTGTCCAGAATGTATTACTAGAGAGAACCTACGTACAATATACATTGTGTTCTCTCTCTCTCTCTCTCTCTAACTTTCCCTCTCTCCTTCTCTCCTTTTCTCTTTCACTAACTGCTGTAGACAGAACAAGAAGCGTCATCCATAATAAACTAATTCTAGAACGACGATATTATAAGGGGTGGGCGGCGTAAGTAATGCAGCCGCAAGTCGCGGTGCTGAAACTGCGAGAACGTTCATACCCCCGTGATTGTATTATGCAGGTTGCCTGGATGAAGTCCGACTCGAAAGCTATCCTAGCCATTCATACGCGCATGGTCGCTCAAAATCCACGGTTGTCTGTCACTCACAACGGACATAACACGTGGAAACTGCACGTGACCAACGTCCAACCGAACGATTCTGGCACGTACATGTGTCAAGTTAATACGGATCCTATGAGAAGTCAGGTTAGTATGTTCGTCTTTGTCTCTAGTTATTGAATGTTCGTAGCTTTCTCTCTCTCTCTTTATACATGTAGATGCGCATATAATAGATATTGTAACGTTGTATTTCGAGCGATTACCATTTTTTATTCCTTTCTATTCCGTTTTTAATCGTTCCGATATTATATACGATACAATGCGAACGGAGGGAAGTGAGTTAATAGATAACGTCGCTGCATTAGCGTCGATTGGACGTAACACGGTTGACACGTCGAAAATATTACTATCGAAGGGATAGCCTGGTGATAACATCGACAAAATTGAACACGAAATTTTGCGCGGAAAGTCGAGTGAAAGCGCGAGTGGAATGAAACGAGAGGGGAGAATATCGGGTTATTCGTTTCGTTGTACTCCGGTTATCGTTACAACTGGTAACCCGTTGACTCTGAGCGCTTTTTTTTTTTGTCGATGGAAAACCTAGATTAGGGAAAAGTCGGCATCCGAGCAGTAGTATTTGTTGAGGCTCGGATCCGCGAGTTAAGCTTGATTTAAATGTTCGAGAGGGAGAGAAAGGTGGAATGGACACCATGGGTCAGGGGGATCTTCGCCACGGACAGACAAATGGTAGTATATGAGATGGTCTGTAACGACCTTTGCGCAGACGGGACACATGAAGGTAGTGATACCACCCGATATCATGGATTTGGACGACTCGGCCGATCTCCTAACGGCTAAAGAGAACAGTGATCTGCGACTACGATGTCGAGCCACGGGGACACCAAAGCCAGTGGTCACTTGGCGGCGGGAAGACGGACGAAATATTACCCTCCGAACGGAGCACAGTGTTCAACGAGGTAACATATACGAAAATCAATATTTCTAACAATCTCTAACAACGTGTACAAGGAATTCCTTTACTTTCCCTATTAACGGCTACTTTTTCAGCATTAATTACAAGTTAAAGGCTTCTTGGTACGTCTCGAGCATATCAGAATTGAAATTTATTATTGTCGACTGATTAAATTAAATTATCGTGGCTACAAGTAGGTCATTTCGCTTGGCGTCGCTTCGAAAAAGATATTTTCAATAACAGACAACGGGTCGCGACTACTTTTTTCCCGTCGCTGTAGTTGAAATTGCTCCGAAGATAATTAGTTCGCATTCTCATTATTAAACATTAAAAGTATGCCTGATTTGCATGGGCGAATAATTTTCCGGCGATAATAAAAAATGCATGAAAGCGCGAATGGGACGTTGCTCAAGTATTTCGATGCATTTTCGTCCATCCAACGAGATGTTCGTGGAACGTATCAACGTAAAAGCGCGAACCCGTCTGGTCCATCGCGTTCCGTAGAAAATCAGCCAGCCGATTAGCCTTTCTAACAGTGAGTGATGGATGTTGACTTTACATATATTTCCTCTTCGCCGACCCCATCGATTCGCATACCCGATTGCAATATTCACTGTGTACACCTCACCGCGAAAGTGTCTACCACTCAGAATCTATATGGTGCCCAGCGATCCGACGATCTTCCCCAAAACGGGGAAGTACTCTCGTTGTTTCGGCTCCCTTAATGAGCTTCAAACCGATCCACCCTCGGTTTCCCCATGGGCGCGTTACGTTCCACGGAAACCGCAATAAAAACGATATACGGAATATTAAAGTGGGATACGATTAAATACCTCCGTGAGTCACGCGGATATTAAAAGAAGAATGGAATTTAAAAAAGCCTGAAATAGACTAGAGTAGCTGTTAAATCGAGCATAGGATAAAAGTACCTACTATTTGCAAATTCCGACTGGAAGCGAAAGTTTCGCCGAATTAGGTGCTGTACATTTGCTGAAACTCGATTAAAATGGAACTAAAATTACCGTCTAGTCGAAATCAGCCGAAGAAGGATAGAAACGTTAATACAGTGTCTGCAGAGAAATTGCGAAATCATCGGAATAGAATAAAGTTGTTATCTAAACTAGGACACTCTACGGTAGAATAGAAATATGTGAATATAGTACTCCTCCACATTGGTGTACGACGTTTCGAGTGACCCGTTGAATATGCCCCCGCAGTAAAATCGTACGAAGGGGAGCAGCTTCATTTGAGGGGCATTCTGCGGCAGGAGATGGGCTCTTACCTCTGCATCGCGTCTAACGGGGTGCCGCCGACGGTCAGCAAGCGATATTACGTGAACGTGCGATGTAAGTGAAGCGTGGCGCGGCCCTGTTAAATCGACGGGCCACTGCCATCGAAGAAACTTCCAATGATTAATTATGGTTTTCTCCGGCGCAGTTAAACCGCTGATTAAAGTCTCGAACCAATTAGTAGCGGCACCTGCTAACAGCGACGTCGTTCTTCATTGCTACGTCGAGTCCTGGCCGAAAGCTCTGAATACATGGTACAGGGACGATGGTGAGCATGTAATATCGAAACCCACGTGTTATTTCTCAATGTCGTATGTACCCTCTATGGACGAGCGTTTGCTTGCCCTGTAACGCGAACTACCGCCACGTTCCACGAACTATGGCGAACGGTTGCAGGTATGAAGTTATTGTCCGACGAGAAACACGTTCTAACGGAGCTTCCGTTGAACGATTACGCGTATCAATTGAACCTGACCATCAGAAGATTGAACAGGGATGACTTCGGCAGCTACACCTGCGCTGCGGAAAATCTACTCGGCAAAGCCGAAGGAACGATAAGACTTCAAGGTAACTATGATCGACTTTATAATTTACAATAGAGTTAGAATCGGTACTGCTCACGTGTTTGATATCATTACCGGTGGAAAGCAATTATATTCGATGATATATCTTTCCCGTGTATAGGATTCGATACCAGTTAGCGTTTCTATGCTACGGTAAGAGGGTTGAAAGAGTAAAAGCTTACTAAGCTCATTTTTCGGAACCTAATTAAACGTTCCGTATTTTTCCCCTGTACCTTGTAACAATCGCTTTAAAATATTTGTTACAACACGGGGAACGCGAACAGCACGTTTGCACGATAAATAAAAAAGATGGCTTCGTTAAAAATATGGTTTATAATTTTACCAACGGCTCCGCAAGGGTCTTATCGAGTAATAACTGTTTCGAATTCGCAAACTCACTTATGTTTCTCCTAATGACTGTTCAACGTACCGGCGGGAAGAAAATTCAATTTGCGCGAAATGTTTTCAGAGTTACATTTGACGAGGACCACCTCGGTACCTATCCGCTACAACACGGAATTCATCGACAAGCACGGACCGAAGAAGCAATTGGAAAGAAAAGGGAAACACTACACGTTCGGCTGGGAAGGGGGTTCATTGTCGAAAAATAGCGGGAATACGGGTCACACCGCGTCCGTGTTGAAGAGGAACAGTTCGAACGCATTGATGGATGTCACAGTGAAAAAATCAAAAGTTTCATCATACCCGGCTCCAGCACCTGCGCCAGCGCATTTTGCACCGACCCAGCAGAACGTTCAGAACAGCGTCACGTCGCCGCGACAACACTCGCGATTAAACTGCGTAGGATTAATGTTCGCTTTCCTAGTGATAGTGATCTGTAGCTGGTAAACAGTCGGCTGTTTCGCATGTACGAAAGAGTACAAATCACCTTTCATCGTAGAGATTTAAAAGTAAAGGCGAAAACCACCCCCCCCCACCCCCCGCCCCCAAAAAATGGGGTGGAAAGTGTATCTTGAGAGAAGCTCATTTTATCCCAACTAGGCGTTCGTCACTTTTTACGTTCGACAACTTATGTTTCGGATTCGTATGGAAAACGTTGTTTGTACATCCTTTTTAACTTCCTACCCAGAAGTCGTCAGCGACGCGCCTATCGTGTAGTAAAGTGCACGCACAATCTTGGGACTATAGGTGTTGTTCACTATAGGTGTGTGATGATTATGACAAACGCATCAGTGTACATCGTTCTGTGGTGTAAATAACGAAACGGTTTTTATGACAATAACTGTAGCTGTATACGATAAATCGGTAGAACAATCATCGAACGCCGATAAAGATGATATCACACGTTTCACTCTGATCGAACAGCGCGATTGATTCGGCACGAACGAAAGCAGAATGAATAGCGTAAATTAAATTGTAACACTTTGCTCTTGATTCTTTCACATCGATCGCGTTGTTCGACCATAGTGAACCGTGTTATTTCGCCTTAACGCTCGTAGACTATCGTTGTTGACGGATACACGAGAAAGCATGTACCTTTACCAAAATCGATGGATGTTCGTTTATTATACTCGATATCTCGTGCAGCACTGCCAGAACAGAGAGGTACAGTTATTTTTGAGCGAGCGGAAACGTTAATTGTGTATATATATTTTGCGCGTGTGCATGTCGAGGGGAACTGTTGAGATAAAAGTTACGAGGAGTAAGTTGATTTCTCCATTGCTTTTTCACGAATTCGTTCGAGGGAATCGGTTGTTCAGGCATGAATGTGATAGGACGAACGAACGTAATTCACTATCGGGCACTCGATCATCGGTTCGTGAAACGTTCTCTATTAGCAACCAATGAATGTATCGTTTATCGATGTTAACGTCTGAGTTGTGTATCCGTGTATATATGTACGACAATAAACGTTGTTTTTACCATATACGTGTCTATCTGCAATTCTTTTCATTGCCTCCCTTACGCATCTGTAAGATCGTTTATTTCTTTTCATTCGATCGTATAATATAATACGTATCTTTTCAGTAACAATTAATAAAATAATTTAAAAAAGTACGATAATTTTTTTCTACGGAACAAGGAACAAACTTTCCAATCGAGTACGCAATGTCTGATTCCCTTATCAAAAGAGGAAAACGTAACAAGAAATGAAGGATACACCGCCTACGCGATTCAGTTGCGCATCGCACGAGGCACCAGGAACGTTCAGTTAATTAAACGCTCGTGCTCAACGTCGGTCCGTTTCTATCCAACGTAAATCATGAAGTATCTACTAAATGCGTTTTTCATTTTTAATTTATTGGCAAGACTCGTGACGGGTTCGATCAATTGTGAGACCATTATCGAACGTAATCATAAGAGCGTAACGTTCATCTGTTCGGAACTAATGGATTTGACAGAATTAAGGAAAGTATGGACTAATACGACGAGCTTACAAATTTCGGATTCAAAAATACCCCTTATTCCAAAGTAAGAGAAATGAAATTCGTATTATTTAAATATGAGGATTTTATTGTAAAGCAAAAATTCAAGAAGAGTAATGTTAAACTATAGTTCAATTAGGGAACAATTAACATGCATACAGATATTAAGACAAAAGATTAAAAATGAAATGAAAATTGAAAATTTAATACACTTCGTTTATGCGTAGATATAGCTTCAAACAATTTGGAGCAACTCTGACAACTTTGGATCTACACGGATTAGGCATAGAGATTATACACTCTATGGCGTTCGCAGGCCTTGCGAGACTGGAAAATTTGTTTTTGTGGGGAAACAGATTGAAAACCGTAACGAAATATTGGTTGACGGACATGTACAATTTAAAGACACTCGATTTGTCGTTTAACTCCATCGAAACGATCGATTACCATATATTTGAGCTGCTTCCCAAATTGGAAAACTTCTACTTTGATTACAATCGAATTACATTCGTCGACTATACTATGTTCGCGTACCTACAAAACCTTAAAAACGTCAAGTTCGAGAAGAACCCGTTGAGCTGGGGGTGAGTATTTTCAGAACTTCAACGTTTCCGGCAACTTTAAACGAGTTGCAGAAAAATGTGAGACGCATCTATCTTTTTTTTGTTTTCCAACCTCATTATCAAGCGTGCACGTAAAAACTACATACGTGCTTCTGATTACGACAACGGTATAAGTAAAAAAATCTGAAAAGAACTGTTGAATTCTTTTGTTATGCCGTACCATATGGCTCTATATCACAATCAGATGGAATTGTCTTTTTAAATTTTGGAATTTTTTAAGAAATACAGTTGTACATTTTTTAATGTATGTAAATGTGAAACTCGTGATACTCTAGAATGAAAGAAAACTTTTATGATTACCCTTGCATATTATACTCCATCGTATTTTCAGAACAAATGATACATATCTTTAAGGCGATTTGTTTTTCTTTTCGTAATTCATAGATTTCGTGCGCATTTAACATGGCAAATGGAGAATCAACATGTTAAGTATAGTGAAGATTGGGAAAATTGGAGGTGGATGAACATCGTCATCAAAGAATGCTCGGAAAGTGGCTTGTATGGGGAAATACCGGCAGATACAATACTCGATTGTGTTGTTGCAAAATTACTGGATTACACACTCGAAATATTTTCCACGAATATGATACAGCAAAACATTGACTGCACTACGAAAGCAAGGCAGTTGGCACTTTGTATGAGACCTAAAAATGCAACTGGCAATACAGACAACGAGACCGCAAGAAGAATACTTGAAGATTACACAGCGATCCTACCAGCAATGTCAAGATCAATGGCTAAATTTTCGGCACCATCATCCTAAAATGTTTTAAATTATAGAATACTAAAGTTCGATTGATACTAGACAATCAAAGATTAACTTTTTGCACTCAGTTTCTTCCCGAACTTTAACAATAAAAACTATTACCAGAATAGCAAGTTTCTATTTGCTAACATCTCCTTGCAATAGAAAATTTCAATTTCAATAGAAAACTTCAGGGAAACATACATTTCTCAAAAAGCTGCGATGCAATAAGTTTAACTTATTTATAACACTAATCAATGCTGATATCCTCCCACAGAGGACATCCAAGTGCAAAAGGTTAATATCGAATTGATCAATCATATTATGTATTAGTTACACATGCGGAATCGCATTTAAAAACATAGTGCTGTATAGAGCTTAGCTATATGTTGTTTGAAAATATCAAAACAACCGGAAGTTAGGTATGAGAATAAAATTAGCTAGCGCACGATGTATCTGATTTGTTCTGTATTTTAACCTTAATAAAATTTAAAGTTATAATTTATATAATTTGTTTAACATTGTTTGGAATCTGAGATGGTTTCTTGTTAAAATTGTAATTAAATGGATTATACGGAACAATGTCCTGCGCACAGGATGGTAATGTATACGCATATACATATGTACGTAGAAATGGTAAAATATTTGATTCGTATGTAATTTGTGGTAAAAAAAATCAGCATACAGATGTCGTCCGATTATAACGATATACAGGCTTGATGGTCGAAGTTTGAAAATTCCAATTTTGTATTCAGAAACGATCGGATATTTAAAGCAAAGGATATGCAATGAACTATGGGATGAAAAATATGAAAACTGGAAGCCAGAGAAAATAAGGCTTTGGCTTCGAGGATTTTATTTGGAGGATAACCGTATGATTTCTGATTATAAATTAAACTCGAAAGATCGAATAATGTTGGTTCTAGACGATCGTTATTATAATAGATATTGAGAAGGAGGTAAACGTTTTATCGTTTCTTTGGTTTTTAAGAAATATTCCCACGATCCCTGATCGCATTGGACGTTAATGAAACGTTTAATTTTAAAAGTGTGTAATGAACTGCGCCAAGTTTTAGCGCGGTTACCGAAGAACTTCGAAATTCAACGGTTATTCCTTTTTTTCTGTTCCTCAACTGTTCGTTAAGCGTAAGATTTTTAAAAGTTCGAATAGTTCACGTGACAAGTTTGAGATTTAAAAAGAAAATATTGAAACATCCTGATAATTTTGTGAAATCGACTAATAAATTAAACAGGAAGAAATGAAGCACAATACGAAATTTATTTCTACGTTGCCGTAAACTACAGTTTTATGAATTGCTCATAGACAACTAAATATATATAACTTTCTTATTATTTGGTAAAACTTGATTGAAAACATATTGAACAATTCATTGAACTAAACATAATACGTTTCTCACATCGCTTACGCACAACGTTGAACACAAAAAAAAAATAAATAACTATATTCGAATCAGTTTAAATCTGAACGTAGAATAATTGTCAATGACTGTATTAATTACTAAAGATTATTATCACATTTTCAATTAACTTGTTGATAAATAATGTATAATTTAACTAATAATGATATTTTTTCTACATTAAAATTAACTTCAGGAACATATATGTAAAATATTAAGTCTTCAACGTAGAGAACCTGTGATTATCAGATTTCCTAAATTTCATCCCTTGTATTTAAAATTTGCATTGAAAATCTACTTATATCAATTAACTACACTTCTATAGATCCCGCAATTAAAATTTTCATTTCATTTAAAAGATACCACGATATTTTACAATATTTCATGCGAGTTCTGGTAGATTGTGTTTTATATTGTAAACAGGGATTATATTTGAGACATTAGTAGACTTAAATCAAAGTTTTTATACGCTTTTCAAAAATTCAGTTAAAATTCAGTTAATTTGATTATAAAAGTATTTCATTAAAATCATAATTCCGTATCGAAGGTGTAAAAGTGTGAATTCAAATTCATAATATTTCTTGAGTATTTTTACCACCATGCTTCCGGATCTCTACGTTATAACTAATATCAATGATCTTTGGTCGACCATAAAGACCATTTTACGAAAAATAATTAAACTAATTATAATCTATTTCGCTATCCCAGCTGACTGGCGAATTAATCACAGAATTAACACCTACCTTTTGTTCCATGGAATAGTGCTCCATTTTTCGCAACGCTATTTAAAAACATACAAAAAAAAAATTACCATAAATATGCGCTAGTTACAGCACTATCATTTTCCTGACTACTCTCTCTCTCTAAACTTACAAAAAAATATGTGAAATACAAAAGGTACTGTTACAAAGGTTATGTTACAAGGAATAAAAAGTATAAAAATCAGTTTCCGTGTATAGGTAATTCGAAGTATTAAGAGTCAACATTGGAAACTTCAAGATAAAGTATTGCTTGTCTTACGAAGGCTGGCATCCATTACGTTCGTCGAAACAAACCGCGTATCATATTACATACAACGGTCTCCACGCGAATTCGAACGCAAAAGATGTCTCGATTTGCTCTTTATTCATAGAAAATATCGTTTGGTACTCACCGCAATTCTGGAATGTGGCTATTGATTGGTACATCTTCGCACATGCAGCGACAATCGCGTTTTGTCTTGTTGGCAATAGCTCTCCGTCATATTCGAATAGGACGTGGTCTTCTTTAAGAACAACTATCTAAGGAAAAGAAGAAAACAAAAATCAATAAAAATAGAAACTGAGAAAATGAAGTATCAAATAAATAAAAATGAATACGGGCGTATATAATCTTTGTACGCCTTACTTTGCACATAAAACTCGTCCCAGATGCTGAGCGCAAACAGTGGAAAGAGCAAGTAGCGTTAAACTTTTCTTTAATGAAGTTCTGCAACGCAGTCATGTGCATTGAGGCTATATCGATTATGTTGTTGGCGTTCATGTCCACAGAACACTTAGGATTGGACTTTTTCGTTGGTGTGTGTTTAGCGTGGCTTTGCTCTAGTTTGTGTAGATTCGATTTCGCTACAGCTTCGTTGATACATCGTTGTCTTTCCAAGATTTTCGTCGCTCCGATTGGCTTCGCCCAACGGATTTCCCAACCCTCGAACTCCGCGACGCCATTAGGTCCTACTTATTTCATCGTTATATTATTTTTTTAATAAAAGATATCGAAAATTATTCAAAAGGGTATACAAGCAATATATATGAAACGATTGAACATTACTTGTCATAATATTCATTGCAGTTTGGGCTGCTTGACGATTTTCGTAATGTATAAACGCGAAATGATTTATTTTCTTTAATTTCAGGATTGGAATCTGTGTAGTACTCTGGAAGATATCTCGAACTTTTTGCTGTGACATGTCCAAAGATAAATTTCGTACGAATAGAGCAGTCACCTAAGAACGACACATATTAAAAATTGTACTCAATGTGTAATTAAAGCAAACAGCATATTATATATCTAGTATATATCAAGACATTTCCAATAATATATACTACTACACACTAATACCGTTTCTGTAAGAATATTTATCAAATAATATAAAAGTTACACTTTTCATAACTTCCTCGTCAATCGGATCGCCAGGTTCAGGATCTGCCCAATCGACAGCGATTTCATGGTCCCATAACATAACCCTTCCAGGTATCAATTTGCGTCTTGCCATCGCAGCGGCTCTATGATCTTTGAACTCGACAAATATGAAACCGCGGTTCAATGTTTTATCTTGCGCGGATGGGTACAAATAAATATCGGTAATGCCGTCGAGAATCTTATTCAGCTCTTGCATAAACTCGTCTTTGCTTTTATTCTTAGGAACGCCGCCGAAAAACAGCCGACAATTATCGACCGATTTAACGACACCGATTCGATGGCCAGGTCTTATTTCGAAACCGTCAAGCATCACGCATGCGCGTCTCGCGTAGTTTGAATTTTCGAACAAGGCGAACGCATATCCGCGAGTGGACCCGGAAAAATCGAGCATCAAACGTAATTCCATCAAACGACCGACTTTTTCAAGCATCGGCATTAATTCGTCCTCGTAACAATTTCGCGGTAAACGACCGAGGAATATTTCGGCACCTTTCACGCGTTGTTTATCGCCACGAACAATCTCTGGAGCAGTTAAACGGCGTTGTCCATTTTCTTGCACTAATTCATAATTTGTTTTTTGCAGCATTTCCAACAATCTGATTGTCAGCTGGTATTCTCCCACGGTAGAGTCTTGCACTTTCTTTGTTACACTCATTACGAGTAACCTCTGAAGTTTGAGTATAACGTAAACGATAAACGAACTGTCGTGGACTAACCGACTCTTCTAGGCCTTTATCTTTATCCCTTTCTTGCTTCCCCCTACCCCCACAAACAGACAGAATTCGCCGTAATGTGCGTAACTATATTCCTCAAATGGACCAATCGGGTTGATCGAATGTCATAGTCAATATAGCTATACATATAGGTACGACGAAGGAAAAAAGATAGCGAATATACTTCACCTAAACTGTACTTTATCGAAACTATACATACTTCATCCGGACTATATTTCAGCCTCATTGTACGTACTTCGTCAAGACTATACACTCGTAAAGAAGACGCACATCCTATTAGATTTCATCTTATTTATAAAACGTTACAAACTTTGTAACGAACAACAAGCAGGTACGTACTACATTGATAGCTTTTTATTTATTTATTTCTTATGATTGTTACACACAAACAATTTATTCCTTTGTTGCAAATAATATGTACACGTATGCGGCCGATATCAAAGAACTAAAATTGAAATGTCGAAAAGAGTTGACAATACTGTTATCAAATTAGATCCTCTCATCCAGTGTTATTGATCGTGCATTGCACATAATTTTTGATTGTCTTTTATTAATATAATTATATATTGAAAATGAATGCCATATCCTCTTTTAAAACTTCTGTATACTGAAATATCGACTGTGCAAAAAAGCCACAGGTTCGTTATGCCCTCTACAACTTAACCAAAGAATTTAGGAATTACGTTCAATCTCGAAGTTGATAAAGTCGTATCAGAATTTGTATAAGTTTTATGGATCAATTTCACGTAGAAAAGTTAGTTGAACGATCTGTTCAATGCTTAACAATGCTGTAATTTTCCAAGATGTACTTTCACGTCGTTCTTCTTGCACAAGTTCCAGAAAAGCATTTGTAATTCAATGTAAAGTTATGATACAAACATACGTAGCAAATAATACATTGATTGATTAATTACTTATATTTTAAGTAGTTTAATGATTTATTTTCAAAGCTACATTGCTTTAAGACAAAAGATTTTTTTTTTAAGTTTTCCATAACAATGGAAATAACATTGAAATATTAAAAAGACATGTATGCATCGTAGTGCGCATAACAAAATCTAGTTTCTTTGCATTATCGCTATTTCAATTTCTTGCATTATAATCTACAAATCAATAATATTAGTGAATTTACCTGTAAATTTTCTAATATTATTGATTATATATTATTGTTCAAAAGATTTTAGTTAATAGCATGTAATAGATCAACCCCCTTCTCTGTTTGCACTACTTATTAATTAACAATATAGTCGACTATCGTTATCTATTTTCTAGACACAGTAGGATGGTTATTGAATCAAAACATATCGCAGAACAATAATTTGCTTAATCCTCTTAAACATTTAGAAATATATAATTACATATGGCTATTGTATAGATCCAAGTTTAATTTACTTAAATTATAAATACAAAATAGAATCACTAAAGTAATTCACCTAAGAACTTTAGTTCCAGAAGGTAATAAAAAATTTCTTTCAACAGTATTCAGGAAATACTGTTAACGTGTTTCAAATTATGCAACGAATTTATTATTAGATGAATAAATGCAACGAACGCTATACAAAAGTAATGGTTGTCATTTACAGAACGTCAAAATAAGCGTGACTGAAATTTGTATAATTAATGTTTACATAATGTGCACCATGTGTTGGAACCTATTGCATTTTTGTACATATAACGTTTATTTGTTAATCTATTGATTGTAAGGTTTGTTATAAATCATTGTAATGACGGGTATCTGTACTAAAACTACCAAGCTAGTTTGGGAAACAGTACATCACTCTTGCACTCTCAACATTCATTCATATTCACGCATAACATTGAAGACGATCGAAAATATTATAATTATTTAAATTGAAAGCACATATAAGGAGAAAGAAGAATTTATCGATTCTTACAGCGTATTAATTAATATATGTGCATTCAACCCGCGCGTTTTCGTCGATTTTCTACGGCGAATCTTAGTAACATTATTTCTTTGCTATTACACATTAGGTACCTACACGTCCTTCGTTCGCACACGAAGGATGGCTTATCAGTGCCGCTTTCTGTGAGAAAATAAACTTGCGTACATGGCACTAAGCAACATCGTAGAACACGGATCTCTCTATTAATCTTAAACATACAAAAATAAATTATAATAATAATCATGGATCTCTGAACTTATACACGTACAATGAATACTATATTATATGTATACGTATATATATAATATATATAGATATATAAATATATTTTAAAGTACAGTATCCCTTACAATTACTCCTGATTCAGAGTACAATTAAAATGCTCTTTTTTTTAGTAATACATGCCAGAACATCTAGGAGAATTACCTATCATGCATACTCTGAATAATTTTAAAAGCATTTTTTCATATATAAACAATGCCCCCAATTAAATTTCGATAATAGTTTGCAAAAAGTTACACAAATATAAAACGTGTATTCAGCATTTGTTAACTGAAATACACTAAATGATAACGTCATTTTTTTCAGTTTGTACCATCGTCAAGTTTTTCTTGGACAACAAACGGGGGCAACAAATTTAGGTAACGTATTTTCGTACATATTATTCCTTTACAATGGAACACATTAACCATTTAGCGCTCGCTTAAAATAAGTATAACTAATACGTTACTTTAAGAAATATATGTTACACCAGCAACGTGCGGTTCTCCTAGACATTCTTGTTTCACTAATCCCACCATTGCAACTGCTGGTGTACGCTTTGGCTGCAGCAAATTATCTGTACAAATAAAATTTTCCAGTTTTCTCATATATGTACAAGCATTCCTGTCGTATAAAGATTAAAGCTACATCAATTCACATTTCTTACATACCTATATAGCTTAAGAAGTTCGGTAAATTAGAGGCTTGTAAAGGCACAGGACGAGACGACCAGGAATAATGTTACAAGACTTAACGCGTGTTGAGATGCACTATCTGACGGTGCTTTAACTGAAAACACAATAAATATTCATAAGAACTGCGCCCATTTAGAAACAGAAGTTACTACACAACGTATTGCGATATTTACCATTCTCCGCCTGCTGGTCTTTATATTCTGCAAAACAATCGGAAAAAAATGTCAGTGAAAACGAACAATTTTATTCTGCAACGAATAAATTATAATTCTTCATATTTTCGTCTTCTTACCTCCTACGAACGTATGGGGTGCAGATGGTAGCGACCATCCGAAATCGTTTCTAGCCAGAAGAATCGCTTCGTACGATCCAGGCTGAAGTCCTTCGATCGTGTGCTCGACGGTGAATTGATTTCCTTTACCGTTCGTCACTGTTGGCTTTAAATCGGTCCAGTTTTTATCTCCTTTGCGACGATATTGTAGCTATAAAAATTCAGTCGGAACATTGTATATTACATATACATTAATAGATTTAATAGACAAGAAGACAACATAGAAAGAAAATTTAATTATAGATTACCCTATATTCAGTAATTGGCGAATAACTTTCCAGTTGCCATTTTAGAATCAGTCCAGTCTTTGTCATCTCACCACCAGAAATGACCGCTTGAGAAGGAAGACCTACAAAACAATTTAGGAAGTGGATTTTCTCTCTCTTGAAATTCTCATATTTTTATACAACTTCTTGTATGCGAAAAATGAGGGACGTTACCAGAAAGGGAAATAGTTTTCTCAGCTTTTCCTAATCTGTTTAGCGCCACGCACGTGTAGTTGCCCAAGTGTTCCTTTTCCGTGTGCAAAATCTCTAGGATATGCCGAGTTTTGTTCCCTTTGATCTCTATGCTGCCTTTTTTCGGCGTCACTTCCTTTTGGCCCTTGAACCATGCCACTTTAGCATGCGGATGAGCGTGCACTATACATGTTAACCGCGATTCAACTCCAAGCCCGGTGTACACCCATTTTTCCTTGGTTTCTATTTCAGGAGGGTCTACGAAAATAAATAGATTTGTTACGTTTGATTTATTCGCCGCAACTACGTTTAAATATAGAATTAGTAGGTCATCGTAGCGATGCAACGATATCCTGGAGCTCTTACAATTGACAACAACGTTGATCTCTTCAACAAGTGGATTATCTGCACCGGTCTCAATCAAACATTGGTAACGGCCGCCATCGCGCCTCTTAACGTTCATAATAGTTAAGTAGTTGTCAGTAACATTATCATGGACTGGTGTATTCTGTGTTGAACGAAGCAGATCGATAAGATTATAAGTTAATTTCTTACATACATTTTATACACTCGTTATTCTTCTTCGGGCAAATATTTGTAATAAAAATGTCATCTTACCTCGTGGTACCATTTTACCTCCCGCGTCGGTTGTATCCTTGTCTCACAACCAAGGTTAAGGTCTTCACCAGCTTTAACTTCCACAGTTTTTCCAGGGGTGATGCGAATTAGGGGTTGCGTAGGCGAAGGTGTCGAGGGTGGTGATGGCACCTTCGAGCCTTCAGCGTCGACTAGTACTCTGTGCCTAATTGTGATTGGTGCAGTGGAGTATAGGATACTGCACTCATAATTATCAGAACTGTCTTCCGGGCTGGCATTACGGATTTCTAATGTATTATTAGGAAGTCGGATAATGTTGTCCTTTTTCGTCTCTTTATGCGAGTCGTAATATAGAAACTCGTCGTTTTTCCTCCACGTTACAGCAAATTGGTCTGAGAATAGACAAAAAAGCTTCGTTAAACTCGTGGAATAATTAAACAAATGTTATTATAAATTGTACTATTACATATCTAATTTACACAAACCTGCATCTTTAAGAGTGCAAGGTAACCAAATGGTGCTTCCGTTCCTCACGTGAAAACTTCCAGGCTTGGACTCGATTTGAGGTGACCTTAAACTCAGATCCCCATAGTCCCCTTCTTCTTCGTCATTGTACTCGGATGGATCGTCGTCGTTGTATTCCTCGTTGCTCTTGGACGATTTACACCAAACTGGAAGCAAAGACAATCGCGATGTGTATTTAATTACACCAATTCAATGGTCACGTTTTATTACATCGATAATGCACGCTTTCCATTAAAAAGCCCCCTTGGATTTCTGCCCTTTTGTTCGTTGATCGTGACTTTCGCGCGCCTTGTTAGTACCCGAGAGACCAAGTAACTAGGAAAGTGAGTAGAATTTCTATCCGGCATCGCAAAGCACGAATGCAAAACACGTGATCTCACGTTTGCGATCGATCGCGGGTACAACAGGACCTTTAATGTAAATGTCATTTACAATTCACCCAGTAAAATCCATTTACCTCGCCATTTCGTTAATCTAGACGAATAGAGTAAATAAATTTGAATTTTTTAAAAATACGATCCAATAAAGTTAACTTCTCGTGCGTAGAGATAAAATATGGTTACGGTGGAATTAACAAATTCCACTTATAAAGGTAGATGAACATAACTACCAGAACGACGCTCTCGTTTAATTTTAATATTCCTTCCAAAAAATGTAGTTAGCGAGTTCCTACGCATAAATATAACTTTGAAGGTATCGCAATGATCATAAATTTAACGATGTCACTGCGAAACATTAATTATCCGGAACTTATAAATTTCGTACAGTTGCTCGCTATGAGTTAAAACAGCAAGCGATAGAAATAATCTAGGCGTCGATAATGACCCACTATTGCTGCTAGTTTAAACAACTCCCATCCGTTCAGATTGATCTATTGTTGTGAAACGACCAGCCAACAGCTGTTACCAGTTCCTTCGGAAAGGATACGGATTATTATTATTTAATGATTTATTTCTCAGGGCGGCCTCGAGCAACATTCGGAAAGAAGGACGCGGTACGGTTGAAATTAGATTTCTAGTGCACGGTGTACGCTTAATTTCAGGACAGAGTATGTAAGCACACCGTTTTCTAATAATACTCGGCCCCATGCCCGTCGGTCTTTCCCAACAATGCTCTTTCCATCGTCTTCGCTTATAACTTGTGTTGCGGCTGCCCATCGTTACGGGCACGGTTAAACGAATAATAAGGAACGCCGATGAAACGGTAGAACGAACGAAATAAGAGGTCCACACCCTCGCTGCTGGCTTCGTGTCTACACCCAGTTTACCCCGTTTTCAGCCGCGTACGGTCTATATTTCTCCGGTTCGATTTTTAACCAGACGCACCACACCCTTATTAGAGAAAAAATGGTGGCTACGCCGAAGGTATATACGGCCGATATAATTCCGCCGTGTTGTTCGGGCGCAAACGTCCCTTTCATTTCGCTATTGGACGCTCGAGAGACAGGTAACAGGGAAGGAGAGTTGCCCCACTTCCGGTCCCCGTTCCTGGTTAAGCTCCGCGATCACGAGAGCACGTGTTGTCGGTGCTCGAGATCTCGCGTATCCTTTATTACAGGCTTCGTGAATTTATGCCCGGTTCGAGGACAGTTAGTTATAGAACAAGTTTGTAAAGCTTCGAGATGTAGGCCGTCGCGAACACCCCACTGATAAGAGTTGATTACATTTCTGACTGAATTCTTTCAAAGGCTCCTTTAAACTGTTTGCTTTATCGATCGAACCTGATGGCTTTAGTTAATGAAGGCCGTTAAAATATAGCTCCTGATGGGGCATCAAGGTTGAAATGCACAATTTATTTGTATAGACGACTGTGTAACGTAACGATTGTATTGTTTGCAGCAAAAAGTTCGAGTAGATCAAGATTGATCCATGAATCTAGGTTAATGGCTGACTACCGTACGGCAGTTCTGTTTCTACTTAGCCTGCAACCCCTAGCCGCACGACACCGCATCGGCTTCCCTTGGCAACGGACTACGAGAGACGCCACGGTGTCCCATTGCTCAATTTACTCTCACCATGGATGCTTGTCGTCCTTCTCCCGCTTTCGTCGACCTCCGTCATCGAATCGAAGCCCAAGTTTTTCTCAGGGTACGAAAGTCAAGCATGGACAGCCATTAAAGCGAACATACACGATCCAGTTTCATTGACCAACGTAGTCAATACAACAAAGTAAGTTTAAAATTATTAAGTGATTGTAGTATAAATCGACATGATTCTTGATAAATCAACCGTATGACTTTGAAAAAATTGAACGATGTACTGTCGTCTTCGGTGGCATCAAGAATTTACCAATAATTATTCCATCGTCAAGTATTCGGTGGAAAATTTGAAAAAGGTTGTTCGATCGAATTTTAACGTTCACCGCGTTGCAACTAAATGTCACTATAAGAACCTCGTGGAAGCAATAACTTTAAATCTTCCTGGGCGCAATTTACGGCTGTCCTTCGCGATAATATTGAATTCTAAATCTTCCGTCTTCCTCGAATTTCACCGCGACGGGGACAAAGGACATCTCGACGGCTCGATCTGTGCATCCGGCGTCCAAGGTGAAAGAGACTGCAATACGCAATGCATCATAAACCAGGCATTCGAGTAAACGCAATAAAGCTACATACACGCGGGAGGACGACAGTGGGTAACGATGCCACGCAGCTTCATCCGGGGAGGTCTTGCGAAATAAAAAATATATCCCGGTATATACCCCCCTTCTATGTACCTCGTTCGCCGCCACCTCCGCCGTTTCACCTCGTTCCTTCTATTAGGATTCGAACGGCGGCACGTAACGAACACGAAAGAATAACGGACGTGCCTGAAAACCGTAAAACCGTTTTGCATTTGCCGCACGCGTAATAAACGATGATGCCATCCCCGACGACATGTCCAAAAAAAGGACCAACCTCACGCCTGCGATTCATTCTAACAGTACAAGTCATCCTGTCCCCGCGTTGTCCTTACGTGACCACGTTTTCTTACGTGTCCACAGCGTTCTGCGGTTGTTCACCAGCTAGGCCAACCCCCACACACAAATCAGAAGGATGGAGATTGTAAATTCGCGAGATAGGCGAGAGCTATGTCGACCATTCAACGGTACCTGCGAACGGGTGTCCAAAATACGGACACCGAGGGTGATTTATCCTTCGAAGCTTCGTTT
This sequence comes from Xylocopa violacea, assembly GCA_963969225.1. Taxonomy (NCBI): domain Eukaryota; kingdom Metazoa; phylum Arthropoda; class Insecta; order Hymenoptera; family Apidae; genus Xylocopa; species Xylocopa violacea. The sequence goes on along the minus strand of CAXAJV010000020.1, from coordinate 8,836,473 downwards.
TAATTGAACGGCTGATATTAATTATTCTAATTTTACGTTTAGTAGATATAGTTCAGACAATGAACAATCTTCTCGTGTTTCCTCCGAGTCATTCAATTCCGATTTGTAAATAGGAAAGATACGATCTAGAAGCGGCAAAGAACGTTGAAACGGACAAGTATCATTAGAAATATAACGACCTTTCTTTTGTAGGTGGGGAGAAGCATTGACGGGAATCGAGCGGTCGAGATTTATAGATGCAACCGACATTTCTAGCAGCTTGTAACGGCACGGTGTACAAGCGTAGAACAGTCGTAATTACATTACTGTTTCTCGTACATCATTTTCTTCGTCCGGGTCGATTTCGTCTGGCTTTCATCGGAACCGGCTACCAGTGCCCACTTTTATTTACTATCACGTGCACGTGTTGTACGTGTGGTGTTTTAAGGGAACACGTAGGGAGAAGGGCAAGGGAGAAGTGCAATTGCAAAAACAACTCCGTTACGTTTGCTCAGGTGCGAACCGTTTGATCGTGGGTGCTCTTGTTTCCACGAAAAAGAGGCACATGCACCCGTACGAGGAACATGACGTCAGTCTAATTTAAAAGTATGACCAGTCGTGCGGTAACCATTGTGAAATGCCGAAATGCCAAAGCGTGGTAGTTCTGCGTACTCTGTCAATATCGTATTCCCTTCGTGAGCCGGTTATTCCCAGCATAAATTTAGATATGATTAATAATAATGTAAAATACGGTCGGACGGTAAACCACAATGAAATCATCGTTATATTTCAATCGAACACTCAGCCATATATGAATTCGTATATATGCTCTTGTTCGTACGAGTTTGAGTATTTGCAAGTGAGACCAGCTTCAATTCATAGATATACGTTTATGAAACTTTATAGACTCGTAAAATGTAGCTCAAAATATTTGATACACGCTTTTCCTTAGAGCAACCTCTAAAGCTAGTAACATATTTCCAAGAAGTTGCACAGGAAAGTTTTACTTCGAGTCATACTTCATATGTTCCATAAAAATGTAAAGGGTTAAAATATTTGGAGACTGCATGAAACGTAAAGTTTTGCTGAGAAACACAAAGACGTCGCGTAACGATCTTAAGTTCTTCCCTTATCGATCCTATCTTCCACCCCCATGGAACGATGTCTGTTTGCGTTGCCAAATCTTCCCTTCCCAGCGGAAATACCGTTGCCCCATGGGGTAAAGAACTCGCCAGGCTCTCCCTGCGTAATATAGTTATCGTTTCCCGGCATTTTCGTAAGGCAAACACGATCGTCCTAACCAATTATCATAATGTTCCATAACCTGCGAACTATCGAATCGGGTTCCACGAAAATTTTCCATGCACTTGACTCGCAACAACACCTGACTAGTCATGCTCCATGTTCGAATTAGCCATGTGCATAATTATCATGAGGCAGGAATCAGGAAATCGAACCAAGTCGTTAATTTGCTAATTTATCGCGTGACTATCATGCTTTATGGTTGATTAAGCAGAGGAGGAAGCGGCTGGGGAGTATCTCGAGAGGACATCAGGGAATACGACGCTGTAGAAGAACAATCGAAAAGGTTCGCGATATTAAGATTCAGAATTTATCCTTCGAAGGCTGAGGTTGACGGTATTCGATGGATCACGAATGTTGAATGGGGTGACGTCACCTCTTGCATTCCCTCACGCCTTAATGGTTATTATTGCTAAGAGGCACGCACTCTTATTCCGAGAGGGAACCTTCTTGTTTCACGTATGCCGCGGTGAACACGTGTGGGTCCGTAAACATCGGCCCGTTCGCTCGTGGGTGCGTGTAAAATACCACGAAAAGAGGTGGGAGGTCGTCGATGTTTGCGTACGTACGTGCACCGTGGAATGTGCAACGCGATATGCGATGTGCGTGTGGCGTTGGAACGTGGATAATAAAATGGGGAGTGCCATTGGCCGAATTGTCCCGCGTTTGTATAGCGTTGGTGTTAAACGCGGCGGCGAGCCACCCTAAAAAGTCTCTTTGGCGTGCAATCGAATCGCGAGGTCAGCGATATCGTTCGTCTCGCGTTTGCGAAACCGTAAATGTCGAGGACAATGTTTTCGAACGAGTGGAATTTTACCGGCGGAACGCATCGCGGTCGTCTTTCGCCCCGCCATATATGGAGGATCGCGAAAATGTTCTCCTACGAGTTTAGCTACGGTGGATTCGAATGAAACAACGGTAATCCGAACGGAAAGCGGTTCGACGGGTTCGCGATCGCGATCGATTAACGAGCACGAGTAAAAGGAACAAGACGTTCTCAAGGTATCCTCGAAAGGGATGGGCTCATGATTAATCGGTGGACATCATGCCAGCGTTACTCGACGAAATATAATTCGTCCGCGTAGCAATTTTCGCGAGCGCGTATCCAGAAATCTTACGATCGGTCGCAAGGATATTTATAGGGAGCAATTAACGCTAATCCGTCTAATAATAACGTCGAAAGTCAGGGAGGATTCTAACTTATCCGAACCGATGAGTAATGGTCTAGTTCTCACGGCGTCGTGTTTCAGGCATTGCAACAATGCGTCCCTCTCCCTTGTCCCTCAACCTTAATGAATTGCGTCAGACCTTTTCGAACGAAATAGAAGAAGCAGCCGCCGCCCTCCTCGTCTTGGTCGTCAGCGCGAGTCTGAAGGAACCAACCAATTGCGCAACCACGGTCCGAGAGAGTCACCCTGTCGCGAACAGGCGACGATTCGAAATAATCCGTAGATTGCAGCCGGTTCTCACCACGCGAAAATAACCGTGCGCGGCTGCAAGGGATATAACGCTTCGTACGCGGTGAAATAGCAAAAGGGACGGGACATTGTGGCTGGCTAGCTGCCAAACGGGAAGATAACATAGGATCACAGATGCTCACGCTCGACTCTCTGCTTGTTCGTGATCTAAGAACCGGCCCAAAGCGGTCGTGTGTACGTCGGCGAACGGAGCGGAGCAGAGTCGAGCAGAGCGGAACCACGAACGAGATGCGCGGCTACGCCCGGATTTTTTTTACCAAGTCCATAGCCCGCCTGATTTAGACACAGCTCCGTGGACCGAGGAACGGGCTCTCGCGCTCCAGGAACCTCCGTCAGTTAGCCTCTGCTCCGATTTCGCCTCTAGTACACACGCGTTCTGGGGATTGCATAGCCTAGGAAATAATTTACGCGGGTCCGTCTAAAGATAAATTCCACGGGAATCCTTAATGGGAGGCCACAAATACTTTTCTCCCTCGAGATTAATTGTACAGACAGTCCGGAGAGCAACAGGGTGACTCTCGCGTGAATTAGGTTCCCGAATGATCGACTTCATCGTGATCATCATTCTCTTTCGTTCTTGTGTTCGTGCACTTTCGAAATTTTAGTCGGACCAAAGTGTCTTCCATGTTTTTAACTCAAAACGTTTTTCCGTAATCTTTATTATAATTATTTTTTAAACACGACTATTTGTTAAGACTGGAAGGTAGTCGTATGAATTTTTTATCGAGTAACGCGTTGGACGTGACCCCATTATAGTGGCGAAGCTGCGTACGCATATAAAAGTTATTTTCTCGGAAGGAAAAATTTCCGGACACATGTTCGTATGACATTTCTTTTTATTTTTACAATACGAGACCACAAATAGACCACGTGTTTCAGTCGCACTCTGGCTGATATAATCCTTTTTATTTCAAGGAGGGGCGCCGTGTATTGTAGAAATTATTGAAGGAAAGAAAGTGCAATAAAGGCTTAAAAGGAAGTGCATTTGCCAGGAAGCTCTTTCGGTCGAGCGTAAAGCGTAAAAAGTTTCTTAATAACTTAAAACGCGGCTCGGTTCTCGAGGCCTTCGGTATGCCGGGGCAAGCAGGATGTGGTAATTATTTGCTGGCCGCGTACTCATCTCGCGTTAGTAGGCGAATGTCAACAGTTTATCACTCTTTATGTAAACGGTGACTGCCTTGCTCATACGGTTGATGAATATGGGAGAGCTTAAATCGAAATTTACATTGAAAGACGCTAGTTTAAGAATGTTTGCGAGGTCGAGTACTATTCAGTATTTCCAACGACACTCGCCGCTATCCCTCTACCCTTTTAACGTTGCTCGAATGAAATTAAAATGGTTATTAAAGGCAACTGGTTTCCGAGCCATCTTGTTATCCCCCCGTGTAAAGTAGAGAGTTACAACCCATAAAACAAACTTCTTAAGATAAGCATAATCTATTGTAGTAATTATTTGATCGCAGGAATTAGTTAGGAATAAAAAGTGAACGTTCGCGAGTCATAAAATCACCCTAAATGCTCGTAAACTTTTTACACCCGCAACGATATCATTTTCTAATTAACCCTTTAACAGGGTCGAACAGAATAGGACCCGAGCAGATCAGCGTATACTGGATAGATATTTACCCCAACCTAGACATGTTACATTGTGTGTTTTACCTTTGGAATTTTATACATATTTGCATTTTACTTGCATTCCGCAATTTTTTGCATCTCACTACGCAACGCAAATAACATAAAACCGAGGAACAGGACTCTGGAAACATGTTTTCACCCTTTCCCTTAATCGAAATGTTATAGGTGCAAGATTTGGTAACGCGATACCACGAGTACAAACACGAGGAGGGAAACCAATCAAGGGTTTTCAACGGTGATATTCGCCCTCGCGGAACGACGAACTTGAACCACGGAATCGATCCGATAATCCGGTCACGTAGACGTTTAACCCTACGCACGTTCCCTCGGCGCAGGGATCTAATACTTTCCCTTGTTTGGAAACGATGTTTCTGGGAATCGTCGCCGTCCGCCCGAAGAAACCTACGCGTGCATTTCGAGAAATCTCTTGTAACCACGTCGAACCGACGTCGTAAACCTATAAAAATGGTTGTCCGTTTGATTTACGCCGACAATTACACGTGGACGAGCCGTAGGAGCCATTGTGCGTTCACCATTCCCGATCCTCGCGTCGTGGATCATCCAGTAACGCATTGTGCGAGATATCTCTCGTGCCCCGGAGGATCTTTCCCCGAGGACACGGTTAAACGTCGTTAAACGATGAGTCACTGTTCTCCGAGCGAGAAGGTGATCGCGTTATGTTAACGAGAGACGACGGGGTCTCCCGTTCCATGAATGGCGAAAGTCCAGGGCGTCATCGCGAATACGACCGATTAGCCATCGGATACGTACGAGTTCCATTTCTTTTTTTCCTTTTTTATGCCATTTCGTACATGTCCACTGACGTTTCGTATAATAATATTATCGCCTTCGTTACCATTGATATAAGACATCATATCATTCGTACCCACAACCTCGGATTACACCTACTCGGCAACCGAAATTCAATACGCGATATTGCGAGAACTACGCGAATTTTATTTCAATTTTCAACACGTTGCAAAACTACAGTGTCGTTCTCCTTTTTTAATTTTGTAAATTAACACGATGGAATTTCTTATATGAATTTAAAATAGGAAAACGATAGTCATAATAATTCACACAGTGCCGTAAGGATTCATTAACAAGTATCCTAACAATTTTTAAGGGATTGTACCTATATACACTGTATACGGAGATAACGCCGCCATTATGGTGCACGCGTCCAGCAATTGCGTTATGAACAAACAGGAACGGACAGATTCCTTTGCTCTAGTAATTAGTGCCAATAGTTGATAATAGTCTACGGTGTGCCTCTACTCTACGCAATATTGACAAGTCATCGGTAGACTCATTTGCGCTACCTCACTGAATCTTGACCACGTGCCACGATGTCGCGTGATGTCATAGCGAAATCGTCGTTTCACCGCACTGAATTAACCATCCTCGATTACAATGATTAAAATTAACGTCACAATTAGAGTAACAAGCTACCATACATTGTTAGTCCTCTCTCGTGCTTCTTACATAGTTTTTTATCTATTCTTCATTCATAATTCACGTCGCTTCTTTATCGAGTTAATCGCAGCTCGTCCCACTGCTAATTAAAGCGTAACGTTATCGAGCGCATCTTCCGTTGAATGATGTTTTATGCTTCACTTGAAACGTTTCGTTTTAACTTTGAACGATGTATAATCTTGTCCACATAAACGATCTCTGTTACGAAATAATTTCGGTACCAGGCATCATCGCTCAAAGTCGAAATTGGAGCATGTTTTGTTTTCTAAGAAAACAGGAAGTGGCCTGGCCCAGTGGTCCGGTTGCACTATTCGTGCATGATATTCTATGATCCCGACATTTCTCTACCGAAGGGAGATGTAAATCGTAAAAAAGCCGGCGGCCACGACTCAATAAGCCTACGGTTAGTCACGGTTGACCCACTTGCAAGTGTCTTCGGTAAATCATGAACGAGACAACACACGCCACTGGGAACACGGTGGATTTCCGTGAATCCTCAATGAAGCCGACGAGCCGTGACTCGTTTAGATAAGCAGTCGCGGTTCCTTGACACTGCGAATCGACATGTATGTTCTGCATCCCGCTTAGACGTGTCGAACGATCATGGACCATATTAATCGCTACTGGTTACCTGTTTCTGACGCGAGACTTCTCCAACCCACGATATCGTTGAAGACTCCTATTGGAAAATTGCCTCCTCGTCGGATAATTTAAAAATCATTCGCTTTGAAAGAAGAGCTTTCGAATGGGTCTAAATAAATTCGAAAACTGGAGCAATTAAATAATTCTATTCGACAGAATAGATATCAGAATGGTTTCACACGAAAGCGAGTATTTGCTGTTCCCATAAATCTCGACGGATTCTTATCGAAAACCGCGTGACAGATTCTTTTTTTCTTTTTTAAGTCAGGTAGCCAGGCCTGTTACACGAACACTTCCACAAAGACTCAATCGACCAGTTTGTCGAGTTTCGTATATGGAGAGGCAAGCCTTATTGGAGAAGTCCAGGCTCCCTCGGAAGAAGGATAAAGAGATGTACCGATACCTATCATGGCTGGGATCGTAAAGAGTTCTATTGACCTTTCCCGATGCCGCGCAAACCAACGCAGGACGACACCTTGAACTTGATCCTTGGGCTTGTCTATTATCGCGCGTGAGAATAACTCGAGCATGTTATTGATCCATTTAACTGTTTATGGCGCCAAAGGGTTCGGCTCTCCTTCCGAGTACGGGCCACATTAATTGACCGGTCCAGTCGGAGTTACGTGCATAGCAGAGGAACGCGTGCAGCTTCTCCGTAGAGTGCACAAGCAAACAGGGCTGAAGGGGAAGAAATACCAGCGTCTCAATCGATTTATGATCGCGCGCCAACATTGACCTTTACCGTCACTGCTGCGAATCCTCGTGCTCTCCCAGACGTGTAGTTAGATCGAGATCGTTCCGTCTATCTGTCCACGTTCCGCAACGTTCCCCCTACCCGTATCGTGACGTGTCTATACCACGAAGGTTCTAAACTGTCGGATCCTATGTACATTGGTTTCGTTAACGACCAGTCGTAAAATCGTAAATGCACATTCGTGGCGAGGTGAAGTAACAGTTTCACACGGGCAGATAACAACGGACGGGAACACATATTTTTACGGTTGTTCCCCGCGGTAATGAAAAAAAAGAACAGTGTCTAACAATGGTTAGATAACTTTACTGCGACCGCTGACGATAACTTGAAATTGTTGCGCATTGTTGGCCATGTAACTGCAGCGATAACTCTGCGATGTATTATTTCAGGGACAAATGCCGATAATGTACAGGCGCGGTGCGAGCTGACAAAAATAATGAATCAACCTAACCCAAACAGACCGTGTCGCACCGTGGATCTTGTTAACCACTTTCTATTCCCCGTACAAGCCGCGAAAGGAAGAAGGCGCCAGGCTCGATGCCGCGGCCGGTTTCCCTCTTCCTTTAAATCTTAATCCCGGCGGGGTTTGTTCAGTTTTTCGTCCACCGTCTAAACGAGAAGGTCCAACAGCCTCTTTTGTTCCTCCGGGGTATGCTCGCCCGCCGCTATAAATCACCCTCGCGGCGTACTCCAGGCGCATACATTACGCGGGTACAGCCGAATGCGCTTCCGCTTATGCAACCAGTTGCGCTTACGCGGCGGGATCCATTGTGCCGTCGTTCACATTTACATCTTGAGAATTCGCCCCGTAGTTTCCAGCTCATTCACAGGCGGCACAAACGAACCGCATTCATGGATCCCGCTTTCCTAATATGCTCGGGATTTACGTAAGCACGCCCTTGAATTATGGCGCTTATACGGGGAGCACCCGTTTCGAGTCTCTTCTCGAGCTTCGCGACTGTTAATCGTGTTAGACGGGATCTTTTTAGGACTGGTCTGTGAATTTTTCGACTTTGTTTGAATCTTTCCTTCTGAGAATCTTAATTAGATAAATTTGTATAGATAATGTTGGATAACCGTGAAATCATATTGTAAACTCTCTGTATTTCTACGCCTGATAACGCATACAGCGGAGTCCGATGAGATTGGATTGATCTAACCGAGAGGAAAGCTGAAACGCGTCGATAAAATTAATGAAGTTTAAACGGAGGGACGGGACTCTTTCCTATCGTGCAGTACCCGGGAGAAATCTTGCACCGAGTCTCTCGCCCTTCCATTTAAATAATTCGTTCAACGAGCTCCTTTAATTCGTCCGCCTGAGAGCTCCGGCGTCTTTCGCGTACCATCAGCCTCGTCCCGTAGTTAGTCCGTAGTTGCTCTTCGAACAAAAGTCTTCCGAGATGCGCCAAGTATTCTGTAAATAATTTTTAAACGCTGCCGGTATCCAGGTCGCTTTCCTTCCGCGAGCCACTTCGAATTTCGCCGCGCTAATACTCGTCAACTGGCGGGCTCTCTCCTCTCTTTCTCTCTCTTTCTCTCTCTCTCCACCCACGTACCCTTTCAAAAATTTCGACGGTCCGCCGACGGATAAGGTTTGCCATTAAAAGCGGGCAAATATTTACCAGTCGCTTTTAAGTGCTCTTCATCATCGTATCTCGTAACATCCGCACCCGTTCAGGTAGAGGAACGGTAAATAATGAATGATTTCAGAATTCCAAGGCGCTAGTCACCAAGTTAAACAGACACTCTCTTCCCCTTCTCTCTGTTCCACGACGGCTCTTCCACGTTGCTTGTTATTCATCATCCAATCGGCGGTGCAACGCGCCCGATTGAATCGAGAAGCTTTGGTAACCGAAGGGTTTACCAGCGGGGTATTTCCCTCTGTCCCAAGTGTTGCTCGAAGGTTTATGAATATTTCAAACGAAATTCTTTCGGCTGACATTATCGTCCGTTTCGCTCTGGCAAATGTGACGATCACCGTCAGTTCCGTGGGCCACCGTTTATAATGGTGACGTAATTACTTCGATCCCACGCACGACGTCTCGTAAAGCTGTGCGAAACGTGCATGCCATCCCCAGCATACGACGATGAACACGTACGAGCATACGTGTATCGGTTGGCAGGCATTGGTACGGTATCCATAAACCACAAGGGGAAAGTTATGCGCTCTCGGAATAGAGGGTCGCGTCATCCTGATATCCGATACGGCAAAAAAGACATCCGTAGTACAGAGCGATGTTAGTCTGATTTAGACTCGGATTAATTGGTCCAGCGTAAGCCGTTGATAGAGGGCTAATAAAGACCGGAGCGTAAAAAGCGCGCTTTGATATCGAACGCTAGTTACGCCTCGCGACGCTGACAGTCAGGAAGCGATGCGTTTACCATCTTGTTCGTTGTTGCTTTAATTTTCTTGCGATGGCAGAAAATTGCACATAATTAGCTGGTTATCCAACGAATTGCGCTTAAAATGTTATTTCTGTGGCGGAGCTTCAATTTAAGGAGAGCGCGTTCCACATTATCACCTACTCCTCTATTATTAACTACAATTTTCCCCTCGCTGCTGGTGCAAGCAAAATAAACGTTACGTTATGTGGCATAAAAAAAATAGCTCGAACGCATACGTCACCTCCATGCTGATTCATCGGCAGTACCGTGCAATAACAAAGCATCGAGAGATTGTTTATAAGACGCAATAAACGTGTTATCGGAACAGACATCGGAGACAACGCGGCTTTTCAAACGTGTTAATAAACATTCAACTCGCGACACTCGTCAATTCGTTCTCCCGTGTTCCGTTACCATTCCGGTCCGCGTCTATCTAGCCTTAATTGATACAGGCGTTAAGAATTTACGACGAGACTACTTAAGGAAATGCGTGCGTCACCAATTAAACCTGTCAGCGGTTCGAATAAGATGATCGTGCAAGCCCTCGAGTGGTCCAACGACAATTTTCACCGCGAGTTCCCCCTTTCACGCGCGTACACACACGCCACGCAACGTCTCTCCTCTCGCTCGAAGCCACGTGCTGAACTTTCCCCATTCTACTGGCACACCGCTTGGGAAAATGGAAGATCAGAAACGTGGCTCGAACTGACGCGCCTCCCCGTGCCAGCGTGTCCTTCCTTCCGTCCGCGGGCAACCAAAATGGCGCCTGTCAGAAACACGTTTACACGGGAGTAAAAGGACTCGCGTAATGACCCGTTGGTTATATCTGGTACACGGGGATTAGAGGAGAGGAAGGGTTGCGCGCGTTATTTTCGATGGTAAGTGCGCGCCGACCCGTTGTTCCGTAGGCCATCGACCCGAAAACTGGAGGAACTAATGAACGACGCTCGTTTATCCGCTTAACAACGCCAAAGTTCGCGGCAAATATCGCTCGAGCAACATCGTTTTCTCCCTTTCCATGAATGACGCTCATTGTTGGGCAATTTGAACGCGCTTCTTGTGCAAATACAATTGGAAGAGGGCAAACGACTGCAGGATCGATCGATGATTAGTGGTCGCCGATAAATTCGTGAGCCGAATGGAAATTATCTAAGTCGCGATGAAGTGACTCACCGTGGGGGGGAGTATCTGGTCGGACGCGAAATTAAAAACCGATACAGCAGAGTGATCGCGATTAATTCGACCGAAAACGTAACTCGTCCACGGTCACAAAAGGCACAATAGGAACGTACGACGGCCTTAATTGATCGGCATAGGAGGCACACACAAGGGAAAAACCGTTAAACACGGCCGTGCAGAGCGGCATGAAACGATCCGACGCAACAATCGGATGTGGGACGATTCGAACAAGAGGCCCTTTCATCGTCGATTTCCTTGTTTTCACGTGGCGGTTGTACGTTCCACCCACGAACCGGCGTACACCGAAAAACTCGCGGTGCGTGACGCCCCGATACACGTACTCTTTGCCGTGTGTACGTGTGTTATATCGTCGAAGGCTCCACTGCATTTTTAACACCCGCCACGAGGGTTTGCACGTGGAAGTAGGGCCTATTATTAGAAGCGGTAAAGAACTTACAACAAAGGAAATGGAACCACCCCCATCCCCCTCTGTGGTCTTCGATGCTATTTTGTTCGGGGAAAATTTCCTGTCAAACAACGGGGAACTAGCTTGCATCTGCGCGAGCGTTTCCTTAATCAACCAGAAATTTATTTACTAGGTATACAAATTAGCGTACGACGAAGGAAAAAACGAAGGAAGTAAAGGAAATGGAGTCACCCCCTACGAGGTGTTCGATGTTATTTCGTTTGGAGAAACAGTAGGGACCTTCGTTACATCCGGACGAACAGTTTCCTTAATCAATCAGGAAATTACTAGATACATAAATTAGCATATACATAAGTACGATAATGTCGAAAATGTTATATAACAGAGCCATTAAAACTTTTTGCATGGATAATCATCGCGATGATGCCAATTTTAGCGCTTGCAAATCGTGCGCATGAGAGCGTCTGATCGAAATCTGAGGATGATGAGAGGACGGTAATTGATCATCGTTATCGTTAATTAGGTCGGCACGGTTCAATTTCGTTTCGTACGAAATACTTGAACGAGGGAACTGTTTCGCGTCTCGCGTTCCGAGGTTCACTTTTTATTTGGTCACAGTTTCTGCGATTTTTCCTTAAGCCCCGTGTACTTTCGCGAGAGGGTTCGATCGGAATTCGCGATCGACAGTGCACCGTGCGCGGGATCGGACGGCGAGATCGTTAATTAGCTTACTGAAACCGCTGATATCCGTTTAATCGCGGTTCGGGGGGAACTTTTCCTCGCAAAAGTGGCTGGCTATTGCGTGCGCGTCTATGTAAATTATGCGCGCACTTAGACCTCTGGCGATAATGCAAATGGGGGCATGCTTGCCTTGCCAATGCCGGAATTCAGTAGCCGTAATAGTTCCACGGATTATCGCGAATGCATCCTCGGGGCTAAACTCCGTGCCTATCCTGAATCGAGCCCTGTTATATTTCCTGGCTAACGTTACTGACTTTGGGTACGCGTTACGATAACGTTAACCTATTTCCATCGAAATCGTTATTTTGCTCACCAGAAGATTGCCTGCCGTGCAACCGCGCCGTGATTACGACGTTTACCATGATTCCTCGTGTTTAGCGCAATTTACAAATCACACACGGATCTCTGATCGTGTACACAATCCTGTTTGTATATTTTCCGCAACACTATCGTTAGAGCATTCCTTTCGCCAATAACGGTTGCTGATAAATAGGCGCCGGAGCCTAGCCCCTCGCTCTTGTCAACGTCCGTCAACAGGCAACGATATTTATGAAACCCACGGCGGAATTTTCATTATCCAAGCGCCCGCTGTACAAGCGGACACGTAGACACGCAAACATCGATGGTTAACGTGTAACGGAGATTCCACGGTGGCGATGCCGACAAAAGTTTCGTGCAACAATACTCGCGGACGAGCCCTGAAATTTTAAGCACGCGCGCACGCCTAACCGTGGAGTTAAACGAGCAGAAAAAAAAGAAATGATCCAGGTATATAAATGGGGGACGCGGCGAGGCAGGTGTTCGGAATAGCATTGGAATCCCTTGTTCCTTCGTAAAGATCGCCCTTATCCAGCTATGGCCTAATTCGTGACCGGTGTGTTATGTACTTTAGAGAACGACGCTGCCAAGCATCGTTAATGCGGTAAATTATTGTATCGGCGACGCGGCACGCGAGCTCCAATTTCCATCGAAACTCTTTCCGTGGGCTCACGAAAAACGGGTTACACTGATAACGTTTCGACGGTGATAAAACTTATCACGGAATTATCCGCGCATCGATCAATCTCTGGTGCTTCAATGCCAGCTACCAGTTTCGGCCTAGTTTCGTCCCTCTTTTTTTTCAATTAAGGATGTCCATCGAAGGAATCGGGCGATTCGATGTAACGACACTCACGCGACAGTTAATTTCCGTGTTTCGTGGCGAGAGATTAAATTGAATTACGGACTCTGGGTTTGGTGTAATTACTGTCGCGAAGATTGGAGCTCCACACGAAACAGTGTAATTATTAGGACTTCGCACTGATGGCTTAGAAATCTACCGTTGGATAGATGCAATTAATAATAAAGTACAACGAAGGCTTTCTTAAATTAATAGAGAATAGTGTCCGATATCAGAAGGCAATCTTTGCTGAACTTGATTAACGGTGAAAGGGTCGTTTTCTGCATACGCGTGTACTCAACGACTCCAGTCGCGTGTTTACTGTTCAACTTCGACACGATTGAGTATACGACAACGAAAGCGGTTTTAATTCACCGCTGACATAATTTTCCCTGACCCAGAAACAGCTAAAATATTCAATGTGCTAGCGACCCTCTTCGTGCCTCCGTGCCACCATTTTCCAGGCGTTCCTTTCCGAGGCATGCTTGAAATATTTAATTGCAGTCGACATATAAATCTCCCATCTTTTTTTTTTCCACCCGCGCGTGGAAGCGCACGGTCAATTCCTTCCAACGATAAAGTTGTACATCCCGCGATAGAGAAAAAAGTTCGATGATCCACGACAGCGGGACGGTAAGAAAAAAACCAAGTGTCAGATAAAAGCGAAACCGATAAAAGGCAGCATCAAAGAAAGACATCAAAGACGACCTGCCTCGCGTGATCCACCGTCGCGGTCGTAACCCAGGCGTTTCGCGAATCATACGTTGGCCAGGCTCTTGGCCGAGTCTGGTCGTCACCCAGTGTGTGCCAAAGTTACACACGCATCTTGAATCGTTTCCTAGTATCACGTGGCGCGGCCAAGTAAGCACGTGCGTACACGCGGTGTACGTGCACGCGTACGAGCCCCGAGAGACCGCTGCTCTGTATTCGTCCGGTGATCCATCGTCTACGCCTGAAAATTCATCTACGCGTTCCCGTGGCTAGAGGAAGAAGGAGGAACGAGCCGAGGAAGGAGGGGTTGGTAGAACAAGACGAAGAAGAAACAGCACGACGACGGAATGCCGCGGCCAGTTCAACGCCCTGGGTGTCTTCGTCTTCCCGTGATCCCAATGCACCGCATCCTCCTGCCCGTTGCATGTTGCACCGCCGTCCCCTCGGAAATAATGGCCGCGCTGTCGCTAAACCCGACCGCCAGTGTCCACCGAATTCTCCAGCTACGTGGAGACGTGGCACGAGCAATCCGGGCAACGATGTCGAGTGCCAACGGTCGTTGATGATTTATGGCAATCACATCGCGTGGCTACGCGCGCTATCGAGACCATTGTCAAGCATTCCGCGATGCGTTTTATTAAGGAAATTTGTAATTCGATGAGAGCCTTCGATTATACGCAAGCTGAATAGCGTAAGAGGACCTCGGGGTACGTTGGTTCCCACCATTCTGTGGTCCCACATAAAATTTTCGGCTGGAGCATCAGAACCATCGCCTACCCTCATCGACGTAATTGGTTTCGACCGTGGAAGCGAAAAATCACGATTCGTTAATCGAAAGTTGAAGACACAAATCTGACTCCTCCGAGAGGCTACGCGTTTGCTCACAAAAGGAAATACCAGCCCGCACACGCCAATTTTTATGAGGGACGGTTCTCTGAAAAGTCACATGAGTTTCGTCGAGATCGGTGTGCGGGTTCGATACGTACCCTCGTCGGTCAAACAATATCCTCGCGAGAAATCTTTGGCAGAAAGGAACGACGAAGATGAACAATGGGCAAGAGAAATGTTCAATATCCGTTTCCCACCGGAACGTGCAACGGTGCGTTTCTAGAAAGGCTACGGCATGCCTATTCCGACTGGAACTATGGGAGGTCGATGCCGTTTCAAAGTGACGCCTAGTTACGACACAACTCGTGACAAAGTTTAATGAATCGAGAGCGCGGAGCGCGTTATTCGCGAGGCAATTCGATAGCCCGTTAGAGGGGTGGTCGCGTACATCATAATAATTATACACGGCCACCCGTTCGATCCGTGCTCACGTTTGTAAACCTGCGAAATATAACGGGCCCGGATAGCGCCGCGTAGAGAACGAGAATACTGATGTGTAAAATTTGAATAATTATCGGCGGGAGATTCGTTCGAACCGCTTCGACACGTTGCCCCTAACATAATAAGCGGCGGGGCTCGCGCGAAATTATGGCGCGCTAATTTTAATACTCGTAACCGATGGCGGATTTACAATTCAAAGTTACGCGCTCATATCGTGCGACATTCAAATCACGAAGACGCTTTAGCGCAGCTGGTGACAGTGATTCCTGTTCGATCTTCACGGTCGTAATACGCTTTAACGAGGGTTCAAGTAAAAACACGGAACTGGACGGCTTTTCTTTTTTTTTTTGGTTGGACGTCGCCCATTTAGGGACGCCCTTTGTACACGAGGGAATGAGTTGTCTCCTGATTTTATCGCGGTTTACGATCTTTATAGTCGGGCACAATGGCGAGAAGAATTTAATGCTAAGGGCTTGAAAAGCCACAAGAGAGGGAAGGATGATGAATTATTGAATGCCGCCGCGAAAGTGTAAATTCGAGAGGGCGAGACGCGTTCCTGGCTCGATGACAATGCAGCCAGCTGTGGCTTTAAAAATCCTCAGCCGTAGAGGAGCGAGCGTGCATTCTTCCGAGCAGGTGTCCCAGCAGGTTAAAACGTAGTACCTGAGCCTCTATCCACCGGTAGAACGGTCCGTTAGCCGCGCACCCCCTGGTCTAATTAATTGCTGTTCACCGATCACAACACTTTGAGAGCTTCTAGTGTTCTACGATACACGGTACTACAAATCTGCCTGTCGAGGGCGACATAAATCTTGTCTACACGTTTCCTCGATTAAAGCTGCTGCTGTTTCTTTGTCGCCACCGCTTTCGATGTTGAGTAATGTTGGCTTGGTTAGTTCTGATATTCCGTGTATCAGTTTTTTCCTTTTCGAGGATACTTAGAGATATAATTTCGGGAATTCGGAATATTAATCGAGATAACTAAGCCAAACAGAATAAAATATTGCTGATACCAATTAAAAATGTTTCCCGATAAGTTGTCGATCGTACTTACTATCAACATTAAATAATCTTTTGGGTTATCTTGTTTGATATATGATTAAAGAATATTTTGAAATCGTCGGGTCTAATATTCAGCTCATTTCCTCGATTCCGTAAAAGTAGACTGTGATCCTCTATGGGATTATCATTTAATGACCGAGATATATATACGGAAACATTTCTAAGGAAGAGTGCTGAAAGAATCTCACGCAGCTGCATTATTAAACAAATTCCTGAAAACTGTGGGTCAGAAACTCGTGGAATGACCGAATAACTTTCATTCCGTCGTTGCGAACGACGTGTGAAACGTGTCTAAAAATCCGCATGGCGCGACGGTATCTATGTAGAGCGTACTACCAGCGAACATTTCACCATTTAGCCCAATAGCTGCCGACGAAACGTGCATACGCGTACAACGATAATGAAAACGGCCAGCGAAAATGTGGGTAATTAAAGTCCAAGTACGAGGCGACCGCTTCCCAAGTGACACCGTTCTTTTACTGCTGTCGCGACCTCGTTTTGCATCTATGTGCCAGCGCGGTGAAAACAGTTGATCGCAAAAATGCCTCGAACGTTGTACCCTCGATCGGATTCCAATCGCGTGCCATCGAGCCTACAAAGGAAATTCCACCGCCCAAGAAACAGGAAACCGTCTCGCGGGCCGGATTAACTGGCAAACTCGTCTCTCTGAGCCGAGCATTCATCCCTCGAAAGATAATTAGTCTCATTCCCTCCGCCCTATCCGGCGTCGCGACACTGATAATAAATCCCCCCCGAAAGCATGTGAGTAAACGAAACGACTGCTTGTCAACGGACGTAGGTGATGTAGGTCCTTTGCTTGGGTCTGTTTTAACGATTACAGCCGCAGCGAAAACACCCATAGACGGGGGCCCACGGTTCGCTGTGAAAAGTCTACAAACAATCTGTGTCGGGCACGGGGTTCAAGAGAGGGTTTCTGGTCCCTGCTCGCGTGTATAACCTCGTGTCTCACGGACGCTATTCCGGGCCTGTTAAAAGTGGCAGTTTACAAAAGTTTCCGGCGCCCACCTCGCGCGTTGCCGCCATAAAGATAACGAGTGGAAGGTGGCGGAGATATGACGCACGGGAACGAAATGCGTCCGATATTGTTGGATACAGTGGATAACACTGGTCCCAACAGGAATCCCGACAGGTACAACGAAATCGGACTAATGCGGCTGTCGATAGGCAGCACCTTCTCTTGCACTTTCGATGCATCTCGCGTCGGATAACGGTGCCGCGTGAGCCTCGATAGCGGGAGGACCCGCGCGCTGTAAGTATGTCCCGAGTAAAATATTCGTGGGGAGATATATTCCACAAACGATGCCGAATATACGAACCCGTTGTTAGGTTCGGAACGGCCACTTAGAACGCGAAAGTGTTGGTTACATTTTACTCGCGGTCGTGTACACTCGATAAGATCTGCCGTCGCATTCCGTCCATCTATTGTTGCGTCGCGTCATTTGTTAAACGTTACTGTACGACAGAGGAACGGAACGGAACGGAGCGAGTAACAGAACGCCAGGAGAAGGCGCGAAGGAACCCAGAGTCGAGCTGTGTCGGGCTCACGATCTACATCGTCATCGAGATAACGATATACTCCATCGAGAGCATACTATGGGCCGTACTTGCACACGTCTCGACGAGTGAAAGTACGATGCTGCCGCCCTGGGGCCTTAAGGCGAATTTCTACGGCACGTTTTGGTTGAACAAAATCGAAAGGGAGTACCGTGTGAATCGTACCATCGGACGTTACAACAGAAAACATAACCGTACACAATTTAAGTTGCCTATTAACACACCACTTGAATACTCGTACAAGCGATGGTCAAGAATAATCGACTCATTATTCGACAAAATGGCACAGTCTAAGAGATCTTCGATGTTGTTCAACACCAAGGTGAACCGCGTAATTTCGCCTTAATCGAGCGTCTCTCCGCTCGGATCGGAGCAAGCCTTTTAAATTCGCCACCCTTTAAACTCGCTCGGGAGAATGGAGTTTCGTTGTATTCCGTGGATCCGCGTTGCCAGGTTATCACGACCGACAACCTGGATAGACGCCGCTCCTATTCCGAACGGCGGTCGATTTACGATGGAAGAAAAGTTTTGATAAGTCGCGAAGGGGCGCGCGTCCCTCGTGTGTGCACAATTCCCGTCTCGCGCCACGGTAATCTCGAGACGCCAATAGGATTGAAACGGCGCTGCATATTCATAATGCCTCATCCTCGAGAGCACGTGGCGGTAAAAGCACTTCAGATGGGGCCGGCAAATGCGCATCCAACCTGTATCGTAATGCACCGACCGCGCGGGGTGAACAAGGCGGTTCGAACAAAGAGAAAAACGTCTGGGAAGATATCCTGTCGGAATACCATGGAGGGATCTCCCTTCATTTGTCCGCGCCTACTACGCCCCGCCAACGTTCACGAAGGAAGGCTTTAAGACGGTTTTTATCTGGCCAGTGATTACACCGCCAGTGGGCACGGATTTCGAAACCTTTCGCGCCACGGTTACTATCGCCTTTTCGACAGGTACATTCTTGTCTGGTTAGACGGGTTAGGTTTTAACCTTCGCTGATAGCTACTGAAAAGCGTGGCAATACGAAGACACCTGATAATTAGCCCTCTAATGTCGCAGACCTGCTAGACGGCATTTTCAAGATGAGTCAGAGTTCACAGCTCTAACTTTATGACTAACGAGAAGATGGTAATTGGTTTCTGTATTAGTTCACATAGATTGGAATAGTTAAAACGTGTTGCGGTATCGCAATTTTAACTCTTTCACAGACGTGATGTAATAAAATGGTCAGTAACGGATTGAAATTAGTCGGTTGCGAAATGTATTAAACGGACATTAAATAAGTGTCGAGAAAACGATGGAAAGGAGCGATTTTTTTGCAGTTCGAGTTACTTCACGCTACCATGCTTGATCATAATGATTCGTTCATGGGAAACGGGATCTAACTGGATACTAATAGTTTAGTTTAAAACTGGCTCGCAAGTACCACAGAAAGCGTGGCTGAAATGAACCGAGGAGCAGTTAGGCGAGAAAATAACGTACCGCGATAACCACTGAAATAAATTCCCCGCCGTCTGCTTTTAATCGCCTTGATAGTTAACTTATTTGCCCCGTTACACTGCTTGTAAATCGATCGCTTGAGAAACCGCTAGAACACAGAGCAAGTCAGTGTTATCCTCTGACAATGACTAGGAAAATTCAATCTCCGCAATTCAAAGATCTTTGTTTGCGATAGCAAAGCTTTTAGTCCTCCGCAAATCTACGTCCAACCTGGAACAGACGATTTTAAAAAACGCGTTCCGGGAATTAAATTTTCATCCCCTGCAGATCAATATAGATACGATATTAATTAAAAATATTTAGTCAAATTATTAACAACTTCCTCCGAGAATTTGCTCGTTAAATCGGTTGCAACGAAATGCCAAACGTGACACACCGCAAAGGGTTAATCGTTACCCCTTATCATTCCTCTGCTCGTAATGGACAATCAACGGAGGGTAGTAATGTATCGATTGCTCGCGCGAACGCTCGGGCAAGCACTCGCGCGGCCAACAAGAACTCGAACCTCGCGCGTGTGTAATCATAGTAATTTTCTGGTGTCGACTAGCCAGCCCTGTCGCGCTCTGGCTTTTTAAACGGCACACCGAGACCGAAGAATCTCTGGATCGCTGCACATGCAACCGGCTGACGTAGCCGCGGCGGCAGCCGGTGCATCGACGAACGGAAAAAAAGGAACGAGAGAGGAAACGTCGGTGAGACGAGGAAGACGGCATCAAGGAAGAAAGAAAGACCATAGGCGAGGTTGCCAAGCCGTGTTTACAAACGCAAAGTTCACCAAAAGGTTCTTATGGTTGAAAAGCGACTTCAATCCGCTTGGTCTCTGATCGTTTGGAATCTGAATGAGGAATAGCCTTCGTTACGTAACCGTGCGTTGCCACTCGTTCGTCATTAATTTGACATCAACTGTACGCAAGAATCTCCGTGTAGAAAATTGCCGACAATTGTTGAAACGCGATGAACGATGCGAATACATAAACTCTTGCCATGGAAAGGTAGATTCTGTTGCCATGAAGAAATCCACGTGACTCATTCGTTAATTATTCCACATCTTAAGTCGATTATATACATATGTATATCGAAGGTTAAATTAATTCAATTCACATTTCCTTTTTCGATACGGAATAACCTGCTGTTGACCATGATTCCTGAAACACCTTGTGTGTATACATATAATATATATTATACGTATAAATATGCAAGTATCATGTATATAACGAAGAAATAATTAAACGCAACGAGATCTTGTCGAGATCATGCACACACAATCAAGCCTACAAACACAGGCACTTGTTACCAGGACTTGTTCAATAGAGCATCGATCTCTCCAAACGCTGGCCGTTATTAACCCCCGCTAAGGTTCAACGGAACATGGCGTGACCGCACGAGCGTTCACCACGGTTAGGGTGTCGCATAATTACCAAATCGTGTCAGCGCGGGTATTTGAAATTTTATCGGATTGCGTACACGATACGCGTGTATTCTCGTGCATGAATCAGGCGTGCCAGAAATACCGTTGAAAGTTCGGCTTACTATTGGACGGCTCTTTGAAAAGTGGGTCGCGTTACCACCGGCTGGCCAGCTCGACGTCCAGGGATTTAATATTCGACGTGTGCGAAATTGTTTCGAAAGTCCGCAGAGGTTGTATCGATGGCTGTTGCGAATCTCGGAAAACAAGGGACTACCTCTCCCGTTTGTGACACGCGAGCAGAGGTTGGCTCGCGACTTTATGACACGAATACCTGGCACTCGCCGCCTCGAGTCACCGTTTTCACGCGATTGCATAAGTGTCGTGTCTTCCGCGGGGATCGAACGAACGCCCCAAAACGAAACTCGCGACTTTCGATTCCCACGAGACTCTCGAGCACAGAACATAATTAGATGGTAGCTATTGGTACACACGTACGCTCCGATAGCAATTGGCTAATGATATCGTGTTACAAACATCATACGCGCGAACAGCCTATTACCTTAATAAAGTTATTAAGTTATACCCGCAATCAAACGCAATTATTGATTGGAGTGCAGAGAGAGAGAGAGAGAGAGAGAGAGAGAGAGAGAGAGAGAGATACTGCACGGTTTTCCAGGAAACCCCTTAAATTTTTCCACCGGACCGTGAACTTTAATCGCGATTCCGATCTCATCGTGAGAAAATCGCTAGAAACATTGGTATCCACGGTTTACCGACAGCTTCTCAGGTATCCGCGACAAATAGTAGCGATTAATTCCAAGGTATCTGGTAAATTCCAACCCAAGATCCTCTGTTAAACAGCTGTTACACAACAAATACATAGAGGCTATTAGGGAAACGCAGCCGCGTATGAGCGAAAGCTAAATCAACAGAGATTCGCTTTCACGGAAGT
Source organism: Xylocopa violacea (assembly GCA_963969225.1). Classification (NCBI taxonomy): domain Eukaryota; kingdom Metazoa; phylum Arthropoda; class Insecta; order Hymenoptera; family Apidae; genus Xylocopa; species Xylocopa violacea. Next base: position 8,814,782 of record CAXAJV010000020.1, on the reverse strand, counting down.
CATATCTTGCCCGCGCCCACATCATCGCGATTAATCTTCCTTTCCCCATATAAAAGTTCACGATGCGGTATAATCTACCGTTTGTTGCTTGCGATGCACCGCGTGCAAGGGTGTGCTATCACATCCAGTCAAGCCCAGTCGTGTAAACATCTTGTACCTGAAATTTCCTAGATCCACGATAATCAAGGTAAACAACGGCGCGACGAGACGAAAACCCCTGTCTGATATCTCGACCTCTCCTCCACCTTTTTCGTCACCGCCGTTTGTACCTTGAAACCAAGTTACAACCAGACGTCTGCGACCATGTCTGTTTAAGGTTGCGCATGTTGCACTTTTTACACGGTCGTAAATTTCGCGGAAAAGATACGCCTCGAGATCGGTCTGCAAGATGCTCGTGACCTCGCCGAGGTGGTCACAATGAGAGCCGTGTCCCTGGACGCGTTTACCTTGTAGAAATGCACACAGGAAAAACGCTGAAACTGTAATGCGTTCACAGATAATCATTTTTATTTGCATGAGATGTTACGTCATGTTGACTTCCGCTATGTACCGGAAGAAGTCCGTATGGTTTTCCAAAGAGCTGTATTGTTCGTGTGAGTCTCTTCTAAATGATCTTTTTTCTATTCATACTGCACTATGGTCATGGTTGATAAAAATTGCTTATCATATCATCAAGTAGATGTTTTTGGTGACGGTATACGAGGCTGCAAGGTATCTCAATAATTACGCTGAATGACACTATTTAAAATTCAGAAGGGTTTGCCAGTCAAGTCGAATTGAAGTGCGTGCATACCGCCAAGAAATATCGCGATTGGAAACATTGGGGACTGTCTGACTTTGGCTCCCCGCGTTACTAGTGCAATTTGACGATATTTGCTGGTTAACTCTTATGCACTATTAGTGAATCACTCGTCCTTGATATCAAATCCTACTATAGAACGCAGCATATTACATGGTAGTGCACACGAGCATTGCGTGGCGTCGCTTCGAAGTTCCTCCGCGACGTTCGAATCTTACGAAATGCTTTCGAAACAGTGTACGCCTTTGTGAAAGTCATGTTTGACGATGTTGCAGCGCAGAATCGTACCGACAGAAAGGATCAGTTAATAAATACGGTGAATGCATAATGGTCTCGACTTTCCTCCTACTCTCCCTCTCTCTTTTCCATTGCATCCTCGACTACCCTCATCGACTTCGTAACTCGGACTCTTAATACCTAGATTAAGGTTGTAGAACGGTTGGTGCTGGTAGTTTTCGACCACCCACAGCCTCTGAATCTCTATTTCTTCAATTTATTCCCGACGCGAGTTTGACGTGAGTCACTCGGGGAAAAGTCGGCCGTGTTCCTGTTCGTTCCATGAAAAAGTGAAGCCCACGCGCTCGTTCACGATGAAAAGCGACGAACGCGTACGAATGGCAGATGTCAGTGACGTATTGTCTGTGTACGCGGATTTAGCGATAGTGGTGAACTCTTCTCCCTTTAACGGAGCCGCAACAGCCAATTTATAGTTAATTAGCGAGAGTGGCAATAACGGCACACAGTGGCGTGTTGTTGCCGCGTCGAAAGGGGAACAGAGCCAGAGAACTGGGCACGAACCGTGTGCGTCAAATCACATGCTAAGGGACAGTCTGATTAAGTGCCAGCCGTGGAATCCTCTTACTCAACCGGTTCATGAATGAGACACGTTTTCTCGATGGAGGTGTTCAGGGGACTGAACCGCGGCGGGAACAAAAAGGGGCGGAACATCTGGTTTTAAATTTCGAGCTTGCGTGAAAGTGCTTTCCGCGTTAGTCTGTTTCCATGAAAGAACCGTTATGATTGCTTTTTTCTGGGTTGGATTTAAAAATCCAGACGAAGAAGAGAATCGCGTTATAATCGAGGCGTGAAGAATCGTACCAGAGAGAGAGAGAGAGAGTGAGAGAGAGAGAGAGAGAGGCATCTATCGCGAGAATAAAAAACGTTCTCGGACGATTCCATTCAACATCATTGAGAAGCACGTGACCTCTCGGCCTTATTGTCTTTGATCGATTGACGTTCCGATAGACGGCATGAATCATTCCTATGTCGTAATAGTACGAACGCAATACGAATATCTTCGATAAGCAAGAACAATGGTGAACGAAAAGTAACATCAACGTAATGATAATATCCGATTCAGGATTCACGCTCGTATACAGAATTTTATATTGATACCAACGCCAGGCGAAACTCATTCATAAAGTCGCTCTCCAATGCTAAATGATTCAAGTGTAACCGTGAAACGCTACTAGACGAGTTCGGAGAGGGAAGCAGAGTGATGCAACCGGTACAGACATGTATGTATCTATATACCAGTCGTCTTGTTTTTATCAGATGATACTCGTTTTATCGATCTCCCCATCCGAGGGCCCGATGAAACGTCTCGCGACTGAATTTCGACACCGTAATATTTCATTCCCTTTGCTACCCCTCTCTACGCGTTGCCTCGAGGAATGCACATCATCATCGTCATCATCATCATCGTCTGGGTAGTTCGACCTAGCCAACCGACTTAGACCTTTCTAATCAAAGCTAGCCGGACCGATGAATTCCACGAGCGTCTATGCTCCCTCCATCGTTTCCTCGTACCTACGCGCAACACGTTTCCCAGCTAACCCCTCGTTAACACAAAAAACCCTTTAGCGAGCCTCCCATGGTGCTGGCTGGGTTCGACGACACCGTAACCGTGAACTGGACAACTAGATGACGGACCTCGAGAGCGTGGAAAATGGTAATATCAGCCTAACCGAGCGGGAAAAACGGGGCCTCGATATTTTACGAGGCTGGCCGGAGCTTCCGCCATTGAAATAATGAACGCGTCTATGGGCGCAATTAGGCGAAATTATACGCGGTGACGCGTGCTCGCTCCCTCCGGGTTGGAAACACGGGACGCGAATAGAGGAAAAGGGAAACCATGCACGATTTTCGCCGAGCACTCGCGAAGCCAACGGTACAAGAGTATATTTATAGACGGCCAGACAGAAAATGGCTCGGAGAAAAGAGAGGGTACGTGTTCCCCGTACTCGGCTGAATTAATAACCGTCGAGGAACCAATGAAAGTGAAAACGGGCGAGCTATGGTAATCGCCGGGGATACGTTCGTTCGCCAACCTACAAATCTATCAAGGACGCGTGTCGATAACTCCGTGCCTCGCTGCTCCGAGTATAACCGATCGGTTACTCGTCTGAAGATTACTCCATTCACTGTTTTCTCTGATTCGTTTCTTTACGACCGTTCGGTTAGTACGTCGAAACCATAATCGTGTGTTCATTGCGAGATACTATTATTAACCACTTGCTCTGGGAATTGATTCACTGATGCGCGTGATCAAGTCGTTCATAATAATTGGATCGAAGCGGAGCTATAAGCAACATCGCTCCGGCTGTAGCCTCGTACGTTATTTCTACTTTTAAGACAAACGACCGTCGACTTGCGGGGCACGTCATGCCCATTCTCGAGACAAATAGCCATCGACGTGCGTAGTACGTCATTCTAGCGCGAGTAGTTGAAGAGAGCTCTCCTAAATGGAGCACAGAACCAGATCGAATTCGATGAAACTGAAACTCTGTCGCAAGCGAGCCATCTGACTCTCGTTCCGCACGATTTAAACGCGCACGAACCCCCTGAAAACGCTTCGACGCCCTCTCAGGATCGAAATATTTACGGTCTTATCGACTTGCCTCTGGAATGGAATAAAAAATGTCCCACGATTGCCACGGCTCTGCCACCTGGGTCTCCGATAAGGCCCTCGAGCGTTCGTAGAATGCTCTAGCAGGAACGGAGAACGTCGTTCGTTCCTCTCCGCCCTGGCGCGTGAAGCCGCGAAGAAAAATCTGGTCGATGCAGTCAGCTTTACTCAGCGAGATGCGGTCGGAGCTTTTTTCTTCCCGACTTTGTAGCACCATGTGCGGGTGCCGTGGAGCCCTGGACCTTGATGGGCTTGGCAACCATGGCAACACCAGGCTACAACGGCAGCGTTGCCGCGAGGTGAACGGACACGTGAATGCAAAACAGCCGTTCAGGGCTTATTGGTCCCTGAACTAGCAACAAACAAATGGACCTGTACAAGGTGGCGCAATGACCAACAGATAAAAAGACCGTCGTTTTTTCCTTTATTTTTCTCTCGTCATCTCTTTCTCTTCCCAACGAAGCACGTCTTAACGCGATGATAAAGCGAACTCGTCTCTTTGATAGCCAAGCCGGCCTTGAACTTAACAACCTTGACCCCAGCGGTATGCCAGAACGGAACGCGGCGTCTGCGTCGCCAAGGAAAAGTCTCCGGCGATGGTGAACCATTTGAAATTTTTAGCAGCCTATCTGTCTAGGATCTAGCAACCTTCGAGGCAAAGGATTTGCAATGCTACCATCGTGGAGACGTCGCACCGCGATACAGTGACGCGGAGAACAGGTTACCGGTTTTCTGAAATACGATCTAGATCGCATCAGACACGATCCTAGCGGAGTTCGTTCAGCTTCGAATCGAGGCATTTAAAGCAAGTTACTATGCAAAGTACGCGTGATACTGTTTGCACACCCGTCTCATCGGTTTCAGACGATTTGCTTGCGACACCATTTTGGCACCGCCTACGGCTGAGGCCGATGAGAACATTGTCCAATTTAAGGCCGTGCCGGACGAGACCTCGATATCCGGTTTTTACCGTCACACCCACTGGGATCTTGAAAACTAACGCGTTCGACTAGTCGGCAGTTGAACAGACCAGTTGACACTGCAATCGTGTAACCTTCATCGTTCGATACTATAGTTTCTCATTGATCCATTAGAAAGATAAAAAACCGATCAAAGAGAATACGAAAGGATTGGAAAGAAAAATCTGCTGAAACGTTTGAAAATCTCCGATGCAAGTACTGTATCTAGAATAATGGTGGAATGTTAGGCTTAAGTTTGTGTGGTTGCTCAATCACTTTTAACGTTGGTGAAAAGCCAACGACTTAGCGTCGCTTGTCAAGAAGCATACGAAAAAAATGACCTAAAAACATGTCTCTAATAATGTATGAGTCACAAGTTATTCACTTATCTATCTAACCCAGGGGTTTTCAGGCTACGACCCAAGAAGATATATGTATCCAAGCGGTTGTTCCACCCTCGCCGCTGCGGTTAAGCGCAGTTGATACACTTCTGCGAACCCAACAGCCTGTAATCTACGGTGTGATCTAAATGCACCGTGCGACAATTAAATGGGAACTTCCCTGTTCCGCATTTAAAAACATGTTAATTTCTCCGCACGAAAACGAAGGGAAATCTATCACCATATTTTTATTCCGAGCTCAATTTTCCTCTATATACCGCGAAAGGAATGACACGAATCAAAATACGTATTTCATAAATATACGTGTCCGTTTGATACACGTTCAAATCGAGAAGCTTTTATTCTATTAGATACGTGTCAGACATCGTCAACAATTATTGGAAAAGTCCGCTTTCGGAGTTTGCGAGCTTGCAACACAATCGAACGGTTCAATAATTGCAAAAATCTTCTCTCTGACCCAATTACACGATCCCGCGCTATTGTCGCGTGGAAAACGGGCGCCGATCTCGATTGTCCGATTAACAGGAGTAATAAAGAAATGATTAATTATAGGATATTATCGGGCGGGGGCAGCGTGGAAATGAAAATAGTGTAACGCAATCACGGCTGATAACAGCACGAAACGAGATGAAAACGTATATTTACTGGCCGTTACGTATTAATTAAACCGCCAGCGCACACTTTAACGGGGCATTGAACGGTTGACTGCTCTTGTCTCCTCGGATAATGCCTGTGTTTATAACGATATTGATTCGTTAGTGGCAATGGGTTACGAGTGACCGATCGGAACGCGAACACACGGAGATAACCACTGTTCCATCGTAATATATCCCTTTCCATGGCAATTAACACTAGTCGCGAGACATGGTTCGCGGCTATGTCTGTCTATGCGTTGGACCGAATTTTCCTTTTAGAGAAGGCGTGATCTATTAAACTTTGGGAACGAGTGGTCGCAGCAGGTGTAGAGATATTCCGAACTCTGTATAAGATTACGTGTTCTTTAGAAATGAATCCAATTACCAACGCTGCGGCGTGTACAGGTATGAATGGAGGCTATGCACCATGGGCGTTTTTTCGAATCCCTCCACAGTGAGCCCATTTCTCAGCCAGTATAATTAATAGTCTCTATCCAGGGACAGTTTCTTGCGACGCAAGGGTTCATTCTATTCCTGAACGACTCTCACGCGTAACGATCGTCGAACAGACCATTAAAAACAGATTTCTCTCGATTTTATAGATATCCTAATCATCGAGAAAAAATTCTTATTTTATTAACTTATATAACGCGGATGTAACGAGCAATGCCAGTATGCAAGTACTGCTGCTCTGCCTAATTAACCAAGGACAGGAATATAAAATTAACCACTCAGAGCGGTAGTGAACCGAGACCGGCTCGTAATTTTAGGGCACATCCACGCGTCGTGACATCATCATCCGAATGCCCGATATTACTTGCTAGCCGTTCCGATTGTACGCGCGTATACATACACAGTGACATCATCGTCTGCGAGGGGTTCGAATGCTCCGGTTTGATCGATGATTACCGAGTTGTCCTTCAAAAATAGATTCATCCTCTCTACGAAGCGAAACGAAATCGTAACACGACACCGATAAACGACGTCCCTGAGGAGCTTCGTCGGAGGCTTCGCCGCAACAAATGAAATCATCCCTCGGAGACCTATCGAAAAATATCCTTCTCCCCTTGCCATTTACGGGAAGTTCGCGGTTGATTGTTGCCGCAACGAGGTTTTACGTATTAAACGGTGTCGTCATACATTCAGAGTACATATACTTGACCCACTTGATCGGCTGTTGCAAGTGAATGAGGATATTCACGCTTAGCAACGGAACGAGGATGTTCACAGTTAAGCTCGGCGGTAAATCTGATAATCCAGGCAAATATCCAGCAATCAAGGTATGCGGGACAATGGGCCGTCTCTAATTTAAAAAGGAGAAAAAAAACACCACGCGATCCCGCAGTTTGAGCGCAGCGTACGTGATGCCCGACGATTTAACGATGACATTTTTATCGCGATGGATCCGTATCGCATGGATTACGAAAGAAACCAAGGTGGAACGAAGATTGTATGCGCATATGCAAGGACATGGTACGAAAGAGCGGAAATGAGGCCAACCGTTTCGTATTAGTAGTTTACGACAATACAGTCGATCGGCATTGCGCGAGGACAGGGTAGCGGCTAACGATGATGGTGGTGGTGGTGGTAGCGGTGGTGACATTCGATGGTGGCTTAACCGGAAACTGTAAATTTTCGTCGGCGAGCAATTCCGATTCCAGCAGACCGCGGGTGAAAATAACATTCCCTCGTCAAAACGGCTGCTCGTCAAGTTTATAGGATGACGTCACTTATCCGCCATCTGTGGGGTACTGTATTTTGTGCGCCTTGCGCTTCTTTTTGCCCGAAATCCTGCTTGCCGTTCTCTCTTGCCTTCTGCCTCGCGTGTTCACCGATCCGTCCGGTTTTATATCCCCTGTTCTCATGCCGCCGCGTTCGACCGAGTCTCTGACTTTTTACCGCGATAGATTCAATTACGAAACCCTTTCCTTCCTTGCACCCCCGCCCCCCCCCACACCTTTTCTAACCACCGTACGCGCGCTTCATACATTTTACATACTTTTTGCAGCAATAATCGCGCAAAAAAAGGTCCCAAGGAAGGACGACGCGGCGCGCAGCCGTTTCTTGTTAATTAACTTGTCAAGAACAGATGGTACGAGACAAAAACGATACCTGGATATTTAACGCACGGATCTTCACGGTACTTAGGGAAAAAAGGGAAACGAATTATGCAAAGCAGCCTCTAATATCAATTTGGAACGTTGAAGACTGCAAGAACGAGGCTGAACAAACGATCGCTTCTTCTAACAACCCCCATTATTTCGGAACGTGGTGAGAAACGAGCATACTTGACCATACCTGACCTTCCTCAATCGCTAAAGGATAATGCAACGCATTCCTTCGCTTTCGATGGAATTTTTCAACGATCCACGCGTAGGCGCGCACATCTACTATGGGACGCGTATACGTGTTTTTCTCTATAACAGTTAGCTTTGAAAATGTTTCCAGCTCTCCTTGGAAAGGTACGAGTTACGCGCGTCTACTTCCGCGATAATAATCACTTTAAATATCCTCCGGTGGATGATTAAGTGAGCTGCAAAAACGTGACGGTTTCGAGGGTACGTGCATTTGACTGTTCAAACAATCTTGACGATCTCTAAAGACGTGATTAATTATACGAAACCAACACTGTTCGATTCGACATTGCACAGAGTTGAAAATCAATCACTGCTTCATGGTCTCTGCAAAGTAATTCATTTAAAGTCCGTGTCTCGCGGGAAAGGACAACATCTACGTGCAACGATCGTGTCAGGTGCAGACAATTTGTAGAAGAAATACAAAAAAATGCAAAAAATAACCAAAAAAACTAAGAAAAAAAGTCGAAAAATATTGGAAAGTGCACGGGTTTATCGTACAAACGATCCCACGTCTTCGCGTTCGATTTGTTAGACGTCACCGAGAATGGAAGAGGAGCAAGCGAGGGTCGAGAACCAGACTGGCTCTCTCTCGACCCGACGAGCAAGAAAACCGTCTCATCGTCTCGCCTAATAACGGTTCTAGCGTCAAAGCAGCCAGCGTTGCTTCGTGATTTCAAAGCCTGCACAGGCCCTGGCTGTGTAGTAATCGAGAAAGCCTGCTAGGGAGAAACAGAGGAGAAAAGACGGCGAGATGAAAGAGTACTGCGGCAGCAATTGCGCGTACGTTTCCAGCAGTTGACCTATTCAACTCTTTATTAGATGCAGCGCCGAATTTCTCTCTGTCCTCTCACCGATGGCCCACCAAATCCAACGCATTTTTTGTATTCTCAAAACAACAACTACATCCTTGAAATTCTATTCTGCCGTTTGTTTGTAGACTTAGTTCTTTGTATCATTTAAATGTTTATCTGTCGTTAAAGTAGGACAGTCTATAATAATTCTGCAATTCTATTTTAAATTTCTGCCCATTAGAATCGATAAACAACAGATAAAGGATTTGTAAAGGCATTGAAAATATTGTATCTTAAAAGCTATTAGAAGTGGAAGTATTAATTATAATATTACTATTGGCAATGAATTGACACTGCGTAAAAAAACGCGAAGAAAAACAGTTTGTTTTTTACCATTTATCAGGCTCAGCCAAGAGATTAGCGTCATTTATGTTCTACTCTATTTAAAAGGGAAATTATGAGGAAACTACTTAAAAAGTTCACAATTTGCTAAGAGATAGCCTTCAATGAGTGCATTTAATCGAGGACATAGACGTTGTCATTGTGGAAAAGATTAGAACGTTTCACGCGAACATTTCAAACAGATCCAAGGTCCCGCCAGTGGTGGCTAAAAGCACGTTAGAAGAAATAACAAGAAAAAGCTATAAAAGAGGGATGTAAACGGTTCTTTAACCTGAAAACAATGAATGTAACACAATGCTTCACGATTACCTCATGCCATGCATATACAAGTACATTTCACAATGCACATATAGGAGGAAAGCATTGATTCCATCTTATGGACGCAAACGCGACGCATGGCCGTCCAATGAGGAGTAATACTACTTAGATGGTTAGCGTCATGCGTTTACATTAGTGAGGCAGGATCGGTGCCTGTTGTCTGTGGAAATCTGGGTTCGCATTGACGCAAAATTTCGCGGGCAAATTCGTTCAATGTAAAATAAATCGTACGGATAATTTATGCCCACGAAACACAATGACTCGGTAACATACAAAGTAAAGTAAAGCCGACAAGCATCGCGCATTTCTACTTGATATATGCGAGGTCTCCGACTGGTCACCGACAGGATGTATCTAGGAAAGCTGTTTTGCGACGAAAAAAACAGACATGCGACGTGACCATTAGACTAATCCAACTAATCCATCAGAAATAAAACCACAGTGTTTTACATATGTCGAGAAGTGTCGCTGAGCTAATTAAAAGCGAAGTAACGACGCTCGTGCCGCAACGAGGCGCGGTATATTTGCGACCTTGATTTATTACAACTGGGAATTTAATTCGAAGCGGTGGAGCTGTTTAACATGCATACGAACCATTAAACGGAAACTCATTAACGCACTACATAAAGTTACTTCAGTGTTACGTTAATGTCAAGGACACGGAAGGTTGTCTCGTTCGTGCCAGTGCTATATGATTAGGAAACTTTATGGTTAACTTGACGTTGCACGACGCTTTCGGGCCTCTCGTCTGTGGTCCAAGTACTCGTTCAAGTGTTTGGAGCACAAGTGGCCTAAAATTGTTCCAATTAATCTACTTTCAGCCGGGAATAACCTTACAGGTCGCTTCAGAGGTAGATTAATGAAGTAAAAAGACGATTACGGTATGACGTAAGAGATGATTAACAAACAGACCGTGGAATATCCTGGTAACATCATACGTACTTCAAAAACCATACCGATGGAAAGCCAAGGCGATTGATGTAAATGCATTAAACGCTAACGCGAGTTCGTGTAACCGAACGGCGATAAGACAAACACGGTATTCATAGATAATTTCATCCGTTAACCCCATTTGATTGGACCATTTATTCTCATCTACGCGAACATGGAACAAGAGACAAAATAGAGTTAGGGACGGGAGTGGTCCGATCGGCGAAGAAGACACCCCAATTAATTGTAATTGTGTTCCCTTGATCGATCTTCGTGGCTCTCGATAACGTCCACACGCCACGATATTCAGTTAACGCCACCGAAGAGGAATGAGTAATTACTATTCCCCCGTCCCCTGTTTCATCCAGTGGCTATCGGAAACAACGATAGAGTATCCGTGTCAACGTTGTAAATATCCCCATCGTCATTTTTCTCCGGTTTTTTCCCTCCTCTTTTTATTCCGTATGATGCATAGGATCTTCGTTTATTCGTATATCGGTTATCGGCTGGCGCGATGCGCCTATCGCTAATTACACGAACTACTTAGTCGCGATATCTTCGCAATAAATCCGGCTCCTTATTATCGTTGGCAGACATTAGGGGACACGAGAAATCGAGAGAAAATCGTTCCGCGAACGCGTCTTCTCGCGGACGATGCTACCGCGACGGTCGTCGCTTCCTCGATAACTTGTCGCGCCCAGTTAAATCCTCAATGAGTCCGTTGCGTTCAAAGAAACGCGCCGTTCAATCGCGCGTGGGTTCGCTCGATTAACGAACGGCCAAGAGAAGAAGAGACCGGCCTCTTCGTACGATCGAGAAAGGGGTGAAACGGAGGAGGGTGGAGGAGAGGACAGGGGATCGATATCGGCGGGAAGGCTTAAACGCTTCTCGTAATTAAAATGAGAACACGACATTTGAATTCTGGTCGAGGCAGAAGCGGTACGGAAATAGAGGAGGAAGAGACGGAGAGACGTATCATTAGTAGTCCGACGACTTCACAGCGGTGACTGGCATTCCTTTCTCTCGCGGTGAAAATCGTGCTGGAACCGAACGGACCCAGTCGGATGCGTCTCTCGCTTCTTTTCCTTGACGCTTCTCCATCTTTTTGCTCCTTTCTTTTTATTTCCCTGCTCTCACATGTGCCCCGAATCGGGTTATAGCCTTGAATGACCCTTTCTTTCGTTTGCGCGAAAGGGAGAAAAAAAAAAACGTTGTAAGGAGTGCGCGGAGTAATATCGAGAGAAACGTTGCTCGTGAACGATTATAATAAATGTGGCGCGGGGCCTTTTGCTCCTTCACAATGTCGATCGAGTAACCCATTCTTCCCGTCGAACTGGTCGCGCGCATAGAAAAGGAGATAGATCATTCGGTGGGCATTGGAACGAACGACTGGGAACGGCCAAAGCTTTTGTACCGGCTGAAGAGTGAATTTGTCAACGTCTGTTTTGTATACCGCAGTTGAAATCCTTCGATGCAAATAGACCAAAGTCGACAAAGGAACATAACGCGCAGGAAAATGGAAAGCACCATGCAGTCCTGCGATAAAGGTTAATAGCCTCCTGCGCGCGTGTCAAGAACACGCAATTATACGATCGAAACTCTGATCTCGATGATAATCGAACGTTGAGCCTTCGTGTAAGTAACCCAGCATTTATTGAATTCAAATAATTACTTTCTTAATCGAAGTAAAAATTGTTTTCAAGTGAACAAAATATTTACTTCACTTTCGTTTACTTAACTGAATCGATATTTATTGACATCGACTGTATCTAATCTTGAATCAAATAAGATATTTGAACAACAAATCATTTATTTGAATTGCGAAATTGAAGTTTCTGAAAAGTAATAGCCATTTTGAAGTAAATATTGGATCCAAAGGATCAGCTTCATCTAACTCGAAGACACAACTATGAATCATTAGCTTCGAATAGATTAATTAAAATAATAAGAAACAAGAGTTCTATAAAAATCACGATATCAGTTCGAGTCACAAAGTCACTGAGTCGAAGAAGATGGAAATGGAATCTGAAACGTAAACTTCGATATCACAAGTAACCAATTTAACCTTTGTCTCGCCTTGGACGCTTGTACGTAATTCCTGGCGATCAATTGCAAAGAGTCGACGATCCATTAGTCCGTATAAGTCACCCAGTCGAACTTGATCTACTACTTTCGAATAACGTCTCGACCATTACTTTCATTCAATTGAACGTGCAATGCGGAAACGAAATTCGTTTCATCACATACTATCGCACATCAGCTTCACGTTTGTCCCTAAATAACCGCACCAAAGTCACCGTCCGTACCACCGGAAACAGCCAATGGATCGTAGCCTCGTTGCTCCGGAACGCAATTTCTATCGCATAAAGAAAAAACTAGTTTACGTTGCGGATATCTAGTTTAATTAATTAAAATACAAACTATCGCGGTCGAGCATATAAATCAGCAGGGGGGAAATATTTGTACAACTTTCGCTGAAGCGACAATCTGGTTCCCGCGCAAAACCAGTCCAGGATCATTTGAACCGATGAGCGTTCGCGCGCCCTTCGAGCAGCGTTAAGATCAAACGAACTGCCGTAAAAAGAAATTGCCAGTTAACGTTGATGGATCACAGTAATACGACGTGGACGCAGTTCTACCTTCATGTTCGATTACCGTTGCGTCGTAATTCGTCCGTTAAGCGATGAGGCCAGGCAGGACCGAGTAGGACTACAGAAGGGTGGCCACTCTATCCGGTCGCACTGTGACCGGAAAACCAAAATAAAACCTCCATCGCTGTTTCGCGTACCATTAGCTAATCCCTATTTATAAGATATTATGTTTGCTCAAGTACACATGTGTATCGTAGGTTCTAGGCTAGAACGAAACGGGCGATGAAAACGAAAGAGAAAAAGAGAAATGATGCGTGAGCCGTTCACATATGTGCAGCACGCGTAAAGCACACGTCGATGGTTGAAACGGCGCGCATGAACGAAAGTATGGCGACTAAAAATACACGAAACGGTCGAGATAAGTTACCGAGCCCTAAACCCGATGGTGTCTGGTGGGCGGTTTATTAATGGACTCGGATTACTAGAAATCAAAATTATCGTGGGCGTTCGCCCGGTGCGGGCGCACGCGGTCGGTCCCCGAAACCGTGGATCGGAGATTCTCACAGCAATTGAGAGGAAAATTCCAAAACTCCTCCTCGATTTCAACCCGATCGATGCAGTTCTCCGCAACGTGAAATTTACCATTCGAACGTGCAACGCGTAATCAGGCGCTACGTCATTCGATAATATTTCGAATAATAAAATAGTGTCGGATAGTATCTTGGTAAATAGGAACGGTCATACATATATGAATATTGTATTACGAAATCTCTCTAAGCTGTCAAAACACTAATCTCTCTACATTTTTCCGATGCGTTCTTACGCAATTTTGCAACAACCGGCGAACGTTATTACGATATTCGCGACATAGTTTATTTGAATGATCCTGATCTCGTTTATCATCCACCCTCTCTCCCTCCGATGCCTGCAAATAAAACGATGCTCGTAAATCCTCTAACGATCGGGACTTTTCAACAGGTTCGTCCTATTAAAATTCCAGGACAACAGCTGGATACAGGATGTTAATGGACCCCGGGACCCGCCTCCCTTTATAGTTCCAACGAATCCGCTTAGAAATGATAATAAATACGGCCGGATTGCTCACTGGCCTTTAGCAACCTGACGTCAGAAGCCTTTTGTACCAAGCCCCGATTCGTGTTCCTGTTAAATTTATATATATGCTAATGGCTCTATCGATAATTGAAATGATCGTACGACGGGGACCGAGGCTTTGGATTTGAGATCGGGAATGGACGGAGCGCGTCCGCGAAAATTCGAACTCGCAGCTATTCAAATTCCGTGGCTGCAAGTATGCACGTACGTTAGACGTGGCATTCGGCGATAAATAAAACAGGAAAGGATTCTAAAGGCTCTGCCTTGGATCGAGGCGAAGAATTACGAGGCACAGATCCACCAGCGCTCGGCCTAAATACGAATTGGGAACACCGAAATCGTGTCTCGGGCTAGGCTACGCTTCTGCTCGGAAATAAACGCGAGATCATCGACATCCGTCAACGTGAACGTTTAGAACAACCGCGTGTTTCTTAAGAGGCGTCACACTGACGTGGACTGCACCAGGCATTAGATTTCTGTAGCTCGGACGACAGGAAATCGAACGACGTATAGAATTCGCGATTAGCCTGGAACAATGGAGACACTCTTTCGTAGATAAAAAAAGATACCTTCGCTGTTATCACGGTACGTACTCAAAATTGTTGTACGAGAAGAATTTGGTTGCGTAATAATGATGGACGTTTCGTAAGGTTGATTATCTGAAATCTTCTGTGGAGCAATGAGTCAAGGGCAACAATAGAACAAGATTCTGATTATGTGATCCGTTATCGATACACGAAAAGCCTGTTCAACGTTCGCTATAGAAGACCCGCGTTCCGTTCTTTCGGCAAGTCGGTAGCCATTTCGTTTCGAGCTTCTAATCACTGATTAATCGTTCGCTAATTTTGCCGCCGAACCGCGGCGTACTTAAACGCGTATTTAACGAGTCGTTTGATAAGATTCTTATGTAAATGTGTAGCGCAAGAATGGTGTTATCGTGGCTCTACTCACGAGTGGGGAAAAGCATGTCGATGCCTCGTACGGAAGGCGACGTTCCTGACGAATTCGTTGCGCAACGCGAAATAGAATCGATCTAATTTTAAACGAAAAACAACGAAACCTTGAATGCATAATTTTAACGCTCGAGACGGCTCGATTTCCTCGTCTAGTCTATCGCTGCAGGAATTGTGCTCGCTCGTAAAACGTCGACGAAAATATTGAAAGCATCGATGAAAAGATAGAGGAGAGATTCTAGGTAAAAAAATTCCTCGTTCGGAACGTGTCCGCGTCTCGGTCTACCGGCTGAAATCACGAAACCTTTTCCCGTGAAAAGAAGGCACGACAATCTGGCGTCAAGGTATCGCGTTTCTCTCAAGCTACGTGAGTGGGCGATGCAGGTATACCGATTAATACTTCTTCGTCTTCTTCAGCTTCCTTGCCGAGTTTTCCTTGAGAAATTCCGAGAAACTCGGAAGATCTCGTTCTCCCTCGAAAGGTGGTGTAGACCAAAAGCGTTTTCTCATGCGGGCTGACCTCTCCTACATGGCACCTCTCTTTCACCCTCCCACTACGAAGTCCCAATAAGGCTCAATTAGTTAATTACTCGGATAAGCCGGGGGATGTACGTGACGTAATCTTTGATAAGTGTTCGTGCGCTACTTGCACGCTCACCAATGGCCCCGTTAATTTCCAATGATCGTGTGCCTTAAGCCATGCGATTAAGTCACCCCGCGAAGTATACAACACGATTTACACGATCTACCCAACTGACCGACATACGAACGTTTCGACCCCTATAAACCACGTACAAGAACACCGAGCTGTTTTCTTTTCGCCTCCTACCTTCGCGACGTTATTGCAGTTCTAAGCAAATAAACTCGAACTCCGTCTCTCTGGCTGAATTACGAAATTACACCTCTCGTTGCGTACACAGGCTGGAATTCGAGAATTACGAAACACGCTTGTTGAAATCAGGAAGAGAGGAGACTGACTTCATCGCGGAGACGTATCACGCTTATAAGATTTGCATTAATTCCACGCTTTCGATTCCATATCGTACGGCCAGAAAAGAGAAACGATTCAAGGGGAGACGACGAGACCTTGCAATGTCTTGTACGTTGTGCAACGGCGGCGTGCTTCATGGCTCGTATGATAACTACATCGTGAAAACACGATTCCTTCTTCTATTCTACGCGTTCACCGTGCACATAGGAAGGGGGAAAAGAACAAAAAATAGGAAACCAAGTACTGGGAACAACGTAGCAAATACGAGCAAAAGAATTGTATAGCACGGCTGCTTTATAATCAGCACATTAGCACACACGGTCATGCATAATGATTGAGTGGTCGAGTGACTAATTTTTCCGTGGAAACGGCTACTATATACTATTGGTCACGATAGTATCCGTTAACTATTCGGACACGATCACCGTAACGTGTACTCGTGCCTGTCTGCACGCGTTTATTCAATTTCCAACTGTTGCTGCCCCGATTCATGACTCGCGATAAAAGGGAAAACCTTAAAACGCCACCGTCGCCGCTAGATTTCCTGACGGAGCAATGTTTACATACGACGATTCTACGGTGTTTTAATACTGTATCAGGGATTGTCGGCGTTTATCTTCGAGACCATTGAACTCCGATTTTATCAGGAAAGGATTTCTACGAAACACGCACTGAGAACGTTCGCTTCGATGCTTGCAGCAAGGGAATAGGGAAAAAAATAGAGAATATCCACGTTACGATATATTACTTTTTGTTTTGCTACTTCCATTACTTTATGAACTCGCACAATATGACCAACACTGCGTCCCGTACTTCCTTTCAACTAAACGTTCCATGCTATATAGAGTCTCTACCATGCCTAACTACCAGCTTAGGAACTGCATCACGTACGAAACGAGTTGGACTATAGGCACGGCATTAAGGTTAAGAAGAAGCCGCTCCTATTATTAAGAAAGAAATGGAACATCCTATGGAAGGGCGTCGGGCCATCTTTTCGACCGGTCCAGTTACCAAAAATCTGTGAATGCCATGCTGGACACGGGGCAACCGTCTCATCCAACCCACGAACCATCTGCCCCCGGTCATTCTCCTACCTGAAACTTCTGTTCACCTGGCGTCCCTACCACCTACCCTCCACACCCCCACCCGCCGTGTTACTTTCGTTTATCTTATTTTCGAACCATTCAGCAGCTTCTCCGCCAACTACTGCCACCGGTTCTTTGTGAACCGAGAGGAGCCTACGCCCCGCGAGATATCGGAGACAAGCACTCCAAGCATACTTTTTCTCAATGGAATTTGCCAACAGCTGGACCATTCCACGAAACCAGTGGATCTCGACCACTTACGCGGAGCAACGCGTCTAATCAGAAGACGTCGGATGGTCGGATTATATTCTGTGGAGGACGACCGTTCTCCGATTTGATTCCAGTGTTAATCGAGCACACCCGTACGAACGAGTTAATCGCTCGTTCCAATGGCACTCGGCCACTACGAGAATCACAAAGTGAACTATGCCGTTCCTACGGTAAACTCGATTTCTCGCGCGTTTCGCCGCGTAAATAAATGCATGCCGATCGAGCGTTAAATACACACGCTCGAACCTACGCCGGAATGCAGTACACGGGGAATGTTAATGAAACAATTAACGAACGTTGCTGGCAAGCGGTTGGCCCTGGAATCGAGGGATAATTCAACGTTACGAATCCCAGACGTACGAAGAAACGATCCACATCATAGCTATTTATCCGAGGTGAATTTATCGCATCGAGTAAACGTATCGAGAACTCTTCTCAATGTTAGTTCGTTAAGCGCGTCGAAATACCAATATTTTGCTACCCTCGGCGTAGAGTCTTCGTTTAAGTGAAAAAAGTTCGAGTTTGTCAGACGTTTCATCGGCCGAGAGATTCGTTTCGAACGTTATATAAGCATCCAATCGAATAAAGTGGAATACATGCTGTTAATATTTGAACAATTTGCACTGTAATATCACGTGCGGCTAAGTAATGCTATTATATTGAAACGATCTTTGTGTATAAAAAAATATGGCTGATGCAAAGGTTCATTTTATTATTTCATCAGCACGCGCGTGCTAATAATTATTGTTCGACGGTCAAATATCGTAAATTATATTCGCGCATAAAGATCGTAGACGTTACCAATTGATAATTTTTCTGCGTGCTAATTTATTTCAATACCACACAGCTGCGTAGGTTGCAAATTAAATTGAACCGTGTGGTGAGTAACGTATGAACGAAATTAAACGGTAAAAGTCTGTTGTGACGCGCCTTGTACATACATTCATTAGATTAAAAGAATTGTGAAGCGAACGTCGGAAAGGACTGAGAGCAAATATTGATGTCCTTAACTCGATGCCCTCTACGCCGTAATTGAAAGTCCGCGTAATTATAGGTTTATCGACGCAACGGGTGTGCTTCCCGCTAAACTAGCGCACGAGGAAGAGTAATTAAGCTTTTTTAAGACACGTAATTGTTCCTTCCGCAGCGAACGATTACTCGACTTGATGCACGTCGATGCAACCCGCAATGGTAGCTATTGTTGCAATTGCTTATACGGAGCGGACGGTGAGGTAACTGTTAGTTAGCTGTGATGCATGCGGAATTATCATGCGAGCGGATTAGATCCTGCGACTTTAAAGTTTCCTAGCACGCTCTCCTCGTCGCCTAGGCTAGCGCGCACACTCGACAAAACTGGCGTTAAATCTAAAATTAATTAACTCCATTGAATGGTTTTGATAGCTGTGGCACACTCGTTGACCACACGGAATAACCCAGAAATGCAGTGGACGACTTTACGATAAAATTGGAGAACACTGGCACCGCTAGATCCAATTGGAATATTTGGTGACGTTCGAAAAGGATCGATCGATTTATCGCGGCGAAAAACGTCGTATTCTTCGCCTCCTTTGGTAACGGTTGCATCAAACTATGAATGAAAGGGAAATAAACTAAAGAAAAGCTCACCGTTCGCAGCAAGAAGTATCACGAATAGACCAACAAATCGTAAGGGATGCATCTTGTCTCGCCTTTGTCTCGGTGGCACTGTCAACAAATGGCACGATCAGCACTGCTTTCGTCGATTCAGTTTTCAAACTTTACTTCGATTCGTGCGATGTACGCTTATTAAAAATTGGACGATGTTTCACCTTTACGAGAGTGTGGTCGTTAAACTGAATTAAGAACCGTACGTATCCACCGATACGAGGTGGATACCGAATACAAACTGAGAACGAACGCGCGTGGTACCCGAAGAGCGGCAGAATCGGGCCCACGGTTTTTTTCTTGCGCTGGCCGGCTGCGCACTAGCCGAACGTACTGTACGGACGCACCTACACGACTGCGATGTTTGCGTGTGTGCGGTCGCAGGGGTTTATAGAAGCGCGCGCTTATATGAAAGCGAGTACGTATCGAATGGCGCAATGTCGTACGAGCACCGAATGAATTCATACATGGTTGTTAAGATATATTAACAAAATCGTGTCCTCTATCTTCGTCCTCCCTGCTACTCGAACTTTTAAAACCAGTTTAAGTCACATCATATATATAACCTTCCTTAATGCATTTTACTTCTTAGTTCGCAAATGGACCTAACTCTTTCCTTAAAATTTCAGGAGGGGGAAACGAACGGATGTTTTAGAAGAAATCATGGTTAAACGTAAATCATTGCGCGCAGGCAGATGAAAGCAGGGATACGTATCGAATATCGAATTTATATGTGTACAGAGTTCCGAGCGCATAAAGTGTAAGCTCACAGGCGCGTACATGCGCGCGCGTGAGATGCATGTATTTGCACATTACTTTCATCGAGCGCTTACCTCTTTCGATTCATCCATTCACTTTGTCATTGTGCATAAGACGAACAGTAAAGAGCATTCACTTCTCCGCGTGCCTTTTTTCCTCTATGCAAATTAAAAAAGGGAGCCAGGTGTTGCGCATATCGACACTTCCGATTACACAGTGTCGATGTACATGTACATGCATCATCTGAAAGAAATGATCACTACGCTAAATTTAGTAATTCGCCTACGTTAGAATTTCCTAAGAAAAAATATGTATTAATTTACCGAGGAAAACCCTCACGTATTGTGGTTACAACAGCGAAATAAAAATACTTTGTAACCGTAAAATGACTTATCAACCAAATGACTCATCCAAAAAATTGCGATGATGTCATTTGAGAACTTTTCTACATATGTATCTTAGCGTGACTAATACGTACATTTTTATTTAAATACATTATATGTTTTATCTTATTCAATATGCATAAATATAAGTTAACTAAAAAATGTAAAATAACTCATTTTTGTAATCGTCTATTGAATTTATTTAATTTGCTAAGAGGAAAAGGTAACAAGTAATTTAAAATTTCTAAGCATATTTTTTTAAGTCTATGTGACAAGAGCTCCATTCATTTTCTTGCTTTAACCACATTTCACATAAAAATCTGAGGAAAGTTTCCGCGATAAAGGAACATTTGAATTTTAAATTGTTGATAATGCGGATAAAAAAATATTTGAATTTTATATCTGTTAGTCGAGCACAAGTCTCACACGCCTCGTTTCCTTTTTCGCGATAGTAAACAAAGCTCTTGTTTTATTTACCTTCTGAAAGTATAACTGTAAGCTTCCTTGATAAGTTTCATTTCGACATTGGCAATATTCATATAAAGTCCTTATCTCTTTTTGTTTTTTATACATTACAACTTACATAATGTATTAAAATTATGTTACGTGTGTGTATACACAAGTTGCAGAGTAACCTGTAAGAAAGGCCTTAAGATCCTAGTACAGCCATCTCACGATGGTATCGTGAAGCTGCGACGTAATTGTTTTATATAATTGCACGCTGTACGAGTTGCCAAGTGTAAGAAAAAATGATGCTTTATTGCTCGCTGCGGAGAAATATTTCTGTCGTGATTGTCAATACGTTAATGCAAACAGAGAAATAGAAGTAAAAAGGATTGTAAGAATTTTCCAGTATAACCGGAACAGCGGATTCTCATTGGTGAAGGGTCGTGTCTGATTGGTTGGTTTCGAAACGCTTCGAAATCCCGCTAAGAAATCCGGATGCCTTGGCGAACGCAAAGGGACAAAGGACGCTGTCGCACGCAAGCAGATAGACGCCATGTTCATTTGTCAACGGACGTCAAGGTGTGATCATCGGAAGGAGCGAGGTTGCCTCAGAGAAGTAAAGGGATATTAAGTGCTTATTGTCGAGTAATTCGTACAAGTTAACGTGTATTTAAAACGATTTAACGATATGGCCTCTTCAGAATCGCGGAAACGAAAACTGGAAGAATACGAAATGCAGCTGTTTAGCTTCCATTCGAGAGTCGTGTATAATACTTGTAAGGCGCCGCCGTGTTGAGTTTCACTTGAATGCTTTTCAGATTTTACGGCATTCTCTTTGTGTTGAGCAGCATATTCTGATCGTTGGACGGGTGCACTCTGGTATCATGTGGATTTGATCATGACTAGAGTCACACTCGTCCATTGCTTGGAATACTTTCACCGGCCCAAACGGACGAAGTTAATCACAGACTAACGCTTCGCTTTTTCTCTTCTCATCTCTTCCTTTCTTTCTTTTCTCTTCTCTTACGCTACAAATTGAAAGAGCAAGCAAATAAAAATTGTCCTTGAACCAACATATGTATCGAATTGCACTTGCATTTTCTTGTTTTGTTTTCTTGTGGCTGTTTTATTGAGATGCCTGAAAATAAACTGAAAAAAAGTATATATATATATATATATATATATATATATGTGTGTATATATAAATATAAAAAATTAAATACAAGTAATCATGTCTCTAACAGACATTCCAATTCACTTTTCAAGTAAAGACTTACTTTACTAACGTTTTATTAAATTTGAAATATATGATTTAATAATGGAACAAGAATAAAGTATAATCAGATGTACAACAGTAAAAGCTACATAAGGGTTCTTTCTAATTTTTATATAGTGGAAAATATTGTGGGTGAAAGGATTCATAGCACAATTAAAAAGTTATGCGAAACAATTGAAAAGACTTACAAATTAAATTCTGACAATGTAGCCATACTTAAGAAAAATCAAAAGCAATTAGAAAAAGCCTATTGTAAAGGAGCAAGACCACATTTAGAAAATATTAAGGTAATTACATTGGTTTGTAATGTAAACAAAGAGACAATAAATATCGTTTTATTATATTTGAGAAACCATTTTGTTTAGAATGTTGTTGATAAATACATTACGGTGCCTAGCAATGTTTTATTGGAAGAGGATAAATATCAAAGGACACAGTATAGTGACACAGAGTTTGAAAATATAAAACAAAGATTAGAAGACTTACAACAAAGAGCAAAGAAAGTATGTATCTGTAATTACTTTTAATCATTGATTTGAAGTAATTTGATAAAAAGCAACATAAATCTCTAATTTTATATAAAATTATAGGCTACTATTTTAAACTACGTATTGCAAGAGGAGTTAGAAGTTTTAGAACAATTTCCTATTATTGAAGAAAGTGTTGATAAAATGTGTAATACGATAAAAAATGGATCAAAATGTTCCGATATAAATGAAAAGATATATCAATTAGTGGATGATTATAAATCATTTTCTGCAAATCTATTTGATGCAACACAAAAAACAGAAAAGATAAAGTACAATACAGTAGATAATATGAAGTGTAGAGATTTTGATTTAAGTACATTATAAAGTAAAGAAATGAAGAATTGGTTATTTCATAATTTAGAAAAAAATTCTATTTATTCAAAAGTACTTCTTTGGACAATATATAAATACATGTACTGACATTCTGTGAATGTTAAACGTTACTCATATATTTTATACTTTTTAAAATGTTTCTTACAAATAAGATAATTGTATATAAAAATGTATTTTTACAATTTTAGTACATGTGTCTCCAACACATAAACATACATATGATACAGAATCTTAAAATATCTGCAATCATAAAATTCTTAGAACAGCACTTGAACAAACACCTAACAAAAAGATGCGACCCTTACTTTTATATTGAAACAAGTTATTTACCTTGTATACATTATTTTCATTTTATGTATTCGTTACACTTAATGTGAAACTATACTTAAAAATTCAAAATGCAAATATCTGAACAGTGTAAACTCTGACAGTTTAGAAGATGAATTAACTAAAGCATGATAAATTAATACATGTTCAAATGAAAAAGAGAATTTATTACAGAAAGAATATAACACAACATAAAATAAAATCGTCAGCTGTGGAATAAGATCTCCCGCCATTTTCGATGATGCTGTTATATCTTAAATCATTAAAGTTTAAATAATAAAAGCGTATGAAATGATGAAAAATGCAGAAAAATTTAATAATTATAGATATGCGATTAATCTGCCGTTGACTCGTTTCACTTCCATCGTAAGGTCACTTACACGGCTCCCTTCTCCCTAGGTACACGAAGAGGGGGTATGGTACACCGACCAGCAACCCACAGTTAGGCCTCTTTCACATAAGCAACGGGAGCTTATACACGCTTGCCAAGACAGGAATCTTTTTTGTGTCCACTGTGGGTTCTTACGTGCCCGTATAAACTGGCATTCCCGGTTTCAACGTAGCTTCTTCTTTTCTGCTTGCCTTGGTACTCGGGTATTCAGTTCCCGTGCGTTTATGTGGAGGAGACCTTAGCGTACACTAAAGCGAAACCGCTTCCCCGTAAAACTTTGTAGTGGTGGGCCACGTTCCGGTGGGGATGTTTGCTTCGGCGCTTGATAAAAGTCTCAAGCGTTGTTTCGCCCCGTTTTACTGTGTATAGTAAAATAAAATAACGTGTACTATCATAATTCCCCACACTTCTCCCATCAATAAACCATTTGGTTTCAAAGTTAGATTTTAATATTATTATTAAAATTACAAACGTTTTTTCATTAAGAATCTGCTTTAAACGCATTTTTCACTTTCTGGTGGGAAATATTTTATTTATTTTATTTATTTTCTATTATTCTCATGCTGGTTTATGTGTAAAATTATATTATTTAAATAAATATTACAATTTTTATAAAATTTTATTTTTTTAATACCCGTGGCGCCATCTCTCCACAAACTGCTGAAACTGTTCGCGCATAGTTATCGACAGCGAGCTGAACTACTTACCGACTAGTGGCGCCATCTATCCACAAACTGCTGAAACTGTTCGCGCATAGTTATCGACAGCGAGCTGAACTACTTACCGACTAGTGGCGCCATCTATCCACAAAGTGCTGAAACTGTTCGCGCATAGTTATCGACAGCGAGCTGAACTACTTACCGACTAGTGGCGCCATCTATCCACAAAGTGCTGAAACTGCTCGAGCGTAGTTATCGACAGTGAGGTGAACTACTTACCGACTAGTGGCGCCATCTCGCGGAGGAGAGTAGAACTATTTTGCGTTTAGTTTCAACAGTCTCCACAGAGATGGCGCCACTAGTCGGTAAGTAGTTTACTTCGCTGTCGATAACTATGTGCGAACAGTTTGAGCACTTTGTGGAGAGATGGCGCCACGAGGAACAAAAATAAACTATAAAAATAATTAAAATACATATTTATTCCAATAATATAATATATAAAATAGTTGAAAATATTAGAGAACATATCTCACTAGAAATTAAAATAAGGAAACGTATCTTCTATTTTGTAATTATTTTTGTCAACAATTCACAAAGGACAGTGCGATAATTGACTGCAATTGCGACTAATTCTTTTTTCGACAGATTTGCCTGTGTGAATTTTTATATTTACTTTAAAGGGTAAGTTTATTTATATTACCATAGATTTATTAAAAATTCGTACAATTTACAACAATAATATCCAACATAGTAATAATATTATGTCCCAAATAGGATAAGAGAAAGAGAGAGAGAGAGAGAGAGAGAAAGAGAGAGAAAGAGGTACATAAAGGATAAATAGCAACAATCACAATTTAATTAATGCTACTATTTAGTAATATTTATTATGTACATATGTATAATACTCAAAAGAGAGAATATCATGAGGTATATTTTTCTTTTTCGAGATTAAAGGAAAATCGAAAGCACAGAATAAGAACCAACAACTTTATAATACTTCATTTGCATTCCTTATACAATTCTTTGTATATTATCTTTCGAAAATTTGTGTAATTCAATGCAAGTTATAGTTGTCGTTTCTTAAAGTATTATTATAGTAGTGAACAGCATGAAAGATATTTTGAACATTTGAAAATCTCTAGTATTTTCTTTAGTAAAAGATCGATAGCATGAAAGATGAGCCGTAACAGCGAGGTATGCCTGTTCCTCGAATAGCGTGTTGAGCATTCCCTTATAAACGTGTGGGGTTAGAATAAGGATGAAAATACACAAAAAATTTAAGTTCGGCATTCCGTATTAATGAATGTTATTGTCGTATACTTAATACTCGTCGGACCTTGAATCAATTATAAAATTGCCAGGAGCAAAATAACCGAATATTATTAAACATACATTTGCATTTAATTATCTGTACGTTCGGTTTGCAGTTTTCAGCTTTCTGGTTAGTACTGAT
Source organism: Xylocopa violacea (assembly GCA_963969225.1). Taxonomy (NCBI): domain Eukaryota; kingdom Metazoa; phylum Arthropoda; class Insecta; order Hymenoptera; family Apidae; genus Xylocopa; species Xylocopa violacea. The sequence goes on along the minus strand of CAXAJV010000020.1, from coordinate 8,789,077 downwards.
TCCCTTCAGTTTTCGAATGATGAATTAAAAAAGACATTTACCATTGTTATTATATGTGGTAAATAGTTTCGGAACTACTATTTACATAAAATGATTCATTTTTATGAAAGTGAACATTCGCAGAAAATATACATGGTTATCTTATTAATAAATGTTTGTTTTTAATTAATATATTATAGTTAAATGATCAGGATGTCACAACAATTTGTGGGTTGTACAGTTTCTGTAAAGTGTATGGAAGAAATTGGAACTTATCAAGGAGAAATAGTGGATTTAAATAAAGATTGCATTATACTTTCAAAAGCTTTTTGTAACGGAGTACCTCACAGTTCACCTATAGTTGTTTTAAGGTATTGTTTAGCAGAGATACTTTTATAAAGTCTACTGTAATTAACCAGTTTAAGCGAGCTTATCTAAACAAATAAATTTCTTGTTTTTCTAAATATCTAGTGCAAAGGACATATTCAATGTAGAATTTATATCAATTAACGAAACAGAATCCAGTACCAATGATAACAATCAAGCACAGAACAAAATAACTGTAAAAAGACCTATTGCAAAAAGAGCTGGCAGATCTTTCTCGGAAAGTGTTTCATCCACTGTTCAATCTTCATCGTCACAAACACATCCTAATTTAAGAAAAACTGATACCAGTTCTCAGTGCACTATAGAACAGTCTGCAAATGGAAAAGTTCCATTTGGTATAGTTACAAACCTAATGTATTTCTTTCATCAAACGTATATATATATATATAAATTCTAATTAATGTTAATATATATTTTCAGCCGATGCTGCTAATAAACCTGTACAAAAACGATTAAGTCATAGGCAAAGAGCTTTGGAACGCGATGAACACACATTTGGTACTCCAATTGATCAATCTTTGAATCAAGATTTTGATTTTGAAAAAAATTTAGCTTTGTTTGATAAAGAGGTTTGTTTTAGTAAATATAATTTTTGAAAGGGGAAAATGGTAGTTGTGTTAGACTAATATTAAAAACGGTACTCCCTTTTTATAGGCTGTGTGGCAAGAAATAAATTCTCTAAAGCCAGATATCGTAAGGCAATCAGAGAATAATAAAGGTACCAGTGGAAGATACAGGCACGATGAAAATGTTATTGTTTCTGAACCTACAGTTTTTAGACAGATAGTGGTACCTGGAGCTGGTGAAAAAGAATATGTAACAGACAATGGTTTAATAATTCCTAGTATAACTCTTAACCTTCATCGTCAACTAATCGGAGCAGCAGATCGACTAGGAATTAGTTGGGAACGTCGGGTATGTGGAATTAAAAGACTATAAAGTGAATATACAGAGTGCCCCAGCAACAATTTTTGCAGATTAAATTAATTTGAATTGTTAGGTGGAACTTCTTGGTCGTGCTGGCGCAGAAATTATATTACAATTACTGGGTGGTAGTCGTCGACTTAATCCGAACAATGCACATCAATGGCCAACGGTTGTAGCACTTTGCGGACCCCACCGTTCTGGTGCCGCAGGTGTCAACTGTGCCAGGCAATTATCCAGTCACGGTGTCAAGACAATATTATTTGTAGAAAATTCCGAGGATGTTTTCCTTTTACAAGAGTTATCTTTGTATAAACTAACTGGAAACAAGGTAGAAACTAAAGTAAAGAATTTGCCATCGGTAGTTGATTTGATACTTGTTGCGCTTTGCGATGAAAATTCTCCAAAAACGATCGCACCTATAGCGAGGTGGGCAAATAGTAACAGAGCACCTATTTTAGCTATTGAGCCACCAGCTACAGGAACACCTGGCATTCTTAGCAAATTTAGTTTACTTGGGGGATTACCATTGTCTCATAGCGTTGACAATGGCAGATTATATTTATGTAATCTTGCACTGCCAAACAAAGTATATGCAGATGTTGGTATAACATACAGGTCGCCCTTTGGACCGAAATTCGTCATTCCTTTGCATTCCAATAATTCTTAGCAAATTTAAAACAGAAAGGGATGTTGCTTTTAATAAAAAATGTTTTAATTGAAAATAATTTTACTTGTATGCCTTGCTGATATAAATTTATACTTATACCGCGAAAATAATCGAATTTATTTAATAATGAAAATCATGCATAATGCAGCATGTAATGTTATGGAATTTGAAGTGTAGCCTATGTATAAACTGTTGTAATTTGATGTGCAAAGACACATGTAACTGTTCTTTTAAATGTGTAAGCATACAATATGTACATGGAATTAATATAAAAAGGGATAAATATACAGTGTTTGGTTTTGTAAGTTACATGAAAAATTGAATGCTTTTAAATAAATATAATAAATTGAAGTGAAACTATATAGTACATCAATTCTTAAATATTATAAGATATGAGAATTCAATGCTACACGTATTTGGTAAATTTTAAAAAATATGATGTTTCATGTTACGATACGCGTATAATATTCCTTTTACAAAAAATATAATCACATAAAAAATTGTTCACATATATTTATATATACATACATAAATCGTCTCACTTTCATTTATATATTCTGTGGGGACTTATTAATAACGATAATATAGAAATACAAAAGAAAGAAATACTGATGAAGTGAAGTAAATCAGACACAAAAAGTACATTTACTGAAAATTAGAAACAAAATTTTCGTTACTTCAGTTCATGAATATTCGTTTCCGAACAATCTATAATCTTACAAACTAATTTTACAGTAAGCATCAATTAGCTGTAAAAAAGAAATCAACTATATTTTTCATAACTTGGGATATATATTGACATATAAAATTTGTAAAGAACTTGTTTATTAAAATTGTCCATTATTTAAATTTTAAATTATTCTTGAAAATTATATACAAAAGATCATATTAAATTATTCAGGGCACAAAGTAAGTCACAATTGTTATAGCAATTTATGTGTCATTTTAAAAATAGAATTTAATGAAACATTTAATTTTTCAGCTCTTTTAGCCACCATTTATTTTTGTACATTAGGATTTGAAAAATATTTTTATCGCAACGAAAAACGTGCTCGTTTTACCATGCTTGTACCCATTTTTACTGAATAATATACAAGAAATAATAGCGTAAAAATGGTAATTAATTGTAATAAATGTTTGTATATACATAAGATTTATTTTAATCATAGGTAGTTTAAGTAAGTTATTTATATTTTATGTGTAAATAGATATTTATATACTTTGGAAATTAGACTTGACATACAATGACGATAAATTCTATAACCAAAATCAATGTCATTTTTCAAGAATTATTTGGATAAAAAACTTGAAAAATGTAATGTGAAAAACAAGAAAGAGTAGTATATTAAACATACATTGATTAAATCTAGATAAAATAAGTATAGAAAAAAGAAATTTGATATATTACCTAACGATTATGCAAATTCTTATATTTATACTACAGATGGCTAGGGGGGACGACAACCGACGGAACAATTAAGGTTTTAACATTACTAGTACTATGTATTTTTTTAATTTTTTGTAACTATAGTTTAATGAATTTTTACAATAATTCCATTAGTGAAATAATATGTTTCAGTACAATACTAGTTACAATTAATAAACAGATTTCTAATTAAATAATTAACTGACTTTCTCTATCTCTTTTTCTTTCTATCTATCGATCTTTCTTTCTCTCTCTCTCTCTCATTCTTTCTCACTTTATTAATTAGAGACATATACTGTATATTTATTGTCAAATTTTATAAATGCAATTTAAATCAATAGACTGAAACCCATTACAAAAATCTTTCAATACTGCAGTTCAGCTCGAATTAAAATTAAACTTGAATATAAACTTATTAATTGTGTATTCTCTAATAATTCTAATCTATAAAATTGTACTATATCTCAGTATTATCAAGTACAACAATGTAACAATTTATTAGACGTATTATTTAAATCTAGAAAAGTATTTTGGAATTGTTTTTTTTTTAAGTAAATTCGCATTAATTTTCACATATATACAAGACTGATAATAATAATTATTATTAGTTTTGTTATTTTCAATAAAAAGTAAGAGCTGAACCATCATATGATGTTTATATCAGAAAAAGATTTATTTCCACAATTCTAGTGCTTTATATTATATAATGCATTGTAATATCTTAACATAGAATTTAAAACGCAATATTTTTTACTTTTAAAGAATCTTAATTTAGTAATACATAACTGTGGAAACAATTAGGGCCTAATAATTTCTTTTTCTTGTTGTTTATCAGTCACGAGTTCTACATTTAACCATTAAACATTTCGAATACTTATGGAGAGCTACTAGTAATATGAATAATGATGACTTCAGTTACAATTATCTTATTAAAAATAGTTCATACATATAGTATTTACATTCATAACATATCAGTCGTTTCAGAAGAAACAGTGATACATGTATGAGATTTGATCACCTCTCGACTTAACTATTAAGTCTGAATCTGCACCTAATTGAAACATTTAATTAGGCTAGTTCAACTTACACTAAACTAAAAATTGACCTCACGTTGATTAAGGCATTTATATTTAATCTAAATTCATTTCAAAATTTTTATTTCATAAGGTATCTAAAAAAATATAATATTCCTACATTTGTTTCGTAGTGTGTACGAATATCTAAGTTTTATCTTTTATTGTAAATTTTATTTATTTCAAAAATTAGGAAATGACGGTACGTATTCTTTTAGTGCCTAAGACATAATTAGAGTAACACATGTCAGCACCTTGTAGCAATTATAAGGATTCTTACACGTATTCAGCCTCAGTCAAAATATCACTTAAAATACATTACACATTTCTGCATTATTCACCAACTGAATTCTATTTTTATAGTTTGTATGATTTGCAGCTGTACAAGGATAAAAGAGCACGAATGTGTTGATAAAAACTTATATAATGATGCAAAATGTTTACTTTTCATTTGTCAATTACGATAAATAAAAATCGCATAATAATTTAAAAATAATATAGAAAATACAGCTATACACATTAACAATTTTATATCTTATAAATCAGTGTTCAAGTAAATAAGGAGGAAATTACTTGTTGCTGTGTGAATCATTTGTTCATTTTAGATAACAGACCTTCATTATGAATTTTAAAGTTTTATTTAAAATCGAAAAATACTTTTCATAGTATAGTCCTTCTTTTTCAATATGAATTTATACTATATATGTAGTCACTAATGACAAAACGTTTCCTTATTAACGTTTCATCAATAAATATAAACTTCAATGCACAATTGTATTCATTTATTTCTAATTCTGTTGCTCATTTTTCTGCATTAAGTGTCCTGGAAGGAACTATCACTTTTATTAAGAGAAATGCACCATTGACAGTAGAACACTCCACGTGCTATGTTTTTTGTCGCAGTAATAATACCTTCGAAATTAAAATTATTCAATTACAACTGTAAGCATTTGAAGATCGGTTTCTCCAAATCGTAATCAAATATGTAATAGTAAAAAGTCATGCATTTCATTATTAATTGTAGAAGAACATTGTAATCGAATTTGTATTATCTTTTGAATGTGTTTATGCGCCTAATATTTCTGTGTATATACATGTACTTCTTTTTCAGGACTATTTTTCTTTGTATTCTCTCATATTTAACACTATATAGAGCTGTCAGAAAACAATTCGTACAGTAATTATACTATACCTAATACATCTTCGTAGAAAAATACGCCAGCGTTCACTGGCTCTCAGAACGACTCCCTAGGATGCTGGCGTAGGATTAGCCGTCGCTTTCGGTGGTACAGCATTTGTCTGTTTGGCTCGTCTACGTTTATTTAACAACGCATTGTTCGTGTGGTCTAATTGTTTCAGACTGGCCGTATCATAATCTACACGCATCGTAGCTAATGACCGTGTCATTTCTTCCTGAACTTCTGGCCAGAGTTCTTCACCTTCTCGGAGTACACGTCCGGTATGTAAAGGCGTGGGGGGTACTTCTGTGTATTGCTATATGAGAAACAGTCAATTGTACATATTGTTTTTTACAACTATGTAGTACTATCCCCCTTGTGTTAAAACCGTGAATGAAATTTACTTTTTGAATAATAAAGTGAGCTGAATCGTTTTTAATTCCTAACTTTAAGTTAAAGCGATAAAACAATATTTTATACTTGAATTTACGTTTCTAAAGCAAATATTGATATGCCAAAAATTTTGTTCTTGAGAATTATGTGTCCAATTAGTTTCATTTCATATTTGATTATAAACTTTCATAATTTATTGAAAAGCATGTTCATTGCATTAACATAAAGGAGACAATATGTATTGATCACAATGAAACAATGAGTTCTTACAGCTATCCACTTGTTGCGCATAACTTCGTCAATCTGCAGTCTTTGAGCCGGATCTGTACACAGCATACCCTTGATAAGATTTTTTGCCTCCGTACTCACATTCGACCATTCAGGGGCTGGAAATTCATATTGGCCTAATCGAATCCTTCTTTTCATTCCTGGCGAAATTGCTAAACCATGATTACTATAAAAGGGCGGAAAACCACACAATCTGAAAGATATACATATATTCGAAAACTGATATATTATAAAAAGCAAGTTACACAAGCAACGCAAGGTAAAAATAATATTTATGCTTACAATATATACATTATAACTCCAAGTGACCAAATATCACAGCTTTTATCATATTTTTCTGGTCCCAAAACTTCTGGAGCTATACAGAAACAAAAAATATTTGTGTCACCATTTATTCTATATTTATTTCATAAGGAATAAAATTATGGTCTTACCAAAAATAACTTACCAACATAGTATGGTGTGTAACATGGAGTTTGTAACGTATCTTTCGAATGCGTTTCTTTCGCAAAACCGAAATCAGTCAATTTTAGTATTCCGGTATTGTCTAAAAATGATACGTACAATGCATTATTAAATTTATAACAATAAATATTAAAATATTCTTTTATAACCAATTTATGTTTAATACATCAATTCACATACCAGGTTTGGAATATAATAGATTTTCTGGCTTGAGATCCCTGTGTGCAATATTCATATCATGCAGGTGCTTTACAGCAACACAAATTTCATACATTATTTGTGCAGCTTCTAAACCAATTACGCAAAGTAATTAATGTTTATCACACATTTTTACATTAGATACGCTATTTAAAAATAGTATTAATTTATTATACCTCTCTCTGTGAAAGCACCATCCTGCCTATCTTGTATTCTCTCGAACAATTCTCCTCCTTCCATACTAAAAAATCATTAAACGTACATTTAATTAATCCACGTAATAAAATATTTCTCTGCGAATATTTGACAACTTACCATTCCATAACGACCAACAAACATTTATTTCCGCTATAGGTGTTTTCGTATACATCTTTGACTTGCACTATATGCTTGCAATTCGATGCTCTCCAATGCAATTCAACTTCTCTCCGTGCCTTAACGCAATCGTATAGTACCTGTAAGTAAAAAGATGTAATAAAAATTAACAACGAACGTTAAAAGATCCGTGCGTAGGAATTATAAAAATTTCAAGAATATATAATCTCCAGCCTTGAATATATGCGATGACGTAATTGGTTAAGATAAAAATGAATAAAGATGAGAAGTGAACGTCGTAAAGTATTGTACAATTTTTAAAGTAAAAATATACGTAAGTGTACGAGAAGGAACGTAGGAATTTCGTACTGTTCTTCCGGAAGCTGCTTGCGAATACAAACTTAGGCAACTTGTATATACATTCGCTTTAAGAAAGGCTGGTGAATGACCTAAAAACAGCTGACGTCGTCGTTAAATCGATAAAACTTATTGCATTATGCAGCAATTCGCGACCTAACATTCTTGCGCTAAGGTAACAGAGTCTACAATCGATAGTGCATACTTCCATGGAATTTTAAATACTGCGTGATTTTCAATTTATAGTATCAAAATTAAAAAATGTAATTAATACCTGTAAAGTATTACTTTATACAATTTTATGCACGCGAATACATAAAAAAGCATATAGCATACGATTGTGCATAAATTTATGATTTTTAACAACCACATTTGTTGCGTTCATCTTAAATAATTACTTGGTAAGCTGAACAAAAGTACTATTTAATGTTCCAAAACCGCTGTTGACATAGTTTACATACTTGTTACTTAACTAACTCCGATAGGAATTGTTGAAATCTGGTATTTAAATGACATACTATTAGTTTTTATTCCCAATATAAACTGCCAAAAACACGTTGTGTATATACAGTTTGAAATAAAGGAAGGACGGAAAAAATGTTTCACGGCTGAGCGCTGTATTTTTAGAGGAACGAGTACATTGGTCGTTCTAAAAATGTACAAATGCAATTAAAACCAGAGAATCAGGCTCGGAAGAGTCGGAACTGGTTTCAGTTTGCAGTTACAACAAAAAATAGTATTTGCAGTAATGAACAGACAATTCTCTCTTATTAAGCAGAGGCATTCATTTACATCTAAAAATGTTATTATAATAAGCGAAAACCGCGAGTTGTATTACTTTCTTATAAATTAGATTTCATTTTCTTCAAAGCAATGGAAAATTGTCCGATCTGCGTGTGTCTACACATTTGCAATGATTCAACATGCTGCAATTGTTAACGAGCTCCAATTCGCGCAATTTCCCACGATTGTCTTTCACGTTCTCTCTTGAACGATAAATACATTGTTCACGCGTTCCGTAATGTAACGTGCAATCGACGTTTCGTATTATTACGTGATAATGAGATTAGCGCAAAGTGACATATCCATTAGCACAACGAGCATCAAGCGCACAAACGAACTCGTGGAATTACCGTTGGTAGAGTCGTGATCGGATTATGCTCATCAGCCATGCTACTTCACGTAGAAAAGGAAACTCACGACGCAGCTCATTTGTATGTGACGTGAGCACGTGTGAAAATTTCCATTCGAATTATCCTGTTTTTTATTCGTCTAATGCTAATTATGTAAACTATATAATATTTCTACGTAATAACATTTGAAAGAATGATCTGTAAAGCTAATGAAATCGTCTGCAAAACAATTACGACACGCATAAATTAGATTGTCCTCGTTGTTGCCTTGTAAAGACGATATACTTATAGGATACATTCTCTAACTTTATTTAAATACATGGAAAATATGCAGAGAGGCATTAACATTTTAGAACACCATAAAAAAAGATAACGTGCTGCAACTCTAAAGAACAGTCGTAGCGGTCTTTTTATACATTTAAGAGAAACGAGATCTTTTTATATAAAGAATCAGCAACGATATTTCCGTCACTGATTTCTTGTTATTGAGATTCTACTGACGGATCACAGAGATACAGAAAACCTTCTTTCGCCCGTGAACGAAGAGATAAAAATTCAAGTATTCTCAGAATGCTACAGCCAAGGCAAACAAAGAGAAACATAAAACGGTGGCGACAACGAGCTGACTGACTGACTATGCTCGACGCAAGTGGTAGCCAATCAACGAAAAAGCAAATTGGTAACGAGAAAACTGGGTTGGCACCGCCTACCTCTGCCATGTCGTACGCAAATATTATCTTTCTTATAACTGCGAGAAGTTACGGGAGGAAATACGATTCCACAACTTTCTCCAGAAGTATGCCTCCTGGTACTTTTTCTTGAATTGCCAGAATATAATGTACACGTTGATGTTCTGTTTACCATAAAACAGTTTACTATCCCCAACCACCATAGTTCAATAATAACAAGCACTGTCGAAATCATGATAACTATAATCAATGTATGACAAGGACGTTGAACTAACTTTCTCTGTATGTAATTAAAAGAAATTATGGAATCGTATAATAGTGTGCGTCGAAAGTATTCAAAGATCGTTGTACAAAGATAATTACGAACGGTGCTGTCTGAACAATAAAATTATTATCTTTGCTGTCGGTACAGTCTGATTTAAGTGATTTCTCTAACTTATATGGCTCAATTCCAATTATTCGACTTCGGTAATTCAACGCAATAAATTCTACTTCAATTTCATGCTTACTAACTGTTAACTGGAAACAAATCGTTTTATAAAAGTTTTACCTTTTTTCATTTTTAGTATAGAATTTCAAATATACAGAATAATAGATGGTTACATGCGCATGTTCTCTATGTATTATCAACTGGAATTAATTCTGTATCTCCTATCTATAAATGATAACGTCATATGGAAGTGTCCCATACTTTTGTAAAGTACACGCGCGTAACATTTTTATATTACGTAAAATAGTAGAAAACTAAAATTTCGCGACACCTGTAGAGCTTACAGACACCCAACTTATGACAAGAGTGATATTAATTTTTCAATCTTGCACTGGTCGAGGGATCGATACCTTCGATACCGTGAATAATTTGAAAAGAGCATGAGATCATCGGTTCTATATAAATAGTGACATAATTTCGTTTAAACTTATCAAACTATTCTTGTGTCCATTTAGTCAGACATGTATTCCCACGTAAAAGTGTACGTTTACTTTCTCGTCTAGAAGAGAAAGGAATATAAATTATTATTAGATAAATGGGTAAAATAAATTTTAAGTAAAGTATACTAAATTAATAAAAATGATAAACAAAATACGATATAAAAAAGAGCTTCAAGAATTGATTTGCAATTCATTACTTTTAGAAATAATTTAAGCAGTAATAAAATGTATTTTTCTTTTAATTATAATAAAATGTCGCAAATATTATCTAAGAAAAAAGGTAGCTTGCAGTGTCTGTTACATACATGTTATGCGTGGGATATCGTACGATATACATACGTAATCGGTCATTGACATGTATATGCATCTTTAATCAATACTTTTTACAAAATCTATACTTTGATCTAAGTTAAAAGACTACCAAGATATATTCATTTTAACAACTGCATTACTAATTCAAATTTTTTCTAAGTTTTTGCTCTGATTAGGTCTACAACATAAGAAAAGTAATAAAATTATCATGATTTAAATTTCATCACGAAATTCACCAAATATGCTGCCAAGACTTTATAGTTAATATATGTAGCATTCAGACTACAATTCTGTTTAGATGGCAAAACGTGATATGTTCGATTGTCCTATAGATTGAGACACGTACTTTTTCCATGTGTCCAGTTAATAAAACATGATATCTCTCTGTCATGTATTATAAAATTAGGAAAACTACGTATCGTGTTTTACCATCTGACCGTAAAATTATACTTCGTTTTGGGTCTCTTTAGTTTTTCGTAGAATTCTACGCGGAACCACAGGCGAAGAATAACAAATCGACCGCGAAAACGCAGAAAACACCAAAATTTTTCCAAGGTGATATAGAGAAAATAAGAGAGGCAAGCAGGCATCGAGCGGTACACCGCATGGTCGGAATCGTCGAATGGGAAATCACCGGGTATAAATAGAGGATGACTCGCGGTCTGGACTCGCTTGGACATCGTTAGCCGATGATCATACTTTAACACCGCCAACTAGATATCGATACATCTTCGATCGACGGATCCCTCTAATACGCGCGAAGCGTGTACATTTTGCATCGCGGAAGATTCATCGAATTTATCCTTGAACCGTCGTTCTGCATATTCCAAAAATAGGCAAGGGCAGACGCGTCGTGTTACGTTTAAAAGTAATAAAACATACACTTTTACACGACTACTGATAAGAGTCGAAACCTTGCTAAATTACGTTGTTACATTTATCTCGGTCGGTATAATAACGTTCTCTGTATGGTAATATAAAAAGTAATATATATGCCGTTTTTCTATTTACACGTGTCGATTAATCACTGGTACATGCTGCTTTCGTAATCACATGCTCGAACACATCGTTTTATTCTTCGTGCGTGAAATTTCAATTAAGCCTCTCCTGGCTGGTTTCGTCTCGTACCGGTGGAAGAAGGAATAAGAACCAAGAGCTTTGTTAAACGACAATAACGTTTCGCTGTCATTTCCAGGAACAAAGGGAAACGGAAGAACCAATTGTTTCGATTCTTTTTAAGCGATCCTTTTCGTCTGTTCATGTTCTATTAATATTAAATCCGCTAACGCTTGCACTTTGTTGCATATGCACAGACACATTGGGGGGCTTCACAAAACAATTAACGGAAGTTGAATAAATAGAATAAAAATGATCGATTCCACGGAAGAAATCGTTGATCGTTATCTCACCTTGAGCGCATATTTTTCCCTGGTGTTTTTATCATAACACTGAACAACTTTTCCGTTTATTCCAAGACCAAGCACATGATTACTAATCTCGTAGTCGTCGGTGATCGGTGTGACTTTTGGTAAACGGGAGTCACATCTTGTAAGTGTATGTTCCATGGTTTTTCGTTTGGTTTCCACAGCCGAAACCTCCTTCCCTTTCGTCGGCACCGCGATCTCCGTTTCCGCTGCTCGTTTCCGTTTTCCTTTCTTATTCTCCTCGTTCTCCTCGCCGACGGGCCTCTTGCACTTTCTAAAATGGTAATCGATTGTCAGTCACGTTCTCGTCCCGTGAGGGACGAGGGATTCGTCTTTTCTCTCTTTCTTTCTATGTCAAGTAAAAAGATGAATACACCAACAGTATAAGAATACAGAGTAAATTGAAACACTTCATGAGAAATGCGGTAAAATACGGCGACTCGAGTAGCACGTTGATAACAGAAACCTCAGAATGATAACATGTTTCGTACTGTCACTTATGAAGCGCGACGCGCGTATGTCAGTAGTCTGTACAGGTAAAAAAAATATTCTTCAACGAAATACTATTTTATCGCACGCAGGGAACGGCGCCTATTTTATCTTTTAGAATTACCGACGGAACGTGGTTCGTATCTGCTTCAAAGTCAATCCTATATTAAGTAACTACGAGTCACGAGACACTAGACATGACGATACTCGTATGAAAATTACAGGTTACAAATTGTTTTTATAAATTACATGTAAATGGATTTATCGTTGATTAAACGCTACGTGCTTCTTATAATATATTATTGTTTGCATGTGTTATCAATTTGACATCGCCATGTAAACGGTTAATGTGCAATTTTCAATGTATGTAACTCTTTAAAGTTACGTGAAAAGTTACTGAATCTGAAAAAGATTAACATTAGAAGTACTACAATAATTAATTAATTATTGTAAAGGGATCAGATTAATTTACCGTATAGTTTACAACGCATTTAGACGAAATGCATATAGTTGTAAAGCATCGTATGGGCATAGCTTTATCTATTACACAACCACTTTTAATCGATTGAAGTAAAACTGTAGTATATAGTTGAACACGTAGACGGTTGGTGCATTTTGAAATTATCAATAGACTATTCCAATCGAGTGCGTCCAGTGTGTGTAGCTTCTTTGAAGGTGTTGTTAAATAGAATAAAAAGCCAATCGAAATGATTAATCGGTAAATTAAAAAAAAAGTATAAAAATCATGAAACAGTGTTAAAAATCAATTGTTAAAATCTCGTTATATAGAGATGTAAATTTCAATCAATACGAGGTTAAACAGTAATATGCAACAGTTATGATTGCAACGAACAGAAATGTATATACAACAAATGATGAGACATAATGGTTATCATCAAAACGAAGTTGTTCCAATAAATCGTTAACGGCGATACGGTATTATCGTTCCAATAATTTCGAAACATAAGTATCGAAGAAAATTAAAATATAATGTATGATAGAGACCTCCAAAATGTCCACTTGGTTGCCGATTTCGGCATTTGTGTAGCTTTCTAACGGTTCGAGAAGTTTTTAATCGAATCGTTGAACGAAGATAAAAAGCATCGCCTTCCGGGAGAGCCGAAACTCCGAAGAATTCTCAGAGGTAACACAGCCGGTAGCGGTGGGTTATGGATAAAGCTGTGTGAGCTCCGCGTCCTCGAACACAAAATAAGAATTTGTTTCTAATCGTAACTCAAAACTCGATATCCGAAGAATAATCGCACAGAGGAGAGAAGGCCAGCTGAAAACCGAAGATAAAAAAAACTCATGAAACTCATCCTCAATAATGAAACGGTGATGATTGTCGATGAAAAGAAGCGTGCAAAATAAAAGGTCATTATTAAAAAGCAGTATTGCGTGTGTATGTGGAAGGGATATACGCGATGCAGTGTGTTTCACAAATATTAATTAAAATAAGTTGAATCGCACTTTTGTTACTTGCGTAACACGGCAGAGATTCGTAAAATTGCCAGGATAGACACAATGACAGGAACAAAATACAAAGTGACTCGTCAGTGATCTATTTACATAAACTCATGTGCATCGCCAAATTCACCATCTATATTTTATCTGAATTCACTATCTTCACTGATATACTTAAATATGACGTATACAACAAAATGTGCATTAAAGATAAGACATACTGGAATTCGAGAAAAACAGTACAAATCTTTAGTTTTCAATTACAATACTAATTATCTTTATAGTTCAACATACCTAATGAGACGTTTGCTTCTTTAAAATAAATTTCCCGCCATCAAAGTATTGTATAATTTTAAAAACGAACACCACTGTTATAACATTTTATTTCACACTATCATGAGAACACTTAATTATAATTTTTTACGAATTATCCTTGATATACGTCATAACACTGATTCACAATTCGTACCGTTGTGAAGGTGTCAAAAATAATGTTCACAAATATCCGAAACGTAACTTTCCTTCTTTTCGTATCTCACGTAAAAAAAGGCAAAAGTTCCATGGAGGTGTGTCATCCGAGTTCGAAACGATCGAAGCGATTGGGATACCTGTCTACCTGTCGTAGAATAGCCGGTTTTACACAAGTATTAAAATATTCGGTGACGCCGTTGAGAAGTGAATTTTTTTGTCACGAAAAACGCAAGAATAGGAACCTTAACCAAACGCGACTTTTTCTATAACCATACTTTCCGTGCATTCGACCGACCACTACTGAACTCAAGTCCACTGAACGACTCTGACTTTCATACGAGAAACCAATTCACAAACACTAGTAGATACAGCGGGTATGGCGGCAAAGCGCTCTACAAGCAATCTTAGGATGTGACTCACTGCACAGGGACGACTCTACGCTAAAACATTTCAGGTTCCTGCGTCAGCAATATCTCCTCCCCCTCTCTTTTGTTTTACGACTTTCGTCGTGCTTATTTTTTTTTTAAATTTTTTTGTTTTTGAAGCTTACATCAGACACACATACACGCGCGCGCGCACGCGCGTGCGTTCGTGCGCACAGACACGCTCGCGTGCGAATAAATAAATAATTATAATAATAATTTTAAGCTAATAATTATTTATTTATTTTCTTCAATTGGATTATTTTACGGTATACTACAATAATTAAACATATACGTATATACATACATAATTTTTCGACGTAATAAAACTGAAGGGGCAACAATCTTCAGGTCTCTTGCATTTTTATCACTTACAGTATAATTACAAAATTATTATATTTTATATAAATATTTCTTTTTCATACAGGCACATGTTATATTTACATATATGTAGTTTCATCTCAAGATATAATTTTTAACAGTATTGTCTATTATTAAGTATTTCATTACATAAAAATTGTATCACACAAAATAAAATGAATGCCGAAAGGTAATTTTCGATTATGGTTTTTCATTGAACATTATACATAATTTGTAACGCAGTGGATAATAATTTTATGCATTAAAAAAGTTAGTATCACCAATGATGCTATAAAACTAAATTATTACCAATGTTATTATTAGTTCAATGCACCACAGTGCCGTTTTACGAAAAAGATATCATCATTATTAATTAAAATACATAGTATATACTATTGGTATTTCCTAAGAATTACATCAGATTTTAGTCAACATGTATAATTTACATGAATATCTGTAAAAAGAAAACGTATTGTGGTTTAATCTTTGGATTATCGAATTAGAAAGAATACTTATGTTTAACTAAATATTAAGCACTGCTAGAAATATTGTACACACTTATTTAATTACACATTTATGGAAATATTAACCAGCAGAAACTTTCATGAATATTAACAAATGTGAATAGTTTAAAAATACTTAACAATTCGTTTCGGCATAAATTGGAAAAAATACCGATAGTCTAAATATTAATAATATTAAATACACAAGATTATTATTTTTATCCTAAAAATACTAATGTTATTTTACTGTTTCAGAATTATCAACATTACATACAAATAATATATATGCACTTATTATATTCAATATTGTATGAATATAATTACAATTAACAGCAAGATATAAAATGTACATTTAATTAAGTAACGCGTACACACTTATTTTTTCATCTCTTTTGAAATGTGTGTATTGTGTATCATGTACATCATACATGATAAGTATTCTGTGTTCCATAAAAAATATATTTTTATTGTCCCTTTTAAAGTAAATAATACTTGATACATAATGAATTTAATTTATAGAAAGATTGATTTATTTTTCTGGTTGAAAATAAATGAGTACTATTTTCTCTGTCTAATTTTGCACAAATTAATACTATTGCACGTTTGAAATTCCTTTTAAAGAAATGTTAAATAGACAATGCACGTTTTTCTACCTAATCTACAGTGAAACAACCTAGAGATATATCGTATTTGTTTATGATTAATTTCTAGAAAAAATAAGTAAAACATGTGCATATTCCGACACATTTGTAATAAAATTACGACATTCTTGAGACTATTTTTAATTAGAACGAAACATACGGTTCGTTTGTACTAATACTTATGTAGACTTATGTTCGTTTCCTCAATGAAATAATTTATGCTTTGTTTAAAAATACTTTAGTTCTCTGGTTTTCATCAAAACTAAGATAATAGTTTTTTGTCGGACGGAAAATGCAGCGATACTACAGAGCTAAAGAAATACGATAACATTGTTAACGTTTTGATTTTTCTTTAATAATTTCAACGTATACGCAATTAAATGTTTTCTCTTTTTCTACTTGTATAACAACACTGAAAACGTGATAAAAATGGTCACGCTTATAGCTTTCAGTACAACTTTTCAATACTTTCTTTTGTACAAAAATAATTATAATTTGTTAATAAAAAATTTGAATTTTCATAAAGCGAATTTAATTCTTACTAATTCGGTTAAGGGCTACAGTACCTTCGCTAATAATAAATTATAAGTATAGTAATATTGCCCCTCGTGTATTTTACATTGTATGCCAATACAAAACCTTCCAGGTATATATTTTTATTTTCAAATTTGATGCTAAATTTTCTCCTTTTCGTAAATTTTGATCAAACAACAGCTAATGAATGAAACCAATGAATAAATGTATACTAACAGTTATAATAATACCACTTTTTTAAACAACAAATACACCATTTTCCATTGGCATTTATATCGATATCTAGATTTTTCACCAATACAAATATGTATATAATATGGAAAGTTTTGTACAAAAGACAGTGAATTTTTAATAAATAAAAAAAGGTTTAACATCAGAATATTGTAAACTAGACATTATATCTGATTAACAAGTTAAAATACATCTACCCTGAGTTTCAACAGCTCTTTTTAAAGAGAGGCATGTAAGAATTATAGTTCTTTTATGAAAAATAAACATCAACATTGCCTCGTTATAGTTTTCTCTTTTTCACTTTCTCAGTGTATAAAAATATTCAAGGCATTCAACACTAACGTATATGTATATATACATACACCCGTTACGTATATATATATTTTATAGATATCACTTGTTTAGGTCACGACTTACATTGCACAGATAGTAATTGTCACCCCATATGACTTTCAGGTTCAGCTTTGTAATCTTGCATAGTAAGAATATAAGGCACAACACTAGCTACGCTTACCCTACCGATAAGACCTGCAAAGAACAAGTCTTCCAAGACTCTAGGGTTAATTGAACGAAGTGGTGCGAGCCTTAAAAGAAGGCGAGGTAACCTATCGGATCCTACACGTTGTTGCAATTCTGCCCACGCGGCTTCTTGTAAAACTTCAACTTTCTTGCGCCAGACACCGGCTAAAATATTATCTAGAAAATAAAAATATCATTTTAAAAATAAACAACTATAATAGGGATGAATTATTTCTTACTTACCAGCACTGAAAAGCGTTAGCGCTTTAAGGTACGCGTATTCAACAGAATCTACTTGTAATTTATGGAGTGAACTAACACAATCCTGCAGTCTACATATATGTTCAGTGACAGACTTTACTTTACTAGCCGTAATTTTTTCCTGTGCGATACTAGCTTGTAAATGGTTTATTATTGATGTTAGAATACTCGGAAGGGATAGAGTATATGCACATTGTGCAAGGCCTAAAGTAAAGAGTTGTCCCCAGGAACTGCGCACTAACGTTGTTTGGACTTCAGATCTATAAATGTAAATGATTTTATCCAATATTCGTATTCGCGAACCTATCGAATGCCTTTTACTGTTTGTTAACGTACGGTAATGCTTGAAATGCAGGAATTCCCCGTGCCCAATGAACTGACAAAAAAAGTAATCTAGCAGCACTCTCACAAATATAATGTATCGATAAGTACGCAGGAGCCGGACTAGGTGCTCTTAACTCGAATAATGTATGTCTTTCTGAAATTAATTGACCAGTCCACTCTTCTTCTGGCTCACTTGAACCATTAACACTCTGCAACAGAATCAGAAAATATTATGCATATTCTTTTATACTGCAAATATATTATTTAAAATAAGTGAAACATACATCTCCGATAAGTTTAGCCATACTATCCAGTGCATGTGAGATAAGTAAACGTTCCCTTGCTAAAGTTAATGCATCACTGAGGTCACTATCACTACTTTGGTCTTCCACACTGGGACTTTCAGGCTGCTCCCAAGTTGGAGGTGTTTCAGACACGGGTTGTTGCGGTTCTGGTTTGACTCTCGGACTTCTGTTTCCTACTTTTGTACCTGCTGATTCACCTAACATTGGTTTTCTCTCATGCTGAACAGCTGTAATATATTACAGTGCTATGTTGATAATTAAATAAAAAAAAAAAGTCAATGTGTTACTTTCCACATTTTAAATAAACTTACAGTCGCTTCTCATTCCCATTGCAAGACATTTCTGAAGTCTACAATACTGACATCGATTTCTGTGGTGTTTGGTAACTTCACAACTTTTGCTACCTCTACACTGATAGCCTAACTGTTTTCGAATACTACGTTTAAAGAAGCCTTTGCAACCTTCACAACTTATTGCTCCATAATGTCGTCCACTAGCTCTGTCTCCACAAACTACACATAATTCCAATGACAGTCCCAAACCTAAAGTACCCCGAACATCTCTTGCTAATTTTACCTAAAAAACATCGAGATATAAAACAAACGTAAATGAATACAATATAAAAATAAAAAAAATAGAAAAAATTCTACCTCTACATCGACATTATTTAAATGCTCAATTCCAGAGTGCAAGTGAACCATGCCTGCATGAGGTCCCAAATTACGAAAATCTCGTCCAATTTTGTGATCAACTTTATCATCATGCACAATGTCGACATGATTATTTTGATCTCGTTCCATGTCTCTCTAAAAGTATATAGAATAATGAAGAATTAGTAAGAATGTATTTAAAAAATGAATTTGCTATTTCTCATTAAATAAAAATTAATATATTGAAAACGTACCATAGCAGGGTGATGCGCTAAATTATGAAAATTTCTCCCTATATTTTGATCTATTTTATCATCGTGCATATTCTCAATACGATCATTTTGGTCGACATCCATATCTCGCTGAAATAACAACCAAAATTTATTAGTAAATATTCCGGACAATTGGTATACAGTTTTTAACTAAATTAATAATCTTCAAATCACCTCTATTTCAACATCAGTTGCATGGTCCACGCCATGGTGACGAGATAAGTTACGAAAATCCATTCCTGCTTTTCGTTCCTCCTCGTTTTCATTTAAATTCTCGTGATCGCGTTGTTCCCTATGATCTCTGTCCATTTCTCTCTGCAAACAACATCGAATGAAAAATATCTTCGCGTTGGATTATCCACATCAATAAGATTCGTATAACTCGTAAAATATTTCTGCAATGATGTCACGGCATGTATGTTACGTATTTTCTAAACAATCAACAACCAATTACTATATAATGGATATGATAGACTGCAACTTCGCTCAAATTTCGTCAATCATGTCTACAAATACAATGAAGGAAGGGATAACTGAAGCATTTTATTTATAGATCATATTCATAGATCAATATCTTTGCGCTTTTGTTGATATTTGTTTCTCAAGAGAAAAGAACAATATATATATTTACTATCTTACATAATTAAAAAATATATACAATTAAATGAATATCCGTTTCACAATGTTTAGATTATGATGTAACTGAAAGAATGCATCTCTAAAAAATTGCTACGATCATTGCATAACGCACGGATATTAGGAGTATTACAACGAGTAGGGTCGGATAAATCGTGATAGTGTATAGTCTGATTTCATCTAGATAGATAGAACATATCGTTTAAAAGGCCTAAGCATCAGCACGATATAAAAATGAAAACTGGAGCATTTGCCGCCCGCCCCTACCTGCCGCAACCCTTTCCCCCTACCATTTTAAGAAGTGAAAGAGATGGTCCCGAGTTCTTCGGTTCGTAGGTTGCTACGTGGTTAGGCGCATGCCAATACTATAGCCACGCTATACTGGCTGTCATAGAGCGAATGGTCCATTTCCATACACTCGTGATCCGACTTCGTCACCGCTGTCAGTGAAGTAACACGAGAAAACGGCGCCTATACCGTTGCTCCAAAATAGTTTACATTCTCATACCTTGCGTTCGTTATGCATCGTACCGCCAAACCATACTCTCTTCAACCTTTCTAATTACGTTAAACTTTCAACTTAATAGTCGTAGCTACTTTTTACAAGCGTTACATTGTAGAACATAAATTTTCAACAAATACAAACGCGTATACAACAATATCCTTGTGATCAATAATACCATACATATCCGATTTCACGGAAGTGTCATGCTTGAGATTCAACAACGTCAGTCCATTTTGCGATCGAGAATTTCATGATAGTAACATGACACCTGTCGTCTTTTTTTCAAACTCGAGCCATTGACCCGTTTAGACACGTGTCACCATAAACTGTTAAGAAATATTATCGCTAGTGCCTTTATCATTTATGTTTCATAGATCCTATCTACGATGGAATTTCTTTCGTCACAACGGATTGTTCGTAGAACAAGGAACCAATATATACTATTAATGTGTAAAAGGTCAATTCCCAGCAAAAATGTATCCAAAACTATGATTTCGTAGCAAATTCGTTATTTTGATGTTTTATATATGTGCAAAAATTAACATCGTTTCAAATATTATGTGACATCAATTGCATTTCCTTCACACCGACTTTAGAAAACACGCGACGTGTCTTACATTTAAGTTCGAGGACGGTACGCACAATACACTACCTGTTGGGTCGACCTGTATCACCGCATTTGCGTGTGTCGGCGGTGGCGCTCTCACAGGTCACGCACAGTTCTGAAAATATAACGTAGCTAGCCACGCGGTAATACGCGCGGAATATATTCGTATCCCGAGAAAACAACGCTTCAATGAAACCAACGACGAAGTATAGAGAGAACAATACATTCGCGGTATACGAAATCGTTTCACTCGGTTCGGGCGGTCACGCACAAAAACACCACGTCGAAGTTTAAAGGCAACCTTGCGCAGGTGAACGCAGCCAGGCCGTTCGCTGTACTGGCAGGTTGGCAGGTCACTCTCTTGTGTGCCGCCAAGACACACCGGCCAGGTGCATTCTCGCCCCGCTTGCCTGCTTTTCTACCTGAGCGAGAGCATTCGCCGTGGAGGACCGCATAGTGGCCTCTCGCCGAGCGTTACAGGTTATGTCACGTAATACACGCCCGCGATGACTTATCGGTTGAGGCTCGAGGTCGCGACGTCGATCGAGAATAGGTCAAACACGAATGTTAAAATGGCGAAAATGTGTATGTGCTATCTGATATTACTATATATTGGTTTTTCAAGTACAGGTATATTTGAAAAATCGTCTATTACACGCGTAATTCTTTTCTAACGAATAAAATTGAACTCTATGATTATTATCTTGTTCTTTTTTCAAAAATATTGCGTCCATTATAACATGAAACAGATTATAGATGTATCTTATTATTGATGCCAAAGCAAAAAGTAGAAAATATACTATGGCACACAAATTTTAATTCCATATCTTTACTATTCAAAAATATATATTTATATTTTTAAAAATGTAATAAAACAAATTTATTTTTCTTTCAATATACACCTTATGTTTGTCAATAAAAATAGATTCAAATTTTAATAAAAGACCCTAGATAAATACGATAATATAATTTTAATTAAAGCGATATAACGTTTCAATTTATTAAAAATAATAGTATTATTTTTATCGTTTGAATCGGCGTCCTTTAAATATAGTGTATGTATTACGTTGGCTTATAACCTTTCGAATGGTCATTCCAAGTTAGCTAAAGATTTCTTGGAACAGCATCAGTGAAGAAGAATAGTCATTCGAGTGTAATTATTTCTATACGACCGGACTTCACAGGTAAAGGTCGCTCGTGGGTCCGAAGGTTACCTCCTACCTACTTGATCACCGTATCGGCACAGATTTATCTTGTAATCCTACTCGCTGCGTTCAAATTGTATTAGTAATCGCGTATCACTCTATGTTTTTTGTTCGTCGTAATCAATTTTTTGAATATCACGTGCGTCATTGTTTGAAAGAATCTGTAATGACGTCAACAATTTTGTGCTTCGGGATGAAAAATATTGCCACATTTTTTGTAATTTCTGTATAATATAACTACATTTTTTATTTTGGCAACAACATTACGAAATAAACATTGGAAACTTGTTTTCGTTTCCAAAACAGTCTTACATTGTTAATGTTTAAGTCACTTGTATGTATTACAAATGCATATAACATTAACTCTTAAAATGTATTTACAGACAAAGCAAAGAGAAGAGTCGCCAACAAAACAATCTGATTATCAACAGAGTTTCAAGATTTCACGATGGCAATGACAAAAATCATACGATTACTATTTTATCATTAAACAAGTGTAATGTTTCATTTACTAATATTCTATTTAAGAGTAAGGATGCAAATATTTAGCACTATGTAATCTACGAATGAGAATATGCACAGATTGGTACGTTGTGGGCGAGCCAGCGTTCGAGATTTCATGCATCGTTATCGACGAAAGGATAACAAAAAGCCAAATATTTAGAAGTAAGTAACATTCTATGGTGTCTTACCTTTATTATTAACAACGAGGGCAGATTTGACTACACGTCATTTGGACAGTTCATAGCAACAACTAGACTTCGTCAACCATCCGTGGGTTAGAGTTCATAACCTCTTCTAACCTTTACCTTTTCTTTACCCCTTTCCCCCCGTGCCCAACCCCACCGCTTACCTTTATACCCACCCGACATTGCATCTGGTGCCATCGATACGCGGTTGCATACAGATCGACGATTTCAAACCTATATAGTAGAACTTGTACGTCGCGCCAGTTCTTCGGCAAAGTTGAGAACTGCTTGCAGGAAGTATCGCCATGATGGTAAAGGAAGTTGTCGTGTAACTATCGTTTACATTTAAATTTCTTCATACAGTTCTCTATCTAACATAAAAAGACATTAAGTTGGAAAATATAGTTACTGTAATTTAAATTTTAGCAATGTGAAATTAACTCTAACAATTTGGACACATAGATGGCTTAGAAAGTACACTTTTAATATTGCAAAATGTTCTTTATTGCAAATAATTTTTTGCTACATAAATTCATTATACAAGTATCGATAAAGCGTGTCATTAATATTGTCAATATTTATAATAACTTTATTAATGTTATCTATACTGCTACGATTTAATTTTTATTGAAATATTCATCAAATCACTATCAAAGTTTTTATAGATACTTAAAAATATTTGCAGAAAGCCCTGTTTTCTGTTATTCTAAAAAATTTAACATAACCAAAGTATATAGAGTAAGTTTATATTAAACTAATATCAGAGATAACTTACTTTTGTGTATAAAATTGTTTAGTCATTGATACGACGATGATCGTTATGTTCTTTCTTAGTTACAATGCCAGGTACTTTTGTTTCTTATTTAATTTACCTCTATGAAGATCGAATATAAGTGCGCTTGTAACTTTTCAAATTTAAGACATAGTTGAACTTATTAATGGTCACAAATTGTAAGTATTAAATAGGAGAATATATTAATTATTAAGTGCATAACTCTACATACCAGTTAAAAACCATTATAATTCAAGTGAATTTGATAATGCAAATATATTTAGTGTAATAACGTTATCACATATTGATACACATAGTATGTTCTGTAATTATATGCATGAACACTTTCATGAACATTTCAGTACCTTGCACTCAGAATTTTTAGTTGCAAGGAATGTCTTCATTTATAGGTATCATTGTGAATAATTCAAAACAATTTTCCTTTTACTTCCTAAAATTTCATATACATATTAACAATCTAGATTATGCAGCACATATGTGCATAATAAGTTAGAGTAATGATACCTTTAAACGTAATATCACTTCTTATACAATTCAGATAGTAGTAGCAAAGATGAAGATACAGAATTATATGTGTGATTGCATTTTTGATTGTAAATGTAATTTACAATTTTTGCATACGTAACTGGCCACTACTTGCTGTTATAATATTTATACAATATTATACTTCATTTCGCATATGTTTATAGTTCATTACACTCATAAAATGAGTGTAGAAGTGAACAAATTGAAATTACCAGTATTAATTACAAATATTGTATAGGTAATCCCCTTACCTACAAAAATTGATTTTCTTATAGATGTTTATGACTGTTAAAATATCAAGAGAAAGTACCGCCATTAGCAACAAAACTAATCTTAGATTTTAACTTATGTAAACTATAATTGATGCATACACTGAACGTCCAAAGCACCATAATAATTTTACACGCAAATGTCAATCTTGATTGTTCTGTTAATTATTTCAGCAGGTACTGCAAGTTGATCACAAAGATTCTGCATACTCAGTTAAAGGCAGATGTAAGTTATAATAGATTTAAAATTCTTCCTAGGAGTCCTTAAAAATATTTAGCACATAGTATATCCCAAAAAAAAGTTTGCTTTTACCTATAAGTGGGAATATTCAAAGCGATTGGAATATGTTAATCTTGTGTATCGTTATCAGGTCTACATTTGAATTCGAGTAACTTAAATAATTAAACTTACTTTTAAGCTAAAGTGATGTAATAACTCAATGCCCAAATACTTCTTGGCTAGCAAATACAACATAAAGAAAGCCGTCTGCGTCTTGTTCCCTCTGATAAAGTTGTGCCATAGTCATGCTGCCACTTGCCATACTTCTTTGGTTTACTAATAGAAAGAAAGCCTGTGTTGGATGTAGCTGCAGTCTACGTCTGTCAATTATTATTAATGAAAGGTATTATCGATTATTAATTATACATAGAAGGGTTTTTTTAAATAATTCATGTGACATTTAAAAGGATACCTAATAATTTTGATGAATTCTGCCACAGTCAAATAATCAGGCACCAGAAATTTGGACCTGTCCAGCACAGGTAACTGTTTTTCTCCATAATATCTTTCAACAATAATAGGTATTTTATTTGGATGTTGTTGCCTAATTAATTCTACATCAGCAACTCTTTGTGCTAGATTTTTTAAAAGAATTTTTTTTAATTATTCACGCCTTATAAAAAATAATGCAATATCTTTAGCTATATTTTCAGCATATTATATAATTTATTAAAATATTAATAATAAATATATGCACGCGTATGAACAATCAAGCAGAAGTTATTTTTTCATAATCTTGCAATAGTGTATGAGTGAAGTTATCATTAAAATAAAAGTAAACTAAGCTGTAAAAAAACAAATACTTTGCAGTTTCTTCAGTTTTTTATTTTAATTCTAACTATAACAGAATTCTGGTAATACGATAAGAATTATTCTTACCAAATGAACGTCTTTCTTTAAATGACTTCGGTGTTAAATTCATCCTGAATACACTATCTTATTACGACGTATTTAAAGCGATATCAGAGCTATGAGCGTACAAAAGTATTCTTGACGAGTCAAAATAACGCCTGTCGCTGACTGTTTTCAGCTTAGGTTAGTTTCCAAAGACAATAACGATAACATATGTTCCCATTGGTGTGTGCTGCCCTCTTAAAACTTGACGTTGTTTTTTGTTTTTGACCACTTCTTCCTTTTATTGTCTTTTTAAAAATGAATCTTCTTTGTCACGAATTACGCAGTAGACAGATAAGGATTGTATGAAATTTATCATCGTGATATTTATAACGTTTATTATAAAATACAAAGTTTACCCGTATTATAAGGTAACAAATTAAAATAAAAAATTGTACAGTACAAATGATTCATAATTGAATGAACGCAAAATAATATCTAGTTGCATCTCGCGGGATAACTTCAAACTAACACAGAAGAGACGTGCAGCCATCTACAGTAACAATTTAATCTATGTTCTCCCCTTGGCTTCGAAACAGGAATACGTGCGGACATCTGTGCGTGCGGCAAGCATCAACCGTCTGTATACGTGAGAGTGCATGCGTGGGTTTCGCAGCAGGCGTTTCTTTATGAATAGAGAAACGGTGATCCCACTTTGAGTGCTTCGTGAATCGATGAGTGTGAGTTGCTCTGTGAAAATTTGTGCCGGAATTGAGTAAAAAAACATTGGTGTTATCAAATGCAGCCAGAGAGATGCGTATCTGCCGCTCGTCGGAATTGAACGTACAACTTGCTTGATACATGCACGCCAGGCGTCGAGGAAAGGAGAAGGGGCAATAAAAACATCTGTGAACTAAATATATACATATAGAAGAGCCACCGTAGGAATGAGAGACAGTCGCGTCTAGACCACCGTGGAAATCACGATGAAGGGATCTTTACCACCGGAAGCGTCATGTTACGTCGCTTAACCACCGAGGATTCACGAAATATTTTCTTGTGCGGTATCGTTTTTATTCATTTTCGGGGATCGAAAGCCAAATACACGCGATACCGTGCACCAGTCAGCTAGCCTGGTCGTTCATCCGTTTGGCTGGTCGTCTACCCCTTCTAAACCGTCCTGACACAACGTTTTTTAACGGGGGTATAAAAAGAATAAACATGGTGGCGGCGTGAGAGAGACGGTTAGGGGGAGTAAGAAGTGGAAGGAGAGAGAAAGAGAAGTCAGCCAGCCAGTCAGCTAACCAGCCAGCCAGTCAGTGTGCCAGAAGCGACGAACTTCGTTTCGCTTGCTGTCTTTGTCTCGATGAAAGAAAAAAAAAGTCCATCGTTCCTGCACATCCACCCGTTTTATTCTTTTGCATTTATCCGTTTCTACGAGAGAAGAAACCGGCAAGTTTCCACGATTAATGCTCAGAGGACGTTTCGGTTGTAAACAGTTATCAAGGTGCGGCCACGTTCATCGTGTTCGCGGTGTTTGCTTCGATTTTCAAGCGTGCGAGGTCCACGACCGAGCGTGTTGAGAAATTCGTGGCTCGATTTCGGCTTCTAGTGTCTCCCCGAGGGTGATACGATATGTCGTTGTCGGAGAAATTCTACAGGATTCGATGCCGCTGACGACCGACCGTTCGCCTAGATGTTTTTTTGCAAAGAAGACCCGTTTCGAATTGATATAATGTAAACGATCTTAGCGGCGAAGCACGGGGAACACGCTGCCCGACGTAACCCTCCGACGCATGTAAATAGAACATGATCATCCGATTAGACGAATAACTGCCTGAGAAGACTTGATAAGTTGTTCTTTTCTAACAAAAATTCATTACGAAATCGAATTCTGCATTTAAAAACAATTCCAGTGTCGAATCACCGGTGGAAAAGGCATTTGCGATGGATCGGATGACTCTCCATCGATTATGAGAATAAGTATTCAACCAGGATGCATTCGATACATTTGGATCTATTCGAACGAATAGCTTGACTCCGATCGTATGGCTCTCCTCGATAACCGTGAATCATTACGCTCCAAGAAAGGTGAACTTTGTCGAGTGTTTATCGAGCGAAGAACGACGGCGTTGTTATTTCGACAAAGGTTAACATCCATTCTTTCCGTAGTTTTGTTGGTTCGAGAATAGAAAAAAGTTCAATGGAACGAAGTCGTCCGAGCTGGCCGGCCCGGTGCCAATAACCTCCAGTTAGAGAGGTGGTAGACAGTTTTCGCACGATCCGTTTGCCCTCGTGCGCGCGATAGATTATAAAATTAGACGTTCGAAACTTCGCACGAAGGTAAAAGGAGTAGCGCGTCGTTTCCATGCGGTAAAGAAGGTGGAGACACTGGCTGGTGGCAACGAGCAAAGGGTCAAGCGTCGAAGGGAATTGATACAAGTCGGATGAATAATTTCGAGGGGGGTAGACAGCTGTGCGTAGTCGGAAGTGACGTCAGTCGTGTTGGGTTCATAGTTCCTTTTATTTTTCCCGTTCGGAGCGGCGTACAGAGGCCGCGTGCCAAGGGGTGACGACGGAAGCGACGAGAAGAAAAGAAAAACATCGAGCAAGAGAAGAAACACGACGACCACCACCGGTTTTTCGATGAACGATCGTCACTTGCGCTCGCCACAGCGAAAATAATCATCACAATTTCTAGTCTACTGCATTTATAACCGAGAAATCTTTTCTTTTCTCGACCAATATTTTTAGACGATCGATTGCATTTTCAAGCTGCACGTGCGACCGCTTCGTCGCCATCAGGGATCGAAACGTGTATTGATGCGCTTCTAACGAGTTAACGATGCACATTTATCGAACTTGCATCGCCGGTTGTTTGTGTGCTTCGTTTTAGGAGACTTTGTAATTTCAAAGTTTACTAAACAGTAGTCGCACGAAGAGGCCAGGAAGAAAGAACGAGAGAGAGAGAGAGAGAGAGGGAGATCGATAGAAAGGAAAAGAAAGAGCATTTCACTTATTTTATTTCAGGCACCGAGACGAGAATGAGACTGAAATTCAAATTACGTTAAAGTCTTTTAGTCGATTAATTTATTTGAGGCGAACAAATTCGCAAAGAATAGTTGCGTGATCGGAAAGATCGACCAAATTTACTCCTATATTATATATATTATATATAGATATACAATGAACTGATATTGATATGCAAACTCTGAGAACGAGAGAAAGATTTAAGTAAGATGAGCAATAACGATTGCGTTTAACTAGCATATTAATCTCAACGAACCAATATGTTTTTTATCCAAACGACAATACATTGTGACACGTTAGAACAAATATTAATAGTTGACAGTACGAAAGAAAGAAGATATTGAAGAAGCAGGGTGTTTACGATCGATGCATTTCATTTTATTCAATCGTATCGGTACGAGTAATCATTCAATGGTTACTTGTTTTGCTCCTTACAATATTCGACCAGTTGGTCTACCCGGGAGGAAACACACGCTCCTACATCATCGTCAAATGGACACAAATGACTAGCTTAACTATACCAGCGAGCACGTTCGAGATGTCCCGGTCTAAGCCAAAACCGTTCGTACCCGGGAACGCGATCTCGTCGCAGACGTACAGCACATCATCGAGCGAGAGCAATCATTTTCCACCCCTGAAAGGTAACGCGTTGGCCCTGAAACAGTCTGCCAGTGAGTCGTTGCCTAGCTACTTGACACGGTCCAGTCATATGGCTGGCGCTCATCTACCTAGCTTAAGCTCTAGCGCCAACAACAGTCTGCTCAGTCTGACCGGGAACTCCGACAGCTTGAACCTGAGCCTGAGCTCGCACACAAGTCACAACTCGAGTCACAATTCGAGTCATAATTCGAGTCACAACAATTCCAGTCACAACTTCACCACACATAATTCCAGTCATAATTTCAGTCACACCGCGGCACACGACCCGCAGTCGCACACGCAGCCGAACAGTCAGCCGAGCACTGCGTTGGCGGTGAAGAATGGTTGCTCGAACGCCAGCAGTATGCACGAGCCGAAGACGATCAGCGAAACGCCTCACGTCGTGCTGAAGTTGTACAAGGATAAACTGACGCCGTTCGAGCGCTACGAGATATTGAGGTATCGGCATGTATACTTTATCGGAGCGAACGCGAAGAAAAGGCCGGGTTTACTCGGCATGCCTCACAACAGCAGCTACGACAACGAACATGGTTCCTACATCCACGTGATAAGCGATCACGTGGCCTACAGGTACGAGGTGTTGAAGGTGATAGGGAAAGGGTCGTTCGGACAGGTTGTGAGGGCGTACGATCACAAGAAGCACGAGCACGTCGCCCTGAAGATGGTCAGAAACGAGAAGAGGTTCCATCAGCAAGCGGAGGAGGAAGTGAAGATATTGAGGAAGCTGCGGGAACAGGATAAAGACGACAAGATGAATATCGTTCACATGTTCGAGTGGTTCACTTTCCGTAACCACATGTGCATCACATTCGAATTGCTCAGTATTAATCTGTATGAGCTGATCAAGAAGAACAAGTTCAAAGGTTTCAGCATGCAACTCTTGAAGAAATTCGCGCACTCGCTGTTACAGTGCCTCGACGCTCTCTATAAGAACAGGATCATCCATTGCGACTTAAAGCCGGAGAATGTTCTGTTGAAGCAGGTGGGGCGAAGCGGTATTAAGGTGAGCGTATACTCTTTCTTTTTTGTTATATTTCATACACTGTATGCATATACATTCTTCTACGAATCTAGGGCACAGATGGTTAATATGTATTTAAAGTTTCCTATATCATATTAGATAAAAATATTGCTCCAGAGTTATTCTTTTCGAAGCATCATCGTCTCCTATTATTATAAAAACCTACGCAGGTATCGATTACTTTTACAATCGAACGTCATGCAAGTTCCTGTTCGCAAGACATCGCCGCGTCGTACCACCGATGTTTTCGATCGTTTCTACGGCGTTTTTATTCCAGGAAGGTGAACAGCCATCTTTCGTGCCAATATCCAATACGTTGTCCGTTCCATGGCGGACTTCTTCGGTTTTCGTATTCTGGGATTAACGGACGAGACTCCTCTCGACGGACAAAGAACACAAGCTCGTTGTTAGCGTGAATATCGGAAGACATAAAACAGAATAAGCACGACAAGCAGGCTCGCGTGCCCGTGATATGCTTTATACGCAACATGCGTCGTACAACTTCGTGTACCACGTTAAAACACATAGATTTGGTATGACAGTGTGCGCTAGGTTGCTTTGACTAGTTCCACACCAACATAAAACGTGTTCCAAAACGTGTTTCAAAGTCACTCGCTGTACATGTAGTACGCAATTAACAGATTTAATGTCCGAAATCATCAGTAATTTCGCTCACTCGGTCGATTGTTTCTCTGCAACACTTGTCGCATTTAATTTTCCACTGGGAGCACTGTTTGGGTTCTGGTTCTCTCTTGTACCCCCTTGAAATTCAATTGCATTCGTGTGCATAGATATATGGATAAGTTTAGCTGTACACGTAGTGTCCTTGCCCTCTGAAATAAGCTCTGGGAAACGTGTATACGTCCAGAGGTACCGTCGCATTATCTCGCCACAGTGGTCTATAGAATTTGCACGCAATATCATGAACTTTCCGACTGTACAGCCGCTTTCTTCGCGACCTTGCGAGGCCGAGCGCATTAAAGGTGTACACGTTTCGCTTTCGCTTCGACGTTCGCCCTAACTTAGCTAAGAGCTAGCCTAGCTAGGAATTATTAACAACATGACGACTATGATACATAAGGGTTTGGGCAGGAGTAAAAATAATATTGCTTGGAATGTTCGACTGAATATCGCGTGAATGAAGCGGAAATGGGGATATTTGTAATGTTAGATTGTAATTATTCAAGGGGCAACTATAGAAAATTACTTCCAGAATTGCTCATTGATGCGATGTTTAAGATATATTTCACGAGTGATACAGAAATAGAAATGAAATATTTTGAGAGATACCGCCAATTTTGTAGATTAAATTAATCGATTTATAGATGTTTGGAGGAAGTCATATAGACGTAGTTCTTATCGAGACTTTCGGATTTAGATCGCATTATTTTCCGAAACGAAATAAGTAAAGTAGTTAGAAGAGAATGGAACTAATATTTGGAATAAATTGGTGATTCCAGTATACTTATAATTAGCTAGCTGATTAAACCCAATAGACACTGAACTTACTTAATCGTTGAATATTTCAAGCGTAACTAAATAATATACTGCACTGTTGGTAAGTCGAAAAATCTTTTACCCATTTTCCCTGATACGTCTCATTATTGATTCTAAATTGATTTAATGAATTCAGGGAAAGTGGCACGTATATCAGATCGGCTCGGAATCGAAATTAAGCTTCGTTACCTACTGATAATAGTATTCATCAGCCACCAGCGATGCTCTTCCAATCAGCCGGATCGAACGTTCAAGTATTATCGGATATTTTGAATAAGGTCACTAGGAACGGTGTACTGCGAGGCGATCGAGCATCCCCCACGATCAGTCGAGTGTGAATCGAAGGTGGATGCGGGGAAAGGAGTCAAATTTCCGCGAGATAGAATATTCATGCTGAACTTGTTGCAATTCGATTTCCTCCCTCCTTACGATACGTAACAAAAAATTCAATACACGAAAGGAGTACTCTGTATCGTTGTCAGTTTCCTCTCTATGTCGACGAAGGAAACGGTTTCTGAATTCCTCAAAAATTTCTTAGGAATGGTATGTTTAAAAAGGATGTTTGATCGTCCTGGTATCTTAATTTTGCTCTCTCAATATTTAAGTCCGTTTAATGCATCTCGTCCCTAGTATTGGTTTACCGTCCTGCCAGAATATTCATCAATTTTTCAGTTATCAGTGTGTTCAAGGAAACGCACAGTGTTAGACGTATTTCGCTTAATTATATTCCCTCCTCTTGGTATTCCATTGTTGCTGACCCGTCCGATGGCTCATTATCTCGTTTCTCTTTCAAACCCTTGTCTCTCCGGCGCTATGGAGATTGAAAGCAATTTATTCGTCTTTTCATGAAGTTCCACAGAAGAGCAATCGGTTGCAAGACGAACGCGTTGCTGCAAACTCGTAAATTAAACGACACGATGCGCTCTGGTCAATAAAGGGGACAAAACTAAAAGAGAAAATGCGCGAACGACGTATACTTCGTGGTTGCAGGAAGTTGAAGTTTTATAGCAATTTGCTTGTGATGATCAGGATTTAAGAACTTGTATCTGCGCAATTTGTTGCACATCTACGTGCGTGGAGCGATGGTGTGGGCACTATGAATCAGGTTTTATGATTACCCGTTAATATTACGTATTGCAACATATTATAGTTATTCCACTCAAGATGCATCGTTTCTGTAGCGTTCGATAGCACGACTATAAATATTGAATAATTGCTCGCAAAGTCGATGCTTCCAATTTTCTCATCAGAATCTATTTAGATTCTTTATTTTTCATTTGCTCGACGATCACGGCTTAACTATACTCTTATGCGTACTATGTGCATTTTCAGCTATACCGTAGTGCATAAACTATAAAATTCCGTCGTACAATAAACTTAAATTCAATCGTGATAATTTAAAGGTAAATTGCGTTCCATTAAAGAGCATAATCGTTCGAGCCTGGTAGATAGTTAACGAAAATAATTCCACGAGGAATATCTTGTTCATCGCATGCCGTCCATTAGCTACGAATCTCTAAATTCCGGATGCCGTGTGTGAATCATTGATGACAACGATGTCACGAACTTCTTGCAAACCAGTGATGAGCAATCTTTATTCATCTCCACTGGCCACACTATTGGTATATCAGAACTTTACTATCTACTATTGAAACTGTAGGGCTTGGATTGAATATTGTATCCTGTTAAACGCGCAAATTTTTCACTTCAATTGATTGAAGTGGGTCGCGGGAGCAACGTCAATGGGCCGCAAGTTGCTCATCACTGCGCTGAATGATATAACACCTCTTTGAGCGGTGATTGAGCTGAACACAAGTTCAACGCAAGTTCAACGCGATTGGACATCAACGAGGCCGCTTTCTGCTTGTTACAATCGTTCAGACGAGAATATCGCTTGTCGCTGATTGCGAGTGTGGAGGAGAAACTCCCTGTTATTCGCCTCGCGCGAGAAATACGAATGATCTCACTTTCCAGTTCGCATAACCCGTGACGGTAACAAGATCGAGTCGGAGTTTTCCAGCCGGTTCGTTCCGATTCGATAAAAGCGCAGGAAGAACGCAATACGAGCGTTCTTTCCGTTCCGTGGCGGACTTTCGCGCGGAGGTAGCTCGCGATGCACGTGCAATCGGAACCGACATCGACGTTCGTAATGCACAGCCTTGCACAAAAGTCTAAGGACAGTTGTCTATCTGGCGAGAAACGAAATGATTGTCGAGAGACGCGATTGAATGTTATCTTACTTGAAATGTTTAGGCGTACGGTGACTGTAAAAGTGTCGGCACATACCCACACATTTCGATAAGGCTTTATTTCCTCAGACTTCGCATTCCATTTTCAGAAGCGTACAACATTTGTATCCGTCTGTCCTAAGACTTTCAATCGAAGATACAACACTCCTAGTATACCTGTTCGATCGATAGGAAGCGCAAGGTATCCATCATTATGTCCAGTAATCACCTAGATGGGCTTTGGCTTGGCATCAGTCAGACTACCGTTATTCATTGACAGAAATAAATATTTGACATATGCCTCGCCTACGCTCTGCCCTCGAAAACGACCAAAAACGAGGGTTTACGGATAGCCCCTAACGGTGGTCTACCCCCCACGGAGGCAAGATCGATTTGCATAGACTCGATCCTCCTCGATGGAGCTAGGGACAGCCAATTAATAATCGTAGTGCAGGTTTGGATACGGTGCTCGATAAGGGATGGCGTGAATTCGACGAGACCCGTCCAAGTGTCCATTACTCGTAGTTAGAGAAGCCCGTGGAATTGGCGCGTGAGTAGCTAGCGCATCAAAGAATTGGCAGGTATTGCGTCAGTGGTGTTGAAGTCTCGACGAAAGTGGGTGTTTCGGAGCGGCGAACCTCCGCGATCCCTCTCGTTTTTCTCTATATTTCTTCCTCTTTTTCCCTCTTCTAGCCGAGCAATCAGGTATCCGCCACTCAAGCGGATTATCAGTTGGTTCCCGTGTTCTTGCCTCGAACGAATTATTTTCGAAATGAAAGGTTGTTTCATTAAACGAATTAATAATAAAATAACTGGTACGATGACAAGGGAGACGCAAAAATGAGATATAATTGAAAAGTAACGATCCATGTGAGAGATAATTGAAACGATACTCGCGATTAGATTAAGAGCGGGAGAATTTGTGTCGGGAGACGGTTAATTAGTCGTAATGTTATTAAACCGACTCTTGGTAAAGGGTTCATGAATTCGATACGAGCTGTAAGTACCTATTACTCGTAGTTACTCCACGGATATTGCGATATCGGAAAGCACACATGCTTGTCAGCCTGTCTCTGTATCTCTCGCGTTGGTTCAATCGATGCACGTGGTAGGTGTACAGTGATAGCGGTGCGTGTACACATTTGGATGACTCAATTTTGGCTTTCGTGCTGCACGAGAGAGACGCATTAACTGTTTCCATTGAATAGGAGACCTTCGAGGAACGACACTAACGGCCTATATGTGGTTTCCTTATGAGTTACACCACGTTCGCTACGCGTTGAACGATAACACGCAATTAGGTCAGAGCAATCGGTCTCTGAGCGTTCGCCGCTTTATCTCGAACCGAAATATACGGCTTGTAATCGCTAGACGTCTGGCTGGTAAAAATAAAGGCAGGACAACGCTACTGTGGCTTTACGGCGGCGTCTGTTGCTTCGAAAGGGAAGCAGATGTTCTCGAGTAAAACGAATCCTTAAATGCACGCTAGGTGCACACACTTCGGACGATTTCTTTCCCGGTTTTATTTCCGAGTGAAACGTGAAACAGCAAATCCGAGGGACAGAATAAATACACACTACAATTTCGAGGGACATTATCAAATAAACATCAACAGATGATCAGGCTCTTAAAACCGAGAGTGGATA
This sequence comes from Xylocopa violacea, assembly GCA_963969225.1. Classification (NCBI taxonomy): domain Eukaryota; kingdom Metazoa; phylum Arthropoda; class Insecta; order Hymenoptera; family Apidae; genus Xylocopa; species Xylocopa violacea. The sequence goes on along the minus strand of CAXAJV010000020.1, from coordinate 8,753,065 downwards.
TTTAAACGAGTATAATCGAGGAACGAGTAATGCGTCACGATTGTATAAATAAGAAAGCAACTTTTCCCTTCCTAAATAGGAACTAGAACGTTACGACTGTAATATACGACGAATACACGAGTCATAGAATCGAAAGGACTGCTTCGAAGACGTTCTACGGCCGTGAACATTATCGAAACGTCAACGAAAATATTTTCTCTGAATATATCAATTTGAATGATCTTCACGTGGAAGTTAGATCTTGGTTGTTTCTACGGTCGTATCTTAACGGCTCTCCTCTCTGTTTAAGCATTACTCCCACATTGTACGTCTTCACTTCACAGCCTAAATATAAGCTACATGGTCGCTCCCCAACGTCTATTTTTGAGTTCGTTTCCACGACAGCGTTTCCCTTCTTCCGATAAACAGGACGACCGATCTTCTTTTCTTCTCTCTTTTCGTGCCTTCTGCCATTTTTCCCTTCGGGTCGACCCATTCCCGGCTTCTCTTTTTGTACCTGCTTTTCGAAAGTTTCCCCGGCCGTAGGCTCCCGGTCCACCATTCAAAGAAAACTTGGTCGTGACAATGCTGGCCAGAATAAAGGGTCGAGAGGTTGTTTTAAGGGACGCCAGGTACTCTTCGGGAAGTAATTTTCAAACTGGAAGAAACTGGGCAAGCCGTCGAGACAATGCTGCCGTCTGTCTCGATTTATTTCCCCTCGATAAGCTCCGCAATGATTTATTTATATTCCATTCGTTCTCTCTTAGCGGTATGTTTGATTTTCTTAAATTCTATTCATTGTTACCGATCGTTTCTCTATTTTCACACGAAAACGTTTTGTTCCATCATTTTAAATTTACCTTTATCTTTTTAGAAGTTCACATTGTTTCGAGACCTGGCGAAACAAGCTTCTTCTACGGTCCCATGATTATCACTTGTTAAGCGACGTGGAGGTGGAAGAAAGAAAAGGAATTCATGCTGACCACATCCTGTGTACGTTCCTTACGGACGGCATTTCATTCCGAAGCGTCTTAAATAGCTGTGGCCGCAATTATGCGGAAAACAGGATAAATATATTTAAATGAGGCACGGCCTAAATGCAATTGGCGAGGAGGCAGCAGGAAGGCGGCTCGATGGCACGAGGAAGATGCACGTACTAGCGGTAGCTGGGTCGTAAAAATAGGGAACGAATAGGTTCCTCTGTTCACTATTAATAGCCCGGTGCGTCGATACTCGACGTCTTTAATCCAGGACTCTAGTTTATCGGAAATTTACGTCACAGCTTAGACGTGTTGCAGCCTCAAGAATAGCAGTCGCATTTCGCACCTCGTGTCCTCGCCTATTTACTTATTCACCGAGTCCAACTAGTTCGTCTAACCAAGTTTACCGACGAAACATAAAGATACCGAAGCGCATAAATAGATACTATCGTGGTCAATTTGAATGAATGAATTTTCATACCATTCACTTAGCAGGTTTCATGATTGAACTTAATGAGTATCTGCACCGTAATTACGATTCCGCTACTCCGTTTTACGGTTTGTTACAGTATCCGTGAACACGTGCGTACAGTGTGCAGGTCAGTGGACTCCGAACGCTAGGCAAAAATAGCAGGGGAAAGTAAGGGTAACGACACGTTTATTTTTTGGCACATGTCATATCGGGTATACCATCGCGATATTCTCTAGAGATACTCTTCACTTATCTCGACGATGTTTCTCAAACTTAACGTACGCGTGCCGTACACCGTTGCGTCTTGTTAAAACCGTTCTATTCGAGCGACGACCGTGCACGGAAGCAACCTGGATATTTGCTCGCGTCGTTAATGGAAAAATGGGCGAAAGCGTGAACGTAAAATTGCAGCGTGTGCAATCGCTGCTTGCGCTGGTACCTGGCAACCGCGTTTTCAAGATACATATATTTTTTCCTTTCTTTTTATTTGGAGTAAACAGGAAAAAAAATCATTTGCCAACCGAACAGCGTGGGAACCGAGTTCGTTGAAATTTGTACACGAGTTAAAAACTTCTCAATTACCGTGCTCGGCTTTTAATTCGTATACAGGTGTTTGCTCGGCCTGCACTTACGGAATTGCAGTAAAAATAGTTCACCGGTCTCGTTTTAATGCAGCGCTGAAAATAATTAGTGGCTCGCCAGACTCGAATTACTTTGTCGCTCTCTGTAACCCGTCTCTTTTCGACGACTTTTCGTAAGAGTTTAACCCGGAACACAGTGGTACTCGTTTCGATCGTGCACGCATCGCTTACCTCCGTTTCTCCATAACCTGGCACATTAGGGCACAGAACTTGGCCAGAAACTCGGACGCCTAATTGTTTTGTGTAACCTGTAATTTCAAAGTCATTGAGATGTCTGGCTGGTAAATAAGATGCGACATAAGATTCAATAAGCACACGTGTGCATCACTGTTTAGCGTTTCGATAGCTGAATGAACGCTCCGGCTCTCTTCATTGTTCCGGGGCTAATTGAGCTGCGCCCACTTGAAATGTCGTTACACGAGCGATAGCACTTCCGTGGCACTTAAATCAGGACGTAAAGTGGTCGCGTGAACGTTGCTTTCCACGTGGTTTCTGTATTTTACGGTCATCTTTAACGGTTAAACTGTTTAACAACCGTCGAATCGGCAGACACTGTTGTTCGCATACCCTCTGAGGAAATTTTTAGGGTATTTATTTATCTCGAACTTGTTTGCTTAAAGCACGATCGGCGAAAGCGATCGTTTTATTTGCGTTCAGCTCTTTCACCGGAGAGCGAAGATTATTGGAATACACAGGCAGAACAGCTTGTTTCGTATTTACGAGAATCATGTTCGCGCGTTTAATGTATACAACCGTTCCTCGTTTGTTGTACTTTCATTTACCTTATAAAGTCGTGTCGTTTGCAGTCGATTCAATTCCTGTTGCCTCTTTGCATAATTCACTTAACTTGCATTTAAATGCAAACTGGCCATACGTATATTAAAAAAAAAATTACAATATATGTTGATATACTTTCAAAAGGATCGAAAACATCGAATATAGATTAATAACTTTTTAATGAAATTTTCAGGAAACGAGTCGAAGCCATAGGATTGAAACTTCGCTTGATTAAAAATGGAGTTTCAATATTTTTCTTTATCCACATCCGCTCAGTTTGTGTTGCACGTTAACGGAACGACCGACGATCGGTGAATGAATCAAGATTGTTCATTGTTTCACTTTAATCGAGCATACGACGTTAGACTTGGAACGTCACCGCAGACCGGCCTCTGGCACTTCCGCGACTCGGAGACCGGACCGGTTTTCCACGGTGGATACGAATTGCCCGCTCGTCCTTTTGCTGCCTCCTCTGTGCACCATAGCACAGCAGCCGATACACGTATACATACCGTTCGAGCCGTTGAAATTCTGTTTCGCGAACAAAACGTTCATTTACACCCGTTTGCTCGATATTTCGTGTTTCCATCGCGCTGCTTGTATTTCACAGATACGCGGTGGCGCGTGAATACAGTTCTTCCAATTTTTCACTGGCAATCGGTTAAAAACCTGCTGGCTTACATCTGGCTTCCACATAATACTTGATATTTTATGAGCATCACAGTGTTTTCTTCACAAAAAATTTCAAGTTCCTTTAAAAATATCAGAAATTAATTAATTTTCTGTATCATTGCAGACTCGCATTTTAGCGAAAAGCCTTCGACCCGTTTATTCCATCCTCTAGCTTTTAGAGCAGAGATAAGCGATCATACAGCGTCGTCCCTGAGACCATCCGCGATAAATGCGCACCTACAACCGCTTATCCGTCTGCTCCATATACATAATATATCGTTCACGACTTATGCAATGATTCCTCTCTGTCGTGATAGATAGAAGGACAGGGTGGACAAGCTGAAAGAGAGCAAAGGGCGGAAGAGAGAGAGAGAGAGAGAGAGAGAGAGAGAGAGAGAGAGAGAGAGAGAGAGAGAGAGAGAGGAGACCGTAGGAGCTGCCTCCTTTTGTACGATGGACTCTTCCCCTGATGATGTAGAAGCTGATCGTGCGTCAAGTGCAACGTCGCGTGACTAACGGAAATAGAAGGACTAAATTATGCCGGAGGGCATAATTGAAAATTAATTGGGGCTCCCCGGCTTATGTTTTCCGTGGGATTGGGAAATAAGAACGGCTCGATTGCTTGAGGACGCTCAACGAAGACATCCAGGCCGACGACAACCACCGAGACGCCAATGAGGACAATCCTATCAGCCTGGTTAATTCTCTTCACCCTTTGCCCGGTATATATGTATACTACCGCTCATATGTGTCTGGACTAATTCATTTTTGAGAAGACGTAACTTCGCTAAGAGAGATCTAGACCGCTTTCGATGCTATATAAATCAAAGGATTTGGTCCGACATTTATAAAAAGTAAATGTCACTACAAGTCGACCAAACCGTCCGGATATTTATGAGCGGTGTAAATTCCACAGAGCCCACCCCTATAGGTGGAGATCAGACGTCAGCATCGCCTGTCCTCGTCCGATCGATCTAAGGACGAATCGCTTTTTCCGGTCGAAACGATGAATTTTTAAATTAGTCGTGGCTCCTTGATTGAATCGTCCAAAGTAGGCCACCGCCGGTTAAGAACTGGCTGGGATTCATCGCGAAATCCTTGGCGTCGTATGACACGGTTGGTCGCGGAATTTTCGTAATTGCGAGAAAATGAGATACCCAAGGCGAAAGAACTTCCGTACCCGGAGGAGATCGCGTTTCCTATCAGCTACCGGTTCTCTGAGTCTTCAAATGAAATCGTATCGATGCCATTGCGGTTAATTATCTATTATCCTTATGTCTTCCTGCAAGTACGGAGAATTTTCGATAACAGGTGCTGGTGTAATCAATTTCCTTCGACACGAATCATTCGTCTTCTTCTTCGCCTTGGTTCTACAAAATCGCGTATTAAACGCCAACGGAAACGATAAATCTGCGTGTTTTCGCAACGAGAAATTGCATTTCATAAACGTCGGCTCGTCGAAAGGTATACTCTTCGTGGTGCCATAATATCCCGGAGCTTGTATCTCCATGATTTAATATTTCTCACGAATAATCCCGTTGTTTTGAGAGCCATTAATTATTCGCCGATCATCGACGGTTTAATGGATGGACAAATGCAGCGAGACGTTTAAGTATGAATGATACGGGTATAATTGATATTCGTTTTCAATTGCGATCCTTTTTCATCTTTTTTTTTTTTATCTTCCACCGTCGTTCTTTAAAACGCAATTTCCACTTGACCATTGTTCCCGCACGTACCTGCATATTAAAGCATCGATTATAAGCGAACGTGGGAAGCACGGGAGAGGTGGTGAAGGGGGTATGAAAGTGGAAAACAGAGCTCGTACGTCCGAGAGAAAGAATGGTTCAAACTGACACAGGAAACAGGCCGTGTGTATCCTACAATATCCGGTTTGGCCGCCGTCAAGAGCACCCGCGCGACGTTCACAACACCGTCACGGTTCGTTAAATATTGATACCTCAATTTTATGTTCACGCGAATACCGTGCAGATCTATAGCTCTCGTTTCGTTGCCGTTCTGTCGATGAATCGTTACGCAAAATATTTCAAAAGCACACACCCCCAGCCGTGGTCGCTTCCGCATTTATCATCCATATTTTCGTCTCTATTATTGCGCTCCAAGTTTATCTGTCTCGCCGATATTCCATTTAGTTTTCATCCTTTTTCTTTCTTCTTATTCCCCCGCATTCGGCGCACGGGAAATATGGAGTGGGTGGTACTCGTTATTTTTATTTTCTATTCTTCAACGACTGGCGTAACGTGATCAAGAGCTCTAAATATCATAAAGAGGTTTTAATTAATAAATTTCGCGGGGAACGTGTTGTATTAGTCGAGAGATTCAGTTTCGGGGAATATCATCGTTTCGAGAATAAATTGGAAGCAGTAGCGGCATCGGTAAATGGTTGAGGAACGATGTTATGGCTCCGCTATTTATCTTCATTAACGCAATATTTTCGTTCGTTTGAAGGTTTCCGTTCCTGCCGAACGGTCTTCCGGTAACCGCAGACTCTGATTATGCTTCGAACTTTTCGCCGAACTATTTTCACGGAATAGCGTTCGCAGGTCGTTCCTCGATAGTTCGCGGACAAGTTTCGTGTTAATTATACGCTGTTATTTTATTTACGTCCCCTCTGTGCTTGGCTTCCGCTTATCTATTCGAGTTCCACGTAATTGAGTCGCATTCAACGTTCTAATATGAATATAATAAGGCGGAGGGAAATTAAAATGCTGCGATACGCACGATGCTTAAATACGATAGGCCATATATGCGCGTCGATTGTTTCCCGAAGATGCAACACCGGCGAACTATAGGGGCGAGGTAGCTGAAGTATTTCCGGTCAGACGTAATGGCCAGACCTTGACAATAACTTTCTGTTGTTCCCCTGCTACCAACCTGCAGGTACAACGTTCGATTTTGCAGCGAATCGCGCTCGATTTAATCTTGATTTAATATTCATAAACGTAAAAAAACATGAATTGCAATAGTACAACCTGATTCCACACAACCTGGTTCGCGATATCGATCTTTTTTGCGTTGGAAAAAAGTAATGCAGCACTATAATTCAACACTGTTATAACTGCTGCGTTATTTCCCATCATACTCTTCATTTTTTGTTTAAAGCTCGCTAATTTTAGGGTGAATGTGAAAGAAGTGGTTATTAGTATACGTATCACTCTTTGTTCCAACTATATATTAGAGGATTTTTCTGAAAATCATGAAATTGTTTTTAGGAAAGCGATGGCTCGTTTGTGGCTGAAGGGTCTCGTAGATGGTTTAGAGTGTTAGTTGATAATTAACACATGGTACGTTGAAGATTTTATATTATCAAACATCGTATCGGATGAAATTGTTCACGTAGATAACGTTACAATTATTCGGAGTAATTCATTTAATTTCTTGATTGCATCGTTGCGCAACACGAAGCATTAAGTGTAGTACGTGCAGAACGTCGATGTTAATTAGCATTTTCGTTCAATTTCCGCAGAATACATCGGGCTAACGAAGTAGCAAAAAAACGCAAAAATGCCAGATCTTATCGTGTTCTCAGACGGGCAGGAACTCTGCTTATCGATCGCGGCTCAAAAGCAGTACCCAGAAAACGTAACGAGCTGGCCACATTGGCTTTCCCTGCAGTCGTTGAGGGTGACTCACTGTTCCCTGTAGTTATCGTCTCGGGGGAGAACGATTCAACAATAAAGTGGATCGCCCATTTACGTGGATTCCCAATGCTGTCGCTAGTACAAGATACTAACTCATTTTCATTCAGATTTCTATGTAAACATTATTCCTTAACGATAAATTCATTACTAATCTGAAAAATACTGATTTTAGATGAATATATGTGTATTGGAGAGAGAGTACATAGAATATACGAATTCATTGGATCTGATTCGGATGTATGTATGACGTTGGACTATGTGGAGACTATAAGCAGACCCGAACGGTACGCGTGGGATTCGATTCAGATCACTCTGGTTCTCTTAGAATCGATAGGGACAATGCAGAAGCCGACAGAAAGAGTAATGGAGTAGATAGGTGATGAGATGGATCTAGAGATTCAGAACCACCTGGTTGGATCCGAGAGATTGGATGAACCCAAAATCCCGCAGGATCAAGACGAGTCCAAGGTAGCCTATATGGGTTGCTACAAATCTTGGGTTTACTTGTATCGGTTTTTACGAGTCCAAGGCGGTCTATATGGGTTACTAAGAGCCTGGAATAATCAGTATGGTTTCTCTAATTTGGAGCAATTTCATCTTCGACGTTTATATCCATACCTACGCATTGAGGGTAATTTTTATGGATTTATTATCAGTGAGAGATATCTTTGTGCCAGTTTCTATAATCATGATGCTTCTATGCTCCGCGAAACATATAAATGGTAGTTCTTAGTGGAATATGTGAATGGTAAAGGTAGAGAAACTCATACTAATTACACGTGCATTGAGCTTGAGCGCAGAGGAAACATTTAATCTGACTATTCTTCCTGCTACGACTCATTACGAGGACCGTTCCCGTTCACGTCTCGGTTTTGCGGTATAACGTTACAGCAACGCGTAAAATCACGGTAACTTTATGTACTTATTACACGTGTAGTCGTGCCTGACTCATCGTCGATCAATATTACGCAACGGGTTTTTGATTAAACTACGCTTTTCCGTTATCTGATTCAAGGCGAATTCAAGTCGCCTGATTAAAGCCATAATCATAACAATTTCAATTGTAATATCGTTTCGACATAGAACGCGTACCATTTGTCGACTGCATTTCTGTTTCCGCGTGCTTCGAATTCCTTAATAGTCATCGAATTAAATGCCCACGACGATCCTTGACCTTCCTGCACGTTCTACCGCATTACAATCCCTGTCTTCGGCCGTTTATCATTATATACGGTTCATATATCAGCCAGCACACTCGTGTTCGCGTTTGTGCTCCAGAAATTAATAGCTGTGCCTAATTTTAGCTGGACTATACTACACAGTCTGAATACACGCGATACGTTTCCTTATCATTGTAAACCAGCATTTCTATTTCTATTTTTGCCTAAAATAATTACAGTGCAAGTTTGTTTGTGCAAGTTTGTCACATAGTATATACGCAGATCGCGATAGGTGAAATAAAGTTTCGACGAATGTCAAGGTTCGTCGAGGACTTCTAGTACGATTAGTAAAAACGGTGATCGATCGACAGGTGACACGCTCGTGTTACCGTACATGCCATTGATTACGGATATGTCAAAGGTGCACTGTGCTTTGATTGAGAGTCCCTTAAAACGTTTACTCAATTTAGTGTCTCTCGGGACTAGATTTTCATTTCCCACATTTCTCATAAAAAGTGATACCAAGAGAATATCGAATGCGAGTCCTCCGGTGTCCCAATCGATAAATGCATCAACCAGACACTCGCGCGATGTTGGACATAATTTTATCTTCGTTGGCGAGAGAACGAATTCCAATTTAGTCGGTGACAGACTTTCCCCGGAGGGGACAACGATGCCAGGAAATCTTGAACGACAGATTTTTTCTGGTGGTTGTAGCTTCGCGTGAATAAGTAGCGCGTACAGGCACCACCTGTTACTCCAAAAGCTAAACAGCCGCTCCAATTAGGGAACGAGCTTCTTTTTATCGCCGTTCCCGCAACGGAATGAAAGGGAAACCGCGAATAAACATTTTTCCTCCGTGTATCTTGTTTCATAGGGGCACGATAAAGCGTGCCTCGAGCGTTGGGTGGTTCCTGACCCCTTTCTCGAAAACGCATCGTATATCTTGTGGTGTACTTTATTAATTACTCGCCAAACGATCACGTAATTGCAGACCACCAAGGAACGATTCCTGCCTACCCTCTACATTAAGAAAAGCAATGATATTATCAATACACGTGCATTAAAGAAAGATGAATCTCACGATTGTTTCATAATCCAATTTCTCTGTACGCTGTCTCCGTTCGTGGTGAAACGTAGGGTGTAATGAGTGAAAATCGATTCCCATCTGTGGCTAGAGCTACATTGCAATCCACTGCGATGAAATTTCAATGAGCGAAAGATGGGACATCGCGAATTTGTGGTACCGTTACAGGGTAACACCGTACCCGTGGTAAATTAGGAGTACAGCCGGCTCCCGACTAGATCGCAACGTGCAGCCGGATGCTCGCGGTTGTTTACATTGTTTCATAAGGTAATTTCACGGTAAAAGCGCGCGCGGGTGCGATGTACGATCACTGAACGAGACAGGAGACCCACATTTCGATGTGTGCTTTCTGCTAGAAGCAGGACGCCCGTCCGGGGGCGGCTTCCATCAAAACGCGCGCCCTATTACGGAGCTTCCGGTCCGGCACCCGTCAAAATCGATCAAGTATGTCACATTCTATTTACGATGACGCGATACACCCGTGGCAATTCGATCGAGTGAGTCGTTTCGCTCGGCTCTCGACACGCATTGTGTGCGAACGTGTCCCTCTTATCAAGGGAACGAGCAGAAGATAGTTCTCACGTGAAAAATCGATATCTTTCCCAGGCAGAGTGTACACCTTCGACGAGGGAACACAAACACGTGTTCCACATCGAAAGTCGCCGCGCTCATGCGAGAATCGTTTCTTATTTTTTTCTTCCTTTTTAAAAGAGAACGCGTGTGCGATATCTCGCACAAGGAGGAGTAGTATTTGCAGAACAATCGTTTAGATATCGACCGACAATACTGTAGCTTATCGGGACGTGCATAGACGCTGGTTTGCCAATAAACCGCGCGGATCGGTGCAACCCTGGATAAACTCCAACGTGGGCTTTCTGTTGGCCGCACGCACGAGCCACTCGTTGTTGCCCGAAATATTAAAGTAGGCCGGTTTCACGAAATTATCCGCTGCCTTGGTCAATTCTCTTTGGCCGCGTGTTCTAGAACGTGTTCTGTGCGAACATCTTAATAATTTAGAAAGGCAGGGGACGGGCAAATGTTAATCAGTATGTGCCGCGTGAATGTGACACGAGACGCTATCAACGACGGTGTCTTGTTGTCGGATAGACGTATTATTTTTTCACGTTCCGCTGCCAAATGTGCTGGTAAACGATACTCGGGCTTTGATTTCATGCAGAACACGTACGATATTCATGATACACTTCAGACGGTTCTGTACGCGGGATTTCGGAGCGAACGCTGTCGGGGTTTGCGAATGATACGGTATTCCATCAGCGTGAGGCGTCTGCTTCGGATTTTCTGAAATTATTATGGCGGTATCGTTTGTACTGGCAATGATAGTGCATCTAATACCCATGATTCAGTCTTATTGTAATACTGTTACAATGTCTATATCGCGTGTATATAAATCTAGTACATGACAGTACACAAAATGCAATACAGCTTCTTACTTATAACATGTTCTCGCGCATTTATCAATAAAACTACTTTTGTTCCAGGTGATAGACTTCGGTTCGAGCTGTTACGAGCACGAACGCGTCTACACGTACATTCAAAGTCGGTTTTATCGGGCGCCGGAAGTGATACTGGGCTCGAATTACGGCATGCCGATCGACATGTGGAGCCTCGGTTGCATCCTGGTGGAGCTAGCCACCGGTTTCCCGCTATTGCCAGGCGAGGACGAGGCGGACCAACTGGCCTGTATGATAGAGCTGCTAGGCATGCCGCCGCCTCATCTGTTGGGATCCGCGAAACGGAGCAGGCAGTTTGTCAGCTCAAAGGGTTTTCCGCGTTACTGCACCGTCACAACGAAAGCCGACGGTTCGATCGTATTGAACGGCGGTTTCTCTAGGAAAGGGAAAGAACGCGGCCTACCAGGTTCCAGGGATCTGAAGCAAGTTTTGAAGAACTGCAACGATCCCTATTTCCTTGACTTCATCCATCGTTGCCTGATGTGGGACCCGGAACAGCGGATGACGCCTGGCAAAGCGTTGAAACACGTGTGGCTCCATCGTAGGTTACCCCAGCTTCCAAAGAAACCGAACGAGGCGTTACCAGCGTTGTCAGCAACCTCCACGCCTCCCACCTTCGCTTCCGTCCTTCGTACTTCCGCGTCCAGCAGCAAGAGCTCGACCAAGTCGAACACTCTGCAGAGCAACATCACCGAGAGCACGACCAAGGCGAAGCAGCTGAACGACCTCATGTCGAGCATTTATGCGGCGCTGCAACGTAGCGACGGGGAAAGAGGAAGAGACAGGGGAAGAGGGCAGCCTCAAGTCTCGTCGAATCATCAACCGACCACCGGCAGTCATCCATCGCTGAACTCCGTTAGTGGTGACGCTAGTAGTGGTGGTAGTGGAGGTGGTGGTGGCGGTGGTGATGGTGGTGTTAGTGGTGGTGGTGGTGGTGACGGTAGTAGCAATAATACTAGTACTACTTGTAGCAGCAACAACAGCAACGGCAGCAGCAACATCAGCAGGAGCAGCAGCACGGCGGTCATCAACTGCAAGTGAAACAACAGCACAGTAATGATTCACGCAAATCGCACGAATATCGTGGACCTCTTGGAGAACCGGTCCATTTACGGAACAAATCTAACAGATGGAGCGTAACGTTCCTCCAGTGGATCGAGACGGTGAACAATTTTAGCGAGGATTAGCAAGAACACTCTCGATAAACCGAGACGATGTACCAAAATACGAGATCACCCTTCCTCTTTTTTACTACATTCACCGCGATCGATTTTGCCACGATCGCTTGGTCTCGTATCTCGTGGCGCCACGTCGTATGATCATCGAGATGATCTCAGCGATCATCTTTCTAACGCCTGATACCTGTTGTCGAATGCCATCGAGATACGTACTCTAGTGTTCCTGCCTGTCGTAATACAGCCTCCCGATAGTTCGAGAGGACACCTACGAGTCAAAGGAGCCAGGGTGGCCTCGTCTTTTTGACCTCCGGATACTACTGTGATCTACGCGATATATTACTAGGGGGAAAAAAAGAGAAAACGCTGAAGGGGTTAAAGGGAACTGGAAAATCGATCGCGATACCTCGAATCGTGTACCTCACCTAGTTCAGCGACGTTACTTCACGTTGCTTCACCGATTTGCTTATCCAGAATCCATTTCCCGTCGCCGTTAGCTCGAGAAAAGAGGACGTGTACGGTCTGGCCGCTTAATCGAGGACGATTGCTTTTGGTGTTCACTTTTGTGGTCGACCACTCGATACGATTCGCAAAGATGCCTCCCGTTATATATATATATATATATTATATACATATATACGTTTATAACACGTTACATGTATTCGTTCGTTCGTATCTCTGCGTCGCGTTTGCGTCCTATTATCGCAAGGATAGAGGGAGGGAGGGGACGACCACGAGGTTATTGTGCCAAGGGAAGCAAGGGAACCAAAGATTTGCGCCACGTCGATGAATCGATTCTCTAGAGGTGAAGAAGTAGTCGAAGGGTTTACTCAGCTGTTTGGGGGTAACCGCTGGTTGGGAGAGTGTGGGGAGAATCGGTTCGGCGAATCTCGTTCAGAGAGATACCTAGACATTATCGAAGTGCCGCGATACCAAGAGCCTTTCACGTTCACCAGAAATCTAATAATCAAAGGGCATCTGCCTCCTGAATAGAGTCATCTGAGATGCTTTTTAGGTCAGAGGATCCCTTCGCAATGCTATCGATATCGAGTAGGATAGGTTGGTTTTCTATCTGGCGGACAAGTGCACGCTGATTAAAGGAGGTCAGACTGGTCTTTCAATTCGAACGAAGCGTCAATCAAAAAACGGGATGATATTACAGAAAACAACTGTTTTTCGTAGGATCACGAAGGAAGCTGTTCGCTGCGATATCAGTCTCGTGTAATTGAAAAGACAGAATCGTGCGAACGTAACATACGCTGTGTGTTTGGTTTTCTCATTTTCGCGTTTTCTTTGATGGTCGAAACGAGCATTTTAGCGACGTTAAATTCTGATCGTATTATTGTCAATGACTTTTTACTCATGGAAAATAAATTACACGGGGAATGAAAGATAATGAACCAAGCTCTGCCGGTTTAAAAGACATACGCCATGCGTATCAATAAGTTATACATACATTACAAATATATGTGTATCGGTAATAGAAAAGGGAGCCAATCGCGGGTGACGAGGGCAAAACAAGTGGCAATAAACTAGCCAACGATGAAACGTGACGATTTGTATAAAAAAATGCAGTCGAGAAGTTTAGTATGAAACGAATAGGGGGAGGGTACGAGGGTGTAAGCAGTAAGCCACGGAGGTTTTATTAAATCGTGATACTGAACAGGATATCTTGTGATATGGAATTTAGATGTATTGGGGTTCCACATTGATGAATATAGATAAAAATATATATATATATATAGATATATATGTGGGATCTGCTTATCTCGAGGCTGAACGCGAACTGATTTCTCTCACCTTCTTTCCAAAATGCCTCGCGCCTCGCCGCTCTTCATTTATTTGCCTCTCCCATCCACACACGCACTCATCCCTCCACACACACACTCATCCCTCCACACATACACTCGCGCAAGCAATTGTCTCATTCCCCACACTCGGCCATACCTGCAAAGTCTTCAGTCTCCGAAGAGAACTCTTTGTATGACTTCATATAGTCTGCCGCAGTAATGCTGGGCCCTTCACCTTCTCCAACACGAATCACTTCATACCGATTCCGTCCCTTAAATCTAGTTACTTTGTAGGGTCCTAAGCATTTCTTATGAATCTTCAGTCCCGCAGCAAACTGCGTACGTTTTATCGCAACTAGGTCACCTTTCTCGTACACACGTGCTTTCTTACAACTACGATTATAATTACGTCTATTTTCTTTCTGAACCTTTAACAAACTTTCCTTCGCTGTTTTTCTTAATTCTACGCGATCCTCCGCAAACTGAGCTATTGCTTCCCTCTGTATTAATTAAATCATAGTGTTCTTAGTATTATCAGGCTTAAACTCAGCACCTTCTTGTTTGTATGTTGCAATGAAGACGTAATGCATGTCATCACCTTTAGAAAAGATGAATTTCCATGTCTTATCACTTGATCCTTTCTTTACTTTTCTAGATTCAGGCCCAATCTCATATATTACCTTAGAACAAAACTCAACTGCTTTAGACTTAATGCAGATTCACAATGAATCTTGAAGATTTTCCGTAATTCTGGTAAGTCAAAGTCCATTCCTGTATGTTTGTCCAAGAAGTCTTTTGCTGTTCTAATACCAGCTATATCATAATCTTTTGCTATGGTATGTGCCATTAGAACTGAAGGCTTGCTACCACTGACCTTATAATTCATTGTAGCTGCACTGCTCTTTATATCTGAAAAGAAGTCAAAAAGCTTCAGTGAAAATAAAAATGATAGAATGGTGATCTTACTAGCCATTTCATAAAACTTCGATCTTTTTCCTTAAAAAATTCTTTTTTACTTATTATGCAATATGGATCGTTGCATTATCGTGTCAGAGTACCATGTTTTCTATCGCAGTACGTACTGCACATGCTTGTATCGATCAATATACTCTTCGCTATTCATTCTCCCCGTAATAAATACAATTTCCGTTTTCTTTCTACGTTTTCGACAATCGTTTCATTCAATTCTTCGCGTTCACTTTCCTGACTTTCCTCGTGCATCGTCTCGGCTTGAGCCCACATCGTTGTTGATTCCGCCATTTGCACAGCTTCACTAGCTTCCACTGTTTCACCTTTCCACTTCTGCACTCGCGCGCGGTCGACTTTCCTCGCGCGATACTTTTAACTGACTTTACGACTTTGTATTGTGCTCGTTAGACTTTGTCGATTGTCAAATGTGGGATCTGCTTATCTCGAGGCTGAACGCGAACTGATTTCTCGCACCTTCTTTCCGTTCTTCATTTATTTGCCTCTCCCATCCATACACGCACTCATCCCTCCACACACGCACTCATCCCTCCACACACACACTCGCGCACTCAATTGTCTCATTCCCCACATATATATGAAGTGCGTATATATAATACATTATAACGCTAACTAAGAGAGAAGGAAAAAGTAAAAGACGCCACGAATATAAAGAAACACGTGAGAAATAGCCAACTATAAGAATTTCGTTACAAGGAGTGAGAATGAACGGTCTCGTGAAACGTTGCACGATACGATTTGTACATAGTGATATTTTTATGATTCCTTTTCCTTTCTTTTGTGATTATGATTGTACGTATCTTCGTTCCCTTTTTTCTGCCTTTTTTTTTATACTTCCACTTCCGTAGAACACTGCGAGCCGCTTTCCATTCATTTCGCAAGAGGACGAACATTGGTTCGTTTTCCTCTTTTTTTACCTTTTATTTCGTTTTTCTTTTTTTACTTTCCTTGTATAACGTATACACCATGCAAAGGTTCATCCATACGCTGATCGAGAAACGTGCAGGAAACGCAAACATCGCTGACCGATCTTCTGTGATCGCGACGAATTTTTAGCAGAACATTAGCAAGGCAACATCCGCGCACTCGTGATCCATGATCGATCGCTAATATCAGTGCCAATATCTTCCTACATAAGTTCGAACGCTCGCAAGCGATCACAGCGTATCATTTACGATCCTAGTCTCACAGTCGGCGAAAATTTCAATAGAGCATCCCCGTCGTCGTCGTTGTCATCATCATCATCATCACCATGTCGCGTTTACCCAAGAAATATGATAATGCGTTGGACATACAGAAACGCGTGTGCTGCCGTTATTATTATAAATGATAACAGTACTTGTTCACTGACTCGTGCAACTGAACGAAGAAAGGAATAAGAATGAAAGCTAGACGCGAGTAAAACGTTTATGTCATTTACTCGGTTTGTTTTCTGTAATTAACAGGTGTAGATTGCTTGAGTGTTTATGTTCAACTTAAATTAATCAATCACTCACTGTGCTTTACTGTGATTAAAAGACGTTGTTCACGTTCGTTGTCGGTGCAAACTTCGGCTCAAAATAATTATGTGTATACCTTGTCGACTGATCTCGAAGAAGATTGCGTAGAAATTTGTTCAGGATCATCGTTTTTTTATGTGCGTGAGGGGGAGGGAGAGAAAGAAAGGGAGAGATACCTATATAAATATGTACGATAAGTGATTAGCTCTCTCCACACTTTTTTGTATATTTCTCTTCTTCTCATCTTTTGTTTTTTTTTTTATTGCTTTTTACTACTCATGCAACGCGTCCCGACGCCAATGAGGTTTAAGTGATAGCTTTAGGCTTTTAGTGTACACGGGCAGGATATAAGCGCAGACGGTTCCAAGGTCGAGGCTTTAACTCAAGGCAAACGAGGGTGTGTTTCGATTGTCTGGAAGGTATGCTCGAAGATTCCTCTTCTCGTGGAATAAACGAACAATAAAATAAGTACACACACACATATATATATATATATATATATATATATATATACATACATATATATATAATACATTTTCGTTGCTCATACGCTTCACTCTTATCTTTTAAGGTGAAATTACACGGTTTACTTTGGCGCTACAGCAAGACTGAAAGCAAAGTCAACGATGTAAATTGCCATTTAATCGAGGCGTTCGATCAAATAGTAATTTCCACCGCTCACTCTGCTTTCAATTTTGTTAAACCAACCGCATCGTTCGAGCAAAGCGAACCGTGTGAATATATCTTTATTTTATTTCACGTCGCCACTGAACTACGCGTGGAACAGAAATCCTGAAGAGATGCTCTGGTTGTTAATCATTGCTGTACATACTACGAAAATTTTGTAGACTCATAGAAACGAAGCAGCCTTAAACGACAATGAAGACACAAATCCATGCCTGTAAGATCGAGACTGGCACGACCTCGATGTATCATATTTTATAAGCTTGGCGCGAGCTACTCGGACGGCGAAACGTTCTAAAACGACCCAAAGCCGACATCAAAGCTGCCCATTAAAAATAAACACCGCCACGGATTTTCACGCGATATCCACCTGGCGGAAATGCATATTAAAAGCTCGACAACGGGCTGTTTCTCCCCCGCGCCTGTGCATCTATCCGGCTTGTACGAGCGCGAGAATGTAGGACGCGGCTGTGTTCCAACGACACGCGACAAAAGGCCCGCCCTGGGGAGAAACGGTTCGATCGATCGAAAAAAGGAGCAAGGAACGGTCGGTGGATTTTTGCATTTCTAACCAACGGGCTTTCCCATCCCTGTTCACCCTTCGTCGTCAGCTCCGAACGGCTCACGTTGAGCACGAACAGATAAAGTGAAGACGCGTGACGCCAAAGTCGCACGAGAGGACGAGTGAAACTCTCTCTGTGGCACTTTGGTGGTACGTAACGGAGCGGAGTAGATACGAGATGAAAGATAGAGATGCACCTGAAGATGCGTTCGATGGATTTAAGACGCGATTTACTTCTTTCATAATATGTTAATCGTGGTGCTCGGAGAACGAACAGCGATTGCGTCTGATTGCCCAATCGATTGTATCCCTTAAAGGTATATCGAAAAAGCGTTATCCGACTGGTGCACGAGTACAGGTGACATAGCGTTAAAATGCTTTTATTACGCGCCTGCGTATGTAATACGCGTATTATGGTATGCCCTCGATACACGATAAATTATATGTATATATATGTATATACACACACGAGTGCATTCAGTGTATAATGCGCGCGACAGTGTGTTGCATCATGGTATATTTTGATATGCATATTGGACGCTCGAAGAAAGTGGTTTGATCAAGAAAACGCGGTCGAAGTAATATCGTTCTTGCGTCTTGGACGTATTATCGGTCTCGAATCAGTTTATAAATTGGAAACTCCGATGATCTCTGCTCTGGCCGAATCTTTGTCTGGAGAACGTGCCGTGAATCATTGTTGAGAACAATCAAGTAGACGGAAATTGAAACAAAGCAATAGGAACATGTCTGAATATACTGACCATATCGCAACATTACCTTGATGTTTATACACTGTACTGTGTAGTTTTCAGTTTTAGCAAGCGAGACTGTAAAAGCGCCAACGAAAACGAAAACAATAAATTAGAAGATAGGGGAAACGTGGGAAAGAGAGAGGAAGCATACGACAAAGGATCTTAACGAGACTGTTATAACGATATACGTATATATCTGTACCTTGGAACAAGAATAACCATTGTCGAGAAGGTAACTTTTTGAGATATTGGCTTTCGTGAATTGAAGCGAATTTCAAAATGATTTTAGGAACTTACACACAGTCGTTTATTCGTAATTAAACTTTGATAACTACTGATTGTTCCTACAGCGAAAAGATTAGTACCAATCGTGTATCTAATGGTGACATACAGAGTTCCCATTTTTTTATATTAGTTATTTTTGCTCTAAGGTATTGTACACTCACACATACACACACATGCAGTGGCTACAAAAAAATGCCCTAAATCAGGCGCTTTTATAGTGTTTCACGTTCAATTCCCGCGATGCAAAATTTTTGTAGTCACATGAAAGTAATGTTAACCGATAAGAAATTTGTACACCCGGACCTAATTAATCGGTACGCAAGTGCTAAGAGACATACAATAGTGTACCAGTAGTTTTTGTAGCCAATGTATATATTTGTATATATTTGTACGTCGTAAGCTTTTAGTAAGTTTTTACGGTAATTAAGGCATCCGCGAATTAATCTCCGAGGATGCGAAGGATTTAGCGAACTGATCAGCGCGGCGTGGTGGCTCCAAGTTCGTTGAACGCTGCCGCCACGTTCCATGACCTTACCTCCATCCGATCTCGCCATTCCGGTGAATCTCGGTGCTCCTCTCTTTTCCCTATCTCTCTCCCTTTCGCCTACCTCCAGTCGTCATCGTTCGAAAAGTGAAACACGATTGGAACCTTGGTACGTTTTGCTACGCTTCTGCCGCGTCTTCGCCGTTATCGTCGTCGTCGTCACCGTCGTATCGTGTTTGTTCGCAATTTTTATTTCCTTCGATCGAGCGTGGCCCTCGACCGTGGTATCGTGCCGCGAAGCAACGTCCGTCAGGTGGAAATTCGTGTATTTAAACGCGAAATTACAGGAAATCGCACATCGCTTTGCCGCTGAATGATTAATTAAACAAAAGCAAATTGAAAGCGAGGTGAACAGTGTAAATTATAATACGGTTGAACACTTTGATCGAATTGCGATTGGTATTGTTCGTTTTGCTTTCGATCTTATTCAATCAGCCGTTCGTTCAGCGAAATTGAACCGTGTAATTTCGCCTTTAGCGGTGACCCACGCAGAATTCACCTGAAATGCGGGGACTAGAGAGGGAAAAGGAGTAATATCGAAGTAAAATATTAAGGGATTAGTGGTAATCGATTTAAGCTGTAATAATAGATAAGAGACGAATCGTATAAGGAGTTTGACGTTAATCGAATCGAAGTTAAACGAGAATGAAACGAATAAAGAGGGATGAGAAGGGAGGAGGAATGAATTAACGCAAGGGAACGTAAGAAATGTATGAAAAAGAAAGTCGAATAAGTTGTAGAGTGTCCCGCCAATCTCTTCTTTGTTTATATACATATCTGTTTTATTTTTCTTTTTTTTTTTTTTATTAAGTTATACGAGGACGATATGTTTCGATGCGTATTTATTTTCACCCCCATCTCTTTTCCGGAGGGAAACGATCAATTGATCCTGCGCCGCAGCGTATCGCGACTTTTATTCGGCGTCCAACGAAGCGTGCATTTTCTGAATTGAATTCTAACGATATCTATGATCGTCTTGTATTTGATTGTGTACCTCGATTTGTATATATATACACATATATACATATATAAAGAAAGAAAAAGATAAAAAAAAGAACGAAAAATAAGAAACGGATTGTCCTCCGAGAACGGTGGACGATTATTATAAAATGAAAACGTCGTTGACTTTTAGTATCCCTTATAGATAAGGCACCCTTTTTTTTTGTCGAGAACGATTGTCGTTCGCAATTTGACGGATCGGTTGCAGCAACGACTCAAACATCGCCGTTATCACCTTCGAGAGTCGCTGCGCGCTTATTTCGAGTTCTGTCTGGGAGAGTGTACGCCTCGATCTGTCAGTTTTATTCACCTGTCCTCTCTCATTCTGGCTAATGATAATTAACGCGGTTAAGTGTCGTAGGGTAAAACGCGTTTTCTTAAGCGACAGTGCAAACCTCTGATCTCTAACACGCGCGCATACGACACACCATTATTATTATAGCATAACTCTCATCTAGCGCGCGGGTAAACATACGTGTAGGTAAAGTACGTAAATTAGTGAACGGAATGCGGAGAATCATGCTCGTTGTTACGTCCAGCATCACAATATCGGTTTTCACCCTTTCGTCGTGCTCGTCAGTTCCTCGAGGACGAACGGAAAGGGAGCGAGAAACTGCCGTCGTTGTACATCCTCTGGCACAGGGGACACCGCAACTTATACATATATAAATATGTATGTATATATACAAAAATATATATATATATATGTACGAATGGTACGATTCGAGCATTTAGCGAGGTGATTCGACGTGTTAATGAACACGCGTATAGTTATTAAAGGAACAAGGAAGCTGTCATCATCACGTTGTCGGGAAACCCCTGGAAACCTCCGATACGCAAGCATAATTGTAACGCGTATTCGCCACGAGTCATGAAAGCGCGAAACTGATATTTTAAAGAAAATGCTCTGACTTTATTAATAAGAAACGAAATAAACGCTGCTTAAGACAGTTAATCGGCTATTGTGACCTTTTTCTTGCTGCGCGCGTTATTGGTCGTTCGATTTCCAACTTTGCGGTCTTTAAATAGCAAAAGATAAAGTATCGAATAAACGGTGTGTTTCCGATCCGATGGTTAAACAGGAAACGAAGTGAATGTTAAACATTTACTCGAAAGCTATATTTTAAATGAAGAAAAATGTAATTCTCCATTCTTGTTTTTTAAAGTTTATTCGATGCTTTTCCGGTTGCATAGGTTTTCCGGAAGTAACCTGCATCAGTGTACGATACATCTGTAAAGAGAAGACATATCCTCTTTATACTTCTTCTCTTCCTCCTATATTGCGCCTTGCCAAAAATTTATCGATCCGCTTATTCGCAGCGAAGAAAAAACAAGTCAACGGAAATGAATTGGCCGAATCTTTATGAAGCGCTCCACGGTGCCGCTGAATGAATAAAAAAAAGAAGAAACAAGACATAACATCGAAGGTTCCGTGACATCTGTGGGAGGTAAACGCGGTGCTGGGCTTCCTGCCAAAGCATTAAATCTTTGTAGTACGTCAGTAGTGGAAATTTCTGACTGAAAATTGGTACGAGCCAGCTACTGGGATCACAGAACTCGAAGGCTTCCATTGAACTCTTTTTTCTCTTCTAATTCCGTCATTTTGTTGGACGTTATTTCATATTCACGAAAGAGTAAGAAAGAAAAAATTGTGCTCAAATAACAAGACCGTACAGAAAAGATTGGCAACTTGTCTAGAATTGCTTCAGAGTTACGCAGTCAAGAGTTCTTCATGTGGTTGAATGGAGGAGCACGATCCAACGAAAGGCTCTTGACTTCGAATAGCATCGATGATCCTTCGTCGCTCGAATCCCCGTCTACTTCCGGTTCCTTTCCGTTCTTGTGCTCACGAAGAGATAGACTCCTATCTGCTCTTTCAAGTACAAACAGCTGGATGATAATTATTACGCCTGAAGGAAATACGAATTGCCTATCTAGACGTAAATACGAACAATTGAATGTGGTAACAGGTATGTTTGCTATTTTATTATAACGTTCGACTCGAATCACTGTTTTTCCAGCTATTCTTAATATAACAAATTAGAAATAAAATTAGAGAAATCGATACCCAAGTCATAAATAATTAATCTTAATTAATTAGTAATCAAATAAACGCTACATCCACTTGTGCGTTAATCGTTCTATCATTGATTGCGAACAATGATGTCAATCAAAATACACGAACAGACCGGAATAACGTGTCCGGTTCTTCCGGGGAAGCTCAAGGGTTAATTAATCAGAATATCGGCAACCATCTCCTGTTACATCGCTCCCCCGTACAGTCTCCGCTAAGCGAGTCGTTAATCATTGATACTCAACACGGGTCAGACATCGATTTTCGTCCGCTTGTAAGTGTGTCACACCTAGCAGAGCGTATTTTTATCCCGATAGAGCGTATAAATTTGGAGCGAAGCTAAAAGAGAGGGCACCAGCGTTTATGCACACGGCGTTGTCTGCGGTTTAAAATCCGCGACTCAAAGGTAAACATCTCTGGACTCTGGAGTGGATCGGATTGCAATTATCTGACATTGACTGCTTTTCCGGGTCGCATTTATTTTTAATCCACCGTTATACAGTTTACGAGGCTGACGTCAAGCAGGCTAGGCGTGGATGATTCGCTCTCGTGTACTTCGCCAAATCGCCAGTCTATCAGTGATCGATTGATCACCCTCTCGCTCTGATCCCATCGACGCAATAATATTAGGTTGCTGAGAAATAAATGACAGATTAGCGTACACGTTTTTGTATCGTTACCATTCATTTTGTGTTCTAAAACATGTTCTGATGTTTCTGGATTGATAAATTTCCAGGAAGCTTCGATTTCACGATTTAATTAAACGGAGAATATAACATTAGATAATTAACTGTGGAATGAAATAAATTACTGTTGAAATAAATTCTTTGTAAAAAAACAAAGCGTAAACGTTCCCAAGAAAAAGCTATGTGTCACCAGTCATGATCCACACCACAAATGCTGGCAGTGTATTCTGATTAGTCACTGTTTTATTGTGTTTCAAAGTAATTAATACTACTTCGAAAATACAGCGTTCAAATCAATCAAATTGCTCTACAGATTAACTCACTTATCGAATAAGACCAAATGCTAATATTGGATTGTTTCTTTGGTCTTCTCAACTTATATGTTGCACTCAACTTATATGTTGCACCGTGAATTAATGTTGTTAGGACAACGATCTCGTGAAATGTTTCGGTGCTCGTTGGAAGGTAAACCGGTCTCGAAGGAGTCGAAAGAGGAGATCGAACCTGTGTCACTGTTCCTGTCTCGATACCCGCCACTTATTTTCGGTCCAACCAAATTCAATGGCAAAAGATATTGGCCAGTTGCCAGCAGTGTTCCTGCAGCACGATGTCTTTTTACAGGTTCTTCGAGTACAAGACACCGAATGGTGTTGCACTCTTCTGGAGATTCTCCGAGGAATAAAACGAAAATTAAATGTAAGCGCTTCGATCTTCTGTAAATATTACTTTGTAAGATTTTACGGGTTTCGGAAAAGGCAGTTTAAAAAAAGACATAGTTCCGCATTAAAAATTACTCTATTCTAACGTTCTCTACCTCTCGCGCATTCAGTCTATATTCTTTTTCGAGTCGGTAGCCATTTCCTTCTTTCATGTGTCTTCACCTCGCGACGGGAATTTCCCTGCTTTCGTTACAGTGACCAGTTTTATGGTGACCGCTTCACTCGGACTCAGTTCAGAAACTCTAATACCTCTAATTCCCTTTCTTTTTGCCTACAACTTACAAATTGTTATTATTCTATATATTTTTCTTCTTCTTTTGCAATATAATTGACAAACTTTGCAGGGGGAAACTGGTGCAAGGATAAGTTTTTAATTTAATTTTTAGTCACTTTAATAAATATATACTAAGGTAGCACATTTTTGTGTTGTGTTTATTTGTTTGATATCATTAGAATTAATGACAACTGGTATATTATTCGAGTGAAAGATAATAAAATTATAGCTAATGTGTAAACACATTTCAAATCGATTATAAAATCGTCTACTAGGTGGCGCACGAGTCAAGTACTGTACTGTAGTAGTGAATATTCTATGGATATAATAGAAAGTCATTTCTACAGTTTAGAGATTATGAATAAAGTTAATATATAGAATTGCATTCATAAAAGTTTATAAATGATCAGTTTATACTGCGGGATTGAAAAATACACAGCTGTTTTATGCATGCAACTTGCTTACTTTACGTGATTTTCTTAAATGAACATGGAAAGGCGCCATAATATTTTGGCGGTTCTGTCCGTTACGAATACAACAGAAGTTTCTTTTTAGCACAAGTTTAATTCCTGTATATATACGAAGAAATTTAATATAAAAAATAAAATATTTTTTTGTTATTGAAAAACAGTTTTGCATGCTATGATTAGGATTATTATATTTGATTGTGTATGAAGTAATTTATCTGTTATTGGTTGCATTAGCTATTTGTTGAGTTTAAATTTTGAAATACATATGCAAATATAGCAATTCAATACAAACAATTTATACACGTTAATATAAAAATGTGCCAATACAAAGTTATTTTTTCAATCGATACGTTTAATTGAAATGTATATTGAAGGAAATGGCAAACACAATGCTAAAAATATTAAGTGAATATAAAATAATAATTTTTCTGTTTCTTCCCATTTCTTCTTTATTTACAATTGATGGAAGTTCAATATTGAAAAAATTGGGAGAAAAACAATATCAAGTGATTAAAAGTATGTATTGTTGAATCTTACACCAAAAACATATTAAACCTTTAATTACTCATAAATTATACTTTTATTTACAGCAAAATCTTCTGTATCACATCATGGAACTTGTTGGCAAGATGCTGTTAAAACGCTACAAATTAGCTGTGATAAATTAAATGATGAACAACATTCTCTTCTTGCTTTAAAGTTAACAGACTGTTTCTTAGTAGACTCTGGGCATACAAGTTATAATTGTCACCTTGTTAACACAGAAAATAATCGCCGGTATAAATTTATTATATTAATATATTTTACAGTAATATATGCATTAACAAGTTGAAAAATAATGTATTTGCCAATTTTATAGAGATTGTATTAATAACATGTCAGATAGGGCATTTAATGTATATAATGAATTTTATATACACACTACACACATGTGCTTCTATTTAAATTATGAAACTTGGCAAGTTGAAACTCATAATACCATTAAACAGTAAGTTTCTTTATGTAATTAAAAATAAATATATTTTAAAACAATGTTTACAGTACTTTTTCTGTTACAGATTATATCAAGTTTCTTCACGAATGAAGGAACAACTATTAGAAGCTTCAAAAGTACAAGGAGCAGTACTTGAAAGTCAAAAACAAAGTTTGGAAATGCAAAATGAACTTTTAGACCATGGAAAAGAACTTGGTACTGTATTAAAGTCATCTTCTGAAAGTGTTAGTAATATGGTAAAAGATTTTAAGTAAGTGCATGAAGTACTCACCACTGTAATATAGGATTTTTAATACAATATTTAAGAAGTGTTATACTGTTGCTTGTAGAGAAACAGCAAAAGATCAAAAGGAGCTGTTATTCCAAATTTTTTCATACTTACGTTCATTTCAAGATTGGATTATTGGAGAAGTTTCATGGTTTCAATCTATCATGTATTACACAATTAGTTGTATTTTATGTGCTTTGTTCAGTTCTTCTAGGAGGACTGTGGATGCCAGAATCACTCTCTTTACAATTCTGAGTTTAAATATTGTCGTGGAACGAATGTTAGTTCAATATTACGATAATATTGGCCATGATATCAGTGACAAGAAGGTAGTAAGAAATTTTATTTATGAAATAATATATTAAAATTGGTATCACATAATGTCAAAACTCTTTTTGATACAGTATAGCTTGGTGTCTACAACATGGACATGTAGAAAAGTAGCTCTTTCCCTTTGTGCAGGTACATTATTTTTTACATATTATTGTTACAAAGATGAACAAATTGAAAATTATAAAGCATTAAAACGTATTGAACATCGATTAAATACCATTCAAGAAGTTACATCTATTTCAACTGATCGTCCAATTCGTATGTATATACTAAAATTTTGTGTAATTGATTTATATACTGGAAGCAAATTCAATACTATATTTGTTAATTTATATGCTGTTTCAAATAGTTTTTTTTTTAATATTTTTATACAGGTTATTCTACCAGATTAAGACTAAAATAGTTGCAAACACAGGCAAATAAAGAGACTACCAGAGAAACTCTCATGTAATGTAATTTTTTACTTTCTATTATATTGTTTTATTTAACAACATAAATCTACGATAACAATGAAAACATGAATTTTTTACAAATGATGACTAAAGCATGATAATAAAAATATCTCACATATAGCATTCAAAGATATTTAATTTGCAATTATATAATTAAACAGTTGGATACATGCGTAAAAGATAAGTAATTTGCTTATCTGTAAAAGATTTAGCTTTAGGAGATGGAATATCAACTTTTCGTAATTGCTTTTGTTTGGCTGCACTTACTGTATAATTCAGTACACACGTATTTAGATTTTCTATTTGCTTTTTACACACTTTATCACTAAATTCATTCTCTGTCCAACATTTAAACAACAACGATATTTCATATAAACATTTACTTTCTGAAAGAAATGAAACTCTATTGGTTATAGAGGCATCGACAAACATTTCACTACATTGAAAGATATGAATAGGAAATTACCCATAGTATTCCTCATGCCTCCTGAAACTCTATTTTTTAAGGATAACGGTATTACTTCTTTGATGGGTACCTTGTCTACATTTTGCGGTGATCTCGCATTTTTTAAATACATCAGAGTGTGCCTCATTTTCTATAAAAAAGTAGGTTATACAGTTGTAAATTCAAGGTTAACAAAAGTAAAATAAAGATTCTTATATATTCTTCATATAATTGCAAGTATAATTTTCTACGTTATATAGTATACTGTTCAAGAAATTGTACAAATAACTTTTTTAATTGATTGCTTCATCTAATTAACAGTATACTTTGTAAATGATATTTACTTCGAAAAAACGTTTTGCAGATGGCGCTACCCAGACTAAAGATTAAATCAATTCAATAGTCAACGATTGTTGATAACAGTGTAACAGTCTTTATCATTAAATTTGATTTTTGCATCAATATCAATAGAGTATTAATTACTTTTAAAATAATATATTTTTGTAAAGGAGTACAAAAGTATTATTTTGACGACATAAATGAATACATTACATGTTAGTGCATTTATATGTACTACTACAATAACGTATAGTAAAGTATTGTATTTAGTATATCTCCTTGAGACAAAAAAATATATATTTAAAAATCTGAATAATAATATCTAAAATATTAATACATTTGAAAGTAATTAGAAGACTTATTTTTGTCACAATGTTAATTCAATATTAGATATAAAAAAGTGTAAACGTATGCAATAAGTGAAAGGAAGAAAAGTATGGAACTAGCGGATCAAAATAAAGGGTGGCGGGGTACTGAGAGAACCGAGATCTTCATGAACAAGATTTCAAAATACCAGTTGATCGGTTCATGCGTAAACCATCACATTACTTGTCCTGACGTAACCTCAATTTTGTGGAAGGAAGTTACACAGTCGTTTTGACGGTACAAAGTATTTGCCGGAAACATTCAGCAGAACGTTTGTGAAGTTACCTTTAACTCACTGTGTTATATTTTCTATATTTTTAAATGTCTGCAATGGAAAGAGTACGAAGTAAGTTTTTCATTTATTTATTTATCATATAGTCAATATTTTTTCACTTTTCACCATGATATATATTCGTTTCAATTAATTCAGGAACATATATCTAACATTTTTTTAACTTTTAACATATAGCTAATAATTGCAATAAGTTTTCGTTCAGATCGTGTTATATTGATATTTTTCGAAATATTTTATTTACATCATAGTCATACGATGGACTTTTACTTCTATCGCGTGATGTGATTTCAGATAACTGAAAAAAAATACCACTAACTGCTTGTTTATGTCTACCTATTTACGCATTTTTATATTCAGTCAAACAATGTTAAATATTACTGACTCTGCGATTTACTAGAATATTATTAAGCAGTTACTGTTACATATATTTAACAACAAATTTTATACGTGTCTTTCCAGTAGAAAGCGTCACACTCTTACATTCACGCGAGCCATTGTAAAAGTATAACGAAAAGTAGGTCTGTAACAGCAATTCAGTACTGGAAGTTGTTGCAACAAATAATATAAACTTGACCATGAACGTATATTTATTTTTGGAATTATGTGGTACATTTATTATGCGATTGCAAAAAATATACAAATTTATTACATCTTAAAGAGAAATAGTTTACAGAAATTAATTTGTTCACATTCCGAAAGTCTCAAATAGATTAAAGAAATAATAGTGCGTATGTCAGCAAATCTCTTGTACCATCGTGTTGCGAGTCGCCTGAGTCAATGCGTCACGTGTTACCGTTGATAAATGCGTAGAAAAAAATGTATGGTACATTGGTACATGTACTTACGTGTACTCATAATATCGTGTTTGGAAAATCGATATAGATTAGCATGTTTGCTACCATAAAGTGTAAAAAATAAAAATTCATAATACTATCGCATAATAACAAACTGTGACCTTTACGATTATAATAAATAATAGAATTAAATACATGATCTATAATTATTTGTGACAATTGTAAAATAATATAAGCGTGTGATTAGTATACGTGAAATCAAGTTCGAAGTATACATTCATTTTTGATTCCGTCTTCATGCTTCTCTAATCCGAACATTGCAAAATTGCATTCATTATTCTTATTTTCTTTAATAGTTACTCGTATATTCATGTGTATTACGTGTATTAGGTATAACGCATTCAGCTTTCATGCAATTATACGTAAACGTGAAAACGTGGTCAGAAGCAAACTACGTTAATAATTATCATAATCGTAATAAACGGAGATCGATGTTTATGCTACTTTGATTTCAATCTACACAAAAATTATCGCTTCCCTGTAAATATCTGTAATTTGAAAGTCAATATCATTATTAAAAAATCGACATATCAGAAACTTGATTCTACTCAAGGACCAATATCGGATGATTTTACGCGCGATATGATGTCAGTTATTACTTGCAAAGTCATTGCCCTGGCAAGATTTACACGTAGACGTTTTACGTGTTCACATACATTTATAATTCATATACATTCTTCTATTAGTACAATAAATCAAAATGAGTGGAACGTAAATTTGTGCAAGCCTCTAAATTAATTTCCAATATATACAAAATCATGTAAAAAATAAAAAGAGAAATAGTTCATCTAGATTTGTAGTGATATTGCAATAATATTACATATATTCCTCAGCTACTCTGCTCGAATCTTTGATCCTTTGCTATGTCTCTGCTCACTCCTGCTGCTCTCCTTTTCATTAGTAACATTAAATAGTCACGCAGGGGGTTCAAATAGTAAATATTCTTTGTCGTTCTCAATTCAGTTCCTAAAACGCTCTTGTGTTCATGAATGTTAAAAAAATTATAAATGTATGTATTCAGATAAAATATTCATAGGCGAATACTATGAAAAGTTAGATAGAGAACGAATTTTTTTTTGAAACTACTGCCACTATTTTAAATTTCATATACCTAAGGTTAGTGGAGTTCACTAAGAAATTGTATTTAAAGTAATAATGTATCTTTCTTTTTATGTGGTGACAATACGCGAGTTTACTTATACTTTATTGTAATTGTCACGTAGGTTAATTGTCAAAGAAGAATTTTTCAATTGTAATTAAAAATCCATTACATTTTTCAATTCCTTTCAATATAAAAAGTTAATTGTGTAATTAAATGTACCTCAAATAAAGAAACTAAAAGAAACAACAAATTTATTCACAGGAAAATAATTACACAATAAACATGTTACTGCGAGATTAAAAATAATTCTTCGTGTAACTTTTTCTATTGTATGTAATTAACGACGATGATCTTTTTAGGATGACATAAGTATTAAATTGGAAAGTCATGTTGTGATATAAAAGAGAGAAGGTACTTCATATTTAAGAAAAGAGTACCTCTTCAGGTGTATTTGTATTTCGAAATCTTGCATCTTGGGACTGTGAAATAGTCATCGCGTTAATCGTCACGATTAGTCGAACTTGAACAGTTGTCGTGATCGGTGGATTTGGATCTCTCAGTTTACCTCTGATCGGAAGAAGTTCCCCGGAAACGCTTTCACTCCCTACAATAAGTTTTTCCGGAAAAATTTTCCGTTACCATGTTTAGTAAGTCAAATTATAGTGTTTGCGATAGTGATTATTCTTTTTTCTTCGCGTATTCTGTTAAGAATGCAATATTTTAAAAGTTGTCGAGGTGATTTATGAAAATGGATGCGTGTGACCAAAAGAGAAACAGGATTATAAATTGTATTACAAGTGTGAAGAAAAATTATGAGAAAGATGGATATTATTTTATTTAATTAATTTAATGAGTTGGCAAATTGTGTTTAGTGCTGTAATTGTACATTCGGTGATCTGTGTATCATACTCATGATATTATATTCTATTAATATTTCAGTTCCAGTACTTTATATTTTTTTCAATTTATCAAATGTTTTAGCGTTTTTACGTTATTACACAAGAAGTTCGATGATGATACGTTCAGTTTTCTGATGTTATGTAAGGTTTCTTCGTTTGAACAGAAAACGGTTCGGTTTATTCATCTGCTACTACATGTTCATACGTATACGAATATGCTTGTTTAATTCAAGTTTTTTTTTTTATGTTTAATGACATGCTATATACGCCTATATACTTCTATACACATACGTACATTTTTCAGTTTTCAAATCCAATCGGATAATAATCATTAAAAAATAAATTCTATCTAGTTGAGAATAAGTAATCTTGTTTTTTTAAGTAGATGTTTAATTAAAATTTTATTTTTCTTATCCTGTTTTGCATCAAAATATTATATAATTAATCGTGTACATTCGATGTTTTATCTATGGGCTTAATTCTGTTGCGCTCTTTGACCTAGCGACAAAAAGTACACCCAATACTAATGTAAGAACAAGGGTACTGCTGGAAAAACACGAATGACTTTGAAATGACATTGACTACCTCGAATTTTTTAATACCTTTTAACTTTCTTTTCTAAAACCATGTGTTTCGTATTACCAATGCGGCACACTTTAATCATGTCCATGTACGCTATCATTTAAATCATATTTTACGTTACTTTTAAACATATTTTTTGTTATAAATTTAGCAAATAAATTCGAGTTTCGAAATTTTAGTTACAATAAGGATAAACATAAAATGAGCTTTTTCTATCGTAGAAGCATCCACAGAAGAAAGCCTGCGCTTCATCAGGCAATCGTTAAAGTCGGAGGAAATGGATCACATGGAGGGGATCCATTTCGACGGATTGTATCCTCACGTGTTCGTTACGCTTGGAGCTTCTGTAAGCATCAATTTGTATTTAAATTGAACGCGTATTAAATTTGAAACGTTACACAATCTAGAATTTGAATCGAACTTATAGGGTGACTTAGCGAAGAAAAAAATCTATCCAACGCTGTGGTGGTTGTTCAGAGACAATCTTCTACCAAAGACCACCACTTTCATCGGTTATGCACGCACGAACATGACCGTGGACCAGTTACGGCAGAAATGCCATCCTTATATGAAAATGAAACCAGGGGAAGAGAAGAAATACGAGGAGTTTTGGAAACTGAATCATTACGTGTCTGGCATGTACGACTCGCAAAAGGGATTCGAGGTGCTGAACAACGAGCTGAGGAAACACGAGCAAGGCTTCCCAATTGCTCACAGATTGTTCTACTTGGCCTTGCCGCCCAGTGTCTTTGAAAGCGTAACCGTGCATATCAGGAACGTTTGTATGGGTGAAAAGTGAGTGAAGCAATTGCAGAGTTAAGAGATACTTAAAAAATCCATTTGATTCTAAGAATCATTACAAACAAGCTGATTTCATAATAAAATTCATATCAGGATCATCAATTTCTATTAATTTATTTATTTCAGAGGATGGACCAGAGTGATCATAGAAAAACCATTTGGTCGCGACGCGATCACGTCGCAGCGGCTTTCTGATCACCTTGGGGCGTTATTCAAGGAGGATCAAATGTACCGCATCGACCATTATCTGGGCAAGGAGATGGTTCAAAATCTAATGACGCTGCGATTTGGTAATCGAATATTCAGCCCTACATGGAACAGGGACAACGTGGCTTCCGTACAGATTACGTTCAAGGAACCGTTCGGCACGCAAGGAAGAGGTGGCTACTTCGACGAGTTTGGTATCATTAGGGACGTGATGCAAAACCATCTGTTGCAAATTTTGTCGTTGGTCGCGATGGAGAAA
Source organism: Xylocopa violacea (assembly GCA_963969225.1). NCBI lineage: Eukaryota > Metazoa > Arthropoda > Insecta > Hymenoptera > Apidae > Xylocopa > Xylocopa violacea. The sequence goes on along the minus strand of CAXAJV010000020.1, from coordinate 8,720,467 downwards.
CCTGCGTCCTGCCATCCAGACGACATACGAGACGAGAAGGTAAAGGTGCTGAAATGCATGAAGCCTCTGGAACTGGAGAACGTTGTGCTGGGCCAATACATTGGTGATCCAGACTCCAGTGATCCTGATGCACGGTTGGGATACTTGGATGATCCCACTGTACCAACCGGCTCGAATACTCCTACGTTCGCTCTTGCCGTGTTGAAAATTAATAACGAGCGATGGGACGGTGTACCGTTTATCCTTAGGTGCGGGAAAGGTAATGTGTTTCACGTGTATTAATTTGGAAAACTTTAATGTTCAACCTTTCGATGGTTTACAACACAAATATTATATGTCCAGTGTTCTTTGGATACTAATGCATTCGCGGGCAAGCTGTAAGCGAAACTAATTATTTAAGTGGTTCTAAAGTTCGTGAACGTTGCTGCATTAATTTAAAACATATATTTATTCAAACTAGTATGACTTACAACTGTATGTATGACATGAAGAAACAAAACATGGACATATTAAAAATATTGTTGTTGTAAAGTGTAAGCATAATCTGTATCATGAATGTGGAAATTTTCATTGTTAGCTTTGAATGAAAGGAAGGCGGAAGTTAGAATACAATATCAAGACGTGCCTGGTGATATATTCGATGGAAAGGCGAAAAGGAATGAATTGGTAATCAGAGTACAGCCAGGCGAAGCGTTATACATTAAAATGATGACGAAATCGCCTGGTATTACGTTCGACATGGAAGAAACGGAACTAGACCTTACGTACGGTTACAGGTACAAGGTAACTTAAAAAATGCTGTTTATTTATACTTGATTCAAAAGAACATTAGATTGAAATTCTTTTAAACATTCTGCTCCATATCAAAGTATTTGGTTCTATAGGATCTTAAGCTTCCCGATGCATACGAAAGATTAATCTTGGATGTATTTTGTGGTTCGCAAATGCATTTCGTACGCAGCGATGAACTGTCGGAAGCGTGGAGGATTTTCACTCCTCTGTTACATCAAATAGAAAAAGAAAATATTAAACCACTTCCGTACAAGTACGCTGTCATCTATTATAATTGGGAATATTTGCATACGTATATTTCATTTTTACTAACGTAAACCTATCGTTTATAAACTAGATATGGTTCTCGAGGACCCAAAGAAGCTGATGAAATGGCAAGGCTAAATAATTTCGCCTATTATGGTTCGTACAAATGGATACGACCCTAGTTGAATTTCTGTAACGTAATGTCAAACGATGGTACGTATATAATATACAGTTTGCGAAAGTCTACGTTACGAATCATCTGTGATCATAGCATTCCACATATATTTTATGTAAATATATGTATGGTGTCTCTAGAAATTTTATATACACATATGTAACTAATTTATATATTTAATTTATTGAAAAGTCGATTTCACTTATTTTTTGAGACAGTTTTTGAAACTTAAAACATACTTATAGCTGGTTAAAGCGTATGCAGATAATGTAATATATACTTGAAAGACATCAAGTGGAATAAATATGCATATTTAATATGCATGTCACAAGTGCCTATGAATAAAATGTGATTGTTTCATTTATAAATGTATATTGTGTCAGGTAACATGAATTTATAGTGGATATAATATATATATACATGCAGGTATATTTTTGTACAACAAATATAATTTTATAGGCAGTTGTATTTAAAAAATTTGTCAACAATTTAAAAATTACAATTTATGTGTTGTCCATCATTTTATTTACTTTTAACGATTTAAATATGACGCCAAATCACATGAAATATTTCGTACAGTAGTCGAAATTATACAAATTATGCGATACTTCGCATTGAAAAGTTCTTTAAATATACATTACAATAAATAAGAAAAAATTGAATTGTTCAGTCTCTATAATTTATATAATCTACAGAAAATACTTAATTATTAAATGAAATAATTCTATAATAGCACAAAAGCACAATTACTAGTGCTTTATACATTTTTGTATGATAAATTTATATACATAACTGGTTCTGCTATTCAGCATTCTCTCTTTCTCTCTATTTTTCTCACTCGCTCATATAGAGATATCAACTACATATAAACACACCAATCAAACACGCGTTATTCTGTATTTAATAATAAACAAATCATATTTAATTTATACAAAATTAGCAAATTTAAAAAAAAATGCAGTTGAAATTAAACTAGTACATTATACATGTCAATATTTATGATTTGTAAATACCATTATAAATTGTAACACGATAAATATTATCACTGTTACAATGAAAAGGAGTACATATAAAAATTATATAAAATACGGGAAGAGTTCGAGTTGGTACAAAATACCCAGTTTGTTACATTATTAAAAATTAATTTACAGAAACTTAGATGATACAAATTGCGAACAGTATGAACAAGATATATTTGAATTTTATCCTAGTTCTTCATAATAGCGGCGGAGACGGTTATATATATATATTTACTTACAACTATAATAATAATAGTAAAATATTGCTACAAGCAATACACATTGCACAAATTAAACACACAAAAAAGATGTCAAAATAAAATTACACATGTCTCGTAATTCATACTGGAGAACTCACTTTGTTTTTTCATTAAACGTTCGATAGATTAGGACCATTCACTGTTCGGTGTATACAAACCAAAAACGAATATAGCTCCCAATGCATCGATATGGCAATGTTTTTTTTCTTTCTTTTTGAACACTTCACAAATAGTAAGTTATAAAAACGTCAAAATTTGATCCAGGTCTATGAGTTGACGAAAATATCATTTTAATATATATATATGTATGTATGTATATATTATATATTATATTACACTTATTATATATTATATTACACTTATTAAAAATTTAAATCTCACATGCTTCAGGGTCCAGTAACTCATCCCAGTTAATACTTCTTTGAAATACTTCTTGCTGTAACCATAACTCGTAATGTTGTTTAAATTCATCGCTTAATTCCACATTCACCCCAAGTACCGATGTAACAGAATTGTCGACGGGTTCCATATCCTTGTCTTTGGCAACATTGGTGTATCGTAGATTATTGAAACGGTCAACGCAAGAACGTAGCACACACTCGTCTACCTGGTAATCCCAAGGTCGTGCTTCTAAATCTAAAGGAACCAAATCATTTATATTTTATTTATTATAAATATAAATTCCAAGTTAAATATCGTATACACAGAATACATTACCATTGCCGTAAGCCCAGTCATCGTTTAAGCGATGCCGAACTTTCGCATAGATTGCACTGATAGTCTTCATGTTAGTCTTCCGCCATTGTCGTCCCAAGTACCGAGTTTGCATTTTTATTAATTTCAAGACATACAACTGCATCATCGCGTGCCTGACTTTTAACGTACGTTTCAATATAGGTGCCGACTTAAAAACGACCAACATCTGTAAAAATGAAAACTCGAATGAACTCGAATGAACTCGAATTATTTATAATAAACAAACAAGTTTCATAATTAAACATAATATAAGTACCATAATTCGACTGTGTTTCCATTTTGTTAATTTGTTAAGAATACGTAATAAATTGATGCAAGAAAAAACGTTTCTCCATGAATACGGAAGATTATCACCGATTTCAAGATTATCTAAGGACACATCTGGCTGCTCTCCAATAACACACAGAGGAAAATCCAAGATGGAAATACTACAAATAAATTCACATAAATTGAAATAATTATAAATGTTCCTTGTAATGTCTAAGTTGTTCTTCGTTTTATATAACTTACACATTTTTTGCTTCAATGTAAGCTACAATGTTTTGATTTAAGAACTTCAAAACCAGTGGTATGCAATTAGCAAATACTAAATGTTGCGACATAAACTCGAATTGATATATGTGATTGAGTTTAAAGTGCTTCAACAAAAGAAGTAGTATAGCTGATACTGCTTTAACAATGATTTCTTTGTGTCTGTTTACATCGATACCAAGTTTCATTGATTGAAATACTGTCATACTGTAAAAAATGAAAAATTGGGATAATTTATGCATTACTAAATCTATGGCAAGAGAATTAAAAAAAAAGTGATACGCTATTAGTTTAAAATGGCCATCTTACGGCATTTGTCCCGGTAAGACATCGGCCATAATATTGGTACTATCCGTTTTAGCTTTACTAGTTGGTGCAGCTGCTAATAGAATTTTCAATAGTGCGATCATATATTGAGGAACAAATGGTAATATAGCATGATACACAATTTCTGTTGGTGTTTGACGGATCGGAAACCTTGGCGTGCTTACAGGATTTCTGAGCATTTGTTCTTCTTTTTGAATTTGAACTTCAGCTAAAGATGTATACATATGCTAAAAGTATAAAAAATACATAATTCATTTATTCAAATGTTTAAGCATATATTGTAAGATTATCTAACTTACTCTTTTAAGTGTATTAACACCTTCAAGTATTGGTTGTGGCAAACCTGCCAAACTTTGTCTATCTCCCACTAAATTATAACCAACAAATTTTAATCTTGATACTTCAAGGAAAGTGTCTACATCCTTTTGTCTCACCTTCGGTGTCCATGGCAAACCTAAAAAAAGGCATGCAAGGTTAGGTTAGGTTAGATAGAGCAATTAACGTATTTTATAAACCAAAACTGAATACATAGTAATAAAAATATTACCTTTTCCTTTAGTGAGTGGTGGGGTATCAGGTCTTGTTGGAGACTGATTATTTTCATTTCGATAATAAGTTACTAGTTTCCAACCTGATTGATTCATAAATACATTAGCTTCTCCTTCGGCTTCATTATTAGGAGTATTGTTTCCTATTTCTCCACCTTCGTACTCCATTCCTAAACCTGGCTCATCCAATGAACTTTGCTTCATAAGAAACTAAAAACAAAAATTATCAGGCTGCAATCCTGAATTTATAAACAAAATTTAGTACAAAAATTAAACATACTCGTCTATAAGATCTATGTGTCTTTTTTTGATTCAGTGTTTCAATCAAATCTGCAGCACTGACAGGAGGAGAACTAGCTCTCATAGTCCTAGCAACTTCCAATGTGTCTTCTTGTTGTGTATCAAGACCAGCTTCTTCTCGATATTGTTTCTTTAACTCTCTTAACGTATTGATACCACCCAAAGATACTAAGATTATCTTCCATAGAAGTAAAAGTACTTTTTTCATTGGAAAATGTGGAGCTAATCCGGTGCAAAAGTATGTCACCATACCGAGAAGTTTAACTACAAGCAGCTCATCATCATAGGGATGTATCAGATCTTCTTTGAAAGATTCAACATTATTTTTGTAAATACTATTCTCTAAATCCTTTGCTTCTTCTCTCATCACCTCTGTTATAATATATAAAACAGACAAAATTATTCTTAAATCGGTAGAATCGTCAAGGCTAACAGATATTTTTCTCATTGCAAAACCAGCTCTCCTGGTATTCCTAGAAATAGGACAGTATTAAATGTGACAAATTCCAGACATGTATTAAATACTTTTCCATAAGATAATAGACATACGTAATTTCAATATTGAGAAGTTCAACAAATGCTGGGAAAACTCCAGCCTCATATAACAACATAACATTTGTTCTGGTCCATTCTCTTTGCTCTGCATCGGACTGTACTTCAGCCCAACAACCTTGAGCTAGGTACAAGATGCACCTCGCTGCTTTCATTCTCAATTGTTTATTAGAAACATCCAACTGATCTAATAATTTATAAATTACAGATTTCTGTTGAGCTTCTGTCAAATTTTGCCACCACGGTCTTAGTTTGTACAATTCCATTTGCTCTTCAAATGCCTAAGAGTAAACACATTCATGTCACGTTAGTTCATTGTAAGATATCACAAAAATGCCTATACTCACAGTAAGATTAACATGTAACTCGGACTCTTCTGAATAGCTGTATAATTCAGCAATTTCATTGGCATGCTTATCCGCATCGTCATAAACAAAATCCAAATCCGCAGATTTAGATGTCTCCTGAAGATAAAAACATTAAAAAAAAAAGACATTCAAATGTTATTATCTCAATGTTAGCATTTTTTACTGTAGTAGAATATCAATTAATAAATAAATGTATGTACCATTTTATTTGATTAATTTCAACGATTATTATTCAGAAAAGGATATAAGACGTGTTATTCACGTATCGTGTGGATTGATAAGTAGATCGTGACAATCCAGACACTAAACAGTAGTATAAGCTCCTGTCAGAAAGGTTAGGAACGACTCGATCCACGCCGATTATCGTTATTTATTTTTAGCAGGTTTTTTGCACTTAGTTGGCAAAGCATTTACTCACTTCGGTACTAATAAGACGCTCTAGAACTATTTGGGGAAGAACACGCTTCCCATTCCCATTCGTATCCATCGCTACGTCACGCATTTTCTAATAGCGATTGGAGATGCAGTGTGCAATCTGTAATGCATTTCAATCTTAATTTATGAATCGATATTTTTTTCTCGATTACTTTTGAGTCGATTGTAAATATTTTTTACGGATCGATGGATTTTATTATCGATTTTTTAATTATAAAAATAGTCGATGTACGGTATTTCGTATTCGATACTGTTGCATGGGCTGTGTGTAGTTTGTTCAAAATTTTATTAATGAGAACTTCAAGTTACAACGATATTTCTATATTTTTCAAATCCGTTAAATGGTCGTTGATAACATTAAGCATAAGATGATTGCCTCACGAAACATTGTTAGAGATTTTCACAAGGATTTCTATAAATATTGGTATCGCACAGCTTCCATTTTGAACACCGAAGCTACTCGAAAAGCACGTTAAACTGCTCTTCACATATGTACTTTACGGTCAAACGCGTCTGGTTGTGCGTCCTTTTCGATAGCATCGTATTTTGAACAGATTTTATAATATTTTATTTATAATATTATAAACAAACATAGTGAATAATCACATCAACAAAATGCAAGGAACAATTATAGAAAATTTGAGCGGTAGAAAGCTTTCAATACTCGTTGTATTACTTATTATTGCACAAGTTGTTTGTTTTCTAATAGGCGGTCTCATTGGTAAGTTAAGAAACGTCAAATACTTCGAGATTGTTGTAATATATTAACTGTAACTAAACAATAAATCATTATTACTTTACATATATCAGAAAGAACTAATACCTGTATGAATAAATAATAATTTGTATTTATTTTTGTGTAATGTTAGTACATGTACGAAGTTTAAGAAATTTGTTTACGGTGGTTAGTAAAAATCATACCACAAATTGGTAATCCTATTAACTTAATTGTTGAATTCTGTATCATGGATGATAATGACATGTATATATTTTTGTTGCAGCTCCAACTCCAGCTGGTAGCCAAAATATACTCGGTACACCTTGTGAGGATATTCGTCTGAATGGATCCGAACCTGGTGGAGGAAAATGGTTTTATTCAAGGGGAAAAGGAGCTTGCACTGCAGTTGATATGAATCGGTTTAGTCTTGACAGTCATCATCAAGCATACCAAGTTGTTTATACATTTCAGGTAATTTCCTTAAAATATCAAAACGTCAATCAATCATAAACTCGAAAGTTTGCTACTTGTTTTATAGATGCCTGTACCCAGAAATAGTAGGCAACTTGATTATTCTAGGTGGCAACAAAATTTAATAGGAGTTTTACAAGTGGATATTGTTTATCACAATCAAATAGAAATTGGTAACTTATCGAATATATTTTTACACATATCTTTAATATAATGTTTTGAATGTACATTTTAATTGTCATTTTTCACAGCTCCTAGAACTAAGATCACATTAGATGCACGGCTTGCTTATAGAAATAAAGGAGATCCAGACGATGCTTGGAAACCATATGCTGCTTCTGTAGTGGAAAGAATTTTAGATTGCAGCATTGACGATGTGAATATATAGATTGGTTAATATTGTACTTGGCATAATAAATATTTCTTTACTTATAGATACTTTTTTCATAGGCAATGGAACAGTACAATTACAACTGCAGTGTTGTACCACTGTTTGAACTTGGCTCTCTATTTCATGATTATTATCTTTTAAATATTCGTCTTCCCGCTGATACAGACAGAAATATCAATCAGGGTTTGGGTCACATAACTGATTTATGGCTTACAGTAAATATGTAACATTTAACTTATAATATTTACACTTGCATAAAAGTGCGAAATATTATATGAATTTTTGTTTTTATAATTCAGGCTATCAATCAAAATGGTGGATTTACGAAAGTATGGGTCAGTTTAAAGACGATTTATTTCCCAATTGTTCTATGCGTTCTGGTTTGGTATTGGAGACGAGTACATATGCTTTCCAGATCGCCAGCACTTTTGGAGTATTTACTTTTAGCACTTGGCATAGCTCTGTCTTTTTTGAACAGTAAGTTGTATATTTTGACTTCTTTGAAACTACTTGCGATTGTTTATATTTAAAACTAATTTTTTGTTAGTACCCTTGGAATATTTAACACTTGCTTATGACATGCCATTTATGCTTTTGCTGGGTGACATTAGACAAGGAGTGTTTTATGCAACTCTTTTATCTTTCTGGCTTGTATTTGCTGGAGAGCATCTTATGGTAAACAAACTATATTTATGTACGAAAATAATTTGATTTTTATGTACTAATGAATTCTTTACTTTTATGTATTACCTTCTTTCACAACAGATACAGGTAAGTTAATTATTTTCATATGATTGTATGCTATGGAAAAATATAATTTATTACTTTACTTTACTTCTTAATTAGGAAGGTGAACAAAGGAATTCTTTAAAATGTTACTGGCGTCATCTTTCTGCAGTAGGCATCGGATGCCTGTCATTATTTGTATTTGATATGTGTGAACGTGGGGTACAATTGCGAAATCCATTTTATTCTATTTGGGTTACAGATCTTGGGACAAAATTTGCTGTATCCTATTGTACAAAAGAAATTGATTGTGTTCCTTGTAATGAAACTTTACTTTCCTTAACCTAAAAAATTAGTTATCATTTATAATTTTAGCTGGGGTATCTGCTGGCGTGTACTTAATATTCTTGGCTTACATGATATGGAAAGTATTCATGAATATCAGTGTAAAAAGAGCTGCATTATCTAGCATGAGTTCGGTTCGACGTTTACACTATGAAGGTGTAATATATCGATTTAAGTTTTTGATGATCGCTACGTTGTTGTGCGCATCTCTAACAGTTATTGGATTCATTCTCGGTCAGGTATATTGTATTTATAGATATTGCGTTTACAATGTCCAAGGTATTGAAAACAGTATAAATTATACAGCTAGAAAATAAAGTAATGTAATATTTGTAACATATACATGTAATATATAGGTTGCAGAAGGACAGTGGAAATGGGACGATGAGATACATTTGGAAATGACATCAGCATTTTTCACTGGTGTCTATGGAATGTGGAATATTTACATTATAGCATTATTGTGCTTATATGCACCCTCACATAAACAGTGGCCTATTGAACCATCTGGTAATAATACTTTCTATATCTCTACATTTTCCGCTATCCAGATTCAGTTCCAATGAAATGTTTCATTTGCAGAAAATAGTATTAGTGAAGAAATCGAATTTTCACGTTTATCTACCGATCCTAATGAAATGCTTTCTTTGACAGCATTCACACGAAAAGCAGCTGCAGAATAAGTAGTGTACATTCTAAAAAATAAGAAATAGAACAGTGATATCTGATCATGCAACAATTTTGTACTTAACGTAGCACAGAAGAGCTATAAATACGAATTAAGGATTTTCGATATTTATAGAGAATGCAATGACTGATAGTGCTCTGACAAGTAATCATTTAATGCCAAAATTAATTATTTATTAAGAAGAATATTTTTTAAGCTTTATTTTTTCTACAACACTTTAATATTTAACAAATGCGGTTCTTTAAAACTACTTAATGTTTTATTTTTAGTATTTTCAGGTGAAGTGAATATAGAGACATTTTATTTCTAGATTTTTTTCAGCACATCTGTCTTTGTACAAGATCAAGCTAGAGTAATATGTAGGTAATGTTATTTTGTAGAACATTCCATTTAAAATTCAAAGAATATCTCTACTTCCCAATAAGATCTTCCCATACATACTGAAAATATTGAACAATCACGTTGCCATATTTATTGTAATAGTCTCTAACGCACTGAAAAATCGCAATACCTATTTTCTTTAATGATAAATAATCTATTCCGTCGTTTCACAGTACATATCAATATTGGGCATTTATCCGTAATTAACACTTGTAAACATGCATTTTAACGATAGTCATAATAGTATTGAACGCGGGTATCTCAATATTATTTATGTATTTTTTATTATTATTATGCAAAGGTATCAATCTCTGTGTCTGGCAGTATTAAGTTCCTTCATAAATTTTTGATATTATACATACATATATATTTCATACAAATTTTTACAGGTTTTGATGCATTACTAATATAATTGCTAGCATTTAAGACGTATGCATGCGACAAAGTAGACCTGAAGGGAAAGAGGGTGCAATAAATTTATAACACTTTAATAGAATCAATTTAGTGCACTTTAGCCATTTACATAGAGTACTTATATTTGATGCAGCAGAATTAGTATTTTCGATATATTTAATATATTCAGTCGAACACGTATTAGCGATATTCTCGAACAAATTTTGTATATTGTCATTAATTGTCGTATTTTTTAAATCATTTTATGAACAGCACATACAAATGTAATTCTTAGTATTATGAGAGAAAACTCAAATTTCTATGTGTATTTATATTATTGAATTTTGGTATACAGTATTCGATTCGAACGTTTTTTTTTGTAAGTTGGTCGAAATTTTATACATATTCATAATTTTTATACACTTTTGAAATAAATCAATTTGTTAGAATAACTTTGTTAAGTTATTAAATATTATGTAATGTGTTACATGCTATATATTAATACTAATTTTATCTTTGTGTAGATACGTCTTTTGTTTCAACGTTATTAAAAACATCCGGATAAAACGCGAATTGTACGACATTTGACTTACCGAACGATTCAATTTCTTTCCAACCATCCCTATAATTTATTCGTATACTCGAGAGATTGCTGTACAATAGAATTTTCCCTTCATAATTTTATCATTCCGCGCGCTCATTTAATTCATTTCAATATGTATGTGTGTGAAGGGTTAACTTCGAATGTTAAATTTGTTAAGATTTAATAGATAACTGGACTTCATATTATTTCAGAAAGGTATTTATATGTTTCTTATACAAGTATGTTTCATGCTATTTATATTTTTTTATTGTTTACTTATATGCTAATTAAATTCAAATTCCACACATGTATCACCAGTGCACATTATTTTTTACAGTGTCGACAAAACTTGTGGTTTGTACAAATATATATACTATTCTTAAATTAACATTAAATCGTTCGTGTTTAAAAATTGCACGTTATAATTTTCTATTTACTTTTTTTAATCGTTCATACGTATAAAACATTGGATAATTCAAATATATACGAACAACAAACATAGTCTTTGGTATGTGAGTACATTTCTTTTTCAAATTGTTAACATATTTTTCTTGATTATGGAATTTGGATTTTTTGGTAGTGATTAGAAGAAAGGAAATTTAAAGGAACGTGGTAGTAGTTGGTTCTTTTTGATATAATTCTAGTGACATTGGTTGACCGAAATAACCAGTGGTGATTCGTGGAGCGTAGCAGGGATTTTGTATCGTGCGCGCGCATCCAGTGGCACGACGTAAGACAGAGGTAGCAGCAAGCAAGAGAGCAGTGCAGAAACGGAATCAGATGTGGTGAAGTCCGTGAGTTGACAGTGGGGTGCACGAGAACAGGCGTTTCGTAGTGGTGGAGGCGGAGGAGGTTTAGGGGAAAGAATTGTTTTCTGTGTGCGCGAGAAACGTGTCGACAGTACGAGACTCTGAACGGAATCGTCGTTGGTGATGGTGAAATGATCCTCTAGCCCGGGGTTTTTGGCTTAGTCCGCTCGGATAAAGAGGAAGACCATTTGTACACCGCTGCTCATCGAGGGACCGTACGTTCGTTCATCCGTAGAAAACATCATTAAACGCTGACGTCTCGGAATTCGTCCCGTGTCGTTCTCCTTCGTGTCGAGCGTCGAGCATCCAACGACTGACTTAGCGACCATCACGCGCGCGTGTCTTTGTTTTTTTTCCATCGCGCTGAATAGCTGTTCGGTACGGGAAAACAGAGAGTGTGTTATATCACAGTGGTGAATTGATTGATACTCCCGTGGATTCGGCTGTGGTAAATAATCTGTGGCAGTCAGAGGCCCTTCCTAAACGACAATCGAGCTCAGCTGATTCAAGGACTTGCTGCGAAGGGCTCTGCTGCGTTTAATAGACGATAAATATGTCGTCCCCCAGCGCTGGAAAACGACGTATGGACACGGACGTTCTCAAATTGTATCCTTGAAATTCACTTTTATTTCTCCTACTTGCTATTTGTATCTCTGTCTTCTTTTTTCTTCTTCCTCTTCTTTCTCCCCACCTCTTTTTCTCCTGGCACTTCCCCACCCCCCTCCCCCTCCCCCACACCTGTCTCTCTTTCTCGTTCCCTTCCCTGTCTCTCTCTTTCCCCCCTTCTCTCTCCCTCTGTCTCTTTCCCTACCACTTCCCTCCTTCTCTTGTTCTCGTTCTTTCTTTCTCTTTTGCTCCATTGCACGTGCTTGCAATCGAGTGCAAGAGAGGCCCGCACATGGTTGCGAATGCAAGACTACGCAGTATGCATGTGCATGTTACGGACGGATCGCTTGTTTATCAGGTACGATCGGTTTATAGGTCGACGAGAAACAACGCGGTGCAATGTCAATGGTGTTTCGCGACGACGAGGGATATTTAACTCCTCGTTTTGTCGATGACGGGACACAGCTGTTTTTAACCAGCTGACTTTACGTTCCTGCGCTCGTGTGCGCGGAGCTTTATATTGTTCATTTAACGCACGACGAGTACGGTGCAGTCGCGGGTTCCAGAGGTTAGATTCCGTTTTTCCCGTGTATTTTTTTCTTTTCTTTTTTCTCTTCTCTCATTGCATTCGGCTCCTTCGTTTCGTCTCGCGACTCGATTTGTATCACTCGGTTGGCTTTCGATTCCGAACCGGCGGATTCGCGTGACGACTCGTATTTCGAATACCTTTTATATTTATACATTTCTGGCAAGCGTAAATATTTAAAGTCGCGCGTCAAAGAACGGCATACGCGCAAATGTAACGTCCGTTTGAAACGGAGTGAAACGCGACCAACAGTGATTGAGACGTCATCGCTGTGCTTCAACCTCAACCGAGGAGTTTACGAAGTGACGCGAAGTGTCAAATCTTTTATTGACGAATGCAAAGTAGAGAAACAAGACGCGCGCGGGAGAGGTTAAAGAAGACGCGATTAACAGAAATTACGCAATTGCGAGAATCTCTTTTCTTCGCAAAATCTTATCTCGGACAAATCGCGCGACGATAGTGACTAACAATTTCCGTTCTCCTTGTCCACGGTGACCATTTGGGTCAGGTGCAAAGAACAAAGGTACACCTTCGCGACAGAATGCGAACAAGTGTTGTCGTTTTTCAACCTTTCTAATCGTCGTACAAACAAATGGATCGTTTCGACGACGCCAATGTCGTCGAAATGATATCGCGTCGTTTCCTACTTCTATTTTCGATGTAATCCTTGATATCTCGCTACGCAACGATGCTATGAATAATTAACAGGGGCGACGAAAGAATTAACAAATATACGTACGCACAATATACATATACGTATTTGACCTCGATTCGTAAGAAATTGATTTTTGCGTAACGTCGCGTTTCGCTTATCATTTCTGTGCAGACGTCCCTGTACGAATGCGTCAGTTTTTTTTTTGTGACGATAGTTTCTGTGTCGAGTTCCTTCGTCCCCCGTAACATCGATCAGTCTTTGTTGAAGCTTGCATTAAATTTGCAAGCGCTTCGGCGAGCAAAGTGAATTGGACGCGTTCATTTGTACTTCGGCAGGCGGGGACCCCGCACGAGTTTTCAAATTTCTGGAAAGCCTTTCTCTTCGCGTCTCGAGCGCACGCAGCAACGTTAGCAATAATCTATTTTCGGGAGGGCAGCCGCCTTTGCACGTTTGATCCCTATAAATTTGCAATCTTCACCATTCGCGTTTAGTTTCAAAGGAATTCCGCGTTTCACATATTTTTCGTATCAACATATATATTTTTAACGTTTTCAATCCCTTTGTCTTTTAAATTCTATTAAAATTATTCGCGTATGGTTTGTAGGCTGAAATTATTTCGAAAGTATTTCGAAAAATTTGTAGAACTAACAGTGCAGAAAAGAAAACAACAGAAATAGGTAGAGCTATTTACCTTTGGGAAGAAGTACTGTTTATATGCGCAATAACGAAAACAAAGGAAAATCCCAGCGGGTTAAACAAATTGATGCAAGTTTACCTCGGTTGCAACTTTATATTCACGTTTTTTGAATTCAACTGAATTCATCTCCACGATTCAGTCAGATAAATAAAGTTAGATAAATATTTCCGTTTTAATAACGGTGAAAGCTGCCTGCACGCGACACTATAGAATCCGTATTAGCGGGTTTCTGATAAATTATTCGATGGCCTGATTCGTTAATTTGTTTTTTTTTTATTCGATCGAAGATATCCTTCGGGCGATACGTTCGTTACTTTCGACGTTCGATATGCATCAGGATTAAACGTCGGGCGTTATATTCGTCGATTGTTAATTCAATGGAGTAAAAAAAAAAAGCGAATGCGATGGAAATCTATATGTTTCGAGGGCAAACTCCTGACTCTGTTTTAAGTTCTTTGTCTTCTTATTATCTTAAGAGCGTCACTACATCTCTCTCTACTTTGCCAACACTTGTGTTCTCTAAATTTATCTTTGCTCTGTCGTCACTGCAGATTTAGCTGCTCGAGTTTTAGTAAATCGATTTCTTTTTTTTTTTTTTTTGGTTTGACTCGTTTAGGATTTTATTTTGTACAGTTTAAGCTTTTGTATGTATATACAGGGATTTATGGCGTTTAGTTTAGATGAATTTTTCCCGCGAAGCGTAAACACAAATAGAATAACAAAGTCGATTTATAGGGGCATAGAATATTTTAAACGAAGTAACTCGTAGGTATTTCTACATTCGTACTTCGTTTCTCGTTTGAGCTTCTTTTATCGCACGAATTTCCATGCTTTCGTGTTTCGTGCTCGTGAAGAATAGAGGCGTTGCAATTCGTTTTTGGAGATTTTATTAGAGACCGTGAAGGATTGGTAAAACGGTCAAAGTTAATTAACGTTTAAGCCGGAGGAATGTTTCATTGAGCGTTCATTTGAAATATATTCGTCTTCTATGCTATCCTAGTACTTTTACGCGAGTTTCCACGTTTCAGTATTCTATGGTCTTAAAGAATGAAGCGTTGGAGTTCTAATAAAAATTTTATTTGTTAAAATATAAAAGCGGCTGTACCATTCCATTAAAATTAATGCATAAGAGGATAGTGTAACTCCAAATGCAGACTGTTAGACTAATAAATTATTTAATTATTCTCCATATGATCCATGATTTAAAATCTACTGTGAATATAAATCAAATAATATTTATATTTACAGACATACATCATATTACAATATGCATGAAAGGTAGATATACTATTGCTTTGTTTGTTTTAGGTACGTTCTTTCATACGCGTTTTGTCGTTTTCATCGGTTCATAGACGCAGTAAATAGATGAGATTGGTGGAATTCCTTACGTTAGCTGGCGCATAATGTTATTGACACAAATCCGGCAGCATTTAAAACACCGTCTAAAGTGTTGTAAAACGTATCTATTAGAGCGTTCATCGTATGATCGCGAAGGCTTACCTTGAACGCCTACATGACACGAATGACAAGGTTTGCTTCCTCTTCTACAATTACAACCGCATATTTATGTACACCTTTAACTGTTCCAACATTGTTTTTATCATCAGAACTATTCTCGTCCGAATAACCGGTGAACGGTCCAAAATTTGAAACTAATTTCAGCGTGACGACGTTACGATCAAAAGTTCTGTCGAATTTTTAACTTCCCCGCGAAAGCGAAACATCATTCCAGCACTTGTACGTCGAAGTAGACGTCCGCGGAGATCAATCGAGCAGTATCAAGTATTCAATACGATTGCGTAGTCGAATCTAATTACCATGATGCAACGCAACCACCGGTTTTTACAATCCCACGGTGAATCTGCGATTCGATTGCCCAACCGAACGCATCCGATGGCGCTCGCGTTACTCGTCGCGCTCTCCGACGTTTCCCCATTCGAAAACGGAGGATCCGAACTGTCCGCCGCGGGATCGCGACTGGAAGGGTGAAAGTTCGTCGAAGTGAGCCTCGTTTTCGAGACCGAGTCCCGTTGTCGTTTCATCGCGTTTCCAAGATCAGGTCCCGTTTGTCCCGTTTCATCGCGCAACTTCGCACAGTCGCGGTGAATCACGCTCGCAAAAGTCTCTCCCCGTAGACGTGTGCATATATATTCGAGTAATTTCCATTAGGGCGGCCAGGTGAGATGCACGCGTGCGTGGTTTCCGGAAGTAATTCGATAATGGATCGGCGATACTCGACGGGGACGTCTCGGAAGATTCCTTGTCTGTCCGCCGAAATCAAGCTAATCAATTACGCTGGTAATTAACAAGCTTCTCGGTGTGGTGGTTAATGGTCCACCGTAATGGGTTTGGAGGCACGCGAGCACACGCGTGAGAAGTACGTCGAGGGGCTGGAGGGAAAGGGGTCCGGGGGCGCCCGGTTCCGCATGCCTGATGCAATTTTACCTGGGACGCGCGTTTCGATCGCGCGCGTGCACGTGTCTCTTCTCCTCCTCGCTTCCTGTATTCGTCGGTGAAAGCTTCAATTATTGTTCTCTAAATACCGGAGATCGGAGTTAATCAATATCGGGGGAATCTGTTCGGGGATCGGCTCGATTGGTAGGGGACCGAAGAAACGGGGGAAAGTGGATTAGCGAATGCATACAGAGCGAAGCTTGGCGAACAGGGGCGGTTCAATGCGAATTGATTCTTGTGAAAAATGTAAATAGCAATTGAATTGCTGGACAGAGGAAGGGTTGGCAATTTTTTGCGTCCGTGGAAGCAATTTTTTTTTTAACGAGAAAAGTACAGTCTCACCCTCTTGTGACATGGTACTCTTATAACACGGTTTCTATGTCTTGCCTTTTGTGTTTATACAAATTTATTTCATAACCGTATGCATCATAACTTGTTGCTCTGAGAATGCACTTTTCATTCTCAACGCAGAACGAATCTGATTTGTTATTTTAATTGGTTCTGAGTTTCTTATAGGTTTCCATTTAACGAATTACGAATTAATCACGTCATAGGAGGGTTGACTGCAGATGTGGGCAGAGACAAGTGAACGAGGATAGTTGACTTAGTTTCCAGCATTTACAGCAGAAGAATGCCATCTGAATAGAAGAATATTTCATCTTCTAAGTAATATGGATGCTTTGTACATTTCTGTACCTTTGTATACTCAAATTTCGTACAATTGTCTGAGCGTTTTAAACACGTAAGACTTTCCTTAACTATTCGATATTGTTACTAGATGTTTTCGCGAATTTCACTTTTATTATCCGCAATTTTTAGAACGTTCCTTTATATAGTCCAGGGTGAGTCAGTTATAGGTGTAAAGATTAGGTTTGTTATTGGCTCTTAAACGCGTAGGCGAGCGTTCCTTTCCGTGAAGCTTAAACAACGCTCGCATTTGCAAATTTCCTCGGCCGTTCCCGATCGCTGTGTTCGTTACGCAAAGTGCATTACCACGATCGGATCTCGGATCGCTGCCAAACGACGTATAAAGCGAAAAATGGGATACACACCGAGTTCATCTCGAGTCCAATGGTTGACCTTGTTTACGGCCAGGAATCCACAGACCTATCGTTATCGGTGTGGCCTTTCAGCGTGCGTGCTGTCGTTTCGAATACACATTGTATTATTTATCGTTCGCTGTCTTCTTATCGTCGCAATTGGTCTCACGATTAGAAAACACGTAGGCATTATCTATGCGCACGAGGAACAAAAAACGCTCTTTAAATGCCTAATCATTCGCTGCGTTTCGCTCGATACCGCCTCATTCTTATCCGTGCGTTGTTAGCTCTCAACGATACTAGCTACACTTTTGTCGCTTCAATTATTCCAGACAAAACCAGTAAGCAAGTAACCAGGAGAAGTTTAATGCGCACGCATATTTTTTCTCGCGTCGATTCGCATTAGTGTTCACGAACAAGTCCACGAAACGCGATTAAAATTCAACGAACGCGCGTAATATGAATACTTGCGTTAGGGTGTTAACCCTTTGCGCTCAGCTCCTACCCAGACGTTAGTAATAGAAACTGGGTTAAAATAGCAATCCTTGAGCAATACTTTAGCAATAGTTTCTACTGCTAACGTCTCCCAGCACTAGAAAATTTCCATTTCGACAGAAAACTTCAGGAAACATGTATTTCTCAAAAAGCTGCGGTGCAATAAGTTTAATCCCTGTAATCACTAATCAATGCTGATGTCCCCTCAAAGGGGACATCCAAGTACAAAAAGTTAATAGTGGAAATAGTCATAGAGACTCGATGAGCTGAAGTAGTCAATATTGCGGAGTTATCGAGCATAGACGATAAGGGGCCGCCTCGGGGTTCGTCTTCCGAAAATAAGATACAACCAAGGGCACAGCGTGTCGAGTCTCTCGAAACGAACGTAGCGTATGCGTGTGCGTACGTCTGACGGGAATCGAACGTCGTCGATTCGTACGTGTGGTTCATTTCAATACGCAGCCGCGAGGTTGTTTTCGCGTACGCGATCGAGTGTGTTTAGCGGTCCTTTTGTCGAATGGAGTGGCGACGTGGAGTGAGAGATCGAGTGGCGGTGAGGATAGAAGGAACGGACAGTGGATTACGGAAACAAAGACGGATTGCGAGAGTTGGAACGGTTTGAGGCGGTGAAGGAGGTGGGTGGTGGAGAGGCGGACAGAAACAGACCGTAAGGCTGTCCTCAACGAAACGCAGACTAGCTCGACCGACATTGTAAACAACAACATCGCGCCAGAAGCGAATGCTCCGTTACGGTCCTCGAGATTGAGCAATCGCTTCCGTCCCATTCTGGTGTGCGTACACCTTGCGTATGCACGTCGAATGCACGAAGAATCACTCGCGGTGGAAACGAGGTCGTTAAAACGGTTTGATAGTCCGCTTTTCATGTACGTACGTACCTAATTCCATTTTAATATCTCAGAGTCGCGCTCTATCTCTTCCTCTAATTACAAATTAATCATCGATTCGATTAGATAACGATTAATTAATCTGTTGTGCACATATCGCATATTTAAGTTCGTTGAGTGTGCATTTTTGCTGTTACGTTATGAACTATGTCGATAATATCGATCCTATCGATCGGACGATATTCGTTCGCTCTTATCGATCGAGTGTTCTGTTGGAATTTGGGCAAAAGGAAAACTCGTATTCGAATGGGAATTTGAAATAAGTTTATTAGATCTTCAACCTGTGAAAGGCTACGAAACACTAATTGACTCTGGAAGACTTCACTTGGCCTTTTCTTCATGGGATTCCTTACCTCACACTCCGAGACGCATTCTATATCGTTTATGTTAGCGATCTGGAGCGAGCTCACATGTTCCTGGACCAATTCTACGTATCAGTCTGTCTTACAATAACACTTAATAAATAGATTAATTTTGCTTATCCGTTTGAGTGCCACGGGCCTTTGCTTCCTTTTGCTGGGATGCTCCCCAATCGAAAATTGCCAAGGAGCGCTATTGCTTTCAGTTTAGGATTCTGACATCCTTCAGAGCATAAGTAGCGACATCAGCTACTGTCTAAGTCATTATTTAAATATACAAAAAGTGCAATCTTACTCCAATTTTATCTTAATTTACCCAAGACAAAACGGTAAAGTCACGCATCGACAGAAACCGAGCGTGCGCTCCGATTGTAGTCGTCATAGCCCAGAGTGCTGGCACTTTTCGATCAAAACAGAAGGAGCGCAAAATTGCCTCTTGGCACTCAAACATTTAATCTAATACGAAATTCCAATCGTTTGCGTCGATACAATCGCAATCCACTTCGACCCCATTCGTATTCACCGTAAATTCGTACATTAATCAAGGATCGTTTGTCCCGACTTGCTCGAACCGTTCACCGCGGGCACGCAACGATGAAATTCCTCGTAGACGGGACTGCGAAGAAACGCGCCACTTCCGGTGAAATAATATAGCGCGTTCGCCTACCAATATCGCATTCGCAATTACAGTGCGGCGCGCGCGGGGAATTATTACAGCTACGGTCAGCTGTATCGTGTGACGTGCGAAGCACGCGTTACCTAGGATTCTATTTCCCCGCGTGCTCGAGGCGCGTGTGCGTCCGTCCGCCGCGTAATAATCTTCCGTTTCGTCCCGTGTCCGTGTGCCTCTGGCATCCCCGCTGCGAGAAACGACGATAGAGAGGCCAGAATCGAGCACACTCACGGGTAGACCCGGTCTTCCGTGTAACAAAGCTCTCGTGCCCCGCGCCAGGTGAGAGCTCTGTAACGCTCGGCTCGCGTGTAACCGCTTGCCAAAACAAGAAAGTGGTTTACCGTACAGTTGAATAACATGACACACATCGTCGTAATTCGATTTTCCTTTTCAACGATCCGGTCGGTTCGTGGACGCCCGTCGACGGCATATAATCTCGTTCACGTTCGACGGAGCCATGACATTTTTTGGCGGCCATCTTCGACGCGTCCCTATCGACTGGAGTAGCGATCGCACAGTGAACGTTCGAACTGTTGGAAGATTCGAATTGTTGGATTCCGGGTTCAACAAACTCGAAGGAATCAAATGCAACACGTATTAAGAGAGTTTAGAGGTTTATTTAGACACGAGTTCCGCACGCAAGTAGTGACCATAGTAATTCATGGCGAAAACTACCTAGTAGTTATATGGTTGAGGGTGAGCAAGTTAACCCTTTGCACTCGGATGCTCCCTCTGAGGGGACGTCAGCATTGATTAGTGATTACAGAGGTTAAACTTATGGCGTCGCAGCTTTTTGAGAACTATTGCTAAAATATTGTTCAAGGATTGCTATTTTAGCCTGTGCAAAGGGTTAAGGTATAAAGGTTAGCGGACAGGCAAAGGGCAGAGGACAGGATGAGTAAGCGGGTACAGGAGGCTAGAAGAGTTGGAATTTGAGAACTATGATTAAGATGTTTGTGGTAGAATGAGTCTTGAGGAGTTTATATTGCGTTGTCAATATTGTCAGAGGATTGGTCATGCAACAGAATGTTATTTTACTGGTCGAGGTTCCAATTAGAGTTTTTACACAATTATGATGTAGACAAGAACAGCTGTTTTTTTAGATACCCTAACGCGTGCACCAGCGCGAAATATTGCTCTATAAACTTTCTCTAAAGTTAGACGGTTAGAGTTCCGTTCTTCTGCCCCGTTCTGGTTACATTGCTCGTTTTCGAACTTGGTTTCCGACCTCGTTCAACGATTCCAGCGCGATTCCTTCGCGGGAATTTGTATCCCCGCGAATTATATTATATACGGAGTTGGGTTCAGTTTCGTGGAAAAATTGTAGTCGAAATCGTAGCAGTAATCCCTTCGTATAGTATAAAGGGCGCGTAGAACAGGGCGGAGCTTGGTAAAAGGGACTGGCGAGTGAAATGAAATGTAGTTTGAAATTCGACTACGCTCGGTTGATAATTTCAACGACCGTTGCGCGGTGTATTATTAAATGCGGCTAGGAACCTTTGTTTTCCTTTCTTCCGGCGACGCTTTCAACCGTTACCATTTTTCCACGCTGAAATTGGACGTGTTTTTGAAAAGAACCGTTACCTGCATAAAGCATGAACCACGTGAAGTATTACCAAGCTACATTGTTGGCAACAAAAGCTTCTCTCGCTACTCCCTTCGTGCTTGATCTCTGAAATAATGATGCAGCCTCGAAATGATGCGAGGATCTTTGCGCGCTTCATCCTTCTCTTGACAATTCTAACGGTATCCGCTTTGAAACGGGAGATCGTGGAAATATTTCTTTGAGTGGATCCTACGCGAGGGCCAATTTCAAAGCAGGACTCTCTCGTCGCTGATAATACCGTTTCTGAACGCGATCGCGATTTATCGTTTATATTTAAAAACACGTGGGACTTAATTAAAATTTCGTCGAGATCTTTACACACGGTACTCGTCGAGATTTCCACGCGAGCGTCATGAAAAAGTAAATCGCATCGTGGGCTGGTTCGCATAAAAACGCTTCTCCAGTCTCCCACGAGTGATTCGAAATTACCCGGCATTAGCCATCCAGTTAATTTCGGAAAACTCGTAATCCCGATTGCGTCAGGGACGCACGCGAAGCGTCACGATCCGCCCGTCTCGAAGTCACGCGAGCGCCCCGGTGCGTTTCGATCGATTCGAGGATGATAATATTACGACCGGACTTCTGACACGGTTCCACGTTCGCACTTCTTTCCACGCATCGATTTCCCTTCAGTTCATTGCACCGTTTTCTCGTCGACGCTTAAATATTTGCGCACGCTGTTCTCGCCTCTCATTCGCGCTGTGCGTAAACGCGCGCGAGATCTTTTGTGCTTTTCTTTCATTTTTTTTTTTTTTTTTTTTTTTTTTTTTATCTGTCTTTCTTCCTCTCTCGATCGACCAGAACCCAATGTGCGGTGTCCTCGGTAGTTTTCTTGCAGATTCATCTTCCTTAACCCGTAAAACGCGCACAGAATAGAAAGCAAGCATGAGGTGACGATACTAGGAGGATTAAACGAATTTTCCGTCAAATTCTACGGTCCACGGGGCAGTAAGTATTGCATACGCTTTGTATAATTTGTGTGTGTGTGCTTAGAATGTAAGTCGATGTTAATTTCTTAACGTTAACGCGAGGAGAATACGGGAGGGTTGCATGATGTGGATTTTCGAGTGATTCCGAACGATGAAACTTGTTATTTTATCATTTTATTATATTATACGCAGCCGTAGGCTATCGAACGCCTTTTTATTCTTGAACATTTTAATTAGAGAGTAAGATAGGAAAGTATAACAGGATTTTTCCGCAAAGAAAATCGACGCGCATAAAAAAAAGTCCTGCTGCGCTTCCTCCGATATCACACTCTATTTAATTACCATTTAGAAAATGTATTAAAAACTATTTACAAATAATCAATAATTCTTTAGACCTTGATTAAATCTTCCAAACAGCCTTCACTCGGATACTCATTTTAAGCTGCTCTAATTCGTGGGCAAATAACAACATAATTTTGGAGCCACCACGAGTATAGCTTTCCGTGATTCGTTTGCCCTGTTTCACGGTTCTAAATAAAGAGATTACTTCATTTTCTTTTTATCCAGAACAGCGAAGGAATCACGGCAAACTAAATAAATGAATTTCGTGACAATTACTCAGCAACTCGTGATGTCTCCAAAATGACTAATTCAAACGTGGCACATTTACATTGTGCTAATTGTATTGAAACGAACGTCAGTGTCGTTGCTCTGCATCGAAAGAATGCAACGAACAATGATAATTTTCCACTGTGCGCATACTTGGTCGATGTCGTCCGTCATTTCCCAGTAGCGGTGATCGACTCGCTGCTGATCGAGTCCTGTTTTATGCGTTCATTGTACGTTTCCAGCATTTGATATTCCAAGGTCGCCGGTTCCTCGCGCACCGGATGCACTTATGCAACAGTGCGTGCATTTACACTTTCCACGATCGGCCAGCTGGTATGCAAAAAGCGATATCGTTCCACCGTTCACCGACGAAAGTTCGTTTACGTCGCTTTCGACGCGTCTGACAGCGTCGAGACTGGTCCTGGTATCGACCACGATCGAATCGGCACGATCGCGTTCTCCAATCGGGCCAGTTCCTTCGCGATCAATCAGGTTGCGCAGTTGGAGCAGGTCCTTCTTCTGGTCCTCTCTTCTTCCCCTCGCAGAAGCAGCCTTTAGGTTTCTTTCTTTCCTAGAGCAACGCACAAGAATTCGTTTCGCTATCTCTTAAAAGCTTCTCCCAAAGTTATTTGCATAGTGAAAGTTTGCTGTTCTAATCATCGTTATGGCTCATATCCAACCTACGTAATGGGAACGCATTAGAAGTTTTCCGTAGATTATCGCGTGTCTCGATTCGGGTTGACGTTTTATCATCCTCAGACGGATCCGCGCGATTTAATTTTCCATTCTTCGATCGAGTTGAAAAATTGCTCGCACCGCGTTGGTAACGAAGAAGAGGAGAGCAACAGATGTACAAGCAGCGCTCGGTACTTAACGAATGAACGGGGCCGCGTGTATCGATCGGTCGCCGGGCATTCCGGAATATCGTAACGCGGTGGCACGTTTTAAAATTAATTTCATTGCCTTTTCCGTTTTTATTACGTCCTTCGGAAACTTTCAGTCGGACGAGCCAGTCGATTATCTTTACCACCGCGATCGCTCGCGTGTAATACCGATTACCGTAATCCATCCTGATTCGCAATCGGCGAACACAATTCCGTGTTGCAACCGATCGCGAAATTAATTCCTCTTTCGCGGACGGTTACATTACGTCGCCGCTAATTTATTACGATTCCACTTGATTCGATGTCCTCGATCAAGTGGAAAGCACACGTGTCCGTTGGGTGATCGTGGAACGGACGTATGCAAAAGCTGTCGCGAGTTACCGGTCAACTCCTTCGAACGTCCGCGGGTATACGAGTTTGCCCAACGCGGCTGCACAATATTGCTAATTGCAGTGGCGAGTTTCACTTCTTCCTTCGCGGATAATTATTGCAGTTAGATAAACTTGAACGATGCCGGTACACCGGCTCGACGATGGCCTCGAAACCACGACAGGCGCGTCGTTAATCGCCTCGAAAAGAGCTGAAACAAACCCGATCGCCTCTATCTCTCTCATTATACGCACGCAAAAAAACGATCGAGCCCCGCTTTGCCGGGTTTGTAACTTTTCCGTGGCTCGTCTTAATTTCATTTGTTACGCGCGCTTCGACCGACTTGTTCGAAGCTCGATTCATCGCCATGCTGGTATCGTTCTGCCACGTAAATAGACCGCGAGCAGTCGGTAAAAGTTTGCGAACTTGCCGCTAATTGGTTGCTGCCCTCGAACCATTCCTTGGCGGGTTTCATCGTTGCGCTTTTATAAATCAGAATCAGGTTGACCCTTCGCAGATTGCGTTCTCCGCGGCTCCTGATAAAAGGGGATCGTTGTTATTTACCAACGGGATGCTCTCGTAATTTTAAAACTTCACCAGGGGATCGGAAACATCTATTCGAGCTAACTTAAACTAGCTCTAGCTGGCTCCACGCAAAGCCAGCTACTCCGTAAAAGCACCATCCTAGATCATAACTCTCGAGGACCGAAATATCGCAGATTTTCCGTGCTACGAAAGTTTTTCGAATCGTTCGAAGGCAACGTTTCCACGGAACGCAGTCGCGGTTCTCGGAGCCGCGTTCTATAAACGCGGATTACCCGCGGCAAAGGAATACCATCGTGAATCACAGCGCGCGGCGATCCAAACGCAACGTTGAATTTCCAAAAAGGTTTCCTAACGTTCAATGTCGCAAGTATTTTTCTTTCTTCTTTTTCAAATAGCACGCGCAACTGTTCGAAGGTTGTTAGGTTACCTTTCACGTAGCACACCGGCTACTTTCGAAGCGGTGTTTCGATAATTCCTCGTCGAAGCCTCGCGCGGTCTTAACAGGTTACTTTGCGACGCGTTAACCCGGAGTCGGTACACGTCGGCCAGCGCGACTTTCCGCGATATTTCAAAGCGAGCAGAGGCACGCCGGTGATAAAGCCTGGTCCGTGTTTTCCAGATAGATCGATGTAGCTCGGGCGAACGGTCTCGCAGATAAATTACGGGGCAGGGACGGCGAAGCAATGGCGAGGATGATAAGACCCGTGCGGCGCAGCCACGGTCTCCGCCGCTGGTTTTATTTCCACTCGCGCCAATGAGCAAAATTGCGTAACGCGTGTTACGAGCACGCAGACAGGCGGTCCACGTCCCTTTGTACTGGTATTTATTTTTGCTATTGCCATCGGTCGAACGACGAACACTCGGTTTCTACCGTCGAGTACTTCGGACGAGTGGCTAGAAATGGCTCTAATGGACGGTTCGTTATCCTTAGCTTTTTATAGCTCCTCACGATCGGTAACGGACGAACGCGAGTTCGAGGGAGACCGTTCACGGTGCTATTTCGGTAATTCCATCGAAGATACGCTGCGTTGTTTGATTCGATGATGGCTAGGCAGTCGTCGATAAGATTAATTCACGATTCCCGTCGGAGAGACACTCGCGAGCGTAAAAGATTTGCCCTGAGCGGCGAACAGCGAGCGTTGAAAAGTGAACGGTATAACGAGACGCGGAGGCGCGGCTCTGTTTGTTCAGAAATTAATTTATCCGGCTGCTCGCTCGCCGGGGTGAACATTAGGATTTCACGCCGCCCCGTGCAAGTGCAGCGATCGAGCTCGATCTGGCTCGCGAGGTTAACGGTACCGTTGAATGGGGAAAAAGGTTACAACTTCCTCGAGGCTTGTCGAACGGAGCGTCCGTATCTGGTGTTTTACTCGTCTCTGGACGGCGGGTCGTATGATCGTGTTAGGTCGTCAAGTAAAAGTCGTTGCGGAACAAATGATCGTAAAAGCGGTTGTAGGAGGACCGATAAGATTAACAGCGTTGCGTTACACGCGCAACACGCAGGATATCTTGTTGACTTTTACAAGTATTTTACCTATACGCATTGTTCGTGGTTTTTTTCTTCGCGCGCCTTAGGGACCATTTGCAAATAACGCCTTGTCTCGGAGAGAAGAGGAATTTTTTGGCGCTACCATGCGCCACTCACGAGAGCACTTCTGGTAGCGTTAAATCCCGGTAGGAATCATTTTCGTTAACACAGCGATCCTCAGAGGAGAGAATTTCCACTAGCGTCATATTACTCTCCGCGGTATCACGATTCATGAAAGGAACCATTTTCATTGGTAGCACGTTTAAGAGAAGGCACCGTTTCAAACAAAATCATGGCCTGTGGTGCCAACCTTTAATGGTACCGTGCCCCACAGAGGACGAAATTTGCGGTACCAGCACAGCGCTCGAGAAGAATCGAAATTTCCGACGTCACGTCAGGCGCTCTTGTTGGGAATCGTTTCCGTTAGCATCGTAAACTACGCAGACAATTCCTATCGATCGCGTGAGTGCGGGACAAGGACCTTCTTTGCTGCTGAAACCAATAACCGCAACAATATCGAAGCGGGGGAGGCCAGAAAGCGAGGAACACCCCAGCTGACGCGGAAAGGCCTTTGATAGCATTAATTTATTCTCGTTCCATTAGCCTGTGGCCATTTTTCTTTGACGCCTACCGTCCGTGTACGTTACATGAATCTCCGTTACGTCGAGGCTCGCGCACCAGCTCAGTTTTACCGCACAAAGCGCAGCCGTTTGGGAATGCTCGTAAACGAGCGGTCGACGATACACATCGGGGGATATACCGTGTTCCGCACGGTGGCCAACTTTAACGGGCATCCCTCTAATACGCCCCAAGATTCTGTTCCGCGTAGCTTTATGCCTCCTGCACGAGGCCACGCGATCGGGATATAACCTTAGGAATATGCATGGGAATGGATTCGCTCTGGACGACCACCAACGGCGACGTGTTACAGGATAGAATTTTCACGCTAACGACTCTCGACAGAGTTCTAAATCGAGCCCCTAAACAGCTTCCTCGTGGCTTCACTTCAAACATTCTTGAACGTGCTTCTCGCCAACCTTTCGTTTTACGTGGAATTACAAAGAACGGGACCGAGTACACGGTCTCCGTCTCGAGGGTTTTAGTTGTGTACTTTGCAGCCGGAATGATCCCCAGATGGGAGGTTAAGGAGAAGAATGAACGGTTTACCTAATCGAATTTATGTAAATGGATAGGAGGATAGTGGTACGTGGTTCACGCGGTTTCCTTCTTTTTCTTCTTCAATTGCAATCTTCAAATTCCATTCTCGCGTCTGGTTACCATTTCTTGTCCGAAAATTGTTCGAAACCAGTCGCAGAGGATTCCTGTAGCACACACCCTCCTTCTCGAACAACGCGTATCAATTCCATTCAAGCGCACGATTAATTTTAACGCAGACTCTGAAATTACACCGCCCCACTCGTTGTCTGTCAGAGAGGGACATGCGTTCTCCGCTGGTCTTTCTGTTTCCATTAATAGTTCACAGCCTCGTTGCTCCACGCGTGGTACTCTCTATCGACGAGCAGATTCTTGACGTCGCGCGCTGCCAAATGCACCATAATTGCTCATTAATCGCCTCACGATCCCCCGACGCGTTCGTTGGTCCCTTTCTTCTTTCCGCTCTCTCCGGAGACCCGAAAACGAGTCCTGACGAAATTTAATTTGAAGTCTGGCTTTGACGACGCTCGAGAGATTGATTAGCGTCGTTTGACGCTACTTCCGCTCGTGCTGTTCCTCTCTGTTTTAGTCGCATGCCAAAAGTACGCACGTCCACGAAAAGAGAAGTCGCGATGCATCCGACGGCCAAGAAGCTACCGACACGATTTATATGTAAATATGGTCTTCGCGTTCGTTTACATCGAAATCGAAATTGTTCCGAATCGAGTCGCCGCGATCTGTTTGCGTCAGAAGCATTCCTTTAAGTATTTTTCGTATAAAATCCTGGTTTTTGTTCGATTTAATTCGAAACGTGGCACGGAATTGGAAATTTAAATGTCATGCTAAATCGAATCGAAACTTTCTACCTCGAACTTTGGATGAGACCGCAATTGCAGCGTGCAAGTTCGCTCGAGTTATGGATGGTTTCTGATCGATTCTTTTCTTTGGGTCGAGATGAAAGTGTTTTGCTTTATTGGCGAAACAACTTCATTAATCGAAATATTTGCAGCGCGAGTAGAGGCATTTTTGTTAGCGGCTTACATGGCTCTGGATTTCGTCAGAATTGAATTCGTACTTGCCATTCGACTCCGTAGATTCTAAAGTGGCGTTTCCTGTTGCCTCTTGGTCGGGACAGGTTTTCTCTTCTTGGCAATCGATGTAAAACGAACCTGGACACGGATTTCCTAGTTGCAATTCAATTTTCATACACCTTCGAACACATTTTAAACCTGCAGAATACCGATCGGCATTCTTTTTACCAGCAATACCTCCTCGTTGATCATTCTTCCAGGTTTCGCATTGAATTAAACCAGATGCAATTAATCATAATTTTAAAAACACGAAGTTCTAATTATACGTTGTTAAAGTCGTTCCACGGAAAACAACTTTGTACAAGCATCTAAAGCATCGGCGAGTATTTACCGCGAACAAATTCCGAACTCTATCTCCGATCTGCCTGAACTTTGAATGATACGCAGGAAAATAAGTTGAACGGACGGTTTCACTGATAATCGATTCGTAAATTCGCAACAAAATTTATCTACCATCAACGTTCTCGTTCGCGAATCCCGATAAAATCTGGGTTTCCTCGGTCCGTCTTGGTCGCTGTATAATTAATCGCTGGCAATTAATCCTGGTCAATTATGCAACGGCCGTAGCTCATCCTGAGGACCATTTTAACCGACGAAATTCACGATCAAGGCCCTCCCTTCCGCCCCCGTATGCAATTTTAATCGTCCAGCCTGCGATGAGACGCTGGCTCGCTCGTCGTAGATAAAAAAAGGTCGGCAACCTTCTCGTTATCGGCGCGAGCGCGAATATTAATTAATCGTGCAGCCACCGCGATCGTTCGACGCCGATCTGCCGGTCGCTGAGAGGACGCTCTTGCGAAACGGATCAAGCTATTAAAGTCGACGCTCGCCTTTTGTCTCGTTTGCACAACGACCGCGAAATTCTTTCTTTCGCCAGCCGCTGTAATCGCGTTTCTCGTCGCCTCCGCTCTTCTCGCGGCTACGACTTAATTCGCGTCCGATTTGTCGCTCGCGGTTATCACGCGACGCGTCCTAGTCACGCGGTTTTTCGTCGTCGCTTCGTATCTCCTACGTTTTCTTCGTCCCGTCGTTTCTCAGCCACTGTGCGCGCTCCTTTTGTCGCCTCTTCAGCTGGAAACCACTGGAAACCACCGCCACTTGGCGTATCAACGGTATCGTATTTAGATTTTTTATTAAAGAACGAAGGAGAAGTCGATAGACGTTGGTGTTCGTCTTGGTCGCTGTTTGCCGAGCACGGGTTTTATTATCGTTGGCTGATAGGTCGACTGCGATTATTAACGATAGCTGTGCATTATGTAATAGACGGATAAAGGTTTAATACCTGTGGATAGCTTAGGAAGATGAAGCTCTGTTTACTATAATCGGTATTACGAATGGAGTTTGTGTAGTAGACGGATGCGGGTTTCGCAGTTTGCTTATAGTTAATGGAGACAACAGTTTCTATATTTGAGATCGATGGACTGGACATTATTCTTTCGACTGTGTTTCGATGGATGTGGATTTTTGTACAGACGTCTGAGAAATTTCGAGATGAAATAGCATCCTGAAAAAACATTAGACGGAAGAGGAGCGATACGATGTAATTGCATCCCGGTTTTCACGTGGACTAGAAAATACCCAGCTTCAGCGTTCACTTTTCATACATTCTTCACTTGAACGTATAATTTAGACGGTAAAGTTAAAAGCAATTCTAGGATCCACTTTCCAGAGTAAGCGGATATTGAGAATGTTTTGCGCGCGAGAGTCGAGGCTTTAATGCCTTTCATGAATAAGAATTAAACTTGTGCACTTATTATGCACCCGAGTCACCCCCGCGTCGAAACCTAGAAATTTATGCCGCTTTTGCTCCGGCCAGCAAACTTAGGGCTCACGCTTTGTCACGAATATTAGCGAAGCGAACGCATGAGAAACGACCACGAATTTCCCTGACACAGATCGCGAAACAAGTCCAGGTTTCTGCGAAACAGCAATCAATCTTTCGATTTCGTCGACTCGTAACCTTTTCTCCTTCATTGGAGCTATTAAGTACATTGATTACTTCTCTTGATCGATGAGCGTAATCATTTATGGAAGAAATTTACAAATCGTTACGTGTCGTAATTAATGCTTTCTATTAATCGTCCGGTTGACAAATTTTTTCAGCTTGGACGGTGTTTAATGACTGGTAGTGACAGCGGCTACGTATTTCGTCGCTTGTATCGACGCAGAGGAACGCGCAGATGTAACGTAATCGCAGTTACGTTATCACAATGGCCAAGGAATATTTGATTATACGCGAGTGCGTGCCACTCGATTTATCAGGTGTACGTATCGCGTAGAAAAGTCTCGCGGTGATGTAACGTGAATCTGTTGAACGTTTTAATTAATACCTACGCCTCGTTCGCGTTTGGAGGCGAGTTTACATTAGACGGTGGAAAATTGTTGGAAAATCACTGGCGTATTTAATCGGACGTAATAACACTCGAAGTCTGCAGATTATCACCAAAAATAAACAGTTTTAAACGATATCGCGTACAGATAAATTAATGGCGACTTTTAGCCACGGATGAATTAACGATCGATTCACGGGTAATGCGTCTTTTAATTAACAACTCGGACGTGGAAATCCGAAATCCGAAACGTAGAATCGCGTTCCGTGGAATCCAAGTCGTAGAAGCTTCGAGCGAACGGTAAAAATTAAATTAATGCTCGGAACTTATGAAGCATCTCTTTTAATTAGCAAGTTTCAGTGCTCGTTAAAATACGCGAAACTGAGCGGCGCTATTTCAAAGGCTTCCTCGGGCTACGAAAAATCCTTACCCACTGTACACGCTCATAAACTAAGACGATTAACCCCTTCGCTATAAGAAGCGTGTACACGCCAGCAATCATTCGTTAGAAAGCCCGTGGCAGGTTTCTACATCACAATACAATTTCTACCTCTCGTACATATTACACCAACCACGATTAATTACTAATTTCCCTGCTGAACCGCATTTTGAACCCCGATAAAAAAAAAGCTTCGCATTTACAATTATTTCTCGCTTGGAACTCCAACAGACATTTTCCAAACTTCTGTACTTAAATACTCAACGTCGAAAAGCACGATTATTGACCTACATCGCCAATGGCTCCAAGGGCTCGCATGTACGTACAGAAGAGGTCGAAACAAAAGTCAAGGCTACTACCGTTCAACAATCGAACCGCATTAATTCAACATTTGACGTGAATTGATATTGATGAGAAATCGCCGCCTCGGGAGAAACGTTCACCGCGTTCTCTCGCCAGTCGTTTTTCGTCGCCGTCCCGCGCAGCGATTCCGCTCGAGCGTTGGGCTACGTTCCGGCTAAGATAGCCAGGGAACATTGGCAATAGCTTCCGTGCTTTATCGAGATATACCGCGAGCACGAGGAGCCTGGCCAGGGTAATTGCATTTTTCCCGTTCGCGACACTTAGCATCTGCAGAAGAGAGCCAGGCACACGTGGATCGATCGGAGCCGCGTGACGTACGTGTGTGGTACGTGACGGAACAGGCTCCATTGACTTTCGTGTCGTGCAACTCTTTATTTCTTTCCCAAGTCCATTTCGGGAGCCGGTTGATCGTGTTAGTTCGATATTCCGCTTGGTGATAGCGGACGATTAATTCCTCAACGGAATTCCTTTCCTTCCATCGTGCGAGAAAAACGGGGAACGTACAACAGGGAGCTGCACTTTTAAATACCCACGATTTTTCGTCTCCCGTGCCGCATTGGAAAAGTTTCGAACGCGGTTTATTAGTTTTTCTGCCAAGACGAGTGTAACGGTTCGATATAGATGGAAATCGATCGTCGAAGTGCTCCCAGCTGAAGTCACTCTTCCAAACTTGTCTATAACGTCACAGACACACCTCGTTAAGTCATCGCGGAATCGAGTCAGTCTCCGAGCTTGAATCGTTAACACGCGATTATACGCGCACGTTGTATATATAGAGCGATACTTAATGAATTACATGTTCCCTCAGACGTGGGTAATTGCCGTAAAAAGTGAAACAGGATGAAAATGGCCAATAAAATTCCGGTAGCCGAGTGCACACGCGCTAATCCTTCTCCCTGGCGTGTTAAAAGAACCGTCGCGGACGCCTGGATCACCCGAATGTGGTGTTCTTTTTTCTTCTTTCGATGCGTTTGAATTGTTGCACTTCCAGCTGACCCAGTTTCCACGCGGAGACCGTCTGCGTCACGCTGCGAATTATGTCGTGCATGAGGGACCTTTCCATCTAATCCCATACACTGGTTCGCGGGGGTGTTCGAACGATCGCAAAGGGTGAATTCCTGTTTAAGAAGATCTCGTTTCGAGGCGGAATCCAACGACGCGTTGTTCCGCTTTCTTCGATAAAAAATGGCGGCTGGTTCTTTCTCGAGGTCGACTCGAGTATTTTCGAAATCGGTTCGAGGGTCGTTCCGTTGTTTGGAAAGTTCCGAGCAAGACGTCCGCTTCGCAGTCGTCCGTACGCTTCGCGACGGTGATTTCATTTCCTGCTCGTAAATCTTTGTCGCCTTCGCTTACGGTTAACCGCTGCCCGATGGCGCACGTGCGAAACCTGCCGTTCAATGAAACCCTCAGGCGCTCTTAATGGATGTATTTTCTATTTTCTAAATGAATTCCACGGCTCACGCGGTCAACTTGACTCTGAGTATCCTTTGCAATTTATCGTTCGTTCCTGGGCACGTTTCACCCTTTTTTTCACGATTTCTTCGGGCTACGAGTGCGTTAGCTTCGGTTACTGTTGGCTGCATAAACGTTGCGTTAGTTCTGGGGTGTGATTTTGAGATGTTCAGTTTTATTGCAAATACGAACTGCTTAATTCGTGTAAAATATGCAATTTTTGATGTATCAACATTAAAAAATAAAGCAAACTCGAAGGCGATCGTAGAAACTCAGATACATATCTATGACCAAACTTAATAGCCACTGGTTGCTCTCACATTGCGAGATTTAGAAAATAAGCTTTCCAATCGCATATGTAACGGACTTAGTCGTTCCCTGACACTCCCACCATAAAATACGAATTTACGATCATCGATTTAATCCAGCGTTTAATCACATTCACTGGCAACAAAAGTTTTTCGCTGCTCGCTTCGAACAGTTCGATTAACCGAACCGCGTGGACTGCGGGAGCGACCGAAACCAAACAGCGTCTGGAAAAAGGGAAAAGCTCGACGTCCAATACCGCGGGACCGCAATGGCCACGCTCTTAAAAATTTAACGGAAAGCAATCCCGCCTCGTCGGTTGCATTGTCGCGGGGTTTTGTTTGCGCGGGCCGCGTCCCAGCCTCCGGGCAGTCGCGAATCGCAGAAATGGAAAATTAATGCGTGCCGTGGTTCCGCGCATGGAAAAACTGGGTCACCGTGTCGAGCTTGCAGCGGGGAAGCTTTCGTATCGAGCACCGCGTCCGCATCCAGCGCGGGCGTCTTTCGAAACGCGTCCAGGAGGGCGCAAAAGAGCCTTGAGCGCAGGGTGAAAAGGGTGGCGGGCGCCGCGACGGGACCTCGGGGTGCAGCGTCGCGAATCAGGGCCGCGCAGGGTGGGAAATTCGCCGATGGAACGCGCGACGAAAGTGAAACGGCCGGCTGGCGATCGCTAACTCGATTCTCCTGTTATACAACTTTTACCGTGTAATGTAATTATTTGTCGTGCGAGCATAGACAAGCATTGGTTAATTGCAGGCTCGCGAGCTGCATACACATACGCGCGCCTTTCCCCTGAGCAAATTTTTAGTCAAAGTTACGCGCTCGCCGCGTTCAAAACGCGTGAGCGTACATTTAGACTCTTTTTCCTTGCGAATAATAATCCTCCTCCGGTCGCAACTCCCGCAGAAACGAGATTCCAACTTCGCGTTAATGGCAGTTCGTTAATTAAAGTTAAATATATTAGCCTGTTTGAAAGTAAATTTGTAAAAGTGAAACTTGGCTTCGTTCGATGGTAAAAATTTCTTTTTCAACTAACGATTTTATAACTCGCTGCCACGGGAGGTAGGAAAGTGTAGCCTTCGACGAGGATAAACTTCGCATTCTTCGTTAGCGTAAACATATTTCCCCGCAAAGTGTATCGCGTCTGCACAGCACCGTATTAACCCTTGATGTGCAGGGCGAAATGTAGGTTACGTAACTGGTGGAACGGAGTGAGCTTGATCAAAGCGACGGGTAAAACACGCGTTTATCTAACCGAACCTGTGATTGTATAATTCGTTTCCATAAATAGACCGGCTGATTACGAGGTTGCAAGTTGTTGGAAAGATCGTTTGCAAACGATGAGCGGTAATAGAGGATTGTTAGACGAAGGAGCTGCAGCGGCGATTCGAACGCATCGAAATCCCTTTACCCCGTGGAGGATTAGAAAACAATGGCTGGTGGATCCGCGGATGCCAAATTGCGCTCGCCCTTAATCACGTTCGGGATTTCAGGGTCGTCCTGGATTTTGTCGTGGCAGCTTCGACCCCTCCTATATTTAGTTCGGCTCGTTTAATTGGAATATCTCTCGTCGGTAACGATTCGACCTGAAATCGTTCGCTTCCGCCGTTGCGGAGGCGTGTAACGCGTGCTTTCCGAAGGGAAAAGTTGCAGAAACGTGTAACGCGTGCTTTTCGAAGGGAAAAGAAAAATAGAAGGAGGAAGTAATTGCGCGCGATTTCGAGATTTCCTATTACGATACGGTGTATCGTTATGTTCTAACGAAGCCACGGTACGAGGGTTGCGAACAGCGAATCGAACACCGTAACTGAATCCGACCACTTCCTGTTTCTGTCTGATTGAATCGTAATGGACCGTAGGATGATCTCTCATTTGCGCGATAACTAAATTATTCCTGCTTACTTCCTGTTTCGATCGATACTTTTCAGCGTCGTTTTTCACCGATCAGATCGTTACCTCGACCGTTGAGATTCATTCGTCCGATCTGGTTGATTGATTTTGAAGTTCGAACGACGACGATCGGGTCGAGGCAATTCGTAACGGTAGAGGAAACAACGGACGAGAGTCGGATCTCGTCCGCGATACGTGCACGCTAGAGAATGGCACGAGCAGTTAAGAACGAGTGGACTACATCGAGATAACTTTAATTAAAATTAATGCAGTCGTCGAGAGGAATGGCAGAATTGGTGGAGTTAAGCGAGTGTGAGCAAGGCCGGTGAAGAGCGTTTTATTACTGAATTTTTCCCGCGAGCTGGCCGATTTACCACGAAGACTCCGCTTAATGAACGCTTAAGTGTCTAGGGTTCTGAAAAAATAACGAAACACGCATCGGACACTTAACTGCTAACGAAGATTCAGGGCGATCGAGTTGTTCGACTTTTAAATTTCGTTTCGCAATCACAATTTATTATTCCCATTAATTTTCGACGAATTAAATTTCATTACATTTAACAACGTTCATTAAGTTTTACCGGAGCTAATTTCGCAATGGCGGGGCCGGATCAGCGCGATAAAAATCGATATCCAACTGGGCGCTCGCAAAACGCAGCAAGTCTACTCGAACAAATTGTCGTGAGAACCGTTCCCTTACTCCAGGTCGTGTTATACGAGGAATATCTACACCCTCTAACCGTACTGTACAAGGGTCGCCATACAACTCTCCGCAAGCTTGTCGGAGCTGCACGGTTAATAAATCGAGATACGCGATACCATTTAGAAGCACGTCACGACAGGTGCTCCAGTAACGCGTGCACCATCCTTTGAGCGACAAAAATCGGTAGCGATCGGACGAAGCGGGGGAAGAAAGGAAAAAAATGCCAGGAGCAGAGGAAGGATGAGTCGCGAGGTTCGGTGAACTCTGGTTGCACGTCGGATAGGAATTAACTCCGGTGCCCCGTGCATTCTCGGCAGCTCCGATTCCGTGTGGATATCGATACTTTCACCGTGAATCCAGGCGCGCGCGCGCGCGCGCGCGTGTCTACGCACAGGTGGGTCACGTTTCTCGCCTACGTATCCTCCAACGCGGGTGCGTAACGCACGCTCGCGTTGTCACGTGCACGCGTGTGCGTGGAGCGCGCGGGAGTCACTTGGTCGTGTGGATTACAGGTACGCGGGTACCGCGTCGCGATCCGCGATTCTCGAAGGCAAAAGTCGGTCCGCCGTGACGGCTGGAGAACCGAGAGACCAGCCACAGGTCCGCGTAATAGGCGGTGGTGGCCTCCTGCTTGCTACTCGCCTTTGGAACAGTCGAATCGATTCGAGAATAATGGTCTATCGTTACCGCGAGGCTCATCGCTGGTTGGTGCGCGAGATACACGGGAAACCGTAGTTGGGTGTTCCATGCGAATATCCGATCGAGGTGATCGATCTCTACGTTTTTTCAGTCCGAGCGAGGGATTTTAATTGATATTGGACAGAGGGGTGTGTTTCGCGAGGCAACGTGTCGCAGTCCTCCGCAGCTTTTCGACATCTTGTTTAATCGAGCCCTTCGCTAATTACGATCGTCCCAAACGATCGTAATCCGTAAAATTTGCTCGTCGTTAATTGATCAGCATCGCCCGCCGCGTTATTACCGCAATTTCGTCGCAGATGGCCCGGGTATGAATATATCCGTGACCAGAGCGGATGGAATCGATGCTGTTTTCGCGTGTGCACCATCGAATGCCCCTCCTCACCTCCCCACGGCTTTTCCGGTTTCCACGCGATTATCATACGATACGCAGTCCGATTTCTCTGTTCCAACGACGATGCACTGTTCATTTCCAAGAATCGTTGATAATTAATTAATCAACACGCTGCGCGAACGAATATCTGGGAACACTTCGATCGATGTGGCTCGATCGTTATGTAATATCGGCTGATATTTCTGTTCGATACACAAACAGCGTTGCATGAAAAGCTCTTTCCGTTCCTCTTCATTCCCTGACTTCTCTGTTTTCTTCTCTCTTGGTCTGGTCGATTGCGATTCGATTGCAGTTCATACGCGACATTGAGCTTCAAAAGTTCTCCTTTCGTTTGTTGCAACGATGGTACATGTTTAATCGATGCAACCATTTCTTTTGCATTTCTTCCCTCTGTTTCTCTTTTCTTCTTTTAGTCGAGCGTTTCCAGTAGTTGATTTTACTACGCCATCGAAGTTTCGTTGCTGGTCGTTGTCGAAATAAATTTCACTTGGCGAGCAGTCCTCTTCGTTTCTACGTTCTCCATGTTCGATCTACTTACGGGTGGTCACGTTTCAGTCGAACATTCGGCACCTCCTTGGGAATGATCGAGAGAACGGGCTCAAAAAATGTACAATTCGAAGCTGAATCGTTCGAAGTCATACAATTTCGAGAAGTACAAATTCAATTTGGTTAAATTCCACTGTCGACACCGGAGGAACTGGGCGCAGTTCTCGGTATCTTAAGTAATTTCCACGAATCAAAAGCGTAGTGGAATCGCAGGAATCCGTATTGTTTGACACAGCGGAGGATCTCCTTTTGAAAAGGGAACGCTTCGCTTAAGCTTCGATCTGAAAACACGCCTCGTCGTGTCCTGGACTTTGATGGATTTTCCCTGTGGACAATGGAGTCGGCATTCCATTTCCCGTCCTTCTCCCTGCGAGAAAGAGTTACGCATTCCGCCGTTTTACCGTTCGACGTTCTAGTTTCCCTGATCTATCGAGAGTTATGATACGGTTCCCCACTTTTCCGCCACTGGAATATTATCGATAACTGCCCGCGCGATTGACCGAACTAGAAATCGGCATCGAATTTGTGCCACGATTTATCATTTTCATTGACCCCGTTTCATTAACCGGTTGAACGGGAAAGATCGATCGTTGATAATTCATAGTAAACAGTGTCGCAATACGTTACAGAAGTGATTCCTTTTCCTTCTCGCATGGAAAGTTCAATGTATGGTCCTCACTAAATATTATGTACTCGTATTACGTTACAGCGCCTTACGAGGGTGGAATATGGAAGGTGAGGGTTCACTTGCCCGAGCACTACCCCTTCAAATCTCCTTCGATCGGCTTTATGAACAAGGTGTACCACCCTAACATTGACGAAGTCTCAGGCACGGTGTGTCTAGACGTAATAAACCAGGCCTGGACTGCCCTTTACGGTACGTATTTACGTGATCTCGAAAAAATTGAATCGTCAACCACGCCGCCAATGTTAACGCCGTTTTTATTCGCTGTTTCAGATTTATCGAATATTTTCGAGTCTTTCCTACCCCAACTGTTAACATATCCTAATCCAATCGACCCCTTAAATGGCGACGCAGCGGCCATGTATCTACACAAACCTGAGGAGTACAAGAAGAAGGTAGTAGGTGAGTTGCTGCAGCCAGTAGTACCTAGATACACAGTGTAAGCCGAGAAGCATTTGGTTTCGATCCGACAGTCGTAGATAGTATCGAAACGAGATGATTCTCAATTCGCGTTACGAAATCCGTAAGCTTTCCGTGTTCGCGAGCTTCGTCTTCGTTCAGACCACCGTCTCTCGATCAATTATCCCGCGACGAGGCGTGCAAATTAACCGTCGAACCCTGTTAAAGGGCTTGGCTAGGTTATTTCCAACGCCGACGAACATTTGAGTGTATTAGTTGGGATGCAATTTCCTTGTTGATTTCTTGGCAGATTACGTGAGGAAATACGCGACGGAGGAGGCGCTAAGGGACCAGGAGAACAGCGGTACCGAAAACGGGGTGTCGTCCGACAGCGAGTCTTCGATGAGCGACTTCAGCGAGGACGAGGCGCAGGACATGGAGTTGTAACCAAATATTTTACCATCCGTACCCATATCCTTAATCTCGATTCCCTGTAAACTCCGATCGCTCGTCCTACCAAATAGATGCTTACATTTCGAACCTCCAGAACCTCACTATCGGTTTAGCTACGTGGCACACTCGTCACTTTGTTTCGTAGGGGAGCCGCGACTAGATTGTTCGTTGATCACGCGGTGGTAAATGATACGAAGGAAAATGAGTGAAAAAGAAAAAAAAGAAAGAGTAAAAGTGAGAAAGGAAAAGAAAAAGGGGAGAAAAAGAGTACGAGAAACGTGTAGGGAAGAGAATATCGCTTTTGGAGTTCTCTTTACGCGGCGGAGAGGCGCTCTCGTTGTCGTCGTCGTTGATTGAAACGAAGGACGCGGACGAGGAAACGATATACGCGCCGTTTTCAAGAGGGAGTTATTCTATACATCTTTTTCTTTTTCTTTTTTTTTTTTCGAATCAAAATTCACGGGTTCGCCGTCGATCGATTAGACGTCGATTCGTTCAAACTGTTAACGTTCTGACTTCGACATCGATCTGGCTCAACAATCGCGAATCATTTTATCGTCGACGTTCTGCGTTGGCGATTGGACGTGCGATCGTATCGCGAAACGGTGGGATGAATTTCCTCGGGGAAGTTATATATTTTTTTTTAATTTCCCTTTCCCCTCTCCCTGTCCGATATTTTTTAATTTTAGTTACTCCGTCTCGATTCGGACTTCTCGTCGCTCTTTCCCTCTCGATCTTTCTCTTTCTTTTTTTTCTTTTTTCTCTCCCCTCTCCCACCCCGATCGAGTCGAGTCAGACGCAGCCGTACATGGGCGTGAAAACGGTGCATGTGACATGAAAGTCGATTCCGTTTACTAAAAAAAATTTGTATATCTTACGGGTGTCGTAACCCACGTTACGATGTTACACACTGTCTCTCTATGAGAGGCGACACACGTGCCGCGAGCAAGCGCAGCGCACGATAAATCATGAATTTAGCCAATCGCTCCCGAACAAAACAGGTTCAATCCTCGTGTTTCGATAGACGCTTGCTTGTAGAGTAACGACTCTTTTGTAATTTCACCACGACAATTGATCACGAGACGATCGCAATCGTTCACGAATTTAGAAATCGAAGGAAATCGAACGCAAACCGGGGGGGGGGGTTGTATGTGATACACCGAAAATTATTTCTTTTTCTTTTTTTTTTTTCCACCACCACCCCCGATCGATCCAACACTTCTCAGTCGATCTTTTTTCTTATCTTTTACCGCGACGAAACGATCTATTTCAGAGTTGTTAGCCATTTTTTGTGTTCAAGATACACACGAGGTATCGTTTAGCGAGAGAGAAAACGAAATGGAAAATGGGTACTAGGTCCATGTTCCTCTTTCTGTTCTGTCATCACCATCCCTGAACGTTTCCCTCGTAGGGCGCAGCAACGGGAAAAGGCCTCGGGGACAGTGTCGAGGACACTGACAAATCTGCGGTTTAAACGGCGTTTAAGTAACGATCTTAGTGTCGGGACGTCCCAACCGCAGTTGAAATCAGCACGGTCAACGGTTTGCGACGGAGGCGAGGCGATCGAAGACGACACGGGTCGGTTAGGAACGGCCCAGGCCTCCTGTCTCGAGACGCACGCGAACACGTCGAACGTGCGAGTTCTCGGGGAGTTGCGAGAAGACGAGGACGCCGTGGCCACGTACACTACGGAATTGCGCCAGTATTCGGAATTGGACGTAGATTTCGTTCGCTCGGGAGGAAGTAGAAGCAATCTGGACACGAGCTAACGTCTAACGATCGTCGCGAAATTTCCGGTGACACCATCACGATTTTTTTATCATAAGAGACGAAAGAAAGAAAGAAAGAAAGAAAAAAAAAAGAGAAAAAACAGCAGGAAAGAAAAGAGAAAAAATTTGAAACGAAACACGATTTAGAGTAATTGTTATTGTTTTTTGTATAGGAGTTTTTCTAGATGCGTAACACGAAATTTCCCCAAAATTTTTAGTCGAGAAAGGGAGAGCACGCTCGGTGTAAGTGAGGATAATTTTTATTCGAGCGCTACGTCGCGCGATTATTTTATTTTTGAGAGAGAGAGAGAGAGAGAGAGAGAAAGAGAGAAAGAGAGAGAGAGAGAGAGAGAAAGAGCGAAACGATAAGAGGAGGAGAAGCGGGAAAAAATGATTTTTGATACGATCGATATTTTTTAGAGGTAAACTTTAACCACGCGTCTGCGCGACATCGTATCCATGTATCGGTTTTAAAAGAATTCTATCGACGTTCACATTAATCGAGAGCGAGAAACGAAGTTCGGTACAGAGGTCGGAGAGGAGACGTG
The DNA here is from genome assembly GCA_963969225.1 of Xylocopa violacea. Classification (NCBI taxonomy): domain Eukaryota; kingdom Metazoa; phylum Arthropoda; class Insecta; order Hymenoptera; family Apidae; genus Xylocopa; species Xylocopa violacea. The sequence goes on along the minus strand of CAXAJV010000020.1, from coordinate 8,678,493 downwards.
GAACACAAGTGGCAACACAGAGTATATTTAGAGGAGACAAGGAATTATTTTTTATCGACGACACGAAACAGCTCGCGTCAACGGGAGACAATGGATTTGTACAAATCTTGGTGCACAATAATATCCTCGTTTAGTTGTAACTCGCTTTAAATTGATCTCTCTCCTTTTACGTGGTTTACGTGTATGCAATACGATCAACTATACGTACGTGTATAGGATATGATATTTTAGTGCCTTCTCAGGCAGAAAATTGTGCCTTATTACGTGGGTCTCGGTAAAAAAAAAAGAAAAAAAAAGGAAAAACGAAAATCTTATTGGTAAACGTATTCAATGAAACGAACGACGAGCATTAATTAAACGAACACACTCGAAGCTGTTGAAAAATTAATCGTTTGGATGATCGCGGAACTAATATAGCGTGTGCTTTTATTTTCGAATATCGGAGTAACGTTGAAGAGAGCAGCGTTAAGAGTCGATGAGTTCTTTTTCTTTTTATTCTTCAAAAAATTGTTCGGCTACTTTGGCATGTATCAGTACGATGGAAAATGAGAAGTAAAAGATACGAGGATAAATAAGAATTTTACCAAAAACGTTTATAAGAAAAGAAAAAAAAAAAAGAAAGTGGAATTTCTCGCCTGTACTTTGCAATAGGTTCACTCCTTAGTTTTTAACCGATTTAATATTATCGTTCTGTTATTATTGGTACATGGGCGCGGCTACCGTGTCACCGATGCCGACACATTTTTGTATGCCTTCTCTCGCATACTCGATCTCTTATTTTCCGGAAGATCGCGATTATTCGTCGAGATAATATGCTTGGTAATAATATTTTTTTTTTCTTTATTTATCACGCGTGATTTTATTTGGTGAGAAAAGTAAATTTTAAATTCGTGATCGCGATAGCTGCGCCCACAATTTTTAATCGTTACTGCATTTTTCCTTTTTATTTAAGGAAAACTAACAATTGCGCGATAGTGAAATGAGAGAAACAAAAAAGGAAAGAGAGTAACTGTCGTTCGGAATTTACGATTATTTACAATTATTTAAGACGCGCTTTCATGGAATCTTTTTTTTTCGTACGATTCGCAGTGGCTCTATCCGTTGGTGAAGTGTATAGCAATGTATTTACTGATTAGAGAAATGATTATTAAAATGGAGTGAAACCAACATGGCGTTTGTATGGCTTATTAGGCGTTCACACGCCTTCTCGACGTCTTTCTCAGGCACTGTAATAATAGTACATATGTAAATTTCTTTCGTTTCATTTTTTCACACATCTCTTTTTAACTACCTCGCCAATGCGATATCTGTGCGTCGTTTCTCTTCGCAGTTTCGCGTACTTCAGATGCGCAAACGAAATCGAGCGATTAGTTTGACGACAAGTGCAACTTTTGATAATCTCTCTCGGTCTTTATCTGTGCTCCGTATCTCTTCATAGAACATACTCTTCGCTTCGAAGTAATTTGGTGCAATAGCTTTCGAACGTATCTCTGGGTGTATCGCATTTTTACGAGCTCGTAAAACAATGCACGATTGATAACCAAAAGGAGGTAACAGAGAAACGAACTAAAAGGAGAAAGGAAGAGAAGTTAATCGTAGATTTTGCGTTCCCAATAGATTACAGTGATTGAGGAAAAGTCGTATTCACACAGATCTCACATTATTTACTTTTATACATGTAACATAGGTGTATCGATTAATTATATATGTTATTATTGATCGTATTCGCACAACTTTATTATGTATATGGTTTTACTAACCGATTGTTTAACCAACCGAAAAAAAAGGATAGTTTTAATAATCATTTTTTATTTTTTTGCAAATGTTGTTTGTCTCTCCTTATGTTTATTACTTAACACACTGAACGCTGTACCGCATCTTCTATTTCGTAAGTTAATTAGACCGATCGGCGATCCATTTGTTGCTATTACACACAGACCACGCGTCCCTTCCACCCCTGCTTTAACCATCAATCCCTCAGTGAACATCAAACGCGTAAATCACCAACGCTCTCTTCGTTCTCTCTATCATTTTCACGTGTTCGCTAATTGTTTCAGTCTTCAATCACAGGGATTTGGTACACGGTGTCGCAAAGAAGACACGTCACACCACTGCTTACGTTTCTACACTAATATCAATACCTTTCTCTACCCACTTTAAAGTCTCAAGAAAAAGAAGTCCGAATGGCAAAGTAAGATTTGTGCAATCAACGTGTTTCTCATCCCCTTTCTTCCCCCCATTTTTATATCTCTCGAAGTTGAGAAACATGTTAATAATACAAAGGAGTCGTTATCTATGATCAAATGAACGTGTACGAGGCGATTATATGATCGTCATCGGATAATTCGTTAGAGTTATCGATAGTTTCTCGGTAAATCGTGCAATCGAATTGGCTGTTTCTTCTTTTGTTTCAAGTCGTTGCGCGAAAGGTCTCGGTGATTTTAAAATCGCGCGGACGGAAAGGAAGCGCGCGAGCATCGGACGCACGGTTCGTGGGACAACTCCAAAAGCAAGACGTGACGAGGAATGCCGCTTGTTGCTAAAGCGAGTGCCAATTTCTGTTAATTTCCCGGTCAGAGGTGGGCGGCGAAACGACGTTTCGCCGCCTTCCACGACGAGCCAGCTGACCTATCGTTAAACGTTTCGCGTGTACCGTAAGTTTTCGATCATGGCTCGCTGGGTTTACGTGTTTTCATCGTAAACCCGCGATCCAGATGTTCGAAGCGTAGCTGCTGAACACATCAGCCGTTTCTTTGTCCGAGCAAAAACAGTCGCGCGATTAAATTTTGCTATCCTAATGGTAAAAAGTTATTCGTACAGATTCAATTATGGATTGAGCTCTCGGCGCAATCCGTGTACAAAAGTTCCATATCAAAGGAGGAAAAGAGAAGAACAGCGATTCTATTTATTTCCGCTTCAATGTGAAGGAACGCGTTCGAGCAATCCGGATGATTCTCGATTTTTCGCGACGGCAATCGAATTCTGTTCGCTGTAATGAAAAAAGTAATCGAGATAGATTGGAACGGATGAAAAAGGGGAATCGTGGCTATTCTTGCTCCGCCATTAAAACGCGTTGTCATTGTTTTCAAGTATCTTCCTTGGAAGAGAGACGCAGGGGCCGCTTAATTTCGCGACTGGGAATAATTTTGAGCGATACACACCTCCCACCTTCGGATAACTTTCATCGAGACAAGGAAATAGCAATATTTTTGCTACTCGTTCATAATACTATATCGTCGATGTTATCTAATGTGTTAATGACGATGCCAACGTACGCATTCGCAATAATGGTTGATTAAAGCTAATACAGAATCTTATCGTTATCGTGCGATCGAAACGATCGATGCTAGTTTTACACAAATAACCCAACAACGATGCTATTACGTTAACGGAGGATATATTCGATTCGATTGCTCCATCTCCATCGGTTCGTACGAGAGATTTAGTTGGTTCTCTTTTCCTTTATTCACTGTAATCTAGTCTCGCACGCGCGCGACCAATCGTTCTCGAACCTGTTCCACCTTAAGTTTAGGAAATAAAAGGCGATCGTGTACGAATTTACCATGGATATTGAAATTTGCTGTAGCCATAATATATAAAAAAAATACAAAAAAAAAAAAAAAAACAAGCCATTCATGCGATGCATGAGTATCAAGGCGCGGAGTAACGAACTTTTGTAATGCCCTCGTAACAAATTCTCATGGTTTTACGCAGAATCGATATCCATCGCGGTTCACGACCGATTCTCGTACACATCGTCCCTCGCGATGTTCTGTGTTTAATGTTTCAGCATATACGAACGCAAGGAACCGTTCTTATTTACCCTCGATGAATTGTCAATAAGGTACTTATCGTCGAAAGGACGACCACAGCGTGAGGAACAATGGCGGGCGGTTAGTAGCGTTGGGAATACGCAGTCCGTCTTACGGGGGCGAATCTGATAATTATGTTCCGAATAGAAAACGAGCCGCGACATGTATAATCCAGTATGCGCCTGAGATGCATCGAGGCACGCTGTAATATTTTCAGATTTGTAAGCGTAGCGATTACTTTAAAACGCGGTGGATGAGACGCGGTAACTGGGGGTTGAGGAACATCCTATTCGACTGTCTGTGAGCCGATTGCAAAATAGTTGATACATAAATGTAATTATATATATATAAATATATATATTATATACATAGACATGTGATGAGAACGATGAGGAAGACGGCGGATGCACAATAACAGAGATTTAAACGAGACGAGGAAGAAACAAGACAAAAGAGTGGGCAGCCAAGATGGGAAAGAAGAAACATATTTTCGTTTGGTCAATTTTTCGAATCGGCGTTTCTCGGTTACCCGGTTAAGTGGCGATGCTTTATTGATTTATCACGGTCGTCCGGAAAATTTCTGATCACCGAGCACGCGGGGGCTTTAAACTTAGGTACCGCGTCAGTAGAGGTATTCTCAACTACGTAGCGTGTAACGTTAGGCTAACATTATAAGATGCTGAAACATAAAAAACACGATTTTCATTAACTCTGCAGTAAGCCAGCCGATACTGTCCCATAACAGTTTGTAACAAAAAAAAAAAAGAAAAGAAAAGAAAAGAAGAAAACGATCCGTCACCTGTGAAATAACGCGGGTGGAAGAATTGCAAATGCAACAAAACCGTTCTTATTACAATCCAATGTGTTCAGTTCCATTATCGCGGAATCGCGTCGAATTAAAAAAGTTACGACACGTACGACGTAAACCAGTCGATGCGAACCGACCAACAGATTCGTTGATTAAGCACGAGTACTGCAGGGTTTACGGGGAATCGGGATACTCGTTAAAAAACAGAAGTCAACGTTATGCTTTATATGAATTAAAGGAAGTAGAGGAGTAATGGAGGAACGTAGCGAGGCGGCACATTTTTGGCGCACTCGTCCGGGGAGAAAAAAATATTGAATTCGACACTACGTTTTTTCGAGAACTGTGTCTACGTTCCACGTACGATCGTGGGATCGAATTATCGGTGTCCGTAGAGGTATATATATATTTTCTTATCGTGTAATGGTGATTCTTTCGTTAGCTCCGCTGCTTTGACGCGTTAAGGCCTTAGTACATTAAAATCAGTTGCGTCGCGCATCGTAATTATCGAGAAACGAGGGTTCCAAGCGTTCTATTCGTTCGCTCGATCGATGGCAACGATCACGATGTCGGAAACGATCAAATTCTCGCGGATTCTTCGAAGGCATGTCGATACGAACCGAAAATATCGGAGATATATATACGTTCCTCGTTTGAATTCTAATTCGAACTGATTTAAGAGAACTAGAGCCTTAAGCTAGTTGTAAAATTTCCTTAGGTACCTATTGTTTTAACGTATGGATTGTCTATGTCTGAATGCTCGTATCATTGAACAGACGTTTACGAATAACGGAAGAGCGACGCGCTCTTCGACAAATCTGACAACTACAAGTGTCTCCGCGCTTTACTCTTTTTAAAAAAAAGATGAGGAAAGAAAAGAAAACATAAGAGAGACACAGGCACGAAACCACGTGGCGTGCGTCTGTTAATACGTTTCATGGATTTATTAAAAGAATCACAAAATGTCTTTCTAGCTAGTATAGTAACGGTAATTAAGAACTTGCTGATTCCACGTTCTCATGGCTCATGGCGACACAATAAAGAATAACAATGAACACTACACTATTACAAATATTTATTATAAATAAGATATAACAAATATAAAGGATAAATATATTATATTGAATTAATAATGATTGAACGCGCGAGATGAAATTTTTTGGTACAATAAAATGAAAAGATTAACGTTGTTGAGATTATTTCGTCCTGAAACTACACGTCCTGAAAGCAGGTCATTTTACGTCTTCTTTTAAACAGTTTATTTGGCATTAATTTATTACATTTTATAGTTTACAGCATTTAGTTGCAATTTAAATGTTAATTCACGCATAGACACCAAGGGAAAGTAGCCATGAATCAAGTGGAATTACATTCCGCGTAAAATCATCTCGTACATAAATTTAAAAATTGACCGCCATAATGTGCGCGCGTGTGTGTATGTGATATAAAGATATACATGTTGAACATATATATCAACACTTTATCTACTAATTACGCCATTGATAAGGTGTTAATTAAATAAATTTTACAAAGAACCTTTAGAAAACCCAAGCTTTCTACTAATTCCTTGATATATATTGACAATTTTATTCATTTCTATTGTATTTTATATCTATAGTTACTGATAAGTCGGTGGCGCCATCTCTGTAAAAAGTGCTCAAACTGTTCGAACTTTAGTTCCAGTTTTACGCCAAGAGATGGCGCCACTAGTTATTCAGCAGTTTACTTCGCTGTCGATAAAAATGTGCGACCAGTTTCAGCACTTTTTGGAGAGATGGCGCCACCAGTCGCCCCAGCAGTTTACTTCGCTGTCGATAAAAATGTGCGACCAGTTTGAGCACTCTTCGGAGAGATGGCGCCACCAGTTATTCAGAAGTTTACTTCGCTGTCGATAACTGTGTGCGAACAGTTTGAGCAGTTTGTGGAGAGATGGCAGCACGTGTAATAATTTTACAGAAATCCTTCTTTATCTACCCACAAATTACCTTCTCTTATATACGTTTCAATTTGTAAACAGTATAGTTAAAAATTCGCACTTTTGAACGTTTACAGCTAATTAGGTAGTGAATAGTAGCTTCAAATCGTTCGAGGTTATTTACAAAAATATTCTCTTCGCTGCTTTCGAGTCATTTACTTTATCAACAAACGATGCTCCTCTTTTATTGTCGTCGTGAAAAGTAATTAGCGTGTCCAAACTTGCAGTAAATTTTTAGGACAATATCAGTCACGTTACTCTTATTATTATAGATTTATAAAACTTTGTCGATATGTAGGTAGAATTCCGGCTCGACTGATCATTGGACGACACGCAGCCATATGTAAGATCGAAGCGACGTCAAGTTGCTTCCAGCACTCCAGTCGTGTCAGAACCACCGGGCGGTGAGGACGTTTCACGGTCGCGCTCCGTCTCCTCGCTGTCGTGCATACGTACATACGCGCGTATCAGTGTTGCTTCGTGACCGTATTAAGCCGCACGTTTTCGATACAATTCGACGTCGTAAATCGATCCAGCCTGCGAATCGGACCTGGTGGACGTTCGAAATCCTGTGCGGAAGGGAATCCACGGGCATCCGTGAACACGTACGTGAACAAAACTAACCGGGCAATCGCCGAAACGGTTTCCACTTTTTCGCGAGGTGCGTCCGCCAAAATATCGCGAGCGTGTTCGAAATATTTCTGGCCGTTCGTGGAAGTGTTTCCGGCATTCTGAAACCGGTGCGTTACCGCCACGGGAGCGACTTTGATCGGCGACGTGAAGTGCACCGAAAGTGTTGGAACGAGGCACAGGCGGCGAGAACGTGAGTAAACACGTTTTTTTCCTTTCCACGACCAACGCCGATAGTACAAAGTACGAACCTCCTCGTATTTTCGTTCCCGTTCATTCTTCCGTTTCGCTCTACCGATCTGAAATCATCGGGAACGTCTCCGCGTTTTTTTTGCTCGCGTCGTTTACTCGTCTGGAACCGTTTGATCTTTGGTATTTTGATAGGTTAGATTTCGTACGGCGGACGGTAGAAGAATGCGGTCCCAATGACTGTGCGTGAGACACGTATCAATAAAGTTTAATGGATCTGTCAACGAAGCATGGGAACGGGCATTTTTCTCTTGGCTCTCGCGACAGCACCGCGTGCAGCCGCTGAATCGAGTGCTCGGTTCGATCGTCTCTAACAAGAAATCTCTTCGTATTACTTTTATTAGGCGTCAGCTGACAGTATTACCACGGCGGTTTTTCAACTAGCTTTGCTTGACGTTATTTGCTCGGTTCATTTCCTTCGTGCTCGAACCTCCCGACACTGGCACAGATACGATGTTATTGTTACTATTCCGCAAGCAGTTCGATGAATAGAATCGCGAGATCGATGCGATTCGTCGCGCGAAGCTTCCGCCCGGCTAATTTCAATCGTCGCGTTTTACTTATCCCCCAATCGTACTCTGCGCTCTGTCCGCAATTAACATATCATAATCGCGAACCTCGAATCGGTAAGAATAAAACGTGGCTCTCGATCGGCTCGTTTCTCGTCGGGCAGGTACGCGTGAAGTTAATTCGGCGACGCCACGGTCGCCTTTGTTGTCAATTATCGCGTGGCAGTCGAACATTGGATTGTTTTTTTTCACTCGCGGCTGACACATTAAGGATTGATAAGAATCGCGCGCGGCGCGTGCACGTTATTTGCATCGCGTTTCGCCGTAAAAACCTCCACGTAACGCAGGCCACTGACTTCCGCGGCTCGATCGTCGTTTCGACGCGCACCTTTCGCGCGAGGGATCGAGCGAGTGCACGAGTGCGTGCATATTGTTACGTCAGCAGTACCGAGTTTCTATTATTAGTTTTATTTCGATGCAAAACGGATATATCGCATTATGGATCGTGCGCACGGTGGGTCGAGGCGCGCGCTCTGCGAATCTCGCTAAGGTTAACGACATTTCACGCGGCTGCTGACTGGCGGATCGCTTCCTTTTCGTCAACTTCGGTTCAATACCATCGATGTATCGATATCGGGGAGTGCTCGCGCCGTCTCGCGTTTTCTATGCACACGTCGACGACAACCGGAAGCTATTTCGATTCAGCTTCGATACAATCGAGCGTAGGAGACTTATCGACGAACACTTCGCGAAAAATTATTTAACCCCTCTGGTGCTGCGCGACGATGTATCGTCGTTGAGTGTAGCTGCGAAAAGGGACGACGAGGATTTATCGTTGTGCGTGAATCCGTATGCGTTTGCAGTACGGAATTAGAAGGATTTTTTGGGAGATTGTGCATGAGTGATCACAAATGCTAAGTAGTTAGTTACGTAAACAAAGAAACGTGAATAAATAATGTATACGAAGTGAATAACGATACACGTTTACGGAGATGTTACTGTTACTCATCTCCTGTAGATGCGAATAGATATCGTGATTGAATTATTACTTACTTTTCATTATAAATGGTTGAAATAGTTATTTATTGTGATATACGTTGTTTATGTTAGAATAACAACGTGTTTTACTCAAATGCTAATACAACAATGACCAATTTTTCAGAAAAAACGAATCTTCGATGACGTTTTTCATATGAACCAACTTCAGTTTCTCGCTTGGCACTAAAAGGGATACGAAAGATAATTGCTTTTACCCTCCACGAAAATATTTGTTCCTTTTAAATAAGTAGAGGTATAAACTACGATTGTATTTATGCCTTTTGTGGTTATTCTAGCCAGAATATTTCAGTAGCGTCCAGTGAAATCGAGGGCCTTAGCAAGGTTTAATGAAACGTTCTATTTTTCACTTCGTAGGGTGATAGCCTCTTTTTAGTAGAGTTCGACGACCCGTCAGACAAGGTCACGTAACTTCATAAACACGCTACGTAAGTTTTTCGTTCATCATCTTTTCTCATTACAAGCAGTCACCTCTTCCGGTCTTAGTTTGACTTTCGCATTGAATGAGATACACTCGATCCTCTTATAACGCGATTAATTCGTACCGCGTTACATCTAAACCGCTTTCTAAAGAACTTAGAAACAATTAAAATATAAATCAGTTTGACTCGATCTGCGTTGTATGAAAATTGCGTTCTCAGGGCAATTGCAAGTTATGAAATAAGATATTTGTGATATGATGATGACCGTGTTATATAAGAGTACCGCGTTATAGAAGGGTTAACTGTATTCCATCCCATAGTTTTGCAAGTTGGAGAAATAATTCGACTCGCACGCAAATATGTTTCACGCCGAATTTTAGGCATCTGGAAGACCTCGAATGTACCACAGAGCATTGGAATTCCTTGCGTGTATCGAATTTTCACCGATTCGATAAATCGATGTCCCCTCGAATCTCAAATATTCCGTTCTATTTCCATTCGTCCGTCTCACCCGTCTCGTCTAATAACTCTTCGAATCGTCGTGCTCGAGAAATTGTCTTCAACTCCGAAAATACGAGGTGCCTCGCGGAAGAACTCATGCGCGACCTTGAAACGTCCTATCAGATTCCCCTCCACGGATTTCAAACGACCTACTTCCACCTTCCCCCGACGTTTCAATTTCTTTCACCGGCGAATTAAAAATACGGCTCACCTCGCGCAATGTCTTCCCTCTTGCGTGCACGCGCGCGCAATTACGCGCGTTAGAAATATTTATATCGGGCTGGCGGACGTCGATGCGCATCGGTGTCGCGTTAAATCGATCCTCGATTCGCCTTCGATGCGTGAGACGCGACCATCGAGGGACAGTCGAGAGTAGAGACAAAGAAAACTGAAGGAAAACGAATAATAGTAAGAATAAATGATGGTAAAAGGAGGAATCCGGTGTCCCTGTCGCGTGTCGCTCGCGGAAAACCTTGGGAAAACTAAACACCGTCAGCTGACGGTAACGCGAGACGCGGGATTTCGTAATTTTATGAAAACTATATTCTCGTGAAACGGAATAGCCTTTTATTGTTGCGCAGCCGGGGCGAATTGAAAAGCGCGCGAGTGCCTCGGACTCTCCGCTCAGAATGAAGAGGCCAAGGTGCACCGGATTGAAATCCGTTTAATTATTGCGTTATTTAACTGGGAGCCGTGTAACGCGAGATTTCCCGTGAAATTTTCATGCTCGTCGTAAAAACGGGGCTTTTCTTTAATTCAGCGATCGAGTTGGGTTTATGATTCGACTCGATGGCGATGGAGCAAGATCCAATGCTCCTCGTTCATTTTACGAGGAAGCTATGAATGTGTAAATTCACTTTTCGAGTGAGGAAGTCTAATATTTAACCCGTTGCTGCGAATGATGGATATAGCCGTCCAATTTTTGGCGATGTGTAGGCGAATTACGATTATAGTTAATTTTATTGAACTACTGATTATTGTAACCCTCTTTTGTTTACAGCAAGGGTGGCCAAACCGTGGTGCATTGCATTCTTACGCCTACTCATTCTTTTGGGGTAAACGCCATAACTGAAACCAGCCTCATATTTTTAATATCCGAGTATTCTCAGTTGAATTCATACAGTCTTCGTACTCATCAGTTCGTCCCATTTTTTTGACAGTTTACAATTGTGGGATGTGAACAGTGTGTGTATGTGTATGAAAGAGAGAGAAAGAGTGAGTGTGAGTGAGATATGCTACGATTCAGACTAGCGTAAATTAATTGATTTAATTGCATGGTTGAGTTATTCCTTTTTTCTTCCCTAGGTGAAGCAGATCCCACCCCTATTCCTACTTTTCATCCCCAATCGTGAACGTAAGAAGGTAAGAAAGGTGCTTCAGTTGTATGGCGCACTTGAACTCGTCTGTGAAGAAAATTGGCGTACGCAAAAGGTTGGCCACTCCAGGTTTACAGGACCAATTTTTGAACTTATAGAGTAAATGTCGGCTATAGCCTTCGCGATGGTCATAGCCGCCATTTGTTCCGAGCACAGAAAGAAAAGTGTGCGGTAATGGGTTAACCGGTCGTTGCTTAAATGAAAGAATTTTCGTTGACAACCGGAAATATTTCGTAAGTTTCCAGTAGGAGGAAGTGAACTATGAATTCTGTTATCGATCGTTTTTGTGATTAGCGACAAAAATCAATTGACGGATTATTACGTCAACTGGTTCTCGATAACGACAATTGATTGACGTATTGCTACGTCTACGACTACTAAATTTTAATTTAAAAGACGTACTATGATGATTGTACGATGATCTTTTTTTTCACAGTCGAATTGAGCTCTGAATCTGTATATTTAATTGATCGAATTGCACTTTTATAAGTGCAGCGTATATGTGTTTAAAGAATCAAACGTGTATAGTATTCGAATGACATAAAACTTGTATAATATTAATTATTTATTCCAAGCAACAGCGATCTCCGCTAGTATGTCGTACAGCAAAGTTGGAACAAGTTATAAAATCTGTGTCATTCGAATAATTATGAGCTGCGTTGCATATCGAAATCCAATGTCTACCATTTTTAGTTGCGGAAGGTTGGAAGCTTTTTGTCCGTCGCGGTACACGAATTAAAGGAGAGGCAAAAGTTGAAATAAAAATGAATATTCAGGCTGCACGTGATCTTTGATCTCCCATAAATAGAAAAAGAAAAGGAAAGGCAAACCATCGGGAGACAATAAAGGGAGGCAAGAAAAAAAAAGCGGACACGCAGATGTTTCTTTTGTTTTCCCGTCGGATGTCCCAGTGATAGAACAATAATCATCAATTGACTGGCAATACGATCTAATGAAACCGTACGGATGCACTGGCGACGTCTATTGAAATCGTAAGCTGGTTCGCGATGTGTAACGTTAAGTGAATATCTTTATCCGTACTTTTATCAATTTTCTATTTTACATAGTTGCGATAAGTACTAACAGGTTTCTTCTTTTTCCTCCTCGTACAGTTCGAGAAATAGAAAGGCAAGAAATAATTAAAATGAAAATCATAAATCATACGCACAGATGCAAGGATAGTTTATTGATAACTATCGTCTGAGGCGTATCTCATCGATGCCTTCGAAGCTGCGAGCCAGCTCATACAATTCCCGCGAAACGCGATGCAAATTGAATATTACTCGTCGATATGGGAAAAAAGGAGGATAAAAAACCGTCTCATGAATATCGCGCTCAGCGTGAAGATAAATGATAGCGCATGTAAAATTCCATTAATCGTGGATTCGATGGAACGGACGATCATGTATCAGAAGACGTTTCGACGAGAGAGGCGTTCGCTGTATGGTTCGTGATTCTTTTATGCACACAGCCAGCGAATATCCGAGTGGTCCATTTTTTAGACGGAAACGTCCACGTTAACGGGCCGCGAACAATTTGCGAGCGAGCGATTTCCATGTAGAAGAGCATCTCCTCGCTTGGAAGCGTTACGAAATCGCATTAAAAATAGAAAAAAAAGGGGATAAAATACTGTTTACGCGTTCTGTCTCGTAGAAGAGGCGATTTTTTGCATTATTCAAGTTTAAACGCGATAGAGTACCATTCAGCGACCATCCCGTGGATTCTGGTTGTTTCCACTTTTTTGCAGGAATTCATTTGTTCAGACGATCGTTTACGATGGGAATTCGACGAGAATCGCGGAGAAGGACACGATTTTAATTCCTGATCCAGGCGTTCGTGCATTGCTCGGGTCAGGTCGCTTGTTCGCGTGTACGTTTATGGTTCTCGGCCAGGCTGACAGAACGTTGAAGTGGTTTTTAGTTACGAATAATTAACGCGGGTATTTACACGGTGTGCACGTCGCGAATTGTTTAATTGCATCGCAGTTTCGCGGTGGAGCAAGCTCGGTTCGCACGTGGCGGGCGAGTGATTGAAGTAATTGAAATCGCGACAATGGAAACGTAGCCGACTATTTAAATTTCCCCTTGCATAAGTTGCATTGCAAATAGTCGCAGTGATATTTAACGAGGCAAGAAAATGAATGAAAACCAAACTGGTTTTCTGCGCGGCTACGCGCTCGTAATCAATTGCAGTACCTAAGTTTGTTGATTTTTCATTAATGCGAGCGATCCGTTGCGATTCAATTTACACAAGCTGCATTTTTCTGCAGCCGTGATTGCTTCAGCATTCGTGTATGACTCGTCGCTGGTTTTCTGTATACTTCTCGACGAAATTTACACGGCTTTCTTTCCTGCCGCGTTATGGGCAATCGTCTAACCGAAATATCGATCGTTTGAAATAAATATTATATGTTCTACATTCGTGAGTCACGAGACGTCTGCGAGCTCGCGTGTTCCCGCGGGTTTTTTCAATGAATGAACATCAGAAATAGACGATCGCGGTCGTGAATGAGGCAACGCGTTTGGCTACGTACAAGGAAGTTAAACCTGGCTGTAGGTGCCAGTTTGATGGAGAAAGTACCGCAGAGTATAGACGAACTGCAGGAATAGTTTAAACGCAGTTGAGCGGAGCATTCGGAAATTTCGTGATCGGGGAAACTCTAATGCACTCCGCGAAGCTATCGAGAGGCAAATTAGACGGGTAGATTTCACGGTACAGAGAGACAACAGAGAGAAAAGTGGAGGATTAATTGGAAAACGTGAAGTTTGTTTCCTCTCGAGCGACGAGAATGCGAACTGAGTTCCGTTCGTGAAACGACAGTCTTGCAAAATCACTAACTCGACGCGATGCATCTAATTTCGCGATCCGTGTTTGAAGCGCCAATCAGCCACCTGGAACTGTCGTCTCTCGAGGACGGTGCTCGTATAACGTTCACTGATGAAATCAAATCATAATACCTTCTGTTGCGTGTCTTCGCGCGGCGAAATAGTCAGGCCAGAGCTACGAACGATTTAATTGCACGACAATGCAACGACAAATTGCCGGATGACGCTGTCCGAACGATAGAAACTCGCTGCGCGATGGTCGCTAGACGATCGTACTGTTCGATCGACTGTCGAATCGAGACGTGGCGTAGAAATTGGTTTGTTATCCCTATCGTGTGATAGCAATGTCGTGAAAGGATTCTGCTAAAGTTTCAAGCATAAGAAGCTTAACTCTTTGTCGTATTTTGACGAGTCTGACTTGAAAGAATTCGGTTGCGATGCGCAGAAATGTTCGCGAAAGGAGTTGAAGATCAGGCTCGCTAGTCGTAATTTCATGACAAACATGAATATTACTAGTTTGAGTTATGATCAAAATTTCAAACCAAACATGGCAAAGGGTTAAAGTTAATGTGTTTTAAGACGAACTATGGAGCACAGTCCACTTCGAACTATTGCAAGAGCAAGTTAAGTTAAAACATCAACGAAGACATTTATTAAACTTTCAATTACAAAGTGTTGGATGGAGGGACTCGTAAAACGCAGTTACAGCTGGAATTTGACTGCGTTGTTGTCCCACTTTCCATCTTTGCTTACCCAATCAATTGCAGTTTGTGTTTAACCCTTTGCACTCCGAATTAGTTTTCAATTTCATTGACAACAACTCCCTGCTGTTTATTTTATTCGAAATTTACTTTGAAGCACAGTTGCCCCTGCTACTTCTAAACAATTTTGTTTACTAATTACATTAAATATA
Organism: Xylocopa violacea; assembly: GCA_963969225.1. NCBI lineage: Eukaryota > Metazoa > Arthropoda > Insecta > Hymenoptera > Apidae > Xylocopa > Xylocopa violacea. Next base: position 8,663,420 of record CAXAJV010000020.1, on the reverse strand, counting down.
GCTCGCAAACTCTGTCGCAATTTATGAAGCTTATATTTGTCTCTTATTTTTATTTATCGATGTCGCGTCGCAACCAACAAAGGAGTGCAATGAGTTAACGTTTGAAATTACTAAGCACGCCTTCGCAATGCGTAATTCTATTACAACATTAGAGGAAATCGGTGATTCGAACGTCAAATGTTTCGTCCTCCTTTCTTTTCGTTCCCTAAAACTGAGCGAACAGAGAGATTCGTAGCGCGCGAGATTAAAGGGTTCATCGAGATCGATCGTTTCCGAACAATCGCGGATAGGAATCTGATTACGCGTCAATCGAGGCCTGGAATCGGGCGGACTCTCGTCCCGTGAAACAGAAAAGTCTGTTAAAGGTGGTTAATCGACGGAGCGTTCCTTGGCAAACTCGTTTAAACGGCGATCGAAGCGAGGAGGAAAATGGTTCTTAATCGCGCAGTCTTCGGCCGAGCAAAGAATGCCCTGGCTATCTCTGAAAATAAACTGACCTTCGACCTTAGGCTCGGGTGTAAACAGCGAGGTGTGGGCTCAGTTTTGCAGAAGAAATCGATGATAATGTTCCTGGCTATTGGAGCCACGGCGGAAACGTTTGCACAGCTCCGAGGAAGATTTAACGAGGTACACACTCGAACGCGATCAGAGGATTACCAATCGTTGGATACGCGGTAGAAATGTTTGCTCATTCGCATCAAAATAGGGTCTAACTATCGTTGAATAAATTTGCGGATTAACTTCTGTGCCGAGTAACACAGAAGAATTAAAACTATTCGCTTCTGCGCGGGCGTCCTCGGCGCAGCAGTTCAGAATCGCGAACAAGTTCGCTGGCTAACGAATTCCAGTTAAATTTTAAACGCTTGCCAACTTCGTTCGAGAAAATTAGCGAAGTTTCGTCAGGTGTAGATTGTAAATTCCAGCTTGGAAGAAACGAAAAGGCGGTGGAGGAACTTGCGCGACTACACGTCGAATAGATTTTCGAATTAGCTTCGATACTCCGAGGGGCGCCAAAGGACGTAAACTATCATTACTCCTAACTGCTATTCAGAAGTTTCAAGTCGCTATTTCGGCTGATAGCGTTTAATCCAAATTTAAGGGCTTGATAATTCTGTCGGAGAAAATTGGGAAAGTTTCGTTGCTCGCAAAGTGTGAATTCCGGTCGCAGAGAATAGACTGCACGCTTCCGAGTCGTATGTCACTTGTAAACCTTGGAATAGCATTCTGCTAAAATATTTTCGTATCCTCCGCTCGAGTTTACAGAATGGGGAAGAGGAAAAATATGGCAGCCCCATTTTTCATCCCTCGAACAGCGCCCTTGAAGGACAGGTTCTGTCTGCGGAGAGGAAATACGAGGCGAACCAATTTCCTTCGTATCACTTTCGCAGTGGATTCAGTTGGACAGGAGAAAGGTGGCAATTTCCATCGCGGAATCTAGTTTAGGCTGACCCATTTCAGAAGGAGGCTGGATGCGCGTCGACAAGCGGTCGGAAGTCTCCGGGGGCCGCAAAAATCGCGGCTGAAATTGCCTCTGGATGGGTATAATCGTGGCTGGAAATATAGCTGACAAATTGCAACCTAGCCAGGCATGCTTAATCCGTCCCGTTTATTCGATTGGGAAACGCGATTTATCGTTCCGGTTTTCTTCCTGTTTATGGATTGTTTCACGGCTGGACGGACGGTCGACAAACAATTTCCTAATGCAGATGGTAAATAACCGACTTGTCGCTGGGAACGTATTCGTTTCACTTTTTATCGGCCGTAAAAACGTAATAACGTGGCCGTCGTAAAAATTGTATCTTTTCTGTGAACAATATCGTTTGTACAATCAAAGCCAGCATTACAGAAGAGATTCAGCTGCGATAGAGGATCAATTTAAAAGTATTCGTTAAAATATCTCCATATTTTGATAGATTCCCGCGAAGGAATAACGAAAACTGTGCGAAGAAAGGTGCTCGCGAAAATCAGCACATCCGATTCGATTTTCACGCGCGATACCCATTGAGAACACTCGAATACCACGTCAATGGATCAATCGAAGCTCGAAAGATATTTAAAGTACATCTAAAGCACGTAAAGCGATCGACAATCAGACGTGCTCGATTCACCGTCGAGATAAGCCCCGAACACTTAGAAATTTCACGTGCACGCTATCAGTAGACACGCTGGATTTTCCGTCACGGAAATCTAACGATTAACGCACCGATACGAACCTCGTCCACGGAATTCCTTCACCTCTAATCTCTCCTCTTGACCGTATCTTTGAATCTTCCACCAGCGAGACACCCCCGCGAGCCACCCATCGCGCCCTCTGTTTGATTTCCGTCTAGAGTAACGATCGTTTCTGTCCTGTTCTACTCGTAGGTGTAGCCATGAATAATTCACTCGGCTAAGGGGCAGAATTTCTCCGACTTTGAGCCAGCGTGAGAGATTCGAGAACAACAGAGTCAAGATGGGCGAGATCCTTGGCTCCGCCAGCTTCCTCCACCTGGGCGACATCGTCAGCCTCTACGCCGAGGGGAGCGTCTCGGGGTTTCTTTCCACCCTTGGGTAAGTTGAATATTCATTAAACCGTTACGGCTAATTGGCATAGTTCCATCGCGACGAACCTCCACGGTCGGGGCTCGTTATTCCGCGATAAAAAGCTCGTCTCATTTCTTTCGCCACGGGGGGTGGCGCGAGCGTCCGTAGAAACAGTGGAAGACGCGGCAATAATTAATGAATCCTTGGATCAATGGCAGGATCTCGGATTGTTTGATTAGTCAAGTGGGACAGGACGCGTTGTAATAAAGATGGGATACCAAAGGAATTTATCCTTTGGAATTTAACCCTTTGCGGACGGGATGCTTCGAAGCCAACCGTTAGTTAACCCTTTGCACTCTGCTCCTTCCTGGACGTTGGCAATATAAGTTAGAAATATTGCTAAAATATTGCTATTTTAGAAAATTTTCATTTCAGTAGAAAACTTGAGGGAAATATGCATTTCTCAAAAAGCTACGATGGACTAAGTTTAATCATTAATCAATTCTGATGTCCCCTCAGAGGAGACATTGGAGTGCAAAGGGTTAAAATTTGCGAGAGCACGTTTTTGCTTGTCCGCTACTTTCGTTCATGGCACTACAAAATGTCAAGTTTACAGCAATGTGTTTACGTGAGACACGTATATGAGTCGCATATATGCGGCGGTAGTCCGCAAAGGGTTAACCCTTTGCAATCATAAGTCGTCGTATAGGCGACATGATGTGTTGCGCTCGTATGTCGCCATATAGTCGACATTCTACATTCTAAAAATGTATTATTATATTCTAGAGACCTTTGTTACAATGTATTCTTCTAGTTCCTGTTAAAATTTGTGCATTCTTTTAATTTTTCTTACTAAATCAGCAAGTTGAGATGTAATACATTCGCAGAGATATGTTTTCATCTTGATCGAATATGAAAAATAATTCCAAGTAGCTTGGTAGTCTTCTCAAAAATAAATACGAGTGCAAAGGGTTAATTTTTGATTGATTCAAGGGGGTGAAAGTAGATACAATCGTGGGCAGATGCGTGGTGTAATTTTTCATGTCCTTCAGTTTGTTGGATGGGATAGAATTTCGGGGATTTTGGGACGTTGATTGATGCACGATAAAAGTGTAGATCGTGGCTCAAATACGTGTAGAAGAAAGGGAACGAAGAATGTAGGATTTCATCCCTTGGCGCGGAGGGTCTCCTAGTTGGACTCATCAATAAGGCTTTAGCGATCAAGACTGTGCTTTAGACGTACAGATATCGAACACGGAAGAAAAGGATTTTCTGCTGGTAGTAAATGATTAATTTCGTGTTAACGAACAACGAATCAGATTTGGCTTCAGATAGCTCTTATCATTTTATTTATTTATTTATACCGGCTCGTTGCATGGTATTATGTAATGAGTCAAACATCAAGCACATTTGTACTCGTGTACGAACAGACGACCAAACGGATTATCATCGTACATTATCATTTTCATTAACATACATTAACGTTTTCAGCTTCACCGAAAAATCGCAACCACTGCACGACGAGTGGAATTTATGTCGATGTTATCTGTTGGAAAAGAAGTGCGTTCAAGAGCCACGAGCAAGTTCCGATGCTACCGCATATTTATTCAGATAAAGCATACATCTCTCAACAGAAATCGAGGGATCGATGCAGCTCGTTTCATCCATTTATTCGGAAGATTAAATTTCATCGTGACCCACAACGGGGTGGCGAAGCGTTCGATACATTTTTTCGCCCTCTTGTCTTTTTTCTTTTTTTTTTACGATAGAAACCACCATACTCGACATCAATCGCATCAGCCTGCTTCGATCTCGACCACTTATCTGGCTGTTTCCATTTCACGCTCGATAATCCATTTCCTTATCCGCACCGCCTTCTTACGGACGGGGAAGGGAGAGCTGGTTATTTCAATAATCTTAATATACACACTCTGTTCTGAACTATTCTCCGCGATTATCCTCCGCAGTGATTAGATATTCAAGGCAAATACTGATATCTACCGCTCAGAATTCTTTCGACTCGTTGTTTGCAACAGCCAGTCGCTCGAAACCTGTTGCACTCGAATTTTATACGCAGAATTTGTTTAATCATATTTTTGGCAAACAAAATATAAACACTTCTCGGTAGAATTTAAGCGAGACACCTTGATTGATATACGACAGAGCTGTTCTCAATCGGAACAGCGATCGTACGTAATTTTCTTCGGTGGAATACTGGTTTCAGCAGGAAAAAGTTCGTCCGTGTGAAACAGGTGTTTGCATACGTAATTCTGCTCTCAGACTGCACCGTATCGAAGGGAAAGTACGTGTTATAGATTAAAATAACGATAACGCGTCAGTCTTGTGACTCTACATGTGTCTTTAGACTCAGACCAAAGTAAATATCCCAGAAATTGAACATGGAGTAATTATTTTCATTATAATTAAACGTTTCAAAGTAGCGCTTCCGAAATTTCTGCTCGAACCCTTCGCTATCGTATTACCATATCGAGTAGAGAATCTACTTGCGTTAAATGACGAATTCCCCACTTTTACACATTCAATTAACAACAGTCGAAAACCAATTCGATTTTGCATCGCTCTGTCAAATTTTCGAAACTCTTCCACGTGCCTATTTGTCAAACAATTAAGCTTCGAGTCATTAATCTATCACACACGAAGTTTCATCTGGAAAGTAAGTTTCGTTTCGATATAATAAAAACATTGGAGAATTTCATTTGAAAAAGCATCAACCACCGCAAACTCTCGTACGGAATACTGTCGCATCCATTTTGTTTGCCTCCGCTTCAAAGCTTGCCTCGAAGGGTTAGTCGGGTTATGACTAGAGTCAACCCTCTTATAACGCGGTCCTCTCATAACACAGTTTCTATATAATGCAAAGGTAAACTTGGTACTCTGAGAACGCAATTTTAATATAACGCAGAACTAATCAAGCTGATTCATATTTTACTTACTTCAGAGTTTCTCACAGCGCGGTTTCCGTATAACACAGAGCTAAACTTGGTGCTCTGAGAACGCAATTTTAATATAACACAGAACGAGTCAAGCTGACTTATATTTTACTTACTTCTGAATTTCTTACAGCGCTGTTTCCATATTTTACTTACCTCAGAGTTTCTTACAGCGCTGTTTCCATATTTTACTTACTTCTGAGTTCCTTACAGCACTGTTTCCATATAACGCGACACAAATTAATCGCGTTACAGGAGGGTTGACTGTAAATCGCAACTCGACGTGGACAGCCGCTACCGTCGAATAAATTCCACCCTTCGACAGGTAGAACACTTGCTATTCTTTGCCAGCGTGTATTATCCGCGCGCTGATGCCTCGTGTCGGCACAAAGATAGGACGCGAGTCGATACGCGCGGGTAATAAGGCGATCGCTTTGTGATCGACCCAGCCTGTCCTCTACCCGGGCTGCGCGGACTTTTCAAAGGGTATCACCGCCTATTGACGTTAATGTGCATCTTCGAGCCATTATCGGCGAATGCAGCACGGAGAGAAATAGTTTGCCTGGTAAACAGAAATGGGGTTTCCTTAACCCATTGCCGTGCACCTTTTTTTTTCTGCACTCGGAACAGATGACGGCTATGACCGCCGCGAAGGCTGTAGTTGGCGTTTGCTTTACGAGTTTAAAAATTGTGCTTGTAAATAAAAGAGGGTTGCAGTAATCGGGAGTTTAATGAAAGCAACTATAATCGTAATTTGGACGGCTATAGTCGTCGTTTGCGGCAGTGGGTTAATTAATTCGAGACGAGCAACGCAGCCTGTGTGTGACGCAATTTTCTGATGTACAACGCATCGTGTATGCTTTGAAACTAAAGTTGAATTATCAGTCATTAGTAAAAGAGTAGAGTCTTGAGGATAAGATCAGTTTTAGAAGAATTAAAGATTAAACGTGCGTGAAGTTTAAAAGATTTTAAGTTAGAACTTAAAACGAGTAGTCTACAACCAGGACCATCGAGGATGCAAACTATGATGGTCTCGAAAAAAATGCCTCGTCTCAAATGGGTTAAAGATCCGCAGAAGAAAAAAGAATGGTCGAGAATGTTATTCCTCTGTAGATTCAAGGAAATCGATGGTACTGGAAAGTTGTGTAAGATGAAATCTTTATTGGCTACGTTTTCCGGTCGAGGGAAAGCGGTGAAATTTTGCACATGTTATCGACGGCCATTTTGCGATATCGTGTAACGATTTGTAACTTGGGAGCATTGTATTTTTAGATGAATTCTGCGAGCCTCGTAGAGAGACAGTCGTACATTCGATTTCTTTGAATTTTCAATGTTACGTTGGTAGAATTCACAGAATCTGGATAATAAAGATCGGAATTAAAGCGACTGCCACGGCTTTGATAAAAAGATTTGCATTATCTCTCCGTCTTCCGAATCGATCTTCTTTTCACGGAACGCCAGAGGAAATTCGCGCAAAAACGCTTGAGAAAATCGGTTGAATGTATGAAAAGTATCGATCGCGATGGAAATTTTAATAGAAATGATTTTGACACGCTCGATTCCGAGAGCGGTTAATCGTCAAGTCCCATTTAGACTTCTCGGCCACTCGAGAAATAGGTCAGGCACACTTCGCCCACTCCAGCGGCATTCACCGGCATGAATGGCCACTTAAATAAGATCCCGGCGATCGAGTCCCGCGAATCTGGTTATCCGGGCTCGAGGAACGACGAACAGGCCCGTGTACGCAGTTATTATCTCTCTTTGTGGCATCAGCCAGTGATAAAACGCCTCCCTCTTAAGTAGCAATGACAAAGAATATGTATGCGGATGACTTACGACGATGGCACGCGGCTTTCTTACGTTTTGATATCGTTCTTTCGACGTTTCATTCAGGAATCATTCATATCATCGAATTTCTTCTCCTGTAAAAAATTTTGTATATGTACAGTCAACTCCTGTATAATACGGTACTTTTATAGTACGATTTCCATAAAACGCGGAGCTAAAATTGCGACAGCCCTCTTAATTTTATATATCTACTAAGTTATATCTTGCTTTTTGTATTTAGAAAATTTTCTTCCAGTTTTATATTTTACTTAGTTCTACTTAGTTACTTTTATTTAGTTTAGATCTACGTTTTACTTGTTTCTGAGTTCTTTGTAGAGCGGTTTCCATATAACGTGGTACGATTTAATCGCGTAGGGTTGACTGTATATACTTTCAAGTACTAATTAGTATGTTACTTACTCTATAAACGACTATGGCACTTTTTAATCGAGTTCCGAGCTTTTTAATTAGTTACTGTCCTCTGAAAACGTAGCTGAAACCCCTTTTCACCCCTTTTATTAGTACCCTAGAAACTTCGTGAATTCCAAAGTATATATACATGTCATTGAAGTTTCTTCGTGCAAAAATTTAATTATTCCTTAAGACGTGGTCTTAAAAAGGAGGGATCCGAAAGTTACGACACCCGTCCTCTGAAACCGCTAATTACAGTTTTTAAGTGCACCCATAAATCTCAACGGGAGCCGAGAAGCATGCACAATGGTATTATACACGGAGTACGTATTGTTTCCTTAACGCAAACGCACGAAGCTGGCGGTAATCGAATCCTCGAGTTCAGCTTGGTTGATCAAAGAAATCGGATTTCTAAAGACACCTTGCAACCCTCGCGTAGACTCGTATTGTATCGAGGACGGATGGATGCCTAAATAGTGTACGTGGATAACGAGGAGACATAATTTGTACCCAGGTCGCAGCTCGTCAAACCAAATCTCCGGTCCTGTGAATGGAGTGTATCTACTAATTCCTGTTCTCCGGCAACGTCCTGATTGCGCGGGCACTTGTCGCTCTCCATAACAGTGCGCCCGATGCATTAGCTCGCTGTTGCGTGCGAAAGGGGTGTAATTAATGTTCGAAACAATCTCTGCGCTCGATACGGTTCCTCGACGAAAGTTGACGCATACAAATTACATCCACCCCTTCGCTGCCCGAGGGACCTACATAAATATCACCCTCGCGCAACGATGTCCGCGAGAGATCCTCTTTATCGACCAGCCTCCATTATGGTTCACCGTGAAATTCATAGGAAACGTACTTGATGGAACGTACTCGATAGGAACGTACAAATTTCCTGTTTAAACTTCTTTCATTGCGCGATGCAGTCACGAGAATCGTGATTCGTTATGCGGATGTGGTGCAAGTATGCACGCGCGATCCCGCAGTGGAAAACCACCGTTCCCCAAAGAGTCGAACCGTTCCTCACGTTTTCCGTTCGGAGGAAAAAATTACACTTCTGGCGATAAGTTTTTTATTCTCAAGATTCTTATCGGCTTAAAGCGATAACTATGTTCACTTGTCGGCGAGCAACTGTGACGTTCGTCAATTCATTGTTGTTTTTCGCAAGACCCGTTTAACTGTGTCGCGTGCGTGTGCGATCGTTGCACGATCATTTGCGTCAATGCTTAATTAGCCAGATTAGATTGCCGTCGATAGAGAAGCGTTAATCTCTCCTCTGTCGATCGACGTTTCGAAAAACTCATCCCTCGCGAGGAACGTCGCACCAGCTCTCCCTTCGTCTCCCCCTTTTTTCTTTTTTTTTTTTTAACACGCTGCGCGCGCGAACGTTGGTAATTCGAACGATCATTGATGTAGTTATTAATAAAATTATCGAGGGCGTGGGACGGTGATTTATTGATCAGCAGGAAATGCACGGAACGCAGCCCAATAAGCGTGCCGTGAATTCCCACAGGTATTCTGGAAATTCATTAACTCGCGGTTTAACGTCTCGGTTTCTATGCGCGACCGTCGTTTCACCACGCATCTCGTCCTTGACACTGATCCATCCACGTCTGAAACGATGAATTTTCAGAAATTTCACGAAGCGTCGTCAGCCTGACAAACAACCAACCCTTTGTCGTCACGATTTTTCGTAAGAACGCGCATATTCTCGACTTACAATACTTTTCGTTCCACTTCTGATGCTTCGACAGCGACCACCTCGGGTTGCAATAACGGGTCTAATTTAATCATGGCAGTGGATGCACGATGGATAGGACGTCACGTTACAGACGATATGGTATCAGCTTTTGTGCCCATCGCTCGATTCCTTTCTCCATTTGTGCGCCATCGTTTAGTACGCATTCGAGAGGCCATCGCGGAAATTCACGCAGAGTGCACACGTCTTTCATGTTCGCCGACCAGGCTCATCCGTCCCCGTGCAATCGCGATCGCCTTTGATCGATCGTAACGCATCGGCCATTAAAAAGCTGGCGCCACGGATCGAGCAGCGATTTGCATCATGGGTAGAGTTTTCTAGCTGGTTTATCTCGAAAACGCGGCGAGTCGTGCGTCAGGTTAATTTCTGAATAATCCGTAGAAGCTGTGCTAGAGGCGGAAATTCCGATACTTCATAAATCTCTTATTAAACAGCGACGTCGCGAGCAAACCGTGGACTCGCGTCAGTTGTAGCTAGCATTTCTCTTCTGATCCGTATATTTATTATGCATTTCGAGAACGTTTTAAATTTCATGCTAGGAAGAATTATGGGTGATTTATAAATATCGTTAAACGCTGAAACGTTGATCGATTATCGCATATCGGCTTTTGAAAGCTCGTATCGGATATAAAGTATGGGTTCGCGTGGCACAGTTGATGGCACCTGTTTTCTGGTCGAGATGCATTTCGAAAACGTTGCGATTCTGTTGCTGCGAGAGATTTATGAAGACAATGAAGGATTTGCTTATTAATGTTTACTCGTCTATTAGCAGCGTGGGTGGCAGTGTCGAGGTTTCGTTTCGATCACGAACGCAACGCGAGGGTATGTTCGTGGTTACGCTGCATCAAGCGTGTACACGCGTTCGATCCTTGTTGTTTGCTCATCGTAGCTCGCGTGCAGCCTCGATTTATCATACGATCGATTCTGGCGATGCGAGCGCGCCCAGAATGGAGAGGGTCCATTATTTAAATCGTTCTCCAAGCAACACAATGGGTATAATTATAATTAACAGCCACGAAGTGCTCAACTCTACTCGTTTTTCCAATAAGGAATTACGAATGCTCGTACAGTCAACCCTTCTATAACGCGGCACTCTTATAACACTACTTAAAATTGCGACAACCCTCCCAATTTTATTCTTGCCTCTTGCATTTATAAAATTTTATTTCATAATTGTGTGCATCATAACTTGGTGCTCTGAGAATGCCATTTTGATATAATGCAAAACGAATCAAACTGATTTATATTTTAGTTGCTTCTAAGTTTCTTATAGCGCGGTTTCCATCTAACGCGGTACGAATTAATCGCGCTATAGGAGGGTTTACGGTATTTATAAACTCACGAGAATCGTCAGAGAGGGTTAATTATTATCCTCGAGATGCATCGTGCAGCCAACAGTGATTTATGGCTAGCAGGGTTTCTTATTTTCTACACTTTATTCATTTGTCGCGGAAAGTGGATGGACTGGTAGCTTTCCGCGACTTCCGGACCTCGGACTCGTTGATTTATGACTGCGAGGATATTTATCATTAAACGAGGACTCTGAAGTATGTGTAAGGCCGTCATTACGCGATATTAATCGTTGAATAAAAAGAAAGCGACGATTTTTTACTCTAACGAGCAAGTAAAACCTTGGCAGCAACAGAAATTGGATAAAGAGTTGTAGTGCAGACAGATAATCATCGGTATATTGTATTACGACGTAAAGCGTACCATAAAAGACAACAGATTAAACAGACCGTGAATCAATAGAAGGATTATTACACCTCCTAGGTGTGGACTGTGATAATATAACAACCCTTTTTTCTTTCTGCGCCACTAACAGCACGACTACTTGATACGTTTGAAAATAAGGGATGAAAAATCTACAAAATTACGATTTCAGAATGTTTCAGAAACAATGTGGAAGTCAATCGATAATCGATTCAATTGTTTCTACAAAAGAATAAATTCTAAATGAAATTCGTAAGGGGATGATGCATAAGGGTGCATGAATAAGTTTTACACACCGTACGATGTCTCCTTCGCACGAAACCAGCCTCTGCATTTTACGGAACGCATCAGCCTTCGAGGCAGTTAAAAGAGCTTACGTTTGCGGACGAGAGAAGCCTAAACGCAATCTCGTTAGCGAACTCGGTATTCTATTAGTGACCGACAACAAGCGATGTGGGTACTTACGGGTAGCCGGTCCCGGACGCAAGGGTGCAATTGAGCGTCCTCCAGCAACTTTCTTCCACGACGAAACCGCCTCTCGTCTTTAATTACTTTCCGTCCACAATCGTTCCTTCCATTCCCCGTGACGTTTCGCGTTGCTCGTTAATCTTTCACGGTTGATTCTACCCTTTCCGCGGTCGTCGTTGATGCAACACTCCGCGATCAATATGTTTGCTTCGTTTCTGTCCGGTTTCTAAACGCGCTTTTGTCGTCCCTAAATAATACTCGCTTCCGCTTCCAGCCGCTTCGCTCGAATCTATTCTCGCGTATCGGCGTTCTTCTTCGTCCGAATATGTAGAAACGCGAACCTTCTATTATTGGAACGACAGTGGCTCTGTAAAAAATATTTGTCCACATTCGAATTTTCCGACGCGGAAGCTTCTTCGTTCGTTTCGAGCGTCGAAATAAATGCACTTATGATACCGAATGACGTTTATCGACGAAGCTTCCGCAACTTCCCTTAAAGCCGCGTATTTTCTTCCCAAGTAAGCTCGCAAATTAGTAGACTAATGAGACGAGAAATCGTCCGGGAAGAAGCGCTACGAAGAGCTTTCCCAGCGTATTTAAGAATCTAGGGCGATTCTGAAAAAAAAGTGGCAAAAACAGAGAGGCGCCACGCTCTGGCGAGCAATTTAAAAACATACTCTACGCGTTTAAGAAAAATAAATAGGAACGCGCGATCTTCCCCTCACAATTCTCCGTGTATAATTTAAATCGCGCGTTTCACCGAGCACTCAACTCCGCGAGTGTCTCGAGGGAAATCATCGATGGATTCTTCCGTAAAAACTCTCGCAGCCTTAATGCAGCTCGAGCAATTAGAATATCAAATGAACTGTTCTTTTCTCCATCGTGGTGTGTCGTCAGCCTGTCAATCTTCCTGTCTGTCTTCCGGCTGCTTCCGAATAAGTAAGTCCCTGTGCATCGCTGCTCGTTCTCGAGGAGTTCCTCGACCCCTCGAGGAGGGTGGCTCGGGGTCGTAGTTCGCCAGACTCGAAGCATCGCGCCTCGACGGGGAGGAAAGACCGTCCCGGTGGAAGAGTAACGTACGCGTGCTCGTCCGAAAGTGCAGGAGGAGCGGAAGCAACGGCGCGAGCCGATATTTCGAAAGATGAAAGCTCCTCTCGACGTTGCGTTGGCTTTAAAGCTCCCGGGAGAGACATGGCCTGCCCCAATATCGATCTGCACGTTGCCTTCGTTCCGCCTGGACCGCGCTTATTTGACGACTATCTTCCGTTTCGTCGACCTCGTGCTCCTCACGCGAAGAAAAATACCAATGGTACGTCGGAACCGGTCGGGCTCGAGATTCTCAACGAAAGACTTCTGCGACGCGAGTGGTCGACGAATATTGACTTTGCGTGGTATGAAAAGAGGGAAAAGGCGGTAGCTGAAAGACTCGACACTTTATTATTGGAATCTTCTTTTTTTACCGGAGCTCTTCCTGTTTGCCCTGAAGTTTAGGAAGTAATCATGTTAATTAAAACGATGTACCAACGAGATACTAAATAAAATGAGATTTTTGTGCGAAATGTATTATTAATATATAATTACATTGCATTAAAATGGATTAAATTTCTCAGCGTTGGAATTTTTGGAGCAAAAACACGGGAGAAGCGTGTTAAGTCATATATATGCTAATGGAATGGCTTGTATATATAATTTCCTTTACGTAATTTTAATTGCTTTCTAGATTGGTGGACGACAGATGCGTGGTATGTCCCGAGGCTGGAGATTTATCGAATCCACCGAAGAAGTTCAGAGGTAAGCAATCCGCGTCCATTGTCCTCGCAATTGAACGTTAATTGTTGCTTAATCGTGTCCCCTCGATGCAATTTTTCCCATTTCCGAATCACGTTCGCGCTTCGTATTTCTCTCGTTTATCGCATTTAACGCGATTCCGATTTCTCAAATATCATTTCCAGATTGCCTCTTCAAAATATGTCCCATGAACCGTTACTCGGCCCAAAAGCAATTTTGGAAGGCCGCGAAACAAAGCGCGAGCGGCACGGACGCTGTGCTTTTGAAAAGGCTCCACGTGAGTTGCTTTTAACGAAACCATTACACTTTAATTCAGTTTTATAACGAAGATAAAAATAGCTGATATTGGTGTTATTAAATAGACCTCGATTAATCCTGGTTAATGCGATGAATTTTCAGCATGCCGCTGAAATAGAAAAGAAGCAAAACGAGACCGAGAACAAGAAACTGTTGGGCAGCGTGGTGTCTTACGGTAACGTCGTTCAGGTGAGAAAACGACGGTGAAAGAGAGAGACGGAGAGCGGAGGCACCGTTTTGTTTTTCTAACATTTTTATATATTTTTACATTGTCCCCGTTATGCGAAGTAAATCAATTTACCTTGCGCCGCGCACGCTTCGAAAGGTCAGCTTTGCTTTAGAACTCAAGGACACTCCCTTTTATACGGAGACCAGGCTTTTCCAATTCTGTAATAATGAAAACGTTCGAACAATGCGTTTCGCGCTGGAACGACGCAATAACGATCCCAATTCCCTCTTGTGAACTCGCCGTTTCCGCGTTTCTTTTATTTAAAGAACGTATTTCGCGTTTTCTTGCCCGCTTGTACAGGATTTATCGCAAAAGCGGTGCCGAACGATAACCAGTCGCCAATTAACAGAATCAACTTCCTCTCCTCGTATCTGCGCCGCGTTCAGCTATCGCGCGAGGCATCGTCTAGGTGCGGTTCCGTCTCTGCACGCGAAATTTCGCGTTCTACGAGACAACGTCCCCTGATTGAGTGCTGTTTTAAGCGTACGATCGAATCACTAATCCTATTCGCGGTGCTTTTACCGGAAACAACTATGGGAACAACGTTACGCCGCGGAGCGATGATTGCTCGAACGTATTAGTAGCGGAGGGCAGCGTCTATGAACGCCATTAGATGTCTACTTACAACATGATTCAATAAAGCGGCGCTGGCTCTTGCCTTTTTCGAGTAACCGGGATACTTTATTGCCTACCACTTTGCCCGTGAATTATGGCCGCCTTGGAAGTTGATGTACCGGAAAGTGATTTTTGCTGTGCCTCTTACTTCGATACGAAAAGCTTGTCCTCTGATCTTTCGATCGATCAAAAACATCTTTGTCCTTTAATTTGATTAGCATACTGTTGGATAATAGCAGAGTACACTGGTGTGACTTCATAAGACTGGAAATAAGTATCCTGTTTCAGTTTGTCATCGTACTCGCGGATAATAATAGAATATACTAATAAGATTGTTCCAACATCCAATTCCTATGTGGTTCCAATTGGCGTTAATTCCGAATGCTAATGTCACTTTAGACTCCTAAGTTCAGCTAAATTCCACGTTTTAGTTGTTACATCTGAAATCCAACAAGTTCCTGACGGTGAACAAGCGGCTTCCGGCGTTGTTGGAGAAGAACGCGATGAGGGTCTACCTGGACGCGAACGGAAACGAGGGCTCCTGGCTCTATATAATGCCTTTCTACAAGCTTCGCAGCGACGGAGACAGCGTGGTGGTCGGCGACAAAGTGATTCTGGAGCCGGTGAACGCCGGAAGACAAGGCCTCCACGTGGCCGCTAATTACGAGCTGAGCGACAACCCTGGTTGCAAGGAGGTGAACGTTGTGAATTCAGCCACGTCCTGGAAGGTGACTCTGTTCATGGAGCACAAGGAGAACCAGGAGGAGATCCTGAAGGGTGGAGACGTCGTTCGACTGTTCCACGCGGAGCAAGAGAAGTTCTTGACGATGGACGAGTACAAGAAGAAGCAACACGTGTTTCTTAGGACCACTGGTAGGACTAGCGCCACTGCTGCTACGAGCAGTAAAGCTTTATGGGAGGTCGAGGTAAGAGAACGCACGTCTGACGATGTATTCCGTTTCTAGAATCAGGTTTTCGTACGATCAGATCGTTGGTACTTGATTGATTCCAGTCATGTACACGGAATGTACATAGAATCGACGATGGTAATTGATAATGATTGATTTTACAGGTCGTGCAACACGATCCTTGCAGAGGTGGAGCAGGCCACTGGAACTCTCTCTTCCGATTCAAACACTTAGCGACTGGTCAATATTTAGCCGCTGAAATAGACACCGACGAACCACGTGAGACCACAAAAGGCAAGCGTGGTAAGATAGATATCTATGTGTAGAGTAGGAACGACGTGCGTCTTCAGGGATAGTATGCACATTTTACTATATGAAATTATGGTACTTGTATGAATGTTGTGATATATATGTAGAGTAGAGGAGTCTTGCATGGCTGTGCGATAACTGTTCGTAACGTGTCCGTTGCGAGCGTAAGTGTGAAATGGGTGATCGTGGTTTATAGATCCGCCAGGACCGGTGTACAGATTAGTGTCGGTGCCGCATAGTAACGAGATAAGTTCCTTATTCGAGCTGGACCCAACCACCTTGACGAGGGGCGACAGTTTGGTTCCGCAGTCGTCCTTTGTCAGGCTGCATCATATATGTACGAATACCTGGGTTCATTCGACCAGTGTACCAATCGATAAGGATGACGAAAAGCCTGTTATGTCAAAGGTACCGTTCAATGGAATTCTTACATGTACAAGGTCCGTCCAAAAATTAATGTCAGCGAGTCGATTAAAAAGTATTTATTAATCAGATCGGTACAACACATTAAAAGGTTTCAAAATAGGTTCCTCTTGCGTCGATACATCGCTTCCAGCGAGATTTCCAGGCATCAAACGTGTCACGGTAGGTCTCCTGCGGAATGTCCTTTAGAGGTCTTGGTGCAAGCCTCTTTGACTTTGTGAACTGTGTCGAAATGATGTCCTAAAAGTCTGGGGGACCCACGTCAGGACTGTAGGGTAATTGGGGAATTTGAATTGATTTGGAAGCGGGTCACAAGGATGATGTGGGCGCATTGTCATGGCGCCTTGATTTGAGTCTCTTTAGCACTTTCACGTAGAATTTGGCGTTGATGGTTGTATAGTCGCTTCACAATAAAATCACTGACATTACTTTTTGGACAAATCCTGAATGCATGGTATTAAAATAAAGGGTCTAAGAGCTTAAAGATTTATAGTTTTCGTCGTGAGAACGGAAACAATCTTTAATCAACATGGTTTATGATCCACTTTTAGTTGTAGCAGGTACTTTAATCTCTACGAATCTTCAAAGTCTCTTACACCCTACATGTTGCATTCAACGTTACCAATTATTTTTTGAACATTCGTTTCTTAAATCGAAATTCTATTACAAGGTGGGCTGTGCCATTAACAAAGAAGACAAAGAGGCGTTCGCGTTGAGGTCTGTGTCACCCGTCGAGGTGCGAGATCTCGATTTCGCGAACGATGCCTGCAAGGTGTTAGCCTCGATCAGCAGCAAACTAGAAAAGGGCACAATCTCGCACAACGAGAGGCGGGCGGTCACTAGTTTGCTGCAGGACATAGTGTACTTTATAGCCGGATTGGAGAACGAGCAGAACAAATCGGAAGCTTTAGATTTAATCGTCACCAATG
Source organism: Xylocopa violacea (assembly GCA_963969225.1). Taxonomy (NCBI): domain Eukaryota; kingdom Metazoa; phylum Arthropoda; class Insecta; order Hymenoptera; family Apidae; genus Xylocopa; species Xylocopa violacea. Next base: position 8,646,270 of record CAXAJV010000020.1, on the reverse strand, counting down.
CTGTCAGGGACCGACAAAAGTTGTTGCGCGAGCAATACATACTTGGTCAATTATTTAAGATACTTCAGGTACGATTAAACTGCCGCACACTTTCGCGTGTTTAATCCTTGGTTGCGTGGATTGTTCAGGAATTTTATTTGTAGGCTCCGTTCTTAGAGTCTGAGGAAGGTGAGGGACCATTTCTTAGAATAGAGGAATTGAACGATCCACGACACGCTCCTTACAAATATATGTTCCGTTTGTGTTATCGAATACTCAGACTATCTCAGCAGGACTACAGGAAAAATCAGGTACTTCATATTAAGACGCGATTTAATTACATTTCGAGCAATTAGAATCGAGTTTGCCCACTGATTTATTTCGTAACACAGGAGTACATCGCGAAACACTTCGCGTTCATGCAAAAACAAATTGGATACGACATTCTGGCGGAGGATACGATTACTGCATTGTTACACAATAACAGGAAATTATTAGAGAAGCACATAACGGCGGCGGAAATCGAGACGTTCGTAGGACTCGTCAGGAAGAACATGCACAACTGGGAGTCGAGATTTTTAGATTACTTATCGGATTTGTGTATCTCTAATAGAAAAGCGATCGCAGTGACGCAAGAGTTAATTTGTAAGAGCGTGTTGAGTGAGAAAAATAAAGATATACTACTAGAGACTAGGTAAAATAGATACGCTTCGTTAATAATAGCAATGCTGTTTCTGTTCGCTGGTACATAATGATTCTGTTTAGAATGATGAAAACTCAGGTTGAGGTTGAGGAATTAGATGAGAAACAAGAGAACGACGAGCCGCGGATCACTTTAATGGAGGAGCACGAAGTTTTCCTCGTGTGGAACAATGGGGGGGTTAGTATTAACGTAAGTTCATTTGCTTGGGGTGTTCAAAGCTCTTCTGATTTAAAATTTATACAATTTTTAATTATGTGCGCAGAAGTCGATGTCCTTAAATGAATTATCGAGAGGAGCAAAGATGGGCAACGTTCGAGACGCCGCGATATTGGACTATTATAGGCACCAATTAAACCTTTTTAGTAATATGTGTTTAAACAGACAGTATTTAGCGCTGAATAATTTGTCACCGCATTTGGATATTGGTCTCATACTTAAGTAAGCGGAAGAGTAATATCGTGGCGATAAATCAATTTGTTTCCAACGCTTGATATCGTTGGTACATTAATTTTGTAATTTACTCGATTCAGGTGTATGGAGGATGAAACAGTGCCGTATGAATTACGCGCGTCGTTTTGTCGGCTAATGTTGCATCTGCACGTAGACAGAGACCCCCAGGAGCAAGTTACACCGGTGAAGTATGCTCGGCTGTGGTCCGAAATTCCGTCGAAAATGAGCATTAACGAGTACGTGAAAAAAGCGCGGTTATTATATAAGGCTCGAGGCGGTTTGAAGAACATTTATGAAACGTATTGTCTGCTGTTTTAGTTACGATGCAAACAGGATGCGGGATCAAAATAAAGAAGTTGTGCGCGCTAAATTTAGCGCGACTATAATGTTCGTGGAGGATTATTTGTGCAATGTTGTAGCAAAAATGTGGTCTTTCGCTGATGAAGAACAGAATAAGCTTACGTTCGAGGTAAGTAGCGATATTAGGGACGTTGGATGAATTTTATTCGTAAAAAAGTGAAAGAAAATAATCGCGATCGCTTAATGCTATTTTGATATTTATTTTCAGGTCGTAAAATTGGCACGCGACTTAATTTATTTCGGATTCTATAGTTTCAGTGATCTTTTAAGATTAACGAAAACGTTGCTCAGCATATTGGACTGTATCTCTGAAAACGATGCAGCAGATGGGAAAATTCCAACTGGTGAAATTGATTGTAAGTGGACAGCAAATATTCTTCAATTCACTCGAAACGCACAATTAACACATTGCTTAAGTGCAACATTCCTTGTACAGCATTATTATTGTATATTCCTGTTACTGCAACCCTTTTGTGATTATTATTCCATCATTATTCACATACCATCATATCCCTTCCCTTCATACACACACGTACACAAGGTAAATATATTTAATATCAAATAATTGAATTTAATTTAATTCCTAATTTAACGTGCTAGTGCCTCCTCACAAATTAATCTAATTTATTTGGTAGTACACGATATAATTAAACAGATACACATATTAAACATGGACATAAATTGATATGAACTTAAGTATAATTAACTAATCAATATTGAAAACCTCCAAAAGCTGATTCCGTGGATTCTAGCGAGACAGGTAATGTTTAACTACATGTTGATGGTGCCTTTAGCTAATGTATTAGTTTATTTAATTTATCATTTACGCATAATATCCTACAATTTTCGTCCCACTCGCATTTGCTTTGCCCAGCACCTACCTTCAATGGTTTCCTTTTAGTTATCAAATATTTTAAGTTATTAAGTATTTTATTCGATACAAATATCTCAAATAATATTAATTATCTGTTTTACTTAATTTCTGCAGCGTCAGTAGAAGTTACTTCTTTTTCAAAATGTATATTATTAAAACAATTTAAAAATCAGATACAAATTTTGGAATATCCTGTATAACATGGCGACTAAATTCTTAAAAATTGCAACTGTTTTACTGTATTGGAAGCCATGTTGTACAGAAGCCATGCTATGTGCTGGTTTACTGTGCTTAACAAACTGAAAATAGATCTAAAGCTGCTTGTAATATTTAATAGCGGAAGGCGGAGTATTGCGATGCATTGGAGACATGGGTGCGATAATGACGAGCTTAACCTTGGGTCCGGCTGGACAAGTACTAGCCGGAAGTTCATCACCCAGACCAAAACCGCTGCTGAAGAAGGAGTACCCTTTGGTGATGGACACCAAGCTGAAGATTATTGAAATTCTACAATTTATACTTGACGTTCGACTAGACTACAGGATTTCTTGTTTATTGAGTATATTTAAACAAGAGTTCGACGAAACTGAGAGAGCCTCCGGTGATCTCAGTCTTGGCCAGAAGACCATTGACTTAGAATTAATTGGTACACAAGCGGAGGGTATATTCGGCAGCAGGTAATTTGTCGTTCCAATCGAATGCTAATTTCTTCATTGAACGAATTGATGCTTGATGAACTACTTTATTTAGCGAGGAATGCGTGGCATTAGATTTGGATGGGCAAGGTGGCAAAACCTTCTTGCGCGTTTTACTTCACTTGGCGATGCACGATTATCCTCCGTTAGTTTCCGGAGCGTTACATTTGCTTTTTAGACACTTTAGTCAGAGACAGGAGGTTTTGCAAGCATTTAAACAAGTACGTTAGATTATTTTTAATATTACTATAACACTCGAGGGGAAAAGATAAGAAAGATGCATAAAATTCTTGCGAACAGGTACAACTCTTAGTTTCTGACAGCGATGTTGAATCTTACAAACAAATCAAATCAGATTTGGACGTTTTGCGACAGTCAGTCGAGAAATCTGAACTGTGGGTTTACAAATCTAAAGCGTCAGAAGAACACAGTGGCAAGAAGAAGAAGAATAAAGAGGACGAAGATGATGGAGCTACTCCTCGTAAAGCGCCACCGCAACTGTCTACGTCGGATAAGAAAGGTGTTGATAACGATCTTAAATACACGCATGCGTTAAGAATGAAGAAGAAAATATACACGAAAAAGCAGTATTTATCTAAAACAGAAATGATTTCTTCTGATTATAGGATCAGCAATCGATTTAGATATTGGCCCGCCATTGCCCGCGGACCAGGCGGAAGAATATAAAAAGATACAACAGATTTTGATTCGAATGAACAAATTGTGCATCCAAACCATTGGCGGTCAAATAAAACCTCGCAAACACGAGCAAAGGCTATTACGCAACGTTGGTGTGCACACTGTCGTCTTAGATTTACTACAAGTTCCGTTCGACGCAAAAGAAGATATTAGAATGAACGAATTAATGCGATTAGCGCACGATTTCCTGCAAAACTTCTGTTTGGGGAACCAGCAGAATCAAGTTCTGTTGCACAAGCAGTTGGATTTGTTCTTGAATCCTGGCATACGCGAGGCGCAAACAGTATGTAGCATTTTCCAAGACAATTCGACGTTGTGCAACGAAGTGAGCGCTAAGGTGATACAGCATTTTGTGCATTGCATAGAAACTCATGGGAAGCATGTGCAATATTTGAAGTTTCTGCAAACGATAGTAAAAGCTGAAAATCAGTTTATCAGAAAATGCCAGGAAATGGTGATGCAAGAGGTAAATATGTCTGGTCGCGCTTATAGTAACTGAAGAGATTAATTAAGATTTTCAAACGTTCAATTAATTACTGTTTTCGTTAGTTGGTACAAGCTGGCGAAGATGTTCTAGTTTTCTATAACGATCGAGCCTCTTTCAATCACTTTGTGGAAATGATGCGATGCGAACGACATCGAATGGACGAGAGTAGTCCGCTCAAGTACGTATTTAACAAACGAAGTGACGGCGTAAATCACGATGATTTGAAAGTCTCTATATTAATATACATGTTTCAGATATCACGTAGAATTGGTTAAATTGCTAGCTTGTTGCACAATGGGCAAGAATGTTAACACGGAAATTAAATGTCACAGTCTCTTACCACTGGACGATATCGTCGCAATGGTGTCGCATCCAGATTGTATACCGGAAGTAAGTTCCACTATTTTTAGATTGAAGATGGAGATTAAAGTTAAACGATGAAAAGGCATAAAAGTTCTTATTTAAATATGTTTTCGTAGGTGAAAGAGGCATATATTAACTTCCTGAACCACTGTTACATTGATACGGAAGTCGAAATGAAAGAAATCTATACATCGAATCATATGTGGTCTTTATTCGAAAAGTCTTTCATCGTAGACATGGGAATAATAGCAACGGCCACGCATGATCGTGAACACGCTGATATAGCTCTAGAGAGTTATGTGACAGGTTGCCTAATGAATATCATTACGACGTTCTTTAGCAGTCCGTTTTCAGATCAAAGTACCACAGTGCAGGTATTGTGTGTTCGTCTATTTAAATATTTTTAAGACAAAACTTGCGGTTTCCGTTCTCACCGTCGATCGTGTCCATAAATTCAATGGGTTCACGATATATAATTGGTTTACCGTTCGATTTACTCTGTTTTTATAAAACTAGTCACACGAATTTTCGAACTAACGTTAGTTATTTACTTGATGGATATGGCACCTAATATTTTAAGCACATTAACTTACGGATAGAAGTAATTAACAAAAAAGAAGAGAATTATTACGTTTTACTAAATGTGTCTGTTTAATTTTAATAGGAGCACATATTTATTTTTTTTTTTATACGATGTTATTTTTTTGTATCACTTTTTACACAGCAGTATTTATTTCTTTTCATATTGTACAGTCAATATTTTAAAGCATTCGAATTGCTGAAAAAGTAGAAATTATAAAAATTAAATGTTTATTATGTTTCATTACTCGACTGAAGTGCATCATAATGGAGGTAAACTTTTGGAAGCGATATGAGATTACTAAATTAGAACTAACGTATAAATTTGATCTTGGGAGTTGTACTTGTATAATAGTAGATCTTAAGTATGGCGGTATCGTGCAGAAAGTACTTTTAGAATAATTAAATCTTCGACGCGTATCCGCAGTATTTAAATATAATAAAATTCGCAGCCGAACAATAAACGTAAATAACATAGTTAACATAAAGTAATTACGTGTAAAACCTGTGCAATTACTCTGTCATTTGATTTATCTGATAATTTCTTGCTTTGCATGAGAGACACATTAATTTAGGTTTATTTAGAAGCCAAGTACATGTCACATACTCACGGAGGCATTTATTTGAACAGCAACTCCTTACGATTTGGTTTCTCGTATCACGGCGCATATCTTTCATTTACATTCAGACATTTTATTTGCCTTTTGCGGTAGGCCAGAGTAACGCTCTATTGTAAATCGTTAATTGATTCGGTAATATATTCTTTTGATGTGTGCTTGGTAACTGGTGATTGCATCAGAGGCATGTTCTGTGTTTTTGGCATGCGACACCTGGCCTTCTTTGACTCATCAACAATTGGTTTACTGGGTCTATGGGTGCTGGGTCTATATGGTGGTGGGTTGATTTACTAATAGAAACATCTCCAAGAGGCTAGACTTTATTGGAGCATCAAGGAGAGTGACCGGATTACTGATACTAATCTCGCTGGCTATGTGAGTACTAAAGTTTCAAAAAGCAGCTCGAAGTCAATTACGAGCAATTGTAAATACACTGGTAGCATTAACGCGGTACAGCGTCATTTGGCGATTAGACTTAAAATACGAAATTCAAATAATAATTATTAGCGATCTTTCTTCTTTTTTTTTGTTGCACATATCTGACACGTAAAAGGTTTTAGATGGATAGATTTGTTGTAAATACTTTTCTGTTTTTCATGTACTTTAATAACAGCATGGATTGAGGAAAATTAGAAAACACAGGCACGAACGTGCTTCACGATCTCACGATGGTTTCTTTGACTCTTCTGTTGTTAAATTCGAGTTGTAAATAGAAACATTAACGGGGTGTTTCTCGGCGATTGTACTAACACATTCACTGTCTTCAACGACTGAAGCAAGCTTAAATTCTTTCGAGTACTAACTGGCGGGTCTTTTATTGTACTTGGAGTACTTCTTCTGTATCTATCCTTTTACATTTCATGCAGCATGGATCAATAATTTTTAACATACACGAGACTGTTTCTTTAACGAAGCCTGGCAATGAGTGTGTTACATTACAGACTTAATATATCTTTAATATACTATCAATATATAACAAACGCATCTATTCTATAAATTTAGATTTCCAGCACACGCATAATACGCATTGAAAGGTTTTACTTAGATGAAAATTTGCGAAATAACAGACAAATAGTTCGATTACAAAAATGATAGATATTTAGTTGTTGAAGTTGATTAATCGATAACGTTAAAAGATATGAATTTTCTTTCTCAAAACAGACACGACAGCCAATTTTCGTGCAATTACTTCATGCGGCTTTTAAAGTTTCTCAATGCGCCTGGCTGAACGCTGGACAAAGATTTAACGTTGAGAATTGCATACGAACGTTGTCGGATGTAGGTAAGCTGATTTAAATTGTAACTAATATCGAAATTTATGATTGTTCCGTCTGTTCGTCTCATAAAGAACGCTATTTGTTTGGACTGGCAGCTAAAGGGAGAGGGATAGCGATTCCAACAGATTTGGAAAGTCAAGTCGCCTCCATGTTCAATAAGGCAGCGATGCTTAGCAGGCAGACGAGCAAGTGGCTTCAAGCCGCGAAACAACCGAAGATAGAACGTACACAAAGTCAGGTAATTTCTATTGCAAATGCTGTTCAAGAAGCTGTTTCAGATTTCGTTTACTTTTGTAATAACCATTGAATTTATTGTAATCGATTTATAATTGATGTGATCTCTGAATACTTAGGGTGAGGAAGAGGGTCAGACTCAGGTAAAAGTCACTCATAACAGCCTAGCAGTTGAATAAATAGTTTAATACGACTATAGTGTTCTAGTATTAAAGTGGCCAGATGTTTTGCAATGTGGGACAAGCGCAAAAAAATGTTCTATTGTCTATTATTATGCATATTGAAAACCACAATGGAACTAATATGTTACAAAATTCTTCACAAGTATTAGAGAAATTGTACTTCACTTGCAATACAGCCTTTAATGTGTCTAAGCTATCTAATATCAACTCCAACATCAACTTTGTAAAAATGTAAATAATTAATAGACATAAAATTTATTAATCCAAAAGACGAAAGACTGTCCAACGTGGGACACTTGGTGTGACACTCGATGTGGGACAGTTCGTGGACGTCTGGTCACTTTATCTAGTATAGATTAATATTAGCTAATATTAGTTGATAAGCTGTATATATAATTGCTGAAAAATTTGATATTTGATCTGTATATATGATAGAATAATCCTTTGAGTACAAAGAAACTTCGTCTGCTAACATTGTAATGGAAAAATATTTATATCGAATGCATTATAGAAAAAACCGCAATTATCTGTTTACGTTTAATTATTATAGAATAATATATCTTTGTTTAGCTAATGCGTTTGGATCGAAGTATCATAGAAGGTCTGCAAGACATAGTATCGTTATTGGAGGAGCAATTGAAGCCACTAGTACAGTCAGAATTATCTTTGTTAGTGGATATACTTTATAGACCAGAGTTATTGTTCCCTGCAGCGACTGATGCTCGAAAACGTTGTGAAAATGGTGGTTTTATCAAAAGGTGATCAATTTTCTACAATTATGTTCACATCTGTATGCTTTAATAATACTTAAAGACAAGTATTCTTAGTTATAGATATATATTCATGTAGTAAAGTCATAATTCATAGTTAATGATCATTTTTTCTTGTTTAGATTAATTAAACATACCGAGAAATTGCTGGAGGAAAAGGAGGAGAAACTGTGCGTGAAGGTGTTGAGGACGCTAAGAGAGATGATGGCCATCGACCCAGAATACGGGGAGAAGGTGAGGTCCTTGCCATCGTGTTCTGCATGAGGTTACGAGAATCATATCTACCATACGGAAAAGAATCACAGACATTATGGAAAAGGGCATTCAGTTGTTTCCGACAAAATGTTATCGACATTAATTAGCGGTAACAAATCCTTCGGGGCATGCTTTACGTTCGCCTATCGGTTTCCAATAGTGGATATTTTGGAATGCGGCGATTGGTAATCGATGTTATTATTCTTAGCGTTCGAACAATTTTAGCATTTTTTGTTTTTATTGGAGCTTAAAGAGAGTCGTAACGAGTTAAATGCATGTGCAAATTAAGTAGACGGCAAAGGTACATATCGAAAATATGAAATTATTAATGGAAGTAATTGATTTCTGCAGCGTATCTTTATTATACGACATTACTACTTCTCGATAAATTGAGTTGAGAGAGTTGAGTTGAGTTGTTGTTTGAAGCATGCCGCCTTTAATTAGGATTTGCTACCGTCAATTAGCACCGCACCTCGTACGACCGATCGAACATGTCATCGTTCTCCGAGTTCTAGTTGGGACCTAAATTTACGAAAACTTTGTGTCTCCATGTTCCACGTTGTTCTTTACATGTTTGCCGAAAAGCTAAATGCCCATATGTTCACGGCACATTTTTAGATGATCAGCGTATACGCGATATTGACAGACTTTTTTAGTTGACAACGTAACAAATAAAAAAAGAATGCGCGCACAGTAAGCTTTACGAATACACTAGAAAAAGGGAGAGAAAAAGAAGGACTTAAAATAACAGTATGGGTGAGTAGGTTTTCGTAGAATAGATATGTAGGTAAAGATGTTTTCATGCTGCAAACGAAGAGCGAGGGTGTCTCGGAAGAAGAAGAAACAGAGCTGAAGCCCGAGTCACAAGTTGGAACAGACTCTGTCGATGAGTCTGAGACACGTCAAATGACTCAGCAAGAGCGGGTAAAAATTAAAGTAGATAACAACGGTAATTTGTGGGCACAACGTATATAAATTGGCAACATGAATTTGATTTTTAACGAGAATTTGTCTCACCATCACTCTATCGTTCTTTATTACATACCTATACAAGTCTTGGTACTGAATATCTTTCTTCTGTTTTTAATTATTGTACAAGTACATACACCTTAGGGCATCCCGCAGATAAACGAAAACCTTTATCTGCCAATGTATCGTGGCGTTAAGGACCACGATAAATATCTATACTTTACTTTACACGAAGACACGTGTATTTTAGTAGCTGCTTGCGATGAGCTACAAATCTGATCTATTCAATGAAATTCGTTTGAGTACAAGTTACAATGTACGTTGTGTAGGTACCTTGCATGCATGTGCTTGATTAATTTTATTACATATGCTTTGGTTCATTCTCTACTCTATCATCTTCTCGTATTAATTAATTTCTTGTTTTCTATAAGTACAGTATACATATATAAGAATAGCATAGGTGTGTGATTTCGTGTCTGAAAATAATTATATATGATTTACGATAAGAGATATGATATTTTTATACTTTACGTAGTGTAAAATATCTTTCCAAGTACATTCCAGTATGGGCATAGAGTTTAGAAATAGAATTAATTAAATAGTACAGTATGTACATACACTTTTATTGCAGATAGGGTGTACCAATACGTCCGTAGATCTTTTTACCATTTTTTGTACACAAGCTACATACACGTTCGATAGCATGAGAGCAGCAAAAGAATGCAGGATTTTGAAATGAAGCTGTGGCTTAAATATCGGTTACTCAAGTAATCAATTTTAATATCTATATTAAAAATGGAAAGAATATATAAGTGTGGTGTATCCACAAATGATGTACAATCTACTGACATTGCTGCTCTCTCATTATGAATATTGGTCATATAATTTATAAAATTTATGTGTGATATCCATTCGACTTTTTGTATTTATCCTGCAATATTTTTATCTAATTTACGCAAATTTTTAACGTCGCGTATTCTCCAAAACGTACACAAATTTTTGATGCAATATATGTCTTCTTTTGCACTTTCTTTACACATACAATTGGTATATAAAATTGTGAGAAATACCTGTCAAGATATCGAAAGCTGCACACGTGTTCTTCTTCTCGAGCACAAGTAATGTACATACACGTCGATTCTACCGTCTCTATTGTTAGATCAGTCCAAATTAGACTGATATCTCCACGATCGATCGCAAACAACGCACAGACACTCCCTTTGAAATACATGAAACTTTTTCCAATTTTTATGCACGATGTATTGGTACATCTCGATTGACTAAAAATTTCTTTGATCGTACCAACGGATGTCCCTTTTCCTTTTCCCCAGGGAGATGCTCTGAGACACAATCTGCTGTCGCGTTACTTTGGAAAATCATTTATTCAAAAACCGGAAACCGTCGAAATTGGAGTTTCGCATGCCGCTCCGGTTACTCATGGACCAGGGGGTACATAGACGAACATTTTGAGAAATAATACTCCAGCCTAATAGTTATTCAGTTTATTAACAACATTGCTTTTTCGTAGCCAAACTTTTGAGTCGAGCAGGTCGCACGTTGCACGAAATTCAAAGTCACCTCGATCGCGAGGGCGCCTCAGATTTGGTCGTGGAGTTGGTGATCAAAAGCGTGCACTCCCCCAGCATATTCGTCGAGGCTATAGAACTTGGTATCGCATTGCTGGAAGGAGGAAATCCTATCATACAGAAGAGCGTGTACACCAAACTGATGGGCGGTGATTTAAGCCAGTCTTTCTTCAAGGCATGTTCCTCTACCTTGCGTATTTTAAACAATTTGCAGATAGAATTCGTATAATCGTTGACTAAACAATGTCCAGGTGTTCTATGACAAAATGAAAGACGCGCAACAGGAAATCAAATCCACCGTCACAGTGAACACTTCCGACATAGCAGCCAAAGCTCACGAGGACAAGGAGCAGAACAAAGAAATGGAGAAGATATCAAGGAAACGTACATCAGGTACAATAGAATAAAATTCCAGTCGTACCAGATTGTATTCGCTTACATCCGTTCGTCTACCACGCAGGAAAACCAAATGGAATAGTGATAACTGATGAATTACGAGAAGAATTGAATCAGGCTGCGACATCCACCGTGCAAGCGTACGCGAATGTGCGCAATCTCGCGTCTGGCGAGGATCCGACAAGTACCGTAGCTCTTGGTAGCGCGTTGGAGGACATGATTGCTGAGAAATTGGAGAGGCATCGAACCGGGACAGCTGGAGTGGAAAGGGACGAAGCGCAATTGAGCGCGAAGGTTTTAGTGATGCAGCCCATTTTGCGTTTCTTGCAATTGTTGTGCGAGAATCACAATCGAGACCTACAGGTAATTTCTTCAGGGAAGATTGAAGAATGGTCCACGCATATATATTTTACAAATATTGTTCTACATTTATAGAATTTCTTACGTAATCAAAACAACAAGACGAACTTTAACCTGGTGTCTGAAACACTAATGTTCTTGGACTGCATCTGCGGCTCCACGACCGGTGGATTAGGTTTGCTAGGATTGTACATAAATGAGAACAACGTCGCGCTAATTAATCAGACCCTCGAGACGTTAACGGAATATTGCCAAGGACCGTGTCACGATAATCAAAATTGTATCGCGACCCACGAGTCGAATGGACTAGATATAATAACCGCTTTAATTTTGAACGACATCAATCCTTTGGGAAAGACAAGAATGGATCTGGTGTTGGAGTTGAAGAATAACGCCAGCAAGCTGTTGCTCGCTATAATGGAAAGCAGAGGAGACAGCGAGAATGCGGAGCGAATTATGTACAATATGAATCCGAAGCAACTGGTCGACGTTGCGTGTCGTGCGTTTCATCAAGAATCTTTGGACGATGACGGTGACGTGGATGACTCCTCCACGGATGGCGAAGAAGGAGTGTCGCCCAAAGAGGTACATAAAGTTGGAGATAAATAAATTTCATATTATATACACGATGCAATTATTGTCTTTTTAGGTCGGGCATAATATTTATATCTTGTGTCACCAATTGGCGCAGCATAATAAAGAATTGGCATCGATGTTAAAACCATCCGAACAGAATAATGCAGATCCAAAGATCAATAAGGCATTGCAATATTATGCGACTCATACAGCTCAAATCGAGGTACGAATATTCTTTAAATAACTTTCTCCAACTGTTATCCAGGTTTTAAGTTGTTCTTCTAAATTATTGTTTTCTCTTCAGATTGTTAGAAACGATAGAACATTAGAACAGATCGTGTTCCCAATCCCTGAAATTTGTGAACTCATTACTTTGGACACCAAGATCAAAGTATTGAATACCACGGAACGGGACGATCAAGGTTCGAAGGTGTCCGACTTCTTCGAAAGGACTGAAGATATGTTTAATGAAATGAAGTGGCAGAAGAAACTTAGAGGTTAGATATCTACAATCTATCATCGATATTTGCATCGATATCAATATTTCTTCTCTGTTACTACATCTTCGTTTCTTCTTCAGGTCAACCAGTACTATTTTGGATGAGCAGTTACATGTCGCTTTGGAGTAACATTTTATTCAATTGTGCAGTACTCATAAACCTTATAGTAGCTTTCTTCTACCCATTCGTGGATTCTGTGCCTAGTAAGAGAGCCTACTTTTACATTGAAATCTTTTATCGAGTTGATATATGAATGTTACGTTTCTCTGTTTTATCAGAACTAAGTTCACACTTATCCGCTCTCATTTGGACGGTAATGCTTGCGTCGGCTGTTATCGTTATTACATTACCCAGAGAATCCGGCATACGAACGCTGGTGGCTTCGACGATATTACGATTGATTTTTTCCGTAGGACCAGAACCAACGTTATGGTTACTTGGTTTCGTTACGGTAAATATCAGACATAAGTGAATACAAACGTATCGTTGCATTAACAGTACATGTAACGGATATATTTTTCAGGTTGTATTAAAAGTTGTACATCTTATAAGTATTATAGGTAATCAAGGCACTTTGACAAAGAGCTTAGAGCAAATAGTAACGAACGTTGAACTTTTGTATCATATATCGTACCTCATGTTTTGCGTTCTCGGCATTTGTATGCATCCATTTTTCTACTCAGTTTTAGTAAGTAGCATAGTAACATTAGGGTAAACGTTCGAGGGAAACGAGGCAATACATTACGATTTTTATCTTGTAGCTTTTCGACGTAGTGTATCGCGAAGAAACATTGCTCAATGTAATAAGATCTGTTACAAGAAATGGAAGGTCCATTATACTCACTGCTGTACTGGCGTTAATTCTAGTTTACATGTTCTCCATTATCGGTTTCATGTTCTTTAAAGACGATTTCCTGGTAACGGTCGATGACGATGTTGTGTGTAAGTAATATGTTTTATAATTATCTTTCTAATAGTGTAGACATTGATTTTCTATTTATATCAACTACAGCATCGTATACGGAAGGAAGTGTGGATACTTGCAACGTTGCTGATAAAGAAAAATGCGAAGCAACGGAAACAGTATCCCGATATGTTCGCGAAGGTACTTTTTTTCTTTACGAAATACCATTTATATTGTTGTACACACATTGAAATATAATTACAATAAAACTTTTCATGGCTAGTTAATGACAAGGATAGCCAGGCAGAAGTAATTAATATTGGTGGAGAACTAAAGGAACGAGCGTGCGATTCTTTGGTAATGTGTATCGTTACGACCTTGAATCAAGGGTTAAGAAATGGCGGAGGCATTGGAGATATTTTACGAGCACCATCGAGTACTGTGAGTGTAGAAATGAAACCTTCGAAGAAGCACTACTATTCGACAATTCGCATTAATTATTTTGTAGGAGCCGTTGTTTGTTGCCAGAGTCGTCTACGATTTACTGTTCTTCTTCATCGTGATAATTATTGTTCTGAATCTCATTTTCGGTGTTATCATCGATACGTTCGCTGATCTCAGATCCGAGAAGCAGCAAAAGGAATTGATCTTGAAGAATACTTGCTTCATATGCGGTCAGTGCCGCCATTTATTAATTAATTCTACGTTAGAATTGTAACATATTATGCGAATGTATATTTCGTTTATAGGACTGAATAGATCGTCGTTCGATAACAAGACGGTCTCTTTCGAGGAGCACGTAAAACACGAGCACAACATGTGGCATTATCTATACTTCATTGTTCTGGTGAAAGTGAAAGATCCCACTGAATTCACGGGGCCAGAGTCTTATGTGTACGCGATGGTGAAGGTAATAGTCCATAGAGCTTCAAAAAATTGAATCGCGCTTAAACTTTTAAGCTCTGTGTACTTTTTACAGGACCGGAACCTTGATTGGTTCCCGCGATTGAGGGCGAAATCACTGGCAGCTGACGAGGGTGAAGGGGAACAAGTAGAATTAAGAAGTTTACAATCTCAGTTAGAATCCACGCAACAGTTAGTGAAATGTTTGTCTCAACAACTTACCGAGCTTCGCGATCAGGTATAAAGATGTGCATAATAATCTAACTCATGGTTCTATTATTAGATTTCCTAGTGGAACATAAGCAGATGTTGTCTGGAATTCTTCTAGCTGTGTTATAATAATTATTTTTCAATTAGATGACGGAGCAACGAAAGCAGAAGCAGCGGCTAGGCCTTTTGAATTCTGCATCCGCGTTTTTGCACACCGTACCGACGTAAATCTAAGATAAGTGTACTTCAGATATATTTCGTTTTTAAACATACAAGAATCTCAATTTGATACTCCAACGATGATATTTAATGCATAACTTTGTGTGTTCTTAAGAAGCATTTAAAGACACAGGGACGTACTACGAGAGTAACACGAAGCATTTGTACGGTTTTGTTCCTAATTTTGCGGGAAGTTATTTACGTAGATTAATAAAACTGGCACATACTAAGGATAACGTTAACTTTCTTGTTTTCAATCGGAAATCGTTGCATTGGCCCAAAAGTATTTGATGCCTCATCTTTTAAATGATTGAATCAGTTCCGTTTCGTACAAATAATCTCTGTAGGTACGTGTTACTTAAAACTGAACGATCGTGAGGAAATTTCTTATTAAATAAATCGTTAGCGCGATGATCTTCGTCGTTACGGAAGTCGCGTATGGAATTGTTTTGGCATAACTGGAACATATCGAAAACTCTCATTGAGATTGAAATATTTTTTGCGGCTTGTTTTGAACAGGTCCCTGAGAATGTTGATGTTTTTATCCATGAAATGGATGTGTAAAATAAGTGTCGAATATTTGATTTTATACATTAGGAAAGTTGTTTCTTGGTTGTGTTTGTAGACGTTTAAGTTTGTAAAATAGAGACATTTTATAATCCACGTATCATTCGATCGTTGAATCGAACTTTCTTTTAAAGAGTATGCGCAGAGTAGTTACAAAAAATTGATTACAGAGACACTTCTAAGCTTTCCAGTTCTTGCATTTTTATTTAAAGATACGCACAGATTTATAAACGGTGTGCGTGGAAGTATTCCAAGGAAAGAATCTTTCTTAATTTTAATATTAAGATGCGCATATCGAGAAAGTTTTAACAAAAAAGCTTTGATAATTTTTACGAATTGGGGAGGCAAATTGACAAAGTTTTACACGAATGGGTGGTTCCCGTTACCACGAGAATTAGGTGATAAAGCAATATTAAATAAGGCGCAGGGAAAGCTTTGCGACTATTCGTTTTCCCGATGCTGATAAATAATTAAATCGACGACTTATAGCGACAAAGAGTACGGTTTACGATAATTGTTGGAACGATTATTGTGCAACAGGTTTTCATGTGATTGCTCGTAGATATTTATAGGGAATCGATGTCAATAAATATCGTTGTTTAGTCCCGAACGCATAGATGTAAATTAAAATAATTGTTGTATCTAAAGTGTGTTGAATGGAAATCTATAGAAACTGTTATATGACACTATGCACCCAGGGGACACTCACGAGCATCGTGTGCAATATGGCGTTACGTTTTTCGACTCGTTAAAGTTTATTTTCCACTAACACGTTTGTCATCCGGACGTAATCGAACGTCCCTGTCTAGAAACGTTTATACATAAATGTATATGAATATATTGTATGTTGGTAACTTCTCACGTTCTTCTTTTTCTTTCTTTTTTTTTTAAATAGCGAAATTAGGTGTGCTGTATATACATGAGTACATTTCGTTGGATGTTATCCGCCCTTCATAAACAATACGCGTTGAGAGTACAACTATCGCGAAACTCGAAACGTCGTTTCTTTTCGTGCCAACTCTTATCGAATATTAGCGAACTGTTATTTAAGACCTCCACCGTGCGTTCGAAAGAGGAAGAAATTTCGCGTACGTGTTATCCGTAGATGTACATGTTTCATCTTCCGACTGTAGGATGTATAAAATACGTATGTAGATTGTATTAAAACTTGTATGTGAATAAATCGTCCTTTTTTTATCAAATGGACCCTGCGGTTCAGTTGACTGGGATTTGTAGCACGATTTGTAGCTGGAATCGTTAAGAATCGTTTCAGTGCCTCGCGGACTTTGAAACGTAGCGAGGAACATCGTTCTGGGTGAGAAATGACAGGCCTCCGTTCAATTCTGTTTTTATTTTATTCGTACTTTATATGAAACAATTGACTATTTATTGTGACTTAAGTATACGCGACTAGTACATACATGTAACATGTATCGTTTCATCGTAAATTAGACGTGTCTTGTGCAAAACCGGTACATTCATTTTAAGGAACAGATCGCATTGTAATCGTTGTGAGGACGTGATCGAGTAATCTTAGAAAAGGAACGGTTCCGCTCGTAATTTTCTTTTCTTCTCGCTCGGCTCCGTCCATTTCCGCGCGACCATTTCCGCGCGCTGCCTTCGAAGTGATACGGCTCACCGATTTCGAACACAAGCCACTTTGAATCACATGCCTCTCCTCCTTGGCCGACGTTAATTACATTTATTAACAGGTGTACCCTCGCCCTTCGTTCTCGCAGAGCGCGTCGCCTGTTATTACGTACGGTGTCGATTAATTACACTGTCACTTTCATCCCTGTTTCGACGAGGTTGCAGAAAAGAGGCACACCCGAGTATCGCCTCTACTTCGAGTTTCTTCCTTCGTTTACGCGAACCTTAACACTTTTACATTTCAACGCGATCCGTCGTCGTATCAATTAGTCGTTTTCGATCATTACCAGCCTTCCTAACGATGTACGCGTTTTAATTGCACTCTGATAAAAGTCAGTCTTCCTGTACGTTAATGCAAATGAACTCTGCGGATTTCCGAAACGATTATCACCGATTTCAGTTTCAACGAACACACAAGCATCATTGTCTATCGAAAGGAACGCAGATAAATTATTCGATTGTATTTATTCGAACGCTGATGAACGGATAAACGCGCGATATTTAATAAGAGCGTTAACATCGTTGATAATATCATCGATAACGTTGGAGGTTCGTAATGATTCGAATCTCGTGCAACGCGGAAACGCAGCGTGCACGCGTCACAGTTTATAATCAGTAGTTTTAACAGGCGTTAAAGTTTCTGGTAACGTAACTTCATTGTTCCTCCGCGGAATTGATACATTGTAGTACGATGTAAAAGAGGACGCATAAAACAAATAATACAGCTACACCGTGGCATAGTCGTAAAATACAACAGACTGTTATTCGAAAGCAGCGGATGAAACAAACAATACTGCTCATAACAGTTTATACAAATGACGACACCGATATCGCGGCGCTGTAAAACTCACGGAAACCCCAATAGAGGAAACGTTCCCACATTATTGGGTGGTTCATTAAAAATTGAATTAACCTGTCTGTCGTTATAGTTTAATACATCTCTCTGCCTTTAGTCGATACGTATATTAAACATTCACGATCTAGTCCATCCGTCTTAGTTTAACAACCAATCGCCTTTTCTGGAAATCGATCAGAGAACAACCTCCTCTTCGTTGAATTCCTTTTTTAGTTTCATCTCATTCGTCTCTTATTTTACGAATGAACATGTTCTTTCGTACAAGAAGGGAGAATTCTCTGATGAAGTTCCGGAAGAACGCGTCAACAATTTAATCGAAGCGTGGCCACGGGCACTCGAAGCTCGTTCGTTAAAATACAATCTGTTCACCTTCCGGCGGGCTCAGGCGCCCCGTTTACGATTAATTACCGCGTAATTTACAATAACGTCGAGAGATCTTAAACGATAGTCGGTGATACTCTGTACAAATCCTACCAGTGCTATCCACGTATGTACAAGAATCTATTAATTATGTATATAGAGCTTCCCCTTACACGTTTACTTTGGCATTCGGCGTGAGGCAAGGGCGTATCCAGGGTGGGGCACGGTGGGGTAGTCGCTCCACTTTCCAACTTTCAGAAAATTCAAGATAAAAGAAAGATACGAGCAACAAATTTCTTGATCAATCAAAAATCGATTAACGGGTTGGTTGTTGGTATTTCAGTATTTTGAAAGAAACTACGAAATAGATACTCGCACCAACTGTGAGTGAGAAGTCATAGTAATTACAACCTGTACACTGTACACCCCACCTTCCGTTTCGAGCTGGATAAGCCCCTGGCGCGAGGGAGAGGTGACGCGTGGTTTTTCGCTAATTCAAATCCGTGCATCGCGTTTTCTTTTCCCCCTTCTGTCTTCCCTTACGTTAACACGCTATACTTGTATTTATACGTGTCTCGCAGAACGGGTCGTTTAGAAAGAAATCATTAAATACATCTGCGAAGTAAACAGTTTAATTCAGTTTCCTCGGACAGTCTGAAAGAGTGCTCGAAAGAGAGCGCACGTGAAAACTTCTCTCTCTCTCTCGAAGAAGAAGATTTTGCAGGAATTTTTTACGAAACAAGTATATTTAAACGTTTCTTTATAAACGTCTTATTCTGTATATAGATTTATGTATATGCGTATGTATATATAGTATGTACATGCTCTATTAGACTCTTACAGTTAAAACGAGTGGTATACACCGAGTGATTTTTAGTACATATATCTCTTCTCTTTCTCTCTGATTCGTTTTTAATTCTTCTTTTTCTTTTGTTTTAATATGTATATTTATATATATATATATATAATTTTTTTTGTTCGACTAGAGCGTTGAATTCCAAAATTCGATTTCGTAATCCTTTCATTTCATATTGATTACGGTTCCGCAGCCGCGTCAATTTGTCGCATGAAATCGTAAACGTTGTCCACATCCATCGACGTGTAATAGCGTCGAAACACGTATCGTTGGCGTTAAAATATCGACGGTCAAAAAAAAAAAATATCCCGGGGAACGTCGATTGAATCGCATTTGGAATTCTTCTGTTCTTGAATCAGCGTTCGATGCTCGTGTCTATGAAATTAAAACCGAGTACGCGCGTTGTTATTAATCTCCGTTACGGCTTTTTATCATCCGTTTCATTCAAGCGATGAATAGCGTTTAGCGGAAAAATGAAAGCAGATCCGATTGATGCTAACTCCTCTAAATTGATCGTTGAACGTTATCGTCTAAAGGACCATTCGTGTTACAGTTGAAAACAAATTTCATTTAAATGTAACGAGTATTCCCAAAACAAGTTTTAAATACACAGCCAGAGCGCGATGAAAAGCGAGTTCATTTCGCGGTAGCCGATTTCAATATTCCATCGGTAGTGCTCAGTGTTACCACCCTGTTCTTCAACTTTTCGGGAACTTCCCCACAATGCTACAGTAAACGCGATATTTCATCAAACTGGTGTAAAACCATTAAAACTTCTATGAACCATCTTTCGCGCGATCATTTCATTTGTTCCTTCGGGCATTTTACGCTTCAACCGTTCAATCCCCGTTTTGTATACGTATTTGTAGGGAAAGCGATACTACGGATCGACGTCTGTTTACGTATGCGTCCTCGAACCAAGTTTCTGGAATGTTCGAGCACGACGTTTTGGCGAGGCTCGACGATCGCTTACAACGGTCAGTCTCAAGGAGGAGTCCGACAGAAGTGGTTCATAGACGTTTGTACGTTTGTGGAGCGCGTTGAATAAAATAAATCTCCTTCCTTTCAATGCAAATCCTTATATATTTAAACCGTTCGACTGCTCGAGGACTTCAAACGATCGAAGGAACTGGTGAGTGGAGGGTGGGAAACACGAGCATCGCCATTGTGATACTTAATTTGTGTATGTACACGTGTGTAACGGAAATTCTTAGGCTCGTTCGCAATAGTTTGCCTCCCATTGTGAACAGGAACTCAACAACCGGCGGTGTAAGCGAGGAGCGTCGCGAACAGAATTAGGATCCTTGCATCCCGTGGCCCGTTTCCGGTCGAGGAATCGGACACGTGGTTCGGGGCGGGCGATGGTCCGCTCTTGTGCGTGTTCGCGATCACTGTTTGGCTGCGCCATTTCATCGTGTATTCCGGGGCGGTTCTCCCCAGAGCTTGCAATCTGCGAACAGACGTGACAACAATCGAATCAAATTTTCGTTCCACCTTCCGTTTTTCAAATTTGGCACTCGGAATTTGGATTGGAGTCAACTCTATTCTTCTTTTTTGCTAATCGTCTGCGTACCATTTGCGTTACTCCTTGTCCCGTTTTGTTAATTATATACGAAGAATCGACATGAAACGTCTAAAAGAGTCTTCTTCGCGATGTTCAGGAACACAACGGCGGTAGACACAACGACGACAAACGCAATCTCCGCGCTACATATCCGGTCTCGAACGATTTCCCATCGACGAGGGATAAATCTTTCCGGGCGATCGATTTTTAAGTCGCCACCGTGTCCGTGCAAAGTGGTTCACGTGCTATATAAATTACCGCAATAATTCAGGGAGGCCACGGTGTCATAATCTTTCTCTGCGGAAAGTGTCGCGGAACTGTCGTTAGTCGGCGTCGATGGACAAAGTTTCGTTCAACTTCCGCTGGGTTACACGAGGGTTGAAATAAAGGACGTCAGGATGCGTGTTCTAAAGTAACATCGTAATAAATCAAATCTAATCAAATCTAATCGATCGAAATGGTAAAAGAAGAAGAATAGAAGTTGTAAGGATTATAAAGTTAATTTTGGTTCTGAATATGACTGGTCACATCGCAGAACATTGGATCGTTCGTTCGCAAGGGAACTGAAAGAAACGCACCTGACCACCACGGTGTTCGTTTTCCACGGGAGGGTGAAATTTTTGTGCGTGTCCCTCGAGCAGAATGTGTGCAATCTTGGCCCGACCGGGTCGCTATTCTGGCTGTACTCGTGTATCGTCAGATTCCAAGCAGTGCAGGGACCTGAAAGAGGGAAGATAAGAGGAGAATTTTGGCTGGCACGAATTGTTCGGATGGCTGGACAGTCGGGAATGCTCGTGGCACTTGTAATCGCATTATTCGGTCTACAGCGTTCATGGTAGCATTGTATTAAGAAATTAGTAAGTGTAAGATTAAAAAATAGAGGAGGATGGAATGGCAATTAGTAAATTTGTCGCGTCGTTATCGAATCTAGTCGAGAATGGTCGCGCTTTCCAGGTGACCGTGATACGACCGAAGGGAGACACGTGCCCCACGAACAACCAATTAAGGGAGGCCGTTTCACAATTAATTGCCGCGGATATAACATTTGACGCGTCGATGAAAAGGATCGACCCAGCTATCGGCGTACCAACAATCATCGAGAAGGGCGAATAATTGGAGGCGATTGGTTTGCCTACATACATAGTCGAAACTGTATAATTTTCACGCGTCTCTCAGCGCACTATTTTTCCCATTTTTTTTTTTTTTTTTTTTTATTGCTGTTCACGTTTCAACGATTTCTTTTTTTCACAGCGAAATTGTTTTGTACCGCTGTTGTAAACAAGAACGTACCAGTTTCATAGAGGTATAAAAAATAATTTATACACGAGCATGTGCGGTGTACCTCCAGCTTTTTTTTCTGTATTACTTTATCTTTTTTTTTTTTTTTTGTTTGCGTTTCATGAATGATAAATCCATCCGCAGGGGGAAGCAGCAGCACGATTTTTCGTTTTTGGTCGCACGTATAAAGTTGACGACCCTCTTCAATAATTCCCGCGGGACGTTCTAATGCCAATGGCTTGAAAAAGTTTTAGAAGCACGAGGAGTTTATGGCTTTTCCTGAACGACGAAATGGCACAAGTTCTGGAACTCTTTTGTTAATCTGCTACACCATCGACCAATGTTTAGAAGACACGTCCAATCGACACGGAACAACACGCTAACGCTGTTACTCGTACATATAAACGCACAGACGCAGACATATGTACCTAACACCCTCGACAAGGTATCGTTGCTTTATTTGCCAATTCAGCCTTAATCTAGAAATATCGCTACCATCACGGTTCGACTGGCTGGCTTTCGGCCATAAAACGCGGCAAATTGCTTTCTAATCCGGCGTTTCCGAAGTTGATCGGGCCAGCGAGTAAACAAGAGAACGAAAAGGCGATTCGAGATAGCGGCTCTGCGACGTAGCTTTTCGACGGGCTAACAGATGAAACACTAAACGAATCCAATCTTCGAAAACGAAAAATCAAAAGACTGAATCTTTAAAGCGATTCGTAGAAATAGTTTTATTCGCGTGTTGGGACCGATTACTACGCTTTCGTTAATTGTCGTTCTTATGGAGGTAGATAAGTAGAATAGCGCTGCGTATAGCCAGACGACTAAAACAAGTGGCTTATCTCGCCAGGGAAACAAGATGGGAGTCGTATGTGGTCGGACAAGTAGAATGAGAGCGCGGCTGACCAGACAGCCTTATTCAGTAGATTTACAGTAAGCGCTTGGTATTACGGTTAACTTAAATAAACTGGAACTAAACCAGGGAATGTTACAGAGTGGTAATTAACATACTTTTAGATTTTCTTATTTTCAAACATAATCTCCTAACATTTTTAAACAGAAATGAAAAGGACTCTATTCAAAAACCATATGTTTTCGCCTCCAACCGATTTTGTTCAAATTTTGCATATTTAAAAAAAAAAAGTACGCGTTTAGCAAAATCTTTCGGAAGCTATGACTTTTGACCAAAAAAAGATGTACCCTGTAAAGTTACGCTGCCAATTGATGACCCACATACAGATCTACAAATATGCAAAATTTCAACAAAATCGGTTGGGGGGAGAAAACATATGGTTTTTGAATAGGGTCCTTTAATTAATCACACGCATAATTCAGAACGAACCTGTACGTACACCTATAGCTACCATTGAATCACACGTCTACACCCACGAAATCAGAAGCGAAAGGGTTACCATTCTCTGTAAATTCACCGTTCACGAAACGATAGGCGATTCGCGGAGAGGAGATAGAAGAACGTGGAACGAGGGGAAGAGAATCGCGCCAGTTGGAACGGAAAGAGAGGGCTCGTCGCGGGGAGACACTCGAATCGCGTGTCCCTGTGCGTGTGAAAGCCATTTCTTGCAACAGCATCGCCTTTTTGCCAGGCTCTCGCGTTGTTTCACGCCGTGAATGCAGCGCGGGCAAGTTACGGATGTAGCTGGCGAGAAGGCGAGCCAGAAAAGACCGGGTAGCGCCAGCAGAAAGGGGAAATCGAGGGAAAAAGGGAAGAAAACCGCTTCCTTTAAAGACTCGGACGAGAGCTGTCCTCTCTCTCTCTGTCCGTCGTTGTCCTACAGCGTCCAATGGTCCCTTTAATCTTGACTCCTGCCATTTATTCTCGAGCAGTCGCCGCCGCCTCCACTTCCGGGAGCACCCCGTTCGATGGCTGACCTTCGCTTCGCTTCGCCTCATCCCATCCTCGTCCGCGCCCCCTTTCTGTTTATCCCGTAGCTGTCCTTTCGATCCCTTTCACGTCGCATGCCGGGCTCGGTGGCGTGGATCGAAATTCCGTGGGTGCAGCTAAGACTGGAATTGAGCGGAATTCGGTGGCGGCTGCCGGGGCGGGGGACAAAGCTTGGTCCTGGTAAGTGGGTGCCTTTGATTTGCCGGCGAATCCGCTGACAGCGGATTCTGGGTCTCGATGGTGGCCGTGAAGAGAGATTAGGAAATTTGGGCAACCGCCTGCTGGGTGCGGTTTGTCGAGTTTGCTTTATGGGGTTAATTGTGATTCGGTCTGGTTACGGTTCGGAGTTGTTTGATGGGTTGCGGTGTTAAGAAAGGTGTCTGGAGGAATTGTTTCTAGCCCACTCAGATATCAGTAAGGTAAGGGTGTGATTTTTAATGAGAAAAGGCTAACAAGATTATTGTTCGGTTCGAAGATTATTATTCGTTATTATTCGATATGAGCTGATAGTGGCAAACAAAATAGCTGAGAACTTATCCAGCGCATACAAAGAGTATAAAGTAAAATGATAATTTGTTAGCGTAGTAATTGGGGTATAAAAATGGTTCCTTACGGCTCTGGGTAGATTTCACTTCGATAGTGAGCTGTCGATCCGTCAGGGACTCCAAGATCCACGTGCACCTCTGCTGATAGTACTGATTAAGCTCTAAGCCGCTGCTGGCCAGGTCACCGCCATTGACCTCGCCTTCCGGCTTGCTCGTTGTGTGATAGCCGCAGTAAGTGTCATTGATAAACTCGTAAGCCGCACGGAAATTGAGGCCTGCCTTCGAGGACCTCGACCATTCGATGTATACGGGCGTCCAGCTGCGAATACCCACCGGCAGCCATTCCTGTGGGACGTACCATTCAATTTTATTACACGTGTGGGAAATGGTTGCAAAATTTAACTCTGGGATTGCAATAAATATAATACAAACATCGCGAATACAAAGAAATGAATGGAAACGAATTAGTTAAAATGACATTTGCAGTCGTTGCAAGTAATATATTCGAAAATGAAAATTTATATCGACATTTAGAAGCTTCTCTTTCATGTCTCCTGCGAAAAGCAAATGCAAATTCATGTCTGCCTTTTGAAAGAAGCAAACCATCAAAGATTTTACTCGCGAACTTCTTACTTTCGCAAATTTTACCGTGATTTGTTACTAGGCCATTCGACGTTAGTTTATAAACTAATTTCCTTCACTCGTAAGAAGAGTCGTGAAAAGCGAGCCGAAACGAGGCGTGGCTCTGGGCACGTTAAATCGGAACAAGCCTGTTGAGCATCAACGCGATCCCCCCGTGCCTCGATCGCGTGGCGTTT
Organism: Xylocopa violacea; assembly: GCA_963969225.1. Taxonomy (NCBI): domain Eukaryota; kingdom Metazoa; phylum Arthropoda; class Insecta; order Hymenoptera; family Apidae; genus Xylocopa; species Xylocopa violacea. The sequence goes on along the minus strand of CAXAJV010000020.1, from coordinate 8,620,726 downwards.
CGCGAATCGCTCGACAGAGCGTTCCGTTCGATTCCTCGGAAAACAATTTCCACCCCTTTGTCCACGTTGCCTACTTCCCGCGCGGTACACGCCGGCCGTTATTTGTTTTATTCGGCGGCCAGGTAAAATCGTTCCAAGTAATTCCACGCCGGTTGATGGAATAGGTGTTGAATAGAAACGGCAGAGAGCATTCAATGTCCCGCCAATACAATCGGCCAGCGGGCCCGTTTGTTCGTGAATGAAAGTTGAATGAAACGGTGGCAGTCGGACGTGAGCGGCAGAAATAAAACGGGGTGGCGGCCACGGGGGGTGGAGGATGGAAAATAGAGGACCACGTCTGGGTGCTTGGCGAGCATTTTTTTCGAGTCAATCGATCTCAGCTATCATTTCGACCAAGATTCGAATAGCAGCCCTCGAAACGAGACATTTACTGATCGACGAAGCTTGTGTCTTCTGGTTTACGATCTTTTCTTTGACGTCGAAAGACTTTTACACTTTAAATTATTCTTTTAATCGAATAGATTCCCGCCTCGTTTCACCAAGCTCTCACACGCGTGCCTCTCTCGCTTTCTTAAAACTTTCCGTCGGGAGACGCAAGATAAATCAAAAGCTACGAGCGACACATCCACTGCTACTGGCGGCGGAACTTAAAGCACACAACGGCAGCAAAAAGCGACTCGGAGGAAGACACGCGTCCGCCTCTGCTTGCACGAGGTGCGCGAGAATTCTCACGGGTCACAGGGAGGGACGAAGTTTCCGTCAGGTCTCGTGTTTACCTGATAATTTCCGCAGAGGCAGGTGACGATGTGACCGGTTTCAGAGACGAGCAGAAGGTGGTCCATGTTCTCCAGGGACTTGTTGCTGACGCAGTTACAGCCGCTGTCCCCGCACTTGGTTATGCAAGGGTTGTTCGGGCTCTGGTTCGAGCTGTTCTCCACCTTCGAGCATAGCAACAACAACGACCCCGTTCACGATCCGGCATTGTCCAACGGACGTGCGCGCACGGAGGAATTCCTGGAGCTTCCGATAACTCCAGGAACAGCCCTCGTGATATTCTTTACCCTCGCTCCTGTTTTCTTTTATTCGTTCCACAAACGAATTCCACTCTCTCTCTCTCTCTCTCATCTCTCTTCCTTTCGACTCGACGAATTTTATGATGAAAGTATACGTATACAGGCTACGAATGGAAAGCCTCGAAATTTTTTTAAAAGTAATTTAGATACCGATTCGCGTACAGTTTCAACGCATCGTCGAGGTATTCGATGCTTTAACGAATGAATCTCTGATCAGTGAGGTTCACTATGCTCGGTTCGATTATCGATATCCAGCTTTTCATCTGCGCTCTATAGATTGCGGGTGTTAATTAAACCTTTGCGTCTTTATCATTGGTATCGTGCACGCATTATTATTAGACTTTGCAGATATTCAAAACAGAGCTAAAGAAATGAAATTTAAATGCAATTTTACTTTGCTCTTTAATTATGCCTTGCTTCGAAGATATTTTACTTTTTTTTATACTTCTTCTTTATAGAAGAAACATATCTGACGTTGCATAAAAAGAAACGATATTTTCAACAGAGAATTATTAACTTAGGGGATGCAGAACTTACGCGTATGATGACAGACTGATTAACCGCCGGAATGAAGTGCTGCCTGCATTTTATAGGCCCCTCCATGGCGAACAATCGATGAGGTTCCGGATGCACCACGAAACCCTTCACCGGTGACGTCAATCCGTAATATTCGACGTCGCACACGCTGGTCGGTTGTTGAGTGCCACCCTCGTGTTCTGAAATATCGACAAGTCGTCGTCGTCGCCGGCGAATAGCACGAATTGTCTCGTGGCTGGTATTCGGGAGGGATTAAAAGTATTTTCGATGCTCGACGTCCGAATTGCAAGGTAAATTAAATTGTAATTGCGTTTCGCATCACTCGAACGTGGCATCAAAAGACTTTTGTGAAATGATCGCGTGCTTCGTCGCGGTTCGTTCGTTTTGGAGCCCTGTCTGACCAGTGACGCTCTCATTCTACTTCAAAGATAGCTCTGTTACTCTGCGTTCTTTTTCTATAAAATATTCTACTTCTTTTTGTTTTTTAAAGAGTGCTCGCTTTTTCCCCTTTTATCCGTTATTCAAAATGAATGATAATTTTATTTCAATACATGTAATATATGTACAATTTACACACGTGACGTGAAGCGATCAGAATCAAACCGCCAGGCGATAGTATCGTGGAAATGAAATGGAAATGGATGAGCGAGTGTGTGCGATGCGAAATGATTTGGAAATGAATGACAAGCGTACAAAAGAGAAACGTTAGAGAGTTAATGAGCGGACGTGAAAACTGATTGCAATTGAGAAATGAGGATCGAGTTAATTCGTTTGATACCACGATTCCTACAATTTTGGGGGCTCGTCCAAGCCTTATCCGGGTTACAATCTTTGTTTCTCAATTACAATCAGACTTTACAGTTCGTTCATCAACTCTCTAATGTTTCTATTTTGTACGCTCGTCATTCATTTCCAAATCACTCATATCATTGCATCACGCACACACTCACTTAGCCATTCCCACAGTACTAAAGTGAGGTGAACCGAATCGCGTCATCGGACTGATTTCGAGCGATTTTCATTTAATCGAAGCACCTGGTAGTTCGTCGAGCGACGATTTCGTCGTTCAACGTCGGCGAGACGCCGGCTAAATTAGCGATGCAATTTCAGCGACACGAACGATACGTAACACGCGAACTCGTCACGGTGTGAAAGCTCGCCACGCGTCCGCCATGGCTAACTAAAATTCCACGCGCGATACGAGCCTGCTAAATAAACGGGCGCGTCAATCGCAAGACCGTTCCTTGGAATTGCGTTTAGCGTACTCGCGAGAGGAAGTTAATTTCTCGTCCACCGGATTTTTGCGCGAATAAGTCGTCCCTACGAAATCGCAATGGATTTTTACGTTTTATTACCCCGCGAGATATAAAGGAAGCATATTCACGTTTATAATATTCCGCAGAATTCTTTGATTATACGATATCACAATAATTTATTCTTCTGCAGACTTTCAACGACCCTCGAACGCACTGAATAAGAAACATTGTATACTCGCCCATATTGAATTGCGAAACGCCGGCGCTTTTTAAATTTAATTAACGATCCTACTTTGTGCTCCGCAAATGATCGTTGTTCTCCCCGTTATTAATTATTAAAATTCAGCGAGACTTCAGGTTTTAATTTAACGCGCAGTGCCAGGAATACCTTGGTCCCGCTGGAAGAAACATTTCTTCCCAGGCGTTCTTCCGTGCGCGTTCCTTTTCCGAGGCAGCCAGAAAACACGGTCGCGTGTATGCAAAGAAACAAGGAAACTTTCGCTGGGAGCCACGCTCCGATGCTGCGAGCCGCCTATTCCTGCTAACTTCCCAGTGCCTCGAATTTCTTTTCTCTATCTCGCTGCGAACTTGCCCCCTCGACTTCCGTGTTTTTAAGGACACTCGCGTTTCGCAGCTTGTTTGCGTACGTGTAACGCGTGCTTAAGGCGCGTTTCTCAGCAACCGTTTCAGAGAGCTTTTCCGATCGGAGGAACAGCGAACGGTGCGACGCGATTTAAACGTTCGCGCGGCGACACGAGGCGTCCTGATTTTTAAAGGGCGCGCGTTCTCATTCTGAGGAAAGCTTTTCGGGAACAATTTTCACCTAATGGCGAGACGAGCCTGCGATTTTTGCATGTTCGCGCAGCGATACGAAACGTTCCAGTTTCCGAGTGCAGCACCGTCAAACGTTCGCGAAACAAAACGCAGCGCGCTCCTCGCACTGCGTTTTCTTTAACAGCCACGTGTACACGGAACGTTGCGTTTCGATACGCGAATACAAACAAGGACGAAGTACCTCCTCGTTTAGCTCCAAATATTTTTTTCGAAACAAAAAATCGAACGTATCTTTGACGAAATTTTAATAAACACCTCAGAGGCACCATTGCATTACGCGTTCCCAATTTTCGCCGGAAACTAGCTTCGATTGAAACAGGCTGCCTTTTGTATAATTTAACGGCGTATCCAGCGACACGGAACTCACGGATTTTTAATTGGCTAAATATTCCTCGGTTGCAAAGTTGCGAGTGCCGCGGAGTTCCCTGCACGATGCTTCGAGCGTTGGAAAAATGGAAAGCGATGTAAAGCTGCGTGAACAACGAGTCGATAGCAATCGCGTCGTGAAAACGTGACCCGATTTCCGTCGAAATGTTCGGAACAATGGAAATTACTGAAATTAATCGCAGCCCGTCTGGTAACTTCGTTCTTCACAAATTGTTCACAGGGTATATCTTGATTGTAGCGTTATAAAAGTGGCAAATTAAGCTAGAAATTTCGGCTGTTTTGCAAATGGACTTTAATGGTAGTATGGAACAATACTTTATTTACATCACTTTGGTTTTTGCTGAATGAAAACATCGTCTAAACGTTATTTTAATTGGGTTTCTACCCTTTCATGAAAAAGCTGTGCTAGAATAAAAATTTAATGGGATTTCATTTTGCAGAAAACAGTACAATGAACCATACAATGCGAATACAAGTATGCGGTACAAGTTCAGAGGTATATTTTTCAGTTTCCATCATTCGATACATTTTCTTCACATTTTTCCCTTAATATATCCTCGCCCAACATTTCCATCGAGTTTACAACTCCACCATTATTTCAACGGGTTTTCATCGACAAGTAAACCTACCTCTGTGTTATTCGCAGATTTTATTGAAACTTAGTACACTTGTATCAAGCTTAGACTTGTGTGGCGGTCCTCGCCACTAGAGAGACAGCATACTCACCAGTTTCTGTTTCCTTTCCAGCGTCTAAGGCAGGATCTACCAGGTAGCCTTACTGATGAGTCCACTAGCAGGCCCAGGACGAAATGTTCTTCTATCTATTTTCTTCCCTACCCTCTCATTCACTCTTTACAGCAGCGCAACAACCGAAGCGGCATTCAATCGCTCTTAAACTGATTATTATATTATATTATACTTTCTAGTGTTATGTTATAAGTGTATTACGTTTATACAAGCATATGTAGTTGTACAACGAATGCAGGAACCATAGTATTATAAGTATATCACGTTTATATCATTGTAAAATACATTTTAATCGTCATTTACTGTATATTTTATTAATTTTAATGAATAAATTAATTATTTAAATGGAATGCAATGAGTATTGTCATTATCCTTCAAGTACAGCACTCCTAAAATGACCAATTCCAATCCTTAAACGAGAAAAACCTCGTAAAAATAACCCCAACCCCATTAAATTAGTTGTAGGATTGAATCTTGGCGACCAAAAATTCCGGGAATTCCAGGAAAATGACGTCACTTCCAAGAAACGCCAGAATTCCTGGAATTTCGAGGATTCTTGGAAATGACGTCATTTTCCAAGAAGTGGCACTTGGGATACCTCCTCGCATATCATGTTCTCCTAATACAAAGTTCCAAAATCGGGGTGTCACGCTTGAGTGAGCACCAGAAACTGAGATTTCCTGGAAAATGACGTCACTTCTCAGAATCGCCGAAATTCCTGGAATTCTCGATGACGTCATTTCCAAGAAGTGGCACGTTGGGATACCTCCTCGCATATCATGTTCTCCTAATACAAAATCTCAAAAATCGGTCGTCACGCTTGAGTGAGCACCAGAAACTGGGATTTCCAGGAAAATGACGTCACTTCTCAGAATCGCCGAAATTCCTGGAATTCTCGATGACGTCATTTCCAAGAAGTGGCACTTGGGATACCTCCTCGCATATCATGTTCTCCTAATACAAAATCTCAAAAATCGGTCGTCACGCTTGAGTGAGCACCAGAAACTGGGATTTGTATCAGGAGAACATGATATGCGAGGAGGTATCCCAACGTGCCACTTCTTGGAAATGACGTCATCGAGAATTCCTGGAATTTCGAGGATTCTTGGAAATGACGTCATTTTCCAGGAAATCCCAGTTTCTGGGGCTCACTCAAGCGTGACGACCGATTTTTGGGATTTTGTATTAGGAGAACATGATATGCGAGGAGGTATCCCAAGTGCCACTTCTTGGAAATGACGTCATCGAGAATTCCTGGAATTTCGGCGATTCTGAGAAGTGACGTCATTTTCCAGGAAATCCCAGTTTCTGGGGCTCACTCAAGCGTAAATCTTGATTTTTGGGACTTTGTATTAGGAGAACATGATGTGCGAGGAGGTATCCCAAGTGCCACTTCTTGGAAATGACGTCATCGAGAATTCCTGGAATTTCGGCGATTCTGAGAAGTGACGTCATTTTCCAGGAAATCTCAGTTTCTGGTGCTCACTCAAGCGTGACACCCCGATTTTGGAACTTTGTATTAGGAGAACATGATATGCGAGGAGGTATCCCAAGTGCCACTTCTTGGAAAATGACGTCATTTCCAGGAATCCTCGAAATTCCAGGAATTCTGGCGATTCTCAGAAATGACGTCATTTTCCTGGAATTCTGGGAATTTTTGGAGTCGAGGCGACAAGATACGAACTTCCAACAAATTTAATGGGGTTCAGGGCTATTTTTTACGAGTTTCTTCTCGTTCAAGGGTTGGAATTGGTCATTTTAGGAGTGCTGGACTTAGAGGATAATGACAATACTCATTGCATTCCATTTAAATAATTAATTTATTCATTAAAATTAATAAAATATACAATAAATGACAATTAAAAAGTATTTTACAATGATATAAACGTGATATACTTATAGTACAATGGTCCCTGCATTCGCTGCACAACTAGATATGCTTGTATAAACGCGATACACCCATTACGTAGTACTAAAAAATATAATACAATAATTAGTTTAATATTAACGTGAAAAAATACGAAATTAATAATGTTGACCATTGCCAATAATAAGGAATACATGCCTAATACCTTCACATATTTCACAAGTGTACTAAGTTTCAATAAAGTCGGCGAGTATCACAGAGGTAGGGTCTCTTGTGAGAGCGAAACGTCCGCGTTTCTTTTCGTATGCGAAAATTTCGTCGATTGCCAATGTTCGAACGTCGAACAGCTTCCCCACGTGTGAGGGAATCGGTCTCCCTGGGTCGCATAAAATTTTACGCGACCATGGATTGTCCGCCGATATTACACCGGTCCCCAAAGCGGGGGCGTGAGTGTTCCTGGCCGTTCAAAATTGTACGGGATCACGTGTATTCTGGGGCGATATTCAAGGTCTTCTTCAAAGGAATATTCAATTAATCGAAGAGCAGACTCGGTGTTCGTATGGTACGTTGGTTTGGATGCATAAATGCATAACTGTGTTGCGGTTTGCCGATCAATCCGACACGTCCTCCTCCTCACTATTGGAATCTCTTTTTTCTCGCGTCTTTGTTATACGCACAGAGAAAAGAGCTAAACTTCTCTATAAGGTATAATAAAGGTGTCATAAATTTCATTTTTATTACAATTAATTCTGAATAATTGTTATTTAAAAGAATTATCGATTTCTCAGGCTTAAAAATGTTGGATTACCCAGTTTTGTATCGATGTAGTCGATCAATCGGTAAAGAGTGGCCAACGATATCATTCGGGAACGCAAAGTCATCGCGACGCGATGATAACGGGCAGAAAAATCGGGGCGCGTTAAAACTGGGCGGATGACACTGGTGAAAAATCAGCCCGGCGACAAACTGGCGGCATTGATTTGACGGTGATTGACGGACGTCCCGGTCGTTCGTCAACGTTATTACGTTTACAGGCGGTATACGCGTGTCTGAATACGCGGGGTGCTGATCGATCGATAAGTCCGACTCTACGGTTCCAATTGGAGAACGCAATCAACCATCGAAAAGTATGGCGCACAGGTTTGATGCACTTCGCATCGCGACACATCGATCTTACTTGTTTCCTCGAGGAACGTCTCGATGGAATGATTACTCGTCGAGACAGAGTCGTCAATTGGACTCGAGCCTATTTCCTACGATTCTTCGTATGAAAATTATACCACAGACATTTCGAGAGAGAATCGAAACGTTTTCGTTTCAACCAGGATCGAGTTAAAATGATAAAACGGAACTTGAGCGCTCGAACCGAAACAAATTGGACGTAACTACATTATTAATTTCATAACCGCAGTCGAAACGCGTAATAACATTAAAACCGCTCTCATCTCCATAAATTTGCGCGATGAATTATAAAACCATTTTCAAATTATGCACGGCGGTCTCGTACGATCCAGATTGTATTTCAATTATTTCTAGGAATGTATTAACGCCTCAGGAGCAACCGGATTTGCATCCACGGTTCAACAAGAGCGTCGAGAGGAACTGGGAATAATTCGACTGGGGGCGGTTCTAGCTGAATTATAATTTAATTTCTCCAGACTATTTTGCAATTTTACCCCTCTTCTTGCTTTATTTACGTTCCGTCGTTACCAGCTCGTATAAATTCCGCGTTCCCGGTTTCGGGTCGTCGGAGTTTCCGGTCCCAGGCTAACCCTGTCCTCCGCGCGGACGCGAATGGGGATTTTATTAAATATCCATCGGTAAGGTACGGGTTTTCGTCGTTTATCATTACGCTCTGCGACGGTGCGAGAGTGATTTTTCGGCTGGTTGCGTTTTTCCGTGCGCGACACGCGATAAATCCAGTCTGCATTATCGATTCCCGTTTGACGGACAGCTCATAAAGGCAACTAAAATAGGCGCCGCTCCCGTGCAATAAACGCGTCCACTTTTCCGCGCCCGTTTTTTCGCTTAATTTCATTCGAAAATTCGATTCGAACGCATGGACGCGTTCATCTCGCGTATCGCGATCCCTTTGCTTTATTTAACGCGCGCAGTCGCCATTTGTCACCGCGCTCGTTTCTTCTTCTCCCTTCTTACCTCTACTTTTTTCTCTTTTTAATTTAGCAGGCCAACTTTTTAATCAAATTAAACGCGATTTTTTTCTCTGAGAAGGGATGATCATATTTAAGACAAAAAAAGGGAATTTATGTGTTCCGCGTCTTTGTCCTCGGGTTTTGCTAGTAAGATAGAGGCGTATAACAAAAGACGTAGCAGTATTACGTCAAAGAGTCCTCCTATCTAAAGGATCACGACAAAGACCGTGGTATAATGTTGAAGGCTTTTCACCCTTTTTTAAGCGGGGGACTCTAAGCTCCGTTATCAGTTACCAAAGCTCTCACAGGCTTTCTGGTAGTTCAACAAATTAATTAATTAAGTTGTCCAACAGTAGGAGGTAGAACGAACGAGGAAATAAAAGATTCAGGTTTCGTACAGCTTCCTTTTACATTTACATCTGTTCCGATAGCTTAACAACCCCTGCCGCCAAGCGATTGTTTCACAGTCGAAACGAACCAAGCGCTACGAATTTATAATAGAAAAAATATATATCTCCAAGCGAAGTCAAAGGAATTTTTAGACTCCTCCCCTTCCTTTACCCCAATAAATCATCGAATCATAAAAGAAACCCCCGTAAATTTTTTAACACCACTTTCCAACCCTTCTACACGACTGCTCCATCATCGTATCCGCGGTGGGACGAAATTTTCCGAGGGAATCGGAAAGAGAGAGCCCGTTCGAACTGGCGTAGCGGCGACAATCGGACCAATAAAAGATTCATGACCGTTCGATCGAACGACCGACTGGTCCCACCCTCGCCCCCTCCCCACCTTCTTCCTATCCGTCTCTTTTTGCCCCCAGCCAAGTAACATACTGTAAATGCACCTTATAGGTTGGTTCCGCGTTCTTGGCCACGTGCCAACCGTGAGCTTCCGGATTAGCGAGCGCGCGAACGCATCCATACTCATCCGATTAAGGGCCCGAGCCGCCCGATACGCTCGCCCTCAACGGCGATAATTAGTCGCCGGTAATTAGCAGCCGGGGCGAGAGCGCTCGGTTGTGGAAAGCACCGTCGAAGAATCGGGGCCAAAATAATTGGCGATCGCTCGATCCCGTCCGTTCGTCCGTCCGTCCGTCCGCGGAATCGTTCCCAGTTAATTCTCGATACATCGAATTCCCGGCTGGTTTTAATTAAAAAATTTCTCCGCGAATTTTCTTTCAATTAACCGGCTGGCGATTTTTTCCCCTCCTTTTTCATTTTTGGTTGATAACAGCGAATCAATGGGGAACGTTCGACGGAGAAATTCGTGGCCATTGTTTCGCCGCGATCGAGAACGACCGTGTTCACGGTCGGGCTGGCGGGAGGGCGGAAGAAATTTAATTCGATCCGGTGTAAATGGTCCTTCGTTGGGGCATGGTTTGCATTAACATATGAATTGTAGTGCAATCAGCCGCGGTGCGGGGCTGTTACTCGCTTTGACGGATAATTAGTGCTGATTGAAAATGCTGCTCGTTCGTTGTACCATTAATACCAGCGCGTTTTATGCCTTTATTACGCACCACTACTTTAATTAAAAAAAAATTCCCATTTTTCGATGCAGAATTATTAATATTCCCCGTTCAATTTCCATTACGGACGACAAAAGTCTACAAAAGAGAGGGATGATGTCCCGCGCTATTTTCGATCTCGTTCTCCACGCTACCTGAACCTCTTACTTCTATTAACGGTGGAATATTTCCAAGATCCCATTGAAAATAGCAATGCGGCGAGATAAGAATCCCCGATTACACCCGTACGTCACGCTCGTGTCGCTGAAAAGATATCAAAGATAGGCGGCTTACCATCGTGGAAGTAATAAGAGACGTCCATGTATTCCTCGTCGGTGGGGCTGTTCGAGGCTCGTCGCAGAACGACCATCATGTCTCTGCCATTAGATGAGTACCTTTTCGGCTCCGCGAATCTGGGGAAAGAAAAAGGACCACGATGGAGTGAAAAAGGAAGCCGGGAAAAAATAGAAATCGCTTTTCGCGCACCAGGCCACCCCCGATCGGGGGTGGCTGTAATTCGCAATCCGTGGCGAGCGAAACTCGCGTCATCCGCGCGCTGGGAACCGCCTCGTTCCGTCGAGACCGGCTGTAAATCACGCGGCTGCTATCAGAAACGTCGTAAAGCTCGCGGCTCTATCTGCCATCGGATACTTTCGAACGGATGTTCCCCGCGGCTGCGACCCAGTCGAACACGCCTCGCGTAATTCCGCGGCAAACATATTACGCTCCCCCGCGATCGTTTCCTCGCGTTCATTCCGATGAAGGATACTTTCTTTTATCACGTGGCTAGCTTGGTAAGTTCGGATAGAATTCTGAATTTTCCGCGTAGCTGAACGCTCGATACGAGTCTAGAATTTTGAATTTTTCGTGCAACTGAACGCTCGTTTCGAGACTCGAGGTTTTCGTGGGTGACACTGTTGTATAATAAATAATAAAGGACGAGATCACTGGGCCCTTTAGTGGAAAAACAATTGAAACTTCGAAAGCCGCTAAGAGATAGCAGTCTCGCATCGAACGGTACGCAAAATTTTCCACTATGGCGTCGCTCAGAAGCGAAAGAGAGTAAAGGGCCATCGAACGTGTTCCACTTGCAGTTTGAAGTCGCGTCTCGACCTCGTGTACAATAGACGCAGCGTTTGGCACGTTCGCTCGGCTGGCTATTATGAATAATGTTCGCTTCGATTTGTTCCTCGCGGACACCGAGCGGAATTCGCAGGATTTTCGCTCGCGGATACACAGGGGAGGACCCAGGACCTTCCGTGCCCCTCTCCCTCTTCCTCTCGAACCACCCGCGCCTTCCGTTCTCGTTTCTTTTCCCTTTATCGCTAAGTCGAAGTGCCCGAAGGAAGTTCCCCGTGAATTATGAAACCGGCGCCTTTATGTCAAAGAGGTACGTCTCACCGTACTTGACAAGCTTACGTGCGCGCTGCGAGAGCTGTGCAGAAGTTAAGGGAGGGGCGCGCGCGGGGTTACAAAGCGGCATGTAAATTTTCCACGTCGTTCACTTCCATTTTGCCGGCTCTCGAAGTTGTAAATGGACGCCCTGGGAACTTGCGACCCGCGATAACCCGCCCGTTGAATCATCCACGAGACAGCGTATAGCGATAAGTCAATGTTTGCAGCCCGGTTTTGTCTCGCGACAACGTCTTGCCGCGTGGCATCGGACGGTTATTAATAGATGGAATAAATTAACGAGGTTTTTGCTCAGCCCGCGACGCCGCGGCGGTGCGACTTTCGACTCGAAGGAGGAACAGCGTTGGCGTACGGTTTGTTCTATTCGGGACGTCGAGTGACGTCGAGGGGCGCTTATTTCGGGGTTGCGCTATTCGCGGTGTTTGGGATAATAATGAATGCGATTCTGGTCAGAAGGGAGAGGCGACTATGGAAAGTATGTTTTGCGCAGTCAGAGAATCCTAATTCTTATCGTTCAGTGGTATTTTTATGAACTATAAAAATGTATCGCGAGGATAAAATGTGGTATGACACGCAGAATAAAATGTGGAACATAGAATTCGAGGTACGTACTCTATCATACGGATATGTACGTACAGATACTATTTGTATCCACCGTAAGTTACTTTGGATACGAAGAGGGCGATGTAAATTTCCTGGTTGCACAAAACGTGGTACATGCGACTTCCTCGACTTCTGAGCCGCGTCGTGCTACGGATTTTATATATTCCAGAATTGATTCAACCCTCCCAAGACCCTTCGAACTTCCGATTTTTAATATTTTTCCATTTCATACGGAAGTTCTTGAATTCTTTGAGATATCCTCGCGTTTAATTCTTAAAAACCGTTGTTTCCCCGGATTTCTTCAAAACTTTCGAAATCTTCGGAAGCATAAAGACATTTGAAACTTCCACAACCCTACGAGCTCCTGAACTCGTTGAATTCATAACATCTCATAGATCCAAGAGTTAGTTAATGAGTTTCAGGGGCGCAAAAGTGGTGTCGTAAAAACTGTTAGCGTTCCATTATACGTCGTGGAAAGGTAGCAGATTAATTAAAAAAAAAAAAAAGGAAGAGAAGAGAAGGGAGGAGAAAGAATTTCAGCTGCGCTTCGTAACAATATTCCGCAATCATAATACATTGTTTTAATTAGCGAAGGAACGGGGGCACTGATAATTACCGCATTGGGAAACGTCGAGCATATAGGAAAGCGGAAGATTAATGGCGTTATCGACACGGAACCAGGTCTTGTTGCTTAGGAATTTGCGAAATTGGCGAAGTTATAATTTTACAAGCCAACCTACCGGATACGTGACCCTCGCGCGCACGCGAACGTGGCAACGCCAGCTCGCAACGCGACCTCGGGTTCCTTTGATTAAGAACTCGGCGAAATGTGTATAATTGCGCGGGGCGGAACGCTCGTTAAAAAACCAGCGATCGCGCGTAAATAACGAAGGTAACTTTAAATAAAATTTCGCGCGGCGCAATTGTCCGCCTCGCGCTTCGAACGAGCCGGGAGCCGAGCGCGGACATTATTTACGGCGTCGAGTTGATGTACGTACGAAAGTAATCGCGACAAAAAAGCTGGGGGACGGAGGGAAAAAAGGACGCGCAAAAAGGTGGAAAAGACGTGGCGAGCTGCGCGAATTGCGTTTCAAGAGGAACGGCGGGGACGACGAAACGAACGTGCGAGGAAGGAACAACAAAAACTAGTTAAAATTTCGCTGACGACTTGTACGTTTTGACGTTTCGCCGCGTAACGGTGGAACTTTGATTTTTTCCGGCGGAAATTCGTTAACAGTTGTCGAGAGGATTCGAGGCGCATTGTTAAATATCGCGTCCGTCTCGCTGTAATTGCGGAATTTAAAATTTGTATTTCAATGAATTTTTTTATTTCTGAACACTCTGGGCACTCTGTTCGCGAATTCCCAGATGCCATACCTTGCGTCTCGCGCTCGAAGTAAAATTCTTCCAGGGAATCGAGCTACGTGATTAGAGGGGCAGAAGAGATCGCGAGGATGTTTTGGTAGAACGATTTTTAAAGCGGGGGATCAAGCGACCCAGTTGGCTCGTCTTCAACTTTCATTCGCGGATTTCGGATATGCGAACGTCGCACGAGAACGCCTGGGCTCCGTGTGTACTTTTCCTGTGCAAACCAGGTCGGACGGGGAGAACATAGCGAGCCAGACTTTCCGAATGCCTTACTCAGGAAGATTGTCAGACACCGATCGTGGCTCGTACGTCACTCAAACGAGATTTTAACGCCCTTTGCATACGGGCCAGCCATTTCCACGCGTCACAATCACACACATCTCTTGAAACTTCTTTCCCGCATGAAACGTTACGATGTTGCGCTTCTATCGTAGCAAAAATTACTTCTAAACTTTTCTGACACCCTGTATACCTTAATATAATTTATTTTCGTTCATAATTGTTCTTAGTACGAAGCTAAGTTGACAGAATGAAAAGCAAAGCCATTTATCGCAGGCTACAACGATTGTCTGACTACTTTCGGAACGCTCCACTCACGCAAGTAGTACGAACATATAAAAGCCGCGGCGCGCCGACGTATTCCAATATATCGAGCTACGCGACTAACTATCGATCTAATGAGCTGGGAATCGAACACCATGCTTTAAAAACAATCCAAAAATTAATCTAATAAACCTTCCAACGAAATTCCACGGTTCTCAGACCCTGTATCCCCAAAATTCCATGTTTAATCCAAACAGCGCCGCCACGATTTCATCTTCTCGACAGTGGCGCTCCGCTTTCGTCCGTAGCGGCGTTAACGAGCCCCGAATCCGGTGGCCAAAGTAAATGCTTCTGATTCGAGGCAGGAACAATGTCAGCCGCGTAATCCGGCAGGGCCTGCGGTGATCAGTGATCAATTATTATTGACTCTGCCAGCGGGGGGCCGTGGCGCGGATCTCTCGCGTCGCAGCTGTTCGCCGCGAGCCAGGCGGAACCAGTCATATCGCCGCGATTGAAAACGGTGAGCCGCGAGCCTGAGGCGGGCTGATTTTGCCCGGGAGCGCGGCCGATCGTCGACGCACCGGGATCCAACGCGGCTTCATTAGCCGTCCTCCTAACGGACAGAGGGGTGGCTTTCAGTTGGCCACCGGTTGCCGCGGAGATTAAATTACGCGACGGCACCGGGGCCGTCGATTGATCCTCGATGCAGCCTCTCGTCCACGCGCGGACGCGGATTAAACGACGCGTGTCCGCAGCCCTACGCGCGCCGAGGCCGGATAATCGCGCGCGTCCTGGCCTCTTTTTATACCTGTCACGAGCATACGACGAAACGATGAACGAGACTACGGCTGCTTTGAGAGAGGAGCGTAGCCTGCGGTTGGTTCAAGGGGATTTAGAGTTGCCCGCTAATGTGGACTTTCTCGATTTGCGGCCGGTACGATGATTGCTGGGATCTGCCGTGCGAGTTGGTCGCTCGCGGTGGCTCGCGGAAATGGGATGTTTAATAATCTTTAGCGAAAGATGCGTCGTTATCAACCAGTACTACTTGAAACGACCACTGAACAAAGGGATGAGGAGGACAAATCCGTGACCATAGCTGGTCTCGTTTAACTTCACCCGAAATCGCTTCCATTCTTCCTCGTTCTGTTAATTCCAGATTTTTCAGGAAGCGTTCAGGGAGCAGATTTTTCTCTACTTTTTCAGGAAGCAGCTTGACCCTGCGTCGCGAACGAACGATAAGTCCGGGACTGTGGTTGATCGTATTATTACTGGACGCGAAATATTCCAGTCAGTTCTTGCATCCAGCCGTAAAGTCGCTTTAAATGCATCGTGAAAGTGGTCGGACGGTAGGACCCGGGTGAACAATGGAAAACGTGCCTCCGGTTACCACGTGGAACGGGTAAACACGGATGAAACACGAGCGTTATTTTACATACATTTTTACGAGATTAGTCGGCAGAAAACACACGACAGTCCCGTAGGCACGCACGTTCATCGCGTGCCTGTAGTTAAAGCATAAATCTTGTCTGGCTGAGCGGTCACGTTAGAAATTAAGCTGGATTAAAAACCGTACGCGACATCCTCGAGCTAAGGTGGATGGTTCTTGCGTCGAGGCGTCGAAGAAGTTCGGTGGGAATATCGTGCTCGTCTGGGATGAAATTGTTCGCGTTAACTTCGTTTTTGTTCAATTTAAGCGGAATGATCGTGCAATTTATGGCAGCAGAAAGGAATTCGAGTAATATCGCGAGGGACTCCGTAGAATTTTTCGCGTTAAATAGTCGCGATCAATCGAAAGGCGGACAAGAAAGAGCGATGCAACGATACGTTTCGCGAATCGAAAAAACGTAACTCCATTTCTCCATCCCGTTACTCTCTGACACGAGGCACCGTGTATCCAAGTGCGGACGCGAGGAAAACCCGACCGTCGAATTTATTTATCAAAACGAGAGGGAGCGACGTGCCGTTAACGTTTCACGAGTCGTGTTGCACGCGTAATTACTATCACACAGAGTAAACGGGGCTTTTCAGCGCTGCGTGCCATCAGGTCGAATAGTTCGAGGGCTTGAAAAATTCACGCGAGATCGCGATCCACTTTATTCTTCTGAAATAATAAGCGCGCCCCTCTGAAGATGCTTTGAGGAAACATTCCGCGAATCGTTTCCCGGAAACGCGCGTAAATTTTCAATTTACCTATTCATTCGCGCGAAAGCGAGAGGTAAACCGAGCGCGAGCCACTCCGCGAACGAGTGGCCCTTTAAAGCCAAGCAGGGACTCATTCCTATTCGAAACGCGCGATCTTCGATTTCCAAGCATTCGTAGAATTCACCAAAAAGAAAACCACCCTCTCGGACGGCGGGGTACAAAAAAATGTTCACACCGTCGACGCAAAAAGCGCGACAAAGCAAAAACCGCAGGGCGCGAGGAGAGAGAATTCGATCTAACTGAAAATCACTTCAGGGAAATGATCGGCCACCATCGAGCAGGGTCAGCCAGCCGGGTTTTTGTCCGAGCGCGTTGCCGCGCAGGAGGAAACACACGGACGTCTCGCTTCCGTCTGTTTCCAGCCGCTTGCATAATGCATAGGCACGCCAGGCACCCGTGCACTCCGCTCCACTCTCTTTTGCACTTATTTCAGCCCCCAGCGCCTTTCCCACGAGAGAGCTTGCGATACTTTGCTTGTCGCGTCGGCCGTCCCGCGTCTCGTGCTCTTTCCACGGCCGGCTGACCGGGAGGAGGACGGTCCCACGGGACCTGGCCCGTCGCGCGCTCCCGTGAATCGTCCTCGAGATATCGAGCCACCTTCGTTCATCTTTCTGGCTTAATTACGACTGTTCTATCGAGAATTTCAGGCCAGCTTCGAACGCGGAGGCTGATGGGGCGCGGGGGTGTGCGAGCGGCTGGTTCTACGATCTCTTCTGGGACCACGGTCGTTGGATCTTTATGTGGCGAGTCGGTTCGTTTTAGTTTCGAAAGTAATTTGGTGATTAGGACGAGGTAGCTGATATAGGAGGGAACGTGGTCTCTTAGCGGGGGAATTAATGGAGATATAGACGAGTCTCGGGCTGTCTGCTGGGGAAAAATTAATCAGCAATTCAGCGAGTCCAGGTATATTGGATCGTATTATTGGAGCTTATTAGGCAGCCAGGTAAAATGGAATATTTTAGACCGGTGTAACTATGATCGAATTTTGTACGCTGCGATGGATTATACGGTAGATAATTAACCGGTTCATTTGTGAAAATTGTTCCGTTCTCTATTAAAAATGAAGCGTTCCAATTTAATAACGAAGCGTACTCCCAAGTAGCGCGAGATGAAAATGACGTTACTTCTTGTTCTTGAAAATAAAACTTTTTCCTCGGTCTCTTGCGCGGCGCGCATCTAGGTTAAGTTTACGTTCGTTACTTTCTCGTTACAATTAGGAGACACCGTGGAACGTTTTCGCGTTCGTAACCGGTTCAGAATTAATTAGAATCGTACGAATTTAAAGTTGATCTTCCCAGTTTTCTTCTCAGCAGCGAGCGTGTCCGTTCCGCGCTGCAAGAACGACTGGACGAGTTTAAATGTAAATTTACATTTAATCCCGCGAATAGAGAATTAAAGATTCAGCGCGAAAAAAAGGGCGGAGCGGGAAACGCGGTCGCGTTTCATCCCCTATTCTTAAGTATCAAGAATTCTAATAGTGCATTACGATTTAACTCTACGAGCCAGACACAGCGTTAACCGCGTTGTTTACGTTCGCGTCGGAATTCTGGCTGTTTCGTATCTCACAATTAGATCCTTCCAGTCCAGCCTCTGGACCGATGGCCCAGCCCTCCTGGACGAACGATTCTCCGGATAGCGAGGGAGAACATCGATCGTGGTTGAAAGGATTCGGAATGTAACCCATTCAGATCGTACCCTTCTACCACCCTCATCGCCCACCTCCTCCTCCACCACCTCTCTCACCCTCTTCCAACGCTGATCAATATGTGCGGGGGAAAGTCTTTTTCGTGCTGGGTTTTCCCGTCACGTTTTTCAGCCGAAGATACCTCCATTCTGGGCCCCGTGATTCTTCGTCGAGCCACTTTGACGTCTATCTGATTAAAATCGAGCGATCCAGCCTGCTTTAAGGGCGCCAGTCCCTCTTCGAACGTCACGTTTTAATAGATCGAATGCTAATTTCATCTAGCGATATCTCATTTCGATGATTTACCAACCTCTTTGCGGATAAACAGAGCGAACGCTCGAAATATCGTAATTGGTGGGAATTTAAATATGCGACAAGTGCGGAATAATTAGTGGCACGCAAATGTGTCTACACAGTACGTGTTCTAATATTTAAAGGGTGAAACAACCCTTCGTTTGGGTTCCAACTTCTCACTTGTATTTACAAAAACTTGTATTTGCATAAACATTCGCAGCTCATTCATATTTTAGAGGCACGTTTCGCTTTTTAAATATTATATAACGCGTACTGCATTTTAATTACTTCTCGCACTCTTTTGCATATTTAAATTTGTCAGAAATGCATAAATATTTGCAGTCTTCGTGCTATTACTCGCGTCGTTGGCCACGTCGTTTCAATGCCGCGATCGTACCAGTCTCTTATCCGCTGTAACTTATTCTAATTTAATTTGCAGGGAATTCTCCTTTGCGAATTCGATATTACAAATATCTCTGGCTCACTCGCACGCCTATCAGTCTACGTCCTCCTACTCGTTCGATCGCGCACCATCTCACTCCGCTAAGCATGCCCGGTAAATACGCGACCCTGACAAGGGCACGAGTTACGCGCGCGCGTTACACGACAGTTAAAGGCATTCTACGGGTAGAATTTCACCGATCCTGCGATGTCGCCGTCGCTCACCCTCGTCTGATATCTCCGTCGACGTCACGCGCGTCCAGCAATAACTCTCCAAAATTCCGTTTCCCTAAAACAACCCCCGCCCCGCGCACAAATTTACTATCGCCGTTATCGCGCTCCGCTCGAAGCGAAGAAAAAAGCGAGAAGAGGTATCGCAAAGAAATGTCCGCAATAAAGCACGACGCGTCGTATAAATCGCGATCAGGGGCCGATATTCAAATTCCAGGGTGCGCACAAAGGCAGAAAGGAATCCGTCCATCGCGACGCCGCCGCCTCCTCTTCGTGCGACGTCGCGTAATAACGCGCACGGACAAATCGATAGGCATTAAATGTTTTTACGACGTCTCGTCGGGAGGACCGCGTTCCATAAAGCCCGCCTTTCAATGCGGATGGAGCCGTCGAGATGCCTGGCCGCGCGCGTGCTACACGCGTCCGCCCGCCTCCGCGTCCTCCCGTCCTCTACCTCCCTCTATCTCCGCGAATGTCTTCCTACCACCACCCCATTACGTCGTGTACCCTCCGCGTAAATGCGAACGCGTACGCTCCGTACGTATCGCGCCGCGCCGCAGTCATCTTTCATGCTCGACTTCCGACGAGATGAACGGCATCCCCGTGTCTCTCGTTCCCTCGACCGGATGCGGCAATGACGAATAGGTCGCCGGCTGTTTCCTGATTACGCGCTGCGCCCAACCCCCTCGACTACGCCTCGTCCCATCTCAATCTTGTTCGTTCCTCGTGTGTACAGAGCAGAGACCGCGCGGCGGCGATCAGCTCGCGCGTCCTCGCATCGAAAAACTACCCGCGCTACCCTCGCGTCATCGTAGCCTGGCTCGCTGCTCCGCGTCACTTTTATTAGATCGAACCGTGGCAAAGGAAACGCAGACCCCGCTCGCCATTCAGCGAACACTGGCCTCGTTCTATTACGTTCGATCGCGATCGACGGGGACGGTGAATTAAAAAGGGGCGGAGAGATGAATGCTGGGCTCTGATGTTTCTCAGAATCGGGTGTATCGAAGTAGGTTACAGGTAATGGTTCGTGGTCTGGCGAAAGGTATCGACGAGAGCTCTCGCGTGTTTTTATAATGCGAACATTTACACGATTCTGCTTTCGAGTAAAATCAGTGGTTGATGACTGTGGCAGTAATTGTCCATCAGTTCGAATTTATATGAATCTGTGGCGGTCCTCCGCCATTAGAAAGACAGCAACACTTACCATTTGCTGCAAGCAGTCGTTTCCGTCTCGATTCCTATGTAGTAGAGTTTTCGACCTGTCCCTAACATCCTCGCGACTAAGGCAGGGTCTGCTAGATAGCCTTTACTGATGAGTCCACTAGCAGACCCAGGTCGAAACGTTCTACCCTCCCTTTTCTTCCTACCCTTTCTCTCACGCATACACAGCGAGTCGAAGCAACGCGCATCAAATCCATGATCGCGATCGTCAGGAACGGTGAATTAAAAAAGGGACGGAGGAATGAATGCTGGCTTCTGATGGTTCTCAGAATTGAGTGTATCGAAGTAGGTTAGCGCTAATGGCTCGCGGTCTGGCGAAAGGTTTCGCGAGCTTTCGCGTGTTTTTAGAATACGAGCGATTCTAACGATTCTCCACTTCGTTTTCGAGTAAAATCAATGGCTGATGACTCGTACTAATTATCTGTTGGTTCGAATTTACATGAATACATGAAAATTTCAATCTATGCTGTCCCTAGTAATTAAATGGCGCGGATTAATTATTGCGAGCGGCAGTGAACGGAATTTGAAATACGCATAACGAATTCGCCGGATTTATCGAATTTGCGGCTGGCGGTACGTTTCGTGGAGAAGAATGTCGACCTGTATCGAGTCCGCCAGCCGATGAGTTCCGCGCGTTAATTCGAGAAGTTGTTAGGGGCGCGGTGTGTCAGCTCGCGAGGCGAATAGCACGGACGGTTCGCATTTCGCGTCACGAATCGAGTGGAATCCGGAGGACTTCTTAGTACAATATCCGAGTAATAAGCCGGCGTAGACAACGCTGGCATTTCTCGTCTAATAACTGGAGAATCCACTTACGTATCTTGTTGCACGAACTCCCGTGGAAGCCTCTGCGCGGGGCTGCAGATTCTCTCGAGGGATCTCGTGGTGCCAAGCACCCCAGCTTCGGGAAGCCCGTCGAATATCTCGATCGACGATTGGCAGGCCTGGGCGCTGGAACGTTTACAGAGAGCCGTATTATCTCGGTCCCGGGGCAGCTGAATATTATATTTGAACGGCTGTCGGATGAGCGGGGCGGGGGCTACTTTTTGTGTACCGCGCGTTTTCGGAGAATAATAAGAACGATGTTTGCCGAGCAAACCAATGGCTCGTAGTGAAAATGTTATCATCCGTCGAATTGTGGCAGATATTAATAGCGAGTAACTGTGTAAGTAGCAAAGTGATGATATAGCTTACCAATTAGATTTTAATGATTGAAAATAGAATATCCTTTATATTTTTAGAATTTTTACACGGTCACGGATTTCTTTTCCATAATTTTGATCATTAT
Source organism: Xylocopa violacea (assembly GCA_963969225.1). Classification (NCBI taxonomy): domain Eukaryota; kingdom Metazoa; phylum Arthropoda; class Insecta; order Hymenoptera; family Apidae; genus Xylocopa; species Xylocopa violacea. The sequence goes on along the minus strand of CAXAJV010000020.1, from coordinate 8,599,074 downwards.
CGAAGTATAATCTTGTGTACGTTTAATCATTGCTTTTTGTTTGGTCGACAGACGTGGATATTGATATTTTGCTGTAAATTGCAAACGTACAGCAAAGGTGAAACCGAACGGCATATAAAAAGTTGGATTTTATGAAATATCGACACGTGGGCATGAAACTTCGAAATTAAACATCGTTGTATGGGGCTGGAAATAATAAGCAAAAATTTTTAATTAAAACCGTCGTGGATGTATTTGGTCGTTAATTGGCTCTTTAGAATGCTTTTAAATAAAAATTTATTTTCCATAGATAAATGAATACCGCCAAGTCTTCGTGTAATTACTCTGTCCATTCAGTTAAAAGTTTTTAACAACTTAATTACATGTTTGGATCCATTCTTCCATTTGTTATACACGGCAAATATCGTTCGTACTGAGAAATGTCGACTAAAGGTTGCGAGTGTAAATTGTTTTGCTTTGTTGAAATGTTTTATTAAAAATATCTGAATCAAAAAGCGACGTTTCGAAAATAACTCGATAATGGCTCAATATCTGAAAAGAAAACAAGGCCACGGCAGGAGAAAAGGATAATTGTGGAACCTCGTTTTTCTCGTTTAATAAATCATTGAAAAAAATTGGAGGTGCCAACAATTTTCACGTCCAGCGCATAGTTTTTCACAAAACTGTGAATGCATACATATTCAATGGACGACCGTCGGTGGATAAAAGCTCGAGCAATAAAAATCGAGCGGAATATGGAGCGGCGGATTTATTAATCAGAGATACGTATTACAAGAATCAGAGAGCGTCGAAATTAATCCAACGTGTACTCGAAATTTTAATTGAAACGTCGGGACTTTAACTCCGTTTTGTCAATTCAGCAACGTTTTCGAAACGAATCGCCGCCCAGTCGGGACTGGTTTGTTAAAGAAACAATCATTCGAAATCCCCGATAGATTTATAGATTTACCCGCAACTGCGGAAACGTTTCAGCGGAATTTGTCAATCAAAACTTCGAACGGACTTCCGTGACACTTTCGAATAAATTTCCCGTTCCCATTTCAAGTTCGCCGGTTGTCTTAGCGTCGCGAGTTCACGGCGTCCCGAGTAGTCATCCATTGCTAATCACGACCTCTGAACTTGCTATTTGGGGCGCAACGTCGGAGCTAGGTTCGATTAGGTTTGCACCAGGTATTGTTACGCGTACCTTTGACTTCTGCCCGTAGAAAGTTTAAGCAAAGAGATTATTAGACACGAAACATCCGAGGAAAGGACAGAAAGGAAGTCTCGCTCCTCCTGGCGCATCCCAAATATTTCACGAACGGAAAAGAAGGAAGCAGCGAAAGAAGTTCGAAGAAGATCCAACGAGCACGCTTAACCCTCTTCGACGCCACGGTACACCATTAAAAGAAACACCTATATCATTTCCACGGATTTACAACGTTCCGTTCGAAATTTATGCCACCTTCAATAAACCCTTCGCCCCCGAGTTCCCAGCTTCTGAACCTCTCCCGCATTTCTCCCGATGTACGACGGTGTGCGTGTCTTCCCCTAGTTTATTCCCGGTTATATATCTGCCGTCTGAGAACCCACGGGGGTTTACGTTCGCTCCTTGGCTACGGTTCGTACCGGTTTTGGGGCTGGTCGGAAAGGGGATGGAATAAGGGCACGGACGGGGAGGGGGTGCCTCTTCCACCCGCTCAGCGCGTGTTCCATCTCTTACGGGAACATATCTACAAAGCCACGAATGCATGGTCCGCGCGCGTTGCAGCCATTGTGCATGATAATTGAAAATCCCAGGGATACGAGCCAGCCGCATTCCCGTGTGATTTACTGCTACTTCGTATCTATTACTTCCGAGAGGACGGACGGAGAAAACCGAGGGGTGGGACGGGGTGAACACCCTCTGTGTATTGGCAACGCTTCGATGAGTTATGCTGATTGATACGCGTGAACGGGAAACGAGATTCCAGCGATGAGATTTTGAGAAAGCGGAGGGGTGGTTTGGTGAAAGGGGTTAAGTTGGTCAGCCATTTAACCCATTGACGCACACCTTTATTTTTAAAATCGTGCCCAGAAAGGTGGTTTCTTCTTCATTGTTTGTTACTGCAATGGGGACTGAGCGTTGGTTTTGTATGTTTGGAAGTGGAAATTATCAAATTTGTCCACAGTTTTTGCAGAAAAACTCCTGGCGGCTCTGACAGTAATTTGTCTTTTTTCTTTATTAATGAAAGTGCGCAGGACGGTTATAGTCGTTCTGAGCGTCAATGGGTTAAGTATACGCGTTCAAGTATTACTTGGACTTTGTTTCGAGATTGAAGAACAGCGTTTCGAAAGGGGTAAGGATAATGCGTTTGCTGTTGAATTATATACGCATAGTTAAGACGTATCTGAATTTTATATGAAAAATGATGTTCTCTGGAATTGAAGAGCAGAGTTTTGGGGAGAGCCGTGCGAGAAGCTCGACGAAAGGGGTTAAGACCGGATATATGTTCCCCTGAATTATATTTAGGCGTTATTTGAATTTTAGATGCATGTATGCGTGGAAAACGAGATTCTTTGAGATTGAAGGGTAGAGTTTCGAGGAAGGCCAAATAGAGTGTCTGACGAAGTTAAAAGGAAACGTACACGTTTGAGTTATTTTTAGACGTTATTTGAGTTTCTAACGGAATATGAACAACGTATTCCGGATGTGTTATTTGGCCGGAAACCAGTGAAACCCTGTCGACCGAATAAAATCTTGCTCGAGCTGTGCGGTCGAACAATAATCTGAAAACCAATTATATTTACCGACGCATCCTGCTCCTTATTGATTTATCAATTGTACCTTTATTAATTCACCGAGAATCGACTAAAACAATATCCGAATAGAAAATAATGATTACCCCACCGGTGATTTATTTGCGGTTTACGTTAAACAATTAAAAACAAACAAACGATCGCGCCCGTTATCGGTAATTGAATTATGAAATAATTAATAACCGTAGCCGCAAAGCAGTTTATCGTTGGAGGAATATTCGACGTCTACAAATATTCCACGGGTTAAAATCAGTCGTCCGTGAATTATTTGTGTAAGCGGTTGCAAATTACAGCGGGACCGTGAATCACCGCGGATGGAGACGGGGCGCAAATAAAACTGGCTCGTGGGGGTCGAAATAAAAACTCGAAACTCGCGGTTCACGAGATTTCCGCGTTACCTGAGATTGTAACTCGCCAACGAGACGTGTCCGGTGTCGTAAGCACGTCCACGGAGCACGACTCGGCACGTGGTGGACTTAAGCTTGCCTCTGGTGTCATGATGGCCAGCCCTGACTTTCTCGCCGTTCACTTCCAGGTCGCAGCTACTCGACGTCGAGCCCTGATCCTTTCGATGATCGTGGAGATCGCGATTGGTGTAACGCACGTAACCGGTGCTGCTAATTGACTTGGTGGTGTCCACTGAAATCACCATATTCCATTTATGGGGTGCGAACGCGCACCTTCGATCGAGAGGAAGCGGAAGTTCACCTACTCTCGCAAGATGTATTCCTATCGACTACTAGATAGAAAGTAAAATCAATTACCGCGCGTCGGAAGAAGCAATGGATTTTTTAACGCAATTCGTAGTGTCCGCGAAATGGAGGACACGAAAAACGAATCGTTTCGCAGGCAACAGTTTGCGGGTCTCACCGTGACGTTTGTTAAATCAAGTTTAACGTTTCATCGATCGCGGTCGCTTGAATTGAATGAAAAAATTCCTTCCTGTACGAACGACGTGATAAAACAAATCGTATTTAATTACGGGGACAATGAGTTTAATCGAAAACAACGTAATTAACGAGCGTGTTATTTCGTTGAATATTTACCGCTCCTGTTTGTACTGTCCATGGTAACAGTTGTCGGAGCTTCCGTAGTGATCTCCATGAAAGTGAGGCTCGCGACGAAGCCATTGTAATCGAAAGACGGCAACTCTGGTCCCGTTCTGAAATGGAAATGCGCCTTCTTAAACGACGCCACGTTTCCTCGGACTCGGGACATGGTCTTGGATGTTTCAGACGTCAAATTGAACGCTCGAGCGGAATTTTCTATCGGGTCTGTGGCGGAGATTCCAGAGTGGAGGTGTACAAGGTTTCTCTCGTTCCTACCTGAACTCGACCAGCAGTTTCTGGCCATTGTACGTCAACGATGTTTTATCTTCGCCGCAGATCATCTTCAGAAGGGGGCTCGACGTTGTCGGACCCGAGTACACGGCGATGTAGTCGCTGGTACAGTGGCTGGAACAAACGAGAAGCGAAACGCGTGTCAGTTTTCATGGTTCGGATACGCGATTCTTAAATTGAAGACGAATAGTGGAAGAGAAACGATGACTGGACAGAATTTTGTTGGCCTCCGTTGGAAATGTGCGCGTGAAATAAGAGTCTCTTAGAATTTTCAAAGCAGAATTCTATATTTTTTTTTATTCTGAAAAGCTGAGGTTCTCTCGTCTAAGAACCCATAGCTTTCTTTCACTATTATTCTATTTCTATTGAAGTAATCCAACAGTTTCCAATTTCGGTTCATACATGAAATTCAACAGAAGTCAGATATCTTTCTATATTTCCCAATGAAAACGTTTCTGAAACAGCGAGCGAACTCACCGATTTCCTCGATACCAGTCAAAAATCAATTACAAGATTAGATGAAACTCACAATTTAGTAACACCCATTCGAAAGTAACCCGCCACACGAGCTCCCTATTTTCCAACGGAAGATATCCTCTAACGATATTCCTGGATTCCAATAAAAAGGCCAATACTTTCGATTCCACTCTCAAACGTATTCAAATTTTTATTTTCCCGGATGCAAAACCACGTTCACCCGATAGAAAACTAAACGAAAGCCGCGGGACGTCGAACAGGCAACGGGCGGAGCAGTCGGATCGAGATCGAATGAAAACCGTGGCGTTGAACCACGGCGACGGGGTTTTGTACTGATTTATCCGCGAGTTCACGAGGATGAACGGGACTCCCGGTTCTTTGCGGAAGTTCCGCCATTAAGAAAATATCCAATATTACCTAACAGCGAGGCTGAGAGACGGCTGCGCTGAATTACCGCGACGGTGCCGTCTGATTTATTTTACGGGGGAAGTTCCGCCGCCGCTTGTCTACACCCGCGATCCTTCATTTCGTGGATGACGACGACGCGATTTTAATAATCTGCTCGAATTAGAGGAACGTCCCGGCTAACGGCCGGACGGATGCTCCGCCATTAACTTCCAATTTAGAGTTTAAGATTGGATCAGCTGCGGCTGCGCGAAGACACGACGGGGGTGGCGAGCGCAATAAACGGGGGTTGCTCCGCGAAAATCTGCTCCGCGAAAGGGCGAAGAGCCGATGGCACGTTCCTCTACCCCCGCGAAACGTAAATCCGTGAAACGCGAACGCCTCGCTCGTTGTTTTACGGCTGCGAAATTGTTCGTTAGCCGAACGAGCGACGCGAAACTTGGACGGGGTCCTTTTTTCGGGAGGGTTAAGAGGATAACGGGTTTCGAATGTTATTAGCGGAAGTTTGTACATACTTTTTGGTACGACCGGCATCCCGGGAAATTGATGGCTCGTAAAAACTTGTATTTTAAAGTTACGTGTCGCGTAAAAGTGATAGCCAGCTGCGAATTTTTAATACCAATATCCGCGCGGGCGCAACTTTTATTTTGCATCGTCGATGCATATTTTTATGAAAAATGCCACCCTTTACGAGAGTCGCGTTGTACGTTTCAGAGTGTAAAACTGTCATAGAGGCCAGGGATATGAAACGTGCGTTTGCCCACGTTCCTACTAAACCTCAAAGAGTACATAATCCCAAAGAATCTGTATAACAACCATGGCGCTCGTAACAATTACAACAGCGTGACACAAATATTACTTTCGACTGTTTCTTTATCCCTCGTCCATCATCGAAGCACAGAAGAAGCTACTCAACGACTTAACGTTGTAAAAATATAAGAAACTACAGATATGAAAGTAAATAATCAGTCCGCGAGTCGCGCGAACGGTAACCCCCGTAGTTGCCCAAGAATTTCATTAGCGAGGAGCGTGGGAAACGGCGAAGAAATAATTCTAAACACGTAACAGGTGTTTCCGAACTTTTCTCATAATTTTAATTAATCGCTGTAAGCGGTGGCGTTAAGTAATTAATAGGAAAAGTTCCGCGAGGCCGCCACCCGTCCCGTGGCGTTCGATTCCGTCCCGGGCGGCGAATTCCTTTTCGGGAATTCCTTCAACTTCCGGGCGGCGTGCATAGATGGAAGGCCGGCTGCTCGATGTAGCGAGGCGAGACGCGTGGCTCGTCGCCAATTTCTGAATAATTAACCGTCAGGAAGCCGCGGTGAGCCGGGCCATCTCCATAATTGAGTCTCCGCCCTTTCATCCCACCCCTGCGTCCCTTCGTTTCAGCCACCCCGTCCTCATCCTCCTCCTCATCCTTCTCCTCGTCCTCCTCCTCGTCCTCCTCCTCCTCGTCGTCGTCGTCTCACTTTCTTCCGTGTAAACACATAAATTATGAAACCGTTCGAGCCACGGCCTCCATTCTAGCGCCCTGGCTCTCGCCCCGGTGGCACCACCCTTCCCAGCTACCCTCTACGATAATTGCGGCTGAAACGGAACGCGATACTTCGTTAAACGGGCCGCGTGGAACTAATTACCCCGTGGACAATATACGGGCTACCGTGTTATCTGCGATGGAATTATATTAGCGGAGGCAAAAAGGTAAACAGCCGTGGCGAATTGGAAGAGCAATTGGATTGCGCCGACCCCCGTTTCATCTGTCTTGATTACGTTCTACGTAATTCGGGTTAAAAATGTCTTAACACTTTCGTTATAAGATATTGGTAAATACGTGGTTCCATTGAACGAGAGAACTGAACTCATTTTTCACGTGCGTTCTACGCTTGTATGTCGAATATGGCATACGGATAGAAGTTAGTGAGTTTTTTCGACTTCGTCTCCATAAGTTAAGAATAAAAATATCTATCATTAAAGGATTAAACGCGAGACGTCTCGTCAGAAGTAATGAAAGGGTTAAAGATTCTTTTTTGGTGTCTTTGAGAGATATTTGAGTCAATTTCGTGATTTACTATCGAATCTCTTTTATAATGGCAAGGCCCTTTTTAGAGAGCAATGGAAATTAACATTTTTGTGGCGAGATGATATTGTATAATTGTTGAAATTAATTCGATTAAATAGAATCGAATGAAGCGTGCACGCGTCGGTGGTTCCGTTCAATTACGTTTTTGGAATTAAGTGAAGAGAGGCATTGTTCGAAGGTGGGCGCAATCGACGGGATCGAGTGGGAAATTTTTAATTTACCTAGCCGGATTTGCGGACGAGTAATTCCGTGGCATTTTAGAGCAGCTTGAGTGCTCACAATACATCGCCCGCTATGCACCCTTTTTCCCGGCACCCATCGCTCTCTCGTTTCCGCGAGTTTCTTTTTTTTTTTTCCTCGTTACTCAGCGGAGATCGTACGAAATGGAGCCGGAGGAATCCGATTTTGTGATGTTCCAGGCCGCTCGCGCAGAAAATAACGCACAAAAACTGCCTTCCTACCTTTAGAGCGGCCGCTGTGTAGGTTGGTTATTTAAAAAATGAAGCCGTTTATTTGTACATCTATTTAACGTAACTTCCAGCCGTTGAAAAGAGTGTAAAGCGCGCGATAGAAGTTTCCTAGGCGAACACAAAAGCTTTCCGTACCCACCGGAACCTACGATAATCGAGATGCATTCTTGAAAAAATAAGAGCGCACTGAAATCAAGCGAATCTAAGGAGTGCAGCGGGTTCGAAAATATACTTAGAAGCACGCGTTATCGTTTACTCTAACTGCAACATCCTTAAGGGCTCGAATAATTGAACGAACCTAATTGAAGTACTCCCCTTAATGGACGAGTTCATCCGGGAAGGTAAACCGAAATTGTAGGCGACGGTGTACAATGTCGTTAGAATTGTGTCCTTCTTTTTTTCTTCTTTGCGTTTCCAACCAACGTTGATGCGAGCGGGGCTCGAAGTTCCGTAGAATTAGTTCTTTGTTCGCCGGTAGAACTCAAGAGGGAAAGTTCGAATGAAAGAGGAATCAAACCGAAGGATCTCGCGACCTCGGTTCTCGTTCGTTTCGTTCCATCCGTTTCACGACCCCGTTCCTTTCGTTACTCGGAGAAACTCTTTTGTTCGAATCGGGCGAATACCCGCTACGAGATTCCCCGGATCGAATCGCACGGAATTTCAGAACGAACGCTGTTCATCGCGATCGCGAAAATTTCCCGACAAAACCTCGCCGCGCGAATCCTCGTCCGCTTCGACGCGCGTACGTTTCTCCGCTGCTGAAACGATCCCGTCGCGAGATAAGCGAACGCGCTGATCGTTGGAATAATATCATCCCCCATCGCATCGGGGATTTCAATGCTTCAAATGGCCCGCTTAATATAACAGCTCCGCGAACAATTCAGAGCTGTTACCGTAATTCGATAACGAGCCGCTCGATTCTTTTCTGTACGAGTTGCTGCTGGAAACGGTGCTCTTTTTTCGAAACCAACCCTCGATTGCCTTTCCTCCATTTCGTTTCTTACGACTTTATTAATATCTCGACGACGCGGTTCGAATGTCGTATTTTGGGGTGCGAGAATTGGAAGAATGAGTGTTTGGGTTGAATAAGATGTGAACGTTTATAATTGTGAAGATGTGATTGTGAATATTCTCGAATATTGATTATTCGCGAGTATAATGATTGCACGAATATTGATTGAATATTGAAAATGAAGTACTGCAAGTGAACTTTCTACAATTATAAATTCCACTTTTCACGTCCCACAACATGAATCCTCATCTCTCCCTACATCGACCGCGTCTTCCATCGCCATGAATAATAAATAACGTAGAGAAATGTGCACTTTACAAACAACAGTTATCTCGTGTAATAAATTTTTGCAAGTACCCGCAGTGTGCCTCCGTCTACGTGAACGCAATAGAAAAGTCCCTCTACCGCTGACGGAATTAATTACCTGCCTTGTCCGCAACAAAGCGCCTCGATATTTTTCATCACGTTCGTCCGATGATGAAGCTACGCGATGGAGGGGTGGTGAGAATTTCTTGTTTGATCCGAGAGACTGGCGCGAACGATCGCGGCATATTAAGCCTGCGGATCGCGTCCGGGGGATTGCAACGAGTGCAATTACAGTAATAATCCCGCGGATGGCAATAACCGGGCAGAGGCGGCAGCCGCGTCGTGCGCGCATTCGTGCCACGTAATCAGGACCGTGCCAACAGATATTGTACGTAACTGCGTGTAACTAATGTAGGAATCGTACGCGGCCGCGTTAAATTAATTCACCGGCACGGTTTCTGTTCCGCCACGATTAATGCGCCACGCTCCCGCGAGCCTGCATCCGCGTGACGCGCAATTGTCTTCGACGCGCGGGGAATTACGCCCCGAATACCCGCGGGAGGGGAATTTATCTTCCGGCGAAGAACCGGGTCCCGGGGCGCAGACGTATCGTCAGCCGACGCCGCGAGCGAAACATCAAATACGTAAAACGGATACGTTTGCCGTGGATATAAGTGGCGCGGGGGTGGGTAATCGGTTGCCGGAACGATGATGGAAATGCGTGCGGGGGTGGGTTAATGGGACGCCTGGCTGCGCGAGCTCGCGAGCACCTTGCGGGAAAAAATGTTCCCAGCGTTTAAGGCGAAAGAGTTCGGAAGCTTTTGGTAAACTTTTAATCGTGCCAGTGCTTTCTGAGAATTTTTAACGACCAGGATTTCTTTTACTATCGATGCTGAGAGAATTATTTAACGTGTGATTGCGTACTGTGGTGGTTATCGTAGTTGCGTTGCACCCCGTGGCGCAGAGCGGAAACGTGGACTTAATTCTAGAAGGGAAGAAGCAGGAGACGACGAACCAAAGCTTCGAGGGTTAAGATGGACGTTTTCTAGGAATTTCCCCTTCTTTTCTATCAGCGAATTTAGGGGGTGATATTAAAAGGAGGAAAAGGAGTTCCCTAAGAGTCTTTAGTAAACCTTTAGCTAGCATCCAGTGCACACGTCTGTGAACCATATCAGTTAATTCTCTCTTTGTTACTTTATTTGATTCACCACGTCACCTTCTAAAGTATCGAAAGGCTCAGTAACTATCTTATTCATAAGAATACTCGACTCTGAAAGCATCGTGTACCCTCTCTTCCTTTCTATACCTTTGCAAATCGAATTAATCCGTTTGCGGTGGGAAGTTTCCTTCAAAAACTATCGAAAGTGGAACAACCTGCAATGAATATTCAAAAGGAAACGGAGCGATGTATTCCAAAATCTTAACTAGCTACCGAATAGAATATTCTCTACATAGATTGAGATAACGTGGTAGTTATGTAACTGGGGCTCAAATTAATTTACAGGAAGTCTGATCATAATCGACCCATTTTCCTCGACAGCCGCCTGACTACTGACAATGAGCGAGCATATTCTACTTGCGGCCTTCTATTTTCCGCCTGCCTGAATACATATGCATGTTCTACTAGCTCGCTCGCCTGACTAAGGCCGATCTATTCTACTTAGCAGGCGCTCCGGCTTTCGAGAGCATTTATTCCATTAATTCCATTTCCGATGATGTAAACAGGTAATCAAACCGTATGACCACACGCTAGTTCTATTTACAATAATGTAACCATTAGTGGCTGTATTAGTCTACAAATAGAACTATATAGTAGTTACCCAGCACCTAATTAGAGAAGCATAACGCAGGTAAACACGATGTTTGACTATGCATGGCACTATTATTAGTATACCATTACGAAGTATTCGAAGATACACATCGTCCAGCAAAGAATTCTAATTAGCATAGCGCCTCGTGAGTGCCGCGAATTCGAGTCTTCGATCGTTTCGTTTCTAAGTGAAAAATTATACCCAACAGCAGAGCGGGGATCGTGTCGCTTGTATTTGGAGCGAAAAAACGCTAAAGAAGTAACGAGAACGTCGGCGTTTCAAGAGCAGACGATTCGACTTTTCGAGTAAATTTAAAGACGTCCCGGACGACGTCCCGCAGTTCATCGAAAAAAGGTTCGTTCTGGCAGACGGGCCGATAATCCGATGCCCTGATCCTTCCACAACCACCGTGCGACATGGTTCGATGCTTTATCGGCTTTCCCGCTTTCGATTCATTCTCGCTGGGGGTTCCGATAGATCGGGACCAGGAGGAATTGGTTATCCTTAATAATGGCTTTCGTGGAAGCCGGCCGTAACTTAGCATAGAATAAGGAAGTGGCTGGATCATCCCACCGCCAGTGGACGGCTAAATCGGATCTGAAACTTTTTCACGGCATCTATATTTACCTATTGCTCGAATTGTGCTCGTTCGTGGATTTGCATTGAATTAACCATCGTCAATTTTACCCTCAATAATCGCGAAATCCATTACTTCGCTTTACCCAAACTTTGGTAATATTCCAAATCTCATAACTCTCTTCTGTATATTTGAATTTCAAAATAACAATACATGGCGTGTCTCAGAGGCGTAATTAAAGGTGTCGAACAGTGGAACGAATCAGACATCAGACCACTCGAATCAAAGGAATACGATTGTCGAAGTTCGTAAACACTCCGTCGAACGTTTTCACTCACGTCGTCGCGGTGGCTATTGAATTTCAAGCTAAAACGCCGTTAATTAATAATTCATTATCCGGTGGCGGTAACGATCGAGGGAAGCCAGCACGCGAGTCCCGCGTTTTAGTTGCTTTTAACCGCCGATACGCGCTTATGACTGGTTTAGGACTTAATCCGCAGCTCGTTATCTTGTCGTGGCTGCAGCTGTTGTCGCGCAAGTGAAATAGAACTGGATTCCTCTCGCGGGGAAACTTGTAGCCGCTTGCAAATGACCCTTCAGCGCGCATCCGCCCGCTACCCCGGCGCGGCTGCATTGTTATTTGAGACCGCCCTCGCAAAATACGATACCCTTCTGCTATTTGCATTTCCGCGTCACGATCAATTAGTCGAGATAATACCAGATGTGGTTGAACAAATTATTCATTGATATTTCTGAATGCCAAATCGATCTGGATCAATAATCGATGTCAAAACACCATGGAGGGTTTGATTTTCTCGTCGTTGCTTCTGCATTACATCGACGCAGCTCGAACAATACAGCGGATATTTTTACATCGACAAACGTGTTCGCGATTCTATTAACGCTTTTATTCGCGATCGCCGGGCCGGTTTTTCAATTGGACCGAAAGCGACGGAAGAACGGAAATCGAAACGATCGTCGACGATTCGACCGCCTCGCATGCAATTAAATCGATTCCCTGGTAAATCGGTTATTTCTGCAAATTGAAAATTCGAGCGGTGAAAAAGTTGTTCGCGCGGCTGATTTCGTTAACTCCACCGTCGACAGCCATTATTGACACTCGGGAAATATTCCCATCGGTCGTCGATAGAGAAATTGGGCAAACCTCGACGGGACTTCGATGGTCGAGCGAGCCGAATTTAACTTCCTTGAGATCGCAGACAATTCGAATTCTTTTTCTATACATTCGAATTATCGCAGAGAAAAAAAGCGCAAAAAGAAATCGAGTATCGTTAGTTCGTTAAGAATCTTAAATCCCACGGATATCATAGCATAATTTATCCTTTGTCAACTTTAATAATAAAGTAAAAAGCATAAGCTGCTCTGCAAATATCGCTGCACAAGAAATTTTACAAATACTTTTACTTCAGAATTATGTCAAACAATATTTGTATCTTCCCAACAGTTAAATTTTCTTTTGCATTCTATCCGTTTAAAAAGAACAAGCTCAATTCGAGTCCACGGTAATTATATTTCAGATACACTGCGAAAAAATTGTGCTACTGTTACCGTTTCACGTAACAAATTACGTTTCTTTTCCAGGATCGAAGCACCGCTTTACAATTACTAGCTCATAATGGATCAATCGGATTCGTTGAAACGCGATTCCCAAAGCGCAGCTGGATTGAACGAAATTAAACGTAAATCTCGTTCCGTCAGTGATGTCCGATGTTAAAGTGTAATCAGGATTAGTCGACGAATTCAATTGGAATCCGCGGTATCTGTGTGGGATAATACGAAATTTATACGAGATGGCGGAAGGCGAGCAACAGGATGCGTTGGATATTATTTTCCGGCTGTGTTCGAGAGAAAAACGGAAGTTGGCTGCGTGGTGTCGCGTTTAATTTCATGCTGCTTCATCTCCGCTTTGTTTTACGAATGTTTACTTTAACACTGAGATTCGTCGTTAAAGTAAAAGGGAAGAAACGCGAGAGGAAAAGGCGAAGAAGCTGTTTACACGAGAATCAAAAGTAATCGAATCCATTGATCGCTGGTCGAGCAGAAATTAACGAGCAGCTCGATAAGCGAGAAAATGGATTTGCATCGCGCACCCCTTGTTTCCCTTCTAACTAACTTCCGACCACCACTTATTTAACTTTTGCTGGAGCCGCGCGGCTGCGTTCGAGGCAACTGCTTCCGCGAGTTTGTTGAATATTTATTTTGTTTCTCGTACTTCCGCGAGATAAGAAGTATTAGCGACCACCCCCGTGAAACTCCATTTTCGTCCCTATTGTTCGTTCGATTCCATTCTGGTTTCCGTTCATTAACACAGAGGAACGAATCGTAAATCGTTTAATGAACGCGTCTTTAAACGGTTGCGTATGCGGAGGATATTGGTTCCCTTTCGAACTCGGCTTTTAACGCGTTGCTTGTTCAAGTTCAGCAAGTATATTTGCAGTTTGGAAAGTTTAACGGATGAACGCGGAACAGTATCTGAAAATCTGTTCTCAGCGCGTTGTCCACGAGAGCCACTGGTGAAATATTAAAATTTTACGCTCTATTCGTAACCAGCTGACTGTACTCCTAGTCGAAGTCCGTATTTCACGGCGGCCATACCGAGGAATCGCCGTTTCCGGCGAGATTGGCTTTGGCTGAGCGCTCCTTAGAGCGAATTTTCAAGCGGCGTCAGATCGCGGGGGTGGAATGGATGACGTTGGGCTGGGGAGAGCTGGGGAGAGCTGGCGCATGGTTAGGGGTATGCCTTATCTCTAAGCTTTACACTCTATTACGTTTATTAAAAGCACTGTCGGAAGAAGTTCCACGGTCCGAGTCCTAACGGTGGGAATAAAAATGAGCTGTGTTACGTCTCCCGGAACACTTTCAACGCCTTGCGTTTCCGCTGATACACTGGAAGCTTCCAGCCGGTTATAAGACCTCAGATTCTGATTGAAACGGTCGCGTTATAAATTCTAAGCTGCTATAAAACGCGCTGCTTTGGGTCGTTCTGCGTGTGAGAGAGAAGAGGGGGAAGAACGTTTCGTTCTGGGCCTGCTAGTGGACTCATCAGCATGTCTTAGGATGTTAGAGACAGGTTGGAAAATTCGAAATATAGAAATGGAAGCGGAAATGAGCGCTTGCAGGAAATGGTAAAATGTTGCTGTCTCTCTAATGGCAGGTGTCGGAGGACCACATATTTATATGACTTGATCGAAGACAGTTAGATTAAAGAATATCAAAAAATCTCAGAAGCACAAGAATTAAATAGACTGTAATCTACATTCCTGACGAACAATGATTCAGTAAGCAATGACGTATTTATAAGATTTCATTGAAGGCAGTTAGACTAAAGGCTGCGACTTTGGTTCTATCAAGAAAATCCCAGGAGCACAAGAATTAAATAGACTATAATCTATATTCCTAACGAACAATGATTCAGTCCTTCAGTCTCTCCATTGCTCTCGTTCTCCGTTTCTGAAAAGCGATGAAGGCGAATCGCAAATCCGTACGTAACGTTCGAAACTTTCAGCCGCGACAGAAAAGCAACTTTCGCGAAACCCCTCCGCGTCGTGCGAACTTTCGCGCCACTGAAATCCCGCCCTGATAGACTTATTTCGTCATTGTCTCGTCTCGTTTTGTCCCCGCGATTTAATTGCGGACAATCGACCCCCGCGACGCGACGGCTAACATATTCAACGACCGCGGCAACTCTGATCGCAGTTTAACCGCTGCGAAAGCGGCGTCGGCGCCGTGGAACGGTCCGACGAAGCTCGATAATTAAATTCAACGATTCGACGATCAACCCCCATGCCAGGGGCGGAACTTTCCCGGAAGGAGTTGCCGCGACGCGAGCGAGAAGAAGAATTCTTACGCCTCTTCGATGGAAGTTACGTCGCGTGAAAAACGCCGCTCGTTACGCGGATCTTCCTTGCTTGTTGTCGCGTTTCACGGGAAACTTTCCGCGGGATCAGAGGGATGGAAAACGGGCAGGTGGCATCGAGTTCGTCGAACAAGAATTTTCGCGCGAAGTCTGCACGACGTGTAGCTGGAAGTCCAAGTCCCGGCTGAATCCGGTAAGATTTTGATCTTTCCGCGAGTACGAGGATAAGGTGATCCGCCATGGCGAGGAGGGGATCGTGGAAACTCCGGGAAAAATAATCGTCGAGAAGATTATGGCTGTTAGTGGTCGGTTCGACGAAGTTCGCGGAGGTTGGATTAAGAAGCATTTGGGGAAAGTTTTTTAATCGAATTCGTGGGTGGATCGATCGGTTGTAGAGGATAGATCGAGGATTTATGATAATGTTCGGTATTTTATTGCGAGAGGAGACGGGAGATATCTACTTGTTGAGTGTCTGATTCCACTTGAACAACGTCTGGACATGTACGACGGAATTCTACTTACCCAATGGCTGTGTTCGCGCGATCCTATTTCACTCCCCGGATGTTTGCTGTACCGTTCCATTGTGTCTGACCCTGAACTGGTATATTCTACTTGGACGGTCGCGCGACTGTACACAGGTTCATCTACTTGCTCCTCGTTCGAGGACACGAGATATCGTTCTACTTAAGTGTACGTAATTGGATACTCGTGTCAATTGCTACGAATTAATAGGATAATGAGGATAATTTAGCTAACGCGATGTCTGTTTCAGAATAATCAGCGCACGATTCAGGTTCCCCAGGTTTTACAGTTTTCCCATTGGAAACGATTTTACGTTGCAACTTTGCTCGTTGCTCCACGTTTAACCTGAACTTCGCTTGCCACAAGGGGATAAAACACGACCTTTCGACTTCCGGGAAAGAAAGACAGAATCTATTTCGATGACAAAAGTTTCCAAAGGGACACAGAAAGATCCAGAGACAACGTCGTACCCGTAATCTCGTTGCCCGATCATTTTTACCTTTTCCTCTTGTTTTCATCTCGCTTCGGAAACCGTCCTTTCGCGTCGAATGAAGTCCTGAAAATTCCGTCCTCGTCTGAACGCGTTTCAAGGATCCTCGAAAGAGAAACCAAATAAAAGCTCGCTCGTGGGACTGAGACGCGAACAAGGTTTGGAATAAATTCCTGTCAACCTGTGTTCTCTTTGCGCCGGTCGTACCACTTCCGGGCACGGTCCGTGATTCGTTCGCAGGAGAACAAGAGGCGAGCGTAAAAAGCGATTTTTAGGTGCGAGAGATAATCTGGAACGACGACGCTTTTCATCGAAATAGATCCGCGATATCGCAGGCGTTCATTTTATTTTGGTAGCGGACAGAACATTCTCCACCCTCTGTTCGCTCGTCCGTTTGATAGCGGGAAAATTATTTAATAATTGGGGGAACGTCGGGCACCGGTTCTGACAACGAGGAACAACTCGACGGCTCTCTCATAAGGCACGATCGATCGATTGTTGAGTATACGAGGCGCGGGTCCTCTCGAAGGTTATAAATAACACCGGCTGTGAAAATCACTTTTATCGCCGCTGAAATAACACCGATAAGCAACACCCCTCGCAGGACATCGCGTCTTTTATTAGACTTTTATGAGGAATCGACAGATTCATCTAAAGTGTCCCAAATAGCCCGGTCTACCGCGATGGAAAATGATTTACGCTCAACGCTCGCCTTTAACCGCTCGTCGTATCTATTATTACACTTTTTCCTGGTATTTGTCTGCTCTTAAATGGCATCTCGTAGCCAGCGAAAGGCTACGTCGATTCTTTCGAACGGACGGATCGCGCACCAGCGGTTTTATTCGCGAATGAAATATCACGCGACCGCCTTGTCGCGAACGAGGCAGAGGCCTCGTCGTAAACTGGCGGCGGTAATCAGCGTCGCAAACAATGGCCAGCAATAATGGTGGAATCCGCCTGACGTTTCGGGCCGCGCGTTTAAGTCGATGCGACGGCGGAAGGACGAATAAAATATGCAGGAGGGGATAGGAGGAACGGCAGCAGCCAGCGATTTTACGGCCACTAAAATTTCATTACGCGTTCCTCAGAATTATTTGTCGCGATTATTGCGATTTTACGCGAGCTCATTACGAGTTATATACCTCGCTGATTGCGCCCCTTTAAACATCCGATACCGTGGCGTTCTTTGTATGCTTTTACGTTCGATCGGCTTAATAAATTCTCGAGATAATTTGTATCGTTCGCGGGACTCCTATCCGTTCGTTTTATCGTATTATTATTGCACAGGAGACCTTGGGAACGACGCTGCGCCTACGCGTAACTGTCCCTAATAAATTAAGGGGATTCGAGAGGCGAGGGTGAAGCAGCGGGACAGGCGGACTCGAATTTCTGGCATAGCAGCTGAAACGAGCCAAGTGGTGAGCAAGATCGATCGCCTAGCAATGGATGACTATGCCCAGGGCTTGCATTCGGAACGAGGACATTAAGTCGCGGCGTCGTCACGAGAATTCCCGATGAGCACTTGACCTCTCCCTGCGTCTATCAACGACTACGAGAAAAGAACTCCTCCGCTGACGTAATTTTCATTTCGACCAGGGGCGATCCACGCGTCCACGCGATAAATAAACGAGCGAGCTTCTTTTAGAGGGTAATTTCTGCGACCCCCATCGCTGGACATTGCGAATAAAAAATTAAGGAACTGGTCGAATTGGACGAACGAAAGAGGGAGAAGAATTAAAGGAATCTGATAATAAAGGATCGAGTTTGAACAGAAATATGTCGGGTTAATTATTGACTATTGTTGCTGCTACTACTGACGCAGTGATTTCAATTGTTGCACGGAATATTCTGACAATAACGAGTACAATAAATGGCGAACAATCGTGACATTTGATTGCCTTTTAATTTACGAAGGGGCCGTCCGAAAAATTGCGAAATAATTGGCTGCGCCATTAACGACAGCGAGTGCGACATTGTTCCCCCCAAATTTTCGAACAGTTTTTGAAATGTTGGCTTGCAGGAAACAGGACGCGCGGTCGCCAGCGGTGGGTATTTTTCCATCCGGCTAATGGAACGCCGTTAGAAACGTAATCTATTTCCAGCCCCAGAAACGAGAAAGGAGACGTCGAAATTTCCAGGGGGGGAGAAAAAAAAAGAAACGGAGACAAACAACGTGAAGCGACAAACGATAAGCAGACGCGTGATGCTGATCGATGCTTCCGTTCGGTTACTTTTTCTTCCAGCTTCAGCGTCGAAGATAAATTCGCCCGCGGTGGAACGCAAAGCACCGCGGAAAAACGTATAATAAATAAGGATTACCCGGCGAGGCGCACGCGATATCTTGATTTATTAGACAAAAATTACGGTTTCGCCCGCGAGACAAATAAAATTCGCGGAACGAACGTCATACCGCTCGCCTGGCTCTGCTAACTGTTTTCGCGCCGGCTAATCGATTCAGCGGGGAATTTTCCGCGCGGCAAATTGCGCGCGAACGGAGCTGGAAAACTCCCGTCGACGACGGACCCGTCGCGTTGAATATGAATCGCGGGCAGAAAGTTGCGGTCGTAAAAAAGAGGGAGAGAGAGAGAGAAAAAAAAAGAAGAAGCGACGAGAAACAGGATTCGAAGTTAGTTCGCGAATTAACCGAGAGACGGGGATAATCTGACCTATGGACGGTCCTCGCGACTAGTCTCGTTTCCCGTGGAAAAATCCTTGCCCTCCGTATCGAGCGGACATTAAAGGGAAGTCGATTAACCGGCAATTTAATTGCGATCGAGCTTCGTGGGTGGTTCCGCGCCCGCGAGAGTGGAAACTACCCTTCCTCGGTTCGGAAGGGATCGGTTTCCCGTGAAACAAGCCGAAAGAAACGGCCTGTACGTGAACTGGGCCAGCTCCGTTCGTTACTCCGCCAGAATTCTATTCTTATCGCGACCCTGTTCGGTCGCCTCTTAATTTAATGAAACATTCAACGAACGTGCAACGAGCCAGCAAGCCAACCAGCTTCCCAGCCGCGACGCCTCGTTCGAAACGTTGAACGGAGGCGGATGGAACGCGAATAAGCGTCGGGTTAAACACGAGAGGACTCTTGCGCGTCCGGCCGATGGCGGTGGCCACCGTTTCCGGAAATTCGCGCGCCTCGATCAGCCGTGGATCCGCGAACGATCGCGCGGCCGTTTCCTTTCGCGAGAGCTCGAAAACGGCGGAATCGATTAGCACGTCGCGCTGCTTTCTGGATACGAACGATATTGGTAGACGTAATTACGATTTCGGGACACGCTCGCGCGGATTCGCGCGGTAATTGGAGCGAGGCGATGTAATTTCCATCGGATCGAGGCTGGCTTGTCGCGTAAGGAAACGTTAACAGTCTGGCAAGATTTCGGGTCCTAGTTGCGCCATTGGTGCCAGTTGGATCGCGTATTTGCGGGGAATGAATGCTCAGTGGAAACTACGCGAATTGCTTTCGACACTCTCGCGCTACTAAATGTACCTGCTATTTTTTCAACTGGAATATTGCATAAAAAGTTGTTGTGACGTTGTTTGTGAATTGTTTTATTATGTGCGACTGGGTTTGCGTGGAAACTTAGGATAATGGGATGTTTGGGAGGAAATAAATAGACTGACTGTATACGATCGAGTTCGAGAAGCTGAGGTGCGAAAGAAGCGCGTTTAGAACCAAGCAACGGGATTGTGTGACTGACAATAATGAGGGTGCCGTGGACGTGGCCGCGAGCGTTTGAGGAACGGATGCATTCGGGGCGAATGTGCATTTTAACAACAATTATTTCGAGTTCGGTTGAAAGCGAGCAGCGAGAGAGTTGAAAGCTACCAGCGACAAAGTCGAGAGCGAACAGCGTGAGAGTGTAGAGCGACTAGTGATAGAGATAGAGTTAATAGCGACTGTTAATTTAATAAAGTGTACATATCCATTAGTGGATATGGGAATTATTTCTGCCGAGTAACGTATTCCAAATCGAATCGAGCGCTCGGACGAAACACAGTGGCCAGATAATAATCGGGCGATAGAAAACTTGGCAGATGTAAATCCATCGTAGCAATTTCCAATTCGCGCTGGATTATAGGGCATTAATAAGCCAGAGGAGTACAGAGAGCGGCAGCTGCGCGAGAGTTGCTGCGAAAGTTTGCCCGGTGTCTATAAGCGATTAAAATTTCAGGCCCGTAATCGCTCGAGTTATTGGGATAGCGAGATGTATTCTTTTAAAACCGGCCCTCAAATATTTAAACCGTTAAACCGGCTTGTTAATTGCCCCCGCCCGTTGCGATACGCCGCCGTATTTCAGACTTCATAGTCGCTGGGAAATACAGCGCATAATTTATGACCCGTTACTGGTGGCAGATGAATTATTACTCGGTGCAATTCTTGCCTGCCGCCACGTCGTAACGCATTAATCACCACTGCTTAGGATCGTTTCTCTCTCCGCGAACAATCGTCCCCCACGAGCTCGCCGCCCCCGGGAAGTGACGCTCCGCGACGCGCTTATTAGTTAATTACCATCTTCGAATAATTCAACCATTACCACCTCCGCAGTTGCGCGTCCTCGCGGGACGACGCGGATCGAGGATACTCGAATGGTAACCGAGTAATTGATCGGCGCAGCTAAACGTCCCGAACATATGTACCGTGTCTTGTTCGTCCGTTTGCTCGCGTTTATCGCGCAAACAGGTTGCAGCCGCGAGCAGGGGGACCACTCTTCCATCGGGGACGTCTGTAATTCGATTGCGGATTAATCTTGTTCTCAATTTTATTCGTCGTTCGAGGAACGAGGACGGGGCGCACCTCGTTGAATATTCAAGAACGATAAATTATTACCGCGCTTGTAATTCGATTGAGAGACCAGCGCGACGGTGTTCCACGCAGTCGCGATGTTATACTCCAACTATTATCTGATAATAATTCCGTAAGTCTTTCCCAGCGTGGTTTATCGCTAAATCGCAACGGCGCTACGGAAAGTAAGTTTACCATGTCGTAAAGCAGCCCTCGTAAAATCTTTGCCAGCGTAAACTCTAGAATAGACAAATATTACTCTATATATTATCATCTTAACCGAATCTTTATGAAACTTTTTATCAGTTATCCGGCTTGCGAGCGGAATTTAACGAGCCCCTTCTCCTATCTCGCGTTACTATCGTTTCGACCGGAGTCTCTGCTCAAAATGTCGCTCCATATATTTTTACAAATTTCCAATCGAAGTAATTTTAATCACAAAAGCGATGATCATTCTCGATGGACGCTGGAAATTTTTAGAAACGTTTCCAGTCATCGTAGAGATCGATGAGGTCAGCGAGAGGGGTAGTAAGAATAGACAGCAACGATCCCACTAATTTCATCCCTTTCGACGCGCAATTTTCCATTTCCCGGATGCATTATAAACGCTGCTAACCGCCTGCAAATATTTAGCTTCGAAGTGCCAGCTGGGCGACCGCGTCGAATAAATATAAATTCGTAGCGAGCGCCAGAAGCTCATTATATTTCTCTAGTCGAGCGCCAGTAACGGCTCGTTTATGGACGGTAATAAAATCAGAGAAACGCTGATACGAACGCGGGTATCGTGCCTGGTTATACGCTCGAGATTGGTCGAGAAAAATCGACGACAAGACGGTCCTCCGCGCGCAATCGTCGAGCAAAATGGTACCGCGTTTCTAACGTGAACCAGCTTCGCGTCGCTGCTCTATTTCGTCGGTTATGAATAATTTACGCGTAATTTTCGTGCGTTGAAGGGAGCCGACGATCCAGATCGATCGACGAATCGACGCTGCGAAGGGTTTTGCAGGATATTCATCGAAGAGGCAGATAGTAACCGACGAATCTTCGAAGGTAGGCAATCTGCTTCTTCAATCAGCGACTTCAAAGGGTTTCGAGCCAGTAAAGGTTCGAAATCGGGTTAGCGTTACGTCAGAGGCTAATCAGTTTCATAAATTCGAGGTTCGAGCACGCTGTTGATGCTGAATCGTGCCGATTAATTAACGCGCGCGGATTAATCGAGCTTGGTGCCGATTCATGCCAGCCCGATTTGTTAATCTTGAAATGGCTTATTGGCGAGCAGAAACGGAATGGAAATGCCTGCTGAAATTGATCATCTTCAATTAGACTTTTATAGAAAACATAAAGTTGTATTGTAATTGAAAAATACTGGCGTGTTCTTGTATTTCTCAGCGAAGCACTTTTCCATCGAGTTTTACGTTTCATCGCTGTCATACGATAATGCTATTGATTGGTACGAAATTTAATATGCATACATTTAACCGACGAGTGGGTAAGTGATATTTTCTGCAGCCACTGTATAATTGGTTACAGCGTCTTTTTTTATTTTAATGCAATATTTGTGTTAAAGAGAAGAGGGAGGAAGAAAAGAGAAGGAAGAACGTTTTCTTCTGGGTCTGTTAGTGGACTTATCAGTAAGGTTAGCTAGCAAGCTCTGCCTTAGATACGGGGATGTTAGAAAAAGGTCGGAAAATTCTATATTGTAGGCGAAAAGAAAGAGACTGAGAGATTTTAGAGTCCACACAGGAATTGATAGATTCACTGTTGCTTTTGTTCAACTCTCTTCGCGCTACGCACACACATTGTTATATACATCCACTCATCGAACAATCTCGATTCCTTTGTCCGAATTTCCATGCATTCTTTTGTTTTCCCAGATATCCACTCTTACGCATACGGTTTGGAATATTCGAGAATATTCACAATTACATCTTACATCTGTATTCACATTACATCGCACGCAATCAAATCATTCACACCCTGCACTTAGGGGTTTTAAGGCTCACTTGTTCCACGTCGATTAGGACGCTGGCTAGGTTTACGATAGGAACGTGACCTGCCATAAAGTGACCGAAAAATCTCAGTCCAATTGAAGTGGTCACCATGAACCTTTTCGTCGTAGCGAAAGCAGGTGAAAACACCCTGTCCAAGAAGGAAGAGTAGAAGGTGAATATTTTTGAAAAGCGTTTAACTGGCGGAGGAAGAAAGTGCCTAGCGACTCACGAAAGATTAAAAGCTGAATACGCGAAGCAGTAGACTCAGATCTGAAAAGTAAGGAGCCATGTAACGATCCAGAGAACGTTAGAATAAAGTAACTTTTAATTAGAAACTGTGTCTTCTTTTAAACTACCTTCTCCAAATTCCGTGGACGCCCAAATCCTCTGACGTTCCTTACAATATATAAAAATGGAAGAGAAATTGTGTGCTTGTCGAAAATGTTGAACACAGCTGCCCCTTCAATGGTGGCTGTAGAATCGCCACAATATAAATACGAATAATACGCGCGGATATATTTTTTACTAGCTTTTAAACGAATTTATTATATATTAAAATTTTCTGCCTTTTCCTACGTTTTCACCAGGCACGTCCCGGATAAAGGTAACAGAGTTTCACGGCCTGATGGGCGAAAAGCTGGATGAATGTTGCGGGTGGTGCGAAAGCGATTTATTCTAATTTCGCCAGTGTAACTTCATTATCGCTTTAGTTTAGTTCGAATTAACGCGACAGGCAAATCCGTGTGTAATGTTTCTCGGCATTAATCGGGATCATAACGGATTATGAGGCTCCGTCTCGCGAGATTGTTTGCGAACCGGGAATCCACTTAGCCGTTCACGACTAGGAGCTCTGGCCACGTTTCATTGGCATTCGAACGAGTTCGCCAACAAAGCCGGCTACGTTTGACCTTACGTTTTACGGATTACTTCAACGGACTCTGATTCCTAATAAATTCCAGCTGCCTTGCGAGCTCCACGAATTCCAGAACCTTGCGAATTCCAGCTGTCTTATTCAGACAGCTTCTCGTGGCCATGGTTCTTTTTTCAACACTCACGTATCGATTAACACGTCGACTGCCACGGTAATTTTCAGGATTCCAGTGGAAAAAGTCAATTTAATCCTTTGATATTCGACACCTTTCGTTAGCAATGGAAACTATTGCTAATTGCTGTAACTGCTGGCATAAATAACAATAGTTTCTATTGTTTACTAACGTCTGCTAGTAATAGAAAATTTCCGTTTCGATAGAAAACTTGAGGGAAACGCATTTCTCAAAGAAGTTGCGATGGAGTAGGTTTAACTTCTGTAATCACTAATCAATGCAGATGTGCCCTCAGAGGGTGCAGAGGGTTAATTTAGTCGTATTGTATTATTATGAACGATTTTCTTTTTAAATCTTACAAATTATCTCGCAGTTGGCTTATGGTTGTCGATTTTCAATAAATTTTCTATGATTCTATCTTCTGTTCATTTTTAACAAATTTTCCGTTCACGTAAGCCAACATAAATTTTTTGTTCTCTTCCCACAAGTTATCCATTCGTACACCACGAATTTAATCGTAGCTGCACGAATATGGCAGGTAAACAAACTATGGGATAACTCGCAGTTTAGCGTTCTAGCAAAGAACGCGAACTACGAGTTATCTCGTAATTGGTAGTCAACGCGTTAATCAACTCTAAGCGCGATGCATTCGATTGACGGAAATAACCGCTTCGCGTCAAAAATTGCGCGCGAAGCGTTCACACGGTGCTTCCCCCGTCTGTTAAATCGCGAAACGGATGTTGTCCCGGTGAAATACGAATTAATCGAGCACGATAATCCCCCGTAACTAGATCCCACACCGCTCCATCCGATCGTAATCGAATTAATAGACCGAAGACGGGGCGGTGTACGATTTACAAGCTTGTTTACCAAAGCAATACCGACGTCTCTAATACTATAGCTCGCCATTACACCGGCTAATCACGGCGTCTGGAATCAAAATGGGATTATGATGGATTACCAGAGGGCGGAAGAGAAACTTGGCCTCCCTCTGTGTGTGTGTGCACGCGTATCGACGCTCTGCATTTTGCGGACGCGAACGTGCGCGTATTAGCCGGCGATATCGAAGGCTGCGAGCAACCGGAAGCCGGTAGGAAAACCGGGCATTCGATTCACGTAGCGCCGCGGCAAAATCAATCCGGTTAGCAGAGCTCGACACGCGCGCTGCCGGATCGATCGGCGGGACGCGCGGAACGTATTAAACGGGATCACCTGCCGCGGAAATCGCCGATGTAAATGGATTTACCGAGGGTCTCTTTATCTTTCCCGAATCGGCCCATCCGGAAAATTTATTCGCCGCCCAGTCGTGACGGAACGCGCGAGTCGCGCGCGCGTCGAGATCGATGTTTGAACACCGCTCAGCGGAGCTTTATTCCGTCGTCCTCGCGCTCTGATCCTGGCCTTGGATCTTCGCGAGGGAACGGAGATCGCAGTGGACAGTTTTCCTTGGGAAAAAAGTATCAACGCTCTAACGGACGACTCTCGACGTACTTCGCGTCAAAAGGAGATTAATCATAGAAAGTTCGAGAGACGAGCCTCAACCCCTTCGCTTCTGCCCCTTGTATCGAAGGAAATTAATTACAAACGCTTTGAAATGACTCGAAACGAGTTTGTAAGTTTCGAATTCGACGCTTATTTCTTTTTTCGACAGTTTCCAATCTCTGATATTCCTCCAACACACGGCTGGAAGTTCCCGAATCCTGGCAGCTGACCAAACGAAAAATTCGCGCGAGCTTCCTAATGAAATCACGTCGGGACGTGGTTGGGAGCTCCCTATTTCGTGTAAGGGCTCGCGATCTAACGAGGGCCATTTAAGTCGCGGGGGTAACGAAGCAGAAGCGTGGGATTTCCTTTTCGAGGTCCACTGGAGTACTATGAGGAACCTCCGCGGTATGATCGATTCGAAACATAATTCTCGACGTGCTCTACATCGCGCGCGGAGTTCAAAACGCTGCCGTTGGCCAGAGAATTTATTAAGAGAGCCAGCACAGGCTCTGGTATAAGGTCTGGTTTTAACGAGTAAGTCCCATCTTCGCCTAAATGGAGATATATATCTTCCGTTGGGCGCACTTATCCGTTCTTGGCTGACACCAACACGTACGAATTAATGGCTTTGCTCGAACTCTCTTCTAACCCGGCCTCGTAGTGATGGCTATAAACCACTCGTTGTTACGTGCCCCGTTATTGATCATGATTCCGTTTTCCGGGCCATTCCATGAAATTACGAACACCGTTTGCTCGACGAAACCTCACGAAGAACGATTTGCGTGGCTGTTCCCACAAAGAACCTTCTCGAGGAATTTAAATATTTCGCACGCTCGAGGTTGGAGGATCGAACAGAACTTTGACCAGCCGAATTTGTGTGCACGAAAGATTAAACGAATTGTTTTCGTAAAAGTAAAATACCCTGCCTTTTTGCGAGCTTTCATGCTTGTTAAATCGCTTTTTTTTTTATAAAAATGTGAAAGTAATTTTCTTTCTATAACGTATTTGTTTTTCGCGAACGGCCATTCCGTTTTGAAAGGCAGAATGTATATTGAATGAAATCGAATTACAAGCGCTTCCCTTTGTATTTTTCCCCGCAGTTTCGTAAAAGTTAATGGCTCGCTGACGGTTTTTGAACTGTTTTTATAAATGTTTCGACAGTACCATAAATGGGTTCATTGGGTAAAACACACGGCGCGAATAAATCAGCAGTTTTCGCACCTTCCGCAGGCATTACTTTTTCTACTTGTAATACGTAAACAATGTTCATTTAACTTGAGGTAATCTGGTTAATAATTCAGGCAACCGCGCGGTTAATAATGTCCAATTATGAGTTCGCGCATTTTCATCCCTAGTCGTCCCTGAACGAAACATTTTTCTAGCTGTCAGTGATAACGAGCAGATGAAAAATATTTCAACTCGCGTAAAAACTGCGTCGATAATATCGCGTCGTATCAATTTCTGGGCACGAGCAACATTTGCGAGACAAGTGTACGGAAAAAATAGAGAGGCAATCTGGAATGCTGCAAAATAATGATAACACTCGATGCTCCGACCATGATTGACTGACACTTTTATTCCTGTCGCTACTGCGCGCACTTTTCTGTCAAAAAACGCAAAGCCTGCAAAGTTGCGCGAGCCTGACAACTGTCTGCGCGAAACCGTACAAGCCTGACCATTGTGTGCGAGCTGAGAAACGTTTAGAGCGGAATTTTCTTTCACTTCTTCAAATTTAAACGCCGGTTCTGAACGTTTCCTCGCTCCAAGTGGCGGTGAAAAGATTCGTCGGTATTAAAAAGGTAGTCGCGACGGGTCGGTTGCCCTCTGCGCGAAAGAATAGCCCGTGTCGTCCCTGGCATGCCGACATTACACCAAGATGTTCTCCTCGGCACGGTCTAGTTGTACCAGAACTCATTATCTGGATGGCTTCCCTATCCAGGATTGAATCGAGTTAGTTAGACTAAAACGTAACAGATTTCGCGGGGCAACGGTATCGCTTTGCGATTCTGTCGACGGAATCGTAATTGAGTAGACAGGAAATCTATCCACGAAGATACAACAGTATAATTCCCCAGTGTAATCATGGCCAATGTGAATAAAACAGAAACTCGAAGCAACTGGGCTAAATTTTACTTTCCTTCGCCTTCGACGTTCAATGTAACACTGCCTTTTCACCTGCCTTTTGAGCTCGCGTCCATCGTTTGATGAACGCGATGAACTTGCCATTACGAGGGACACGCGCACCGACGAAGTTTCTTACACCAGCGAAAAGGAGAAACTGAAAAAGCACAACGACAAGTATCGCGTAACGGGTATAAGGTAACAGTTTCCGAGATTACTATTTCCCTAAATTTCGCCTATAAATCTCGCGTCCTCACTCCCCACGAGCCACCCTATTTTCCATTTCACGGGCGCGGATTGCTTCTCCCGGAATTCAGAACTGTCTCGCGAGAGAAGATTTACCTTGTCCTCGATGAGAAGAATTCATCTTTTCCACCAGCCCAGCCACCCTCCACCCGATCCGTACATTTTCTCCTGGTAGATTACTCGGTCCCATCCCCGATCGTCGCGCGATCAATCTTCAATTACGTAAGAGAACCGATAGGAGCGTTGACATACCCTCTTAGGATCTTAATAAAATTTTCTCGGTTCCCGTCGAGCGACCGAGACGAAGAAGGCTGGCGAGGGATGGCGGATGGCAGGGGGAGTTTGGTAGCTGGCTAATAACAGTCCTCCATCATTTTCTTCCGATACCTGGTAGCTTATTAAAAGCCCCCGAGGCTTGATCTTCGGATTATTTTCCGGGGATTTTCCGGCCGCGGCCAGCGCCGCTAAACCACGCCCGCAAGGGCTGCGTGTTAATTAATTCTGTGGCACCCGGGTAACCGAGTCCACGGAGCGGTGGACCGATGCGGTTTAACGTTGTCTGCGTCGACGACCGCGACTGGCTAGCGACGCGAAAAGATGAATATTTCAAGGCGTTTGGTTCGACCGTTCGCTCGGAATTAAAGGAAAAATCCTCGTCCCGCTGGTTCACGAGATCTCAGCGAGGCGTTTTACCGCGCGTAACGCGATTAACTTTTGGGGGTGAGCGTTGTCGTCGACCTTGGGTAGCCACGGAAAATTAATCAACCCTCGACGAACCTTCCCAGCTAGTTTCGTAGCTCGCTGTTTCCTAGATATTATTTCGTCTGTGTCCCTTTCTCGCGCATCACGTTCAAAGAGAAGATAGCTAGAAGATACCCCCGCCAATTCAGACACCCTTTATCCCACCTTGATGAATCCCAGCGCGCGGGAGCGACGCGCGCGACATTTACGTATCCGTTTTCAAGAAGCATCTCGCCCTCTCTTTCTCCCTTTCCGGTGAGACGCGTCCAAGTAGAAGTTATCGCGCGACAGATTGCGAGGCGGAGGCGAGCGGGTCGGCAAGAATCCACGGTGTTATCTCGTTTCCCGGGCCTGGGTCTTATCTCTTTTCCATGGGGTGCCAGGATATAAATCAATACGTCTTGAGAACTCGAGGAGGACAGACGTTGCGGCGGTCTCTATCGGAGGAGATGGACTGGGGGCGAAAGTGGTGGGTAGAAACGCGCTCGAGGCTGGGCGAGGAGGGTGGGAACCGGGCGGTGGATGAAAAGCTAGGTCCGGATGGATCCGGACGAACCTGGTCCCCGGTTTTCTTCGAGCCTGAGGGGGATGCCCTCTCGTCACCCTTGAAATCGCTGTCAGGCCCTCAGGTGAGATTCGCATTAGCGAAATTGTCGCCGTGGGTGGCGTGGAGACTCGTAGCAGAGGGTTGGGGTGGCGTAAGCGGGGAAGAGTCGGGCGTAGTACGAAACGAGCATTTACATTGCTTTGACCAATCAGGCGTCGCGACGATTTAAATAACCGAACTACCACCACTCCAGCCGCCCTCCGTTCTCTTTATCAGCGACTTCTTGCAGCTGTTTCTCCAGGGAGCGCCGCGACCCTCGTTTCCCTTCGACCCCTTCTACATCCCCGCCGCCTCTTAGTTTCTCCCAGCGGGCGCCCTTCCATTCAACCCCCGTTGGACTCTCCTTTTCTTCCCAGCCAGGATCGTCGCGGGACGCAAAGTGGCCCGATTATCAGCTTGCAGGCCTCTTCATAGATATTTTCTTGCGACTATAATTGGATCCAACGATCGTCGTCCCGACGGTGACGCGGACAGCCGCGTAAGCTAGTCGAGGTAACGCGTCCGCGATACCGTCGACTGGTCGGATTATTGCCAGCCCTTCTCCTCTCCTCTCTGTTCTCTTCGCCGGCGTTTCCGCGCCTTTTTTTTCATCCCCTCTGCGCTCCTTTCGCCGTTTCGTTCGCGTTCCGCGGGCGGGGACGTAATTGCGCGCGGCAACGATACGTTTTAACGAGCGGCCCCGTTGTTCCCAGGGAAACGGCGTAACGGGATATTAAAGGTAAACAAGCGTTTGCCGCCGGAGAGGAGCCGGGGAGTTTAAAACGAGTGTTATTGGCGATCGTTGGGGGCGCGTTTGGGGGTAAAGATCGCTTCGATATTTTAAATTACTGGCCCCGGCGTTTCTGTATCGTCGAAACGTTTCGCTCGACCCTCGAAACTCTTTCGACGAACATTTAACGACGACTCGGCCAAGGAGGACGGCGCGCAGGGACGATATTAATTGCATTTAACAATCGACGAGTCCAATATCGGTGGGTGGAAATCTGATAAAGTCGCATTGTAACCTCAACGTTTGTCGTTCAGGTATCCGCCAGGCGGGCGCGGCGGTAAGTAATAACCATCAATTGTTCAGACGAAGTTAATTAGTCAATTAGTACCGCAGCCGGCGTAATAAATTCTTTTATGAAGCGACGAAACGCGGCGGCCCCTCCCCTGATGAATCACGAATTACAACGTGCGAACGTTACGGGGCGACACGCGATGATATTTACACGTAACGGACATGCGTCTACGTACTGCAAGCGCGCGCGTGTATTAAAATGATTAATATTCAGGGCCGCTGGCTTCGTAATTAACGTGGATACGGGGACGCTCGCGATAATGGCGGATTAATAAACGTTTCTTTCGTACCGCCTTTCTTTATTTATATATTAATTAATCAGCGCAACGCGTCCCACTCTTATTACCGTCGGAATGCACCGATCGCTTATTAATAACGGGGATGCCGGGCTAATTATGCATAAATTAATTTCGCGGCTATTAGATGCAAATGTGCACGCGGTCGCGCGAGTTTGCTTGCGCGGAACGTACGCCAAGTAGATTTACAAGCTGCTTTGATATAGATGCAGTGACTGGAAAAGGTATTCATAGACCGTCCGCGTATGATTTCGACGTCCAATTAATGTTTTCGCGCGCATTCAATGCACATTCGTCGATGAAAGCTACGTTCTCTGTCGTGGATTCGATCCTCGATCTCTTCGACTTCCCTTCATTGATTCGCGCACACATTCTCCACGACACACTTGCAGACATACCTGCATTTTCCTTCTCACATATGAAATCTAGCGAATAAAAATTCTTTACACATTTTCAAGAGGTGTTTAATTACCTCCGCTAAAGCCTTGAACAAGTCGAGCACCCTTCATTTGCACCCTAATCCATTTGATATTCTACGTTCTAGACTTTGTCACGCGCTGTAAACATTTGTACGAAATTTCCGCTCCGACGCAGGTCGCGCGGAATTTCGGTTAATTGCGAGGGATGCTCCTTGCCCGTGGGTTTACGTACACGTACGCAGACCGTGCGCTGCGGAGCGGAGGATTCAAATTTGCTCGTAAATTTTTCCGCTTTAATGGAACCGCGCTGCTCCGTCGCGCGACACTTGGCCAACGTTTAATACCACTGACGTCTCCTCGGGACATCAGGTTGCGTAATGCATTTTTTTAAGGAATTGCCCGCGACGTTACCGTGCAATTTCATGCACGAAATGAACAGCTGGCTGAAAG
Organism: Xylocopa violacea; assembly: GCA_963969225.1. Classification (NCBI taxonomy): domain Eukaryota; kingdom Metazoa; phylum Arthropoda; class Insecta; order Hymenoptera; family Apidae; genus Xylocopa; species Xylocopa violacea. The sequence goes on along the minus strand of CAXAJV010000020.1, from coordinate 8,567,687 downwards.
TTACCGCCCGTAACAATGCACGATGTAATTTCAGTTACCCAGCGCTCTCGACCGGGAACGTTCACCCTCGAGGAGAACCGACGCGTATACTTTCGTCGCGCGCGTTCATTTAAATAATGGGATCGCTTTTGCGCTCGTTACGCGATCCGCGAAGCTACAAACTACGCCGCTGCATGCAACGGAATCGCACGCGATACGCCCGCACGCGAATCCGCTGCTGAAAAATCCGGTCTCGAGGATCGCTGCGCGACGCTCGAAACGTCCTTTGTCGCGTCCCGCGGCAGATTAACTTACGAATCACGGTGCCACGCTAGGATTTGAAAATGTATCCTTCAAATGATGCGCGCGAGGCATTTTCGGATAGACGAGACCACGAGATTCGCGAGCAAACCGACGCAGTCGGCGAAACCAAACCGTCAAACCGCTTGTTCCCTTCGATATCCAAATCCAGTGTCACGTCTCTGAAATGCGCCTCTGAATGAAACCGCAGCCGAAACGCCGTGCAAGCGGTCCGCTTAGCATTTGATCTTCGAGATCGTTCACGTCGCGCTCCAAGACACGGCAGCGAGCAACCCAGGCGCGCCTTGCAAGCTACCAGCTCTCGCAATATTGCGAGTTACTACCTCGTTTCCGGTGCAGTGCTCAGGTGACCGCAGCTTGCGATGGATCATCGTTAAATAGACGTCGCGACGCGACCGTCCGTCCTTTCGTCGCTTGTAACGCGCGACTTCTATCGTTTCTTACGGATGGCTGACCAAACGCGGACGTGTACTACTGAAAAACACTGCAAACAGCGTTCGACGCAAGACCCCATTCGCCAATTTCGCTTCGATTGCGTTCGTTGGCGCGCTTTTCCGCTCGCTCGTTATTAAATTCGCTAACAAATCCGCTTGTTAACGGCAGGAACGGATGAAGGCGCGGGAGGGAGATCGATGGGCCGAAAAATTCATGGTTCGGACGATGAGTCGGCGGGCAAATAAATGTATAAATTCTCGTTGGTCTTTGCGGAAGATTTTGGTCACTGTGTCGCGGTCGGACAGTTCGCGATTTATGTTTGTATTTTGCTCGCGAACGACCGGTTCGTTCCCACATTTTTCTCCGCCGCCGTTCCTCCGCGGCTGTGCGCGCGCGTTTACACGCCGCGCGGACGTTTTTTTCCGGTCAAATTTCGAACGGTAGTTCGAGGCCGCGCGAAAATCGCCGCAGTTTGTTCAACTGGCGCCTCGACTTGATTTATCGTGCACGGGAAAAATGCGGTTGGGTACGTAATGGGAAAGTTACGCCGCTGCCGCGGGCGTAATGTTACTGAAAGAGAGAGTTGCACGATTTCCACCTACACGAATATATACACGTGCTTCTCTCTTTCTCGTTTTCCCTTTTTTTTTTCTTTTTTAATAAACTTTGATGTGTGGATGATTCAAAGGTGTCCATAAAACGATCAGTTTATGGAGTATTGATTTATCAAGTACCATGGGATACTTGTTACGCTATACATGTAAATGGGAGTATAACTTTGTGTAATTGAAAAGTAAAGAATATTGTTCAAGACATTAGATATTACTGCTTAACTTTGCACTCCTTTGTCGAGCGCGATTCGACATCAGTACATAAAAAAATAGAGAAGACAGATATATATTCCATAAATATAAATTGCAGCAGTCTCAAAGCTACAGTCCTTTAAAATAAATTTCAAACGAAACACTGTAAATAGCAGGGCGTTGTTGGTAACAAAATTGAAAAATAATTCGGAGTGCAAAGGGTTAAGAGAAAGCGTTAATTTCAATTTCATGTATAAATATTCCTTTCAACATAATTACCATTATTTTATCGATCGTCGCAGTATTTATTCGAAAGTTTGCGTACCAATTAAATGTCACTTGAGAAAACACAAACATCCAAGCGTTGCGTTACTCCACTCGAGACCGTCCGCGCGAATACACGGTTGTACTACTGAAACGCTGAAACACTTTCAGCCTACATTCCTCGGCGCCTTACACGCAGAACTTCAACGAGGAACCGATTCTGCCCGTCCTCGACGCTCTGTTTCTACCACAGTGCATAGCTGTGCGCAGTTTCAAAAGAAATTACGAAACTCCCGGCTGGATAAAGCATTTAATGAAACGACGGGGGCGTTTAACGCGAGCAGCCAGAGCGAAATCCAGGCGAATGCCACGGGTTTTTGAAACGCCCAGGCGGATACGCCAGCGCTTTCGAAGTTATTGCAAAATCCGCGGGCAGAGATTGTCGGCTGTTATTACATCGCTAGAGAAGTTTGATGATGCTCGTTTGCCGGACGTTATTGCAGTTTCACGCGATAGGGAATCGCTCTATCCGCGCGCCGCTCTCCGCGTCGCGTTTTTACTTTGCGCGTCGTGCCGGGCAAACAAACGCATAAATATCGCGTTGGAAGCTGGGAAAAATCTGGTCAGTGGGTCGGACGGGGTGGGCGAGTGTTCGATGCATCAGGAATTTTGCACGGCAAATAACGATGACCCGATGACCAGCGATTTTTCTTCGCTTTTTACGGTCCACGGCTGCCCGCCGGAATTTACCAAACACAATGTTGCGGCGAATCGAAATAACGAACGAGCTTATTTTCGCGCGGCCGTGTTCCACCGGCGGCGAATAAATTATTCCGATAATTAAATGCCCCGAAAATCCGCGGCGTCGTTGGCCCAGCGCGTGTTTACTCGGACAATTTTGCCGTCCCCTTCCGATCGATGAGGGGGAATCGACGCGTTGATGGGACAAGTAGCTGGAGCCGCTCCAAAATTGTTACTCGCGAATCGGTGTCACGTCGCGCATGAAAATGTATCGCCGGACGCGTTCAACTCTTTGAGGCTCGCGTTAACCCGATTCCGCGAGTGAAAATTCTGTTGCGCCGTGAATTATTCCCAGCGATCTGGGCGCGATGGGCGCGCAGCGAGGGACTGCGAGGCAGCGGCGCGCCAAAGGGCATCTGCTTAGCGTTCTGGTCCTTTGGATGTAAAAAATATGACCGAGTGCTCGCGTGGGAGACAGGAGTGTAGAAAAATGTGAGAGCGTTGGGAGAAAGAAAGGGTGCGAGAGTGCATCGTGTAGTAGGTGAAAAAGGGGAAAGAAAATGCCTGCGACGGGCAAAGAGGTTCGAGTAACTGAGAGTGCAAACCGTTGACCAGCGAGATGCGGCTGTCAGCTTTTTTTATATTCATTCAGATCGCGCCTGATTTCTGCACACATATTTAACGATACGTTAGAGGTGTGCGAAAGCTTTACTAGCCTCGCGGTGCATGGCGCGATCAATATTGTGCGCTGTTTAACGAATGCAAACTCCCCAACTTCGACGGAAGCCGAAGATCGACCGTATTTTGGCTTCCAGTTAAGTTAGGCATGGCTGCAAGTCAAACATTTCAACCAAAACCGAGGCAATGTCTGTATACACCTTCAATTTGATTAAAAGATGAAAATCCAATTTGTTATACGGACCAGTTAATAACACAACGCAAAATCTACTTTTCGGCTAGGTTCACTCGTTTCCACTGAAATCCGTTCAAACTTTCGCATTCCTCCAACAGTCGAAGTACGTCTATAAACAGCGTTAATTATACCGTTCTTTCGCTCGCCTCCCTGCTACGTCCGGCGAACTTTAATACAGCCCGCCGCCAGACTTCGCAACTAATTTCTTTTCATAATAAACGCGGGAAATTCCTGCATCGTAGCCGCGCCGAGAAAATCACCGCCCCCCGCGAAACTGTTCCCTCCGCGATCGATCCCCGCTGATGAAACGGAATCGAAGCCACCGGCTTGATTAAACATCCACGGGCGCGTTACGTCGGTGCCTTAATACGCGCGATGAAAAACGGCGAACGGTAACTCCGAGGATTCGACGCGGAAAAAGCAGTCGCGATAAATCGTCCGCGCGGGCTCGTTCGTCGAAAAACGATTCGCACGGGGCGAGTCGGGGTGGCCAGGGAGGAGGGGTGGTTTACGGGCGTACGAGGGGGTGCATCGTTTTCGCTGGGCGACGACCGATTTACGAGGGACCGATGTCGCGAGTCGGCGCGCCATCAAGAATTCATTTCGCAAATTAAAACTCTGCCCGCGCTTTGGCTGGCGCTGGCGAACGTCTGGGCAGCGAGGGGTGGCTCGCGAAATTCCGTCGCGGCTCAGCGGGACGGGAGAAGAATGGGACGGGGGGATATTCGCGGGAACAACACGTTAATGGCTCGACGGCCGTAGGCGGCGGAACAACGAGTGTTACAGCCAATTATCTTCAGTCGCGGGAGCTGCCCTTCCGGACACGCGGAATCTCTTTTGGCCACGCGCGTGCACGCCGTCCACGTTCTGAATGTACAACGCGAACGATACATATTGCAGCGTATCAAAGCGCCATGAGGTGAGTCCTCCGCCCAGCTGTGGGACCGCGCGGACCCGGTGACTTTCCGCGGACGTGAGAAACGAGCTTTCGAGGCTGCACGCGCGCGTTGCTTTGGTTTTGTTCACTGTGATTGAGAGAGATGCCGCGAAAGGATTCGCGCTGTTAGGATAACACAATTACACTTGTCTGCGAACGGTACTCTGGGTTGGATATTAATGAACAGCGTTGCGGATAATGGTGGAAGAAGTTTGTTTCGCGAACTAATTGTACGGTTCTGTGATATTGACCGATCGTGTCTCGGTTGCTGAATTATTGTACTGGAAGTAGTCGATGGTACTGTTTCGTTCGGTGAAATTCTAATTCGATTGTTCGTGATTCGTTACTGTTTCGTGCACAATTTTTCGCTTCGAGAGAGTGAAATAAATACGGGAACCCGTTCGAAGCGGACAAGACGAATACTCTGAAGTTACAGGCAATTCTTCCACCTCTGGAGCATTAAACGTAAAATTCCTTGACAAATCTGCAATTTCTTTTATTACGGAGAAATGTAGATGGAATTTTATCTCCGTTTCTTCTTCGCCTACAAAACTACCCTCCACGCGAGACGCGCGCGTCAACACAGAACCACTTCGTATCTCGTGGAAGCGGCGCGCGTCGCGCGGAGAACGCCCAGCACGGAAAGTGCGTCGTTTACGAAAGGGTTCGTCGTTGCGCACGACGTCCAAGCGGAAGTCTCGCTCTGACAATCTCGTTTACCACCTTGTATCGCGATGCTTCGTTACAACGTTCACGCGTGTCCACGAAGGCGAACCGACCGCGTGCAAACTCGATTCGACCGGGAAAATTGCCCTCGCGACGGATGGGTCCTCGCATCCGCCGTGCAGTTCGATCCTCCCGACACATCGTTAATTACCGAGACAACGGGGCCCGGCTAATTTAATTAGTGTTACGCGCGGTGCCGCGGAACGAAAAACGCGTCGCTAATGGTATGCAGATTCGTCGGTTTAGCATTTTTACGGGGATGCGCACGCGGAATTCCTTGGTCGGGGGTGAAATACGCGGCTCCACCGCCATACTGGGACCCTCCGAATGGTTGTCGCGGCCGGCGTTATTACATTTTTCACCGAATGCATCGCGCGTAAAAACGCCACTTGAGCCGTGAAAATATTTAATTAAAGGTATTCGTGGCACGCCTCTGCACGCGTATACCGCGAATTCGCCTCGCGCACGGCGTCCGTTTACTCTCCCTTAATAAGGACCTCTTTACGGTTTAATATCGCGCAGTCCTCGAGCGGAGTTCATTTTTTCTATCCCTTTCATCTTGGCTGGATTTCGCGTGACGCGGCTTACGGCTGCCTTCTGCCGCAAACTTTCGGAAATTCTCGCGTAATCCGGTGAATTACCGCTGCAGGGACAGCGGATGTACTTAAGCACGTATGTACAAACACCGGATACTTGTCAGGCACCGTTTCACTCGAGTTTGCGCTTCCTCGTCTCGCCAACGCGTCCTCGCGTCTGATAATCCCTCTCTGTGCGCGAATTATTTTTTCGAAATGCTAAACAGCGGTCTTAATTCACTTTAGTTCTAAAATATACGCACCACTAGAGTGTTTGAAACACGTACCACGATACGGGATAACAGTTTGTACAGGCTGTTCATGGTGACTGTATAATTAGAAGATTCCGCGTAATATCTCGTTATAGAATATTCATGAAAGTGATATCGCGCGATTATTTTTTATTCGCCACGGCGCTTTCACGCAGCGCCGCCCGGGGGATAGAATAATATAATTTCGCTGGGAAACTTAAGGAGACTCGCCTTTTTAATGGCAAAATATCAAGCGACCCAGTTTTCTTAATGATAAAGTGAAAACGAGGAGATTTCAACTTTCCGCTGATAAAAAAACAACCTAACCCAGTTATTTTAACAGGGAAAAAGGGAATGTCCCGAGCGTCTCCATCTTGAACGCGCCATCGGGCAAAGATTAATTAAAATGCGCGCAACTTTAATCGGGATTCGTTATCTACGGATTACTTTGAAAATCGCTTGGATTTTCATTTCTCGCGCGCTCGAGCGTTCCATAACTCTTGGAAATTCTGCAACTCTTCCGCGGGGACGTCCCCGCGGAAAAACGCCACGATCGACGATAAATTCGCGGAAGAAACTGTTGTTGGGTGGGCCTGGAGACGTCTGAAGGGTACGCAAACGTAGTTTCCGTGAGAAGAAAAGCTGCTGGACCGTCAGCGTATAGTATACTGACAGCCAATAGCGGCGGTGGCAGGTCAACGATGGCGGAAGCTTGGTCTCGCGGCCAGGTGACTCCGGATGGGAGTACAAAAGCTTTCAGGCTCTCCCTGTTCCCTTCGTTTCGCGTCGAACACACCAGGAGACAGGAGTGTACGTGCACGCAGACGCGCGAGGGGACGTGGGACACATATTCCCGAGGCTCGCAGGTACGAGCGGGAAGCCGTCTCGAATAAACGGGAATCCGCTCTAACTTTATGCGGCTCTTATTAAATTCCAGCCGCGGAGAATCGCTAAAGACGACGCGCCATTATTTTGCACCCTCGCCATCGTTCACTGTGAACCTTCGATTCTGCTGGCTGAATGGCTGACTATTAATGACTCGTTCTGTTATCCGAGTCTTCAGCGCACTCGTTGCTTCTTCGTGTCTCTACGTGTTAATCTTAATATTGATACTTAATTCTGTTTGAAATCTTTAAGGGAGTTTGATGAAATAGCAACAACGCTCGACGGAAGTTCGAACAGTGGAGGACCTTAACAACAGGCGAACAAAATTATCTGTATCGCGGGGGATTAAAATGTTTCTCAAACAAATTAACACTGCTCAAATTCAAACAGCTTGAACAAATTCCACCCTCGAGCGATCACCTCGATCTCGACACACCTTCGACAACTCCGCACTCCTCCTCAAAAATCTCATGTTTCTCATTAGACGGAAGTCGAAAAAATGCGCTGAACCGACTGCGCGTGGATTCCGGAAACAGCGGAGAGCGTGCGGCAGCTGCGGAAGAAACCGCGGGGAGGAAGAGGAGGAAGCGAGGGTAAGAGGCGCGAATAAAGGAGGCTGCGCGCGCGAGCGAGGCGGAAAAGGAGGGTGCGGAGGGTTCGTTGGAAAAAATCGCTGCCTCGGTGTTTTCTCGCGGTGTAGTTGGAATAATTTGGGCGTTTGCATGGATGAGGGCGGCGGCTGGCCGTTTCGAGGCACGAATTGGGGGCGGCGCGGCGCGGCGATCAGCGTCTTTCGAACGGCGCGGGCGAAAGTAAGGGTTGAATAATGAATCGGAACGAGGGACGGGGTCCGCGACGGCTCGTACGTCGACGTTAAATCCTTTAAGGCTGATCCTTACGAGGTGTTCGAGCAAGTTACCCGCCCGTTATCCGGATGCCGCTTTACATTCCGGCGCCGAGCCGAGGGCAAAGGGAATTCAAATGGCTGCAACGCGAGGAACATATTGTCCTCTCTTTGTTGCTGGGCCACGCGCACGGATCCATTTGCCGCGAGGATTGCTTTTCCGCTTAAAAGCGGGATTAAGGCGGTGAATTAGGCCGTGTGTGAAATTTGGGGGAAATTAGGTTCGTTCGATCGCTGATCTGCGATGCGTTTGATCTGCGACGCGCTGACTGTCGTCCCTTTTAAGAAGGCGCGAGGGTTGATGCGTTTTTAGTGAGGACGTTCGTGGTGACGGCTGTGCAAAGCAAAGGCAGACGAGAAGACGTAGAAACGTAAAGATTTGAAGTCGTAAAGACGCGAAGACGTAAAGATATAAAGAGGAAAAGGATAATGTTAATAGACAGCTCGCGAGCAGGCGGCAACTTTCCCAATTAGACGAACACATTTTCTGAAACATTTATCGAGATCCTCTTAATTTTGTAATTATCTTGCTCGCGGTAACGAAGCCGATTCGTGTTCCCGATGCTTGTTATCCACGTTCGAACGAGTGTTTATCGCGCAGTTGGAAATTGTTGGAATTGTTGAAACATCACAGAAGGAGCGCGTCGAAGTGACCTCTTAACGCGAGCACCAAGTATTTTCATTTTCCGCGTTTCAAAATTCAATTACGTTCCGTTTCCAATCCGCCAGAGCTTCGACAGTTTCGAATCGTTTCGCGAAGTTTCCAAAAAAATTGCCGATTTCCCGTGGAATTTCCACGGAACGACGATATTGCCTACGAATCAGTTAGGAATTTCCAGGAACACGGTCGTATACGATTAATCGCCGTTTGAAACTGCCGCGAAACCCGTACGTTTTTTCGATTCCCAGCGACGTTTCACTCGTCCTGAATTAGCATGCCGTGGGGAACGTGAAAAAAGTTTGCCATGCCGCGTCCGGTTATTGCGGGAAAGTTTAAGACAATCGTGGCTTCCGGCGAATCGAAAGTTTCGCTCAGGTTTTGCGCGAAATTTTTGCCGCCCCGTTAAACGACGAAACGATTGCCATCCCCCGAGCGGAACGGTGGAATTATTATTATTTTTCACGGAGTGACACCACCTGCTGGTCGGGTGGCTCGAGGGGTGGGCGATGAAACGGCGAAGGGTGCGCGTAGCCGTTCGGAATTTCGATCACGTTGCACAGAGGGAAATAAGGTGCGAGCTGGGGGATTCTTCCGACTCGTCACGCGTCGTTGTTTGCCCCGGTCGGAAGTCAGAATGGATTGAATATTCCGCGACAATTTATTACCACCAAGACGCGAAAGCGTCGAACAGTCTCGTAAATATTTTCGCGCTTTTTTCGCTTCCGTATCTCGAAGCATTTTCGCAGACGAGTGGAATACCTTGGCATTCTCTTTCGAGGAGGAGGCATCGCGTTTTATCATTTAAACATTATCTCAGGATATCGAAGGGATCCGAGGAGAATTGAGGTGAATTTGAGCTGACAAGATGTTCGATTCGAAAAAGGGAACGTGACTCTTCCCAGTCGCTTTTCAGTTTCAAAGCCTCGAACGGTATTCCACGGACGAAATGGCGAAAGCTGACTTCGAGGTTCGCATACGTTTGAGGAGGAACGGTTTTGCGAATTTCGATCGAACTCAGCCGCGTCCCACGCGAAGAATGATCAGACGCCGCGAATTGCGGACGTTTCTTTGATCTCTCGCGAGGTCGAAGGGATCAATTTCAATTTCAATTTCAATATATTTCAATTAGAGAGGAACGCAAGAAATTATGCGCTAGAAAGCGTTGTTCGAGCGGAGCACAAAGTGCATCTCGACGCGTGTTTTTGGATGCACGCTTCGTGAACGAGACCATGTTTATAGTGAAAATGAAACTTAATATTTATGAAGATAATATGCTGTTCGCAATAATCGTTGCATATGTATATATTCATGAAAAACCACATCGTTGCCTCACCGGAGAAACCGCTTGGAAACGTGGCAACCAGAATTTACGTTTAATTACATTTTTCATCTTTTCTAACGGGAACAATTTTCATTCCAAAATATACCACGTTTCCATTACAACGATTCTCCTTTTACTTAAAATTAATGAATTCAATAGCACTTGCAACCATTCACAGAAATCAGAATTGCTATAAAGTATTGTAGCCACCAACATTTGCGTTTTAACTCCTTCACGTGCTATTTAGCTCGACGAAACTCAGGCTCAAATGGTAGGCATCAAAGCGTGATAAACAAACCAGACTGATGCTCGAGAACAGTCGCAATACGAGTCGAAATGAAAATACCTGTGATACAACCAGTTTTACGCAATACTTTTGCTGTGGAAGTAAACTCTAATCCTTTTTCCTTTTATAGATATTATAAATGTATAATATTTTGTAATAGATGAGAGTTTCAAAATTATATTTCATGAATGCATAATACTTCAATAGAAATTCAAGGGCCCTAAATGTAATTTTTTCCTAAGGAATGTAATAATACCATGCCCAAAAATAAATAGCATATTATGAACAAAAAATTCAGTTATAAGAAATGTTTACATTGAATCAATATCTAATAAGAAAGTACTTACAACTTTAAAAAACAATGGTATGATACTTCCTGAAACACTCTGGCAGATGTAAAGCTACTCTACACTTCGTTTCGCTTCGTATTTTATGTTTATAACAATATTTTTTGGGAAATGAGCCCAATATTGTGCAAGTATCGTCCACTTTCCGTCTTTCACGCTCGTCGTGCATTGTCTGATATGTTTGTTATCAAGTATAATAGAAAATAGGTCTAATATTTTTGGATCCTCGCTTAAATTATTTAAAACAGACGCTTTTACGCCACGAGTTTCAGAATACATCCAAACTATTGCTGCGTTTTCTACTTTCTGCCAAATCCATGATCGATGCGTCGTATCTTCCTCTTCGCTACTCCCATCATACGCCTTGGACGCTTTCTGGTTGGCACAAACACGTCACTATCACTGGATTCGTTGTCACTGCCTTCACTTAAAACTACTGCACTTTGCATTTTGTACGGGTTTATTAAATTTCAATAATTAAACTGCTTTGTAACAGCAATTTAAGAGCGAAATAAGAATTGCGACTGACTCTCGCGGCGTACCGACAGGAACTGACGCTCAATTACGATCGTCATACTACGATGTTTACGTTTGGCCTCGACTTTCTGTTCGCGAGCCTGGCTCGTAATGTTTATGTTTTGCTCGACTATCTGCTCGCGAGCCTGCCTCGCGATGTTCGTGTTTGACTCAATTACCTATTTTACATTTTCTTACTTATTAAATATTAACTTTTAAATATTACTTATTAAATCACGAGTCAAAGCACGGGAAGGGGTTAATTACTTTTTCCATCTACTCCAAGAGAAACAATTTTCATATTACAATATTTTTTCGTAGCTCCTTTTTTCGTGAAGTGTTCCAAGTGTTAGTGAATCAATTTATTTTTAGTAAAAAAAGAAGGACGATTTAATTAACCGTTGTAATGGAGACATGATATATTTTGGAATGAAAATTGTTTTTGTTGAAATAGATGGAAAAAATAATTAAACTTTAATTCTGCTACGTTTTTTAGTGCTTTTTCCAGTGTAGCAGTGTGGTTTTTTCATGAATGTATGCATGTGCAACGATTAATGCGAACAATATATCATGATTAACCCTTTGCTCTCGGATGTCTCCTCTGAGGAGACTTCAGCATTGATTAGTGATTGCGGAGGACAAATTTATACCACCCTGAAGTTTTCTACTAAAATGCAAATTTTCTATTGCTAGTAGAAGTTAGCAATAGAAACTATTGTAAAATATTGCTAAAACATTGCTATTTTAGCAATAGTTTCTGTTGCTAACATTCAGGAAGGAGTGCTGACGTGCACTCGGATGTCTCCTCTGAGGGGGACATCAGCAGTGATGAGTAATGAAGGAGGTTAAATTTACTCCACCACGACTTTTTGAGAAATTCATGTTTTCCTGAAGAAATATTGTAATAGAAATCTTCTATTGCTAGGAGACGTTAGCAATAGAAAGTATTGTAAAATATTGCTAAAACATTGCTATTTTAGCAATAGTTTCTGTTGCTAACATTCAGGAAGGATTGCTGACGTGCACTCGGATGTTCCCTCTGAGGGGACATCAGCAGTGATGAGTAATGAAGGAGGTTAAATTTATTCCACCACGACTTTTTGAGAAATGCATGTTTTGCTGAAGAAATATTGTAATAGAAATCTTCTATTGCTGGGAGACGTTAGCAATAGAAAGTATTGCTAGTGTATTGCTCAAAGATTGCTATTTTAGCAATAGTTCCTATTGCTAATGTATGGGAAGGCGTCGAGTGCAAAGGGTTAATTTAGAGTCACTTGCAGCACTTTGGTTTCCAAACGATGCAAAGACAGAGGCTGTCGGTCAAAGCGTCGGCTGTCCTCTCTGTCCGGTTTAAGAAATAGCCTGGCAAAGTTTCGGACGGACTGCAGCTCGGTTCCCAATAGCTTTGTCCGTCACGAGGAAGAGTGGCGCGACGCTGAAGAAAGTGAAAGGGGCCGCGGAACAGAAAGGCGGGACGCGTGCTCGCGTTTCAAAGAAGGGGGAAGTGCTCGGTGTACTTTTGACGTCTGCTCCTCGTATGGAAGTGCTTTCGAGCAGCCGGGGCCGTAAAAAACTAGTCGCCAGCAATGAAGAACGCGAAAGAGCACCGCGTGCCTCGCTCGCGCACTGATTATTCCACCCCTCCCGCCCCTTTTCCGCCCCGTTTCGCTGCTCGCCTCTCTCCGCGAGCTTTCGGCTCGTAGAAATTACGGACCACCCTTTGTCGAGTCGCTCGTTCCCAGAGCTCGTTCGTTTAACGCCCTAAACAACTGCCCCTAAACGAACATCGTCTGCGCGTCAACGAAATTCGATGTTACCCCGACGACACTCATCGTAGATCGCGAGCCCCTTGTTTCCTTGGTCCGACGCGATGGTTTCTCTACGTGGAAACGAATATACACGCCACGGAGCCATGCAGACGATGGACTCGAATTACCTCTCGTCGCGAATTGTCGAAGTTCGAAAACAAGCGGTGGCAAGGGTCGAGGAACGATGCTCTATACATATTCAGCGTGTAATCAAATAGAGAACTAATTAAGAGTAGGCACGCGAGTAGTTTCGAAGTGACGCTGATGCACCTCGAGGATAGATAGTATGCATATTCCTTTCTCGTTTCGCAATCGGACGGTGAGGAGCTTGCGGCGCCATTGAGTGAAACGAACACCGATCCGATAGCGAGGAACTTTGTTGTATAATTGAAATCATGTTTAAAAGCATCGAGTGTACTTGCAACTGCTTGCTTGATGTTCCAACCCTCCTCACGATGGAGGAGTTCTAAACGATGTAGATACGAAACTTTACCAAGAAGACTAAAATACTCATACTTTCGTATATAACAAAGCGAAGGGAAGGTTCGCAAAAAAAATTATTTATCTTCCAGATAAACCCTCCTAACGCTTGTACCAAGAGATATCGCCGATGTCAGAAGCGGTGGCGCAAAGTAAACGGGAGTCTCGCTCGAAAATCGTTCGAGTGGAAGACAAGAAAGGCGGTCCGGTTCGAGGGGGTGAAAGTAACTCGATACACGGAATAACAGGAGTTCTCGGGCGTTTCTTCCACCTCGGGGGGATGATTCAGGCACAGGCGAGAAGCCTTCCGCTGCAGCTCGTCGACAATACGGCGAAACGAGACGCATTATCCGAGCCCCCGTCGTCGAGACCCTCCACAAAGGGCAGCCACCCCCGCGAGCCGTGAAACGCGTATTGACACGCGACGTTTTCGCGCTCCCAAATCCCGCGGAACACTTTCGATCCCAGCCTCGCCTGCCAGGGACTGTTTCCCCCGCCTATGTACGTTCGAAATTGGTTTCGTCCGCGTTCCTCGCCGCATTAAAATATACAGTTTGCACGCGCCGCGCGCCGCTTCCGGGGGTGTCCTCGCGAGCGTAGCGGCTGTTATTTAAATATTTGCGAACGTGTCGAACGCCAGAAGTCGGTGTCGCGTAGCTGGAAATGCTATTTGCCGGAGTTATGACGCCACCCGTGGTTACTTTAGTCTGGTGTACTTAAGAATTCCCGAGAACCAGCCCCTCGTTATTGGCTTGTTTCGTTTCCCTCCGCCAGCGGGGGTGAGAAATCGTATCTCGCGGTACGAATGGTTAAAAAAACGAATGAAAACGCAATGAAATATGCTCAGATGGCGTACTCACTTGTAAGGCAGAAGCACAGCGGTGAAGTTAATCGCGATGGACATTCGTGGGTCGGAAGTAATTAAGTAGAGGCACCGGATGTTCGGAGGATATAGGCCAGGATATCCGGGGCTGGCTAACACGCATCCGTCGTGGCAGTCGGTGTCCTCGTAAACCCAGTCGCACTCTGAAACACACACAAAAACGTACATGCCAACTTCGCGTGAAATAAGAACAGCATTCTCGCTGCATTTTTTATTACCAAACGCACGTCTCTCTTCGACTTCAGACTCAGATGCGGTCTCACTTTTTCGAGTCGCAATTGCGCGCGATCGTTCCATTTTCCTTTCATTTATTTCCGCCAATTTTTACTCGTCAAACCGCGTCGCACCCCTTTCATTCTCGCGAACAGTTCGCAGCGGAGACAGTCGCGTCGCGGCGAAATTTCGAGGCGGGGGAGGCGCGATAAAGAGAGGAGCATGGTGGGCCAGACATTCAATTAAAATCCGCGGTACACGGCTCGAAACGTCGCGGGGTATTCGCTGTAAATTTCCCCGTATGCCAATATCAGCTCGCGATTTAATCGCGCCGCCTCGGTGCCTCGCGCGGCGCGCGGACATTACGGGAAAGTTATGGAGCGGGGCTGGCGCAGTTGGACGCCCATCGATAGTTCAAGTGCGGCACGATGATTGAGAAAAAACGAGGACCGCCGCATGAAAAACGACGCTCGATCGCGGAACGTGAATCGCGATATTACAAACTGACCGTGATACGGCGGCGAAAAAATTTCAACCCGGCTCGTCCGTTTCGTTCTGTTCCCCGCGCACTCGCGCGCTCGATCGACTGCGGGAAATTACGCCAGTGAATTTTTTAATAACTCGTCTGATATTAGAGACGTGAATTTCAGTCCCAATGCTAATTTTAGTAACATTAAACGGATACGTTTATCGAATTCGATCGAACTCCATTGCTATATTTTAATTGTCATTCTTTAATTGTCTGTGCCATCGTTGGAATTCAGTTTCACGTCGAGAACGTGATTCTTTTTATCATCACTTGTCCCGTTCGCAGGCAAACGGGAGGATTAAGTCGAACTGCGATGTCAAAGAACGAGGTGACGTAACTGCGAGCAAATTTAAGAGTTACTTTGCTCGAGCATGCAAGCCGCCAGAGAAGAAGCGCGGGGATGGGACGCTAGAGTAAATATTATCTAACGAGCAAACCGTGTAACTAGACGTGGCGCGATATTTACGAATCGGCGCCCAGCTGCGTCTTCTCTTTTTTCCAGCCGAATGCAAAGTGCCGGGAGGGAAACGCGAGCGTTGGTAATCTTCTGTACAAACCGAGCGCAGTCGAAACAGGGAGCAGAGTGGTTCCACGCGAGGGCGTTTCTTTCCCTCATAGGCGTTAAAACGCGCAACGTTCCGGATCAATCGTATCCGGTTGTATCAAGTTTAGCGAACGTTACTATTAATGGCCACTGATAATCCCTTGTTAACATCACCATTATGCAAATGAGATAAAGTGATTTGTAATTAGCTGTGTAATCAGATCTGATGCTGAATAGATCCGAACCAGCATTAGTTTGTCTATAATAATTTGCGTCACGGAATTGCGTAAAATTTGAACACAATTTTCTCGCTGGCAGAAACGCTATGACGATGCGGTACCTGCTCGATGCAGTCCCGTCTTTAAAAAAGAGAGTGGGATTTAGGAACTCGAAGACGCGATATTTTACCGCGCCATCGATGCGTGGGAATGCTCGTCGGGTCGAATTAGAATCCCAGAGAGGCGAAACGATATTCCCTGCGACGGAGCAGCCGGTTGCGCGACATTTTTCGGCGCCTTTTTCTTCCCGCGCGACGCTGGGGGACGACGGTATATCGTTGTCACGGTTCGTTGTCCGTCCTCTTCGTTCCGTGTTTTGCGTTTAGTTTTATATATCCGGGGGATGCAATTGTCATAATGGGTGGGCCCATTAGAGATGGGACGCGTCCAGTCCACGGCGCCCGCGGCCTCTCTGAATTTATATAATGCCATCCGCGTCCGCGGTGCTCTTTTTTCCCCTTCCTGTCCTTTAGCATATTTTTTTCACGCTCGAGCCCACCCTTTCGGCTTCCTGCACTGAATTCCCCTCGTTCGTTTTTTTCCACCTAATTGTTCGCGTCCAAAGGCGCTTAATTCCGTTCCTTCCTCTCCTCTTTTCTTTTCCCGCCGTCGTCCTTTATCTTTTTCCGTTCCGTCCCGTTCGTCCTTTTCTCTTCCTTTTTTTCCCCACCTCCCTCCCGCCCCCAACCCTCTTCCTCTCGTCCTGGCTGAACACGTCGTCATAATTAAATGGAGTTTCCGCGTTTGTCTTTGCTCAGGCGCGCTCGAACGTGCACCAGGCACTGGTACCAAAAATCGTTGAGCGCGTCGACGGTGGCCGGAAATTTCGAATATTCCGGCTCGATTAATTTGTCGATTTAATTTGTTTAGCTTACGGACGAGTGCGCACGCTTGCTAAAATAGATTTCCTCGGTTTTTTACATTTTCAAACGTGGTTCTCCTTTTTTAACCGAGGCACGTAATGGGATGTGTGAACGCGAGAAGGACCTTGTTCGTGATCTTTTGTTTGACGAACGCGCGTTAAATAAAGTGCGATCGGTTCTTTCATCGATTTCATCTCCCGTTTTTTAGAATTGTTAACAGGGACAGATTTTATAATATTCTTATTTATCGTACTTATTGGATCAGGAGAATGTGGTACGCTTCTTTGAACGCACACGTTTTAATCAAAGCTTCGAAGAAGCCAAACGAACAACTCTTTTATCTCGTACGAAAAAGTTGGAAATCCTGCCGCAGAGAGGAAGATTAAAGAGTCAAATCTATGCAAAGCGTACTTTAAATATGCTTTCCTACATTGTTTTTTGCAATGTGGATTTTAAAATCGTATTTTACTGCTCTTCCGACTGAACGATCTAGCATTCGTGTCTGACATCACGTCCACCGTTACTACTGAATTTAATACCCACTACTAATCCCCATTACGAATCACATTCGCGCAATATTTTATTATAAAAACATTGAAATCCTCGATGCTTAAATGCTACAATTAACCTCCGTCAATTGTAGAAAGAATATCACGATGAACAAATATTTTTCCACGCCAGCGCAGTTCGAAATGCTCAGATTTTAATTATTAGTCGGTCTCGTTGAAAAATTCCCGCACGAAAATTCCGGGAAACGCCGTGTGCGCTGAAAAAAGCTAACAATAACAGAGGAAAAAAGACGGTTGCGTTGCCTGGCCACAAACACATCAGTATAATTGAATAAAGTCAATTTACTTTGTTGCCCATCGCCGTGTTCCCATCGCCTGGCGCGTTTTGTTTCCAATTCGGCCGTTTCTGCCCGCATTCGTGCTCTCTGTAACCGGTTATCTATACCACTCGTAGCCAGGGAAACGTTTTCCATTTCGCATACTTTCCCAACGTTTGCCACGTCATCCGAAAGACAGAGCGTAAATTTTATATACGCGTCCGTACGCGTACATATTTTGCAACTCTTTCCGCTCTCCAACCACCCTCTCTCTGCCCTAGTTACCGATTTATCGACGCGCAAACAATTCGGTGGCAAAGGGATTCGGACGCGAAGTTTGATTTTTGATGACGCGTCGTAATTACCGAAACGCAAACTCTGCAAATGGACCGTGTGCTCATCAATATTCAACGTTGCTTCATCTAATAACGTTTGATGAGAATTACTGCACGGCGGGACAACAATTTTTTCCCAACGTGCACCGTGTTTCTGTTTTTTAAATATTCGCGCGAGCGTCCATTTGCTCGTCGGTGCGTTAAAAGCGCGAGAAATCTGGTCGTTCGGAGATGATTCGACTCCCGTTTGTGCCGCTAACGATTTAAATTTGCAAATTAATTGATTCTCTTTCCCCTCTGCAGAATTAGTGCGATTCGCGAGTGGTCGGTTAGAAATCGAAGGACAATTTTGCGACAAGCGCGTAAATATCTGATTTTTTTCCAGATGCTTTACCAGAAGTGTTTCTGTTAAACCGACGGGGTAAGGATGGAGATGAAATCTGACAAATGTCACGACGTGACAACCTCTTAGGGGTGGCAGAACGAGGGCTGAAGGGCGAAGAGGCATTTATGCAGCAACCTGTCGAAGACTCGCGCGTTGCGAGAAAAATATATTCCCGTCGAGCCCCGAGAAGAAGCACCGCGAATGCGATAGCTGCAAAATGTTCTTGAAATGAAGTTATGGACCGCTTAAGAAAGCAATAAACCATACACTTTCCCATATACTATTCCTTGAAGGATGACTTACGTTACCTCGACATCGCTCTCGCAAACTTCCCCCGTTTCGATACCATTTGTGAACTACTACCGTCGTCATACAATTTTTATTGACCTCGCTTTCTTTTCCCTACTTCATTTTCCATCGGTATATTGGCTACCAGACAGGTTCGAATAAAAATTCCACGAACGACCTACACCTTATACATATTTTAAGCAACAAATTAAATGGTCAGTATTTCAATCAAGTTTTGGTCAGCATTTTCTAGGGGCAATTTAGGTTATTTTAAATTGCTAATTCAGGTTAATTAAATTAATAAACAGACAATATAAAGCAGAAAAGAACTCGAGAAATCTATTTCATTGTAGACTCATTGCAAGTCGAAAAATAATTACGTTCAATTCAAAGGGTACTGACCCTTCATATCTAAATACATTGAAATAGAAATCTTCTATTGCTAAGATATTGCTAAAATAATGATATTTTATCAATAGTTTCTATTTCCAACGTCCGGAAAGGAGCCGAGTGCAGACTTAAATGCTGATCACTAAAATACAAGTCTTTTAATAACCGATCTGAACCACCATTATTTCATCTCATCTCTTCCCAATCAATAATTAAAAGAATATACCAGAAGGTCGAAAAAGGTATATCTTTCTTTCTCTCGAAGTAATTCCGTCGTGGGTCACGAAAGCTCCGAGTATCTCGTTCGAACGTATCCATCGCGCGGCTGAGGTCGCGCCCAGATAAATCGCCAGGCGAGAGGATCGCATACATAAAAGCCAACGATTGATCTGTTTGTCAATCGGTCGACGGTTCGTTTTTCTCTCTGCTCGGTTACCCAACCCCGGCACGTATTCCTCGGATATCTCTTTCTCGATACGACAGCCCTTCCGAAGGCATTCTGATTTGCCAAATGACCCGCTGCCTGCGGTTGTCCGACTTGTGTCGTTTACTCGTACCACTTGCGCGTCACTGCTCATACGATCGCCGTTCAGACGTCGCTCGCAGCGTCTCCGAGCTCTCCAGAAGCGAGGAAGGCTGCCTTTGCGCGATTCTCAGGGATTCCCGGGGTGCAGAGCGGAATCTCCGTGGATTAAATCGAAAGGCGCGCGGGACGAGAAGACAAAGTAGGGTTGGCGGTGGCAAAAAACGGATTTATACGGCGGGGAGGCGAGAAAGAGGGCAAAACCGAACGATTGATCTGTTTGTCAAGCGGCAGCGACATTTCCGTTCGCTCCTTTCCTTCGTTCCCGCGGACTTCCTCCGCTCGCGTCCGTCGCCCCTTTCCGTTCCGGGGGCTCGAAACCTCAATAAAGCCAGGAGCTAACCAATGGCTGGGTGAAAAAAGGGAAAGGGGGGCCCTGGGTGGAGTCACGTCGTCCTCCGTGGAATCGTACGTCTCGCGCATATGGAAGGGCCCAGGCTTTCTCCCAGGGATAATCGAGAATCGTTGTCGTCTTCTCTCGTTATACGACCGACGTCACCCTGTGGCGAAGGGCGTCGGGCACGACGCTTTCACCCAGGACCAGCGCTTTTACCGCCGCGCGGACTCATCCGCCTCCACCTTTCTTATTGCAACCACGGGCTACCGGTGAAACGACCGCTCCACTCAGCCACTTCCCTTCCATTCCGTCGCGTTTCCAGCTACGTATCGATACAACCGTCTCCCGAGGCGGCCGCGTCCAATGCACCCTGTAAAGGAAACCTTAAATCCGCTCCTTGGAAACGTACGACGCGGCCCACGGAACAGCTCGACACGCATACGTACAACGTTTCCACGTGTATGAATAATACGCGGCCGGTTCGAGCTTCGCTTTTATCAGCAGCCAGGTTTCTTCTTGTTGCTACGAGATATCGAGTAGCTGCACCGGGGCGGCTCTTTCTATTTCGTGGCGGACGGAGAGAGAAATTATCGTTGCCCTCTTCGAGATGCTTGTACCGAGACTTGGTACAAACTTTTTATTTGGCGGTTTGCGTTGAACGGATGAAATCGAATTTCTGTATCGAGAGGATGGCCTCGCGTAGAGTTCGCTGATAGGAGAATACTTGTGCGATTTGTATTTTGAATGCAATTGAAAATAAGCAGAATTGTGGTGATCATCGTAGTCGCATCGTACCTCGTGGTGCAGAGTGGAAGTATTTGACTCTCGAAGCGAAGAGACAGGAGACAGTGAACAGACGTTTCGTACTCCCAATTTTCTCGTCGTCTTCGAGGGTCAAGACGGACGTTTTCAAGAACTTCCCTCTCCTTTTCGTCACTGAATTTAGGGGGTGATGTTAAGGATGAAAGAGAGGGATGTGAATCTTCCTTCAGTCTTCGAGGAGTTTACATCAAGCATTCACGTATTACGCAAGTCCGCGATTGTTACATTTCTATTACTAAAATAAATTATCTTGCAGTTGTTGTTAGACCATAATATCTTATTTAATTTCCCACATCGCATTCCCAAAAAATTAAATCTTCACTCATTTCATTCATCTTAATACTAATACTTGACGCTAAGTGTCCTTGGAAATGAACTTTCCTCCACAGAATCATCCACTGTGCGCTCGGACTGTCGAACGCTATGGGTCCGCAAAATGGACACGCATTCGTTACGTCGTTCCCGGAAAATAGGAAGCCGTGTAAAAAAAAAAAAAGAAGAGCGAACAGCGTCGTCGTAAAAATGTGGCACCCATGTAACCGGGAAGTCGCAATGCCGCTCGTTCCGACATCCAACTACGTGTATATTCTTCCTCCATTTCTTTTTTTCTCCCGTCCCTCCATTTTTCCTTTCATTTTCTTCCCTTTTCCCCTCTTTTTCCCGCGTACCCGTCGCGTCAAACGATCGCGAGCCCGCCGTGGATTTCATCATTTCTATTTCGTGCGCCAGGGGAGAGGTTCAATTCGACGCGTTGTTAATAATCTGCCGGGTATATCGATCGAGAGCAGGTTCGCGCCGCTGCTGTAAGGCTCAATTTCGGTCTCCATAAATTATTCATTGTTCCCGCAACGCGGCGCGATGCGCGTGTAAGTAATATGTATGCCGAATACAATACGGAGAGATAATTGGCAGGCTATCGAGCGGGTGGACCTTTCGACGCGACGACTGGAATCATCGGACAGGTTTTCCAGACTTCTCCCAATTTTAACGACATCGCGCGTTCGTGGATCAACATTCTCGAACAATTTTTTATTGGTTACTTCTCGAAATAACGAGGCAAAAGCATTGGTAATTAATCGCTTAATTACCTACTCGTTCAATCGCATGGTCGCGTTCGATTTTAGCGATTCAGAAACGCGAGCGTGGGATTTATTTCTCCAATTTTTGTTAAGTACCAAAGGGGTTAGATAACGCATTAAATAACCGCATCGTTGAGATAAGACAGCGTTCTAAACAAATTTGTCGTAACGAGCAATTCCGTTCGTGGCTCAATATTTCTCCAATAGTTTTTCATTGGTTACTTCTCGAAATAACGAGGCAAAAGCATTGGTAATTAATCGTGTAATTACCTACTCGTTCAATCGCATGGTCGCGTTCGATTTTAGCGATTCAGAAACGCGAGCATAGGATTTATTTCTCCAATTTTTGTTAAGTACCAAATGGGTTAGATAACGCATTAAATAACCGCATCGTTGAGATAAGACAGCGTTCCAAACAAATTTGTCGTAACGAGCAATTCCGTTCGTGGCTCAACATTTCTCGAGTAGTTTTTCATGGGTTACTTCTCAAAATAACGAGGCAAAAGCATTGGTAATTAATCGTTTAATTATCTACTCGTTCAATCGCATGGTCGCGTTCGATTTTAACGATTCAGAAACGCTGGCGCAGGATTTATTTCCTCGACTTTTGTTAAGCACCGATGGGGTTAGGTAACGCATTAAATAACCGCATCGTTGAGATAAGGCAGCGTTCTAAACAAAATTGTCGTAACGAGCAATTCCGTTATATTATACTGCCGCTACAAACGCGAAGCACCGTGGCCACGGAATTTACGTTAATGCGCAGAGTGCTACACACCGGGAAACATTATCCAATTAGAGTCATTCACACGGCAGTACGTTCCCAAAATATCGGCCCGTTTCCCAATTTGGAACGTGCAATTTCGTTCCCATCGATACCCCCCGTAGGAGAATTAAATAGAAACGTCCCTTTCCCTCTGCTTTTCATATTTCACTTTGTCGACGAGTCGAAAATGAAAGCGCGGGATTTCCGTGATTAAAAAATTCCGTTCAATCGTCGACGGTTTTAATTTACCATTGCTTTATTCGTTTATTTCTCGCGTTTGAAACCGATTCAAATTTTCGGCTAAAATCGTTCCCATCTATATGGATATCAGGTAAAACCAGTCGATACATTTGGGAACCGCTCGCCAAACGTTCGTACTTATTCAAACTTCGCCTTTCTTATTACCATTATCTTATTTAAACGGCCGCAGCCAGTTATTCCCGACTGGAAGTTGAAATCACGTTCCGAACGTTCCATCCCTTCGAGTTCACCCCGTTAAAATCGACGTCGCCCGTTCAGTCGCGCCGCCAGCCGTTTAGTAATCATTACCATCTGATAATTCGCCGATATTTCGGGCCAGGAACTGCGAGTTAATTGCCAGCGACACACGTTAAGGCCATTAACACGTTTTCACTTCTCCATATCGATGTAATTAAACGATCGCGTCGAATGATGTTCATCGACCAATGACGCGAAATGTATTGTAATATATACATACTTCTTTCTAATTTGCTAAACGAGTTCAATTGAAATTTAAAAAGGTATTTCTCACATCGATGTCCTTCGTAGTATATTTCTCCTCTCGCAGTCCTGAAATCTGAGCGCGTCTCATTCAAACACTTCGAGAGATACCTCGAACTCGACCCAGTGGTTCCCGGACAAAGAACACGATCTTTCCAGCGGCGATGTCGCGAGGGCACCCGGTGTAATGGCGAATTACAGAAGTTCCAACGGCGATCGCCAGCCGATGGTTTCGCGCCGTTAACGCTTTAGCTCGGACGGTCTAAATTCTACTCGAGCCCCGAACTGCGCCCTTATTCGGTTAAGCCCGGACTGTCCGGCACTTAAGCTCGCATAATTTTCGTTCTAACTAGGCAGAAATTACGCCTCTTCTCTGTTTGCGCAAGGAAATTCGTGCGCCCGCCCCCGTCCCCTATCGTTTCGCCTTTCGTTCCACCTATCGCCGCGACGACCCCCTGTCCCAACCCCTTCCAGACCTTCTACAACCGTTCCCTCGACCGTTCTGGAATTAACGTCGAGTGCAAACGTTCCACGGGCACGGGAGGGCCCTCGAAAGCCGAGGCTTTCTCGCATTTTCTCGCCGGATTTCGCTCGCCGAAAGAACACCCTCCCAGAGCCGCCTCGGGAATCTTTCCCTTCTTGCGCCTTCGTCTTCTCCGCTTCGCTCGGAATTTCGCGGATGATCGACGAGACGTTCCCTAGCTACGCGCCAATCCTTTCCGGCTAGGCGGGAGATGGCGTGTTTTTTCAGGGCCGATTGCTCGCGATCGTTCGTCGACGTTCGCGATTTCTGAGTCTCATTTTTTTTCTTCCCCTCGTTTGCGAGAACTCGTGAAATTCTTGGATTTCTCAGCGTACGGTCGACACGTTCATTGATGATCTTCGAATTTTTGGGAGACGTGAATCGAGTAACGCGTGATCGTGGTCTAACGATAACGACAATAGAAATTATTTATTTTAATAACAAAAGTCGATAAGGAGAAGATTGACTGGTACTGTTCATAGTCTCTGAGAGAATTCCTTTCTCTCACCATTGTTTTTAATGTCACCTCCTAAATTCGGTGATGGAAGGAAGGACAAATCCCTCGAGAACGTCCTTCTTGGCCCTCGAAGACGAATTGAAAGTTCTCTTCGTCTCGAAGGGTTGAGCACGCGTTTCAGCTCGCCACAGAATTTTTTCCCACGCTCTCCATTAAATTCAACTGGAATATATCTTCCGTTTCCGTCGACATGATTTCCCCAGGTCGATCCGTTAATTTCGATACGCGGGCCAATTGGTCCGCTCGGAGCCGACTCGAAAATCGATGCAGCCCCGCTCGAACCGCAGGTTTCGGCCTATCGCGGATGAAAATGAACTCGCTAATGATACGATCGCATAATATCCTGCAGCGCGATAAAGTTATCGGTAACGAAGCTGGGTGCTGAATTCCGGATCAATGTTCGATCTGGCGGGACAGTTGCCCCGTCGCTGTTCGATATCTCCGTGAGAGGACGGGTTTACGTAACGCTGTAATTCCGACGTGTTGTTCGATCGTTCCAGTTGTCTTGATTGACTTATGATTTCGCGGCGGGAGTTTACGCTGCTCGTTAGAACGCGAAGCGTGACGCGCGCGGCTTTGCGGGGTGTCCCGAGAAATTGGAATCCCTTGTTCGAGTTGCGATTAGCGCCGCGAGACGGAATTAAGTTACGCGGGAGTTGAACGCAAAAGCTTCGCGGGGCCTTTCGTTTAATCGAGGCACCGTTGCCTCGGTGCTGAGCGGAATTTTCAGAGTTGAATTAAAAATTATATCGAGCGGGGAGGCGAAGTTTGATCGCGTCAGAGTTCGGGACCGCGACTGGTCTCGTGCGATGAGCGAGAACGTACGAACTAAAAGTTTGCGTTTCATCAGCTGCCAATGAGATCTGTCGCGACTCGAAAGTAGTGAACGAAAGTAATGAACGTTCATCGAAATTTCTCTCGATGCGTTTATAATTTCGATACTTGACGTGTCGAGAATATTTTGTCCCACGCGTACGCGCGCGCGTGTACGAGATGTCGTAACGAAAGAAAATAGGTCGGTTAAGCGATGTAAATTGCCCGGGGAACAATTTAAACAGCGATAGAAACGCAGAACAAGCTCGCTTACCCGTGTTGTTCACCGGATATCCGCCTTTTACTGGCCAGCCAACGGACACGCTCGCCTTGGACGAGAAACTGAAGTACGCCAGAAATTGGGATCTCGTGGTGTTCTCGTTTATCCTGAAACAAACATGGACACACGCTCAGTCTGGTTCGCGCACGCCGGGTTTTACGCGTTGAAACAATAAAAGAAACCGGCGATACATATTATGACCCTGGGTTATTGCGTGACCCGTGTTAGCTCGCGATATTTACGGTCGATTCGCACGCCATGCGCTGGGGAAATTTACGAATCCTTCGTAAATGATGCAGAAGGCGAGTGCCCGCGAAAGAACCGCACAATTTTTTATCAATTTCCGTGGCACCGGTTATAAACGAGCGGCATGTTTCTTCCGGACCTTGAATTTCCATCGTGGCCGGGAGATAATGTACAGAATACGGAATTCATGGAAGTATGAAAGATGTAGAGGAGTGAAAAAGTAGGAAATAAACGATCCGTAAGAAAGTTGAAATTAAAGAAGAGAGTCGACGTCTGACAAAACGCGTGCTCGTACCACTTGGCTGATGAAAGGCTTGTCCGTACTACTTGTCCGACAACCTTCCTGGTCAGACGTACCTAGACTACTGACAGACCACGACTCGCCCGAGCGACTGCTTAAACTTAATATTAGACCCTTTCAGTCATGGTGTCCTCGTGCAAAGACATACTAAATACAATAAAAGCTTGTAAACGTATTGTCCTCGTATTATCACAATGGTATCGACTTCTCTTATCAATTTGTGTTATCACAAAGCAAAACTAAAGTTCATAATGTAATTCAAAGGACTGCTGAGCAAAGCCATTCCAGGAATAAATAATTCGTGACAGAAAGGGTGAAACATTGATTCTTCGAGCCCTTCAAACATTTTTTTCACGTCAAACAGACACCAGTGGGGTAGAAACGGACCGACGCGACGTTACAACAGAAATAGATTAGTTTCTCACGAGGAACGGGATCGAAACGGTGCACGTCTCGCGAACGGGGACGTGCCCTGAAACTAACAGAGTGTACAGGCGTGTTATTACGCAGAAACAGCGAGTAGCGCCGTGAAAGAGAGTATAGGGACCGTTTCGACGTCGCTGGGAAACTTTCAGTCGATGCTTGTACACGCGAGAAGTTCGACTGGCGATCGACGACGACGGCGAGAAGCTGCTCCTACATGCATCCCAGCGTCAGTGGAATCGCGCTCCGTCAGGGGAAAAAGCGAGGCCAGGCCGTGATGTTTCCTCGAGATTGGTCGAGCGTTGATCCCAGATCGGGGCGGCCGTTCGTCGTGTCGGATGGCTGTTTAGAAAGCGAGCACGTCCAAGTCCTTCGATGGCCGAAGAATCGATATCTGGACCGTGCCCCCTCGAGAAAGAGGGAAACTTCCTCGACGGGACTTGTGTCCTACATAAAAACTTATCGCCGGCAGAACGGCCTCGCGCTTCCAAAGTTCGCGAAAGGAGAGGACCGTTTCCTTGTTTTTAATTAAATCGATATTTCCAAAGGTGTTCCCGCGCGTTCCCGAACGAAAGTTACGGACGAAGTTCTTCGATAAGTCATTCCGTATCTACCAGGAATACAAATTATCAAGATTTTTTTATAGGTCATTTTTACGACGACGAATAACATTTTTAATTCTATCGCATCGATACACTTTTCGAACGAACGATGCAATGTTCGCGCAGAAGCGTTTGAAACCGAAAGGATTACTAATTTATCGCACGTTTACTGCAAATACCATAAACCAACCCTGTTATTGTAAGTCTGTAAACGACAGGAGGACCGAAGAATCAATACGAACGCAAATATCGCGTTTCGATTGTTTGCGTCGGAGGCTGATTAAAGTTGACAATTTGTTGCACCGCGCAAGATAATACGCGTCGCTGTTCAGAAAATGCGCGTTGCTCGTGCGGATCTCGCGGCATAAAGCAATCCTATTACTTCGAGTAGACGCGGAAACTCCGAACCGTGGCGCGTGTTCGTAAATAGAGGGAGTCTCCGCGATGTGCTGCGATAAAATTCGATGTTTACCCAAGCGATACAATAAATGCGAAGCGGGTACGGGCGTGCGAAACGTTAAAACGACGAACGCCAGGTCGGGGTGGAGGAAGGCTTCTACGAAGCAATACTGGCGACACGCTGATGACTCCTGTGCCTTGAGACTCGACACCGGCGACCTCAGGGATTTGGCGGTAGAAACTGGTTATCTCGGGGCGTGGAACGCGATACCAACTAACCCTGGTCCTCTGTAACCGACGTCGACTACTCTTGGGCCCCAGTTCTGGCCACTGATAATACGCGAGTCATCGGACTAGACGCTAATAACTCGTCGAATTACGCGCGCCGTTAATGATGACACCTGAGATATTAGGCCGCGCGCGGAGAATTACTGGGTCACGGACTAATGACGACCTCGGCCCTTATTGCGCTCGTCTACGCCGATTAATCGTGACTTCTGTCGAGCAACATCGTGGCGTTCTGTTGTGCACTTTTGTTCTTCGAGTTGCTTCGTCGAAATGATACTTGTGACACGATTGTGACCGAGGGAACTGGTGGCCACATCGATTTTTGAATCTTTGTTTTGTAAAACAGCATCGACGAGTATTTTGTTTCACTTAAAATACGAACCACGAAAGTGCAGAGCGTGAATTGTTTTGTTACGCGCGACTGGAGACTCAGCACGACTGGATGCTTGGGAGTAAATAAACAGAGTGGCTGCGTGCGATCGAGCTCGAGGCCGAGGTGCGAAAGAAGAATGTTTGGAATCGAGCGACTGAGAATGATAAGAATTGCGTGGACGTGATCGTCATTGTTTGAAAAATGAATGCATGAGGAATGCATGGGGAATAGAGTGAATCTTTGGGACGAATGAGTTCAGCTGAAAACGAGCTACGAGAGAGGGACTAGCGATAGATAGAGTCAATAGCGACTGTAGCTTAATAAAGTATTCATATATATATTAGTGGACGCGAGAATTATTTCTCCCAAGCAACATATTCCTACAAAAGTGATACCGATAATGCAATTGCAGAAAGATGACCTCAATGGCGTCGAGCGACTGAGAATGATAAGAATTGCGTGGACGTGATCATGATTGTTTGAAAAATGAATGCATGAGGAATGCATGGGGAATACAGTGAATCTTTGGGACGAATGAGTTCAGCTGAAAACGAGCTACGAGAAAAACTAGCGATAAATAATGTTAATAGCGACTGTAGCTTAATAAAGTATTCATATATATACTAGTGGACGCGAGAATTATTTCTCCCAAGCAACACATTCCTACAAAAGTGATACTGATAATGCAATTGCAGAAAGATGACCTCAATGGCGTCGAGCGACTGAGAATGATAAGAATTGCGTGGACGTGATCGCAATTGTTTGAAAAATGAATGCATGAGGAATGCATGGGGAATAGAGTGAATCTTTGGGACGAATGAGTTCAGCTGAAAACGAGCTACGAGAGAAACTAGCGATAAATAATGTTAATAGCGACTGTAGCTTAATAAAGTATTCATATATATACTAATGGACGCGAGAATTATTTCTCCCAAGCAACATATTCCTACAAAAGTGATACCGATAATGCAATTGCAGAAAGATGACCTCAATGGCGTCGAGGAACTCGTAACCATGATAAGTTCTACTTAAATCGCCTCTCCTCGTGTCCTCCACTAGGATCACGTAAACGTTTTCAAATAAATCTCCTCTTCATCAGTACGAGCCGTATCCATTTGAGTTTCTCGTTAACGAAAGCCCGCGGACAATTTAGCGATAAGGAATCGACGGTGGAAGAAAGTTGTACGCGGCCACGTAGATGGGGCAGACAAAACGAGCGTGTAGCCCGTTAGACTTAGGGTGGGCCCCGTCTCCGGTGCTTCTAATTGAATTATTTAGTTAGGTCAGGTTAGCTCTAGTTGGGTTAGCGTCGCAGCAGCCGGAGCCAGAGGTTACTCGTGACTCGTAATTCTATTTACTTACAATAAATCCTCCTTCGTTCCGCTCTTCGTCAACCGTGGCATTTGATTAGCTGCCAATCAGTCTCCCCGCTCTCTTTCGACGCTCGAGATCGAAACTTTTCCGCGCCTCCTCCGCGGTTTCGTCCGTTTCCGGTTATGCTTATGGGCCCCGCGTTTGATTTATCGCAGCCTCCGCTCGAGAACAACGCGTCGTTGCACGCCGCGCGCCTTCGTCGTGATTTACGAGCGCCTCTTCGAAACTCGTTCGACTTTACTCGCGACCGCGTCTCCGTTCCGCGGTATCGACGTTTTATCAGACCTTGAAACTTCTCATCAATCCATCTCGAAATGGGAAAACCGGGGCTATTTACGACGCGAGCCCACCCCGTCTGCGCGATCCCAGGCCACAAAAGGTTTTTCGCGAGGGAAAGGACAGGCGGGGGCGAGCCGAGCCGCGAGCGGTGGAATCGATCGAGGTGCACGAAAATCTGTCGAAGCTGTCGCGGCAGTCGGAGGCTGAAGGCCCTCTTGTTAACATCGAAAGGGCTGACAAAGGGGCGGGCTTGGCCTCTTAACTTCGCGCTCCTAGACGGTGAATAACCTTTTCTTCGTGCTACCGGGGAGAGGAGGCGACGTCACGGCAAATGATTCGTCCCTTTTCGAATCGATGTTGCTCTTCTTTGCGCGACGAACGCGAGAGTAATGGACGAGCCGAGAAATCGCTCGACCCTTCGTCTCGCGGCTCCGAAAATGCGCTTCGCGCGCAATTAGATTTCTCCGTGGGTCGTGCGATTTATTCGGAACGACGTAAAAGTTTGACACGGAAATCGAGTACTTGCGAATGCAACGAATAATTTCGATATGTAAAATAAATGCGCAGAGCCGAAGGAATTTATGCAGATAAACCAATGCGAATTCAGACCAGCCGGGGTCGGTTCGCAGCTTGTGGATTAGAAAGCAGCGAGTGGAAAAGCGGAACGACACCGATTCACGGATTCCTGGCGTCGAGTCGATTCGCGTGCGGTCCTCGAGAGGAAATTAAGAACAGTCGGACCCGCGGGGGAAATGTTTGCGGGCGTTCGTTACAGTAACGAACTTCTTTCTTTCGAATGGAGGCATTCGGATTCCCATCACGTCTCTGCCCCTCCGAAAATCAGCTCCTCCCGAAACAGAGACTCTCTCGTTCTTCACGCGAGCTTCGATCTGTTCGTACGCGATTAAAGGGTGCCCTGAATTTTATCCCCCTCACGTTCGACGATCTGCTGTTAACCATTAAAGACGCGCTGTTTGAATCTCTTCGAAGCGATCCGACTCGAGACGTAGTGTAATTTCGTTGGAACGTTTCGCGCGATAATTGAGATACAAAGAAACCTCAAAATTCCATAAAGTTTGAACTGAATCGCAGCGCGCGGGGTATCCGTTCGTTTCGCCTTCGACGTTTCAATCTTTCACTCTAATTATTCGCAAGAAAACAGACGTTCCCTCTCTCGCGTTGTTTTCCGTTCCCCGCGAACTGAACCGATACCAGGTTTCATTGTCCGACGAAAACAATGGAGGTAGAAAAAGGGAAGGGGGTAAAAACGTCGCGACTCCGACAGAAGTCGACTCTCCATGCAAATCGCCGTCGCGTAGACAGGTGAAGGCCTGCGGAAGGAGCCGTGGGAAGGGACCGGAAGAAAAGGTTGACTGTTTGCGGACCGAGGAACGCTATCTCGGCCATATTCGGATCCCTTAATTGCGTTATTTGCATGGAGACGAGGCCCGCTCGTGGATCGAGTCCCGTGGAATATCAGCGGGCGGATTTCTTGCGAAAATTTCGCGCGGATTAAACGGACGGCGATGGGCAAAAAAGGATCGGGGACAAGCGGGCGTTAAGCTGTCTGCTGGCGGTAAGCCGCCTCTCCTCCGCCTTTTTCAACCCCTTCCACGGCCGCCCTTGCTGCGAGCATGCATTATTTATGCGGCCAGCTTAGAGAACGCGGCGCTTTATAAATTTCGCAGAGGGGACGTTAATGTCGAACACCCCGCTCGATACACGAAATATTTTATCGACGTCGCCCGCCTATTTTCACGGTTAATTATCGACCCGTCCCTCGGTTCCATCCGATCCGTCGGTCGATTCGTTTTTAATCGAGAAACTCGATCAGGCGACTCGATGGTACGAAAACGTAAACGCGACAATTGGATTGGAGCGCTTCCATTTACTCAGTTGACGTGATTATTATTTATTTCTATCGCGATGGATACATCTACGTGTAGGTGGAACGAGGATGTGTACGATTTAATCATCGTTCTTAGAATAACTGATTCTGAATTGGATCGGTGACTGTCTCGAGAAAATATCTCCGACTTCGATTGGAAGGTTCACCGAGGAATTGGGTTGCGATGATTATTTAAGACCGCGCGCTTTAAACTGTCACTTTAATTGATTCCCATGAATATTTTTGTACGATTCGAGTATCATTTAATTTTAATATTTTCAGACACGTTAACATCGCTAAAATATTTACAGATCGCGACTCCACCGGCGATTTAAATCTGGATTGAACCGACCCAGATTCAATCTAGATATCATTAAAGATTTAACCAGGAGTAAAACCGATAAATCGTAACTACAACGCGTGTACGTCGAGCGAAAAAACCTTCGTTTGTACATTCCAGCGTCGACGAACGGTTCGCGGGTGGTGTTGTCGTTTCCGCGGAGGGGTGAGAAACAGAAAATCGCCAATGACGCATTCGCGATATTTTCCGTCCCGGAGGGTGAGCTCGCCGCGTTAAAACCCCGAGAAATCTCGACGCGCACGAGCAGAAACAAGAATATCGGGCTCAGACGTGCATAAAGGGTGCGTTCAGGGGTGAAATCTGTTTCCTTTCGGTATACACCATTTTCTGGGATTACAAAATACTTCGACAGTCGGCTGGCGTCGGGAAAAAGTAAAAGCCTCTGATCGAAAGGCAGTTCGGATGTAAAGGAAATAAAGGACGCGATGGGGCGCGAGGAAGAGCACGGAGGGGGAATTCCGCGAAGCCGACTGAACGAGGTGGGTTCCGAAACAGGGTGGCGAGAGGGCAACGGAGAGAGATGGAGAGTGAGGGAGAGAGAAAGGGAGCGAAGAAGAAGCTCTGTCAATTTCTTCTCCCGTCCTACGAATGTTTCGTCTTCCTCCATCGAGGCGTGAACCCATATTTCCCGGACCAATATATCGCAGATACGTAAGTAAACAAATCTCTCGCGAAGCATTACGGTCGCTGCCGCGCAATACGCCTCGTGGAAATTGCATTTTTATTGACATCTCTCGGAGCGTATGTACGGTCGAAAAAATATATGTGCACACGGCGTATGTACCGCGGGAATCATCGGGGTCACGAGTTTATCGAGTCGAGTGCAGACAGCCCGACCGTGAATAAAATCGTGCCGCCGAAATTTCCCCAGAAATTCGATCGCCCCGGCTCGACCGTTTCGGATTATTTTTTTCCCGTGCACTCCCGCGCGGAAAATCGCCAAAGTTCGCAATTTTGCGCGCAGATGCACGGGGAAAAAACCCGGAAACGGCGCGAAGTACCGGTACAACAAAGTAGAAAAATCGTCGGATCGAGGGATAGCGCGCGGGGGCGTGCGAGGGCGCGGGAAATCCAGGGGAAAAGTTAAAACGTGTACGTCGCCGCTCGTCGAGCGTGAATCCGTATCCGAAGAATCTCGAAGGCGTGTGCATAATGCGTTCCCAGCCAATAAATAAAGGATACAGCAGTTGCGAGGAGACTCGGAGGAATTTTGCGAAATAAAATTCCTCCAAAGAGTCGTGTAGCTACATATAACTTACGCGTCATCTGTCTCACTGAATAAAACGGGCTCTGCAACTTTTATTCCCTCCAATTCGAAATGGAATCCCAAATCCTTACCCGCGATCGCTGCAGTAAAATCGTCGGTTCAAAACACCTTCGACGACGCTTCGAACAAAAAATTTAGGGGCGAAAAATCCACCCCTTTCTTCCGTAACGCGCTTCTTCGTACACCCTCGCGCGATATCTATTCGTCACCCCAGAAATTCGAATGGCACCACCTTAAAAGCTTCTCGATATATATATCCCCCTGTAAGAAAAGAAAAGGGCAAGGAGATCCCGATATCAGCGAAAAAGTAACGCGCCCGTAAAATTTATATCGCCGCCGGATCGCGGCCAGGATGGACGCGAGCCACGTAATCTCGGCTCGAGGTCAAAGTGTCCGTGGCACGTCTGCGGATTTAAAGGCGGATCCTACGCGCGCCCCGGATCCGATTTGTAATGACAAGGGATCACGACGTTAAATTGAAGAACGACGCCCAGGGAACACGACGGATCCGACGAGCGGGCCGTGTCGGACATGGAAAATAACCGATCCGGCCACTGACGATGACTTCGCGCGGATACGGATGGGACGGCTATTATTCGTGGTATCGACGGAAGAAATCGACGAGGAAGGAGCTAGTCCGTGCCATCCGTTCGGAGGGTGGAAGCTTCGATCCGGAGATCCTCGACAATTCCACGAACGATCCTCCAGGATCCGCTGGGCACGATTTCATTGGCGAGAATGATGGCTGCGGACGGAGACGGAGAGATGGAATCGATTAATAGGGGTAGTTAGAGAAGTTTTTGATTATATTCGAACAGAGTCCAGGGGCTGCTTGCGAAGTCGGATTTTTGAATGAAGAAATAATGACGCTAGAGGAAAGTAAACGATACAAGTCTGACAAATAAATTTCAGTCTTTTGTTGCTGGGAGATCTACTGTCCTTTCGAAAACGTTCCACCCGCTGTTGCTCTTTCTCGCGATTAGTGATCGCGACATTTATGAGCACGGCACTAGAAGTGAAAACAGACATTTCCGGCGTTCGCGTTTTTTCTCTCGCGTCAAACTCTCGAGGGTCACCCCCGACTTCGATGGTTGAAGCGTAACCAGCGAGAAGATAGCGTGTCGGGGCGTATTCCACGAAAAACCATTTAGCGAGCACGACAGAAGGAACCGTGCGGAACGACGCGCGGAACGTAACGGCTGGCGGAAAAAAAGAGGGGTGGACGAGAAAAAAAAAAGAGAAACAGTTTCCTCGAGCGTTCCATTTCCATCGAGCGAACTTTTTCCCGCGGTGTCATTCGATTTTGATCGATCGAAGTCCCTGCGCCGCCCGCGTCGTTTTTCCGTTCCTTCGATGGAAAATACGTTTCCGTTGACCCAGATCCGGGAAGAACAAAACGGGGCGGGGACCGTAAAAACGGCGCGGCGAGTCCGCCCGACCGCGAACATCAATCAACGAGAATAATTATTGCGGAAGATTCGGGGCTGCGCGGTCCAAGTATCGTGGGTGAAAGACGAAAATTGATTGAAAGCCTTGGAAGGAAGAATTCGAGGGGGAAACGAAACTCTTAACGAAACCTGCTCTCCAATCTCCTTTCTCAGCTTATTAATCGCTATTTGTATGAATATTCCATCACAGTTTAAAAATTGTAAATTCGCGATCTAAAGATAATCACTAAATTGGCAAAGAAGAAGAAACAAGAAGTATCTAATAAGCGCTTGATGAGCTAAAAGATAATTATAAGAACTTTCATCCCCGTCCTCCTTTGTACCGCCTCGCGCTCAACGCGATTCAAATTATCGCTTATTACGGGCTCTGAAACAATTTTAATGGCCCCGATATTGGGTCGATGTAAAATCGATTCCTGTCTACCGAATGTCATCGTGCACCTAGCCAGACAGGCACAGAGAGACTGGCACGATGAAAGAGGGTGCCCCGCCCGTGGAAGGAAGGCATAATTACCGTCGAAACAGCGTCCTCGTGTTCGATGGAACCGTGACCCCGACGTCGGCTCTTCCGCCCCTTCCCGTCGACGGGGGGCGATCGCTGTTTATTGTTCGACGGGAATCGAGTCGGTAAGTGGGCCATCCTCGACAACGAAGGCGCGAAACCGTTGACAGGGTGTCGATAACCCTCGAGCCGGAAGGAATGGAAAGAGGGGGCGGGACGGGGTCGCGGCAATCGAACTCGTACAATACCGATAATATCTCCCCTTTGCGGAGGAACGCGGCTGGCGAACGGGCGCAGAGAGGGCGGAGGGCAACCGCTTCGAACCGATCTTCGCCGTCATAAACAGTCCACGTACCACCGTCCGACCGTCTTTCGATTCTCAAAACTGTCACGCTGGCGGCTGATATTAAAGCCTCCACCCCTCGTTCTACCGAGCGAGCGAGCCAGCGAGTCCGCGTTGCTCCTTGAATTTCGAGAAACGAGGGATTTTAATCGACGAACTTCCGCGGCCTCCTCTTGATTCCGACCGCGAACAGTTTCCGAGGAAGGGGTTCCGGGAGAAGTTTTTCGACTTCGCGGGGAATTCATTAACCGCGGTGTTATGCTCGACGCGCAACCACTGCGACGGATTACACCGCGATTCGTCGATACCGGGGGTTGTTCTCGGGCTCCTCGCTGGGGCAGCAGTTTACAGAGAAGAGGGGTTGGGTTCCGTTGAAAATCCTGGGCTATTAGAAACCTTGTAAACGCCGCGACTTTATGAAACTTTCACAAAGTCCATTAAATTATGAAATTTTATATCGCGAGGCGAGGCGAAAGTTGGCGGGCTTCGATTAAAGAGCTGGGCGGGGAACCCCTTTTAGAAATCGATTACCCAAGAATAGCATAAATACCAGCTACCGTCTGGCGATCGTAGAACAATCTCAACTAGTTGTAAAACATCGCGTGCACTCGAGGGAACGTTTCTCGGACGTTCGATTCGTTTTGTACCGTCGCCGTAGCTAAGACGTCGATCCTCTTCGAACGCGGCGATTTCGTCTGCCCGGCCAAGTTCGGGGCTGTTTCCAATTTGCGCCGCGAAACTTTGATGAGGTTTCCGTGACTGATTCAGGCCCCATAATCGACGGTGCGGATGGTTACATGAATCAATTTCGAGCGATCGCATATTTGACGCAATTTGCGGCCAACGGGTGCACCGTCGCCGTCTGACGCTATTAATCATCGACAGCGAATGATAATCAACCGCGCGCACAATGCCCCGTTTTGGCAACGAACTCCCCCTCCCCATCCTGTTATCGTTCTTTCGATATGGTAAACCGATACAAACGACTTCTTTATTTCCGCTCGCGAATTCACCGCCCACGCGATGAAACGCGTCGGGGTTCGAATAGCGCATTATGATCGTTCGAACGATCGAATTTCGTAATGGAGCAGGCTAATAATGTGGATTACTGTGTCAGGTAATTGTAGCGAGATATCATGGAATCCGCGTGGAAGGCGATCGAACGCAAATCCTGTTCCAAGCGATTCGGTTAATTACGTGCGCGCTAAAATTGTAAAATTCTGTTTTACAAGTCCTTTTTCGGTCAACAGAGCTACCAGAGGAAGCAATACGAAACGTAAGTCCTGGAGCGCCACCAGTGAGCCTCGAAGGGTTAAAAACTCGAGCGACCACCTGCGAGTACTTTATGGATCGCGGTGCAGGGAATACACTTCTCACGATATAAACCAAGCTACATAACATCTTAACGAGTCGTATAGTACTTGAAAACTCTATCGTCTCGCGCGAGAAACAATCGAATTACATACAGTTTTCGTACGTGTTACGAATGTTAGAGTCCCAAAGATCGTCGATGAGTTATCCGCCATTGCTCGTGTCGTTTTCTTGCAATATCGTGACGTTTTCAAGCGAAACAAACCTTCCTTACAACCTCCGTCTATTTAAGCGACGAACACTGAGCAACCACGAGCACTCTTCAAAGAACGAACAGCCATGACAGTTTCCAACCAGCTCCAAACGTGATCCCACGGAATATGACCGACGTCGAAGATCGACGACTTCCACGACGTTCCTCGCTGCTGATGTCGTGACGTGGGCGCGGCCACGTCGCATTAAAATGCATCCGCGAATTATAAGCGTTCCGGTAGCGCGGAGTCGCGATGGAAAATCCTGAAAATTAAGTAGCCCCCGAGCGGTTCGCGTTCTCCGTTTCGCGGGCTGGCTTTTGATGCTCTCGCTCTGGAGGCCAGCCCCTCTGTCGGTTCGAGCGAAATTACCTCGGCGGTCGTCGTAAACAGGATACTTGAGAGGATGCCGGATTATAATCCCAAAGGGGGCTCGCTTTCGGTCCGCGCCGCTTTTCCCGCGCGCTCCTCCGCCTCGAGTTAAATATGATTTGCCCCGCGCAGCCCTCCGCGGACCCGGATACGGTTTGGGGGACGGGCGCATAAAAGTTTACGTGTTTCCTAGTCGACGTTCCTGACCGCGCGTCGCATGGAACGCGAAATTGCCGCACCTGCTGGAAACTGTCGCTCGGAAACGCTCGAGCCGCCCCTGCGGTTCGGATTAAAAGGAGCACGGGCACGTCGCCGTTCGGGGAAACTAACTTTCCACGCGAGAACGAACATCATACTCTGCGGATACGCGGGGAACAAAGTATCGCTGATGCGAGCGACTCGATTTGAAAAAAACTCTCGTTTCGCGCGAGATGCGATCGAATTTCATACAGTTTTCGTACGTGTTACGAATGTTAGAGTCCCAAAGATCGTCGATGAGTTATCCGCCATTGCTCGCGTCGTCCTCTTGCTATATCGTGACGTTCTCTACGGATATGTGTGAAATAAAGCGTCGTTCAAGCGAAACAAACTTTGTACAGTCTTCGAACGCGCTACGAATGATGGATTCGCAAAGATCGTCGATGAGTTATCCGCCATTACTCGCGTCGTCCTCTTGCAATATCGTGACGTACTCTATGGATACACGTGGAACAAAGTAACGCTGATGCGAACGTCTTAATTTTTAAAAAACTCTATCGTTTCGCAGGAGAAACAATCGAAGTACATACGAATGATGGATTCGCAAAGATCGTCGATGACCTATCCGCCATTACCCGCGCCGTCCTCTCGTATTTTCAATATTTCCGTCAGCCCACGAGTCCCTGTTGAGGGAGGCACGAAAGTAGACGAGGTAATATCGGCGCTGTTTCCGCGAGCGCCGTGGGCAATCTTGAAATAATAGACGGTGTCCTGGTTCCTTCGTTGTCCCATCATTCAACGGGGAACGCTCGCGATACCCTGGCAACCCAGGAAACGTAACTGCGATCTGTCGCGATTGCAACGGGGAAACGGGATCCCGCGACTCCTGATCGACCGTCGATCACCGTCGATCACCGTCTCGGACGTCTCGAAACGATCAAAGGACGCTCGTCCGTTCTGGGAGCCGTTCTTCGTTCCGCTGATAAGTCGTACGAGTGTAATCGCGGCTGCGTAGACGGAATTTCCATTCGGTTATAAAGCGGCGTGGAGCGTCAAGATGAGGGACGCGATCGCAACGTAACGAGAGATACTCTGTTTCTGACGTTCGCCCTGGTGAAATGGAACGAGCAGGGTCGAGAGCAGAGGTCCTTCGCGAGTTAATTCCCCGCGACGTACGTTATCTGAAAGCAGCATCTATCCGATATAATCGGTAATGGCCGCCGACGGCGGATATCCGTCGCGAGGTCCCATCGTCGGGTCACGTAGGCACGGTCCAGAGCCGACACGCCGCTTTTCATTCGCTACGAGCTGAGACAGCAACGGTCATCCTTTATTCCTCCGCTCGCGAACTGATTTAGCGGGGACGGACGTGAACTGGCGCGCCCCACTTCGTCCGCGACGATTCTGTGCTGGTTATTTCGTTTTTCTCTCCCCTTCCTTCTTTTTTTCCCTTTTGGACGTTCATTGGAATACGAATTCAGTTTCCCCTGTTTTCTCCCTTTCGCTGTTAGGATCGCGTAATCTCCACTTTTATTCGATTTCTTTGAAGCTTTGCTTACGAAATGGACTACGAGAGGCAATATAAATCTGTAGCAACATTTCTGGTGTTTTTTTTAGAACGCACGATCCTCTTTCTGCCATGAAGCGATATCACAGCGATACGAGTTTCCTTCTTCCTCCCATTTTCAAGAATAACATCGCGAAGTTGGATTCGAAATTCGTCCGCGTCCAGCGACCGTGATGGGGCGCAAACCGCGCCGTGGCTCCGCTCCCGTTGCTCGACGTTAAAACACAACGCGCTATGAAAAGATGAGGGTTTTTCCGAGCGTAAAGTATAACCGCATTTCGTTCAAGAGCTAGGGTCTCGCTAGAGAAACGAGCGCTCGCATTGGATTGGCGCGGCTGAGTGTTCTCCAGCGTGGTCATTGTACGAGGGGTGAACAGAGGGGGTGAGACGAGCAGCGAAAGTATCCGGCAGCGGAAAATTTGGAACGTGGTACCGCTCAGCGTTGAAATTCATTTAAATTTCGTCGAAAATCTCTTCACGACGAACCGTAGTACTCCAGAACAGCTTACTTTTCCAACAATACGTACATTGTATACGCATTCGCATCGTTTACATTTCTATTTTTCAATGTTTAACTGCGTCTAAAATGTACGCACTGTTCACATTCACGGTTCTCGTTACATCAAATTCCCTGAAAACGTCACTTTTGTCGGCTCGTAGTCGCGCGAAACAGGACCAGGCACGTGGACGAAAGTTAAAAGCTGGGGGGAAAAACGAGGGTGCCAATCGCGCTGGACAAGTCGTACGTGATTGGCGTGATAATAATCACGTACGCATTCACTGTTAGCCAGCTGCAGCGCAACTGGTTCGTGTCGCTTCGATCGTTTGCAAACTGGGAGTCGTTAGTTCGTAATTTACTAACCCGTTCATTCTGTTTTTCCTCGATTTTCACGGATTCCGACGGAAAAAAAAAAAATAGAGAGAAGTACCAACCGAATCGAAACCCGTCATTTCTTGACAACGATTAACGCGTGCGACTATCCAAACGCAAGTTTTACGCGGGTCTAAAATTTTCCGACGACCCACATAAATCTGGGCCGTCGTAAACTCAGCTTGAGATCCTCGCGTTGAAGCGTCTCGCGCGTTGGAGAAGACCAAGGGAAACCGAAATTCTACGTAAACGGGAATGGAACGCGCGTTACGTACGCGAACACGGGAGCTTTGCATAAAGATAATCGTGCTTTCCAAAGCAGCCAAAGAGGAGAACGGAAAGAGGAGGGTGGAGAGCGAGAGAGAGAGAGGAAGATGACCGCGGCCATTTTACGCGAAAGCTCGCAGCGTGTCTGCGCTCGTACAGAGAGGCGGATTTAAGTGTTTACAAGGTGCACGGGAACTCGCGTAACCCCGGCGATCAGCAGACCAAAACGTTATCCAGACTAGCCAACAGCCGTCTTTGCGTCTTAGGAGAATAGCGCGGTTTCGCCCTCGAGAGAATGGAAAACGGATTTCCGTGGTTTCGTGGACGTCCAACTTGCTGAGAAGCTCCACGGTGTCCCCGTTAACGAGAACAACAGAGCGCTACAATGACGCCGATTAATGCTCGGAACCGGTTCCGTTCCTCCCGTCGCCCTGCTCGCCGCTTAATTGGATGTTTCACCTCTGGATTCGGGCGTCGAGCAAATTTCTCAGCCGTTGTTAATAAACACCGACGGTGGCCGCGTTCGCTTCGCACTTTCGACGTCGACGGTTTCGAGTAATTCTCTCGAACGAGATTTTCGATGCGTTTAAACGAGAAATTCGTGACGTTTACAAAAAAAAAAAAAAAAAAAGAAAAAAGTGGCGCGCAGGGAACTTTGACGATCGCAGTGAAAAATTGCGGGCACAGCAGCGCAGAGAGGCACAGTGTGCTCGTCGGGGAGTGGAAATATATTTAATGTTTTCTTATAATTTCACGTGTAACGCGGTCCGTTCCGCGCGTTGAATTCCAGCTGTCGAGCGCGCGGAGCGAGACCTTTTAATCCCTCGAACGCCACAGAGGGCAGAAAGTAGTCGCGACCCGTGTAAAGTCGGGCAAAACGTAAACGAGGCGGTCTGGAGGGTCGTACAGGGGAGTCGCACGGGTCGGAAGATCCTGGAGGATACTTGACACAGGTGCGGCCATCCTTCAAGTAGCTTTCAAAGGTGGAAGCTCTTCAGAGTTGTAGCTACGCGTTCAGAGGATATCGTTCCGTATAAAAGTCAAACCGCGCTTTCGTTCAACAATTCCACCGTCGTGAAAATCATTCGCCACGAATTTCTTCTCATTTTCTTTTCCTGTACAATTATTTCCTCTTCCCTTCGCAATCCAACAAATAATAAAAATTCACAATGGTACCATAATTAGTCTTTGTCGACTCTTTCTAGAAACTACTCGCAAAAGAAATTACTCATTCCAATGTGGACGATTGAAGCTGTTGGATTCTTTCGATACGTCACGTAGAAACAAGAACGAATCTTGCGCTGGGAAGAGGAACCCAGATTTTCTATCGAGTGTCCTTCGTATAGCCCTCTTAATGTAAAGAACTTAATTAATAAAGTCGTTCATAAAAAAAGAATATCGGTCAGATTTATTTCATGTACCCATTTCTGTGGAGTGTGAAAAGTTTTATTGCGTGCGAGTGAGTATGCGTGGAGACTTAAAACGACAGAATGTTTGAAAGGAAATAAATCGAGTGATTGCGCGCGATCGAGTTTGAGAGACTGAGGTGCGACTGAAGAGTGTTCGAAAAGAAATAAATAGTGACTGCATTCGAGTCTCTGAGGCGCCAAAGAAGAGTGTTTAGAACCGAGCAACAGAACCAAGGATGATAAGGGTTGCGTGGACGTTCGCGTGAGCGTTTGAGGAACGGATGCATAGAAAATGCATGGCGAACAGGGTGAATCTTGAGTACGGATGAGTTCAGTTGAGAGCAAACAGCGAGCAAGTACAGACTGATTAGAGACATAGCAAATAGTAATAGTTGGAATTCTATAGAATAAAAATCTATACTTCCAGATTTGAAGATTTCATTTATGCCTAACAGACTTATGGCGACCATCGTAGTCGCGGTGCACCTCTTGGTGCAAGGCGGAAAGACATGCTTGATCCTCGAAGCGAAGAGACCGGGGACAATAAACATACGTCTCGTCTCCAAACTTTCTCCTCGTCTTTGAGGATTAAGAACCGCATTTTTGGCGATTTCCACCTCTCCATTTCGACAGTGAAATGAGGGGGTGGAAAGTGAAAGCGAAGCGAGGGAAAGAGGCCCTTGTCCAGCTTTCCACAGTACGAGTTAATGCCTAGCGCGCATTAGACACACACGTGTAAGAATATCGGGTCAGGGTGCACGAGCGGCCAAGGAGGGCCATGTGCATCCCCATCACCCCTCTCTGGGGCTTTGCCTAAACATTTAGATGGGCCATGGCGTTGGGGGTGTCCTCGAGGCTAATACGAGTGGCCTAAGAAGGCATTCTTGTACGAACCCTAGGGTTGCAAGCAAGTCTAATAAACGCCCTTACAGTCGAATATACACCTAGTATATTTCTTACGAACGTTACCTTACGTTTTACTCATAGATTATATCCTTTGCTTTTTGTTGATTAAACTTGAAGCGCGTCGACACCGTGTTGGTGAGGCTGAACGCCTGGCTTCAATTATACTGTTGTAAAGAGAACGTGAGAGCGGGAAGAACGTTTCGTCCTGGGCCTGCTAGAGGACTCATCGGTAAGGCTACCTAGCAGACCCTGCCTTAGACGCTGGGATGGTAGGCATAGGCCCGAATTTCTATTATATAGAAACGGAGTAGGACATGGAGTGCTCGCGGGAAACTGACGAGTGTGCTGTCCCCCTAGTGGCGAAGACCGCCGCAAACTATTTGTTACAAAAACGACTTCAATATTCTGTTCACCACCTACCATTCCCAAAGACTTAATCCTGCGCTTGCAACAGAAGCCTCGTCCGGGACGCGCGATCGATTAACGACTGCAATTCGGTGCCAGCGTCGCTGGCACCGGTCGATACGTCAACCTAAGCAAGTCCGTTTCGGACGAGGAAATTTGCGGGTCCGCTTATTTGTCCGCGACGCGCGCGCAACAGTCGAACGTCGAGCTGCTCGCTGCGGATGGCGTGTGTGTACACAAGGGAGCCTCTGCAACGGGTCGAGCTCGCGTTTATTAGTTCGTCTCGTATCGAAACGAGCGGCGAGGTCGCGGCGCTCGACCCTCGCCACGGGTCAAATATCCACCGAACGCAAACCCTAATCGGAATCGTCATGAATACCATCTCCGTGGCTGATGAAGTTTACCAGGCGCCTCGTTAATTCGAGCTGGATCGCGTTGGTGAAAACCGGCTGGTTCGCGATTGCGCGCGAGCCTTTGCGGATTGTTACGCTGCCGTGATTATGTCGTTGACTGCGAATTAACCCGGAGCCAGAGGAGGAGGAGCGGACGCGTGCACGTTCAAAGGAAGCGTGTGTTTAACTTTGCCAGACGGGCGTCGATCGACGAGCCCGGCGGAATATGATTGGATTGGAAGTTCATTGTGGCGTTATATGAGCCTACGATGTTTCTGCAGGCCGCTGGTTATTGGCTTGTCGTTTTTTCTTTTTTTTTTTATTCGAAGACCCCATTGACCAGCTTGACACATGCGTGAATATTCAACATTTTTCATGTTGGCGAAGAGAAAGGGAATTGGGGGTTTTGGAGCTCATGTTTGACAGTCGCGTCGATTGGGATGGTGATTAGGTTTATAATACGGATGTGATGTGTCGTAAAACGATTGGAAAAGCAGTTACCATAAATCTGGTTACCGTAGCGAAAGCGGGGTGAAAACACCCTGACTGGGAAGAGAGAGTAAGATGCGAGTATTTTTGGAAAGCGTCTAATTGGTGGAGGAAGAAAACGCCTACCAACTCGCAAAAGAATATAGGCTGAATGCGTGAAGAAGCAGAGTTAGATTAGAAACCGTGTCTTCTTTTAAACTACCTTCTCCCATCGACGCCCACGTCCTTGGTCATCCCTACACTTACTTAAGTAAATCAAAATTATTTTTAACGAACAAAAATGTTGTCCTACCATCGTATGTACTAACGAGAGAGCAGAAAGCGAAAGAGTGCAATCCTGGATCCATAATCGAAAGCCAGAGTTTCGCGGCGGAGTCGGTTAATTAAAGTCGGCGGAAGTCTTGTCGGTAAACTCGACGCGTCCGTAGCCGATCGAGAATTCGACGCGAAAATAGTTCCCGGCCGGCAAATCCGCCGTAACAATCGGGACTCGTCGATTAACTTTCACGAGTGACCGAAACGAGTCAAAGCTCGCCTCGGGAATGGTGATTT
Source organism: Xylocopa violacea (assembly GCA_963969225.1). Lineage (NCBI taxonomy): Eukaryota > Metazoa > Arthropoda > Insecta > Hymenoptera > Apidae > Xylocopa > Xylocopa violacea. The sequence goes on along the minus strand of CAXAJV010000020.1, from coordinate 8,523,455 downwards.
CCACGGGGTTCGAGCCAAACTCGATCCGCGGCGATTGAGGAGCGCGGCGGCCAGTCGACGGGTCAAAGGATGAATATATTTAGACCCGAGGCGGGGACGTGTCGAAGGAAAATTAGTTTTGGATAAGGGCATCAAAAGAGGTGGCGCTGGCTCTCTGGCAAACTTAATATTGGCCCGTGTCCTATCGGGATTTAGAGGCGAACCTGGCCCCTAAAAAACGCGGACGCGCGCCTGTTTCACGCCCGATCGTTTTTCCGCGCCGCTTCTTTGCGCCCGCCTTCCATCGCTCGCTCCCTTCCGCCGTTTCAATTCGTGTTCGTTAACTTCGTTGACGCTCGCCCGGGAAATACCAACTTCGCCATCGTCGCTCGCTCGTCGACGTCGCCGACGACGTGGCCGCCACGGTTTCGGACCTGGCTCGCAATTTCCACCCCCTTCACGTTCACGGGTCGCCGGTTACGATCCTCGAAATTTCAACCGGGAGTTTCTGCGAACACGCCGCCTTACGATCGAACGTTTTAACACTTCCTCGGGGCGTGCGACACCCCCGTTCCCCCAAGTCGCGATCGTTAACAGGGAGCAGCCACTTGGACGCTTATCTCCGTCGGGGAAATTTCGTCGCGATTTGCATTCGGTTACGGGGCGCCGGGTCTGATTCGTCTTTGATTTCCACGACGAGGATTACCGCCGCGACAAATTCACGAACGTTCTTAACGATTTCTGGGAGGGGTTGATCGTGGTTCGCGCGCGGCTTCGACGAGGGTGTAACTTTGTTGAAATCTCGTCGCGCAAATTCGAATTTGAAGTCGATAGGGGAACGAATCAGAGGAATTATACCGATGTACATCTTACGACTATCGGGAAGTAGGTGTTCTGTTTAAAAGAAAGGTCCATGGTTTCGATAGGGGAGTAATTTTGTTGGAATCTCGTCGCGCAAATTCGAATTTGAAGTCGATAGGGGAACGAATCAGAGGAATTATACCGGTGTACACCTTACGACTATCGGGAAGTAGGTGTTCTGTTTAAAAGAAAGGTCCATGGTTTCGATAGGGGAGTAATTTTGTTGGAATCTCGTCGCGCTAATTCGAAGTCGATCGAGAAACGAATCAAAGAGATTATTTCGATGTATATCTAATGTACATCAGGAAGTGGGTATTTTATTAAAAATAAAGGTCCTTAAAGGTCGAGAAGTATCCTCGTCGAAGGTGCTTTTAAAATAACTTTAATGGCGCAAATAACTGGGTCGTAAAACATCGTGGCGTTCGTGCTTAAAGACTCCCGCGATAGCCAGCATGCAGCTATTTTCGAAGGTACACCGGTGGATTCGAAGAAAGTGGAAGAGGAAAAAATGAAGGAACTGGTAGCGGAGGGTGGGTAAGGGGTTGGCGGAGGACCGTGGCGCGATTAACGACGCCCCGTTTCCCACGGCGAAGGCTCCCTCGTCGAAGTGACCCTGTAATGACGCCGCTAACGTCCGCCGTTAACATTAGTGACAGAGCCGCGTAATTTGCGCGTCGCACATTCGTCTCGGCCCACTTTCCCGGCTTCTGCCCCATTTGACTTTCGCCCATTCAATTTATCACTCCTTAAACTTCGACCCCGTTTCTTTAAGCGTGCCACCTTCGCGAGGAAATTGGAACAACTCGTAATTAAGGGTCGCCGTTTACGAGGCATCTTTGGAGAATCGACTAATTCTTTAGACGGCGAGACTTCAATTGAAACAGCCTTTGAAAGATACTTATAATGCGTCAAACGGAATGCGCGACATCCAGCCAAGTCTTTGATCGACGTCGTATTTAAAAAAAAAAGTTCATCTCAGTTATACTATATCGCTCTTGTCCGCTTCTGCACGAGGACGAATTCGACGCGTTCCTCTATTTTCACGAGCTGTCCTCTTTCTCTCCGAGGAACGTTGAAACGTTCAAAGGCAGAGAGGGGACGCGCGAAAGGAATGTGTGCCGTGGCACAGTGCTATCTAAAAGTAGCACGATTAACGACGTCCTGTTCTCTCGACGAATGCGACTGCATCAGGACGGTCTGGTAACGAGGCTACTAAAGCGTGTAGTTAACATTAGCGCCATAGTCCCGTAATTTGCACACTCCAGATCCACTCGGTGCCCTCTTCTTTCTCCGCCTGCCTCGCCTCGTCCTCCGGCTCCCTCCAGTCTTCCTTCGCCATCCTCGACCCTTCCTTCCTCCGTCGTCTACCGACGATTATATGCACGCGTCTCTGTGCGCTCGCCTGTCTGTGCACAGGTGGTATGCGCTCTTCCTTTCCTCCGTTTAACCGTGAACAACGAAAGCAACGGCGGGGCGCCGCGTAATTTTCGCAATGAAGTGTTACGCTACATCGTTTCTCGCTTTCCTAATGCAGCCGCTTCCGGGCTCGACGAAACCGAGCATTAGACGGATTGTGGCTTGAGAAATTGGCCGACCTTGTTATTTATACGTAGTTTGTATGGTAACGCCGCGGAATCCACGGTTCCCAGCGCGAGGAACGCGGACCAGTCGAGGGGGAACTTTGTCTTTGGGGTTTACTCCGGAGAATTTTTCTTGGAATTGTTTGCTGGCTCCTCTTCTCGAAGAAATTAGTTTCGCGTGAGTTATTTTTCGGTGCTTTTAAAGCGTTAAGCGTGATTCATTCGCGAATTCTTCTCCTGTCAAACTTGCTACTGTCGGTAATTGTGAAAAAGAAACAAAACTGCGTTTTGTAGTAACAGAAAGGCAGGTGTATGTAGGTCGCTGCAATCTGTCTAAAAGGAAGAAAACGAGGCTCATTGTCAGCCAGAGTTAAACGCTTCACGGTCGCGAGGACGAAGAAAGAACGCTTGGTTCGAGCTCGATGTGCCCGCAAAATGGTGGCCGAGCGTTCGAACCAGGCCAGCCGCCGCACGCACGTAATATCTGTGCCGACAAACATAAAAGTTGGAGTAAACAGAGCGAAGTCTTAATCACGAACTCCTCGCGGCTCTCTCCACTCTTTATTCCTTTTATATGACTTTGTTACGCACTCATTAAAAGTTTCCAAGCTGGCGTTTATCTTAGTCTTTCGACAGAGCTGGACAGAGCCGAAATGGCTCCGTTCGACTCTCTCCAGGATCTCGCGGGCAGATGCGATGAAATTTTACGATGCTCTTTCCAAAAAACGCTGTTTCGCGATCCAATCGTATGATCGAAACGAAACGAAAGATACGAGGACAAGTTTCTACGCTCGAGAACGCTTCTCTCTCTCGAGGGAACGATTTAAATTAAGCAAAAGTATGAACGTTCGCGCGAGACGTTAGGTTCTAAGATTTCCAAATCCTGATAAATTCTCGAAGACTCGAACCCACGGGCCTGATTAATGCGAAGGCACTTAGCCGCCTACCAAGAGGGATATTTCACCTTTATTATAAAATTACAAAATTCTGCCGGAATTATTCAACCAGCCCTGGTCGCCCCTTTCTGCGCGATCTACTAAATCTCCAGTTGGAATTCGGCGAAATCTTATCGCCGTGGAATCCTTTCGCCCGTAAATCGTCTCTAATTGGTTGATAAAATATTCGTCAGGTGGCGTCGAATAAATCGTGACTCGCCTGAACGTGCTATTCACCCAGAAAATTTCTCCTCCGCGTCGACTTGAATTCGACGTTACCTTCTCAGCTTCTACCAACACCTTATCTCGAACCTGTTCCGAATTGCTCGATGAGTACGTCCTCCCCGTGGGACTTCCGACGGGAAATTATCTCGAAAAATGTACCCTACAAGCATTGCGAGGGAAGAGTCGCCTTCCTCTTCGTTTTTCCTCGCTGATGGAAGACAGGAGGGAGAAATAGGGCGAGGTTGAAGCGTCGACGAGTCTACAATTGATCGAACAAGGATTGTGCAGGGATGTCCGAGGATTTGGGCGTTTATGGGATTCGAAGGAGGCAGTTTAAAGACACAGTTGTCATTTAAAAGTTATTCTAATCTAACGCTCTTTCGATAGTTACAGACTTCTTGCTTTTTTTCATATAACTCTACTTCTTTGCGTATTTCTTCTTTATTCTTTGGCGAATTGATAGGCATTTCCTTCCTTCGACAATTAGGAGCTTTTCAAAACGTACTTGTGTCTTACTCTAACTTCCTGGTCAGGGTGTTTTCACCCCACGACGAGAATTTTTCTGCTTTTGCTTTAGTGACAAGGTTTATGAGTTCACGTCCGCATTATAAACCTAATCACCGTCCTGATCGACGTGACTGTCGAAAATGTGGATCCTAAAACCCGTAAGTGTAGAGTGTAACGACTGGACATGCGTGGAAACCTAAGACCTAATTGTGAATACTCTTGAATATTGAATATTCTCAAATATTCCAAACCGTATGTCTAAGAGTATGTGTGCGTATGTATGCGAGTGTCTGGGAAAAACAAAGGAACGCATGGAAACTCAGAAAAAGAATCGAGAATGTGTGCGTAGCGCAAGAAGAGTTGAAGAAAAGCGACGAAAAGTGACGAAAAGTGAAACAATTTGTTCATAATTTGTAACGAGAATTTAAATCTGGTCACTGACGAATGAAGCGTGCTCGTCTGGCCCAGTGTCTGACTAGTGACGGGTACGATACTACTTGAGGATGTGCTCGGATGACGCGATTGTCCTCCGTATTTGAAATCGCTGAATGTTAGATGGGATGTAGCTAGAGAAGTTTGAATCCCCTTATCGAAACGACGAACGGAAAGTCTTTTCCGGTTAGTGCCGAGCTTACAGGGGGCTCCAAGTTAAAATGGTTGGAACATGCGTACGTGGCGGATTGAACGCGGGATTTTGCTACGGGGACGCGGCTCGTGGTGGATTGGGTGCAATGGAATAGCGATTAAGGTGAGCAGGGTGGCTTCCTGTGTTTTTTCTTCTCCGCGGTTTACTTTATAAGAGCCCCCTGTTTCCCTCCAGAGCTGTGTCAACGTTAGCATATCAATTTCAACTTCTTTATAATAATTCAAAGTTGCATTTTCATTGGAGAACGGAGGAGGGTTTAGCAAACTTGAGGTACATAAAACTATGTCGCGCAGAAACTCGCGTAAAAAAAATACGCCAATCTCAAGTATATGAAATTGCGTCGTACATTTAAAAAAATTAAAAGCCGCTTCAAAAATCGTTTGTATCAAAGAAGGGAAACTTTTGAAGTTTCCTTTTATGAAGGAACGCAAAAAGGCTCTGCCATCGCGCCATAGTCCCATCGAAAGCAGCAGGGACCGCGCAAGGACCATCGAGGTCGCGCCACCATCCGATTGGAGGATCGTTGGAAAAAAACAACGGAGTGTCCTCCGATTCAATCGAGACGCGTTGACGGATCATAATGGATTGAATTTCGATTCAGTTTCCTTCGTTCGCCCCGCGTTTGTCTGCAGTCGGACAATTTCGCTGCGCGACAAATTCGCCGATTGCGAATCGAAGAAGATGCAGACGCGGCACGACCCGCATCCATCCAATCAGCGCGACTCTCGCAAAAGTGGAAGGTCGGGAACCACCGGAAGTGGGCATACGCGCGCAACCGACATCACAATCCCACCGAATCGTTGGGCCGCTTTTTCTTCACGGCGCTTCCCACGGTTTCGACACCGGTTCTATCCGCGTTCGAGTTTCATTTTGCACCCGAAACGCGTCACGGTCCCGTTGCTTCGAGCGTCGAGCATTCTCCTCAGCAAAACGTCGACCAGAGTTTCCTCCTTTCTTTTTTTTCTCCTCGCGTTTTCAACGTCCCAGCCTCCTCTCCGCTGTTCACGGTCCACTCCTCTCACGGCTACTCGCGTAGCTTCGTTTATCCTCGAGCCACCCCCTTGGGCCTCTCGCAAAATTATCCGCCCCTAACGAGTGACGATATTTTAATAAAGCGAGGCTTAACGAACGAGAGGAAGGATCGTCGAGGAGATATTGCAGTGGGTGTTCGACACAATTTTTGTCCCGGATGTTTCGTAAGAATAAGGTCGCAAATTTCATTTGTTCAACGCGATCAGCTTGACGTACGATGAACTAATTTTAATTCAATTCCTCGCTGACGTTACATTCACTTATCACGATAAATACGAGAGCAATTGTACGATTAGTTTCAACGAATTTCGACGTGTCGTACAATCGTTCACGCGGTGGTTCAAACTTACTTTCACAAAAGAAAACGCTGGCGCATCGAAACAACCGCCTCGCGATTTACCGTACTCTCGCACGGAACTCTCTCTAATACACCGGCGTCTAAAAATTCCCGCGAACACATACCCGAGAAATACAGAGCTCCCCATTGAGCAGCCACTCTGAACTACACGCGTTACTCGAATCCTCCTTTCTTCGTGGCACAATCGCAGAGAATTCTCCGGCGTCGTTCCACGGTAAATTCGATACACGCGTCGTTTTTCACCCGGGGCCCCTTTTTGCCAGCGAGAGCGGGCAACTTTCATTCCGCGGAGAGAAAAGTTGACGGCGGAACGACGGACGAGTTGAATGGAAGGACCAACCCCCGCGAGCGCGCCCCTTTTCTTCAACCCCAGCGTCTTTTGATTCCAGTCTAATGGATCGTATAACGCTCCGGTTTTTTACCCCTCGACGTATCGATCTTATTACGAGCGTCGAGGCTTCCGGAAGTTAAACGGGGACGCGTGGCCACGCGAATCGAACCGAAACCAGGAGGCGCGCCATTATTAGCCGAGAAGAACCGGACTCGGTTTAAATTGGAAATTTATTCGCGACCTTTTCCACGCCTCTTTGACCCGCGCGTCGAATTAAATCGCAATTAATTTTACATTTATACCCGCGTCTGATTTCTCGCGCGGAAATAAATAAATAACAGGAACGTTTGTTGTTTTTTTCTTTTATCGAGGGAGACATTTAGCGCTGCGTTTTAATAAAGCAGAACGAGTCGCGGGACGAGCTGCGGAATGGATTGCGGATGTTCGAGATTCAACGTGGAAATTCGTGTTGGCCACGGTTAATTTATTCCTCCTTGCCCCCGTAACCGGTATAAACTTCCTGCTAGACAGCGATTTCGTTCCGTAGAATCCTGCTCCCGTGCCAACGCGTCCCCACCTCTTCGAGATCCACTTAACTTTTTTCCACCCCGTCGTACGAGGAGCGTTCCTGGAATACCGAATCGAACTAATTCCGGTGTTCTGGTAATAATGCGAGCGGCTACGTCGTTACGTAAATAAAAACGGTTGACAACACAATTATGGATCCACGAACAATTGGCTGTGTCTAACGAGAGGAATTATTAAAATTCCATCCCCTCTAATTCGTTCTAGTTTCAGTCGAAAACCGTACAAAGAGGCTCCCGATATCGTTGCGCGGATATTTCAACAAAAGAACGTTTCGCTTTTTTCGTTGGTCTTTTTGTTTTCCGTTTCTTTTTTTTTTTTTTTTTTTTTTTTTTTTTTTACTTTAAACCTTTTTCCAACGAAACAAAGGAAAATTTGCAAGAAACATTTGCGTCGAAGACAAAGGCGGAAATCGACACAGAGCGGCGGGGAATATCGAGAGGCCATTTCAGCACGAATCGCGTTCACTGGCTCGAAACACGCGACACGGCGCGCCCACCACTGGCAGAGAAACAAAACGGGTATTGTCTTTGGCGTCTTCAAAGTTTCCCCATTTCGCCAACTCCGATCGTAAGTCGCCCTTATTGTACTTCATATCCCTCCGTGGACGATGGCCACGATTTAAACTGCGTTATACACGGTGTACCAGCCGAAGGATAAAAAAAAAAGAGAAAAAGAAACGAGGAATCGGAAAGAAGAGAAACGCGATGGCGCGCAAACTCTGCGAAACGGGGCGGAATTCACGTCGTCATTACGAGCGGAATAATTCGTTTCGTTGCGAAATCTTTTGATCGCCATCGCGAGCGCGATGGTACGTGCGGTATCTTCGTAAAACGCGTGTGTGCCCACATGGAACGGCGTGTCGTTTGAATTTTAAATCCCGTCCGACGAATTTACGCGGACGCTCGGTTCGACCGTGCAATTTGCGATCGCTGAGTAAATTCGCCTTCGCTAATCGACCCGTTAATGCGCCTATTACTTTTGATACTCGCGCGGCGTGACGCCCAGCCAGATCCCGATCGACAATTTCGTCTCCGCGCGTGGAATTAATTTCTCATTCATTTCCATGCGTCCACTTTGATTCGCCCAGGCTGGAAGCGTCGCGCGGACCGTTCAGGTTTCTTGATGGAATCGGCCGATTAAATTGGCCTGGAATCGTACCACGTTTTCGCTTTGCCAAACGGCGAAGCGTCTGTGTGTAATCCGCGGAATGAAAAGTGGACCGATAACGAGGAACCCCTTTATTTCCAGTATAATCGTTCCGCCGTCCCATTTTCGGACGACGGGGATTTAACCACTTGCGATGGAAAGACGGTTCCACGCGCGTCGAGATGCTTCTGTCGCTAAGTCGTCGACGTATTCTGCAGGTTGATAGGCGCTCGTCACGGAAATGAGAATGACGTTCGCGGTACTACATATTTCAGAGTTTTGGAAGATATATTGTCCAAGATTACTAATTAAGTATATAGATCTGAGTAATGTTCTTTGTGGAAGACTCTACCGAGTCGTCTCGTTTCAAGTGACGCCTCATGGCAAATTACAGTGGATCTAGCACGTGCAGCTGTGAATTAGTTGCCAGCGCAAGTGGTTAAAGCTTTAAGGTTCTCCGATAATCTAAGTATCTCTGAAATAGCCTCAAGTTAACAGAGTTCGTTGGTAAATTCGGAAAGCATCGAACGAAATCAGCTGGATCGTCGCGCAGTGAATTAAACATTACTTTCGACGCTTTCCTTCGCGGTTCTGCGGGAAGACAGAGACATGGCGGAGGTCGAACGCCATAAATCATCCCTTGATGCGTTCATGCCAGTCGCGCGCCCCCAGTTTGCCACGTTACACGCGACTTTCTCAATTTAAACAAATTTCATCGACGATCGAACTGCTTCCACGAGTGGAAGCCCTGCACGAAAGTGGCTGGTAATATCACGGGACGACATTTTTGGGTTAAAAGCAGCCTCGCTCTCCTTTCTTGGACGCTCGAGAGCGTCTCGCGAGCAGAAATCGCGCGACGCTTCCTGAATCTCTTAAAATGCGCCGGATTCGTTTCGACCTTGCGAGATTCTCAACTTCCACGGCAGCTGTTCGCAATTTCTGCCGCTTCGGTCGGCTGAATAATAATGCCGAGTCGCGAACGAAGCGGGAATTATTGCGCTGAGGTATTGTAAAAATGGGCAAGGAGACGTTCAATTCGCGATAAGAATTTGTTGCGAATTTCATTTCAAGCGTGGGACTTTAGAATTTCACCGCTTTGCTGCGAATTTCAAGCAGAGAACTTTAGAATTTCACCACCTCGTTGCGAATTTCAAACGTAGAACTTTAGAGTTTCTCCGCCTCGTTGCGAATTTCAAGCGTAGAACTCTAGAATTTTCCTGGCTGCGAATTTCAAGCATAGAACTTTAGAGTTTCACCGCCTCTTTGCGAATTTCAAGCGTAGAACTCTAGAATTCCACCGCCTTGTTGCGAATTTCAAACGTAGAACTTTAGAGTTTCACCGCCTTGTTGCGAATTTCAAGCGTAGAACTCTAGAATTACTCCGCCTTGTTGCGAATTTCAAGCGTAGAACTCTAGAATTCCACCACCTCGTTGCAAATTTCAAGCGCAGAACTCTAAAATTCCACCACCTCGTTGCGAATTTCAAACGTAGAACTCTAGAATTCCACCACCTCGTTGCGAATTTCAAGCGTACAACCCTAAAATTTCACCGCCTTGTTGCGATTCTCGTTAACACGGATCGTTTGCGTTACTCTTTTTATTCGTTCTCTGCACAGCCGCCGATTCACAGCGAACGATTATGGTCGACGAGCTGAAAGATTAATCGTCCGATTCCGTATTTTCCAATTAACGTAACCGCAATACGGTCGACGGAAACAAAGTTTGGCCGGCAACTAGTTCGATTATTGCGGAACCGACTGATCGCGCGACGATATATGGAATTGATGAACTGTCGTAGGTCGCGAGCGTCCCGCGACCGCAAAACCGAGGCCGATTATACGCGCAATCGAGTCGATTTATTTGTTCTGAGAACGCGTTGCGAGGCCACCTTGCGAATTGTCGACCCGCGATTACGTAGCGGACGCGATGGACCACCGCGAATTCGCGGTGAAGATCGAAACGAGCAATCGAATCGAGTATGTCGGTCACTTCGACTCTGGCATTCATCATAGAAATGGTGGCCCACTGTACTCGTCGATGCAACGTTAAAATTATTAATTGGATTCGAAGTGACCCAAATCACACTCGAAAAGACTTTCTGTCGCCAGTCACTGTCGAACAAAATTACGAGGCTCGAAAGAAATATTTCGTACGGCTGCTAACGAGATTTTTGCCAACTGGATCGCAAATAAGCGACGCGTACAACTTTTCTGGGTTGGAACTTCGTACGAGGATCGCGAGGGGAGCGTTCCCGGTTTATGAAAATCGTCCGAGGCACTTTGAGCGCGAAGGGAGAGTCACGGGGGTCTGCGAAGCGACCCGTGGACAAAAAAGTATCAGATGCGTGGCGAAAATGCTGATGTTTTATGTATACGGCTTTGTATCGCGGATAGTGATTCCGCTATAAATATTTAATAAGCTCCGCGTAACGGAAACGTTTCTCAGAGACGGAATAAGATCCGAGGATGGTCTCTGGTTTCTTCCTGCCAATTAAGGATCGTTGACGAGACTCTCCCGTCTTGGTGTACGTTTCTACTCGCAGCCACCATGCCACTCTTATTTATTAATCAATTATTCAAATGCAAAAAATTGTCCTCGTTTGGAAAACCGCGAAGGAAGTTCGTGGCTGGAATTGTCTGGAGCAACTTCCATTCTCATTACCGTCGTTGGGAAAAATCTCTGAATTATGAAGTCGAACCGCCTGACAACGAAGCCAAGCTGCTGAACAAAGGGGTTAATAAACAGCGAAACGTAACTCTTTTTCTTTTAAATCGAAGTATCTCGCATAACATAAATCAAGACGCGAAGAGCTCGCGCATAATACAAAGTATCAAAGAGTCGAGATTGAAATACCGCTGGTGACGTTTAAACGAAAGAGGGTGCAACCCTCTATGTCGCCCTTTTAATGAATCGAATCACCTCGGAAAACAGCTTACACTGTCAATTAAATATTATCCACCCTTAACGAGTAACCCCAGCGAGGAGTACAAGCTGGGGCATTAATCGCGTAACGAGGAGGCAATTAACGGCGATCGAGGTGGAAGATTAACGCTCGCCATGATATCCCTAACGAAAAGTAATCGTGGTCCTGAAACGGTCGACGCTCGGGAAGCTGCTTCGTCTCGCGAGGAGGTAAATTAATTTGCATTTAAATGAACGCACGCAAAAACGCCGGATAACACGGCGCGAACGGTGGACAAAGGGAAAAAGCGCCAATTAATTACGCGGGGGGTTGGGTTCTCTAACTGAGAAATAAATTCAACGAATAGCTCTTCGAGAACGTATTGCCCCCTCCGGCTCTGTCCACGGAGGGTTGATTTTCTTGACCCAGTTCGATAGATAAACGTTAACGCAGCTCCATAAAGAACCTCGTATCACTCCTTCCTAATTAACAAATAAAAATGACGAGACAACTGCAAAGGGGTACGTTGCATCCGCTTCGGTGCAGATTAACTTTAAACTCGGTTCACTCGAGACTTCGCGTAACCCTTTGTTATACAACCCTTCCATCCGCTGAGCTCTCGAATTGCCATAGAATTAGCATAACTTTTTGGAACGCGGTGGAAGGATTAGCACTTAATTACCAGCGCTACTCTGCGACTCATAATACCTGCATCTTCCACGATATCAACCAGCAGCAGTGCGAAACACGACGTGGAACGAGACAGAACTCGTGTCGGGTCCCGTCAAGTCCCAACGTGAGCGATTAAGTGTTGAATGAAAACGATGGCCAGAGGAAGAGATCCTTCTTTCAGCGTAACGGCTAAAACCTGACGGCTGTTCAAAAAGTGAAATTCGTTACGCGAACGGTTTCGCTGTTCGTTTGGCTAACTGAAACGATGCCTGGCTGGAGTAGTAAGAAGCACTTAGCCTGGTACGTGTTCCTATTTCGTAATGGAGGCCAGAATTCTATCTCTGTTGCCGCGTCGGGCCCAGCCCGTCCACGGTAATTCGCGCAACGATGTTAAATCGATTTTGTAAAGCAGCAATTCATTCCGATTGCACTTTTCCATTACAGGCACGGGGCAGGCTTGTAAGCAACGCGCGTTGTACAGCGATCGCCAACGATCTCCTCTCCCAGTTTCATCCCCCGCTCTTCTCTATTACCATTTCTGTTACGTTTTACAATCGCCGTTAGTTTGTTCCGTTTTCACTCGGACGTACGCACCCGAGTAATCCGCGGTTATTAAATTAACGCATTTACTTTAATTATTATCGCCAAGTAATTTACGTGGGCGGCACGTGTTCCGATATTAAATTGCAGGGAGGAGGAAGAACGTTTAATTAAAAATTGAAGGCTGGATTAACCGTGGGATACAAGAGACCTCTGCTTAAGGTTACCACGTCGTTTTTGCGCAAATTGAACGCGTGTGAAATAAAAATGTTACGTATGTAAGAGAAAGCTGGCGTCGAAGCGCTCGAGGGTTGCTTTCGTCACCTTGAAGCTGAACGGAAAAGGGAAAACGATAGACACTAAGAGGGTGTCATAAATTAAGCCTTTCTTAATGCTTCGTCGTGAAAAAGAGGTCCCGACCACGCGTTCTTATTCTCTCTGAGAACACCAAAATGGCGACACCAAGTCAACTTGAGAACGCAAGTCGCGTTTATACTCGTATTTTCTCAGTTTGCAAAAATAAACTAAAGCTTTCGCTTGCACATACGTCAGTATGTAAAAACGAGTGTCGTGTACTTACTGCATGTGAAGAACTGGAACCGATTTATCGGAGAACAGCACGACTGGTCGATTAAAACGTTCGTTGCGACCGCAGACCCGAGCGCCGCCTTCCAGCTGAAGCCAGCCACCCTCGCACCTGTAACAAAAGACGACACACGGATTAGTTAGCCATTGTTTCGCTCTCTGCTGAAAATTAACCCCTCGACACCGCACAGGCTCGATCAGTTTTGTTAATCCTCGCCCTGATCGTTTCTCTTCGTTGTCTTAAAATCGCGCTCTTCGTCCCATCGCGCCAAGCTCCGAGGGAGATTGATTCGCGTCACGGAATGATCGAACTGTAATTGAAAGGCAGAGGAACGCGGGAGCTGATTGTTTCTCCGGGAACGTTTAAGCGGCAGGCGCCGTGGATTCTGGTTGACAAGTGTCGAGTCGTGAAAATTAATAGCCACGAGATATATCGACGTGGTATTGGCAAGTTTGAGATCAACGGGATGGACAGAGCTGGTCTCTGGGTCGCGCGAGTCGATACCAATCACGCGTGGTTATGATACTTGATACTGATTGATCCTTGCTGCGGTATATCGTATTGTCCGTCATTTGTTGGATGGATGACGTATAAACGTACGTCGTGGATTCTTCGTTCTGTATTAAAATGTTACTTAACGCTGGACCACCCTTAAATTACCTTCAATTATGAACGTGATATAAGTTACAGTGGAGCGTTTTAGCACGTGAATCTGTGAATTAGTTGCTAGCGTGTGGTTAAAACTCTAAGGTTCTCTGATAATCTAAATATCTAATTATGAATGCAATACTAGCTTTTTACTTAATATTATTGTTTGCAGCCAAGTTGCAGAGCTAGAATGGTACCTTAGTCTAGGAAACTGTTTATATCTGAGTCTCACAGGATAGAGTATCCTGATTCTTAGACAAAGCATAAACCCATTCGTTGGTTCTCCATTTATCTTAGTTTAAAAGAAAAATTCTTGACAAATATTTTACAACTTCTTCACTCCTTAGAGAAATAATTGTACGTTCCTAGAACGTTCATCGACGAAGAAATCGCGTCTAGAACCATTCTTAGCGCTCTTACGTTCCACTTTCTCAATTCCCAAGCTGGAATTGCTTCCCCGATCTCGAGCGACTTCAAAGGGCTCGTCTATCCCTTTCGCGAGGGCTCCGTTCGTAAATGGTTGCGAATTCGAGTGGTTACGCAATGAGTAATACGCAACGGGGATTGAATCGTGCTGATTTAATCTACGTAACACCCTCGCCTTTCTCCAAAGTAAAGAGGGAGACGTTCCATAACACGGTTCGCTGATTATCATCCGTCCAGGTTTCAGAAAATTCCGCCTCCGCGTCTCGATTTATAAATTACGAAATTCGTGTAATCCGCGAGCCAACGCGCTTCGAGAATAATTTCATGCGAATCCGAAGGGTTGCGAAGGGAGTTCTGCCCCTCCTTAAAATTCAGATACCCCGTCCGCTGTTCCTCTCGTTCTTCAAGGCGCGTTGAAACATTTTAAGCAAAGGTGGAACGTTCCAGGCGCCTTTCGCCGTGCTCTAGAAATAATTTCGTTTGATTGCCCTAATGAAAGTTCGAAATTGTTAGAGAGCAGTCGAGGCGCAAGGAGGGCGAAGTAAAATAAAACCGTCGAGGAAGTTATCGAAATTTTTCTCATAACGTGAGTGTAATTAATAATCGGGAGATCCTCGAAGGCTCCTGGAAAAACGCTAAGCGCCGATCCGTTAATATAGAAGTTCGTCTCGGGGCAAAGAAACGGAGAATTCCCTTTTCTCTTAATGCAATCCAGCGAATATCTGGAAAGGTAAGTTCCCCCCCGATGAAACAGGAAGAGTGATCGTGACCCGGTTCCAAGTTCCCCGAGACCAGCCGGGGACGTCGCTGAAAGGACTCGTCGAAGGAGTTTCAGCTACGTTTCTGAACTTGTTTACCAGAACCTGGCGTTAATTAACAAAACGGTGACGTGCCACACAGATGCAATTATTTCTATCATTCCGCGTCCTAAAGGGATTTCCTTTAATTCCTATCGCCATTTTCTCTAATCGAACGGAGAATAGAAATTTAAAACGACGCGCGCGACTCGATCCTGAAAAAAGATGGCCGCGATTCGATCCTAATTTTCGAATAACTTCCAGGTTACGCACGCGTCTCGAAACACACGCTGGAGCTTCATTTGATAATTGCTTTCGTTTCTTCCTGACTCGCGAATAAGAGGGGAACGCGGCTACCAATTGCAGGCGGCTCTGACCCTCGACGGAATTAAGATAATTATGGAAATTAATTCTTTTGAAGTCCCGCCTGGCTGCGACCGCGACGCCATTGGTTAGTTAGCCGGCACATTGAGGGAACGAAATAAAGGGACTCGTTTCTGGCCGCATTTGCATGATTGCTCCGGTCAAGAAAGTTCCGCGATCATACATACATATTTCTGCCTCTATAATTGTACAGAAATGCAATCGCGTCGCGCGGATAACGCTCAAGCGGGACGGCTTCTCGAAACGGAAGGAAGTTGGACGCAACAAATAAAAGCGGAGAGGGAGCCAGGGGTGGAGTTCTTCGCGGGAGTTCCGCGAGAAAAAGCGGAACCTCGAGCGTATACAGGCGCGGAAAAGTTTCTTGATTAACGGCGAGTGCATTTAATACTTATTAACTGGTGTACACTGCTATGAACTTGCATAAATTCCACGGATTGTTTAACGAACTCCCGGACTCTCGAAACTCCAACTATTTAACTCTTCTTCTACGGAACTTGTTGCCACCGGATAAACGATTCCCCGATCGATTCGCCCCTCGAACGAATTGCCCTTGTAATCAATCGTCCACGCGACTCCGCCCGCCCTTCTTTCAGCCTCGAAAAATCCTCCAACCGAAGGCACTGTCGCCATCCGTTTACCATATTTCAAACGGCCGTTTCGTCCATTCGTTGCCCATCTTTCCTCCAATGAAAAAATCCAACAAAGAAACCAGCGAATCCGCCTCTCGCGGATGCGAACGGTGAACGAAAAGAAAGAGAGAGGGGGGAAAACAATTTTTCCGGTATCGACGGATAAAAGTCCGCGCGGTGCACCCTGCTGCAGCCTCGGAAACCTTTATCCGGCCGCGGATTAGCCGCGAAATACGCGCGCGTTCGTCGAGGCTCCCGCGCCGATACACAAAAGCTCCAGGCGCGAGGAATCGAATCCGCGGTCTGTCGACGCCGCGTGACAATTAATTCGCAACCGTACGTCCGACAGAATGGTGAACTATGGGGCCACGTATCCGACCCCTGACGCGAACAATGGCGCGCGCCGCGAGCCCCAGCGCGCATTTGGTACGCGCGTGCGCGCACGCGCTCGCGAGCGCGCTCCCGGCCTGTATCAAGATTCGAATGAGCCAGCTCAGATACACGAAATGGTCCCGGCGAAGGTATTACCGCTGGGAAACGCGTCTCCAGGATTGTCTCGTTGATATGTTAATTAACGTTATTGATGTCGGTACGTGCCGCGCCTGGTTCGAGCTGCGACTGTCTATTAAATCCGGCCGGGTTCCCATCCTGGTGTACACCCCTTGCTCCGCGCTGCTCGCAGGAGCTTGTAAGAGTCTAATTGGGTCGACGGATTCGCCTCATCGGCTCTGTCCCGTGAATGAGAAGAATACAATGAAAATCTCGCGAAACGCGCGTAAAGCGGGGAAGCAAAAAACGCGTACGCGAATCAGAGGGAAGTTCGAACACGCGAGGACTCGTGCGAATATAGTTTGCACGCGATCGAGCTTAACATTTCGTTTCGAGAGCTGGTTCGTCGCTCCAAACGAGGCGACGCGCGATCATTTCCTGGTTTTTATTTATTCGATAGTTTCTCGTTGAATTGAATCGTTCCATTACCGTGATTGACGATTTCGTTTCGATTCGCCGGCCGTCAAGTGGATTTCCGGACGATTGAGCGGGAATTATAGCCGCGGTAATTAATTAGCGACCGGCGCGTGGTGGTTTTTCGCAATGATTTAAAGCGTCGTCGTCGAATACGAATTTCGGTTAGCAGCGTCGTTTCGACGAAACAACGCTCGATGTTTCGCGAGCGTTCATTGTCCGTAGCCGGCGAACCCGCGGCCTCTGCCTCGCGTTTCGCTCGATAAAAATGTAACCGCGAAATGATTAATTCTCGCCTCCCGTGCGAGGTCTGTTTACTCGATGCTCGATGCGAACAGCGTACCGTTTGGCTGGAAAACACGGAAAAACGGACGACAATTCGCATAAAACGATAACACCGACCACCCTTTTGTTCCTCCCGAGTGATACGCATCTTCGATTCCATCGATCGAGCTTATCGCGCAAACGAATCGCTGGAAATGCAGGCGACGCGTGGATCGGCGGCGAATCGAGAGCGCATAAATAGGCGCGTTTTAAAGGCTGCAGCCGGGGTGAACGCAATTACACGCTGACCGACTGTGCGACCGGGTAATTGGGCGTTAATTGCGCGTTTCGCGTGCCATTTTCGATGGGAACTCCGTCGGATATTTTATCGGGACAGCAGGGTCGTCGAGGACGAGCGGAGCCCCGACTGAGCTCCTGAAAGGAGGCTTCCGTTTTATTGAGGACGAGAACGCTCGCTGGAACGACTTCGAAAGCGGAAGTAATTACATTCCACTTTTATCCGTCGCGATTTTTCAGCGGGACGACGGACAACCGAGTAAATTTTTCCACTTTCGCCACTTCATTATATTCCTCGCGTTTTTCTCGTCCCTTTCTCTCTCTCTCTCCCTTTCGCAAGGGCTGATATTGTTTGCTCGAAGCCGTCCGATAAAACGAAACAGCCGATGTTCCTCTCTCGTCCACTGCCACCTACTTTCGCCTCGATACCGAGTAACGATTCGGTACGAAATAAAAAGGATCGAACATTCTTGCGGGCAACGGAATAATAACGGAGGAGAGAAGAAGCCAGGGACACTTAAAAGGCGGACGTTCGAGAGACCTCTTCCCGATTGACTTGCAAATTAACTGCTTTTTCGTCGCCCGTTACATTTCACTATTTAAACACCCGGGGAAGATTCGAAATTTATTGCCCTTCTTTGACGATTCTTTTTCCAAAGGAATCCTTAAATCGCCTGATTTTAATCCCACATTTCGATACAAGACACCAAGATTTAATAGTGGAATTCAAAAATTAGAGTGTGTAGAAAAATTTAAGGAACAATTCAGATCGAGTTCCATCGCGCGCAGCATCGCAAAGGGGTCTTCTTTATCTGCTGTAGAATCTTGTCACATTCGCAGTGTACCATTCCGGATCGCTATCGACGAAACAATTCCAACACCTAAACGGCGCGTTACCAGATCCACGAGCGAGAAACTTCAACTGGAAGACCACCGAGTCGGGGAAACTCGCGTCCCGTTTAAACGGACAAGATTGCAACGAGCCGCGCCAAGTGGAACCTAAGAGAATACCGTGAAACATAAGAGACGATGCTGCTGAAAGTGGCTGTCAGGTCTCAGGAAGGAGCGCGAAACGAACGCGTTACAAACGCAGGTTACAAACGCAGGTTACAAACGCGTTTCGCAGCCAGCAGGACGACGGAAATAATTGAAAGTTCGCCGCGATCGTCGGATTAGGTCCAAAAATCGGCGCTGGTCGAGCCTCTTGCTCGCGATTGGCGCGCGGCTCGTTACGTTTCGCTCTAGCAGGTGGATTTGCCGTCGCGACGATAAAAACGCGACTCCGCGCGGCTGGTGCCTCTTCTTTCTCGTCGCAGTGCGCAACAACGACGGAGAAGGAATAGAGGGTTCGACCAGATTCGACGAGCTATCCCCAGGAAATTGGATGCTTTTATTTCCCACGATCCGCCCAGATGCGCGGTCCTTTCTCTCATCCCCTCGCTCTGTCTCTCCCATTCGCGCGCGTGTACACGTTCCCCTGTCTCGTTGCCCGTTTCGACCGTGTCGGCGTGCACCGTCGTCCATCAAACGAAGTTAACCCGCGGCCGAAAAGTCCATTCGATTTCCCGTAGACGCGATCCACCGCGCCGTGTCCCGTCGCCTTCGAAAGAATGCAATTTTTGTTTCGCTTGTCCCCGATTACGATCGCGCAGCGGAAAATTAAACGGGGCCCAGGCGAGGTCGCACCGTTTTCGAGAATGACGAGAGTCGACAGCGCGACCCGAGAGGTGACGGTGATTTCGTCACGAAAAATGGGCTCGGGGACAATTTGCGAAGATTTGTACGCGGATACGCGTTCTGTTTCTGGTTTCTCTGTTGTTCGAAGGAAATTACTGGTTCTATTCAAGCGTATCGAAGCTTGCGATTTAAGATCGTTGACAGTCATTTGTTTCATTCGTGACAAACGATAAAGATTAGTTTAATAATATTTACGATAAATGGTAAGGATCAAGGTGGTGGATAAAATAGAAAAGTGGCAGCTGCTGCTCGATTCAATTAATCAACTTCGTTACTAATTAATACTGTACAATAATAAAACAATAGGTGGCACAGTGGCGACGTGCGAAGCACTCTGAGATTTTGAACAAATTGTGTCCGAGCGTGAAGCGTTTTACTTTAAAAAGGAGTCGAAGGGACGAGGATAGAGGTCGGATAGGTAGAGGCACGTGTAATAAGAAAAAGGCAGGAAAATCGCGTAAAAGGAGGAAAGCCTGACGTAGAGAGAAAGTTTAGGGAACATAGAGGGCGGAAATAAAGAAGGTTTAAGGCTCGAAAGTCTTGCGCGGCGCCAAATGTGCGAGGACATTAACCAGACTCGAGCTAAGGTCTTGCGAAAAGTCGAGAAAATAAAGGAAATCGAAGACTAAATGAAGAAAGTAACTGATGACAGTTGTTGCAGTGACGTAGATGCCACGATACCTATCTACATACTAATTCCATATTGAATAACAAAGACCATTCTCACCATCGAATCGCGAATGAATTCTGACCCAATTAGATAAGATCGTTTAGTCGAACTCTGTACTGTCAGATGGAACTCGCAGGGTCGCTGCTTGAAATTAACACCATGTAGTTTTCAGCACATTGTCCCAATTACGCTCGCAGCAGAGGCGTTGGCCGCGTCTCAGAGGGTGCATCAAGTATCGCCAGTGTCGGGGCGGTGAGAAAGTAGCACGTTTTTGAATTATGCAGCCGAGATTTCTCCGGGACGCGACGCTTCGCGCGGCTCCTCCCTGAGGATATCGCCGTGCGCTTTCGAGCGGAGTTGCGAAACACTCCGCCGCAATTTGGGAGCTCTTGTCTCCGCGTGGTCCCTGTAATCGCGCAGTTGGCACAGGCACGAAACTGTCGACTCGTGGACGACCCACCCCGCCAGCGAGATAGCGAATCCGGATTTCGTGTTGTTGGAAATTCTCCTCATTACGCCGCGAATTAATCGCGATCTAAGTTTTACTCCGCGCGATCTTCGGAGGAAATCTCGAGGTACATCGATGTCTCTTTTTATCTTCAGAGGATTAACCCTTTCACTGCGATGAGCGTCTGTACACGCTCCCCACGTTTTTCTTACCGCGACACTTCCACTGTTCGAAAATCGAAATTTCGAGTGTCCTTTCCGAGTATTTCTCGCACTCCAGACATTGCAACATTGCAGTACGAGAAAAACCCAAGAATGGTATCAAACCTCTGGTTATCGTTTAGGTCAGTAGTCCGAGGGTAACCAATCGCAGCGAAGCGTCAACGAAAGGGTTAAAGTATGAAAAGTATCCATCGAATTCCAACGCGTTCCATTATTCCCATGACGATTCAAGCGCCTCGTATAATAGGCAAAGCTCGAGAACGCGTCGCTCGCAGCTGGATCTTACAAACAACCCCGAAGAAACTCCATCAACCCCTTGGCCGGGATCATCGAAAACGGTAAAGGAAGAACCGAAGTAACGAGGTAATTAGCGGCGCTCCTCGCGAAGTAATTGCTCTCAAAGAAGTTGCCGTATAGCACAGTGGCAAAACGTCCCTCGGTTTCGCCCGCGCCGAGAACGAGGCGCCGTTTGACGGCGGGATCCGTGCACGGAAGAGGGTAATGCCGGGCGAATGGCGCGGGACCGCCTCTTCGAAATACCGTGCAATTTGCCGCGTCTTGTCGCGGCGCGGCTTAATCGTGACCGAAACTGCGAGCGGAGGACGTAGTCGCAGCGACAGCGTTGCACGTCTCCGCGCCTCGCACACACATCCACGGATTCCTCGAGTGTACGAGGCGACGCGGAGACGCCAAAGAAGCGTCCGTACGTTCGGTTGCACCTCAGGGGTGGCTGGCGGGGCGAAGGGTGCGGCGAGAGGGTCGGCCCCAGGCAAGGGTAAGCAACCGATGTCAGTCAGTCAACTGGAAATCGCTTACCTACCCTTCGACCTGCCCTCCGCTCGCCCCTCCGGCGTCTTCCACAGCGTCTCGCCTCTTCTCCGCCATCCCAGCCGCGGTATCTCCGCCTCGTATTTTACATTTCCCGTCCCGCGGTCCTGGAACGGCGCTCAACAACGCCACTCGACGTGCTTCCGTTTATCCGCGCGAGACGCGAGCCCCCGCGACGAGCCCAACTTCCACTGCAAATCAATTTACCGGGGGCATTCGGACGGAATCGCGCCGGGAACGGATTATAAATTTAAATGCGAACCGACGTGGCCCCCCGGGGAGGAACGAGGCGGCGAACCCGCCCCTTACCCTGTCGCGCTGTACTTTCTCCCACCGGTTTTCCCGATTTCGCGTGTTCCGCCAGCGAGTGCCAAGATTTCGGGCGACGCGGACGCCCCGCGAGTAATTATCGGTTACCGATTTTGCGTCCATGTTGGCGCAGAGAGTCGATAGCCGTGGCTGCCTCCACGGTTGGTGCTTTTATGGGTGCCACTATGGGTGCCTTTGGAGTCTCCTGTCTCTCCGCGTCGTTCGAGGACGTTCATTGTGCTTCTTTAAATTTAATTTCATTTATCGGAGGAACAAAATCGTGCGAATCGATTATCCCGCTTTAGAACGTTCCGTTATTTTCCATTATTTTTAATTACGTTCCGTGATAACGTCTTCGTTAACGCAGATTACCGTGCCTAGGTGTTTACCCTTTTAATTCGCATCGCGCACACCACGCGGAAGACTTTCACGTCGTGAACGAAGAATACGTCGAGGATAATTTAGCTGACATTTTTGCTGATTACAGCGAGCAGATATCGTGGAAGGTCTCGTGCGCGTAAAAGAGATTTCAAGGATGAAGCATGGTGATGAGGAGGTTGAAAACCGCGATCGTTATCACCCGCTGTATAAAATATGAACAGCGAATCGCGATAAATCATAGACCGCGCTACGTCATGCTAAGCCAAGTATACGCGACACTTTCGGATAAGCTGGAGCGTAAAAGTGTAGTGAAATTTATTGGACAATAGTTCAGCGGCTCAGATAATTGTATCGGAGAACATATTGCGACGCGGTTTATTTTATAATTCATATTATTAGAGGCCTTTCTCGCTGTAATTTACTAAAGCCTCTACGACGAGGAACATTTAACCAACGGCTGGTTTTTTCGTATAAAAAAAAGGCCAAGAGGGAACGATAAAAATTTGATCGTCCGACTTCTGCATCGGAAAACGCGGATTGCCAGTGGTGCGAGGCGAAATTAGTCGAACAGGTCGAAGCGAGGCTCAAGGCAGATGTTCTCCCGTGAAACTTAAATAAGAATCGCCGCTGCTGTATAATAAGACAATAAAAGTGCGGGTCTTTAACCGTCTTACGAAAACACTTAACTTCACGGATGGAACTCGCGAACTTTCATCCCCCTGTTTTTGTAAACATTTCCGCCAGGGCTGCTTTACGATGCATTGAAAATCTTCGCGAGCTTGTCCGACCGGTGAATTAATCGCGGGGAAACAGGCGGGTTTCCCGCAGCGAGCGGGAAATTTCGGTGCAAACAGTTTAAAAACGGCTGATAAATAGCGCGGAACCTCGCCTTTCATCGCGAAACCGTGGATATTTACGCGTTTACGAGGGATTGAAACGCGCAAAAGAATTCAAAAGTACGAGATACCCGGAGCGAGGAGCACGCGTAATAACATTCAAGGGGTAACGGAAGACGCTATTTAGATTCCATTTCCTTAGTCGCATTCGTAAAGGTATGAAAATGTACAAACATCGCAGTCCGCTCTCCTCCGCGTTCATACGGCTTATTTTTCTGTATTTTAACGCTAGACAATCTCCGAGACAGCCGTCTGCCGAACTTCAAAGAAGAGCGGAAAGAAAGATTCAGAAGTCGTGAACAGCAACAACTGACGAGATATATTTCATTCCTCTACGCGAGCGAATCCTCGGCGAATGTTCCGCGCTCACAGAAACGGAATAACTACAAGAACAGCAAAAAGCTCGCAGAGAGAACCGGAAGGCCAAAGGAGGAAGAGTCAGACGCGAACAGTAATCAAGGGGAAATTCAGATACCTATGGAAGACAACTCGAAACGGAGTCGAGCAGCCACGGTTGCAGAAATTTGCTCGATTCTCGCGCAGCCTCTGTCTCGCGCGTTTACAAATTTTCATTCACACTTCCGCTATCCCGTGGGAGCTTTTCCCTGGCGGAGGCTTGTCAGGAACGCGTCAAACTTCCACGTATGCTTTTGGCATCCGACATTCGCACCGTGCCACGGCCAGTTCTCCAAAACGCCGCTCTTCGTAACGTTACCAGATGACAGCTTCTGAGAATCGCGGTTGATGCCCAGAGCTCGGAATAACGGCGTCCAATGGGAACGAAGCTGTTTTAACGACCAAGCGTTGCAACGAGTTTCGAGGAGGAGCGAAGACGAAAATTCAGAACGAAGAATCTACGCTGCGATATGTTCCTCGACTTCAGCGAGGCTTTGGATTAATTATTTCTGATTCCATGCGTGGATCTGACGTTTCAAATAGACTGTTCTCTATCTAAACTGAATTGTAATTTCGTTTCTATACCAGTTACACGTTTGATGAAGAATCAGGTTCCTGTTATTTCACGTACAAAATGCATTCACCCCGAAACACCGAATCGTTCTTCCGTTCCAATTACTCACTAATTCGATCACAAATCCAATCGATCTACACTGAAATAACTTCTAATGGATAAACTTTCTGCTGTATGCGTTTCGTTTCCGCTTGCTGTTAGACTTCTGGTTTAGAATTCCTGTTTGAGAATCCTATCTGCGAATGGATCAGAATATCGCGTTGCGTCGTGGTAATTAACGCGACGTCATTTCTGCGACGTCCATTCGAAAGCTAGGAAAGGAGAATATTGGCCGGCGTTTCACGCTCGGAATACGTGTAAAGAAGTCGAGATCCGTTGGAGAGAATTCATCCGGGCGGCGCTGAGTTGAATAATCGAGCTTCGCGTTTTTTTTCCCTTCTTTTTTTTTTTTTATTAAAGCATTGCCAAGCTCGACGAGCGGAATCGCGTCAAATGTGCGCATGCAGGCATTGGTGATTTATACGAGTTATTTTGCGCCGTCAGTGTGCTCGTTACGGCCAGTAGATACGAGAGGCTGCAACAGAAAATGAAAGGGCGAAAGGACGACGTCTGTCGCGTTCACGCTGGCGGACTCTCGCGAAGTAATCGCGGGAGCATCCATTCGATTTCGATTAAACAAACATCCTGCGTTCCGCTTATTTAGAAAAAAAAGAGGCACCGGGCTACGGTGAAATATTTGGCTCGGTGGGAAGCACGTCATTCCCTTTTTTTTTTATGTTTTTTCACGGATATTTCACACTGGTTTTACGAATATTGGAGCCGTACCTTGCAAAGCTTCAATTATCTGAGATAGGGACGCAGGAAATAATAATTTTTATCTATAATACTGTAGGGATTTTTTTAATCAAGCCTTAAATACTATTTATTGATATTAAGGATAAAAGGGAACATAAGCGCTAAATATAAACTGAAGAAAAAATTGAAAATGAATATAAACTAAACTGAGACTGTGGCCTTTTACGTCTATTACCTTTTACGTCTTTTTTACAACTGTCGTCGCCACGAACGTCTTTGACAAAAGCGCGTCGACACCCCATTCTCAAGGGGGTTGACAATTCAATACCATAGCAAGTAGGGGTCTTTAAATATCGCATGTACCACAATATCTTTCCACAAATCACCTTTATGACCAGCAAGTTATCACTGATTAATTTAGAAAAAGGTCTTTCACTCTTTCGAAGTTTCAATTGAAACCTCAGAAGACCCCTCGTTTCGCCGTGAAGCGACAAATTCTCAAACAGCAGACTACCCCCTGAACCTCCAGCAGACCTCGAGAGTCTGCGCTATCCCCTCAGATCGCGCACGCTGGAAAGCTCACGATCGACAGCGCACGCTGGAAAGCTCACGATCGACATTAGTCCCGCGACGAATCATTTCCGCGGCCACGTGCCAACCGACAGGAATTTTGGCCCAATCCGCCGGTCGTATTTCACCGTTACAGCCTACTAACTTCGATCAACTTACGAGAGAGTGCCCGCTGTTCGTCATTTTCCGCGGCCAACCCCCTGTTTTCCATACTCCGCGGTGGTGTCACGCGCGCTCGTCGTTTGCTCTGTTCCGTGCACACTCGGAGAGAGCGAGAGAGAGAAAGAGAGGATGTTATGGATGCGAGCAGCGTGAAATCAAATTTCTAACGATGGAAACGATTCCGGGTGCAGCGGCACGGCTCGCTGCGTGCCGCTGCAACGCGCGCCTCGCTTCCACCCCCTTTGGACACCTCTCTGCCCGCTTCGAACCCCCGCCTCGACGAAAATCGCGAACCGGCGATCGTCGCTCGGCCTCGTCGAGCCGGCTCGGTCGATCCGGCGTGCGGAAAATCGCGTGGGCGCAAACGATCGACCGAATCAACGAAAACTGCGGCCACCCCGTTCGCCCCGCGCGCGCGGACTCCCATTTTTCGAAATAGCTTCGATCCGCGCGGTCAAATTTGATTATCTCCGCCAATTGCTCGCTCCTCGTTGAATTAACGACGATTTCCCCGGAGCTGAGTGAGGAAACTGTACGCGTTTCGATACGTGGAGCAGGGGGGTGGTTGTTTGCAGCAGGAAATTCTTCGAACCGCTGGATTTTATGGGGAAACTTGTACACACGCTGCAGTGCGGATTCTTAACGCCCTCTTTGAAGTAATTACCCTTCGCGGGATGCGGTTTATTGATCTCGATGGAGGTGGTGTTTCGTGCGAACGAATTGAAGCGGGAGAAACAGGAAAATATTGTCTATTCGATAGGATATGCTCTGTGTGATTCAATTATACGTAATGGAGTTCATTTTTAAGCTAAATCGCGAAATAATTAAATAATGTTAACTGTTAGAAATATAGAGTGTGGATTGTTTTATTACGTGCGACTGGGTGTGTGGAAACTTAGGATAAAAGGATATAACTTCAACGAGAAGGGACACAGATCAATCAGTCGGGAAGCACCAGACGAAAAACCCACTTTTCATTGTTACGCTCTACTCTAATATTTGTTAAACGGAGTATCCTTTATCGCAAACAATAAAGTTCTGTTAACATATTTAAAGAGATTTCCAACAGAAAGAATCCAGAGCAGACAGCGAGAGAGCGACTAGCGATAAAGTTAATAGCGACTGTAGCTTAATAAACTATTCATATATATTACTGGACGTGGGAATTATTTCTCGCTAGTAACATATTCCTACATACATTTGTTTTATACCTTTACCACGATTTTCGTACGTTTTTCATTTCCTTTCCTCTCTCATATTTCCGCGGGCTGCAAAAGTATCGATTTATTCAGACCCAATGGAAAGACCGACACGTAGCAGCCGCGATCTTAAAGCAACACGGTCCGAACAGGTCAGGTGGTAACAAAGAATCCGCAGCTGGACATGTCCAGGCAGGTGGCAACAAATTCCTCCTGCAACGACCGTGTGGCCACGACAATGGCCGCGTTCGTTCGATCGGATTTTATTTCACTCGGCCACGTCGTCAATTACAAATCGACCATAAATACCGCGATCTCCGCGAGCGACCGCCGCGCCTACCTTCCTTTCGTTCGCCCTTTAAATCCCAGCCTGGAAATTAAATCCCCGCCACCGACTGTCCTCGAAACGAGCTCTTGATTAACAACCGTTACGAAGCGAACGGAAGCGTTGGAATTCGACAATCGCGACGTTCTGTATTAAATCATTAACCCTCGATAATTGAATTCCCACCTTTCCTCTTTTTGTTCGCGATGACAGAAGAGGGTGCAGAAGTCTGGCGAGAAGAACACGGTGGTTGACGATTAATACGATTAATGTTGCTATTAGAGAAATCGAAATAGGGAAATAGAAAAGCACGTCGTCGTGTAAATTGCAGAGGTTAAGAGGTGTCATTTTGTAATAAAGGAAGTGAAGTAATAAAAATAGTTCGGTATAAGTTGCATCGCTGATAAAAGCTGGAAACGTCGCCGCGTACGAATTGATAAATTGACACATACATTTTCGAGGAGGGGCGAGAACGAGCCGCGATAAGCGAAAAATGTGTCATTTTCTAGTCGTCGACACGGCGACCCCGATGGAGGATATTGCTCCGAAACAGGGACGCGCCAGGCGAAGCCGGCGGTGATTCCGTTTTTCGTGGATTCGTCGCTAATTACGATGTCCGATAAATTCTCTGTTCATTGCGCGAGATATCGCGCGAATATTCGCTACGTGTCGTCTCGAATATCTTTATTTTCACTCGGCATTGTGAGCGTGGAACGCTTTTATTTTAACGCATTAATGAGCACTCCAATTCGCTTTTTAAATGAATGCGATTCAGTGAAATTAACTCGCGACTTCCACAGGCTAAAATTATACCCCCCGAATTGAAAAACCTAGAAGTTACTCATAATTTACGAAAACACTTGCCAAACTAACCTCCGACTTAATTATATCCACGAATTTCTAAATGCAAGTAGTACGACATTACGCATAGTCAGACAGTAGGTAAAAACAGATTCGCGCAAGTTTAACCAACAATAGCTACTGCGCATGAAGTAGAATATGAAGGTACGCGATCGCACAGTCATAAGAGAACAGATGTGCAATATTTAAAAACAAATAAACGACAAAATGGACAGAAAATCCCATTCAAAATCCAATCCAAGATACTGAGCTTCCAGCAGTTCATAACACGCGCTATTTCTCCTCAATAAAATCGCGGAAAATGAGCAACGCGCGGTCCGCGCGCAGAGTCGAGGAATAGCCAGCCATCTAATAACTAATTTATTTCTGGCGAGACAAATTCCATTCACTCGCGAGCCGCGTAATCAGCAGCGGAGCCGCGTGTCCATCCCGTCCTCGACTGGACCCGTGTTCACGCTCGAACCCTTTCTCATTTACCCCGAGCGGCGCGTGCGGCCTCGATGAATCCTCGAACTCGGACGGCATTGTCGTAATGCGGAAAGTTCGCCAATTGGATACGAAGTTTTCGGAAAACACCGGCTCCGCTCTCGCGCGGCGATGCACGGACTTCGAGGCATCGCGCCTGCTGGCTCGAGCCCTGAATCGGAAACAATGATGCGGTCGACGCGATCCACGGCTCGTTAATTGCCGTTCGATTCGACGAACGTTTGTCTCGGGTTCCCCTCGATCGTGCCTCGCAACTTTCGACTGTTTGGGACGCTTACGAATTTCGCTGGAGTATATTTTTTCAGCGACAGTGTGAAATGGCGATTGGCAAAAGAGAAACAAACGAATTAACCCCTTGCACTGAGAAAACTGATTGTGAAGGTTAAAAACTTTTTGAAGAACGTATATTTCACCAGTCTTCTGTCGAAGTGGAAATTTTGAGTTGCTGGAGAATTTCTTGGCAATAGTTTCCGTTGTTAACTTTTAACAGCAATAGAAAATACCGTTTTAAGCTTAATTACGTTTTCTGAACGACCTCAGTAACACATGTGGACGTCATAAACCGGGGATTTTCGAAGAGTCTACAGTCTTCGATTTAACGAGCCTCGACCATACGGTACAGGTATCAGAAGTCGAGTAGAAATCTCGCTGCGTTACCAAATATGGCAAGAAAACGAAAAGCGTCTCCCACCATAGACACCACCAAGAAGACCTCTCCAAGGGTCTCCCTTTCCAAGAAGACGCAGGAGAAGACGATGTCGAAAGGTCGGAAAAATCAGTCTTAGAAGTAGAATCGTACCAAAAATATCGAAATAAAGATCACTAGTAACCAGAACTTTGTTATATTTAATTCACCTGACTGAACGCCACGCACACGCAGACTAATCCTCATAACATCCATAACATCCTTTCCTTAATCAGAAATATAATTTTACGTTGTGCTCAGTCGCAAGATAATTCATCGTATATAAGACCACTCGTGCTCTGCATTTGACTGGAAATATGCATATAGGAGGAATCCAAAACAGCATTTCAGCGGTAGACATGCAATTACGCCGCGACTACGCGCGCACGGGATTATTCCTGCCGCGAAATGGAAGTCGATTCGAATGCCGCGTTTTTCAAGGCAGCTGGACGCCCGGTCAAACGGACAATGAAGAGGAGACAATTGATCGCGTCAAACAAGTTTCGCAGGATCGATCGCCGACAAACGTCCACGCGACCCGTGGAAATAGCGCAGCTGCACAGATCAGCTGCCTCGCAATTTTACGATCCACTGCAGCGGACGAAACAATGGTCCCATTATTTATTAGCTAGATTCCACGTGTATTACGCGCATCGAGTTTCCCCGGATCGCGGCGCACTGCTATCGTCCCAACGATTTATCCGTAGTTTAGGATTCCGCCTCTAATCCTCCGGACTTTTACCTCGCACCGTTTTCATCCCGGACTCTGCACCCCTCGTAATTCGTCGATCGTATCGCCTTCGCGAATTATCAACCGTGTTAGCACTGCCCTCGAAGAATAATTTGATATTTTTCTCTCGATTTATCGAGTTTTCGCTAAATATTTCGTGAAAATAGAGCATTTTAATGTAATTTTCATATCGAGGCGAATCATTTAAAAATATTTGGACCTTTATTACTTTATTCTGGACCTCTCGTAATTCGTGGATCACATCGCCTTCGCGAATTATCAACCGTGTTAGCACTGCCCTCGAAGAATAATTTGATATTTTTCTCTCGATTCGCTAAATATTTCGTGAAAATAGAACATTTTAATGTAATTTTCATATTGAGGCGAATCATTTAAAAATATTTGGATCTCTGTCACTTTATTCTGCACCCCTCGTAATTCGTCGATCACATCGCCTTCGCGAATTATCAACCGTGTTAGCACTGCCTTCGAAGAATAATTTGATATTTTTCTCTCGATTCGCTAAATATTTCGTGAAAATAGAACATTTTAATGTAATTTTCATATTGAGGCGAATCATTTAAAAATGTTTGGATCTCTGTCACTTTATTCTGCACCCCTCGTAATTCGTCAATCGTATTGCTTTTGCGAATTATCAACCATGTCAGCACTGCCTTCGAAGAATAATTAGATATTTGTGTACAGTGTGGGAGAATTACAGTTAACGAATGTAAAAAGAGAACTTTTTAATGCAATTTTGATACTCAAGCGAAACATTTAGAGATATTTGAAGTATCAGAGAGAGAGAGAGAGAATTTTTTATTTGGAAAAGAAGAAGCAGATGGTATATTTTGATACAATATATTGGTTCTTCTTACGAATTCGTTGCGCTGATATCAAATTGGATACGTTACGTTATATATCACCAGTATTCGCGCGCGATGACAAATATTTCTAGAATTACTACAGTATTTCATGTTTACTTTTCTGCGGTGCGCGCGTATTTCCTCGGATTTCATATTTTTTCCTCGCACTTTTTTGCAACGATATTTATCCAACAATATTGCACTGAATAATATTTGTTATTGGCGCCGTCTCGCGTCACGTTACAAAGGAACAGGTTAACCGCGAAGGAATAAGAATTTCCACGACGTGAAATTCAGGCCAGCTGTGTAATTGGCACCGCGTCGGGTGTCGAGTGCTTCTTTCAGGCCGAATATTAACGGGTCGCCATGACGGGACATTTCGCTTATACACCGATGGAGGAATCGCTCTTCAACGAACGCGGCGAGTGGCTGAAGATCGATAAACCACCGCGAAACCTTCCACGACTCAGCAGAAATACATTAAAATTATTCTTCCCTCTTTCTCTCGAGCATGGAAGGCTAAGAAATTAGTTCATTTACACGTGCTAACCTCCTATCCTCCTTCGCTATATTTCAAAAACGTCCAGCGTCTCCTTTTTTAATAAAATTTTACCACCTTTTGTCTTAAAAATGCTCTGCTTAATCCAATTATTCCCAAGCGTCGTCGCGTTGAAAGGGGTGCGCGAAACATCCCCTAAACTCTGAGAATACCGATTACGTCCAGCGTCCTGGGTCTGTTCAACGCGTCCAGCGTCACTTTCGAGCAGAAAATCACGCGGGAAGGCTCTGCTCAACGAGTCCATCGTTACTTTCAAGCAGAAAGTCACAACGCAAGAGTTAGATTTATTCTCGTTTTCCGCGAGCGGTAAAGATCATTCGATGCACCTTTTTGCGTTTTATTCGCACAAGTTTCGCAATGGCCTGGTTCAGGGTGAAAGCTTCGAGTTTCTGGGCAGAGCCTCCGTTTGCGGATTAGGTAATCTCGCCGTAAAAGTGACGTAATTTATGAAGCTACTTAAACCGTGGCCACGAGCATAACACTCGGTCGCAACGAGCGAGGATCGACCCTTCGTGACCGTGGATGAACTCTTCGAACGGGAATAATCGTAGCGCACAGTTCGCTTCTTTTTTTTCCTCGAGTGCGCGCGAAACAAATGGCGCGCCTTCCGCTTTCGCTCGTCGAGATTGCCTGGTTGCGCGAAAAATGAAATTACACCGCGAGTTTAACGCACGTTTCGATTAAAAATTTCCCCCCTGCTTAACTTGCGCTGGTTTTAACCTCGCGCGAGGGCGAATAATTTTGAGAGTTGATTCAACAGGGAAATTGCGAGAATGATTTTTTGTTGGCGTGTAAAATTGACTTCCATTTGTGGAAGTGGAAACACTAGAAACGTTTACGTAATATTTCCGTGGGATGTATTTGAAAATGTATTCGATCTTGACGCAAATGTAAAAGGAAGCTGGCGTTGAAGGGCTCGAGGGTGCTGTCTGGCTTTCGTCACCTTGGAGCCGCATGAAAAAGGGAAAACGATAAGGGAGTGTCATAAATGAAGCTTTTCTCGATGCTCCTTCGTGAAAAGGAGATTCTGACCGCCCGTTTGCGATGCAGAAGCGGCTATTCTCTCTGAGAACGTCGAAGTAGCAACGCGAAGACAACTCGAAGACCCCATTTTCGCATTTTGCGAAAGGATAAACCAAAGCTTTTGCTTACACAAATTGGTATCTCTTGTTTTAATGGATGTATCCGTTTCGAAAGAGAAACGAGCCGATAGAAGAGTCACTCGGAATGTTATTTATTACAGGTCCACGTGCGCGCGACGATAAAAGCCCGCGCGTGTTCAAGGCATTTATACGCTTCACACTGACGCTATCTTACTCTCGTTTCGCGGTCTCCACACGCGCGTATAGACTGCGCGTTGTTAAACCGAGACAAGTGGCTGGCAGACGACAAATGGCGGTTAGGTGCGCGGGCAAATTACTTTCGCGTTGCCAAATAATACACAAACCTTTAAAACGAGCCAGCCACCACTCGGAATATCCATCCTAACAAGCCACTCGGAGCGTTTCGTCCGCTCTGATAAAGTTGCTCTTTTCGAGCAACAACTTTCGGAACGGTTCAAAGAGCTCTTTGAGCCGTCGACCGGTAACTCGATTCATTTTTCGCGTACACTTGCTCGCGAGGTCTTAATTATGAACGACTCTTGGTCCGAGGAAACTCGATGGCGAGCATACTTGAAGCGCAAAGCTTCGAATCGCGGGTATCTATAAAAAATATCCAACTCGCGCCAGCATCAGCCACGCGGACATCCCTCTGCAAACAGGACCATCCGCGATGAGAGATTGTCACCGCTCCAGTGCGAAAGCGGACGCAAAAAGAAGCGTTTCGGGCACAGCGGAACGGAAACGAGTCGCATAATGGCGGTGCGGCTGCCACGTAACGCGCAACGGGCACCAATGGCGGGAATTTAAGTGTAATACGCGATGGCGTTTCTCGCGCGGACCGTTAAAGCCGAACGAACATCGCGCGCCCCGTCTACCAGCGTTTTATCGCCCGGGACGTTCAACGTCCACGTCTCGAGGCGTGCCCCGTTGTACAGAATAGCGACCCGGAACACTGGCGCCTCGTGTTTCTCCAAATTACCATCATAATACGCCGGCTGGGAAAGAACCAGCGGGCGCATTAAACATCGATTTCGCGGCGCGTATCGCGCGCGAGCTTAGCCGCGCGGCGTGAATGACGACGCTGCGAATGGAAATGGATCGAACAGCTGTATCGAGGGGCAGCGGAATTCGAGAGCAGCGCGATAGAAAGCGAGCAGATTGAAAGGGTTGTCTATTTTTTCGAGCAACGAGTGAGTGGTTTCATTTTAAGGGCGGTTGCGTGGACGAGGAGGGTCGAAGGGAGTCGCGTAACCGTGAAAGGGAGCGGAATTAGATCTGGTGTTACGAGGATGGAAAGTTTGCATCGCTTGTACGCGATGTGGTTGTATCCGCGACGCAACCTACGGGGGATGGAAACAAGCCGTGTTTTTAAGCAGATGCGAGGCGCGGTGGAATATTTTGCTTGCGCGTTTGTTGCCTCGGACAGGAGTCGCGAGGTGTAATAAGAAAACGTCGGGAACGAGATACGAACGCGTGGCTCGATGTCGGACGAAAGGTACGAGCGCGAACGCGGCTACCGCGGAACGCTGGAGGAAAGTGAACCTGGAGAATGACGTGTAAATATTGCAGCGCGCGGTGAAAAAACGCGGCCGCCGTGAAATTTTAATGGCCACGAGTGACGCGCGATTCGCCTATTTTCACTTCCAGCCTGTAACCATCTTTTGTTGCGCGCGTGGCGGTAATCAAATTCGCTTATTCATACGCCGCTCGGAGAAAGGAACGGGTGGCCGCCGTCTTGGAAATGCCCTCGCGTTCGAAATTACGTGACTTTCATAAACGTCCATCAGCGTCGTTCGCCTTTCTGGTCGACGATCGTGAATTAACGAGGAACGCGGGGGCGATTAAAAAATATGGGGGCCGCCAACGGAAGGAAGGCGAAAGCTACCGCTGGATGGGCGGAAGGGTAGAGGCCGAGGAGGTACAGGGCTGGTGAAAGAACCCTGCCCCGAGCGATTTTCATACAAATTCCCGTGCCGCCGGTAATCATAGCAAAATTAAGGTCATCCATCACCCACAGGGCCCATTCTATTCCGCTGCCTCGCTTAATAGTATTCCGCTGAGCGACGTAATTTCACTCGGCACGGTTCTCCTCGGTCCGCGGCTAGGCGAGACGGAGCGATGAAGAAAGATCGACGCGTCTTTCGTTTCATTGAAACGCGCAGTTGGGTTAGGAGACGTCTAACTGGGCAAATGTTTCAATGTTCCGTCTGGCTGGATGGCTTTCCTCGAGGAAGCGCGACTCCATTCACGTACGCTTCTGTATACGCGCGCGGCTATGTCTGGATAAGTAGAATCGACGCGTGTTTGGTCGGACACGTTGGGGATCGCGGTCAAAAGACTAGGTTTTAACGTATTTCTTGTAAAAGTCGGTTTTTTTAAATAAACTGAGTGATTTTTAAGAGAAAAAGTGACTGGTGTATCAAGAATGTAATATTCTTAAGTAGTTAAAGTTTATAAATGGTCAGACATTTTAAATTCTGGCTGTCTTCCTGCAGTTTCACCACGTATCCAAACAAAGTGATAAAGTAAGTATAAAGTAAGTAAAGTAAGTGATAAAGTAAGTGATTTAAAATAAAAATCTGAAACACCTAATAGAAATTATCATTAATTATGCATATCTAGTGGATAAATTAAAAAATCTGTAAATCAACAAGAATACTCTATTCCTACAATTAAGCAAGCATGATATCTTCGAAATAATTCCAATTTTCCTACGCAGTAAGACGATAATCAAATGGAACAGAAGCAACTACGATCAGCCGGCAGCAAGTAGTACAAGTTCGCGCTCAGTCAGCCAGCCGCCAACTAACTCACTCGGTCCCGACATCCAGCGCGCACCTTTTACTTTCAATTTTACGCCCGTAATTGAGTAACTGCCAGAAGCAGCCAACGACCATGAGCTTTTACGATCGCTGTAAAAACCTGTAACACGTCTATTCCTTTCCAATCGACGTCCGTCCTACATCTTCCTCCTCCTCCGCCTCTTCGAGAAGTTCAAACGCACGCAACTCGAATCGCTTGACGGCTCCTTCGACGGGTTCTCCGTCGGAGCAGTCATTGATTTTGCAACACGCGCGTCGCTCTGATGCAGTCAGCGGCGCATTAACGCGGTCTCGGACGGTATCTCGCGTGAGAAACGCCTGGGGCGTTCGAAGAACGTCGGCCCCGCAATTTCTCCGAGGCTCGTTGCAGTTTCTCAAACGGGCAACGTTCGACGCTTACGTTCGAGGAGAGCAGGTAAGAGGCGAGCACGCTCGATCGTTTCACGAGCGTAACGATATTTCTCGCTTCAAACCGGGCCACCATCGCCACAAGGTTTCGTTAACGGGCAACCTTCCGCCAGGGGATTTTATATTTTTTTACAGGTTCCATTCCCGTCGCGCTTTTCGTTGAGGAAGGACGCGCTCGATGATAAATCGTTCAAGTTAGACAAATAAAAGGGCTGGGACCGTGAAAGAAGGATGAAGGTAATGGACGGCCCTGTGAATGTTGAATGTTTGCTCTTCGTGGATACGAACTTCAATAGAAGTCATTAAGCGCGCCTGGCTTTGCGGCAGTTTATTAAGCGATCTTGCGTTTTATCCTCTTCGAAAGTGACGGGGTGGGTGTAAAGATTTCGCGAGACTATTCGCGGGATCGAGAGCCCGCGAATAGAATAAGAGATCGAGCAAAGTCGACATGTTAAGTGTCGTAGTGTTTGCCGCGATACATCGAGGTGTTACGACGATGAACGTCGGATTTGTGTTATCTACGAGACGGAAGCGCGAAAAAGGGTATCGGAAAGACATAACGCGTATTCTATTCTTCGCTGGCTTATCAAGTTAATGCAAAATTATTGCTTCTTCCGTGGTACGCCGTATCGTGGCTGGTAAAAGCGTTTTTACAACTAACAAGCGCATTATTCTTGACCGTGCCTCGTTTCCATGCCCTCGACGTTCGTCCTTTGTTAGGCAACCTGACTTTTCCTCCCTCCGGAAAGTACTTCGTCGACTGTATGAATACTCGAACGATATATAAGGAACCGGAAAAGCGAAACGCCTCAGGAAAAATCAAGAATACGGAATTCGCTGGAGCGTGCGTTCTCCGAGCAAACGTTCTTACGTAACGTGGGAATAATTATGGAAGTACAAACGCGGAGCTGTAGAAACTCTAAAATGTACCAGCATTCCAGTAACTTTGTGAATGTTTGAATAGCGAAGTGAAATCTTCGCTGTGCGAGCGGTGAACGAAAACAGTATCGAAGAACAATTCGTTCGGATTTGTAGAGTGCGAATTGTTTAGTTACGCATGTTTAGTTACGTGGGTATGCGTGGAGACTTGTGATGATTGGATGTTTGGAAGGAAATAAGTGGAGTGACTGCGTGCGATCGAGTTCGAGAGGTCGAGGTGCGAAAGAAGAGCGTTTGAAACAGAATCGTGTGACTGAGAATGATAAGGGTGGCGTGGATCTGACCGCGAGCGTTTGGGGAATGGATGCATGGGAAATGCATGGGGAACGTCGAGTTCAGTTGAAAGGGAGCAATGAAAGTGTTGGATTTCAACGATGGCGGGTAAAAGCTCAGTCAAGGACCTTCCACGGATTAAACAATAGTTTTCCCCAAGTAGTTCAAAAAGGGACGTAGGTCGATCAGTCGAGAAGCACCAGACGAACAAAGCGTATCCAGAAAAATCCACTTTTCATTGTTACATTATACGCTAGTATTTGTTAAATGGAATATCTCCTTTATCGCAAACAATAAAATTTAAAGAAATTTCTGCCAGAAACAATCCAGAGCGAACAGCAACAGAACGACTAGCGATTGTAATTTAATAAAGTATTCATATATATATTAGTGGACGCGAGAAGTATCCTTCCCGAGCAACATGTTCCCACAGATCAAACACGCATTACTTAAAAACAGACGCGCCTAATATATTGCCCAAGAATAACAGGGGGAAAAGCACGGCACGGTAACCCAAATTAATTTCAACCCCATTCATTGCTATGCCAGCGACGTCGGAGGCTGATGGGCGAAACTGTTCGAGCGAAAGCGACGAACACGACGTGCATTCGCGCCCTAAGCTCCACTTAGACTCAGCAGCGGACAAAGGAGCGAGGGTGAGCGCGTGGCTCTCGTCGAAAACTTGTAAGAACTTTCGCGGAGCTTGTCGAAGGCTTCTCTTCCGCTCGCAGCGGAGTTCGACCAGCCTGGTCGAAGCGTCGGTCGAGGGGGCGTTTCCAGAAACAGTAATTTTTCTTCCCAGACCGGTTCTCGGCCCGCGTTGCTACGTCTACAAGCGTCGAGAGGAACTTAAGTGCGGTTCGTAAGAGCGGAAGTATGACAAATTGAAACGGCCATCGACAGGAGCGATGTCCAATCATATCGACCACTGGATGCTCCCCTTCGATCGCGCTTTCGAGGACCGCTGTATCCGTGCCCTGGCTTTAAAGGAGAAACGTATCCGCGCGATTTCTTGCTCGAGAAGTTTAATTCTCGAAATGCTGGAGCGAAGTACGTGCGTACTCGCGCGAGCGACGATTGGATCGTGGATACATCGATTTCGTAATAATATATTTAAATGTAAAAATGATTTTTAATATTCCAAGGGGTAGGAATTTGAAATGTTCGTAATTGTTGGAAAAATTGAAATAAATAACGGGAAGCGTATAATATATTTGTTGCGGGATAACGAACGATCGTTAGGGATTAATCAGATTTCGATTATAATGGAATTAATTATCGTTTCTGTAATTAACGAAGGACGATATTTCGAAAAGCTGAGCGCTGCGTTTCCGCTCGCCTGGGCCCAAAAAATACACGCGAAAATTATGGATCCGCTAATTTTACCATTAACAATCTCTCGTTAATAACGCCTAACTGGCGGGCGCACTCTAAATAATGAAGCTTGAACAACGTCACGCGTCGTTCACTATTTTCAGGCACCCCCGCCCGCAGCGTCGCGTTATTACAACTTCACCCGTCAAGTGACACGTGTAACGAGAAATGGATTGTTGTTCCGCGCGTGAAAAAAAGCCCGATGGAACGAGCGCCGCGGAACGAGATTTATTGCAATAACAATTTTCGGTCTGACAAAACGCGTTTCGAGCGGACGGGGTGGCGCGTGCGCCCCGCGCTGCGACGGATCCGCGCGCGGGATGTTAATTTAATTAAAACTACGGGAACGAAAGAGGGCAACGGGAGAAACGACGCGCTTGTCCGAGGTGATTAAAAACATTTTTGATTAATGTTGATCAATGGGCGTAGCTTTCAACCGTGTATCGTCCCAGCTTCCCCCATGGTATTACATTAACGAAATAATTACCAACGCGGTCGTGACGGACAAATATTGTTATAACGTTTGTTTCCCACGCGCTTTCAGCTGCGCCGCTAATTAAATGAAACGCGCGCGAAAGCTGCGATTTTTTTATCGACCGAACGTTTTCAACTCCCACGCCGTGTATCGTTAAATTTAATTATTTTTCGAGCGCACTTAAATCTATTAACGGTTAACGATTGGCG
Source organism: Xylocopa violacea (assembly GCA_963969225.1). Lineage (NCBI taxonomy): Eukaryota > Metazoa > Arthropoda > Insecta > Hymenoptera > Apidae > Xylocopa > Xylocopa violacea. The sequence continues at coordinate 8,484,858 of CAXAJV010000020.1, read as the reverse complement.
AATGAAAAGCCGTTATTATTCCCCGTTTACGCGACTTGTTAATAGCGGTTCGATCGGCCCGACCGGGGCTGGCACTGAAATTTCCATCCCGTATACCCAGCAGGAATTAAAAATCGCTGGTGGGAACGCGTCGTCCCATCAAGGGAGCGGATATGAGAAAAGCGACTTGAAACAATTGCTCTTTTGCAAACTGCGAGGGGCCGTTTAAAGCTGGTAAATTCCAATCCATTGGTTCATTACGGATCCCATTTGCGATGTCAATCACCGAAGGCCATCGTATCGGGAACAGCCGCCCTTTGATCTCGCGTGGAGAAATAAAATTGATATTCAGATCCTGGCGTAACGAGTCGAGGGCGGCTCTTTAAACCGCTCGATGGCCATCGAGGGTAAATGGCGAAATGGCAAAGTGAGTTACTTACGCGGTGCCGTTATGTCGTCCGATGGAGATCAGCCGATAGATCTGCAGCTCGACCCGCTGGCCAGTGTCGGGCACGAACCTGTACGTACATCTCGAGGGTCCTTCGAGGGACGGCGACTTTATTTGCCCAAAGCCGCGATTCGATTTACTGAACAGCTGTCTGCTGTCCAGCGTTATGTTGCACACTGAAACAGAGGGAAAGGGCAGTCGGTAAATTGACCGTGGACCATCGAGGAGACTCGAGGAGAAATCCATTAACCGGCCGCGTTTCGGAGGATTAAAATCGAGGGGGAATTATGACCGCGCCGTTTTCGATCCGGATCGTTTCCCCGCGCTAATAGACTATTTACTGGCAATGTTATCGACTGTACGGATAATCCACTGCTGATTATGTGCAATAATGCTGCGAGTGAAGTGTTCACCGTGCAGCCTAGTCGAACGTAGACAAGGTTCATCGGTTTACGCGCTGAGTGATCGCTCTGTTCCTTAACCCTTCGTACTTGGCTGCTTCCTGGGCGTTAGCGATAGAAACTCATCGCTAAAGTCTCCCAGCGACATAAAATTTCCATTTCGGTAGAAAACTTGAGGGAAACATGCATTTGTCAGAAAGTTGCTGTGGAATAGTCGCTAATCAATGCTGATAATCCCTCAGAGGAGTGCAAATCCGAGCGCAAAGGATTAAACTTGCTATTCGATGGCTAAACTCTTCGAAACGCGGCTTAGATTTCCTCATTTGCAATGAACGAACAAGTTAAATATTCGCGAGCTTCGAATAATTCCAAATAAATGGAACCGTGCAACGTTTACTTCTCTTCTTCCGTATCCTCGAGTCGCACATTTTCCGTCGTATTACCATTTACAATTTTTCAGGATTGAAAAGATGCGACACAGATTTGAATACGGTTTACCGATCCGTGAAACCACCGTGGACGCTCTCGCATTATGTTAAGTTATTCCGTAATGCGATATTAATCACGAGATAGGAGTTTTTTCATAGCGAAACTTCCCTCTTTTGATTTTCTCCCTCAGGATAACGGATTGTCCGCGGAGCGAGGGATAAAAATACTGTCACTCGGGCCCCGCTATCAGCCGTCTACATATATAACCATTGTGTCCGGGGCCAATAAATGATTCCAGCTTCCCCTATCCCAGCAACTTTTCGCCCAGTCATCGCTTCTTCCCACCTAACACCGAATATCCTACATAAAGCAAAATTCCGCCGAGTCCCCTGGCAATCTCCAGATGAAGAACGCTTCTTTCATCCCCCGCCATTTAGAACCGGGTTTATCGCTTCCCGACTGTAACTTTATCCCAGCCACTGGGTAGCTTTAATACCTCCTCTGGAATATTAAATTGTCCAGCCGCGCGAGTGGCGTTAATTATATCCGCGTTTCCGTGAAAAAGTCCGCGGCGAGGAAACGGATCCGATCGATCGTCGAATCCGACGTAGGAGCCGTTCGTTCGAGTTTCCACCAAAAAACAGACACGTTTCGAGGAATCCGGGTCGCGTGGAAACGCGACACAATCGTGGAAGAAAAATTCCGCGTCGCTTATAACGATTTTCCTTCCTTAAACACCGTTCCCTCGACGCTCGTCGAGACAAGACGGACCTCGAAGGCGACTGTCAGTCGCGACACCGACACGCAACCCTCTGACTCACTTTTCCATGCAGTCTGAATCGATTCTTAATTCGTCTACCCTTGGATGTAACAGAAACACGGTTTCGTATTTAACACTTTGCACTCGACGCTCTCACGGCAATTTTTTATTGCTGGTTAGCAATAGAAGCTATTGCCAAGCAATTTACTAATAACAGAGAATGTTCGTTTCAATAGAAAACATTGAGAGAACATGTGTTTTTCAAATAGTTGCGGTGGAATTAGTTTTTAAGCAATGAAATTCTCTCTGAGGCGACATTCGAGTAAAAAGGGTTAACCCTTTGCGCACGGATAACCCTTGCGGACGGCTATTGCCAAGCAATTAACTAATAACAGAGAATGTTCGTTTCAATAGAAAACATTGAGAGAACATGTGTTTTTCAAATAGTTGCTGTGGAATTAGTTTTTAAGCAATGAAATTCTCTCTGAGGCGACATTCGAGTAAAAAGGGTTAACCCTTTGCGCACGGATGTCCCCTCAGAGGGGACATTAACTGTGATTAGTGATTATGGAGGTTAAAGTTATTCCACAGTAACTCTTTGACAAATGCGTGTCTCCCTTGAGTTTACTATTGAAATGGAAACTTTCTGTTGCTGGCAGACGTTAGAAATAGAAACTATTGTAGAATTTTTACGTACTTATTAATTGTAAAATACATACGACGTATGATGATTCGCAGCAGATACGCAGTCGATAGCGGCACTACGCAGGTTCTCGAATATTCTCAAAGACACGCGACGCGCACTGTTATTGTTTTCGTTTCGACGCTCGATGCTCAACTACTCTCGACTGTTCGCTCGTACGTTAATATATTTCGTGGTCTTTGACGAACATTAACGAGTTAAGACGACTTGATCCGAATTTGAATAAAATTACTATATAACAACGCAGATTTTTAGAAGACACGCGACGCGTTGTGTTATTGTTTTCGTTTCGACGCTCGATGCTCAACTATCTCGTTCGTTCGCTCGCACGTTGGTATATTTGGTTTTTGACGAACATAAACGACTTCAGACGACTTGATCCGAATATGAATAAAACTATTACACTATTGTTTAGTTGTATGCAAAGAAACGATTGTTTATTTTTGAAGCGCGGTGCTTGGTCGCCTTGAGTGTGAAAGAGTTGGCATAGGAAGAAAAAAGAAGGAAGAACGTTTCGTTCTGGGTCTGCTGCTGGACTCATCAATAAACTACCTAGCAGAGTCTGGCTTAGACGCGAAGATCGAAAAATATATACTGAAATGGAATCGGAAATGAGCTCTTGCAGGAAATGATGTGTGCTGCTGTCCTTCTACTGGCGTTGGAGGACCGTCACAGTTTTATGCAATAATTTCTATTACCAACGTTGGAGAAGGCGCAGAGTGGAAAGAATTTAAAAAATCTAACTTTGATTAAAATCTATAACACGTACAATGTATACAGAATATTCTTTGTCGCTGAGCGAGATCCAAATTATTGAGTACAAAGCGTAAAGGAAAATTGGAATATCGATATCATAAAATATACCGTATTCTTGCCCAACAATTCCTCTACGAAATAGTCCAAAATTCGATATATCGAATATTCGTGACAATCCTATTACCTATCCACTTCGTGCTCGCTAAAAAAAAAAAAGAAGAAAATTTTAACCTACGAGTCTCCTCGATAACCCTTTATCGTTAAAACTTTAAAAGCATTCCGGGAGGACCGTGAGCGATAAACGATACACGGGTGAAACGTTTCGTATCGTTCGTTTTAGCAGTGAAACAGGCTTTTAAATTACCGACGGTATGTTTAAAAACCGGATCGATCGATGAATCAATTAATCGGAAACTCGTCAGCGCGACCGCGCCTGTCTAATGCTGCGCCCCGCTTCTGCGAGGGTTTCGCGAGAACGGACGCGGATTGAAAAAAAAAAAAAGAAAAAAGAAAATAGGCTCCACGCGTATCGGTTCGACGTCGATCGGAGGAAAGCAAGAGTACGGGTGCTATTAGGCTGGCTGGTATGATTAAAAGGCGGGAGTATACGTTTTATCCGGGCGCGCAAGAACTGGTCAAAGCGAAAGAAAGGTTTGATAGATGAGACGCGGGGGCAATAATGTCAGACGCAATTAACGTGAGAAGAGAACGGGGGTAGATGGATGGAGGGCCAGTAAGAACCACTGACGTAATTAGTTACCGGAAAGAAATGCCCGGCGAACACGGTAGTAATTTTGGCGGTGAGATTTATACTTTACCAAACGGGACGAGTGGAGTGGCTCGTTGGCAAACATTCGAAAGAAATCCTGTCCCCTTTTTCAAGCCTCCCAGTCTCTCTGACGTTCCTCTCCTTTCTCTATAACGTTGCCTCGCCGCGACTTTTTAAAATCACCGGTCGTTTCCAATGTCGGACGAGGATTTTTCTTACGCCCCCGAGCGTCCGCGATGCTCAACGCGCGAGGCAACATTTATTAACACGCTCGCGAGCGGCTAATTTTTTGCGTTTCTAAATAATAATGACATTCTGAGGCTGGTCGCAGCGAACTTGTATCGTCGAGGCGAGGACGGGACGATAAGATTTGATAACGTTGCAGTGTTCAGAAACGGAAATTGGAGGACGTGAATTCGCGCTAACAGCGACCAGGAATAGAATGTGAAATGACGTGAATTCACGTCAGCAGTCGCGAATACGTTCAGAAAGAATTCCGATGGGAATGCTTTATGCTTCCATTAATATCGCCTTGTCGATATTTAGACATTTCAGCGAGAACAGCTCGTCCCTCGCAGCTACGAACGCTACCATTTTTTGAACCAAGTTATTGATCCGCGTGTTTCAAAAGGACTTCGTCCGACACGCTTTAATTTCCATTTGTTCGCGCGACTGACTGAAAATACGAAAGGGCCACCAGTCAAGGGAACGGAAAGTGGCTTAATGGAGCAAATCTTGTTTCTAACGACCGTCCAGAGTCAAAGGGACAGCGGTTGCCTTTTCGACGTCATGTAATTACATCCCCCCATCGCCCAGGGTGGAAGTAAATACACGAATCAGACGATTGGGCCAGGTGAGCGTGCGTCGAAGAGGAAACGTACGCGATGGCTGATAGTCGAATCCCTAACGAGTTTCATATCGAAAGGTTCTAATTAGAAGTTGCAGTTTTTGGCGCCAACAGATTCCGTCGAGCTCGACGCAGTTGTAATTTCACTGTTTCATGATTAAAGCTGAGACGCGAAAGAAAAATCTGTCGTCACACGAACCTAATTAAACGAACAACGTATGGCTTCGAGTAAAATTATAGACTAAATTTAAAGCATACGAAAGTATAAAAAGAATCGAGAATCCATGAACAGGATAATAATTGAAACTATCGATCGGACCACGATTTTTCTACAAGTGTAACAATTCAATGGCGTAAAAAAACGTAACGCACTTGCCGTTTGAAACGAGACAAATTAAGGCACGAAATTTTTCCTACACGGATACCACCTTTCGATATCCATTTTCCATAAAAATTCTGCCTCGCGTAAAATCCGCGTAGCTCGCTAATGATCGCGAGGCGTAACGAAGGTACTTACTGTTGGCGCAGTATTGCTCCAAGCCGCACTGAACGCATCTGTCCGGCGAGGCGGCGTCGCAGCTGCACCCTCCGGATGGGACGCAGCACGCGCATTCCGTGCTGGACGAATTAAAACTGCACGCGCAGCCCTTCGTCGTTTGCGTCCAAAGGTCCACGTGACCTGGAACCAGATACAGGGATGGTTAGAGAGGAAACGGGTTTCGCACAACGGAGACGCGCAATTAAGGCATGATAAACACGATGCACTCGCTCCACGAGCAATTATTCTTATTTCAGAACCCACTGTCGACAGTGAGACAATTGCATCTGTTCTCCAAGTGCAGTGCGTCGCAGCGTTGTTAACAGTTGCTTCGAACAGGAATCGAATCGACGACTGCATTCACTCGAGGCGTCGATGCGATATTTATGTTAGGGAATTGTTTTGGAACGGGCGTCGAAATTGAATATCAAAATGTTTCGATGAAATTGGCCCATTAATGGCGGCTGCTACATTTTCGCGGTACACGCATAACCTCGTAAAATCCAACGGATGTGTATTAAAATCGTAGTCGCGCAAATGCACCTGTGGCATTCAGTGACAAGCTTCGACCGTTTTACATGCTTCGCAATCGTTCACGAGGAACGCTGACCCGGTCCAGGGCGATGCCAGCTCGTCTGGAAAATGCAATTCTTCTGGCAAAGTGACGGGACGCGTCGCGTTTCCCGCATTCTTCTCATCGATTGAAATTGCAGTTCAAACGATTCTGCCCCTTTGTCTCGTCCGCGCGATACGTTTTCCACCTAACATTCCGATCGTGGTATTGCGTTTTCCTTTTTTGCGCGGTCACCCACGATCGTCTCGTTCCTGCCTCCGCAGTTTTCAGTTGTCTCTGCGCTTGGACGGATTTCCCCTTTTTTTCCCCGACGAATCGCTCTTACGCTGTCGCGTCCCAGGCCACCGATAAATACGATAGAAGAGATAGGCGAAAAACGAGCCACCGGGAAGAGAATATAAGTCCTGAACGAGCGATGGTTCGCTGTTTTTACTGCACCCTTCGCGTTGCTCGGCTCGATCTCGCGACAATTAATAAATAATAAATGATTGGGAACGTGAAGATATTATAGAACTGTCATATCTATAAATATTAGTTTAAGCAATCTTAGCTTGTCACCATCACACTTTCACTTCTTTTACTTATACTGGATTCCTCATCTTTCAACTCTCTTCTCAACCCTTATATACCGCCATAACTCAAATTCAGTTCATCTAAAACTTTAAATAGCCCTGCACTCTCATATTTCGTCAGTTTTCATCTTGTCACGTGCATCTCGTAAACTTGTAGTCCCCATTACAAGAATAAAGTATTGTTTTGCTACCTCAAAATCCGTTTCAATCTTCGAGGTATTGAAGCAGAACTGGGCATCGCAGAACGAATATAATTCTAATTTTCTGTCTTCACAGAAATCTATTCGATCTTGTCGAATCGAAACGAAGCGATTCCACTTAACTTGAATAAAATCTACTATTCCCTCGCGCGCAATGCCAAACCATGGAACAACCGATCGAAAACGCCTGGATTTCGAGACGGAGAAACGGTTCGCACCTACGTGTAACGGAACGATTCGATGGGTGGCGACGAGGCGGCGGAAGAGGGACAAAATGGTCCCGGTAAGAAGAAGCAAACGAGGGAAGAAGAGAAAGGCGCGCAAACAGAGAATGTAGATCGTTTGCGAAGGACGGAGCCGGTTTGAGGGGCGTTAGCGGGAATAGAAGGGATCGGATCGGGTTGGAACGGACGCGGGTAGAAGAAGACATAAATTCCGTGGCAGTGTAAAAAGGGCGTTAAGAGGAGAAGCCCGGGCACCCCCGATATGTCAATATCCCGAGGAAATACGGGGCGGTACTTGGCCGGAGGGGTAGTAAAAATAAAGCAAACTTTATTGCCGCCAACACCACCACCATCGTCACCGCCGACACCGTCGGTGCCTGGCTCTGGAAATGTGTTTCAGAAAAACGCCCCGTGTAGGCGAACGCTTTAGGAGAGCGTCGAATGCGCCTGGTCGCTGGTTAGAGGGAGCCCGTCGGTGGCACGGATTTCGAGGGATTTCACGGATAGAACCGGAGGGAACGCGGAACGGTGAAATAGGGGCAGGCGGACACTTCCAATTGGATTCTTAATCCATCGATTCGGGCTCGATTACGAGGGTTTGTTTAACGTCGATGCCGGGCGGACCGGAAAAGTCTTGCGGTTCCAGCGGGATAAATCGATGGCGGGCAGAGGTGTGATACATCGCAGGGAGGTGGACAGGTGGCGGGCGGAGGGGCGACGGGAGGTATCGAGCGTCAAAAGCGAACGAGTTCGACGGGAAGAGAGAAATCACAGAGGCGCGGGAGGAAATCCCAGCGCAAACAAAAGGCGAACCGGAGAGTCCGGCACCGGCGCGTTTCCTCCGTCTGCTGGTTTATTCCCCGGAATCTCTTTTTGCGGGAATTTCCGCCACGGTCTCGGTATTCCATTCCCTTTCTCCGTCTTCGCCCGGGACCGTTAAGGTCCGTTCGCACTCCCGTTGCGCGACCACGGTAACCCACGTCGCGAGACGCATGAATCACGGAACGAGAAACGCACGCCGCCATTGCCACGGGGTTACGAGCCCGCCGCATTTTACCGCGACCATTCGTGTTTTCCTCCCGACTAAACGAGATTTGTTGCTCTACTTGCACCGCGGATATCGTAAACCCGTGATTTTCAATTTCGAGCCCGCGTTTGTTGCATTTATTGGCGGACTCGCTCTTTATTTTACGAACCGCGCGCTTTCGAGTGCCTCGATCTTCCACGGAATTCACTCTCGAACAAGTTTGCTTCGATTTGAAAGACTTGGATCTTTCATCGACTCCCTCGAGCGCACCGGAAACCGCGTCCAAGCTGATTTACCCAGATTCCAGCCAACCCGAATTCAGGCGTCGCATATTCGAAACCGCGTCAGAGCCGCTGGGCGGTCAGAATCCGCTCGGCACGCGATCCGTCTTTCTCCCGGCGTCTCGAGCAGCAGCCGTAATTCACATCCAACGAGTCCATTCACTTCTATCCGGGCTTCTATCCCGCGACCGCCTTTTACACCACGAGACGCGAGAGAACAGCGTTAAGCTCTCGCGGCGAATTAACGACGGCGAGGCCGCGCGAGGGGCCGGGGCAGGGCCGACAGCGGCGCGAAAAGATCCACTTAGCGTTCACTTTGGCCACCGTTAAATTCTAATGAACCGGACGCCGGTCAATTTCAGTTAGCCACCTTCCTGTAGATCGTGATATTACGATCCGACGCGGCGGCTGCCGCGTAATGGCGCCCGGATACAGTCGACGACTGCTGCGGTCAGCCCTTCGTAAGTGTCTAATAATTTTCATTTAAACGCGCGCAGGCTGGCTCTTGCGTGCAGCTGCTCTCGCCTGCGAGGAAAGCCACGCGCATTAACCCCGGTAATAGACGAAACGGTCGATCGTAGCTAAGAGTCGGACGGCGAGGCCCCGATTTCGGGCCAGGCGTCGTTCGTTAGCGCCAGATATTAGACGGCGAACAACGCGCTTCCGTCGCGGTTCCCGCGATGAGCAACGCTCGCGCGACGCAACGATCGGTCGGACGGAAATTTAAAACGCGATAAATCCCCCTGGGGACAATCAGGGGTTGATGTTTCGCGAGACAAATGGCGGCACGACGAGTTTCGTTCGGCCGCACGGTATTTTACACGGGGACAGAGAGACGGCCACCCCGTTTCTGGAGACTTAAATCGTCGAGCTTCCGGGCGGAAGTGCATTTCGATCGGTATCCCATGAAATTTGTACAAAATGCAGAGGTTGACGAGCCGGCGAAATTTATTGGGCCGCCCCCGACGCAAGCGCGACGCGATGAATTTTTCACGTTCTCCACTTTCGGCTGGGCGTGAAGCATTTTTTTTTTTTTTTTTTTTTTTAAACGTGTTATTTTTTCATTCGTCGCGTTCCCTACTAGTATAAACCCAGCGCGAGCCCTGTCCACTCCATTGGTTCATCGTTATTAATTTATCAACTTCGATGCCGGAGGAACGCCGGCCGCGTTGTTTACTCGTTTCTGTGATATTGATGATGATTCGATTTGTCACGATCCCATTTCCCTGTTTGCTCTCGCCTCCCTTCCAACCCTGCGCCGATCGGGTATCTTCCAGCGGATTTATTTGGTTTTCCGCGTCGAGTTGGCCCGAAATTTCAGGGGTCGAATCGACGATTATATCGACGGATAAAACTGCGTGGCTATCGACACTTACGAAACGTTAGTTCAGCCACGTTGTCCTTCCAAATACGATATTAAAGATACATCCGCTCGAGGACGTAGGATACGTCGATTACGTGGAAGACTGTACTAAAAAAAAAAAGCGATTCCCCTGACCCAATTCGAGCAAATACCCTTCCGCAACGGAACACGTACGAACACTCTTCCCCGGCTTTAAGAGCCCACAAAAAAGCCACTCCCTTCGAAACCCACGCGTCTCTGAATACGCGTCTTAGAGACCAGTCACGAATTTCCTCGGCCCCAGAGGAACCCTTCCAGCCCCTCGCACATCCATCGTATCCCGATATCTTCGTCCGCCTAACACGGAATTCTCATCTGCGCATCGAACTCGCCGCCTATCGAATCTATCAGCCACCCTTCGAGGTCGTACTCGTTTTTTCCACCCCTCGTTCGCGGGGTCGTTCCATCCCCGTTGCGCGCAGGCTGCCACCGCGGCGGGTGTCGATTAGTTCGTGCCGTGGGTTCGGTTTTATGACGGTTTCCCGGTCACTGTGCTACTTGGAATTCCATCCGCATCTCCATACATTTGCACTTTAATTGGCTCCGCGCTCGCCCGTCCGCTCTCTGTTCGCGCGCCATAAATATGTATAATACGAGGGGGTGGAGGGCGCGTACGCGAACGCGCGGTCGCACGCGACTGGATCCACCCTGGCGAAAGTGCGGACCAGCGAAAGGGCGAGACGCGGTCATTTTCATCGTTGGGGCAGTCGTCGAACAACGCGACGCTCCGGGTCGCGGCCGATCCGCCGGACGTTGAGTGATAAATGCCCTGCCAAAGTGAACCGGCACCGCCGCGTATCGCTTTGTTCCGTAATGATCCAGCGGCGCTCGTCGAGTGTCGGAATTGTCCGATCGCTGCGAGCGCTCTGACTGCGTGCAGGGTCGAGCCGCGCGATTCGATCGACGGTCCGGTTAATTCTTTGCTCGTTTTCGACGATGACGAGCTCCAGGGGATTCCGTGGTTGATGGATGTGTTGTTAATTTTCAGGGTAGAGCGGTTTTGGAGGGGCAACAGTGGTGAGAGCTCAGTTCCCGATGGAAATCGCGGGCTTACAGGGGGAGAGAGGATTTTACGAACGATTCCTGTGGCTCGTTACTAAAGGGTCGAAGGGATGAACGATGAAGGTCCAGCTTACGATTTCTTTGTGCGAGGGACGGGAATGAAAACTTCGTGTTCCTTAAGAGCGTTACTTCGACGCGTATGCTCGGAGAACCGGGCGGTATTACTTTTTCCATTAATCATCCCGAGTCGGTCGAGATTAATACGCAGAAACAGGTCGACTCGGGCGAATCGATTCGGACGGAAAGTTTCGCTGAAGCGTTTCTTCGAAGGCACCCTGTCGTTGATCACTGTCCCGCCAATGGGCGTAATGGAATTTCGACGATCCATTGTCGTGCGCCAGAACGGATCCGAAGCGTCGCCAGCCGGATTTTGAACCATGGGGCTGGTTCCGCTAATGCCACAGAACTTGGACCCTCGAAATATAGCCACGAGGAGACTAATTTTACCGCCTGCCGGACACCTTCGATATAATTTCGCTCCGTCCCATCTGCTCGCTGCCCGATCAAGGAGATTAGTCCGCGTGAATCCTGATAGTTACAGTGCGCCGTTACCCAATCTGTTCGAGCATTAACAAGATACCACGGCGAACTCCCTGAAAATTAATTCGCGGCAATTTCCGGTCTGGTTCACGTGGAAATTTCCGAGCGTTCCGCTTCATCAGCGCGTGGCGGCGAATGTACGGGCGATTTTCGGAGGGAATCACAACAAGATTACGCCGTTGCGGTGCAGCTTCGATCGGAGTTGGATTAGCTTCTTATTTGGAGGAACTCGCGGCTTCTCAGCGATCGATTCCCATTTCGTGCACCGTCCATAAACCGGAAGCTGTTATGCAACGTTATATTATTACTGTGGGGTGCGAAGGATTTTATTGCACGCGATTGGGTGTATAAGATATAATTGCGAAGAATATCAGTCATCGCATTAATCAATATTCGAGAATATTCCATACTTTGTGCGTAAGAGTACGCGTGTGCGTATAGGCTAGAGTCTGGAGAACGAAGGAATGCATGGAAATCCTGGCGAAAGAATCGAGAACGTTCGATAAGTGAATGTATATAACAATGTGTATATGTATAGTTCATACAATAAAATTAACCTAGTCCCACTCAATTACAATTACGCTTGTTTCCAGCAAAACCTTTCGATTCCATGTTATAGATAAACGAGACGAGAGTACGTTCTTCCATCGCGAGACTTTCACCAATTCGAAATGGTTGAAACGCGCCGCGTTGCACGGATGATTAAGAAAGGTTTCCACGTGAATCAAGCGAGACACGCGCGGGATAATTAATCTTGCCAGCCGTCAGTCCGTTTCGTCGCGCGTTTGCGCCCAGCGAGTCGTGATTAAAATCGTGTCACCGATCCGTTGATCGGTAACAGCGGACAAACGAGCTTCCAATATCGGGGGCTGCGAGACTTTTGATTAATCGCCGCAGGCGGGAACGGGCCGCGCGGCTGCCAATTATCACCATTAGCCGCGAGAAACAACTATTGCCGAGGCGGAGCCGGTCGTACCCTTATAACTGTCCAAGATGACGCGGACGAGTTATCATAATCGGCTTTGGTTCGATGCCAAACAACCGTGGGGACCCGGAAATCCGATTTCCTCCTTCCTCGCTCGCATTTTACGCAGAAGCGTTGCACCAGGGTCTCCCATAAAACCAGATTCCGCGACTCAACATCGAAATTACCAGGGTGCTACCGCGTGGGTGCGAAAATCACCCCCGCCCGTTCGATTTCGCAAATAATCACACCGTCCGCCCACTCGAGCGATGAATCGCGGATTGACTGGTAATTATTACTCCGATGCTTACCGCGGCGATGAACGTTGACAGCGACGTTAACAGCGACTCCGGGAATAAAACAGCCGGCGGAGGCTGTCAATAAAATCAATTTTACATTCTGTCAGCGTCAAACCGGGGAACGCGACGGTGTAACCGTTAAAATTCACGTGGCGCGACGACGTAGCAGTTAAACGAAACGTTTTAACGAAGTGTCCGGGGGCACGCGCGAGAGCGCCGCCGCCATGAAAAGCCAAATATTTTTTCCAATAATTCGCAATCCGGTCGCTCTTTAAGCGGCCGAGCGGAGCGCGAAACAGGCGATGGGCGTGCGACGAAAAAAAAAAGAAAAAAAATAGAAAAAATAAAAAAAGGGTGAGAAACAGCTGCGAGTGGTGGCAGGGATCGCGCTGACGCCACGTAGAACAATAATCGAACGTCGCACGTATCATGGCGTCCGAAGGAGGAGCGGTTCGAGTCGTGGTCGGCGAAAGATTCGAGGTGGGGCAAAATAAAAAAAGTGCAGGAGGAATCGCGCGGCCATCGAGAGAGATCGAGAAATTTCTCTCGTTTATCCGACGGTATTAAACGTCACAGATCGTCCGCCTTCCCAGGGATAGTTATAAATGCGAACGGGGCTTTGCCCGTGGGACGTGGGTCGTCGATACAAGCAGGCTGCCGCCATAAATTCGCTGAGCGAAGGATAAACCGAGCGTTAGCGATTCCCATCGCGAGAATAGACGCGGGACGCGGCCAGAGGATTCCGTCTGTCCATTCCGGGCGCGATACGTCGGGCCATTTGGACTTTTGAAAATGTACATTTTTATGAGGGGCCCGTCGTGGTATTTGTTGGAATTTCATCGATGTCGCTTGGACGGGTGTTACGCGGCGCCATTTCAACGATACGTAACGCGACAATCGGGGATCGTGCGAGCGCTCTACTCCAGCGAATGTTAACCCTTTGCCTGGGATGTTTCCCGGGTGTTAGCAATGAAAACTACTGTTAAAATAGCGATATTGTAGCAGTAGTTTCTATTGCCAACGTCTCTCAGCGATAGAAAGTGACCATTTCAATAGAAAACTTTGCACTTGGATGCTTCCAGGTGTTAACAATGAAAACTACCCCTAAAATAGCGATATTGTAGTAGTAGTTTCTATTGCCAACGTCTCTCAGCGATAGAAAGTGACCATTTCAATGGAAAACTTTGCACTTGGATGCTTCCAGGTGTTAACAATGAAAACTACCCCTAAAATAGCGATATTGTAGTAGTAGTTTCTATTGCCAACGTCTCTCAGCGATAGAAAGTGACCATTTCAATAGAAAACTTTGCGCTCGGATGCTTCTCGGGTGTTAACATTGAAAACTACCGCTAAAATAGCGATACTGTAGCAATAGTTTGATTGCTAACTTCTCTCAGCGATAGAAAATGACCATTTCAATAGAAAACTTTGCATTTGGATGCTTCCAGGTGTTAACAATGAAAACTACCCCTAAAATAGCGATATTGTAGTAGTAGTTTCTATTGCCAACGTCTCTCAGCGATTGAAAATATCCAGTTCAATAGAAAACTTTGCACTTGGATGCTTCCAGGTGTTAACAATGAAAACTACCCTTAAAATAGCGATATTGTAGCAATAGTTTGATTGCTAACTTCTCTCAGCGATAGGAAATGACCATTTCAATAGAAAACTTTGCACTTGGATGCTTCCCGGGTGTTGGAAATGAAAACTACCCCTAAAATAGCGATATTGTAGCAATAGTTTGATTGCTAACTTCTCTCAGCGATAGGAAATGACCATTTCAATAGAAAACTTTGCACTTGGATACTTCCAGGTGTTAACATTGAAAACTACTGTTAAAATAGCGATATTGTAGTAGTAGTTTCTATTGCTAGCTTCTCTCAGCGATAGAAAATGACCATTTCAATAGAAAACTTTGCACTTGGATGCTTCCAGGTGTTAACAATGAAAACTACCCCTAAAATAGCGATATTGTAGTAGTAGTTTCTATTGCCAACGTCTCTCAGCGATAGAAAGTGACCATTTCAATAGAAAACTTTGCACTTGGATGCTTCCCGGTGTTAACATTGAAAACTACCTCTAAAATAGCGATATTGTAGCAATAGTTTGATTGCTAACTTCTCTCAGCGATAGAAAGTGACCATTTCAATAGAAAGCTTCAGAGAAACATATATTTCTCGAGAAGCTGCGATTAAATAAGCATCTTCTCGCAAACGCCAATCAATGCTGATGTCCCCTCAGAGGGGACATCCGAATGCAAAGGGTTAAATAGTGAAAATCTGTAATTAGGTTAGAATATTGAATGATGAGTTTCGAACTGAAGAGCACGAGAACAGAGGGGACGTTGCTAATGAAATGGTAAAAGTTTATTTAAAAATTGGTGCGTTCAATTACGAGACAATTTAGTCCTAGTTTCATCCAACAGAATCGAGGCTATATTATTTTTGCCTGTTTCACTTTTCCGCGTGAAAATCTCAGACACGTCATTCGGTTACCTGGTTTCGTTTTTTGTCTCCATTTGCTATTCAATAATATCTGGGCTCGTCCGGATTGATATTGTTCTGTAGACGCGAAGCCTCCTACGTGACGTTTTTCAAATACGCTGCATATGTCGTATCCGCTGTCGCGTCGCGGCGGAGGCATCGATGCATCGGGGCCTGGTTGAGCCAGCGATAAATATTTGTGAAAATAGCTCCGATAACGGGCTTGCAGTTTAGCTGAACGCGAGAGACGCTGCGATCGGCACTTTCGTAGGCGCAGAAAATATCTCGATCGATATCCTCCGTGTCGTCGATAAAACGACCGGTCGTAGTTTCGTTTCGAACAAGAATGCTTCTTAAACGATGCTGATTACACTATATTATCTTCCGGGGCAATATTAATAGGTATTGTAGAGTATAAATGATTTTACTGCGTGTATTTGCGTATGTGTGGAATCCTAAGATGTAATTGCGAATATTCTGGAATATTGATTACGATAGAAGAATATTCCAAACTGTGTGCATAGGAGTATGCGTGTGCGTGTGTGTGACTGTATGGAAAACAACAGAATGCATGAAAATCTGGGCAAAAATGTGTAGACTGCGAAGAACAGTTGAAAAACAGCAGTATATGCTTGTAATAAAATTAATCCATTCCCACTCAATTAAAATTGCACTTATTTTCGTTAAAACCTTTAAATCCCACGGTATCCAGGAAAATATCCAAGCATTGGAAAGAAAATGTTCGACATAAAAACGTCCATGACGGATGGTATCAGCGTTCGTCTGAAAAAATCTCTTTTCCGCTGATATTAGAGAAAACTAGCTCCCAACAATAAAGATCGGAATTACCCCTCTTCGGTTCAGTAACCCTCAGAAACACAAACCTGTGATAGCTGATATAAAATGGGACCTATACGTCTACGTGACAGAAAGGATGGTAGTCCTTTATGATGCCAGCACGTTCGCGTCGCAGTAAAAACGGGGCTATGTGTCTACTGTAATGACGTGAGAGTAACATCTATTTTCGACTTTTAGTACGTATCAAGAGACCGCATCGGGCCGCGTAATGGTCAGAATCAGCCAGGTGTATTTACTTTTCACAGCCGCGATAGTAATAACAGTAAATCGCCTCTATCCCATCGATGAGGACGGAACGAGGCCTAGCAAATTGCTGTTCCAACACGCGAGCTGTGTATACAAGCTCCAAAGGATGCCAGCAGATTAATTAAGACCCCGTTGATACTTAAAATCTGATTGTACGACAGAAAAATCACTTTGTTATTCGTTAGTCCGGCGGAGCAAATCTTCAAACGCGAAACTCCATCACCTCCGAAAGTTGTCGGCCAAAAACTTTCAGTGCACTACAAAGCGCCACAATCGTTCCCCCGAGGACGTCGAAACCAAACTTGCTCCGTCCTTCCGCGGGCGTGTTCGCGCGTGTAATAACCGCGCGGAACGGTCCAAAGTTACCCAGCGAGACGCCATTAAGGGCACGGATCCTTCCTTTCCGCTGTGCAGCTGCAGAAGTGATGCAAAGCTCCGGAAAGTTGCTTCGGACCAGCGCCATAACGCCTTGGAACGGACGTGGCGGAGGGTTTTAACCCTTTTAGCGCTAAGACACTCGGCACCGTTAGTTTCTTGCGCGCTGCCTCGCTTGATGCAGTCGTATTTTTGTAAAAATATGTATTTCGCATCGTACGAACATGTTCTTGTGCATATTTTTGCGTGCATGCTGAACAGAATAATCTTTCACTTGTGACACAGTAATCTATAATTATTTGAAAATTCAAATAAAAGGGAAGACTTGAAAAAAATATGGAGGATGATGAAACTATCCTTGTAGATAATTAATCAATAATTTAAGTTCCAACTGTTATGTATGAAATATTCTAGAATGCGAGCGAGTGTGCGAACGAATGAATTTTTCGAGTGAACATCAGAACATGTCAGTCATAAACCTTTCTCTAATTTCGAATTTCTTGTATTCGTCTTTTACCAATAAATATCCTGCAAATATCTGAACGCAAGTATCGATTCCACTACCTTCACAGCTCTCTGCAGACTTCATAGATGGTTCGACGCGCGAACGCGCTCGCGGCGTGCGATTTTTTCCAACTCGTGTATGGTTTCGCGGCGTCGAAAGGGTTAAACTACCCCAGCACCCAGACAGTGCCTTCGTTGTCGGGTTTCAGCGGCGGGAGAAGAGCAGCCGCGTTTAGCGTCAGACTTGAAATATCGCGTTCCTAATGCACTCGGGCAAAAACTAACCGCCCTTTAACCCCTGGGGGCGGCGGGCAAGCAGAGGCCAGGGAAAACGAACCTCGTCGACGCAACAATGGCCGTATATATCAGTCGACGGAACAGCCAGCTCGCCTATGAATCGCTAAGTAAGTAAATCAGCCGGAACGACGCGCGGTTCCGTGGGTGGATCCGTGGAAGATCGACGCGTCGATCGATGGACGCTCGTGGGTTTAAATTTGCGGGGTTAATTGGCGATTCATGGAGGCCAGCGGGCAATTTAAAAGAAACGCTTTTATTAAATATCCACTGCGGGATTTAGCTCTGAATTGATTCGTTCGTTTTTCTTTTGTGTGTTTTTTTTTAAGTGGTGAAACGATTTGGGAAAGTTTAATATGTATTGGTTTCTGTGGTTTAACAGTAGCGAGGGGCGAAGAGGCGCGGGAGCTTGATTTAACACGAGAATTTCACTCGGGTATAGTGAATGGCGCTAAATTGCTATTCAAAGACGCGATACTCTCCGAACTGCGAACTTTCGAACGATTCTAAAGCTTCGGAGTGTTAAATTTCACAGAAGTGAGGTGACTGGCGAAGACGACGCGATTATAGCGCAGTACCCCGTAGAATTAAATCCACCTTGCTGTTTAACGTAACTGCTAGCGGTACTTTTCGAAATTGTTACCTCGAGTTACAATGTTGCCTGCGTTTCAATGATCACAATCGCGAAGCAGCGAACGCTACGTTCGTAACGAAGGAACGACGATTCGATCGAATTCGTCGACACTTTTTTTTCAGAAAATTTCCTCCAGGTTTTGGCGGACATTTTGTTCAGAACGTTAAGCTGCTGCTTTCAGAGACGTCGTCGACACGACGGGATTAACTTTATTTCGCGCGATGTTACTTCGCTCCGCGCTTTCACTCGGTCGTCTGTGAAAATCGTATCCAACCGGGTAAAAATTGTTGTTGCCCCGGACTCTAATTACTTCCTCGTCCAGTTTACATTTTACGCTCCTCGAATCGCGCTGATTAATCATCTCTTAATTATTTAATGTTCTCTCTCGGCCGTGGACGTGCCGTCGGAGCTGCAGCCGTTTTTATCAAGGGTCCAATTACACGTCGATACCTTGCTCGGTAAACAGGCACTCGAAAACAATGTCCAGCTTTTTGTCGAAACGCTCAGGCAAATTTCTCAGTTCGCGGATTGAAGTAAAACGACTGCGATCGATTGCAATCCACCCGCGAGCAAACGAACTGCCAATTATGGACGGTCATCATCCGTGACATCATCCAGATAGCGGGGTGGCAAAAATTTGCGAGAGAAACACGAATATTCCTCAGCCAGTGCGTTCAAATTTTAAGCAACCACGTGTATTACCCGCACACGGCTACGTCCCCAGGCTACGACGAACTAATCAATTAAAAAGCAACCGAGGCGCACGAGAATTCCCTACGCGAGCCCGTTTCCGCGCGGGCAAACTGCGTTAAAATGTCACGTCGTAACAGTATCGCGCGTCCGCCGGACCTAGCACCTTCGTCCAGCTGGACCGCGGGCGAAACTTTTCTAACGAACGCACCCGGTTTGGAAGTTTGCCGGATCATGTCCGGCCTGGCTGGTCGGGCTGGCGCGCGCGGAAAGTCCGCCCGTGGAAAATCGGTGGACGACGGTCGACGGCCAGAGATTTATACGTTCTCGCGGGTCGTGTCGCGCGTCAGAACTCCGGGCTCCAGAATCCTCCGCGCGGCGTAACTAGATCGATAGTCTCGCATTTCGCTCGTTAGAGGCCAAGAGAGAGAGAGAGAGAGAGAGAGAGAGAGAGCCAAGGGTCCACGTGTCCTTGTGTCACTGCGGGATGCACGTACACACACGCGTGGGAGAGCAAAGCGTTGGCTTGCACGAGCTGGTCGAACAGAGACGGAGGAAGGAGTTAGGCGTTCCACGGCGGCGAAGGGGTTCCGCGAGGGTGTACGGGGGCGAAGGAGGGTTAACACGGTCGGAAGGTGGGTCGGGGCCGCTGGGATCCGAGCCAACTATTGCCATTATGTGCGGGCCGAACCTGCATTATGTCCGTCGACTACGGTGCATACCAGATACCCTTGAAACGAGCTGTAGCTACAGCCGCTGACGCCTCCAGGAGGACCGTGCCTGCCTGGAGGTCGGCCATATTTGCGCCGAACGAATGGCAATCTTACAGCCGAGGTACGCGGATGGAATTCGAATGGCACCTGCCTGGGCCGCGGCTCGCCCGCTCTTTTTCGCTCCGCCGCCTTCTCGAGGGTGAAACGCCGGGACGGATACGATATAGAAAGAGAGGGGCGAGGGGGGGCAGCGAGTCGTTAGTCAAAATTAGGTCCCGGCACGCTCTGGAATCTATGAAGCGGCTCTTTCGGGGCTGGCTGCGGACGCCCTCGCGGGCGTACGTAGCCGGGAGTTTGCACGGTTCGTACGGGCCGTTTTGCACGGGTGAATATTAAATGTGCCGTATAATATCGGCGCTCGTGGAATTCAAATTGGCCCCGTTCCCTTCCGCGGAGCGGTGGCCGCCTCGTGGCTGCGAGAACGTTGAAAGGAACGCGCGTACCCTCTTACGACGGGGCCATTAGGGCGGAGGAAGGCGAGTCGCGGAAACGTCGCGGCAGCCGCGCCGCTTGGCGTCGATGAAAACTCGACGGTGGCTAATGCGAGCCGCGAGATTCGCATTTGAATAATTTTGCTCGATGTACGCGCGTCGTGGAACGATAGCCGTAGGCGGTTGCTATTCCAACGGGGAATGAGAAATAGATTCGAGCTCGCGTGATTGTGATGGATGCGGGACCGGCCAGGGTTAGTGGCCCATGAAGGATTCGCCATTTGTAAAGATTAAGGAGACAGACGTTCTCGCGGCTATCTAAAATTGCCACGGCGATCGTACGATTAGCGTCGTTCCGTGTTTGTTCGATCCGCGACCCGTTTCCACGGATGCGTTCGAGATTTCCGTTTCGACGAGTTAACGCGATAACGAAGGTAGTCGCTGCTCTTCGTCCCTTTCATCCGTACCGATTAACATTACAAATGGCGTCAGAGAACCGCCGTCCTACCACGGTATCCGTCATGCTCAAACTTACTCGAATCGAAACGATTACTATAAATCCTATTTCCCTATCGAGGGGGGGAAGCAGGGAGATTTCTTCCCGAAAATAAATTATCGACTCAAGACTCAATAAACTCGACGATTTTCATAGGGTCGCCAGTCCAGGCTCGGGGACGAGGGGGCAATAAGTCAAGTACGGACTTCCGACCGGAAGCCGGATGCCCGAGATTTCAAAGTTGACGGCAATTGCCGGCCAACGACGCGACGGTCCCCTTCCTCTTCCATTCCGCCTCCCTTTCCTTCGCCATCTTCTTCCTCTTCCTCCTTCCTTCTTTTCTTTCCCTTTCGTAGACGCTGCCCTTCAATATGCTTCGAATTTCGAGCCGCCGCTCGCGGAATCCTCGTGGCGCCCCTCCGAGGAATTCGATTTTAATGATTCGACGATATCGCCCGGTTTCTTTCGAGAGATCGGGATCGATCGATGCGGCAGCAGCTCGTAAACGGAGAGGGAACCAAAGCGGCGGCATTCTTGCCCGCTCTCTTGGAAATAGTTCCCGGGTGCTCTCGCGCGGAAACTTACCACCGAGCTTCCTTAATAACGCGGCTTCCGCGGGTTTCCGGCTATTCCGGACCCCAGCAGCCCTCCGCTCGTCGATCCGGGCTTACTTTTTTTAATACCGCTCGGCCGGTTCCGCGTTTTCGCTTAGCCGATTTCGTTGCGCAATTCTGCACGGCGCGGGGGGCAGTCTGTGTCGTAATTTTGCGAGGAAAAGGAAATCAGCGGCGAGATACGTTCGGAGAAAATGGAGCCGATCGAACTGGGAAGAGACTTTCATTTAAAGAGCAAAAAATGTATACTTTTGAGAAATTCACTAAGTAGTGCTGCATGAGCTTCATGAAAATTAGTGCAATTCTGTACAGTGCAAGGGAAATCTGTGTCGTAATTTTGCGAGGAAAAGGAAATCAGCGGCGAGATACGTTCGGAGAAAATGGAGCCGATCGAACTGGGAGGAGACTTTCATTTAAAGAGCAAAAAATGTATACTTTTGAGAAATTCACTAAGTAGTGCTGCATGAGCTTCATTAAAATTAGTGCAATTCTGTACAATGCAAGGGAAATCGAAGAAAAGAATCAGTGGCGAGATACGTTCAGAGAAAATGGAGCCGATTGAATTGAGGGAAAGAGCTCATTTAAAAAGCAAAGAATGTATACAAATATCTTTCGAGAAATTCACTAAGTAGTGTTGCATGAGCTTCATGAAAATTAGTGCAATTCTGTACAGTGCAAGGGAAACCTGTGTCGTAAGTCTGCTTGAAGAAGGAAATCAGTGGCGAGATATGTTCACAGAAAATTAAGAGAAAACTCATTTAAAAAGCGAAGAATGTATACAAATATCTTTTAAAAAATTCACTAAGTAATGAGTGACATAAGTGATTACGTGCTGCATCAGCCTGATGAAAATTAGGGGAGCAGTAGAATGAACGTCAACCTGTTGTTTCGCATGAAGCACCGACATCCCTTTTTCCATATTCAGTCGATATTCCATGACGCGCTGTCAGTCTCGCAGTGATTCATCCAGCCATATCGCAGCCCGCATATTCGTATAATTAACGTGTTATTACGTTACCGTGGATAAGCTATCGCTTTCGAGAAGAGTCGCGTAAAATCGGCTAACAAATCGAAGAATGATTACGCGGTGCATCGAACCTCAAATCACGCGGGGAAACGTTTCGCAGCTACGTTCGTTTCGAGTGCTACTCTCGGTCGTTTCTCTGCGCGATTATACAGGCGTTCGCGTAAAATCGTCGCGTCGAACGGACGCGTCGACCAGTCAGCGCCGTACGATCGGTAAAATACGAAAGTGGACGCGGAAGTGGCTTTTGTGCCGTGGCCGCAAATCAATTCTAGCGAAACAGAGGCACGGAAAATATCGCTTGGCCGAGAACAGTGCCCGATGGAGGCAGTGGAAAACGATTACGCTAGCGGCGAGTGTACGAATTTAAGCCGATTATCGGCAGCTGCAGGAGGGAAAATGGCGCAGTGTCGTTTCATCTCCGCGTCGTTGTGTCGAAATATCGGGTAATAATGAGCTTCCGCATCCGGTGATTGCCGCGTAACAGGAACCCGATACGCTGTTTTTGGCTGGAAAATCGGGTCCAGCCTCCCGGCTCGTTTAAAGTGCATCAATTATTCATTGACCGCTACGCGCCCCGTATTTGCAAATCTGTTTTCGAGCGAAATAATGGGACGAATAATATCCAACCAGCCCCGCGTAATATTACAGCCATTTGGGCTTCCTTCATATGCGTTGCTCGCTGCTGTTATTAATTAAAAAATTTCTAAAATCATATTTAATGCCACTTTAAAAATCCATGAAAAACCATCAGGGTCGTTTAACCACTTCTCATCGGCATGATTGAAACGTGCGATTCATTCGATGTCCACGAGGCTTTCGATGCAAATTTCGAGTCACGATCGACGACTATAAAACAATTTTCAAACAATTATTTAGCGATATTAGAGACTGTGCTTTTGCGTTCCTTTCGCGTGTAATTGCAATCAAAGGTGCAATCAAAACGGCACCTCTCGAGTGGGCGAAACGTTGCCCTCCCAGGGGGTTGTGTATCGCTGTAAAATTCAACAATCTTGCGCAGAGTACCCGTTGAAAGGCCACTTTCCGTTAACGCTGCGTATCGCCCCGATGAAATATTCAGGGAAATACTCGACTAACGAGTGGAACGCTCGGATGTATTCCTGCATGGTCGAGGAAACCGCGCGCTAATGCGCGAAACGAGCCATTAATTAAAATATTAAATACGTCAATTAAAAAGCCGAAGAAAGTTACGATAGAAAGTGGAGAGGGCGATGCCCCTTTGTAAATTATCTCCCGAAAGTTAGCATCGAGTCGCTGGAATGCGATTACAACCTTTAATGACGACGAAATATTTTAAATACCGCCTTGGAGCGGCGCGTTTCGAACTAAAATTTCAATCGTCCGCATCAAAGAGCTGTTCTCCAATAAAAATAACGAGGCAGAACTTTCCACATTCCTGCGAACATTCCAGATTTCCTTGAAAGCATCAATTTTCCTGCGAGCAAAGATCGTAGCCATTTGAAATCAATTAAACCGATACGTTTCTCATCCATTTACGCGCGCACCCCTGAACCAGCGCCCCCGCGAGAGACGCGTCTCGTCTCGCCAAGTGGTGAGCGGAAAAACGCGCGACTTCGAGCGCGCTGAATGCATTCCTGAGAAATTGTCTTGACGAGCAAACGTTTGCCGCGCGAATGCCTCGGATGGCATGGCCGTCCGGAGAATAAATAAGCGACGGAGGGCGGAGGCGTCTTCAGAAAAACGTGACGACTTCGCGGGACGTGGTAAATAAACACGGAGGGAAGTTTGGTCGCAGCCGCGGCGGGGCACATCCGCGGACTTGGAGGAGCGTTCAAACAGGGCCGTGCGATTCAAGTTCGGCTGGCGGGTCGACGTATCAGAAAACTTGTTCGTTAGTTCGCCAACCCTTGCCACCCTGCCCGCCCGCCGCGCACCTTCTTTCGCCCCGACTACGCCTCGCTGGCATGAATTATTAAAAGGCTGTTCGCTCGTAACGATCCACTTGCCAGGCTCGAAACGTTGCACGGAGGTTACTGTATTTTTCGACAGGGCTACGTGAGACGAGAATTGATTCATACAGCCGGGGCGAAATGACCAGCGAATTTACGATTCCTCGAGAATTCCGTCCCGGGAATTAATGCGGCCGCCGCTCGGATGAACTTCTCGCCCGATGGACGCGAATGATAAGCGACTTTGCAGCGGGGGCGGGCTGGCGATCGATTCGATTTAGATGAAACGTGCGTTTGACCGAATTACATCTGTTATACCGTGGCCACATAGTCGGACAGTTTCGATGTTATACATATGTTACGGTTTCGCTATAATTGTTATTCCCGTTCGCTTATTATTGTCCACGTTTGTTGCTCTTCGTTCGTTTGTACAATTAACTGTCCTCGCGCTTGTAATTACGATGATCGAACAAGTGTCAGCTGGTGTACAACATTGTCCCGCTAAAATTGAAACGAAAAGCAAACAGACGGAGGAAGACTGGTTAGAAAGAGCGATGGCTGGCAGTCGTGCTCGTCTAGTCCAGAAAATTCTGCCACGTTTAATTACACGGTGCTACAGTTTTATAAATCGCTCAAAATTTAGGAGTTTGGAAAGGGATGTTAACAAACCGCGTGCTCGACGCAGGAGCCGGACAAATAAATTGAGAGGAACGGCACCGGCCATAAAAGCGTTTTGAGTAGCACTTTACCCCGCCGGTTTGCCCATCGTGGCGCGGACCAGCCCGCCCTGCGCGTCCCTTTGACATAAATTGCTCGAAGGTGCCCTGTTTTTCACGCGCGCCCAAACGACGCGGCGCGGTTTTTATTTGCGGTGCGTGGCCGCGGGACAGACAAACGATTTCCACGAGAACGGGTCGAACGTTCGGTCGTCTTGAGGTGATATATTCGACGGCGTTGTTGGTCGCCTCGATGGGTCATAAAGCTGACAAATCGTTTCCACTTACAGTTACTTAACTTCCTATGCATGGGGGGAGTAAAAGACTCGGTCCGCGCTGCCCGTTGCTTTCGAGTAACCGCCACCTTATCCGTCAGCTCGATTTATAAACCTCGATTCGAGATCGAACGAAAACGTTCCACTCCTTTCGAATGCCCAACGCGAGTAAAATTGATGATTTTGGTTGTTTTTCAGCGAGATTAGTTTTGGCGACCGTGTTTCGAGGCGCCGCGTAGCCTCGAACGGAAATACGCGACGGATTTATTTCATAGAACCGTGGGAAATTATTTATTTCACAGCTCCGCGAGGATTTCTCTGCGCGACGTTTCGTTCGATGCAATTTTATACAATATCTCGTTCTTCGTGGATTTACAGAGTTTCATGAAATTGTCTGGCGATGTATCTTGTTCGCAGTAGTCGACGAAGCTGAACTCAGCGCTGGTATGTTGTCAAAGAACAGTAAATACAGGCGTAAACCCGGGCGAGATTAGACATAACTTATGATACCGACAGCGCTTCTTCTCTGGGAGCTTTGTCACGCGAGCGCGTTCGAAATCCCGTGTAAAAATGAAGGAGAATTCTTTATTCCACCGTAGGATTGTCGCGGTTTCACTTCGCCGGGCGAACATTGTTGCTCACTTTTTGATACCTCGTTTCTTCCAGCTGCGCTGGAAAAAAGTCGTATTTACATATTGTGTTTCGCTCCATTCTTCCCGCGGGCTTGTGCAACAAAGTAGAAAAAGTAGGCGACTATTTCGCGAATTACAATGGACAATTCCGCGGGGGTGGCTTTGCCTTTCTCTCCGCCTCAAATATTAATCTTGCCGCAACAATTGTGAAGAACAATTCGAGCGGTCTGATAATGTTAAAATATCATGGAAGTTAACGAGCTTTTTGAATTGCACGTTCCGAACACGTATATTTCCACTCCGATACAATGGTGCCTTTAGAAACGAGCTTCTACCGACTCGATAGGGGTACAACTATATTCGGCTATTCTATATTATGGCAAGTATTTCTTTCTAAAATGGTTAATTTAAGATTTCAAAGCTCGTTACTCGAAATTAACGCACGTGACAGAGGAATATAAGTAAGGCGCAATTTTCCATTCCGATCTCACAACGGAGAATGTTTTCCAGTGTTCGTCTGCAAGTAGAATGTCCGCTCGATAATGCCTTTCGTAATCCCCAAAATAGCCTCCCCTTTTCAAATTCAAATGGCGAATTGATTTAAAACCACCAGGGAACTCTGATCATCCCTGGCGCACCGTACACCCCGCAAATCCCGTCAACCCTCGTATTTCACCAAAGTTCGCCACCCTACGTCGCTAACCAGAATCCCCGACTTTTCCGCGCGGGCAATCAAATCCTCTAAACATAAATCTCACCCCTCGCCGTTCCAGCTTATTACGCGTGACTTCGATCATGGTTCGAAACGTTTCCAATGCGCGCGCGCGCGCGCGAAAACCGACGTCTTCGTAGGTTTTTCATCGGCTATGCTGCAGTTCTCGATTCTCAGGTT
This sequence comes from Xylocopa violacea, assembly GCA_963969225.1. NCBI lineage: Eukaryota > Metazoa > Arthropoda > Insecta > Hymenoptera > Apidae > Xylocopa > Xylocopa violacea. Next base: position 8,458,215 of record CAXAJV010000020.1, on the reverse strand, counting down.
GGTGGCGACGGGGAAAGTGGCGGGTCGGCTTGAATTTTCCACGAACGAGCCCTGACGGCTGCGGAGGAACGCGGTACGCGGCGCGTGCTGATGGCCCCCTTAATAATCCTAGTATCACTCCTCATTATCTCAGCCAGAGGGCAGGAACAGAACCCATTACGTCTCCGTTCAACGAGCTTATATCCCCTCCTCTCGCTCGCTCGCCCTCCGCGTCTTTCCCTGTCCCTCTTCCTCTCATCCCTAGCCGTTCGCTATTCGGAACCACTCCCTCCCTCTCTCTCTCTCTCTCTACCTTCCATTCCATGCAGTCGCAATATCTGCAGCGTAACGCGAGTGGCAATGCAATACCGCGGCTTATGCGCGAACGATGCAAACGTTCGCGAAACGACGCCGCCTAAACACCAGGACGAGATCATCCGCGTGCTGATTATTCCAATGAAAACGGAGGACGGAAAAAGAATGGAGCGGGCCACGTTTGCCTCGCGACGTTCCTTTCGCTGCGCGCTTCCGGTCGATCGTAGGCGAAAGGGTGGAGCGCGCCTGGACAAGGAGGACCGTGAAATTCGCGGCGTTTTTCCGCGTTCATCCCCCGATGATTTTTGCATAACAGCCGCCGTATCCCCTCCGCCCATCCGCAAGCGGTTTTAACAGCGGGCACGGTATTCGAACAATTTCCACTCGCTGGGACGAGGCTGGGCGTTTTTCCAACCCTCGACTCTCGAACGGAGCGCGCAGCGCGGATAATGGAAACGCGAAGCGAGATTGCCAATCAAAATTCTCACGACCACTCTCGCTTCCGGCGGTTTTTAGCGTGTCGCCTTTTACCGGGTCGGTAGTTAAGTTTCCCAGTGAGTTGTTACGGTACGCGGCCTGGATCATTCTTAACTGGCACAATGGCCGTTATTATTCACGGCGTAAAACTGGGTAAAACGTCCTATAAATCGTTTAAGTTAAGAGTGTACAGTGAAATCTTTCCATTATACAGGCGGCGGTGAATTTTGCAACGTTACCCCGTTTCGTCGACGAAACTTTCGCTCGATCGATACGTTCGATCTCCAATTTATCCACGGAGCACATCTAAATCTCCAAAGTAGGGAACGTCCAAGGGATCTGAGCGTTAGGGGGTTCGAAGATGGCAGTTTAGAAAGAAAGACATGGTCCTTAATCTATTCGCGACTTACTCTTGAACGTTCACAGTTTCGTTCAACCCTTAATTAAAATTTAACCAATTCTTCTCGCGCCTTCACTCTTTAACCTTCCGCAAGTTGATAGGTGTTTCTTTTCTCAACCAATTAAGCGGTAAAATATCAAACTCCTACTCTCTCATCCCCGTCAGGGGGTGAAAACAACAAAATGTAGACAATTGATGCCTTAGCCAGCTAGAGGCCTGTCATAAACCAGTCCCAATACATGAGTGCGGACCACCTTGACCTAGGTCACTTACGCCCTCGACAAAAAGGGCAGTTCATTGCTGTACCTAACTCAGGACGCATCCTTAGTCAAATAAAGCATTTTTAGAAACAATTCTTAATCCTTTCGTTAGCCCTACAAAAACAACCTAAACCCCCATTTCTCTCATTTTTCCCTGCACACGCGAACATTAATGTTCCCTTAAATCCCGCGTCCTGCAACAAGAGTACAATTTAACGACCGTGGTACTCGCAGCAGCGCAGCCGACGAGTCGATTCGAAATTCACGATCGGCAAATTATCCGCGCGGCCCCATAAATTCCGAGCGCCACTGCCTCGAATGATATAGCGTTGGCGCAACCATATTCCTCGGAGAACTTCTCGCTCGTAGTTTCTACACGCTTCCCCGGAAGTCGGAGACTTTCGCGGCCGCGTCTCGCCCAGTAAATACCGGAATCGCAGTTTATCGCGCGGCGTCGCGGGCAGAATCGAGCAAACTCGCTCGTCACCGCGGTTGGTCTTCGTTAAACAGCGCAATGGCGACCGGATAATCCGATCGTCCACGGTCGGGTACGATTTCCCGCGGAACAGAGCGTCTGAACAAGAGGCGAAGGCCCTTAACCGAGCGACAAGCTGCTTTAATTGTCCCGCGGCGCGGGGCAAGATCGTTATTTCCGTGTTGCGTGCACGCGCGGCGAAACCAGCGACACGGGTAATCCACGGGAGCCGTGTATCGCGGGGATTAGGCCGCGTTTCGAGCGGTTCAAATTAACGCCGGTGAATCTTTGTAATGCGTGCCTGTATGACGTGGTCCCGCGTCTCTCGCCGCGTGTTGCGGCGGATTGTTCGGGCAGAAAACGGGGAGTTTATGCGATAATGGAAGCGGACTACGCTCAGCGGAGACTTAATTCGCTCGTTACACACCAGCTAATGAAATATTTCATACGTATGAAAGTTTACGGGACGCGCACGCGGAGGCTGTCACAACTCGCCCTCTCTCGGTGTCACTCGCGCGAATTCCAGTTGGGGATGAAAACGAGCATTCGGATTATTTCGTTTTAATAGGAGTGCTTGGATTATTTTTATTTCGTTCCCTCGCGGTGCATTAAATCGTCGGACGGTAAAGAAAATCGAACGCGGCGTTGGAGAGTTTCCAGAACACCTTTCGGACTTCCCATGGAGGATCTTTCCAAACAAGCACTATATCACCAAGGTCGCGAGGAATGAGGGTAAGTCCAGCTTTTCTTTCGCCATTCTTTTCGGCTCAGGGATTTAGCGCGGCCTCTTGAAGGGAAACGGTGCCATTTTTAACGCCTCTAATTAATCGCGCCACAAAAGGCGGGGCAAAAGAGAGAGAGAGAGAGAGGGAGAGAGAAAAAAAAGGAAGGAGAAGAAGGAAAAGGTAGAAACGTCCATTCACGCTCGATTTTTCTCCCCGTTCTCTCGTCGTCCTTACCTGAGGGTGATATTCAATTTAAGCGACACCGCTACCGAACTCTGCGCCGTGGCTAAAAAGAGTCACCCTCGAGACTGGAACGGTTTAACGCGCTCAAACGATTATCGCGAGACCCTTTAATTTTCGCGCGCGTCGAGAAAACACGGGAATCCCGTTCTCCGTCCGTCTGAATGCCGCTCCCGTTCCCCTTTCGACCTCTCGCCCCCGTCGAGGGGGCGGCGGCTGAAAAAAAAATGTAACGCGAGACGTGGACACTTTTCACCTGAGGTAGTTTCAACCGGCTAGAACTTCACCCTTTGTTCGATGACGTCGGGAGGAGCGAGCGTATAAATGGCCGCGGGGCAGAGGGACGCGCACCGCGGGAAGGGTGGAAAATGGACGCGGGGCGCGAGGAGCGAAGGGCGTGGGAGATTGAGAGGCAAAAACGGTGGAAGAAAGCGCTGCGAGAGAGGAGGAGGAGGAGGAGGAGGGAGATAGGGACGTTAGTTAGTGAAGTATGGGAATTTACTAGGGCAAGAGCGGAGGTTAAAGTGGAGTTTAGCGAGACGGAACTTTTAATCTTCCGGGTAAGGTGATCGCGGAACCATTCGTACTCTTTGCAGCGGCTAAGTCCCACTTTCCATCTTGATCTACCGCCGTGTATCTGATCGCCGATAGAGACGACGGGGTCTGAGTTATCTTGTCATCCTTCTCCCGTTACCGGGACTCGCGTAATCTGCTCGTCCTACCCGCCCTCGCGATCCGTCGACGTTAACGCTTTAATGCGTCGGGTTCGAGCGATTTCGAAACGGGAATAATCGACACCTTCGGTTTTCTTAAACCAAAAACGCCCTCGCGGAGGCTTTCAACATTCCTTTGTTAGCTATTCCGTTTGCGGCGTTAGAACGTTAAACGTCAGCGATTTCGTTGAAACATCCGCGCAACGTCTTCGAAGGGCTGCGCGGTGCTTTCAGCATCTTTAATGAAGCGCGGAGGTATGGCGAAGACTGAACGGAAGTTTTTGCTATTTACATATGTAGAAATAACGCGGCGAGATCGTTCCAGGGAAATGGCGACTGAACGCTTCAGAGGTAGCTGTACGCCATCTTTTTTCTTCCACGTACTCTCCTACGTACCTTCCTTTCGGTTGCAACCCTTTTGCATCCTATTCAATACATTTAACACGGCGCCATTCAGGATTTCTAAATATCTTCAGCCGTGCTATTCGTTCGCTAAATTCTCAACATACATACAGCTGAAATAATAATAATAAATCGCTTTTATTACAAGAATATTTAACGATAAACGAGATTTGACGATAAATAAATCGAAGAAGACTACGAAGGACAATTCATGAGAAGAAAAGTTCAGACTTGCGTTCAAAATTCGTCGACTAATTTAATTAACCTGTTTCCGAAAATGTCTATGAGAGGTTCCACTTTTAAAGCGGAGAAGAATCTACCAGTAATGAGCGTATCATCGACCCAGCTAGACCACCCATGGAGATAACGTTATCTCGAGAGCATCCTCAGCGACGGACTGGATTAAAGGACGGGTATTTGTCCCTCTTGTGGAAGGACAGTTTGGATGGAAGAACGCGGAGAAGCCTCGAATACGATTTCTACACTTCCGGCATTTCCCATTTCCACGGACATATCCGGGCACCGTCTGCGTCGCGACGCTGCTCGCCTCTTTGAAACACAAGTAAGCGGTGACCTCCTGGTCGAGAAGAGAAGCGATCCTGGGTGCATTAGTTGTGCATTAGTTGTGCATACTCGCCTCTTTCAAAAGTGTTGCAGTCGTTCTTTGAAAATGACTCGCTCTCGAACTTTTGTTAGTAGATTCTTAAGGCTGACTCGAGATGAAGCGTAAAAATGATGAGTACGAAGCGCGTACCGCTTCGTATCGCTGAGTAGAGAGTGCGTGTGAGAGGTGAAACGATTGTGTGCTGCTTTGTTTTGTTGTGCTGCTGTGCTGTAGTGAGTGTGCGTGAGAGAGTGGGAAGGAAAAGAGAGGGGGGAAAACGTTTCGTTCTGGACCTGCTAGTGGACTCATCAGTAAGGGTACCAAAATGGCGGAGTTCTGCCTTAGACGCTGGGATGGTAAGGATAGGTCGGAATTTCTATTATATAGAAATTGTGTAGGACATGAGTGCTCACGAGAAACTGGTGAGTGTGCTGTCTTTCTAGTGGCGAGGACCGCCACAGAGGGAATAAAGGAAAAGGAAGGGAAGAACCTTTCGTTCTGGGCCTGCTAGTAGACTCATCAGTAAGGGTACCAAAATGGCGGAGTTGTGCCTTAGACGCTTGGATGGTAGGGATAAGTCGGAATTTCTTAATTATATAGAAATTGTGTAGATGAGAGTGCTCGTGGGAAACTGATGAGTGTGCTGTCTTTCTAGTGGCGAGGACCGCCACAGAGGGAATAAAGGAAAAGAAAGGGAAGAACGTTTCGTCCTCGACCTGCTAGAGGACTCATTAACAAGGCTACCAAACAAACTCTGCCTTAGACACTCAGATGCTAAGTACAGATCGGAAATTCTATTATATAGAAATCGGATATAGGAAACGAGTGATGGCGGCTGTCAGAGGACCGTCACAAGTACCATGTACGCGAGGTCCCAGAAAATTTCATTTAAAAGCTTAGCCATGGAAGATTCCATCGTTTATATACTGCGTACTTATTTCTAAACGATCTGGTAATCGAGAGGCTGGCCGCAGAGGTGATTAAAACTTTGCGAGTCGCGCGGATTAACGTATTTAAAAAACGTTATCTCTAGCCGTGAAATGGGAAATAAATTAAAGGGCCAGCGATCCAATTCGAGCCTCTAATGCGCAGTCGAATCGAACGGAATCCGATAGAGGCAGCTTGCCCGCGTCAGAGGCTCCTATAATCGATTCCCGAGGATTTGGTGGATTCGACGATTCTGGTAATCAGAAGGTGCGACCGATCTTATTGTCGGGGCGAAAGGAATCGGAGGTAGATCGGCATAAATTAGCTCGGTCGGGGCTCGCCGTTCCCGTGGCCCAATAATTGGCTTAGCCGGGGATTCCCGGGCTAGACAATAGCGCGGTGGAAAAGGAGAGGATCGGGGAGAGGCGACCGGATCCCGTGCAACTTCAACGCCGTCGCGAGCTCATTCGCATTCATCGGTTCCCAATTAATTTCTACAAAGCGGGCTGGTTATGAAGCCGCTAATTGCGGCCTGATCGATCGAGATCCCCAGATGTTACGTGGGAACCCTTCGCGGGACTCGTTCCATCAAAAAAGTTCGCCTTTCTCCCCTCTTAATAAGCCCGTACGTGAATTCAGCGTGGCAGCTGCGGGCGTTCGGTCATATCGAGGAAAAGTTCCGACTTCGATGTCGCTGGTTTCGGTGTCCCCCGACGAAGTTCAGCTGGGTCAAGGAAACGTGCGTCCAACGCTGAAAATATTTCGCTTCGTAGTCTTCCTCGATTTATCGTTAAATATTTTTGTCGCAAATGTGACTCGTTATTATTTCAGCTGCACGTCTGTTGAGAGGTCAGCGAATGGATAGAACGACTGAAAATACTTAGAAATCTGGAATGGTACCGTGTTAAATACATTGAACAGGGTGCGAAAGGGGTGAAAGAGAAAGGAAAGTACGATCCCACTATGGACGCCGATTTCAAATAATCTGTCTCGACGCTTCTCAATTTTTAATCGAAATTAGATTACCTCGATCAACAGACGTCGCGATGTTCGATCAAGAACGAGATAGAATCCGAGCAACGACTGTAATTATTCCAACAGCTCGCGAGTCCACTTTAAACGCCACGCGAGCCAGCGAAACTCCTTCACCCAACCGCGTCCATCGTTCTGCCCAGCGAGCCAGTCCCAACTCTCAACTATTCCAGCAGAAAAGCGAGCCTCCTTATACGCCACCGCTTCATCCAGCTAAACCCTCTTCGCGTCGCTTCATCGTTCAGCGAACAAGTGGCTCGCCATCCTCGCAACGCCGAAACTTCCCCGCGAGGCGTCGATCCTCGCGCGAGCTCATCGCGTTCAACCGTTGCGGAAACTGCTGGCCAACGCCCGTAATCCAATACATTTCCGAGCGCGGTGTATCGTTCCGTTTCGCATGCATCTCGCGGAACAGTTGGCTCCCATCTCGGCGGATTAACGGACATTATATCGAGTTTTCAAGTTGATCGAGCGTACACTCGTGGCGCTCCCAGAGGCGAGCAGAGCCGCGCGCGCTCGGAATGTTTCGCGCATATTGACCATCAGAAATTGCTACCGCTTTGTTTGAGCAGATGTTGCGAGCATAATATGAGCCCCGGGTTCTCGAGTGCCCCGACTCGCGGTGGTCCACGCTCAGCCGGTTGTTTCCGACACACGTACGAACTTACTGCCCGTGCAAGTCTCCCGAAACGTTCGACGAAACGGTGGAAACGGGTTCGAGGGACGTGCAAACGCGCTCCCGGCGTAGGAAAGAAACGCGACGGACGCGCCTCGCATGCGGGCGAGGGACATTTTCAACCGATTCGATATCTATGGAACGTTACGATTGAATAAAGATGTTTCCATCGTTTCTATTTTTCTTCATCTTCGTGTCTGACGTTTTCCGAAAATTTGACGACTTTTGAGCGCTCGCGAGGCACTGGGACGTGAATCTTGACGCTTGTTGGATGCGTCTCCAACGCTGAGTTGAGGAATTTTCAACCAATTCGATGTCTGTGGAACGTAACGATAGAATAAAGATGTTTCCATCGTTTCTATTTTTCTTCATCTTCCTGTTCGACGTTTTTCGAAAATTTGACTCGCGAGCCACTGGAACGTGAATCTTACCGCATGTTGGATGCGTCTCCAACGCTGAGTTGAGGAATTTTCAACCGATTCGATGTCTGTGGAACGTAACGATAGAATAAAGATGTTTCCATCGTTTCTATTTTTCTTCATCTTCCTGTTCGACGTTTTTCGAAAATTTGACTCGCGAGCCACTGGAACATGAATCTTACCGCATGTTGGATGCGTCTCCAACCCTGAGTTGAGGAACTTTCAACCGATTCGATGTCTGTGGAACGTAACGATTGAATAAAGATATTTCCATCGTTTCTATTTTTCTTCATCTTCCTGTTCGACGTTTTTCGAAAATTTGACGACTTTTGAGCGCTTGCGAGCCAGTGGAACGTGAATCTTCACGTGTGCTAGACGCGTCTCGAACGCTGAGTCGGGGAATTTTCAACCAATCCAATATTTATGGAATGGAACGATTGAGTAAAGATGTTTCCATCGTTTCTATTCTTCTTCATCTTCCAGTTCGACGATTTTCGGAAATTTAGCAAGTTTCAAGCACTCGCGAGCCACTGGAACGCAAATCTTAACGCGTGTGCCGATATCCGACCTCGGTCCTTGTCGAGAAATTCTCAAGTGAAATTCTGATCCGAGCGAGTCCGCGGGAGGATACGCGAACTAATATAAGGGGAAATTCTCTGGAAATTGTAGCGTGCTCGCGAGGGCGGTATAAAGCTCGCGGATGCGAAACGCTGGTTTTAGCGAGTCAAGTCTTTTTCCGGTTGAAGGCAGCGCGTGCTAGCGAGGACACGTCAGTAAGAGCGAGCGCGGATTTCCCGGCGAGAGGAAAACTCGTTTCGTTTACCGAGTCGGACGAAACGAGGAGAGTCAGCCGGAAGACGTCCCGAGGTTGCTGCGAAATATTTCATCGTCGCGCTTCGTGATATATCCCGGCAATTTGTTAAACCCTTTTGACATATCGTTATTAATGTCGGCCATACCTCTGTTTCAACCGCGTCTATGGGAAATACAAATCTTCCAACGAACGTCCGACAGATAATATCTTCTTTTGCAAAAAAAATTCTGAACTATTCGCGACGATTCGAAATCGTCAAAGCGTTGCCTTAAAATTTAGCAACGTAAGAGCGTGTGTGGATGCGAGAGACGTGATAGAGGCTGTACGTCGCGTTTTTACAATGTTGGGAAAAAGAACGAGCAGCAGTGCTTATCCGTTCGAGGTTGACGAAGGATTGTCTGCAAATGTATTACATTTTCGCAGCCCTAACGTGATTTATTCCAGTCCTTTGCCACCCCTTTAACAGTAATCCAGCGGAAATGTTATCGCGCGCTTGGTAAGACACTCGAAACTACAAATCGATCAAATTCATCCCCCGAAACGCGGTGGAACGCGACTAACGCGAGAGGAGTACAAGTGAACCCCAAATTGGGGGAGTAGCGTTACGCCAGCAGCGTTTCGATTAAAACGAGCTGACGTGTCTGTTTGCGAACTGCGCGGGTGCGAACTGGCCCATGAATAAAGTATCCTCGAGTATTATGCCGAACGATTGTTGCTCGTTTCATAGATCGACGATTAAAGGATGAAGAACCGTGAGAGCAACTCGATCATCGCAGTTTCGCGCGCGAATAGCAAACGGAAAAGTTCATGGAAATGCGGCCAGCCGAGCTGAACAACGGCCAGACGCGATGCGGCGGTCGTTTCGTCGCGGTAAACACATTTTTCCCTCGTCAAAGTCGCTTGGTGGCTGATAGAAACCGAGTCGATGGGGTGAAGCAGAGAATCGATTGCAAACAGGAACGTTCCAGCGACACCAACTCTGCTGGACGCTCGTGGGCTTCTATGGCAGCGACGAAAACACAGAAACGATTCAACGATCGTGGTCGCGTTCGATTATTGGTCCGAATTGAGCAACGCAGCGGATAAGTAGCACGAGGAAGCAGGAGGAAGCTAACAGCGGAAGATTTTATTTCTCGATACGAGGCGAAGGATTTCGAGCTCTTCGGATAAGAATTTCGGAGTTTCCCTCACTTATAATCCAAAAGCACGTAAACCAAGCCAGCGCGGAAGGGGTGGAGGGAAGTTTTAAATCAGAAAAACAACAAACAAGTTGCGCAACGCGTATCGTAAAACGAATCCCGGTCGCAAACTTTAACGGCCATTAAGTTACACGTTATCAAGGCACGAACTTTTCCACTCGTTCAGGAGAGGCGGGATAAAAGTAAAATAACGCCGTGACAAAGCAGGATAATTCGATCGTTCGAGCGCCGCCGCGAACGACCGATAAAATATCCAATCAATCTCAGTTAACGACTCTTTGTACGCTCGTATAAACCGGTTGCCCGTGAACGAACCCAGAAATTAATTTCTGCATTCCGCGTGCTCGAGCCTCGAATCAACGAGGACGATTCTGGCGACGAGTTCGACCGCGATCCAACGCGACGTTCGGGAAAAAACGCGAGCGGTTTCGACGCGCGCGTCCAACGCGATTCCGCGGCTTCAAGGTCCGTTTCCGGTGCGCTCCGCGTTTATGGTCGGCGTTACGGGATTATACGTTGTTTATTACGACCGTAGGACAGACGTAGCAGCTTGCATCGGACATTATTGCTCATTCGGGAGCAATTAAAGTAACCGAATCGCGCGTACGTATAATCGGCTCCCTCTCGCAGTGGCCGTTTCGCTTAATAATACAGCTTTTCTGCGGCGGGGCGTCGTTAAAACGCAAATGCCACTTACAAACGTCGAGTTCCGCGTTTATTAAAAAGGTTAATCCTGGCGGTTGGATAATTTCTGGTCGGCGTAAGGATCGTCAGCGTCGAAACGAGAATTTTAATAGCTACTACTCTGCGCGGCTTGCGCGCCATGTAAACTTCCCATCGTACCGGATATTAATGAAATCTCAAACGCTTGTATTACATCGTCCAATATATTTCTGAAAATCTTAACCTCCTCGAAATGCTTTCCGATTTTTGCAGATCCGCGAATTCGACGCGATCCCTCGTCGCGTCGCGAAGCTTAACCTTTTGCGCTCGACGACTGTCGCGGTCGTACATCATCTTCTCCACCCCTAATCTCCTCGCGAATACGATCGATCTCGTTTTGCAACAGTTAAAAATCAATTTCACTTGCGCTCGAGCTAATTTCACTTTTGAAATCCACTTTCGTGGGGTTTCGAGACTTCAAATCGGTCGATGATGAACTTGGAAAATTACTGTACGAAACGCAATGGCGACTGAGAGTCGCCTCTCGAGCGCAAAGGGTTAATTTCGATCGACGACCTCGCGCGCTCTTATCAAAGTTTCGGGACGCCCTCGCCGTCCGATCGTCGCACAATTCCCCGGCAACTGTCCTGTCTGGCACCAGCAATTCGAAGGGAACCGCGTCTTTCGCGCTCCATCAAATTCAGGGCGCAACTTGCCGCGGATGAAAATCCTCTTTGGGAATTGTCCGCCCGGCTTGAATATCGTTTCGCCAACTCCGTCGGCGCGCATCGTACCGCGCGTAACAAGTTGCGAAACGAACTTTACGACGTTCGCTCGCGTTGCGATACACGTTCGCGGAAGAACGGTCGTTTAATCGCGAAGCGCGTACACGCGTGTCGGTTGCGAACAATCGTCGAAAGTGCGGAGTTCCGTCCAGTGAAAGAATTCGTGCGGGGAACAAGGGAACGGCCGCGCTGATGATTAATCGCGTACGCATTCGTATTCAAAGGGCAGAGGTCACGTTCCATCGTGGTGGCATAATAAATTATTGACGGAATTCTGCGATTCCGCGGCTACAGAATTATGTATGCAAATGCGGCTGCCTTGGATGCGAGCGTCATCCCTGCGACAGCCTCGATCGTGGCAGCGATTAAAAACTTCGACCGCCAATCTGACCGATGGAAGCCGCGACTCGAGGAACGATCGAGTCAGCTCGCTCGATAAAGGCTCCTAATTATCAGCGGTGCTTTCTCCACCAGTATTGGAAAAGCTGGGGAGAACCGTTCGCTGTCTGGCGCCCCTTGCCTCGTTTCTCACTTTGGCTCGCGAGCCGTCTACCACGGATATTACTTCCGATCCCTTACGTTTCCGCCTTCATAATCGAGAAACACCGCCCCACCGTGCTCCGACTACTGACTTCCGTCTTTCGTCCCGTCGCGTTTCGTCCGAGTAATTAATCACGACTCGAGGTGGCGTTTTCTGTATGCGCTTTCGACGTCTGCGTTAAGTATCTCCAATGTTTCGTCTCTCGCTTCGCATCGTGCGATTCCGTGCAAGTCTGCACTTTCGCCATTAACGTAACTTCGTTTGTTCAATTTCTAAGAATTTTAGTTACACCAGATTCGCTTCGATAGTGTTTCCAGCGATTCTCATCGATCGATTTCAGGACGCACGTCGCAACGCTCTCACGTGTTTCCAAAAAGCTTTCCAAGGCAGCAGCCCTATCTGGAGGAGCACTCAGGTCCGCGTGACTCGATAACAGAGACCGCGATGGTCCCATACGAAATTGTCCGTCGCGATACACGTCTTCGTTCCTTTTCTTTCCTCTCGACTGTCGCGGAGAGACGCAAGTGGCCATCCAACGTCGCGGTTCCTTTCTATAGTCTTCCTCCAAATGAAAGGGAGAAACGGGACGAGACAGGCGGTCGCGAGAAAGCAGCAACCGAAAGCTTTTCGGAGCAGGAAACACACGCTTCACTCTCGATGGAACCAGGACGGAGACACTTTGGAAAGCTATCAAAGCCAGCTTGTTACCAGAGCTCTCGCGGGAGCGTCGCTTACTCGAGACGCTTCTTTCTGTTTCGCCGTATCAACGGAATATGGCGGATAAATAGTCCGTCGTGGTTCACGGTGCGATCATCTTTTCGTGGAGCAACCACATCGCGACGAAGGAGACGTTCGACTGCGTGGATAATCGATTTCGGTGGTGCTTAGGAAGGTGATTTCTTAAAAATGTTTTTGTATCTCTATTCTTGTATTTGTTGAGTCACAGCGTCGATTGTTTACCTTGCGACGAACGAATGTCAACACACGATGCTACTACGATTGTATGTGTGTATATCCAAGTTCCTATGGAACTATATACACTTCTTGACTATTATTTGTGAAACTATGTCTGTTTAATGCTAGAAATTGCTAATGAACTTGGATGCTATAACTTTATTGTGATGTTTATTGTGACTTTACGAAAACTAATGAAGGAAGCGAACATTGCAACTAATTAGTCGACAAAAATTGTGTGGAAATAGCAAAAGTCGATTCGTCCAATGCAACAACGAAACAAAGGAAACAAAAGTAGAATATGAAACCTCTAATTGGCACATGTTATAAAGAATAAACTAATCCTTGACTTGAAGCGATGGCTTCCTGGATGTTATTGCTGCTATAGACAGCTAGTTGCCAAACGTAACTAAATTTATAAAAAAATAACATGTAAAGAAAGGGTCCTGGTCGATGTCTACCTGCAATAACATTAGTAAACACCGATAGACCTTTATCTTGATGTTTTACGACTCAATATAATACTAATAAACAAACATTGTCCAAGTAGAAAATGAGAATGATTAATTGCTTTGACATAGCCACGAATCTTGGCATTCCGTTGCTTTAAAAATTGAGCACAGCGATTGTACAGATGGAATTCTTCCATCTCGGTCGATTATAGCATCGACTTGCACCGATACATCCAGTGGAGAATACAACGCTGAAACACGGCTCTCAGGATCGCGGTTTCCCATGCGAACGTGTTTATCCGCAACAGTTTTCTTTATTCTCGCCCCCGCGAACCAGACAATGGAACGTGGCGCCCGCTGGAATGGTAATAACGCGTCCTCTCGCGATACGCTTAAGCATTCAACTGTCCGCGAGAAACCACTTCCGGGACAAATCTGCATAATTATGCGTCTCGACTTAGGCGTCCACCCCTCTCGTTAGACGGTTTCCACGTCGATCCGCTTTCGTACGGTTTCGCCAGGAATCAGAGCTCTGCGGTCGAGTCCGCTGTCGCGATTGACGTCCGTGAAAGGGTGATCTTTGAAACGAGCACAAGTTCGAAGGCGAAAGTCGCTACGACGGATGGATAAACGAGCGAGTAGCGCGCGTACAAATCAAAAGGACGTGGCGTTTCTCGACGCGTCGTCGCTACTCGTCGTCGCAGTGCCTCCCGCGGAAAAATCCGCTTTAACGGGATAACGAGCAGGGCTTGACCGTGTCGACAGACGGTTTACTGCGAGTTTATGGCTCCAGGAGACTCGCGGCGTCGTCCATAACGCGCGGCCGTAAAATTACTGCTCGAGCGAAATCGGAAATCCCACGTCCCCGCGGTTCTCCGAAGGAAAATTCCGCGCGTTAATCCCGCGCTTTTGTTCGCGGCGGCTCGTAAAGGAATCCGGAAACTCGATACAACCGGGGGAATATACCATTTCGCGGGAAAAGACCCGGGACAGAGGGAGCGAGGGAAAAACGGAGGTGGAGGACGGGTGGAGTTGTTCTTTTTCCGTCCATCCGCGCCCTCTCTCTCCCTCTTTTCACCGCCGGCACGAAACCTCCCGAGAAATTCAGATAGAAGATCAAACGACGGGGTTCGCGGGGATATTTCGAATCGATTTTCGCCGCGGGACAAAAGCGACGATCGCGACAGGCGCGCGCGAACAAAAAGTTATTAGTTTTGCACCAGTTTCGACTTTCCCCTCGACGCTTTTTGAAAGCGGAGACGTTTCGCTTTTTAAATGTCCCCGCGCGTCTTTCCTCTCTATCAGGTGCTAAACGAATATCGGGTAGGAGTATCGGATGCTCGATAGGCGAAGAGAATTATTCGATTCGATTCGCGATGCCACGATTCCACACTTCTTTCCTTGGTTACATCTCAGTTTAAATTTCACCCAGCGATCAAGGTAATTCTTGTATCCGTAAGAGCACGAAAAATGGCCCCTCTGCTTTCGAAGCCACAGATCTCACTCAGCAATCGAGATAATTCTTATATCCGCGGAAGAATAAAAAATGGCCCCTCTGCCTGAAAGCCACAGATTACTCTCCAAATGAGACACGAAATGGAACTCATCGATTCGACGAGACACTCGATTCTCTCAGCGAAATCCCCCCGTCACGTTTCGCGAATACGATCCACGTGTATCGCGGGTCCAACGTAGAAAGTCGAGCATCCTAGGGAGCGGAGCCTGGGGTGGATGATTACCGAGTAACGCAACAGACGGGGACGGCATTCTTCGGAGTCGTCGCGGCAGAAGGGCTCGCAGGAACGTTCAAAGAGTCCCTCTGTCCGTCGAGAGAAATTTTCATTCAAGACGGACAGTCGTTAGAGAATTCCCGGGTTCCGCGCGCGCCGATGTTTTCTCTGCTTCCTCAAACGAAAGAGATTTCGCCCTCCACCCGCCATTTCTCGTATCCACCCTCGCTTGCAGCCGCTCGCGCGACCTCGCGCGGCTAGGTAAATTTGCTGAAACGACGCCAGGCATCCTGGCCCGGCGGAAGAAAACATTCGTAAGCGACCCTCGCTCTCTCTCTCTCTCTCTAAGGGCGGGCTCTCCGTTTAATCGACGAGCCTAAGTTTACGAAGCCATCCTCCCGCGGGAGGGCGAAATGGGATCGCGGCCACGGGAAACAGACACCACGGTGTTATTCGACGGAAAGAGAGAAACCTCGAACCGCGGGAAATATTATTCCGTTGGGAATCGCGATCAGCCTTTGGTGCTCCGTCGAACGGTGCGCGTTTTGCGAAGATGAGAGAGTTTTTTCGCGGAAACCCGGCGCGAGCGACGAGTGCTTGGAGATTGCTTCGGAGAGAGTGTTTGCGCGAGGGTATCGGTTACGAAAATATAGAAAAATTGGCAAGCTAAATGCGCGATAACTTTCGACAATGTTCTGTTACGTTCGAGGAACGCTCGAGTAAATGAAATAAAAAAATGTACTATTATTTCCTTAAAATCGTAATGTAAAATATAATTAGGTGATGCAGATGGTTTCGCCTCTCCAGCGAATTGGATGTAAAAAAACGAAAGCTATTAATGTTTCGAGATATAGAACGGAGCGAGTAAGGTCGCTGCAGTTAGCTCGTTTGTAAAATTCTCCGGTTTTTACGAGGGGATCGGGACGAGATCTCCAGCTGGTGCCTGGCTGGAGCTTCGAGAATCCGGGGAAGCAGCTTGTTCATGACAGTGATATCGATAACTGTCAAGCGGGGAGACGCGTGCGCTCCCCTCGTAAACGGGATATTGCCGCTTCCACGGTGAACCAGCCAACTGCCTACTTACTCCCCGGGCATCGGCGAAGTGGATGGCCGTTGCATTTCTCGCGCGTTCCTCGACGGATTGCCCCGAGACTCGGGCATGAATCTTGATTAAAATTGACCGATCAGCTTTTTCCGCGTCTACCGTTTACGGGAGCCGAGCAGCCATTACGTTTCGCGGACGAATATCAACCCTTCGCGCTCGGATGTCTTCACTGAGGAGACATCAGCATTGATTAGTGATTAACGAAAAGAAACTTATTCCAGCGCTGGTTTTTGAGAAATGCGTGTTTCTCTGAAGTCTTCTATCGAAATGGAAGTTTTCTATCGCTGAGAGATGTTAGTAACAGAAGCTATTGCTGAAATATTATTATTTTAGAGCTTTGAGAATGCGTGGTTCTCTGAAGTCTGCTATCGAAATGGAAGTCTTCTAGAAACTATCGCGAAAATATTACTATTTTAGAACTTTGAGAATGCGTGATTCTCTGAAGTCTTCTATCGAAATGGAAGTCTTCTAGAAACTATCGCTAAAATATTGCTATTTCAGCTTTTTGAGAATGCGTGGTTCTCTGGAGTCTTCTATCGAAATGGAAGTTCTCTATCGCTGAGACAGACATTAGCAACAGAAACTATCGCTAAAATAATACTATCTCAGCTGTAGTTTCTATCGCTAACGCCCAAGAAGCATCCAAATGCAAAGGGTTAATAGTAGAATGCTAACAGCAGGACTTTCAAGTATCCAATGGCGCATTGTCTGGCATCTAAAGGAGCAACCAATTTTCGAGGGACACGATCGACGCGAGGAAACGAGAATAAAAGTTATTACAGATTCCAGGAGGAGCGAAGGGGAACGAGACAGGGAGAAGCAGTGGGAAAAAGAGCAATAGTACGTTTGCTCTGCAGAGCCAGCGAAATTTCCAGCGACTGACGTTCTGTTTGCAGTAAAGATTAAGCTGCGCGAGGCCGCGGAACTTCTCGCCTCTTAAAGACGACCTCGCCGCTTCCGTAAAAATCATTTGACGCGCGAGTAAACACGGAAGTGGAGTATATTTGCGAGCTAGCTGCGAAAAAAGTGCAAGTGAAGCGCGACTCTTCGAGCGCACCGAGTCGATGCGACTTCCGGGGTCAAAGGATCGAGGAACCGGGTCCGCCACGCTTCCCTTATTGGATCCTTGTCTCACGCGGAACAAACTTCGATGCGAGCACCTTTGGTCCCTCGAAAACGTCCCCCAATTCATTGGCACGTCTCTTCTTGCGCGAACACGGATTATGAAATATGCAGCGCGGAAAGTCCAGATATGAAGTCGAAAAATGATACGACGAGATTCGATATCGAGGTATCGGGGACGAGAATGCGTACCCTGGATTTGATTTTGCCAAGAAATAGTGGCGTGAAAAGTATCGAACTCGGAGAGTGGTCGGTTTTCAAATATCGAGATACCTTTACCTATCGACGAATTCTGGATGGAGCTTTCGATGTTGGAAATAAAAATTTTGGCCGAAGCTTGGAACTGAATTTTCACTCTACGAAAATAATCGCGTTCAGAGAAATAGATTGCAATTTTATGCAGTAGAACTTCTATTATCCGCGTTTACAATAAGCTGAAGCAGCACCCGATATATCCATCGCAATTAGCAGTCTCGCAACAGACAAGCCCCGCGATTCCACGAATATAACGAGCATAAACTTTTTCAATATAACTTTTCCCGGCACAAAGCAGCGTTATTTTTCCCCTCCATCGAGCGGAGTTAAATCAAGTACCATTTGAGAAGCACGGACCCGTCAATTAACCGTCACACGCGAAACGGAAGATGGAAAAAACGAAAGTGGAAAAGTTCGCGTATCGCGTTACAGCATATTCCGCGCAAGGCAACGGCCGCAAAGACTTATTTAAACGGTTTAATCAGTGGAAGCGAGCATGGCGCAGTCGTTATCCTTCCGCTTCGATTTTTTACCTCTCCACCGCGACCGTATCCTCGCGCTTTGAGCACCGACCGCGGCAATCTTGCGCGTTTTACGCCGGTTATTCGAATTCAAATTCAACGATGCAAATGTACGCGAAATTAAATCGCGATGGCCCCGTGTCGCGCATTCTTTCTCAGCGATGTAACAACAAAAACTGCGATTTATGCGTTAATCTTTGACACGTGCGCGCGATGCGTCACGTTTCATTTCCATTACAAATTAGCCCGCGACGGGCGTAGGTGAATTCGGATCGCGGAAGGTTACAGCCTGGCCTGAAGAATACGAGGCTCGTGCCAGTCGTAAAGCGAGCCATAACGCGTTTGGTTTATCGCGGGTCTGCAAACCTGAAATTGAAACGTCCTCCTCCCCCCGTCTCTGAATCCGCAGTTCCTTAGTTCGTCGCTCAGTCGCGTTCTCGCGATACGCGATAGCGTTGGTTAATTCTCGTCGAATGCACGAGCGGAATGCGCCAGCGGCATGCACGCGCGATCCCACCAAACGAACCTATAGCCAGCAGATATACGCGGATGTCAGGATAATTGATTATTATCGTAATACCGTGGAGTGTAATCTTCGAAATACGATCCATTGTCTGCGACCGCTCCACGGCTCGCTGTTTTACTAATTACCCGCCTCCTCCCGCGCGAGGAAAGGCAACGCTCATTAGCGCCACGATTCACCTACTTCGCTCCCGCATCCACGGTTCGAACTTAATATATTAAATCACTCCCGAACACACACCGCTCGCGCGTAATTCAAAACACATTGTCCACCCCCGCGCGAGCGGGTAAACAAGAATTCATTCAGCGTCGCCCACAATAGCTCATCACAACGGGCACGGAGTTCCTCGACAGACTCGTTCTGCCCCCTTTCGCCGTCGACGAATTATCGCCCGTCATTGTTCCGCGGCGCGCGCCCTAATTGCCGTCACCTGTTTCGCGATTCGACGCGCGGATACCGCTCGGACGCGGCGCGTATTCACGACGCCAGTTGGCCCGCCGCGGCGCAGCTTCCGGAGATTTCGAACAATGTCGCGGCACCCAACCGGCGACTTGGACGAGCGGCTCTGGAAATCCGCCGCGAACGGCCAATTGTATCGCCGCCTGGCAATTCCACCCCCCCGTGACTAATTGTCCGAGCCCGCGTTACGAGTGGGTGCCAGTCGTTACCAAAGCGATGACGAGCGCGCTCGAAATTGCGAGCTTTCTCCCTGCTGATCCGCGACTGGTGGATCCTCCTTGGTTTTTCTCTTTTTTTTTTTTGGAGATCGATGGGTTTATTTGGTAACGACGACGCGTTTCGACGACGATGGGAGGATGGACGTGGATAATTGCCAGCGAGAGCTCGGGTGTTTCTGTTGAAGTATGGTCGCTGGAATCGCGACAGGTTTGCTGATAACAGTGACCAGATTTGAGGACAGGTAACGAACGCAGCGATAAAGAAAGGCGCAGGTTGTAGTCTTCTCGCGTGTTTGCAAAATGCTTCTAGAGGCGCTAGTTTTATTTGGAAGAGTAGTCAGGTCCGTGTGATCCGATAACAGCGATAGTCCCATGCGAAATTGTTCGTTTCTTCTTTCTGCTCTTGACTATCGCGGAGAAACGCGATATATTTCTCCAAATGAAAGAGAAAGGAGTCATGACAGTCGAAGAATGCAGCGATAAAGAAAGTTATTCATCGATTGAGTTCAAGGCGCAGGTTGTAGTGTTTGCAAAAAGCTTCTAGAGGCGCCAGTTTTATCTGGAAGACCAGTCAGGTCCGTGTGATCCGATAACAGCGATAGTCCCATGCGAAATTGTTCGTTTCTTCTTTCTGCTCTTGACTGTCGCGGAGAAACGCGATATATTCCTCCAAATGAAAGAGAAAAAGGAGTCAAGACAGTCGAAGAATGCAGCGATAAAGAAAAAATTGCACGTATCCTACCGCGAGATTAGAACAGCCAAATCAAAGTAGTTCCCACGGTGCATCGCCACAACGAAAGCTCCTCATCCACCCGACGCTTCGCGAAACGAAATCCCTTCGCCATCCGGGGATTAAAAACACCCTTCGATAACGAAACGCGAATTATCCAGCAGAATCGAACGCCCTGGACGTGATCAATCGCGAGATTAGCCAGCTGCGAACCACGGGCCGGTGTAAATAGTTGATCGGACAGAGATTAAGCACGATTCATTATAAGGCGTAAAGCTCTTGGAAATCCACGACGCGGGGCGAGACAAATTACGCCCAGCCTCGCATAATTCCTCGCGTTATCTGGCCCGGGCATTATCGTCGCAGATGGTAATTAACATCGCTAAACAAATTAACGCGATTGTCCCGGGGCCCGCCTCGGCCAGCGAATAAAGTTAATTGAATAACGCGACTCCTTCGCCCGGGAGGACGATCTGTTAATTAGAACGATAAGGCGGAAGAAGCCTGGCGAGCGTCGCCCATTATTGCGCCCTCGACGAATCGGCGTCCACACGGTTCGATATTATATTTCAGAGATAATTTCGACCGCTATCGAGGGTGAATGATAACGAAATTACAATGATTACCATACGGTAATGTGATTCGCCGAAGGACTGGCGCCAGTCACGTGGCAAATTACCGCGTTCTCTAATCCGCGCTCTGCACCAACGAGCGCATCCAGAGTTGCACGTATCGCAAATACGCGTGCACGTTGTGCACGTACGCGCGCATCGCAGCGCGCAACGTTAACCCAGCGCAGCTGCTCGCGATATTTCGAAAACGATTAATTTCGATAAAAATATCTCTCAATGAGAAATAATGCCCTCTGGTGGAAGTAACAGGGTTCGCTACGGCCCCAGATATTTTCGAACGATTTATTCGAACGCGGCGTAAATCGTTTGAACGCGCTACCCGCGATGATTACTTTTTAAGTTGCTCGCGTTCCGCGCGTTATTTATCTTGCCTCGATAAATTCAATTTCGAAATCTGTATTCCCTGAAACACGGACTGCTCTCTTATCTGGTCAGCTGTTCGGTTTGGGAACGATCGGTGAACTTCTTTATCGCTCGAATCGTTCTCTCCGCGATTCGCGCGTGTAGTTCGCGGTTTCCACTGTGCACAGCGAACGCGGTACGTTTGTTCGTTACTTTTCACAGCTGTCAAAGAGCGCAGCTATTCCGCTAACAGCGTGGAACGCAACGCGGAGGCGTTTCATTAACTGAAGCAACGCCGTCCAAGAAGTTACTCCATCACCCCCCGCGCCAGTATAGACGCATCATAAACCGGAATTCTTGGAATAGCGGATTCCCCTGGGTCCAATTTGCCACGCGCAATACATTACTCCTCTAGTTGCGAGAATTCTGCCGGGCTTCTAGGCATTCCCATCGGAGTACTTTATCGAGCACCGAAATTTCTAAGAAACGCGCTCGCCGTTATCTCCGTCCGCCATTGAATTAAGAAACCTTTAATTGTAGCGAAGGTTTGAAAGATGTGGACGTCAAGGATTCGGAGATGGCAGTTTAGAAAGAAAGACACGGTCCTAATTAAAAGTTATTCTATTCGCGACTTGTTCTTGGACCTTCGCAAATCTCTGGTAAAGCTTCTATTCCAATCCTTTATCGAGCACTGAAATTTCTAAGAAATGCGCTCGCTGCTATCTCCATCCGCCATTGAATTAAGAAACCTTTAATTGTAGCGAAGGTTCGAAGGATCTGGACGTCAAGGATTCGGAGATGGTAGTTTAGAAAGGAAGACACGGTCCTAATTAAAAGTTATTCTATTCGAGACTTGCTCTTGGATATTCCCAAATCTCTGGTCGAGATTGTATTCCAATCCGTTCGACTCTCTATTCAAATCTGATCCATTCTCTTCGCGCTTCTACTCTTTAACCTTCCGCAAGTTGGTAGGCGCTTCTAAAATATGAAACTCCTACTCTCTCATCCCCGTCAGGGAGTAAAAACACTGTCACACAATTTCTTTGTCTTCGCTACGGTGACCGCTTCGTTAGGACCCTATTTTCAGTTCCTTTCCAGCAGAAACCTACTCAAGAAGTCTAGTAAACCAAGTCACCACCCCAATCAACACGACTGTCAAACACTTGGACCCCAAAACCCCAAATTCCCTTTATTTTTGCCTGCGTAATCAATTTAGAAATAAACACCGCTGCCAATACCGCCTTCCAAGCGTCTCGCGGAGGAGACAATAAAGAGGACCGCTAATTTCGCTCGAAAAATTACATCCTCCCGCTCAAAGGCGGCCGAGAAACCAGCGACGACCAGAAACCGCGACGGAACGCGGCGCACGGTCGCGATCAAGGCCCGTTAATTTCCGCTTAAGGAGCAAAGCAAGCGTCGTTGCGGTCAGACTTCGTCGCGGTTGCCTAATCTTTCAGCGAGGGGTTTCCAGGGGCGCCGTCTGGGTCTCAAAAGTGGCGCCTGTGTATCGAAGGAAAGGTAACAGCCGGGTCTGGCTGGCTGCAGAGGAACGTGGCGGACGCGGACGAGGAGGGCGGAACCGCGGCCAGAGGGGGCGAGCGCGTTCCTGGCTGCGGAGACAAATTGTCGAACAGTGCTTGCGGTCGTACGTACACGTGTTCGCCGAAGTTGGGTTACATTTAGAAAACAGGATTACAGTCGCAGCCCTTGTCTGGGGGGGCGCGGTCCGAGACTATGAAACTGCGATGCACCTGCACACGGTGGGCGAGCAGGTGGCCTCTCTCTGTTCGGGTTCGTCCGTTTCGTTTTCACCCTCCGGCTCCCGATGGCGGCTGCAACTCGGAGGAATCAGCGGGACGCGGAGCGTCGCCAGCGTTCAACTTCGCGTTCGCTGAAACGTTGCTCGAGAGGGTTGGACGGGCGGACCAAGAGAAGAGGACGAAGAGGCAAGAAAGGTGTTCTAACTCGAATTAGAAGAGTCGCAAGTTTCGAGGTCGCGAGGAAGAGGGTTTCGCGGGGATTTGCATGTGTTTAACTCTTCGATCGGAGGTCGAAGTTCAGTTCGATCTGACCTAAATTGTTGCTCCTCGCGCGACGCGGGGATTACGCGATCCTCCTAAGAAATTTAGGCGAAAGCTGCTCCGCGCGGTGATTAAACCGGGGAAAGTGTATGCGCGTGATGTATAATGAAGGATAATTAGGCGATTGGAGAGTTAGGAGAGGTGGAGGGGGTTTGGAACGTAGCTAAGATTTTTAATGGAACACTGGAGCATTGTTCCATGGATGTACATGTATTTAAGCGACGCGCTTACAGCGCTCTATGTGCTCGAGCGACAAGCAGCACTTTAATTCGGTTTACCAGGCCGTGTTCGCCGAGATGAAAGCCGTGTGTGTGGGTTCCTTTCAAGTTCGCGAGCACGTTTCATTACGAATACAGGAATTGTTGGCTTGGAATTGCTTATGGAGGAAAGGTTATCATCAATATTGGATTCCTCTATGTGCAGACACGCGCTGGAATACAGGAGGACATCGTTTCCCTTTTCCACGTACACGGTCTACGTGCCCTTTCTTTGAAAGGGTAAACAGGACCGCGACGTGTTTGCCCGTCTAAGCTAGACGTTTTCGCCTTCGCAAACTTTCTGAATACAACGAGACCCGCGCATTCTCCGCGAGGCGGGCTGAAATCGTTTCATCGCTATCTCGAATTATGGTCTGAATAATAAATCCTGTTGTTGCGCCCCCCTGGTTGCGTATCCGGACTTCGCGAGTCCCGTTTCGACAAAGATTATCATCTTTTCGCTATTTTATCAAGAAATTCCTTGCAAGAATCCGCAATAATGTTCCACACTCGCTTTCATACGTCTCTAGAAGTGTATTTATCTTCTTCTCGTCTGTTCTTCTCCCCAGTTCCTCCAGATGCCACTGCTTCAAGAAACACCCTCAAGAAAAAAGCGGAACCTTGGATCCACGAGAAACCCACGTACCACAAAGCGGGTCGTTCGTTTAAAGTCGCGTAGAATAATCGAGAGGGACGGTAATGAATTCGTTCGACGGTCCCCTGTCGCCCTTCGACCTCGTTGATAAAACAACCTAATGAAGTCCGCGAGAGGATCGAAGTTCAGTCCGTGAGGGAAATTCGCAGCAGTTCGGGGATCGAGAAAAGGCGCGGCTCGGTGCAGGACAGGGCCAAGGGACGGAGGGTGGACCACTTAGCCTGGTAGAGGATAGCAGCGAGGGCGTGACGAAAGTGGGCTGTTCAGTTTCGTAAGAACTTACGAGCGGCCCGGAATGGCCGCAACATTCGTCCCTCGTTCGACGGAGCTGACTCTTGTTGCCGCTTTACGAGCGGTCCTGCCGCAACTTTTTTTACGACCTGCCTTCATTTGCCAGCGCAAACTTTCCGCCGCGTCAAGTCGTTCAACTTTAAGAAATCCTTCCTCCTCTTTTTTTTCTCCTTCTCTTTCTCTCACTCTCTCTCTCTCTCCCTCTGTCTATCTTCCTATCGTTCGTCAATTTCTTCTATCACAAGAGTGAGAAACGGACAGGCTGAAGCGGAGCTGAGAATCGAACGAGGAAGCATCGACGCGGTCGAGATTGAAGGCTGAATTTCATTCAGCGGTCCCACGGACTCCCGCGGACTCGCGGCGACGATCGATCGGCTGGTAACGTTGTTGGGCAACGGGGGACGGGATAATTTAAATGGGAGTGTTTGGAAAGAAAACATTTCCAATGGAAATTATATCCTCCCGTGAGGGGGTGCGTGGCGCGAGTTTGATGGAGAAAAAATATTTGCGGTTCGATGAGCGAAATGGTATTTTAAGTTTCATATTCCGGCTAGGTAACTGGGGTGGAACTTAATGATGTTTGTGGCGGCGCGTTGATGCAAATATTCCGTTTCGAACAGGTCGCATTTAACGTTATCCCTTTGAAGCTGCGATCGATGCCTTCCGAAAAATCCCTCGATATCCGAGTTATTCGTGTAAATTTCGAGGCAGGAATCCATCGAACGGGAATACATTTCCATAATAATTTTCGCGGAGATTGACGTTAATTTATCCGCTGTTACGATCGCGGTGCCGTCTGTCTGAACGTTTCGTTCGTTGATCTTCTGAAAACTCGACGGGTGTGGCTGAATATTTGATCAAGCGAAAGAGACTAAACGGGTGTCCGGTAATTAATTAAAAACATTTAACGCGGACCTCTTCAGCCAAGGTTGATAGCGACACCGGGGAGCGTCTTCCTTCAGCTATAATTTCTGCGTCCCACCCCTTCGCTCGCAGCAAATCTTCGCCCTCTTTCTCTAGCTCGAGTCTCGCGGATTGTCTCGCGTGCGCGCGCGAATTATTAGAACGGCTCTCCATCTCTCTCGGGTACCCTTGTTACCCCACCGTTAATTAGACTACGGTCTGCTACTGACGACAACCAACTGCGAAGGAGACTTCAGCAGCGCGCCCTCTCCTACACTCCGCCACTTCGTCCAGCCCCCACCCATCTCCAACGGGTTTTCCATGGCTGATCCCAGCTATGTTTGTGGCTTCAATTATTTCTCTGCACCCCCGCGCGACCTACGAATGGCCATTAAGAAGCCTGGAATGAGAAACTTGGACGCTCGAGCGACGCGCGTGGGATCAACTCCCACTTTGTCATCAAATATCGATAACACTTTGTCTTCTGGAAGAAACTGGACGAAATAGATGTATAGTATGGGTTTAGAACGTTCGATCGATTCTTAATTAGAAACCTTATTGCATAGAAAAGCAGGTCTGTATGTATTTCGAAGAACGAGTAGCTGATTTGCAAGAATAAGCGACGCGTCTGACCATTGGTGCGGCTGTACTACTTGTTCGCCACGTGAAGGTTTATTCTTTGAATAGAAAACACAAGATGCTGTGCATCAATTTCAATGAAACTTCGTGGACACGTAGATGTACCCACAAGGCGTCAAAGTAGCACTTTACATATTGCATAAGTGCTTAATTGTTTACGAAATAAATATTAAAAGAATAAAAATTTATGGTGCTTTAACATCTCTGAAAACATCTTCGAACATCTTCGATTCCTATAAATCTTTTTTAATGAAAACAAAGATCGTGTCTTCGAAACTCACGGATGGCGCAAGTGATCAAGGCCTGTGTGCGGTCAGACTGCGTGCAGCTTCGTGCCAGCATTACTCCGGTCGCGTAGGTAATAGTCGTATCTGCCGGAAATTGAGTTACATCGTGCACGTTTCGAATTGATTTCTGGCCCGTGGAAGCCGTTGTATTTTCTCGGGAAACGGCCGCGTGATTACTTTTCGATCCGATCTACGTGGATCGAATGATCGCCTGGTCGCGAAACGCCGCGTTCGAACGCGTGAAAGATACCGTCCCCGGAGCGTGATAATTCGATCTCCGCGTGATGCATTGTTATTGATCGGGAGGGGGACCAGCCGGTCCGCGCTCTATAAACGTTAATGGAAAAGAATCACGCGTGTTCTTTTTCTTCGTTAATAAATGCGCCAATCACGACCCGGCCAATTCTTCTCTGTCGGCCAGTAATGTAATCGAGACGCGTCGAACGTCTCTTAAGTAATCGAGTGATCAATCACCACAGGAATTTACGCCCGCTTCGACGAACGTCCGAAAGAGTTCCGTGATATACTACTCGAAAGCGAAACGGCGCGAGGAACAACGCGACAGCAATAATTCATTGCTAGTTTCAAAAATAAAATCGTACACGATCGGCAATAAATCGAGGAGGCCGACTATAAAGGGGATTATTTATTCTAGACGAGGAAAAGTGACCCGCGTTTCAAGGGGAAATTAACAAGCTCTTCTTTTCAACGATGGCAATAACCGACGTCGAGAGCGTTATAAACGTCGGACCGATGAATCGCCGCCGAAATTAACAGCCTTCCGCAGTTTATTCGCTGTCACGTTAAACGCGCTCGGGCGACGCAATTAACCGGCATAAACGCGCGGCGGTGCGCTTCGAATCGATCGTCGATTTATCGCTCAAGATTGGCCCCGGCTCTAATAAAACCGTCAGCTGTTCCAGCTGGAAATATCAAATCGCACGGGCACAGCCTCGCAAGGGCCACGACGACAATTTTCAACGCGAACGCGCACGAAGACGGGACACGGGCGCGCCCCGTGCATTGATTTACAGCGATCGTCGAAACATTCGCGAGTCGAATCGGGTTCCCGTCGACGGCGTGCAGGAAGAACGTGGCCAGGAATTTCATTAGCGAGTATCGAGGCGGATCGTCTGGAAATATGACGAGCGATCGTTCGTCGGAGACGCGCGGGTCGATCGTCACACTTGACCCGGATCGCCCAGCCGCTGATTAAAACACAGGCACGGCTCGCAGCTTTCCCTATTTATCAGCGACACGGTGTCCCCGAAACGCGATACCTCTCGCGTTTCCGCCGAGTTATTACGCGCACGCGAAAATTTCTTCATTACGTTGGCTCTGCGCGCGGAGCGTTCACATTAATTGTATTCGTTCGCTGAACTCCTCCGTGCCAGCGTCTGGAATTTACGATTCGAGGGTCGATCTGAATTTTCGCGAACCCTCAGCGATACCGAAACGTCGTTCGATTTTTAAGTTTCGCCAGGGTTTCAGAGCTAAATAGCTACCCGCTGGGTGCAACGTAGTCTCTCCCTCTCTCTCTCTCTCAGTTTCGACACTTGTGACTAATCACCTCTGAACGAAACAGAATTGGCTACTGCATTGACCATCAACCGCACATGGCTGGAACTGGCAGTTTTCCCTGTTTTTAACCCGTCGACGCGCGGTGAAAACCGTTCGATTTTGACGAGCCGTGAAAATATGTAAACCGAGCGTGTCGATACGGTTATTTGTAAATCAAGCAGCTGCTGGCCGGGAGAGCACTGTCGTTTCGAGATCAATCGACCCCGAAGAGCAATCGCCCGCACGTGAGAAACGTTTTTTTCCCTCTCGCGACGCATGGAATATGAATCGTTGGCTCGAGCCATGAATGAACGACGTAACTCGCGTTTCATGCCCTGCGACCAGCCGTGGCGAATTTTTCTTCCCACTTTTTTCACCCCTCCTTATTATCCTTCCTTTTTTTTATAATCCGTAGACGCTCTCGAGATCGCAATTAGACGACGCGCACGACGTTAGTAACGAGAACGCAGGTAGAATTTAGTATGACTCGCGACCTAACGAGTACTTAATTCGACCTACCGGACTGGTCTACGAGGGTCACGCGATACGAACGTTGGGGGTAGAAGTTGGATGCACGCGGAATTAAAGCAGCGTGTAACAAGAGATTTTTTAGTTTAAATAATATATCCTCAAGGAACTAGCTTTGGGAATAAGTGGGGATACAGGCTGGATCTTTTTAATAATTTTGTCAGCCTCTGCGTGAAACATGCAGACATGTTGCATTCCATTGCGTTGTGATCTCCATTTATAAAATATTCGTTCTATATATCGTTCTTTTTGTATTATTAATGAGATGCAACAAGCTTAACTATTTTCTCGACACACTGAATGTACCACATAAAAATTTCTACATTAACTTCGTGTTGCTATTGGAAAAGTAAACTAAAACAAGCAACTGTAAAGTGGTTCCTAGTATCGAACGTAGTTTTATGGTACACTCTATATATTTTCTACGTGTAACAAAGAAAAGGTACTCACTGAGCGTGCTCACGTAGATCGGCGTCCATGTGACCTGGGAATGGACGAGCGCCACAGCCACGAACAGAACAGCCCCGAACCACACACTCGAACGAGTCGCGCACATCTCACTAACTGCCCCGACAATCGCCATTTCCCGCGTTTCAATCAGTTCTCTGCCTTAATATCATCTTCACCGTGGTTTTTGCTGGCTACCGTCGCCTCTCCCACTTTTTGCACACCGTTCCGCCGTGTTATCGATTCTATTCCTCAGCCGAAAAACCGTCCAACGATTCGACGATCTAATCTATCACCATCAAACGAAACTCTCAATCGAAATTATTTTTACAACTGTGCACTACCTGCACAATTTGGTTACATGAGTATACTAGTTTAATTTTGTACGAGATCGATCTAATGTTTCAACCAATTCCTCCCCCTTTTTCCACCCTCTTCGAGCCTTCCTGATCTCAAACAGAATGAGTAAGAATTAAATAGCGAAATCGAATCGATGCTCGTCTGCGAGGTGCCTAAACGAATAGCGAGAAACGAGCTGAACACGGAATAATTCGAGTTTCAATCGACAGAGACTCGAGAGGGTTGATTCATGAACGCGCATCTGTCCTCGTTCGCTTCGACGCACGCGGTTAAAAATCGCTTGTGTCATTATTGACTTTTAAATCAGGAGGAGCTTTAAAATTAGCTCCGCTTTTAACTCCTACACCTTCCTTCCCGCCTCGACTCCCGCGATGGCTGAAACTTCACGGGCGCTCCAAGTTATTTTTCATCAGGACAGAATTTTCATTTCCACGCCACTCCCTCTCCCTCTCTCCCTCTCTCTCTAAGCCATTACGCTTAAACCACGACATTCTTTTTCGTACATATATAGAGTCATCGTGAATGAGGAATCTCTCCTCTGTCGGCACGTTTCCCGGGCCTCACAAAGGCGTGTCACGATCCCCTGTTTCTACGCGAACACGTTCGACCCCCTTCAATCCCTGCGCCGCGATTTTCGTTCGAGAGCCGTCCTTGTGGAGGGAAGCCTTTGTCTGCGCCTTGCTCGCGTTCTTGTTACACCGCCAGCCAGATTGAGGCTCCGCCTGTAACAAAACAAGGAAAACCATTTCGTTAGAGGAACTCTGTAACGGTCCAATTCCGAACAAGTACACAGGGCAACAGACAGAAAAGTCTGCGAACGAATCAACCGATAATAACTCCACCAAGAGTGCAGGTGTCTCCGCGTCACGGAATGCATCGAACGCAGAGAGACCAGCTGTGCGCATTTGGGGTCTGGTTTATGGCTGAGCTTGCTCTTCTCCAGCGCTAGACGTAGCCCAGACCCAAGTGCGTCAGTGAAACGGCTCACTATATAGCAATATTTAGCAACAGTTTCTTTTGCTAATGTCTTCTAGCAATAGAAAGTTTCCATTTCAATAGAAAACTTGCATTTCTCAAAAAGCTGCGGTGGAATAAGTTTAATTACTAATCAATTCTGATGTTCCTTCAGAGGAGTGTCCTCTTGGAGAAATATTATTAAAATGGACTAAATATTGCTAAAATAGTATTATTTCTAGCTTCGATTACCAACGTCCAGGAAGAAGCAAAGCGCAAAGGTTTAATACGCCATGACAAAGCATAATTTAAACCACCTCCCGCAGAACCGATTTCTACCCTCGATTCTGTATCGACGCGCTAATTCCGCGACATCGAAGGTTCCCGTGCGCTTAATTTGCGTCGTGGTAAACACAACCTGGCGAACGTTCGCCCGCCAGCGGCGCTCGTTACGAGGCGAACAACCAGCTTGCGTCGAATCCGAATAAAACGTCTCCGCGACATCATCCTCGCCCGGTAATGAGCAGAATCCGCACGAAGTATAACCAAGTACCGAACGCTGGGTTCGCGACAGCGCTGCAACGACTTTTTATCCCGCGGAAAGCGTCGTCAATGTCTCGTTAGCGTATCTGCTCATCGGCAGGAGCGACGCGTGAGAGCGCCATTCCTCCTCGCGACGAGCCAGGGTGGCGTCTGGAAGGTTCAAACGAGGGACCAGAAGACAACGAACGCGATAGGCCTGAGGGACGCAGGTAGTATCTTAATCGAGCGTAACGCGAGGACCTGGGAGCGAACCCAGTGTTATCCTATTATTCACGGTTTATCTCTACGTTTTCAACCCTATCTGTGGCTCTGACCGACAGTCGGGGTAGGTTATTAGAACAGACGCGGGAGCACCGTGGAGACCAGCCGATCATTTTCTAGCTGGCGGTCCTGTTCTACTTATCGCGCGCTGTCTGACCGTGCATGTGCCTTATCTACTGTGTGGTTGCTGGTCGAGCGCTATCGAGGCTTCTAATGCAGTTTTTTTTTGGAAGAATAGGATGCACAGTGTTTTTTTGACAAGATGTAGAAGGAAATTTTGATACTACGTTTAGCTATACATATTGTTGCGAATCAGACGTTCCTTGTGTAGGATATTTATTAAGAAAAGACGAATACAAGAAATTGGAAGTCGGAAAAAGTTGTTTGTGACTGAGATGTTCTCTCATTGACGCACAGTGAACAGCTGTCTCTCTCTCGAATTCTAGAATTATTGATCAATCAACTACCGTAATAATTGTTAAAACGTCTGCTTTCTGACGGTTCTCATTATCAACTGATTGCTTCTCGTTATCAGTCGACAACTCTTTCCTCGCCAGTACTAATTAGCAATGATTCTACTCACACTTGGCGCCCACAACAGTATCATCGCTTTTCACTACTTTCGCAGTTCTACTCTACACGCGCTCGATTCGAATCAAACTAATGTCACTCCGACCGAGAATGAGGTCGTTTATTAAGGGGACCGCGGAGAGTGCCGCAGAAAATGTCTCGAAGCGGCGCGATGCGTTTCTGCCCGGGGCACGGTTCCATTAACCTCTTGCCAGCTTATTCTATAGGTCAGTCGAGTGTGCCCGTTCCGGATCCAATCGTCCAATTACAGGTCGCCGCGTCTATTGGAAGCCGTTCCCGCCAAGTCTGGCCAAGTGTCTCTTTATACGGAGGGGCTCCCTTTCTTTAACTTAACCCCTTCTTCTTGTTGGCGTGGGGCGAGCGAAGAAGAAGGGAGAGCTGGGCTCGTCGAACGCGGCCGCGGCTCGAACGAGCCCATTGAAAAGGCGCCGTTGCAGTTAACTTAATCCAGGTGCTGATTGGACACGGCGGCGGCGGAACGAGCGGCAACCGGGAGCGGAATGGAAGAAAAGCGGCGGAGGACGACCTGACCCCGGCCACGCCGCGGTTGACCTTAATTGTGCCACGCAATTATGGCCACTTCCGCTTGATAGAAGTAATGCGCCGTTAAAAAAAAAGGAAACCCCCCGATAAAGAGGGAATCTGTGGTTATGAGAACGTCACTGGCACAAAGGCCGCCCTCGGTCCAATAAAAACGCGCCGACACTCTTTTCGCTATTACGATTCCGTGACCCTTCGCGCAGCCTGTTTCTCGACGTCCTCCCCAGGATCTCTCCTGCTGGTGTCGTTTCCGCTTGACGGGAAAATAAAAGGAGGATCGCTCGAGACTTTCGCGTCGAAAGGGTGCACGTAGAATTCGATACACTCCCCAGCGGGTTTATATAATACAATCCAGTATTCCGCGAGAACTGACAGTGGGCTGGTGTCGCTGGTATCAGGGGGTGAACAGGGAACGAGGCTGGTAATCAACTTGATTTTAATTCCCGCGTCGGTGCACGGCGCGTTCGATTTTAATCATCGAACGCGCGAAAATTAAAGCGGAACACGGTGTCGCTGTAGGTTTTTACAGAGGCCGGCTCCGTTCTCGGAAACGGTGGCTCTGTGCCCTGCATTAAGCGTAATCGTATTGACCAGGCCACCTACCACTTAGCCGGCGCAATAAACGATAAGTGCACGGTGTTGTGCGACTTTGGATATTGGAATACATCGAGCGCGAGCGTCGTACGTTACTGAACTTGTTTCGAAACTTCCGCGGCGATAAGGGAACTAGAATTTTCTATAATAAAGTATTCAGATCACAGTTAGAGTCACTTCGCACTCTATAGTTTCTCCGGAGTTAAACTACGTTTAATTCTGGGAAAGCCGCGAAACGTTTTGCGAGGGAAACGCGAGATATCGCCGCGACTGGGAGCCCCTCTGCACTTGGCTCGTCGCTCTTGCTCGTGTTTCTTTCCCGCCGCGGAAATCGATTTCACTTTCAACCTGGCAAACTCTATCGCGCAAACATTTCGCGAGCGTACGTACGGTGGTACGTTTGAAACGTGATTTCGGACTCGCGCAAGATACGAGAGGCGCGTAAAAGTGGGAGGTGAAAAGGTTCGAGCGTCGGGGATGAATTATCAATTGCCTCGTCGAGGATCCGAAATGCTCGATTCGATTCAATTAGGTACCGAATACCCTCAGTAAATTACACTCGGTCGTGAGGCACGTGTCGGCCCGTTATAATTATTAATCGAGTCAGGCATCAATTAGCCGGAATATCGATTAATTGCGCATCAGAGGTGTGTCTTGGCATGCACACAGCCGCAGAGTCCCGACTGTCCGCGGCTTTCGATGACTGTGCGTTTCATCATTCGATTAATCAACCGTCCCAATCAGGATTGACGCGGCTTAACGTCAAATTTCATCCAGTTATGGGTTTTAATAAATCACGTCTGATTAATATCCGCACGAAAGATACAGGAACGCGTTGTTCCAACGTGAGCTGCGTACCCGAAATCAACCACCGAACGCGAACGTAATTTCGACACTAAACACCGATCACAAAGCTTATTAAAAATCATCATTCAGAGGTATTTACTCTCGTGTATTTACTATCGCTGTGATTACAGTGATTCTTCATTTAATCAATTGTATCATATTTACGTTCCACGAAATCGACCGTTTCGAACAGCTGACCAAACAAGGAAGTCACTTCCACGAGCGGTTCTCTAATTATTTTAATCAGAGCGCCTATTCGACCGACGAATTAATCGCAAATTAACACGCCTGCGGTTCGCTTTATCCGCGGCGTTCACGAAGAGGGAAAATATTTACTTCTCGCGCGCTCGTCCGCGCGTTAAACCGGTTCGAACGATAGGCGCGTGTCCGCGGCGGACACGCGAGGCGATCGTCGAATCGTTTCCGCTTTTCCTCGTCGAGAACGCGTACATCTTAACCCTCTCTCGACCGCAGCCACCGCGCAGAAACATTTCAAACCAGAATCGTTCCCTATTTCGGGCGTATAACCGCGCGGCGACGATCTGAATTTATACTGCTCGATATAGCGCCGCGATGGAGGTAAATGCGCCGTGAGTTAATATTCTCGACGCGAGCGGCTGAAATTCTAGATATCACGTAACCGTGTTCCGCAAACTTCCGTCGCAGCACCCACGACGTACGTAATACCAGCCCTGTTACGTTCCCACTTTTTCCCCGTGTTTCACACCGGATTCAATTCCTCTCGCTACTGCGCTCGGTTTCGTTCGCCTCCTCTGGCTTCTCCGGACGGACAATTGCATAGGATTCGTTCATTTTTAACGCTGAATCTCGTTTCCCGCTGGATTCATTTTAATGCATCCACTGTATGGCGAAGATTACGATTGCAGGTGTAGAGTGTGAATCATTTTATTACTGGGTATGCGCGGAGTTAAGGCACGCGTGCGAGAGGCTGAGGCACGAAAGAAGAATGTTCAGAATCGAGCGACAGGACTTTGTGACCGAGAATAATAAAGCTGGCGTGTGAAGTGACCGCGAGCGTTTGAATGGATGCATAATGAATGCATTTACCTAAGAGGTTAAGAGAAAACAGTGAAATCCTAATCGCAGCTGCACAGTTTGCGCGCTTCTAACGTGTCTGACATTCCATACGCTTATACTACTTACACGCAGAAGAGACCACTGTTCCTTCATCAAAAAATACAGATATACATTACATTAAACAATTTGAGAAACAATCGTATCCTCTCGCACATCGCCTCTACATCCAATAAAAAAAGGAAACAAATAAATTTTGCCTTTCGAAACCTTGCAATCCTTTCAGCGAACGGTCGCGGTCCCATTTATTTTTCCCATTTCGCTCGCGTCCGGTGGCGCGAATTTCCATGCGAGCATAATCAGCGAAATCCTGCGAATTCCTCTCGATGCCTCGACGCGACGCGGAGGAGAGCACGGATTTTGCCGGACTAATTTGCTCCTCCGACAAGGGATAACGATACGTTCGTTCCACGGGGTGTCAGGAGTATTGTGCTCGTGTCTGAACGTCCGTTCCGTAACCAGGAGCCAGCTGACGATATTTGTCTTTCACTTGGCCACGCGAGACGAACATCCGCGCTGTTTACCCGCCTGGAACGCCTGGTTACCGGAAACGGAACAACGGAGACAGCGGAACAGCGTCGCGAATCAATCGACGCTGTCCTCGCGCGATCTTTGCCTCGCGCAACTTTTAACGGGGCGTCGCGATTAGCTGCGATCCAGGGACGGTAAATATTCCGACGGATTCCCAGCGGATGCGACGGGGAACGAGATAAGGGAATCACGGTGAAAGTTTTCGGTTCGAGCCGCGGTTACCGTGGGAATTTCGGAATGAAAAAGGACGACGGGGAGCCGGGAAACGAGGTCTCGCGGACGGGAGCCGGTTAAACGGAAAGCGCAAGCGTCTCGCTCGCCTTTTTCTTCTGCAATTTAAATGGACGTGTACAAATCTGGCGAGAGGCTAGTTTTATTCGGATGCTCGTGGATCTTGCTCACTCGTCGGCGGGGGCGAGATTATCCCGCGGAGGTGTGCGTCCTGGTTTCAATTGAATTGAAGCCGCTCGCGTTTCAGGATAAATTTTCGGATAATAACGCGATAATTAAATTTCGAAAAGGGGAAAGAGAGCCGCGTAGGGCAGCGAGGCAGGTGAACGCGAAACGGGGCTAACAATTTCGCGTTTCTTCTCCCGCCTCTCTTTGTAACCCAATTCTTCTCATTACGCAGTTGGGGCGGTAATGCGGTGGATTAACAAACTCGTATAACTCATTAAACTGTTTCCCTCGTTGCGACTCGGCTTCGCCTCGCATCGTTCTCGCGTACCGTTGCCTGTTTTCTCGCTTTCCTCTCGCGATACTTCTGGCGCAGGAACCTCGCGAATTTCCACGATTTCGCCAGCGTTTCGACGAGCGTTGTAATTTACCATGAAGGGAAACTGGGCTGGTTTCTGTACGCGATTTAATTTTCACGATTAAAGTTGTTAAATATACACCACGCATTTTTTGAGAACGCGTTTTACGATACAAACACGATTCGCGATGATGATATTTAGAGAGCGACGCTACGTCCCTTAGTTTCGCCACCCCCGCATTTATTATAACGATCCAGTTTGAGCTCAAACGGCGGCTGTTTATCGAATCGTAACCTCAATACGGCTCTTAACGAGCTCTCGACGCTCTATTCAATCGCGGACGTTTTCAATGACCACTTTAATGCAGGTTAAGTCCCCCGTCGAGATTCTTTAACCCGAGCATCCAGTTCGAAACGATACATTTTCTGGCAACGCTCTAGGTGGCCATTCGTTACGCGTTCGTTTTGTTTCTTTCTTAATTACTTGGTAATTTTTCATTTGGACCTCTCGTGCGCACAATCGTTACCAGAGACTAAAGTATAATTTTTAGCGTGTGTCCAATAATGTGTTTTAACGTCACTCCTTGCAAACTACGTTTCTGGATAGTCGGAGAATCGTCAGAATTCTCTGAAGTACCGCGAACTCAGTTGAATGACAGTTTGAAGTTAAGCCTCGTAGCTTAGAGAGTTTCCCTGGTTCAGCTATCTTCGTTATCCATAAACAGTCACATTGTCTTAAGGCAGCAATGAATGATGAAACTGTGGCGGTCTTCCAACACCCGCCACTGGAGGATCAGCAGCAGTCACAACTTTTCGCAAGCACTCATGTTCGTCTCCATTTCTAGGTATAGAATTTTCCGACTTGTTCTTAAGATCCTCGCGTCTAAGACAGAGTCTGCTAGGTAGTCTCACTGATGAATTCACTAGCAGGCCCAGAACAAAACGTTCCTTCCTCTTTTCTCTCCCTACCCCTTCTCTAGCGCATCATAAGTACACATATATCCCTTCAAAATACTTTTAAGACTGCAAATGTCTATTATAGATTCTAAATTGCAACATTTTGTAATGTACAGTGTGAATGAGTGAGATGATTTTATTGCGTATGATTCGATATATGTGAAAAAATAAGATGTAATTATAAATGTTCGAGAATATTCCAAAGTGTGTGCATAAGATTATGCTTGTATATGAGTGCCTAGAAAACAACAAAATGCATAGAAATGCGGACGAAAGAATCGACAATGTTCGATGAGTGAATGTATATAAGAATATATGCGTGGAGTGCGAGGAGAGTTGAAGAAAAGCTGCAGTGTAACGCATAATATAAAATTAACCCATCAATTCCCACTTAATTACAATCACGCTTGTTTTCATCAAACCCTTTCAATCCCGCAATAAATTATTCGAACAACCATTTTCCAAGTTCCATCCTATAAATTCGTACAGCACGTAATTATTCGAGCAACGCCGTGCATGCCCCGAACGATTATCCGTCTGAGCGGTAACCAGGTTCCAATTAACCCACGAAAACCATGAATTCTCCCCGTATCGAGAATCGAGGGCGTCCAAGCCGAAATCGAGATGAACGCGATGCAATCTGCTCGAGCGCGTTGCGAGAGGCGGCGCTTTCCGCGTGACGGACCGGTTGACGCGCGTCGATGTAGAAACGAGCGATGTCATCTAAGCGTCGCGCGCGCGGTCGACGCGATCAGATGAAAAGCGACGCTTTCCCGCGCCGCCGTCGGTCCTCGTCGTCGATTCCGCGCGGGCAGACGGTCAAACGCGCAGCTTCGCGTCACGATTCGCGGATACGGCGGTTGATTTATCGTCCGTGATTTAGCGCCGCTTAATTAATTTACATCTGCGCGCGAGGCGAGGGTTGCGCGCGACGTTATCGCGGGTCGAACCGTCTGAACGCGCTCGTTGCCAGAAGCCAGCTGGAAAGAATATCCGCGGGTCAATTAGCTGATTGAAATGGTTTCAGAGTTACGCGCGTGTGCGAGCGTGTGCCGCGAGTCCAAGTAATTTGTGTTATGGTTACGGTCTTCCGCGAAGGTTCGAATGCTGAAGAGTTTAGTTTGGATTTCTGGGGATTGGACCAGTGGCGGATGCGCGCGATTGGATAAAGGGGACACGTAAGATCGCGAACAGAAGACGCAGACGTCCCGTCACGACGCGGCTTAACGACTTCTCCATAGTCGATTAATTAATCGGAATTATTGTCGATAAATAGAATCGCGTGCAAACAGTGTCGTGTTAATGTTGCAAATTCGATTTCGAGTTACACACCTATCAGCTATTTGCGTTGCAAAGATGATATTGGATCGCGTGTTGACTTTGTTTCTCGCAAACACTGCCTCGTTGGATAAAATCGTATGCAAGCGTTACGGGGCATATATACTCGCAGCACACGGTAAAAATAGTTTTAATTAATAATCTCTGTTCCAAGCGGTTCTTGGAAAACGTCGATAACGCGGTGAAATTTATATTTGAGTCGTATTCGCGAGTAGGTCAATAAAATCCCACCCTGTACATTCTGTGTATATTTTTAATATTATGCTCGCCAATGTTGTACGAGCATTAAATTGTTAATATTGATTGCGATCAAACGCAATGTGGGTGAATTAAAATTTTAATAATTCGAGACTGTAGGCGAAAAGAAAGGGACTTGGGGGTTTTGGGCCTACATGTTCGACAGCCGCGTCGATTGGGACGATGACTAGGTTTATGACGTGGACGTGATCTTCCGTAAAGCAACTGGAAAATTGAGCTTTCGAGGAGTCAACCATAAACCTTGTCCCCATAGCGAAAGCAGAGAAATTTCCGTCGCGGGATGAAAACACCTTTATTGGAAAGAGAGAAAGTGGGAGGCGAGTACTTTTGCGTCTACTGACTCGCGAAAAAATAAAGACGGAGTGCACGACAAAAGGGTTAACTAAAAAAAAGTAAGAAGTGTGCGACTATCAGAAGAGCATGGAAAAGTACAACTCTTAAGTAGGAACTGTGTCTTCTTTAAACTACCTTCTCCAAACCCCACAGACGCCCAAATCCTCAGCCATCAGGAACCAAAAAAGCAAAGAAGCAAGAAACAAAGGATGGAGAATCAAAACCGCACAACAAGACATCCTACAGAAAGAGAAACCGTCGCGACCATCAAGAAGAGCGTTACACCTTCGCACAAAAATAAGTTAGCCACAGAACCCAGGAGCACGCTGGCGACATTGTTCCCGACTGACAAAAGCGCGACACGCGTTCGCCAGCCGAACGAGTTCACCGCGAGATCCGCGTCCCTATACACGTACGATGCACCCACGCATCCAGTCGGTTGGGTGCATTCGGTCAAGCGCTCGAGAGAGTGCGCCCGTCCGAGGCTTTAACCACGTACGAATGGTCGGAGACGCGACACAGAGATATACGATACCAGCGCGATTTATCATCGTGACAATTTCGAACGCAGAGCCGAGGACCAGCCGGTTCTCGCCAACCCACCGTGCGTCCCCCAGGAACCGGTCGTCGTCGCAGCCGTTCGGGAACTGCGGCAAAAGTTGCTTATATGATTAATCGAACCTTTCATCCGCGACTCGGACGCACAGGCATCGTTCCAAGGATTAAACCAACCGCCCCCGCGCACCCCCTCCGGTCCCGTCGCACCGTTTCCGCGACGGGGAATAATATTTCAGACGCTCGACCCCTCCGCATTGTTACTTCCGGCGCGCAAAGTACTTCCGAAGGAGCCGAGTTTTCGAGTGCTTTATACCGCGGATAGGAATCGATTGGATCGTCGCTAGAGGGGTTTGCCAGCGGGTTGTTTGACAAACGCGGGCGAACCATCCGAGTGCTCGAGTTCGCGTGGATTATTTCCGGTATTGTCAACCGCGTACGAGCGTTTCGAACTGGAATGGTGAATTATAGAAGCGAACCTCGCGCGGCGAGCGTGCTCGCGGTCGGTACGGAACCGTGGGCGAAGCTGCGGCGATAATTTCGAAATCAAATCGGCTCGCGAAGATCCTCGATTAATCGCGATCGAACGGCGAGCACCCTCGGCACCGAAATCCGGCGCGAAAGTTACCGCAACTTACGGGCTTCCGCTTACGTCACGGCTGACGAACTTGTTTAATTAGATTACAAACTGCGGGGGATGTTGATTAATTTCGAAACGATTCGGGCGAGCTTACCGCCGCCGGATACCAAGCGGAATACGATTGTCTGGAGGCACGGCGCGGTGCTTCCGCGAAACCTACCGGAAACGTTCAAACATTTTAATTACCTCGCTCCGCTTCGCCCTTCTCTGCCCGTATTATGTATCGCGGGCCGCGCACGCATTATTCCCGTGCAATTGGCGACTGCCGCGCGACTCCTCGATTTAATTAAAAGGACGGACGATGCACGGGGTCAACGACTACGAGGGGGCGTGTTTTCGTGCCGCGCGCGCGACCGGTTGCGAAACCGCCTCGCTCCAATTACACCTCGCAAGTTTTCGTTCGACAAATCGCCGCTGTCCCTCCGCTCCGTCGATGGGAACGGAAAATCGAATAGAGGCACTCCATTATTACCCCACTTTTTTTCGTGCGCGTACATCGAATAACGCGCAGGGAGTCGAGCGCAACGCGACAAGTGGATGTCTATACGTTATCCGCTGTACTTCGCCATCCACGCGAGACACGGGGAACGTAGACAGCCGTATGCTGCAGTTTTACTGCCAGTAAACCATCCCTTATTGTATTCCGTAGTTTTATACGCACGCGATCCGTGTATCTCTTCTTACCCACGCTCCCGCGTCCCGATGAATCAACCCTTGCCCCACATTGCCCCGTTTCGTTCGATTGCGATATTAGATCGTCTCGCAGTATCGATGCTTGTATACATAGCGCGCGCTATGAATAAACGGTGCGATATTCGAGATGACGGTAATAAAAGATGTAATACTGTCGAAATCTGTTATCAACGGAAATATCCAAAGAGACAGTAGCAGGAGAACGATTTAATTAAAGGTCTACGAGAAGCTTCGATTTAGCTACGTTTCGTTGCTTCGTGATTTCAGAAGTTCGCGTTGCGTGAAGTTTATAATCCGTGGCGCAGAGATTCGCGGATAAGAATAATCCAAGTATCTTCGATCGAGTTTTTTTCTAATTGATCCTCGCGGATAAGGGACGACGCGAGGCCGTGGAACGCGACGATTTCTTAGGCGGGACAGCTGGAGAGGAGGCGTCCTTTTCGCTAGCCACGTTCTGGAGTGTCGAGGTCGAGAAAGCTCGAGGAATCTTCCAATTCGACTAAGAAATTCGAACGCTCTGCAGCCAGTTTAATCGAATTCCGCCGCGGTGACAAGGGAGCAACGTGCTCTTTGGGATCAAAGCGAGCGCAGCACAAACGTACGTCGGGCACACGGGAAAGAATAACGTCTGACGCTTACCCTCGGAACCGATCGATACGCGATCCTGCATGAAAAGATGATGGCTCGAAAACAGAGAGTCGTCTCTATGGAGCGCGGAGGCTGGAGAGGAGGCGCTGTCGAGCGAAAATACGGCTGGGAATAAAAGTCGTGTGTACTATGGGAGATTATGGACGATAGTGTGGCTTAAAGTGGAGCACGGGACAGGTACGATAAATTCTAACCCTCGAGATTGCCATGGCATCGTAAATACAGACTAGCAACTTATTGGTAAACTCGTTTGTTCGATGAGAAACGTGTAAATGAACGTAGACAAGAATTTTTCTGTTCTATGACAACTTCAGCGTTGTTCGAGAGATGTTTCATTCATTCAACAGATTGGTACGTCCAATTTCCAACAGGCTCGTCCAGTGAATCGTTAACAGGGCAATACTCGCGTCGAGCGTTTATAATATCAAAGCTTGGTCAGCTGCGCTAACGTCGTAGAGCCGAAAGACAAACGCGTTTCAATGGATGGTCGTGCATCTATGTAAATCTGCCATTAATTTAGTTATTCGGCTATTATCGAGTTACGACTACCGACGTGCACCGAGCATCGGTTGATCTTGCCCAGCGGATTATGCATTCGAAGCCTGCCAACTTCACCGGCCGCCATTTTGCCTTTAAGTGCCATGCGGCTCAATTACCCAGTTCCATCATCGTCGAATTATCCGTTGTAATACATTTATCGTTCCTATCGTATTTATAGCCGTCGGTGGTAGTTCTCGCGTCGAAGACCGACGGAAGTGCGTGAAGAATGATTACTTAGCGGAGAACCGGTTCAAACGGCTCGTTAATCATCCCCACGGTCGAGTTTCTTCGTCTTTCACCTCTGCGCGCGGTTAAACTACTTTGCGCGAGTCTGCGTTCACTTTTCCAACGCTCCCTTCAGTCATCTGCCATGTTAACTCGTTAATTGCTTCAACTGTTCGCGCAGCGTTCCGTTCGCCGCTTCGACGTTTTCCGACGCGCGTTTCTTCGCTTCCAATTTTGAATAAAACATCTTAACGGAAACAATTGGCATCGTGGAATTGAAACAACAATTAAATAAGTTACGAGAATAAAAGTTCTCCCACGGCTGCTGGCTTCTCTAAACGTTTCCTCAAAGATTCAACCGTGAATACTTGTTTACGTGTGCGTTTAAGTCGCAGTGAACGTATTCGCGCGGTACGTTTGTAATGAAGTTTGCAAAGGGACTAAGAAGGGACCGCGCGGGTGTCGACGCGAACGAAGTTAAGCTCCAAAGCGGAAAAGTTAAGAGGCGATATACCGTGGCGCGTTCGGAATAACGACGACAAAGCCATGGGGTGGCTCAGCGAAAGAGGAGTTCCGGGTAAACGAATTGCCTCCCTGATCGGGCGACGGCTTTCGACTCGCCGCGTACTAAGATTTGGTCGAGAAACCAGCGATAACCCCGTGAAACCGAGTCTTTCTCGTTTTATCGCGAATACCGTTCGATATTAATTTTTCTTAGCGTCAGTCTTTAATAGTCGCTTGAAAGAAGTTCTTGAAAATAGTCGACGACTTTAGAAAGAAACTCCTGAACTCCTTTTCGTCGAACGCGAACGGAAACCTGCAAGGAAAACCAACGCAGTAGCGCGACAAAATTAATCGCGACCCAGCTGCGAGCGATCAAATTTCAACCCTTAGCTGCGTCTTCGCAAAAATGAATCCCTCGACTAAGGGAGCTGTTTACCGAGCAAACGGGGCGACAAATCCCAAGCATCAATTTCGCCTAGGGAATGCTAATTAAAAGCACGTTCGTTAGAGGAATGACGAAAATCCACGTCGTCCTCCGTGCTCGAACGCCTCCTCCCATTGAGGCTGCCGAGCGACTTCCGGTCCCTGCTAAACAGTACCGAGAGCTCGCATTACGCCAGACACGAGGATAACGTATCGGCGTAGCCTGGTTCGCCCGCGGATAAACTAATATCTCGGTAGCCGTTATCTGTTAATTAGCCTGGCTTCTTGCGCGCCTAATTCCTCCCTTAAATTTCCATACGACGTTCCGGAAATGCTGGCGCGTACGCGCCGCTACGGAACCACCGCCACTACCCGCAACGTCTGTTTGCTTCTGTTCGGCTGCTCGCGTTACACGCTTCTCTTAGCCGTATCGAGGCTGAAGAACGAGCCGAGGAACGCGTGGGGCAACGAAACGCGAGTTGTTTCCGTGGAGAAACGAAGCATTGAAATTTAGCGAGCACATTTTTGCCTCCCCCGGGGACTCCCAGGATTGATAACCGACAGAAATGCAATCAAACGTCGGTGGCGTGCGGTTTCGAGCCGGATCCACGCGGATGGTCTTCGCAGGGAGCGTATCCACCGGGAATTTGAAATTCGGGCTCCCAGTTCCGCGCGGCAACCGAGGTTTAAATTATGCCGGTGGAGCGCGTTTGCAGCACTGACGACTTCCTAATGCCGTTCCATCGAGCCCCTTTGAACCGTTCCCTCGCTGCACAGACGTATTTAGAATTAAGGTTAGACCGCCGGTTAATCACCGCGCATTCACGGATCGATTCGTACTTCTTTCGAGCCCTCCGCCATCCGCTTTCTTCCCCCTCCCGCCGCTGGAAGAAGACTCGATGAACGTAATTGGCGAAGAGTGTCGTTAAATTTCGCGGATTCCCTCGCACGTACCCCAGCCGCGTGATCGTGAAAATCTCATTACCGCGAGTTACGTTCGCGCAGAGTATACCCCGTGGAAGGGCCGCGTAGTCTGGCCCGATTATATCCGCCGTCTGGATGAGGGAGGGTCGCGTCATATTAAAATGATTCCGATTCAATTTTCAGGATTCCAGCGGGGCGAGGCGGTGACGGTGGAACTGGGACGGTTCGACGGTCGATAAATATGGTCTTTGTTCGGCTGAATCGGCCCGTAAAGTCATCGTATTACCCCCGAACGCTTTAATTAAATCACGATGCCGCGGGGGAGCGGCCGGCTTCTGAACTTTA
Organism: Xylocopa violacea; assembly: GCA_963969225.1. NCBI lineage: Eukaryota > Metazoa > Arthropoda > Insecta > Hymenoptera > Apidae > Xylocopa > Xylocopa violacea. The sequence goes on along the minus strand of CAXAJV010000020.1, from coordinate 8,414,426 downwards.
ATTGAAAGCCTGCCTCCTCCGGTGTTACGTTTCACGGTGCCGTTTAATCGCGACAAATATGAATTCCGTGACGTTCTTCGCGACGCTGGCCAACCCTGCTCGCAGAGGAATCGCGTTCGCCATTCTCACGGCTCCTATTATGCTGCCAGCGAGCCACACTAGCGTTCGATTCACACCCAGGCGAGGGAACGGGCAGCATCGTACGCCGCGTGTGCACGAGCGCGTGATAATTTTCTAAAGCGACGAGCACCTCCACCCGCGCCTCGGCCAATTATTTATCGATAACACGTGGCCGCTGATCGGCCGTATAATCGAAGCAGCCGAACTTTCGCGAGCGTTGTCACCCCCTATCATGATTTTACGCGCTCATCGCCGCGCGATGGAGTGTCGGGGCGGGCTTTACAATACGCTCGCATGAATCATAAATGTTGTTCTCCACTTTACGGTCCTCGCGTGGCTCCGCCATTTATATCCACTTTATTTTACGCGCTCGTAAACGATAAAACACTCGTTCGTCAGGAAACACTTAAGCGGAGCCAGCGATGTTCCCCGGACGAATGAATTCGAATCGATCGCGGTGTATCGTGACCAGCCTCCTGGTCCCAGGTGTAATTTCCGTCGACTCCCCGCTCGATATTCCAGCCTTTTGATTATCATTCGCTTCGCAGTCAATTGGAACTATTCTATAAATCTTGGGGGCCAACCATCGAGCCCCTGGCGCGCATACTTGGAATATTGGAACGTCGGTTTGTCTGATACGAATAATTGCCACCGCGGTTACCGAGACTTGCGCGAGTATCCTTAAAGCTCGCCATTTTAACCAGCAACGTCTACCCTCGAGGCTCTACGATGCCTCGCGGTAATAATTATATTACATCCAGTTACATTTTCAATTGCTCTCTGTTACTTTAATAAACGCTAACACAGGGAAGAGAAATAATTTCTGCTTACATTCCATCTCGCCCTCCTCTCTCTTTACTTCGAACCAAGTATGTTTAATACCGCTGCAAAGAACGCGACGCAATATCCTCCACTTATAAATCTCCACGCGAGAAAAATGTGGTCTTACAAATTAGAACAAAAGTTCGAACGTTTAAATGGATTAAAAGATACTTCCTCTACTAATTACTACGCAATTTTTCCAGCGAATCACGTCCTCGATCGATCCACGTTTCACCAGGCGGCACCACGAACATTTTCCAGCGCGTGGAAAAATATTTTCCTTCCCTCTTTCGAACCTTTCCTCGTCTGCCAACGCTCGCGCGGTTCGCCTCGCGGCGCGAACAACCCTTATCGCCTCGCTGCTGAATCTCGCGTATCCACCGCGCGTACTCGCGCGAGCGCGCAGCTATAATCCTGGCATTCGGCTCCGTAAACCGACCGCGCTATCCATCAGCGAAGATTGTTCGTTCCCCGAACCAGACGAACCGCTCGCGACCTGAATACGAGCCGGTTGTGATACGCGTCGTTGTAATGCATACGAACACGCGTCGGTCACGTAGCCGCGTGTGAACGGGGAAACGTTCTGGCTGAGAAACTACGTGCGAACCCCCTCAAGATTCGCGGAAACCCCGCGAACGAACCTGGCCCAGGAATATTAACCCTGGACACGCCATTAGAATTATTTAGAAAGGACGAGGAGGGGTTGTCCAGTTGGTGTTCGTCGTGGAAAGTAACGTATGGGGTGCGTCTGCAAATTTGCGTGCTCCACGCGAGGGTAGAAATGAGCGGAGAATGAGAATTACAGTAATTTCCCGGGGACGAGCCGGGTGGTTTTCCTCGACGCGAGTGCGGTTTGAATATTGGATGAAATTGGATGAAATTGGGTGAAATTCGACGTAGGAGGAGTTCAGTTAGGCAGCGGGTGTCGTTAAATTTTTGGAAGCTGTTACGCGGGTAATGGCACGTAAGATCGTTCGAAGGGGGGGCGTAGATTTTGCGGAACGGTTGCGTCGAGATGTATCGTTAGAATTTAAACACATTCTCCACCGCGAAGAGGGGCGGATAAAATGTGTCGTTTAAATATGCATACGCTGTATGTGACGCGCGTTGGATACACGTGCGCGACGGTATCTCGCCGCGCGAATATGGAATAATTAATGCACGCGGCGGGGTAACACGCGTCGCGTACGCGCGACACTCGATCCTCGGGGTGGAATCATCCGTCAGACGCGGTTTCGATAAGGAACGCGTTAAACTTGAATCAAAGGAATCTGTAGCGAACCGCCGATTAATTCACTCGGTCTTTGTTCGACGTTTACCCCCGCGGTTGCCTGCACGAAAACTTGGCTGGATCGAGTGACGCGTTCCGCGCGGCGTTTAATTACCGATCAGCCGCCAGCTTCGAGGCTGCGGGAGCCGCCATTAATTCACCAGTCGTATCGGTAATCAGCAAGTTGCTCGCGAGTTTCGCGGGCGCATCCCCCGTTGATTTACGACGTGCGTGAAGATCCGGGCCAACTTTCCGCCGCTCGACGAGTCAGAAATTCGCCGCGATCGTTCTTCCGACCTGTCAGGTGAATCGAAACTTCGCCAAGAAATATCTCCGCCGCACCCCCGCCCCCTCTTTTATCCCGTGACCATTCCGCGCGCCGAGACAGCCTTTGTGCTCCCGCGGCCGCGCACGGACGAGTTCACACGGAACGCGTTTCCTTCCGGTAGCCGAGCACGAAACGCGTCGAGAGACACGCGACCGCGGGCCAAACTTTTGCTAAGCTCCAGTAAATTATGGGGCGGATCGAAGGGCCGCGGGCACAGGTTGACGCGACTTTCGCGAGCAACGCGCCGATGGGAACTGACCCGCGCGATGATAAACGACACCCTCGGTTCGTGTGACCCGGGGTTCTCGCTTCGCCCGTTGAACAAGAAATTTTCTGCACCCTGCGAGCCACCGGACTGCGTCGCTCGTTACTGTCGTTAATAACGCTTCTCGCGCGGTGATTTATCCATGGACAGACGCGAACAGTGGGTGTGATTAGTCTGCACGCGCGATCGAGGAAATTGATAGATTTTGGAATATCTTAAATACTTTGTACTCGAATCTTGCGAATAGCGAGAGAGATGTGGTGTCTCTTGAAACGTTGGACTGCGTCGCTCGTTACTTTCGTTAATAATGCTTCTTTCGAAGTGATTTGTCCATAGACAGACGCGAACAATAGGTGTGATTAGTCTAGACGCGCACCAGACGAGAAAATTGATAGATTTTGGAATATCTTAAAGTTGATGAGAAGAGCGCTGTTTGAAAATACTTTGTACTCGAATCTTGCGAATAGCAGAAGAGATGTGATGTCCCTTGAAACGTTGGACTATGTCGCTCGTTACTCTCGTTAATAGCGCTTCTTTCGCGGTGATTTATCCATAGACAGACGCGAACAATAGGTGTGATTAGTCTAGACGCGCATCAGACGAGAAAATTGATAGATTTTGGAATATCTTAAAGTTCACAAGAAGAGCATTGTTTGCAAATACTTTGTTCTACAGGAGGGATGCGATGCGTCTTGAAACGTTGAACTGCGAAATAAATGATTTCGAGCTTCACGTTTGTAACGTAAGAAGCGCGTACGAAAAAATGAAATCATGCATGCTCCTTCCGAACGAGGAAAGCTATCCTGTGCATCTCCGCTCGGATCGACTTCTGCAAATCCCTCTCAGAGCCCGACTTTCAGATCCCTCCAACCGCACCGGCGCTCTTTACTTCGAATAAACCACAGTACTTCAAATATCCAATAATTTCGAAATATTTAAAGAGCAGAGCTTCACGTATATACAAACAAGTTTAAATACAAACAGAGTTGGGAGTTGTACGGGGATCTAAGCCACAGAGCCGGAGGCGAGGCGATGGTACAGGGAGGGATCAAGTCTCTGGTATCCGCATTCCGCCTGGGATACGAGTTATCGATCAAACACGACGCTCTCGTTATTTGTTCAATGCGTTTCTTCAGTGAAAATCCGTACGGAAGACAGGAACGGAATCGTGTCGCGATTCGCTTGGTTTTTCGAGGCACGCGGCTCTGAATTCCAACGAAATCGCACGAACTGCGAGACGATATTATATATAAGACCCTCAGCTCCGTAGAACGCATCGTTCCACGTTAATTTTTTTCCACGAGTCTCTATACAATATAAAAATAATAAATAATTCTTCTGAACTTCTCCTGCCTTCGCGTAACGTCCAGATTTATGTACGAATGTGGGAAAATATAACGCTGAGTGTGAGATTAGAGAGAAAGAGAGGGAGACAGTGAGCTTATAATGGAACTAGATGATTTGAGTTCTAAAAGTTTCCTTACGACATTAAGCTCGGAGAGTTTCCAGCGGAACTGGTTTCTAAGGGAAAAGTGTAGTTCGCACGCACACAATGGCCACGCGGATAACTTATTTTGATGGTTTTCGGAGTTGTCGGGAAGAACAACGGCGACAATCTGACGAAAGTAGACCAGCGCCCCTTTAGCGGGGTAAAGGAGTAAGGTTGTCGCTCCGTTTCCGGAAAACGCAGCAAAAAGGATGCGCGACGCTTGTCCTTCGTTGTTCTCGTCGGTGTCGGACAGGTAAAAAGAAAGGTGGGTATGGCTACGATACTGTGGGTGTGCACGAGTGTGGATACGTGTGTGCATGATAGATTCGACGACTGGGCTAAATATGTTGGATGTTTTGTCTGCGAGGTAATGGCTGTGCCATCATTTTCTGTCTAAGACAAAGCATCTAACGTAAACAGCTGATTGCGAGTGTGCGGATGGAAGTGACAAGCTTTATGCTGTGCGCGAAATATGTGTGGATGAGCGAGCGACTGCAAAACTCTGAGGGGATATTAGAATTGATTAGTGATTAAACTTATTCCATCGCATCCCTCAAATTCTCTATTAAAATGAAAACTATTGCTAAATATTGCTAAAATATTGCTATATCAGCAATATTTCTAGCTTCTATTGCCAAAATCCAAGAAGAAGCAAAGCGCAAAGGGTTAACTTCAAACCCAAACTATTTTTTCCTGCAACACTCTGAGGGGGTGGCGGCGCATGCATCGAGAAACCGGAGGACGCATTCGAACGTCTCCTCGCGGAGGGTGCAGTCGTTCGCATTAATTCGATTGCTAGCACTGTCAGTCGTATATCTTCATTCGCCGTTGCGTTAGCCTACGATAAACAACAGTCTCCACTTTTGTACACGCTTCGAGCGTCGCGGCTCCGGTTGCGCAAGGAGTCGCCGCGAGGAATTAAATAAAGTATGCTGCACGAGCCGAGTTATTGTGTACGGGATGCCCCCGAACCGTGAAACGCGGTGGAGATTATGCCACCCACCCACCGGAGTCTGCCTGTCCGTTCGCCACCCAGGATTTATTCTGCCGTGTTGCAGCGGGTAGTCGCGATGCGCGACTGTAACCAACGGGGTGAACGAACCCTCTGCTGGGCGAGTTTCAACCCAAGTATCGGACGTGAATGGCGTCGATGAACTCTGATAATTAATTTTCTGACATTGGGAGGCGGCGATGATCGATCGTTGGGGTTTTGCGAATTAAATGCGACGGCTCGAGGGGTGCGACTTGGTTCTACGATGACAGAGACTTCTTTTTTTATTGTTTAACGGGTTCTATATTAGCGTTTCTATATATTTCTTTATTTTCTTTTATTTTTTTAGGGTTCTATATTAGCATTTTAGGTGATTGTGCTTCTGAGAAATTTCGTGCGTGCAAAGTTATGTGACGAGTATGATTTTTACCCCTTTGCACTCGGATGTCCCCTCTGAGGGGGAGGGGGTAAGTCTGCGATGAAGAAATATTGAGATAGAAATTTTCCATCGCTAGGAGACGTTAGCAATAGCAACTATCGCTAAATTATTGCTAAATTCTTGCTATTTTTAGCAATAGCTTCTATCGTTAACGTCTGAAAAGGAGCCGAGCGCAAAGGGTTGTATTTCGAACTCAGCTTCTGTATCAGCATCGGGGTTTTTTATACTCCTGAGGAATTTCATGCGACCAAAGCTACATGATGAGCATGATTTTTACCCCTTTGCACTCGGATGTCCCCTCTGAGGGGGAGGGGGTAAGTCTGCGATGAAGAAATATTGAGATAGAAATTTTCTATCGTTAGGAGACGTTAGCAATAGCAACTATCGCTAAATTATTGCTAAATTCTTGCTATTTTAGCAATATCTTCTATCGTTAACGTCTGAAAAGGAGTCGAGCGCAAAGGGTTGTATTTCGAACTCAGCTTCTGTATCAGCATCGGGGTTTTTTATACTCCTGAGGAATTTCATGCGATCAAAGCTACGTGACGGGGATGATTTCTGTATTTCGAATCGAGCTTTTACATTAGCATTGGGGGTTGACTACGTTTTTGAGGAATTTCGTGCGAGCAAAGCTGCGTGACGGGGATAATTTTTACATTTTGAACCGAGCTTCCACATTAACATTGGGGTCGTTTATGCTTTCGAGGATTTTCGCGCGAGCAGAGCCAGAGTGAAGGGGATGATTTTTGACGACGATACGGTGTCGCGGCGTTTTGATTCAACAGCGTTATTATTTGAACTCGCGCTGGCGGCGCTACGCGAGTCCGTTTAAACATCAAACACAGTGAATGTTGTCAGTCGGAGAACGTTAAACGATTAGAGGTTCGGAAGTTGTTCCAACGCGCGCAATGGAAAGTTAAATACAGTTTCAGAACGGCTGACTTTGAAACTTGCCGTTCGGGGAACGCGAAACATTTGTCGAACGGAATGTTAAGCGGCGATGATCAACCATACGCTGGAGTGTTTAAAATTTCCTATTAATTAGTAACCAGGTACCGAGAACAATGAACTGAGCGAAACAAAGCCACAGCTGCTAATTCCCTACTGTAAAACGTAATTACGTGAGATACAATAAAAATGTATTAATGAGCGTTATAAAATAGAACGCTACTTTCGACAGATTAACTCATCGCAGCACTGATAATGCGTAAATCTGTTCGAACTTCCGTGATTTTCAAGCGCTTAAATAAGCATTCCTTAATTATCCACGGTACAAAATAAAACGACGATAAATCTGCGATAGACGGTAGCGACTGGGATGGTCGTCGCTCGTTGGCGCAACGTTCGATCTCGCGAAACTTCGCGTGCAAACAGTTTGGAAACTCCATTAATTTTTGAGCTTCGATTCGAGACGCGCTCCTGGCACGACATCCCGACCAGCAATCCCGGCAACTTCATTATAACATCCCGCGATATCAAATTTTAAGGAGCATCGTTAGCACTGGCTCTGCCCGGCTTAATTTTACATGCTTTCTAATTATTCCAGCTTTGAAATTCTGATCCTCGCCGTCCAACTTTCGCGGCGAACTTTTTCCTAAGGGCTCGATGGATTCCCGCGGAGCTTAAAAACGATTTGAAACGCAAAGCTCTCCCCTCTCAACGCGCGACGTATTAAAAAACGCGAACAGTTTTCTTTACCAACAAACATCGCGAACGTTTGCAACACCGACAACGACGCTTGGTGGGGAACGCTGTCGCTGAAGCGGAGTTAAACGTCGCGCCCATCAACGCCGATGTTATAACACTTAAACGCGCGGTCTGGCCACGGAAATAATAGGAGCAAGCGCGAATCATCCAATCCCGGGACGCGTCACGATTTCCTCATAAATATTCCTCGTTTTCCGTTGTAATCGACCTCGATCTACGGGAACGACCAGCGAGCGTACGTGAGCAAGCGACGCACCCCGGTCGACGTGCCTAATGGCTTCGCGCTGCGAGATCGCGAGAGCGCGAGGAACGAGCAGCGAATAAAAAAGGGCGGAGGAGGAGGGAAAAAAAAGAAAAAAAAGGATCGTCAGACTTTGTTTGGTTCGATAACAGGGAGGGCAGAGCGCGGTTCCAGGCGCGATACAACCACGGTCAGCAGCATATCGCGTTAAACGGGACGATAAAGCGGGGCTCGAACGAGCTATCTGTCAATCGGTCGCAATTGTAGCGAACGCAAACGATCCGGCCGTGATACTTGCTCGACAACGCGAGGCCACCAGATAAAAGTTAATGGACCATGGAACGGGTCTATTAAATTAATTTCCGCGCGCTCCCGCTGTTCCGCCGTGACATTTTTCGCGATCGCGCCGGAGATCTCCCGCGGGAAGAATATTTTTCACTTCGCGTTGTGATTAATGGGCAGGTGGAGGGGGGGATCGATTAAACGGGGGGCCTCGAAAACGGACGACCGTCGGGGTTATCTCCTTGAACATCGATAGACGGACGTCGCGCCCACGACTGATTATCGGGGACGGGATCGCTTTTAATCGTATAAATTTTCGTTGCCCGTTCGCGAATAATATCGTTGGCGGGTTACCCGTTATCGATCGATCCCGTCCTCCCGATGTCCGCGAGCGACCGGTCGACGCTCAAATTAAATTATCCTGGGCGAGCGCGAAAGGGTGGCCCCTGTCAAGAAGCACGGGGTAGGCTCTTTAAATGGGCCAGAAAATCAATGCCAGCTTAAACCGTTCCCGTTGGATATCGTTGTCCCCCCGTGTCTCGTTCGGGCGATAAAAATCGAGCGAAATTGAATTCCTATAATATCGGAAAAACGGCGGCGTGAAATGAGGTTTAATATTAACCACCGATACCGTCCGTCCGATTGACAAAGTCAATTTACGAAAGGCGGGGAGGGAGTTACTGTTACCCGTTTCGACACGCGCACGGATTTCATCGTCCTGCTCTTGGCTTCGAAAACACAAGTCCTCCTTGTTTACGCAACTCCGCTGCGAGCTGATTGAAACGCCGCGTAATGTTTTCCGTGCAAAGTCGCACGTGTCCGACTCGCGGAGCCGCGGAACGACGCAAAACAATGCGCCGCTCGAGCCAGTGTTTAAAAACGAAAATAATAAATTAACGAGAACTTCTGCGGCACGAACGATCCGCGGGCTGGACGCTTTTATTGTAAGAAAAAAGGAGGAACGTGGGCCGCGAAGGGGAAGAGAGAGGCAGGGAAGTATTTTCATACGCAACGCTCGCGCACTTTTCAGGCATTTTTTGCCCGCGAGGGATTACCGCGTAAAATATATTAAAACGGAAGTAATCCGGCCCTCTGATCGGATTTCGTGGTCGCGCCCGCGGAGCCCAACGAATCGCTGCAACGAAATGAACAAAGATTTCGTTACATCGTTTTAATCGGATTATTTAATTGGCGCTCGCGGAGATAAAATACCGGTCGCTCGCTCGTTCGCGTATCCCGGGGCATTTAGACGGAGCTTTTCAGCGCCGGGAATACGGCCGGATACCGTTTATCAAGCCGCGCTGGCCAATGGCACGTGGAATCGATAAAGAGCAGCTGCATAAAATGCAACGGTAAATTGAAAATAATATATATTTCTTCCTCCTCTCGCGAGGTTCATCCCCCGCGTACGTGCCAGGATTGCGGTTCGATGCGTACGCGTGCACCCCACGCATCCCCCATTATGTAACCGTCCCAGGGGGTGGTAACGCGTACGTAAAAAATTCAGAATGTAACCTCCGCAAGTTGGCAAAACAACGCGGCACGATAATCGACTGGCTCTTTCGTTGAACGATATTCCCATAGGGATCGATAGATTCGCATTTGTCGGTGGTTGCTGCTCGAACGTTTGTTGGGTGTCTTAAATTTTCATACGCCTAATTATTTTCAGCAAACGAACCGTTCGAATATTGCTGTAACCGAACAACCACGAATAAATTAAAATAGAAGACGTATTTCTTTGTATCGAAGCTTCACAGTAGTCATTGACACGCATCGTTTAGAATAACGCAAGAGGAGGTGTAATTGTAATCGAACAATCACAAATAAACTAAAATAGAATACATATTTCATCATATCGAAGCTCCATAGTAGTCATTGACACGCAACATTTAGAGTAACGCAAGAGGGGGTGTAATTGCGTACATTTAACCTTAACATATGTAATTGTAATCGAACAACCATGAATAAATTAAATAGGAGGCTTATTTCGTTGTATCGAAGCTTCACAGTAGTCATTGATACGCATTATTTAGAGTAACGCCAGAGGGGTTGTAATTGTAACCCAACAACCACGAATAAATTAAAATAGAAGACGTATTTCTTTGTATCGAAGCTTCACAGTAGTCATTTATACGTATCGTTTAGAGTAACGCCAGAGGTGGTGTAATTGTAACTAAACAATCACAAATAAACTAAAATAGAAGACATATTTCATCATATCGAAACTCCATAATAGTCATTGACACGCATCATTTAGAGTAACGCAAGAGGGGGTGTAATTGCGTACAATTAACCTTGACATATGTAATTGTAACCAAGCAACCACAAATAAATTAAAATAGAACATGTATTTCGTCGTATCGAAGCTTAACAATAGTCAACTAACGCACATCGTTCAGAGTAACGCAAAAGGGGATGTAATTGCCTATATCTTGCCTTGAAATATGTAATTGTAAACAAACGACCACAAATAAATTAAAATAGAACGTGTATTTGGTCGTATCGAAGTTTAACAATAGTCAACTGATACGCATCATTCAGAATAACGCAAAAGGGGGTGTAATTGCGCACATGTAACCTTGACATATGTAATTGTAACCAAGCAACCACAAATAAATTAAAACAGGACATATATTTCGTCGTATCGAAGCTTAACAATAGTCAACTGACACGCATCGTTCAGAGTAACGCAAAAGGGGGTGCAACTGCGTATCGCTTACCTTGAAACATGGCGGGCTCCAGTAAGGGTTGGTCAGCAGCGCAGGGAATCGTTCAAGTACAGTACAGACGGCACGATTATGTCACAGGCTCTGCACTAACAGATCGCTCGCGATATTTTGTACAACGAGACGCGAAGGCACTAAGTCCAGAACAAGTCCTTGATTCGAACACAACAGCGTAACCGTGTTATCCGTGCAAGGCGCGACGCGCGACTGACTTAGCTGCGTCGTAAGCCGTAACGTGTCACCCCCCCACTCCTCCCCATCCGCGTATCAGTCGGTTCAAGGAAACCAAAAATTCCAGGTTTTCGTTGTGTTCACGTTGCGTCCTTGATTCTTGGAAATGCTTTGTCGTGCGAAGATTTTTGTTTTCATCCTCGTTGGTTTACATTCCGCGACTCGACGCGCTGTCGCGATTAAATTTCGGTGTTGTGTTTATTTAGTTAGGTTTCGGGTAATACAGAATCAATGGTATTCGTTGACGAAAACACGAGAACTGATTGACCACTGTCGATGAACGTACGCGGTGGATAAAAAGATATTGGTACTGTGGTACTGTTCGTTGTGCAGCAACCATAAAAGGGTCTCTAAAGTATCGCACAGTGGCTATAAAAATTAATTTATACTGTATTCTATTTGCTTCTTGCATTTGCGTAACGATTAATTGGATTTCATCGCGTACAACGAACCCCTTGTCATTTAATAGCGCAGAGGGTGGTTCGAATGTTGCGCCATTATCCAAACGAATTATAATATCGCACAACAAGCCGTATAAATATAAAATAACGCATTTTATTATCGTCACTGATATTTGACGCGCTATAAAACTGTCACTGTCTCGCTGCTGTCCAAGCTGCGAAATTTCGTTGTCGCGGCATTACTTCAAATACTCGTAACTCTCGCGCGGGATACTTCTCGCATAAATCCGCGAATCCCAACGTTTATGTTTGTTACATCGTCGGTGGGGCTGACGAAATAAATTCGCGGGGGCGGCCAGAGAATTTCGGGCAACGAAAATACGACGGCGGGAAAAAATGAAACGCGGAGATCCGAGCGGAAAGGCGGGCGCGTATTGAAAAATACGAGCGCGCGCGAGTACCGTTCGCCGTCTTCGAACGATGTTTCGCGCGATCGGAGTACCATCGCTGAACCCTTCGCAAAACTTCCACCCCTGCGCCCTTGTTCCAGGTCGCAGGGGAGAGGAAAGGAACGAGGCAAAGGCAGGTAGCAGAGGGCCATAAAGATTCGAAGATTGAATTAACTCGAGCGCAATCTCTTCGGCAATTTCCCATTCCGCTCGTGAAACAACCGCCAGCGATAGATTCCGCGCGGGAGTATTTTACTCGAAAGATAATATATCTTCGACGGCGTAGCTTCGCAAAAGGGCGAAAGGGTTTCGCTGGGCGGGCAGGTGTGTGGGTTCGCCACGATCGTGGACGCCACCCCGTACCATCGTTTCGTCGTAACGTACGCGTACGTACGTACGAGCGCTTGGGCGATGGCGCGAGCGTTGGCGTTGCACGAGGGCGTCGTAGATCATTATTTAGCATAGCCACCCCCTCGTTGGGGGCGCGGGCGGACGGTGGAAAATATCGAGGCGAGAGGAACACGGCCGTTGCGCGACGAGCCGCCATAGAAAATGGTAGAAACCGCCGCCACGAGCTGGTCTTCGTCATCTCGGCGCGGGGCGAGCCGCGCTGACAAGGATTTATTATCATCGACGCGGCGGAGACGCGAAACATGATGAATCGCGAGCCGTGTTACGTTCCACGTGACGCGACGCCCCGCAACGACGCCGCCTTCTAATACATTTTAATTAATCGCCCCGCGGGTTGGGATTAATTTGTCATTGGCCCGCCGGTGATTCCTGTCGATTGATAGGTGCAAGCTGCCAAGAGGCTCGAGCCAAGGGCGGCTTTCCGCGTGCCAAATGGGTGTCGTTCTCTGATTAAGTAGGGCGTAACGAACAGCACCGGACACGGTTAAATCGTTTCGGAACGAGCGGATCTACGTGTACGCGTTTCACATATTTTAGACGCTCCGTACGTACTCGCGTCATAGAGACGCCCGCGCGAATAAAAGCCATTTTCACGAGCGGACATGAAATCGTACGCACACGATCGCGCGACGGTCGAGGCTATTGGGAAAAATCATCGCAGCGTTTTTTATCCGCGTAGGCGCGGAATTTCGTGCCGCCTAGACGCGCTGTGTATCCATACGAGTTTATGTTGCAGGCGGAGGGCGTTCAAATTATTTTAATACGGAATTTGCTCTCTTTTATTTTTATCCCCGTTTGCTCGACGGACGTTATCCCCCAAATATATTATACGCATTAACGCGAGCGTAGAAATGTCGCGTTCGCGTTTAAAGGTATCAAAATCACCGAACACCGGGCTAATCCTCTTAACTGGAACCCGGATAAACAGCTCGCCAGTTTATCAGCGTCTGGCCATCGTTATCGAATTATTCATGGCGAAAATCCGAGGAGTTCCATAGTTAGTGCAACATTAATCACGCATCGTCCCGGCGGGCTGCAACTGACGCGTCCTACATATCGCTGATTATTGTTTTCAAGCCGATAGCACCGGCCACGCACTTCCATTTCGATCGCCATTATTTCCTCGTCCTCCTCCGCGATGGTGACATCGAATAGACTTATCATCGCGACCAGCGATACTCTTACGTCTCGCCTCGATCGTACTCGATCGAGTTCTTCTTTCCTCGAACGGTCGACGCGAAACTCCTCGTCTGATTCTCGTCGTCAGCTCGCTTCAGATCGCGTCAAAAGCGTTCGTGGCGAAATATTTATCGACGTTCATCCCGCTGCACTGCACATCGAGGGGCGACCACGCGGGCTCGCGTCCGGCCGATAAACGATTCGGTTGTTTACGGGGAACCCGCGAGCCATTATTAAATATTTAATACTTTAATCGCGGCCTCGCACGGGCCAAACTGGCCTGCGCCCGCCTCATTTACACGTACGCGCGCGAAATCTGCGAAAAGATAAATCGCCCCCGCCATAGTCGTAACTCTGACCCCAGCCCCGCGAACACTGTCGCGCGAAAGCATCGGGACGCTCGCGGAACATTATTAACGACCCTTTATTATGGTAGAAATTATGCACTCGATACACTCTAACGCGATATCGACTGTTTAAATGTTTTCAGCGGACGGACGCAGGATTTCCATTTAATTCAATCCGCGCGGCGGTCTGTGTCTAAATATCATATAGAATAGAATATACAGCGTTTAGCGAAACTCATGATTGATATCGTAAGTTTCGCCATCCATTTATTACGGTTAAACAACGTATTCTAATGTTTTTCGAACGGGGTGAACGCGCGTTTCGCGCGTCCGCGCGGATGCGACAGGCTGGCGGTGGTGGAAATTTTTAATGGAATCCCGGTGTTACTCGCCTCGCTCGAATCCCTTCCGCTGACTAATTAATGACCGCTTCGAGCGGCCTGTCGGCGGCTGGGCGAATTAAAGAGTTTAACCTTCCACGGAATCGATGACGTTGATTGCGCTAATTGACATCCGCCAGGCATTTCCGCGCTGAAAACCGTCGCCTCGTCGCGATTTACTAATAAAAGGTGGAGTACTTGCTCTCGCGATTATAGCAATTCGTACTCGTATTCCCTGATAAAACCCTTTCTCGTTTTCACAAGATGACAACGTAGTGGTCCATTGGATGATGGAGAAATTTAACCCTTTGTACTCGACTCCTTCCTGGATGTTAGCAATATTTCTGAAGCATTTTCTATTACCAATGTCTTCCAGCAGTAGAAAATTCTCATTTCAATAGAAAACTTAAAGGAAACATGTATTTCTCAAAAAGCTGCGGTGAAATAAGTTTAATCTCCTTGATCTCTAATCAATGCTGATGTCCTTTGAGAGGGGACATCCGAATGCAAAGGATTAATAACCGAGGAATATTTTTATGCGATAGCTATTTCAATCAAGAATTGATGCATTCGCGCTCTGTATTCGGAGACAGGAACTCGTCGAAACAGAAAACCATTACAATTTTCAGCGATGGATGCGAGATGCATCGGTCGCGCGTCCCGCGACGCGAGCACGCGACTATGGATGGGAAGCCAGGAGCGTCTCGCGCAATAATTCACGTTGGTCGTCATTTTTATTTCACCCCCAGCCCCTGCGTCCCGCTCTCGTCTTCTTGCGCAACACCTTGGCCCCGCGCGCTTTGTTTGTAGCCAGGATTTTCTATCCCACGCGTTCATCCATCATCGTCTACCGAGACTCGATCCATTTTGTTAGGGACTTAGGCAGACCACCGCTGGGTCAAGCTCCATACCGCGTTCGCTCTATTATACAACTACGCGCATCCGCGAAAGGGTGCTCGTTCCTCTTGCATAATTGACAGCGAGAATTAATACGCCTAATCAGAGAGCGTCCGCCTTGGCGATGGATTAATTGAAGCACGCGAAAGAACCGTGGCGATCAATTTGCTGCAAATTAATTCGAGAGTGGCCGTTCTCTCGAGATTACTTCATTCCTCTCTATTTCCTTCTCAATTTTTAAGAAACATCGCGATATTACAGAAGAACGAAATGACCCAATTAAGTGGTGGATAATCGACGAGCTGCTCGCGCGATTAACCGTACAGAGCGCGGAATTATAACAGGTTCGCCAGAGGGTAAGCAATCTCGCGAGCTAAAGGTCGCAACGCTGTTGACATCCGGTCCGACAGGAAGCTACCTGCAAGTACTAGAAACAGGCGACTAAGGAGGACCCTCCGGAGAATGCATCTCCGTGCCGGAACGGCGTCGATCGAGCCATTGTATTCCCTAACGTGGCGTTAACGGCTCGCGCACAAACAGGTCTGTTTACAGATGGGACGCCATAATGGATCCTAGAAGCTTCCATTCCCCTGAGCGGCGGATTCGCCGTTCTTTAATCGCGGATAAGAAGCCGGACGATCGAGTATTCGGTGCAGCGTTCCATCGACGACGAGCGTCGCAATCAACGCGGCTCGACGATTCCTACGACTCGAATTATATTCTATCCGCCGCGCGATCGGTTTCTCCGTTTTATTCCACCCGCGAGCCACGAGAACACTTTTACAACGCCCAGATCCGCGCGATACACTGAATCTCACGGTTTATAGCGTTATCCGACGATCGAGCCTGGTAATCCCGCGCGGAAAGTGTGCCGGGTTACCCGTTTCCCGAAGGATTCCGATAGATGAAATTCCTTCTTAATCCGCGTTAAATTCAGCGCTGCGCGGCTCGTATTTGCCGAGCGTACGCGGCCCGTTCGGAAATTTCAGTGTACACACGTAGCGAAGGTCGGTCACGGTGGATGGGGGGTAAGTTCGGGAAATTATTGAGCCCCAGGTCCTTTCCCCGCTTCTCCGCGACGAGGGGTTAACGTGTCCGCTGGGCGGAAACGCTCGGGAACCTACCACGAGCGAGCGCTAAAAATTTCACGTAGAAATTGCGGACGTCGTGTCCCGTATAAAATCGCGCGATTCCCGCTGTAGATCGCGGGAGAATCGATAACCGCCTCGCTACGATGGGAAACGGGAAATGGTTGTGTTATGTATCGCCGGTTTCGGAGGATGTCTGCTGGAATCGTCGTTCCAGATCTTTGTACCGAATCGAAAGGGGATCCATCGTTTTCGCGTACGCTTTTACGATTCCCAGCGATCCTGCGATCGTCAGCTGCAGTTTTAACGTTCTTATTGCCGGGGTAACGATTTTTTAACGCGTTGTTCGTGGATCGTGCGAAACGTTTCTCGCGAACTGCTGCTGGAGCGAGGATCACGTAGAATTTGAAAAATTGTATTGGGTTTGGTTAATCCTTTGCACTTGGCTAACGTTTCCCAGTAATAGAAAATTTCCATTTCAATAGAAATCCTCAGGGAAACGCGTTTCTCAAAAATCTGCGCTGGAATAAGTTTAACCTTTGTAATCACTAATCTTTGCTGATGTCTCCTCAGATGGGACTTCCGAGTGCAAAGGGTTAAAACGTTAAAATTTGAAAAGTTGAAACGTTACAAGTAAGATGGTAAAAATTACTTTCATTTCTATTTCTTAAGTAATCATTACTTTCGCTCCCTTTTTTGCTCAATCACTTGCTCCAATACTATATTCGCGCAGCGAGACCCCCGCTTGCAATGTTTAAGTGATACAAGTCAACGTATGCCGACACCATGCGACATTCGCGAGGATCGCGTTAAAACATCCTTTGCACTTGGCAACTGCTAACGTTTCCCAGTAATAGAAAATTTCCATTTCAATAGAAATCCTCAGGGAAACATGGGTTTCTCAAAAAACTGCGTTGAAATAAGTTTAACCTTTGTAATCACTAATCTTTGCTGATGTCTCCTCAAAGGGGACATCCGAGTGCAAAGGGTTAAAACGTTAAAATTTGAAAAGTTGAAACGTTACAAGTACGATGATACAAATTACTTTCATTTCTATTTCTTAAGTAATCATTACTTTCGCTCCCTTTTTTGCCAAATCGCTCGAGACCCCCGCTTGCAATGTTTAAGTGATACAAGTCAACGTATGCCGACACCATGCGACATTCTCGAGGATCGCGTTAAAACATTTGCATGGCAAACAATGAGAGAAACGTAGTCAATTTTAAAAAGCGTCCAGAGGAATCTCAGACAATCGCGGCACATTTATCTCGCCTGGTTGATTTCTCAAACAGCACGATCGCGCGCGCGGTAACGAGATCCCTAAATTTGTCAAAATATCGGAGGCAACAAACGTCGACGTATCCTCCGACGTCGGATACGACAATCGAGGCACGTCCACGTCGATCATTGGATTTGCAGACACGAACCGTCTCGGAGAAGTTGGCGTTTCGCAGACCCGAGCGGGATTACAATGGCGTATCCGATGCGTCCTACGAATCACTCGTTATCCCGTCTCCCGCGTTGGAAGGGTGCATACGGAATTAATTTCTTGCGCGTGTATGCGCCAGTCGGCCAGCCGATCGATAGTCGGCCCCGAAACGATGGCAAAGTACACTCGAAGCCGCGCGAATAACGCCGATATATTATAGAGCGGTCGTCGCGAAGGGCGTCGAGAGGGGAAAGAGAAAGAGAGCGGGCGCCAGAAGCGTAACTTTCGGCAGACGAAGTGGATTCGTTGTCAGCGAACGCTCGTGAGCCTCCGTCGCGAGACTTCCACCCGCGATTGCGACTAAGAAATACGCGATCTCGAAACTGTTCCGCGACGAGAGAAGTTCCCGTTGTCGGCGAGCGGTGTAATGCAAGTTAATAACGCCCGTAGGAAAATTTGTATGCTTATGCTAACGACGTCCGCAATAATTACGTTGAACTCGTGTATATTAAGTAGGCCGAGGATATCTGCGCATTTACGGAGAATTAAGCGCGGCGTCGGCTCAATTAGCTTTTACAACGCTTGATTAGCGAGCGGCTCGCCTCGCAGCGGACGAGTTTCATTCGTCGTCGGATTAAATGGGGATTAATCGCGGACGGCTCTGCGCGTTTTCGCGATACTTATAATCGCGTAATCGAGATTACGCGTTTGTCATCGTCTGCTGTCACGGTGAAATTCCCGATGGCCGTCGCTCTTCGAATGTTCGGGGTTGCGAAATTAAATTTCCTCGCACGTCCGATTAAAGCGTACGGGCGATGATAATGCGAGGAAAAGCTCGGTGAGAGGTGGCTCACGGGGAACGAAAAGCGGGTCGTTTGGTCGTAACGGAACACCCGGGACGTATATAACTGGAGTCGTTGCGGGGCGAATTGTAGTCGGGGATGGTTCCTGCACGTATCGTGAATCAAAGGTTGCGTCGCGTCGTCGCTCGCCAGGGTCGGAGGGGGTGGGTCGAAGGGTGGCTGGCGTCGAGTTACCGCCGCGGCGCTTCCACCGCCTCCAGAGACGCGACGAAAAAAATGATAATGAATATTTCAATAAACCGTGTCCCCCTCTGCTAGGAACGGGATTACGCGCGACAGAGCTTACGATTTCTCGGGCTTTCTTCAAAGGGGTGCCCCAATCCGCGCGACCCCCAATGAAAATTTTACACGTAGTTAGGGATGAAAATGAAACGTCGGAGGGACTCGCGTACGTCACTCGCGTAATCTTTAAAAATGCATTGTTTTAAATTAAAGCTGGAATAAGAGAAGAATGCAGGGGGGAGGGGAGCTGTTAATGGCAACATTCAGCGCTGAAATCCTTTTAAACCGCCCTAAAGCTGTAAATTTTCTATGATATTGCGTGCGCGACGTTCGTTTATTCATGGAGCGCGACGCAACGTGTACTTTCCGCCTCGAATTAACTCTACCGGAATATTTTGAACGATCGTTTAATTTGGTTAATTGCGAGACTTCAAAAGGTGTCGTTCCCTTTCATTCGACTAATGTCACATTTCGAAATTGAGCGAGCCATGGTCAGACCGTGCGTCGCGCAAGCCGTTCCACTGGGCGGATTACTTCAACAACGTTACACGCCGGAAGTCTCTGTGTAATCGAGCTTTTTCGAGGGGATTTCCAAGTCCCCCTTCGGGTCTCTCAAGGCGGAATATAACAGGCGAAAGTTACTGGACGAACTCGCTGGCGCTTTATCCAACCCCCGCCCGCTCTTTGCTCAACGGCTAATATCCCGTTAATGTATCGCACCTCGCTAATACCTTTTTAATGTACGAGTTCGCTGCGAGTTAAGGCAAGATTAAAATCGCTGTCGCAGCGACCTCTCCTCCTCTCTTCCCTCAATAAACAGGGTGAAAAGAAACGCGAGCAGAAAGGAGATCGACTACGAGGCTGGTATCGGGACAAAAAATGGCAAAGTTACGACAAGGAAATCCTGTTACCGGTGCCTTTGTCGCGATCGAGCCCCACTTTGGCGAATAACGAACAGCTTGTGATCTTACCACGTTTGACAAACATCCGACAAAAAATCGCCAAACTGTTTCCACTCGTATTAACCAAAGCATTCTGTTTGCTTGAAAAACACGCGCATTTAAAGGTTCGTAAAATGAGAATGGAAAAGCACGATACGAATCGCGAGCACTGTAAACCTTTCTCCCGAATCGAATCCATTCTTCCCTTTCGCGACGCCCCGTGAATCGAGACTCGTGGCTCATGAAAAATGAAATTCGCGCGTAACGCCTAATCCCATTCTCACCCTCGGCCCCGTTTCGATACTTTGTCCTACACGAAGATTAAACGTCTCGGACGCGCTTTCGCTCGACGCCGCGCAAAGTTCCCGACGCGCCTTTCACGGGTAATCCTCTTTGCCGACTCGTCCCGTTTGTAAACTCGCTCGCCTCGGCGCGGCGTCCCAATGAGCCGGCGTCGGGCGTCGGGTTTTGCACAACGACGCCAGCGTTGCCCGTGGGAAACCGCCCCATCATCCGCGCCGCGCGGATGCAAAAGGTACGACGCGAAAAGACCGACACGCGTGAAACGAGCCATCGCTCGAGCGAGGGCGATCCTCGCGCGCGAGCGACGCCGCGAGACCGACGGAAGAGGGCGGAATTTCGGAGGATCGCGGTTCGCTTTCCAATTTGCGAAATTGCCCGTGAAATCGTGCGTCTATGAGCCGAGATAAACGGCCGACCGACTTTCTCGCGCCCCTCGTTCGCCACCCCTTTCGCGTCGCTTCTTCGAACGATTTCGAACGCCCTCGGTCCTTGGGCCGCGTCGATGGGGCTTTGATCGTCGCTCCGCCGCGCTGAACCACGATCTTTGATCGGCTCGTGAACGTTTCCGTGCCCGCGCTCCGCACGGATGGCGTTTTATTATTTTCTTTTTTTACGTTTCAGATTCGTTACACGGATTTTATGTGTAAAAGAGAGCGCTTTGGTACCGATGTCGTCCGCTCAAACGATCGAGACCAGTACTCCTACTTTGTTCTTGAAATAATACCGTTCGATTAGCGAGGAGCGTCGACGAACTCCATTGGCGTTGCGCATCGAGTAACGATTTCGATTAGAATTCCTGGATAATCCGTGTTTCGAAACAGAATTTCGCGTGCAACAAGAATCCGTTGAAATTGCTCGAGTGTTAAATCGGTGGAAACGTGGGCGACTGTCATCGATAGGAGGACGCTGCACCTGTCCATTTCGGTTTCGGTGAATTGTTTCTCCGACAACTGCCGGGCGTTTATTTTTCTCCTTTTTTTTTTTTCACTCGCGACTAATAACGTCATTGTGCTTCGCGGATGATTGAAAACCAACGACAGGTATACACGACGCCGATGAGTTTTATTAAAATCATCCGACTGTTGGACAAAAGTGAATCCAATATTATTTCAAGGATTAATCGTGACGCGCATTAAATCATTGAACATTTTTTATTGAGAGGGGCTCTGACGCGCGGCGAAATTTGCTTTACACGCGACGCGCGGAAGACAAAAAGCAAACACGGACGAGCAGCTAACGTCGGGGTGGGGGTGGAAAAAAGAGCGGTGAAAATAAGCGATTGAAAAAAATTGACACCTCGGTAGATTGATCGTAACGATCCCGGAACCTTGTAATCCCCGAATGGAACTACCGAAACTGCCAAAAACTGCCGGGACGATTAATCGATCCGACTGACAGGTATTGATTCCGACGAAAGAATTCGATTACCAAAAATTTATGGCCGTAATCGAATTTCCGAGGTTACGCTGCAAACACCGGGCGAATTCGACGAGTCGCCGCCACACCTGGATCCCGTTATATGGACCGCGAACGACTTCATTTATACTCCAATTATCGGCGATTAATTCCGAATAATGACCGTTTAAACGTGTTCGCGGCGCGAAACGCGACAGGGGGGCGACGGCGCCGCGACAGCTTCGGCTCGAACGACGGGACGATAATTACGAAAGCGAGCGACGGGGGTAGAAAAGTAGGGAGAATCTCGAAACTGAAAGTTTGTACAACACAATCCGGAAGGGTGCAACAATGAAGCCCGCTTGTTCGTCACCTTTGCTGAAACGTCATTGCCAGTGGTCTCGTTGGTGGAACTTCTAACTGAGTCCGCATCCCCGACTAACTTCCATTCTCAAGTTTCCGACCCCCGAAGGGATCGAGGATTCGAGAGGGGGGCAGGCGAGAGGGAAGAAAAAAAAAGAAACGCGGCGAGAAAGTGCCGTGGGCGCTTTGTTGTCTGCATGTCCAGCCTCGAAGAGGGACGAAACGAATTTCAACCCCCGCCGCGGGAACTTTCTTGGCTTCCATTAGCCGCCCCCGCCTCCTCCCTTATACGCACACCCTCGATGGGTGCGCTGGTCGACCGTCGACCCTCCGCGAGCACCCCACGAGGTTAGTCGAATTACGTCTTTCCGCTGAAAAGCGAGCATTGTCCACGAAGACGGACTCTGTGTGCCTTTCGTTCCTGAAATTTGCTTGATGTCTCGTTTAATCCCGGGGCAGAGAGGTTCGAACGGAGGGATACGATACAAGTGACACGCCTACTTCTCCAAAGCCACGTTTTCATTAGTCGAGTTAGCCGGCTAACTAAATAACCGGAGTCGCTCCAGTTGAAGTAACTCGAAACCACTTTATCAATGCGAGCCAGTTATTTACCGGACCCTGCGTAGTCGCTCTCACTTTTCGAGCGAAGTTGCGGTTCTTTCGACTCTATATTGCCCCCGGGTGCGGCGACTCGAAGTCAATTAATTTCGCTAAACAGCGAGGACCAGACTCGATATTACAGTTTAGAACTTCACCCTATGCGCTGATCATCCATTATTCGCGAAACGAGCGTTTAAAAAATCCTGTATAACATCCCCGCAAGAGTTCTTCTCGCGACCCCGCACTTCCGTCAGCGCCATTTTCCAGCGGTCAATTTATAAATCGAAATGGGTCACCCGGTTCGCGAAAGTTTACCCCGCTCGCTATAAAAGGGGGTCCAAGTTCGTTTAATTCCAGCGAACGATTAATCCGCGCTCGCTGGCTAGGAGTCATTAATAAGTTTCGACTTTTTAATTGGTCGCGGCGGCGCGTCGCAATCGCAGGCGGCAGATAAAAACTGCAGGAAGATCGAAACGACGAAACGCGACGACGCGCTTCGTCCGCGGCGTCGTCACGCGAGAGGACACGCGAGGAAAAGTTCGTCCCTCGTGCCAGAGGAAAGAATAAGGAGAACAGCCGCAGTTCGTTGTCGAGATAATTGGCCCACCAATTAAAAGTTTCTGCCAGCCCGAAAACCGGGATTACCTCTTGCCACGGCGAATGTATTTCGTTCATCTCGACACCTCGTCGCTGCTTCGCGAATTGAAACCTCAACTTTCATATCTCGCGCTGTCGATTCCGCTACTTCTTTATCCTTCTCTGGGCGTCGTTGGAGTCGCGATTAACGCGTTGATTACCACGGATATTTTTGAAAAAAATCCCTAAGGCTACAGTATCTTTATTAAATCAATCTTCTTTAAAATTGGTCCTTATTTGTCTTTTAAAATACCAAGAATGTGTTTAAAAAATTAACCAGTATGCATCATTTTTGATAGTCAACGTGTTAAGAGCGAAAAGTCGTCGCGTCCGAGCAATGTATAGAAAAACTATTAATCGAGCAGAGTGATCGATACGTTCGGATGAAAGCTGGAATGAAATTTATCACGATGTATCGTTTACTCGACGAGAACAGCGAAGAGAAGCGGAACGAAAATTCGAAACTTGGAACGAGTTCGTTGCCAGTGAAACAGTCGTCACGCGAATGTTTCTAATCGGACGAGTCGATTCGCGACCACAGATTGCAGCGTTATGCGCCCAGCGCGCGCACATTCCGTGTTAACGAGCGATCAATCAGGATTTCAACGAGCTCCGGATTAAGCCGCGAACATAATACTAAATCAATAACGCGGCACGAGTCTAAGGAGGAGCAGATGAATGAGTTCTCACGAGAATCTGCCCCTCCGCAGACCCGCTCGCGGATAAGATATCGAAATATCGAAACGATCGAGCGGGATGCGTCTGATACTCGTACGATTGCACTCTGAAATCTGTCGAAACGTTTCACCTACGAGATTATTCGAGTCGTGTAAATTCCACTCGACGCGGTCTCGTTTTTCCCCCCCTCTTTTTGTAGAGGATACGTGAACACGGTTTTACAGGTGATTCTGTCTTACGACTCGCAATTTGCCTGCGTTACTGCGTGAAAAGGAACGGCGGTCGTAAACGAGGCAACGAGAAAAATGAAGCCCCGCTTAATGAGCGTCGATAAAATCCGGCGAACTATGAGAATAATAAAATTTCCACCGAGTGAAGAACAGACGATCCACGAGGATTTGTTGAGCTCGTGATAATTTCCATCGTTGGTCGTCAAAACAGTCTTTCGAGTAATTTATATAGTCATTCGTATCGAGTTATCGGTTGCTATATTGTGATGTAGCAAACCCATGTCGTAACACAATTTCCCACCACTGCAAGATACACCTGTTTGTTTAATTGTACGAATATAATTGCGCAACTATTTCGAGTGAAAGGCAGCTGTATTCAATATCCCTCAAGAGTTCATCAGACAATTCATCATTCCCCATTAGAGCAATTATTATCATTATTAAGCAATTAGAAACAGGACTGTATTAGCCGTCTCTAGTAGCCCTCAATTATGTAGCATGCATGGAGGAGACTATCAACGAGGCAATCGCAATAATAAGGCTGTCTGGAAATTCCGGTGGAACTTTGTTACAGCGCCAACGTTACTTCTCATGCAGAAACTTGTCGAGTTATTAAATCCAATTATCACTAATTTCACGACTCCCCACACCGCGCATCGAACCAGCGGAATTTTGAGACGATTACCAGCGAATGGAGTGAACACCAATTTCCATGCGATAAATCGAACGACAGTCGAGAGAAGATATCCGAAAATCTAAACTATTATAAAAAGAAACCCTTTGCGTATGAATTGACTATCTCAATGCTTTGCAAGAAGTACAATTTACTTTGCTAAAAGTCAACAAACATTAATAACGTCTGTCATTTTTAATTTCTTTCCTTGCTAGCTGCAATGTTTGCAAAACTGACGCAATTCACTCGCAAAGGCACGATTTATACCCGAAAGCATCGACAGTAAACCCGTGCAACGTCAGGTATCGAAAGCCTCAGACAGCTCCTCGTCAAACTTTACATTTCACCGAGGGAAAAATTTGTCGCCACCTCCAGTTGGCAACGTCATTCGCCTCGTTATCCGATACGATTACTACTTACAATAATCCCCGGCAATTTTCACGCAACGCCGCGGCGGACGGGAGCCAATTAGCGCGCGTGCAAAATATTCCATTAAGCCGGTTTCAGGGGCAATCGAGGCACTCTATTAGCAGCAAATAGAAGCCACCGCGAGGGGCGGTAGAACGAAACCGCTGCTCAGTTCGGAGACAGCCGATTCTAAGACGGTACGGCGTTCCTGGCAAATTGCACGTCGCCGTCCTGGCCTTCCCGGCGGGCTTATTAAATCTAATCACCGCCAATTTTGCCAGCGCGAAACGCCCCGCCGACCTCCGTCTACTCATTTTGTTCGAGGCGATTACGCTCGTCGGCCGAGAGCGACGGCGTACAGCCTGAGGAACTTCAGCCACCCCCATTTTTTCGTTCTCACCACCTACCAGATTCGAGCCATTTTATTTACTGTTCCTGCTAATGTTTAGTTACGATAGAGGAAGAAAATTAATCGAGTATACTTTCTTGCTTTGAAAAGTGGACGACCACCCCCATTTTTTCGTCCTCACGTCTTCTCAGATTCGAGCCAGCTTCGTGAGATTCTTCCTTCTTTATTTACATTTTATTTATTGTTCCTGCGAATGTTTAGTTATGATAGAGGAAGTGAACTAATTGAGTATACTTTCTTGATTTGAAAAGTGAACGACCACCCCCATTTTTTCGTTCTCGCCATCTCCCAGATTCGAGCCAGCCATTTTATTTACTGTTCCTGCTAATGTTTAGTTACGATAGAGGAAGAAAATTAATCGAGTATACTTTCTTGCTTTGAAAAGTGGACGACCACCCCCATTTTTTCGCCCTCACGTCTTCCCAGATTCGAGCCAGCTCCGCAAGATTCTTCCTTCTTTAATCGTTTTTTATTTATTGCTCTTGCCAATGTTTAGTTATGATAGTGGAAGTGAATTAATTGAGTATACTTTCTTGCTTTGAAAAGTGGACGACCACCCCCATTTTTTCGTTCTCACGTCTTCCCAGATTTGAGCCAGTTCTGTGTTTCTCGAGCTTCCTTTTTCTTTATTCATTTTTTATATAATAGGTGTGCTAATGTTTATTTATGATAGAGAAAGTGAATTAATTGGGTATATTTCCTTACTTTGAAAAATGGATGACTTATAATTGTAACGAGTGGATAATTTGATGAATGACTCGATTACGATAGTGTAACATTGCGAATCAGTTTGATTAAGCGTTGATCGCCTGATTCGATGTAGCAATTGGAAAGCTTATTTATTGCTCGTGCTAATATTTACTTATGATAGAGAAAGTGAATTAATCGAGTACACTTCCTTACTTTGAAAAATGGATGACTTATAATTGTAACGAGTGGATAATTTGATGAATGACTCGATTACCACACAGTGTAGCATTGCGAAATAGTTTGATTAAACATTGATAGCGTGATTCGATGTAGCAATTGGAAAGCGATACTGTTTTCAATGTCGAAGTTTTATTAGAAATATCTCTCATTCACGACGGTATCTGGATGATGGAAGTTTCAATTAGAAGGGACGATTAAGAATAGCGGACTCTCGTAAAACACTCCTGGCCGCCGATAAAAGTCCGTAGGCAGATGCCAGGGATGGATAGAATGAAACGATCTGCGAGGAGATTTACGAGCACTAAATATCTTCGTTGCGACCCAAGGCGCCTGCAGAAAGTTTCACATTATTTCGCGGAAGAAGTTCCGCGCAGTGGATGCTATGAATTGCAATCTATTAAAGGCCGCGTGAAATATTCGCGAAACGAGGATGGAGGGTTCAATTTTTACGAGATATTGAAACGTGCGAATGAATAAGGGCGCGATAAATCTTCCTCCCAAATGAAATGTCTGATCGTGCATTTAAAAACAAAATTAATTCAAATAAGGGGAAAGCGATCGATTCGAATCGCTTAATCAACGAAATTATACATTTCCCCAAAAGGCGACAGTCGACGAACGCATTCGAGGGGCGCAATTGGGCTCACGTTTCCATCCAACGACGTTCGCGTATCGCGCGGATACTTGGTTAGAAATTATTGCTCGATACAGTGGCAAGAGTGTCACGTTATATATTATCCCCCACCCTGGGTGTCCAAAGGTAAACGATGGCACGGTACGTTCTGCACGCGTTTCCTACGTGTCTCGATGCCACGGAATAACGGCCGTAACGCGGGCTCAAAATGTGCGTCTCAATTCTATCGAATTGATTCCTCGAGGACGAGTATTCCAGGTGTCTCTGCGTCGCTTTTCGCGGGCATAAATCTTTCATGAGGTCGCGTATGTGCGTTGAACGTACCGCGTGTGTCGCGCGCGAGAGGCACACGCTCGAGGTTCGATGCATATCTCTCCGCAGCGTCGACAAAATGGCGGAAATCTAAATCCTCCGCGATATCGCATGAAAAGTGGTAACGTCTTAGACGCGCCCTGTTCAACGACGACCCCGCGTTTACGTCGCGCCAACGTTTTGAACGGATGGATGCAATGAAACACAACACTTTAAACAAGTGTTGCGCGTGTGCATACATGTAATTGTGAAATACAATAGAAATTATTGTATCCATTGTGAGTAGAAGGTGAGACGAGCCAGAGAGTAATTGCGTGAGTCAGCGATTTAATTCACCGGGTGCAAACAGGTCCCGTTGAATGTAGACGTCACATAAAAAAGAAAACAGAAATTTGCATCCAGCATCCACGCCAGGATGAGATTAAGTGCTTACGCGCTTGATGAATGGTAAGCTATTGCAGCGGAACGAACGAGATGTTCGCCGGCTTAATTAACACCGTTCCACGCAACCAGACGTGAAAAATTGCCGCTTCGTAAACTCGTTCTTCTTCGCGAACAGAAGCGTTAGAACGCGTCTAAATTCTCTAATTACGGAACATACTTCGAGTACCCAAGCCAGACGAAACGTGACGTGGCGCACCGTTCGAATAATACGCGTATAGATTTTTCAACGAATATCGCGAAAGCCCTATTTTAAAATGCTGCACCCCAATAACCGTTTTTGAAAACAATCGCAGAAATGTTCCACTTCCGGGACTGTAGAGAGACAGTTCTGCTAGTCGAAAGCGCATTATGAATAAGCCGTAACAGAATGGCGAATGAATAACATATTCAAAAAAGCACGACGCTCCGCACCAGTGTGTAGACGCGCGCCAGGAATTCATTATCGCGAAACGCATTTGTACTCCATATTTTCCCATTGTTTCACCAAAACGGTTTCAGCTTCCCTCGATAAGGTGGCTCCTCGTCTTCGACTCGCGTACACGCGCGTTACTTAATAAAACCACGAAGAAGAACGAGAAAGAAACAGAACTAAAAAAAAAAAAGTCCAACGGAGGCAACGAAAGAAACTGGAAGGCGCGAGAAGCTCTTTCCGTTGATGCAACTTTCCGCCCAGCTTTCTCTTTGTAGCGACTCGTGTTTCTGCATCACTAAGCGACGATGCGATTCCACGCGCGCGTATCGCGTTCGTTTCGACGACGAATGCAGGCCTCGCGATTATTATGCAGGTTGCACGCGCGCGGGGTTGGTTTCGAGGACCCCGCCGCGAATCTGGCGACACCAATCGCGCGTGTCTTTCCGCTCGAAACTCGAAATATCTTCATTAGCGCTGCTTGTGTCGCTGGCTGCGATCTCCATCGCGGGAGCCTGGTTTCGGCGCGTCGACGGCGCGCGCGCGCGTTCGATCGCGGCAGACCGGCATTGTGAACGCGGCTATAAACCGAGCCCTCGCTACGGTCCGCGTGCCATCCGGGCTCGTGGAAATTCCGCAGGAGCCAAATTAGATTAAACCGTTGTAACCAGACTGCGCCGAATTGTCCCGCTGCCAATTTATAGACGCGCGCCCGGAACCGGCGCATTGTCCTCCTATTTCGTTAGGTCCTGTGCCTCCGCCTGCTCGCTAGCGAATTTGCATTCGCCACCGTCAAGCGTCCGCCGTAGTCGTCGGCATTTTTCGCGCCAGCGTCCCGCAGCGCAACGTCGCGACGCTTCTCCCGCGTTTCGCGACGTGCCAGGGACGCGCACGAACGCTTCGGGGAACGTGACGTCGCGAAATCACGAGGACGTCCGTGACTCGTCGAGAGCAACCCCTGGCTGAGGGACGCACCTTTCGCATCTCGCGTCTCTCCAATTCTCGCGAGGACCCGCGAGGCGGAGGATCTGCGTGGCAGACGACGGTAGAACGCGCGACACGAACGCGCTCGCTAACCGGAAAATATTTTCACCGAGCATTATTTCGTTCCCAGGGATCGCGTTTAGGATACGACTTTAGCGACGCTGTCTCGGAGACCGCAAACTTCGTTTCCATCGCAATTACCGCCTTCAGCGTGCACGGGTCGCAGCGGCGGAGACCTCGCCGCGGAGGTTTCCGGCGCGACTGCTAGTAGTCGCGCCTCGTCTGTAGTCAGACAAAGCAACGCCGTTACCGCCGGCGAAATCGTAATCGAATTGCGCGCGATAGCCAACAAAGGGCTCGCAGCTAGGAACGTGAACGAAAAACGACCCGCGGTGCTCGCTGATAATGTTTCTATTGATACGGCGCTTTGTCCGCCTTAAATTGCAGTTGAAATGAAACTTAGTTCGTTACGAACTACGTGGAACGCAGCGAACCCGTCTTCTACGTTCCTCCGGAATGTAAGAACGCTCGTGCACGACTCCACCTTTGTTTCCCTCGAATTTGTTACATTTTATAGAGGATCGATTTGTACAAATTTCTAGATGAAGAACTTTTCGCGTTCCATCTTCGATCGTTTCGTTTAAGCAACCATTTGTTGATCTTTAATTAACTCGAACACTCGTTACCAGCCAGACGAACGGGCTACCTTCACAAAGGGCGAAATGTTATTTTCTCGTGCGCGGGAAAATAGTTCCCTCTGTGTCCCGGGCTCTATTGCGTGCCACGGGCAAACACTGGTAACCAAGTTTGTGCACCGTCTACCAAAATGATACGCCCCGCGTGTTTACGGGAAAGTATTCCCTGCGAATGCTCAAAGTTTCGCGACGACAAGCACTTTTCAATTTGCGTGCGGCATTAATATCTTTCATCGAACGAAGTGGAGGCAAAAAAAAAACAGTTAGCATCCAATTTTTTAAAGGGTTAAATTCAACTTTCTGTGTTCAGCGATATTCAACTCTGATCGCTCCGTTTTTCCGCGATTGCAACGTGTACGACTCGAAATATTTAATTTTCTAAAGAGTTAAATCCAACTTTCTGTCCTCCGCGATATTCAACTTGGGTCGCTCTGTTCTCAGCGATGTTCAACTTGGGTCGCTCTGTCCTCAGCGATGTTCAACTTGGGTCGCTCTGTCCTCAGCGATGTTCAACTTGGGTCGCTCTGTTCTCAGCGATATTCAACTTGGGTCGTTCTGTCCTCAGCGATATTCAACTCTGATCGCTCTGTCCTCAGCGATATTCAACTCTGACCGCTCTGTCCTCAGCGATATTCAACTTGGGTCGCTCTGTCCTCAGCGATGTTCAACTTGGGTCGCTCTGTCCTCAGCGATATTCAACTCTGATCACTCTGTCCTCAGCGATATTCAACTTGGGTCGCTCTGTCCTCAGCGATATTCAACTTGGGTCGCTCTGTCCTCAGCGATGTTCAACTTGGGTCGCTCTGTCCTCAGCGATATTCAACTCTGATCACTCTGTCCTCAGCGATATTCAACTTGGGTCGCTCTGTCCTCAGCGATATTCAACTCTGATCGCTTTGTCCTCAGCGATATTCAACTTGGGTCGCTCTGTTCTCAGCGATATTCAACTCTGATCGCTCTGTCCTCAGCGATATTCAACTTTGATCGCTCAGTCCTCAGCGATATTCAACTCTGATCGCTCTGTTTCTCCGCGATTGCCATATGTATGATTCGAATTATTTAATTTTCTAAAGGGCTAAATCCAACTTTCTCCCCTCAACGATATTCAACCCAGATCGCTCTGTTTTCCCACGATTGCCATTAATTCGCGTTTCATTAACTTGCGCCCCGTGGAAAGGTATATTCGTGGCCTCCGCCGGGCACATATTCTACTGCGTGTTATCGGTTAGTAGCGCGGTACCTCTAAACTTTAATTGGCGCGGACGCGCGCGAGTATTAAACCGCATAGGCGTCAATCACAAAGGGCGGCACCGGCTGGTTACAGCCTCGGTGACACGAGCTAGGATCCAATAGGTGGTTACCTAGCCGACTGTGCCCCCGCAAAAGTGGACCGCCGAGTGTACGCTCTTGGTCGCATTGATATTCACAAAGTGGCCGCCCCTGTTCAGGCTTAACGCGGCGGTGTCAACGCGCGGCCACGTCGCCGCCTGTTATTTCACGCGGCAAGTGTACTTTTGTCAATCGATATGACGGTGTTTCCTTTTCACCAGCTGCCCGCCACGCCTGCGTCTCATTAATCGATGAATCGTGGCTGCGCGCGATGAACCGATGCCCCTCGGATCGATGAAAAAACGACGGAAAAACAGCGAAAGGCGCGATCCTCGCGACTCTTCCAGCGGCCAACCGGTTGATCGCGACACAAAGAAAGTAAATTGGAAGTTCGTGGACGCCGAGGACCGGAGCGTTGATCAGGATTCGTTCTATCTTCGCGTTCGCGTTTATTACGCGGCAACCTCGAGCAAGTTTCAAGCCTTGGTTCATGACTACAAACACCACGGAAATCTGATTAATACTTCGCGGGCTCCGACTAACTCAGCTCTGCCCGCGATTGATCCGCCTTAGCCGCGAAACCGCGGCATTCTCGAATAAAGTAACGATATGAAAATTTATAAACGCGTCTCCGGTTTGATTTCGAATGGTAGCTCTGGAAAACTTTCGTCTCGAACCAGGCGGCTCCGCTCGCGTTCGCCGATCGAAGCTCAATTGGGCGAAAAATATAAACGAAGAGCAAACTCTGACAACAAGGGCGCGGCGATATTCGTCGCAGAATTGCCTCGTTAAACCATCGACCTGTACAATCGGGTCTGAGCCGTAGCGAGTTTAAAGCCGTGAACGATAGATCGTTACTCCCGCGACAAAAGGAAGATCGCTCGGTTACCTGTAACCTATTTCGAAGCGGTATTCCTCTTCGTTAGGAGGTCGACACGCGGCGAGCGCATATTTGTGTCGTTAATAACGCCGTCCCGCTGTCCGCGCCATTATTGATGTAAATCCGCGGGGATCGAACCATGATTTATATACAATCGCGGAATCTCGACGAGGTATAAAACGCCGGGAAATTAATATCCCCGTGGCGAACACGGAGCTGGCGGTGGTTGTACGGTTTTTTCAAGGAGGATTAACTCCACCGACAGCCTCGTGACGGTACTTTGGCTTAAGTTATATTAATTGACGTACAAGTTGGCGCGCCTCCAACCGGCGTCGAGTGACGGAAATCAACAGGGGATCTTTTTGCCCCGCGATCGCGCTACCGTCGCGATTGAATTTAATGGCTTCCACCAATCGCGCGGCACCGATTCCGTGACTGCGCTTCGATCCAGGGCGAACAAGAATTTGTTTTGACATCTATACCCGCGTTCAGAGAGCAATTTCCAAATGGAAGTCACGTAATTATACATCGTCGATAA
This sequence comes from Xylocopa violacea, assembly GCA_963969225.1. Lineage (NCBI taxonomy): Eukaryota > Metazoa > Arthropoda > Insecta > Hymenoptera > Apidae > Xylocopa > Xylocopa violacea. The sequence goes on along the minus strand of CAXAJV010000020.1, from coordinate 8,382,058 downwards.
TGCAGCCGATGCTTTGCTTTTAAAGGATATACATCGAATAAATAAAGCACCGAACGGCAGTCGACGCGATGCGGAATCATATTTAGTAACATCGTAATAATAACCGCAATTTCAATATTGACGGACGAATAACAAAGAAGAGTAACTGTTTAACCGGTCGTGATTACAAATTAATAAGCAAATTTGCGTCGACGGCTGTTCGATACAGCAGCACTGGAGAACAATGAACGTCAGGATCCGCTGGCGAGCATCAAAATGGAGCGCGGGACGTCGAGGCCTGTCCAAGCGTCCGTAACAGAAATCGCAATAGGAACTCGCTTTGTTTTCCCCCGCGAATCCTCGTTAATCCGTCAAACCGGCGGATTACTTGACAATTAAATCCCCTCGTAAATGAAGCGTGTAACGCGGACACCCTGAAATAGCTCGCTAAACTTAAACGAGCTAAGTTTAGCAAGAAACTGCGCCACCCACACCGTCAACGTTTTCCCAAGTTTCATATGAGCGTAATTAAAAAGGAGGACCGCTAACGAGAGTCGTCCACCTGATACGCGAATATGGAAGATGATGACCATATAATTGACCACTTGACGGACGAATTAATTATTTGAAAAATACTAATTTAATTGTCGAGTGGTCGATATGAAAAGTTGTAGAAACCAGCTGAAAATTGACTGTGTCTACGCAAGATTAATTAATTTTACGTTCTTTCGCGAACGAATAAAAGTACTTGGCAAGGTTTTGCAAGGTCCTCGTGCATGGGACACTATTGGTTTCCGTGGAAAGCGACATCGATCGTTTCCAGGTTCCGTTTTGCGAAATTATCGAGGACCCTTGGCCTCTACCTCAACCGCAACAAAGTGTACGTACGATCGAGCTTTCTGTCGCTCTGCACGAACGAACGTCTCTTCTAATCGACGGCTGTTACAAAAACTGCACGCGCCTTGGTTCGCGGATGAACGTTTGTTACTCGCGTCAAACGCTCGTGGAACATCTGTCGTTGTCTCGTATGAGACGAGATATCGTCGAGTGCGTGTATTAATCCTAGGACGCGCGATAGCGTGTACTATTTTTATTCGACAAACAGAACGCCCTTTTACGTCCGCCCGATTTTCGAAAATACCGAACAAAAATCGAGAAACTTTTGCTCTGCTTTCGCTTATTTTATTCGAAGCGAACGCGCGTATATTTACGTAGAATAACGCGATTAATATATATTTTCTTCCGTCTAAAGTCCCACTTTAGCGGGGCTAGAATTTCCAGAAATCGCGGCGGTGTTCGTATAAAATTTTCTCGTGAAGGATTGCAGCGTCGGATTCGCGTCGCGGGAACAAACTCGTTAATTGAAAGCAAGGCGGCTAAAATACGCGGGAAGCAAAGCATAACACGTACGCGAGACCATTTAAAAATTCTACATATCCAGTTCTCGTTACCTCGAGCCTTTGTGCAAAAAAAAGGAAGCACGGTTTCATCGTTGGAAAAAGAGGGGAATCGCTTGATACTGTATAATCATATCTCACGTTGCAACAGGATGGAAAGCTGTAAGAACGATCGGATCGGCCGACTAGGCGGAATTTTCTCCCGAATTTTCAACGCGCGTTCCACCGCGAACAATCCCTACACATAGAAGGTATAACTGATTTATCGTTTTCACACGATTTTATCTCTCATTAGGGGAATCAAGGAAATTCCTCCGTTGAAAATTATTACGCGCGTTCCTCCGTCCGTTCGAACAATTTCAGCACTAATTAACGTTTAATTAATAATTACCGCAGAACAGTGTCGATACTTTCATTATGATTCAACTTTCGTCCGGCTGCAGCTGACGATTAATCTGTTTTCATGGTAAAAATACAAAGCGCGCGCCTCGCAACGGAACAATGGCCGCTGTTTTTGCTCGTTTATCGCGCGACCGGGATTTTAAATAAATTCGCGGACGAGAATTAAAATGCGGACGCGTCGCAATCGATGGTACCTTTTATCGAACAGATTAGAATCGCAAACAGCCAAAGGGTTAACCGCGGTGGTAATAACGATTAACAGCGAATCGCAGAGGCCCCGAATGGCGGAACGGTTCGACGATGGCCGAAAGTTCGCGACACGTGTGGCTGTTCCCCGAAAGTGTTATGGATAGGAAGTTGTTGGAACGTTGGAGAACTCGCTCCTGGCTTAACGTAGCGAATTGACCGCAGTTATGGCATACGCAGATGAACACGGGAAAATTACTGTGTCGGATATTGTCTGCAGGTGCCGCACCCTTACTCTTACGTGCCGCCGGTTTATGCACGCGTGTACTCGTCGAGTGACGCGCGTGTCACGTAGATCCCCTCGCAGGGAACAAGCTTTATCGAGGAAGTTTTAAGAAGTCTAATCAGCAAGCCCGTGGTTACCACATTTATGGCTTGAACTTTCGAAATTCGACTGAGTTCTAAGGAAACGTAGAATTTTTTATTACTGAAATCTACTTGCTTCTGTGCCCTCGTCTTATTTTAACTCTTTGTACTTGGATGTCTCCACTGAGGGAAGATCAGTGATTAATAATTACGGAGATTAAACTTAGTAGATCGCAGAAATAGAAATTTTCTCTGAGAGACGTTAGCAACAGAAACTATTGATAAATAACGCTATTTCAGCAGTGGTTTGCTAATTTCTGGGATGAAGCTGAATGCAAAGGGATAATTATCATTTTTGCGCCACTCCAGTTCAGATCCAGATTTTTCAAGAACGCGAATACTCGGCATTGCTCTTCAATTCGTAGACGTGCCTCTAAACAATCGTTTCGACCGACTATCCATTCGCGACTGGTCCCAAACGATCGCTAATGCATTCTCGGAGTCCACGCGAGAGCCTCGAATCAATGCTTGATTCACTCATGCTCGTCACATGGAGAACGAGCGTGCGCCAGGTTGGGTGCGACGATGAAGGCAGCCAGGAGAGACGAGCGACGTTTTTCCGACGGTTTTTAATCGACGCGCCCAATTACACCGCGCGAATCGTCGTGTTTCGCAGCTAATTTCTCGTTATCGTCCGGGATAAAAGCTGGTGTCGATTAACGCGCGGAATTGCACGGATCGTGGCGACCAGCGCGACCGAATAAACTGCGTTTATACCCCCTCTTCACGCCGTTTAGGGGACCGCTCGGCTTAAAAGCTTATGATCGACGCCCGCGTCGGGGCCATTTGGCCCAATTTTTCCGCCAGCTACGAAACGTTACCGTGTTTTGTCGATCGCGCATCGACGCGATGAAACACGCTGCTTGTTTCAACGGGACGTTTTATTCGCCGCGGAAAGTTTTTCATGGACGTTATTAATCCGCGCTGGGGGTAAGCGCGACTGGGCTCTCGACGGGAATTTTAGAATGTCCTAAGAGCATCCACGAAGTCAAGCGGTGTCCGTGGAAGAACGTGCGCGTCGAGTTAAGTCCTTTTAAGAGGATGAGTTTAAAAAGTTTTGTATTAACTAGGAGAATACGCCTCAAGTGACTAAATTATGAAATAGATAGAAGCGGTTTATACCTGCTGGTATGTTTACTTTCCTTCTTTTTCTCTTCCATCTTTTTAATACCGTAGCGTAAGAAGATTTTTGTGGACAGAGCATTAGGTACAAACTTGTTTCTACAAGCATTTTTAGTTCTTCGCGCTACACGGAACTTTGCTGGGAGCAGCCTTCAAAATATTTACCCACGACAAGTCGCAGAAAGTTGCCCGTTGTATTGGTTTCAAACGTGTCTGACAATAGACGGACCTCTTCCACTTGCGCCAGCCTTTACTGCTTCAACCACGCTTTACCTTTCTCCTTCCTGCGCTTTCTAATTGCGAACATTGTTCACGGTTCACTACGTTTTACCTATTCTTGATAGAAGGAGGTTGGAAAAAAATCATTTGGAAAACGCAGCTCGTTCGCTGCAAGAAAAACGGACCTCCACTTGCGAGATAAAGCATGGAAGAAACGCGCGATAAAATCGTACAGGTTCGTTTACGATTGCGGAGCAGCATATTAGGGTAATAACAATAATATGAATTTGTGAAAATTGAAGCCAGAGAAAGAAACACTGTCGGGATTTATAGGCTCGGATGGTTTTTATCGCCCCCGGAATCCCTTTTAAACGACAGTAATCCAGCGTGCAAATGTACGCGAACTTTTTACGGCCATTTTCAACTGTTCTTCGTCAATAGCAGCGCAACTCTAATCCTTCGCAAACTTTCGCCCGACCAGCGACATTTATATCGTTGCCATCGTTGCCAAAGAACGAGCCGTACCGATCGTTTTTTCGCGCGACAACCAGCTCCCATCCTCTCTAACGCGACGCTGTCAACTTTCGCGGGAACTTCTTTAATTTCCTCGACCATCCGACTTCGATGCAGCGAGGAAAAAAAAGGTGAAGAAAACCGAGGGGTACGCGAACAATTCTCCGCGAAGCTAACAAAGTTCGTCGAGCAAATTTGCCAGGAGAGCGTTTCCGGCGAACGCGTCTGATTCGCCCTTGAAAAATTTCACGATCGTTACTCAAAAGAAACGAACGACGGGAAATCGCGCGCCAAACGAACCAGCGGAATGATAATAACGGGGAATTTCAATTCGTGCGCGTTCGCAGCGGGTTCTCCGTTTGTAGAACGCTCAAAGAAACACTCGCGCGAAGTGCTTATTAGCCAGCCGGATCGAAATTCCACGAGAAACCATTGGAGGATTGTTCGCGTTAAACTCGATTGGCCGGCGCAGTTTAACGATCGAACTCGAACTTTGTTCCAGCCGCGAGTCGAGTGGCATCGATCAGGCTAATCGGATTAGCGCGACAAATTATTATCTGAACGAAATCGGGAACGAAGGTCGCTGATTCGTCCGTTCGTTCCTCTATCAGTTATGTCGCTTCGCGTGGCTGTACCATTTCGAAAGAGGAGATACTTTGCTACCGCCAAACGTCACTGTTCCTATCCAGCGACCACGAACGTTTTAACGCTCGGGACAATCCTTCGCGTTTTTCCACAAACGCAAACCGTGTTAAACGCTCTATTCACGTGCCGATTGTTTACAATCGCTAACAAGGGCCACGAATAAATACCGCGTAACTCGAGTTACGCCGCGATTCCGCGTCCTTTTTATACAGCCGTGAAAAGCCCAGGCCACTTTGGGCGCCGTCGAAAGCCCAATATTTGTCGAATCGTTCGATCAACCGAAGCAAACGCACCCCCTTTCGAGCGACAGCGAAGGTTAATAACTAACATAATCGATGGATCTACTCACCAAAAATGTCCCTCCACTCTGCGAGCAGACGGCGAGCCACGTGACGCGGCAGGAACTCGTCGTAAATTGCGTAATCACGTCGGAGACATTCGGGAAACGCACGTTCCCAGTGGCAAAGCATCAACCTGGTGGACGATTCGTATTCATGATGCACAGCTTCAACAACGAGACGCGCGTTAATAACGAGCGCACGCGAACGCTTCGATCGCTAGTATTAAAAGAAAAAAAAAAGGGACAATCGTCGATCGACCTCTTGAACCCTCCTCTGGCTCGTCCACTGGCCGTTCGATCCTCGCGGTATCGACGAATTCAACGAGCGGAGGGACGTCGGAAAAGTAACCGGACGCGGCTCGTTTGACGCACTCCCGTCATTACTGTTAATTAATCGATCGTTACACGGCTTACTTACGCAAATCAGTTTACATTATACCCAGCCGGACATTTAATATGCAATTTCCGCGCGGGGGATGGCAGAGCTGCGAGTAGCTGCGCGCCAGCGGATCGCTTAAAACGCAATTTCGTCGAGCACCGCGGCGTAAATATTCATGTAATTTTGATGCACTCCGTTTAATGGGCCGCGATTAAAAATCATTTAACGTCACAGATTTTCAGGCCGCGCGATTATGCGGCCCGCGGACCGGCAAATCCGCGCGCCCCCCCGCCCAATAAATACTGCGGAAACATCGCGGACGGTGAACCGTAATTGCTTTCGTCGGTCGTCCTCGCGAGCCGGCTAACGCCGCGAAGAAACGCTCGAGAGGGCGGCGCGCGCGAGAACCAACTTTCGACTTCGGCTACCGGCAACTTTCCGCATTCATAATTGTTGTAAAAGCTTCCGATCGTTATTGCCGCTCGCGCGGGACCGAGCTCCCTTCGGCCGGAACTTCGAACGGGAATCTACTGGCCAACTGGCAAGGAAAAAGTAGCGTCGTAAGAAGCGAGCCTCGAGTTCGAGGGAGGCGAGGAGGGCGGGAGAATCTGAAATTGCTCGAAAGGGTTGATAAAATATGGAGGAGCGCGAAATGGATACGGGGAGGGATGCGACGCGGAAGCTTCTTTGAAACGGTCGATTATCGATAAGTTTGAAACATCGAAAGCCTATAAAAGCTCCGCGGAGTTTAAGGGAAACGATCGATCGGATCTTTCTTACGCGGAATAAAACGCGGGTAGGAGCGTCGAGCGAGGAGTTTACTGGCGCTACGCTCGGCTCTTCCGATGACAATGAACTTCGCGAGACAATGCACACAACTGGGGACGCGTAGCCGCGACGCGAGCGCGGATGCGACCGGGCGGCGCGATGGAAATTATGTTTGCATAATTTTCAATTTTCCCTGCGCCCTACGGCGGAACGGGGGAGGCAACGGCACGCCGCGGGAAGATTCACGTGATTACGAAAAACTAACGAGCGCCGTTCGCGTTTCCCAACGACCGATAAGCGAGCGTTTCCGCGAACGCCGAAAATCAACGTGGCTTTGTCGTTGGTGCGCGTTATCTTTCCCCTTTCTCTAATTTCCCCGTCGATCGAACACACACAACTCGACGCGTTCCCCCTCGCGATCGAAACGCCGGTAAATCATCAGCCTGTGGTCTCGTCAGATCGCGTTCGTCAAGAAATTTCGTATCGTCCCGCGTATCTTCGCGATTCGCTCCGCGAACGCTCTACGACCGGTCGACGGAGGAACCCCCGAGGTAACACAAGAGAAACTACCGTCGAACGTTTCACCGATTGCTCTTCGAACGTTTCACTGCGCGATCGTTGCACGTAGTTCGAGCGAAGTCGCTTCGATCCTTCGAGTCCGTTCGAGCAGGAACGCTCCACGCTTCTAGACACGTGAACACCCAGAGTCCGGTCCAAGTTCGCTGCTCGCAGCGTCGCTCGTGCGCCCTCGATCCACCCTCAAGTGCGGATCCTGGGAACGAAGGGCGTCGCGTCGCGAAATGCACTGACTCCCGTAGATCCTCCGTTTCCCGCAGAAGCTTCCGACGACCCGCCTCGCCCCCCGCCCCGCCGCTTGGCCTTGCTCGGCGGAGCTTCAACCCCTCTTTCGACAACCGCCACCCCCCTCCGTTAGGCGCTTTTAGCGCAAGCGCCTCCGCTTTTGTGCGGACTCTGCCCTATCCTAATTCATATCCGCGTAAGTACGGCTACGTCCAGCGGCCGTGGCACGGGCTACGAAAATTTCACGTTTCACCGCATCGTCTTGCGGTCCTCGCGGATTACGAGGTCCCCGAGTGACCAGCCGCGGCCTTTTTTATGCGGCAACGGGCGTAAAACGCCGGCACGACCCCTTCTCGTCCCCTCTGGCGAACTGCAACGATTCATTGTCTCCCTTCTTTTATCCGTCTCCGCGCCTTCCTCTCTGCACCCGCCCTCTCACCACCCTCGCTGGTGCCTCTCACCCCGTCCACGGAGCCCCGTTCCGCCGCCAGGCGTTTCTTCATGCACAGAATGCTTGCGGTCCCTCCTGGAATTCTTTCCACCCCCGAAGAAATTGAGACGCGACGCGCGAGTGGCCGTGATTTCAGCAGATTGCGCCCGCCGCTCGTTGGATTTACGATTCGCGTTTCCCAGTGGTTTCAATTAATTCGTCGGGAGTCGAACGATCGGCGGATCGAGCGTCGACAATCGCGATCGTACAAGCACGGTCGCGAAACGAGCCGGAGGATCGACGTTTCGTCAACGCGCTGTCGAGTCGAGGGCGAGATTTGTGCGGCACTCGATGACGATTTGGAATTTACCCAATTCGACGCCACGCAGTCGCTTCGGTGCAAATCGTGGGGCGCTTGATTTCAGAATGATTTCAGCGCATATCTCTTGCGCATTCCCCACTCGATACACTGTGGACTCGCGTTTGGGTCAGCGTTACAAGAGCTATCAGAATCGTAAAAAACAGTCCACGCGTGCTTTCAAAAAATTCTATCGCGTCTACTATCCTCAACATCGACGACGCGATCGCATGAATCCAGCGCGTAAAAAAATACCATCGCAAGTACCATCGTAGCGAAGGCATACCAGGAAGCTTGAAAAATCAGCTCGTTAAGTTGACAAATCGAGCGTGGTCGGTCCGCATCATCCAAGGTCCTGTAAACAGGCACACTAATGAACCACCCCCTCGTGGGATACCTAGTGCACCGTATTTTTCGCTGATCGACGACCAGAACGAGATGATCGGAACCTCGACCACGCCGACAATAACGCGGGGTAACACGAGCACAGCCACGGACGGCTGGTGGTCGAGAATTAAAATTACCCTTGTGGAGCGCTCGGCTGGGCCCGCACTCTTCCCACCTCGTCCATTATTTGTCACCCAGGGCAAACCGTATCCCTCTTTCGCAGCAGCGTTTACACGTCTCCGCGTCGCTCGCCCTTTTTTCCCAGCCGGTTCCGCGTGTTTATATCCCCCACGGTTCTTGTTGTCTTTGTCCGTTTCCTCGGCCGCCAGCGAGCGCGCACCCACCCCTTTCCAACCTGCGCCGCGTCTCTCGCCCCGAGCCTTTATTTCATCCGGAAACATCGAGCCGGTGGCTTATAAACCTGGCCAGGAACCGGGCAGAGGTACCAGGCGAATTGCGCAAGTTTTAATTTCCTCCAGCCGACCGACCCACATCGGCGCAATCGTCGAACTTATTGCGCGCTGCCAGCTACCAGCGTTATTGGCCCGCGCGTGCACGCGAACGGTACGAAGCTGCCGCGGTTGCGAAGCTGCCGCGAAGGCTCCTTCGATCACCCCGCAGCCATTTCGCGTCAGGCCGGAATTGCCGATCCTGGGCTCGCGTTACGCGTCGTTTTAAAACACGCGACGCTTCGAGCACCGCGACTGGCTGGCATTTTCCAGGGGCGAGGCGGAAGAGGCGAGGCTCAACAACCTCGAACTAACGGCTGTCCAACTCGATCTCGGGGGCGACGCGATCGGTACACAGTTCCGCGCGGTTTATGGGAGTTGAATCTTGGAACAGCCGGGAACTTGGTGCTCCTGTTTTGCTCTTGGATTACCGTATGACGGGGCGGCGGGGGTGTAATTGAGTTCGTAAGAGGGCTTTTTAGAAGCTCCAGGAGCGGCCTGTTTTAATAGAGATTGGACCCGCGAGAGGTAGGAAGCGCGCGTTCTCTAACGCCCTGTATTGAATGGCGCGGAACGGTTATTGTACGGTTGCTGTTTTTTTTTTCCTCCCCCTCTCTCTCTCGTTTCCTCTGTTTTTATTTCCTCGTTGCAACGCGAGACAAATGTTTTACGAACGCTTGCCGCTGTAACAAAAGGGACGAATCCGATTACGAAATCGATACTTTGTGTAAATCAGAACAATTTCAAACTGCCGGACCAGAGTTTTACCGGTCTGGTAACGCGTGTGTTTGAACTCTTTTTTTCTCCCACCCATCTCGCATCGATAAATAATATTCATCGACAAAGGTTTCGATAACTCTTTGCGAGAAAGAGGGTTGGAGGGAGACGGAAGCAGATTTTAAAGCGTATCCATAACAAAAACCAGAATTAATATTAACTAATGGACAACGTAGAGTCGAGTCGTTGTTGCGCGGAGCGTTGCGTTCAATTTTGAAATCGCGGCTGATCCCGATGGTCAATTGAAAATATCCTCGAGCGATCGCGTACGTGCCCGGCTGGAATTAGAATGCTTCGAAGCATACTTCGATAAAAGTTTCCGACCCCTATCCAGCATCGTTCTCGCAATAAATGGTCCGATGCGCGTAGCAATGAAACTATGTATAGCGGTTGTGTGCGTTAACTTCGCGATTAGAATAGTTGCGAACCACGAAATTGGTTGATACGCGGCCATCGACCCTCCGAGGCTACCAAACGTTCATTTTTCCCGTTGAACGGGAGGACGGGGCGGGCGAAAAACATTTTCGAACGCGTTATTCGAGCGTACAAAATGTGGCGGAGAGCGTGGATGAGGAACGAAGAGGAACGTAATCTATCGAAGGAAGGGTCGATGCTGGGAAATAATACGAACGTCGAAGAAGGATAGGTTCGTAATATCGGTGCAAGGCGCGCGCGCTAGTCGAAAATATAGAGCAAGAGAGTAACCTGACCGTATTTGATCTGCGGATCTGAAACTCTGCCAGCTGGATGAACTTACAACGAAATGAATTGGAGATTGAGTATGCTCCGCGAGGAATTTCACTAGCACCCGCCCCTCTGCGCGCCGCCCACCGTAGTGGCCGTGCTTCTCCTTCATGAATTTCATCGGTGTGCCTTACGAGCTTCATAAATTCCCAAACAACCGCCGAATCGTTCGCGAACTTCGCGTTATTTGTTTCGAAACTCCGCTTCGAACGGCCGTATCCGTCGCGATTTCCCTCTTGTTCGGCAATAATGGGGAATTATTCGTTCCCTTTCGAGGCCGCCGCGTTTCGTTTCGTTGCGCAGCGATCGACTCGATGCATTTTTGACCCGGACGAGGCCACGCGGCGCGATCGCCGATTCCCGATGCTTATTTTTCGGTCGCGACGCTCGCGAGAACGAGAGAGGTCCCGAACGAAACCTCCGCAAGAGATACGAGTCACGGTGTCGGCCTTTGAGGACCGTTCGAGCTTTGATCAACGATAGCCGGGGCCGCTCTGCCTCCCTGATTGTTCCGCGGCCCTCGTTCATTTCATTCGAGCGAATCGCGCGGAACGATGTTCCCTTTGCCACCGGCCAAATCTCCGATCTCTGCGGTGAAAGTTTTCGTATCTGATCGAGGCGTTGTTTTTATTTCCGATCGAATTACTCGAAAGCGGTTACCCACCGTCGACGACCCATCGATCGACTGAAAGCAGCCGTCGCCGGGGACGATCGATGGCCATTCGTGGTGAAACAAAAATGCCCGACGTGACGAATTAATCTCGCGGAAAGAAGCGCAGGCGGTGACGGCTAAATAATTGAATCGATTAGATATGCATAGACTCGCGGAATGGATTCCTCTAACAATAAACTCCGCTAAGCAACGCGATCTTCCCCTCGAAAGCGGGACAACTTATCTCATTTGCATTTCACAGGCGCCACGATCCCGTACCACCGACTTCCCGTCACCGTGTCAAGGAGACGCAGACGCGGTCACGGACGACCACCGGCACTCGTCGTAACACCGCGCTGCAAAAAGTGTTTGGAACTAGTTTAACTCGTTCCCGACGACCCCTGCCGGTTAATTTATGCTCCTCACGCGCTCGATTCATCCCTGACGTGGCTCGTTCCGTGTCAGTTAATTCCGTTCAACGACGGCCACGGGCGGACGAGTGAACAAAGAGAGAGAGAGGGAGAGAGAGGAGAGGAGTACCGTACCTATCCAGAGGCAATGAATATTCCGCTGTTCACCGTGTCGATAAAAGAAACTCGTGACCGGTCGAAACGGGCCAACTTCACGGATCTCTCTCTCTGTATTTTCTCTCTGCACTCTCTCTCTCTCTCTCTTTCTCTGTACCATTGCTCGATTACGTTCTTCGTTAAGTAGATCCAGACTTTATTTCGGAACTGGGGAAGGGGGCGAGAAGGAAACATTAAAAATGAGAACGCGGAGTCCTGGCCAATCGAGGGATTTTCGGTTATTCTATCAATTTTTATTGGAACATTCGTCGATGTTGTAGAATGTCCTCCGTTAATGCGAGAATCCCCGGAAAAAGCGAGCGTTTTGGCTATCGAAGAACTTTTCCGGTGGAAAAATTCTTGGCCACGCGAGCTTCTTCTGTTCTTCATCTTCTATCGTTTCGGAAGAACGCGAAATCTGGCGAATATGAAACTCGTATTGCGCTGGAAGTGGGTGGTATATGAAATAAAAGTTTCTTTGAATTTTGCAATACAAATTCTGAGACTAGGAAGGACGTCTGTTCGCTTCGAGAGCTATTCGAAAGGTGAGGACACTTGATAGAAAATCTGGGGTCCTCCTGCTTAAAGGAAAAATGACGACACAGTCTGCAACTGTTTTTTTTTTCAAATATAGAGAGTTGGGGACTCACTCGAATCGATAGATTTACTTTACTATTTATATAAATTGCATGCGGATATATTTTGCTGCGAACTTACGCGTGAAGCGAGCACTTTTTCATGAATTTCACGGGTGTTTGGTTATTCAATAAAATCGCAATGAATCGAAAACCACTTCGTTTCTCTCAGCGAAACTTTTTTATTTTACATTTAACACTTTCGCTGCTGGACCAAATTTTTGGACACTTTCTGTTCTAGTCTTTACGATTAAATAGTTTTGTTTCTTGTGTATTGCAATTGTTACAATAGTACAAAGACCGTAATTATCAAAAAAGCGTGCAAAATACTAAGACATCACTCCACACCACGCGTTGACGTATGATCTGCTCTAGCTTTGACGCCACATCATGCGCTGGTGCGAGATCGTCAGCAAATGTGTTAAATAAAATCTTTTATTTTACAAATTCTTATATTTTTGACGAATTCATTTATCAGCTGACGCCTAATTTTTACTATAAAACGCGTTTAAATATCTCCTGCTCTCTACCAACAGTATCCAAAAGACGCGTTTAACCATCCCCTGCATGCAACGTGTTAACACAAGATCCATTTTTGTTTTAAGTTGACACGTTGAAACAACCCAACACATTGTAAATAGTTAGGCGAAGCGACTGGAGAACGTCGCTGGCCCAAAGCGAAAGGTGGAAATCCATCGACCCTCCCCGCGCGATCCCTTTAATCAACCGGGTGTACTCCTCTTCCGGTAAACGGCGATTCTCTCCCTTATCTGACTTCCCTGCGCCAATTCCGCGCGCTCGGTTCGCTCGCTTCGTGCAGCTCTTGGTGCCAAGCAACCTAACTGCCTCTACGTACTTGCCACGGTTTTCCTGCCAGAGAAAGGAAGCTGGCAGCGAAGATTCTGAGGTAGATCGACCGGCGGAAGCGACGAGTCGAGGAGGAGAGAGACAGAGGCCACGTCTCAAAGAGGTAACGGGGAACGAGCCACGCTGCGGTTGGATGTAGTGGCTTTATTTTGCGGAAAGTATGAACCCGCCTCCGGTGAAAAAATATTACAAACACTTAAGCCGGTTTAAACCTACGTCGAGGGCCGGAAGTTGACTTGTCCGCACGGAAATGAAAAAGGGGAGGAATCGCCGTGTCCCCCGGAAATAAGCTGCACGGTACCAGCAGCGCTTTTTTCTTTTACCCACTTCACGTTCAATTTCTGTTTTCCGCACTTCGTATTTCCTACGGACTTCGATCGACGCATTGATTTAATCTAATTTCCCACGACCGTCCAGGGGATGTATCAAACGCGCTTCGAGGCTCCACTGCAGACACGCGTGCAAAGTTCACCAAAGTTCGCCCCGCTCGAAAGCGGCTTCCCTCGACGAAACGAAAACACGCGATCTGTTCGACGATACTCGCTTCGTTTTCGATGTCTTCGCTTTCCTCTGGAAGATAGCAACGCAGCTGGGCATCGCGTATCGCGGATCGCGACGGATAAACGAGGACCAGATCGTAATTGCTGAAGCGAGGCGAAGTCGCGCGGGGTTCGCAGGGCTTCCGCGCGAAGTCTCGAACGAGGCAGCCTGGAGCAGAAATTCCATTGAACGATTCGTGCGACCGGTTGATCGGAAACGCGGGAAGGGTCGCGGCGATACGCTCGAGGATTCCCCGAAGAGCTCGCGCCGCCAGTCAGCTTTTCAGCCTGCACACTGGCGCGATTCAAAGCGCGACGGAAGAAGAAGAGAAAAAAGAGGGGAAAAACAGCGACCCGCGCAAAAATGCTTTTCCCCGCGACTTCGTTCGACGTGTTTCACGCGTGGATTATCGTTCCTTCGATTCCTCCCCGGTAGGCGAACAACGTACGCGATCAAAGGCACTCTCTCTCTCTCTCTCTCTCTCTCTCTCTCTCTCTGGTACGCTTCGCGAGGAAAAGAGGTAACGCGAGACGAGTCCGAGGAGGTCGGGACGGCGGAGAACGATCCCGAGGAGGAAACGGAGGATCTCTCTGGAAAACGGTCAAGTTTCCGTGGAAACTTTTAGAGGGTGGATCCGAGCGCCGCTATCCTAGAGAAGTTGCACAGTTTAAGTGTGTATAGTGTTCGACGGGATCCCGAGGAATTGTTCCGTAGAAGATGTAACGGGGCAACGAAATCTTGGGATCGCTAAGATGGAGGGGCAAGAAGTGCCGTTTGCTCGATGGCGACTTTATATACGCGGTATCTTTTAACTCGCCTCGGAATAAGAACTCGGCTGTGTTCTACTTTAAGTCGCTGGTACGAATATTACAAAGTTCCTTTTCAGGACGGCACAATAGCGTGTTATAAATCTACAAATTGAACTATCTAACGTGACTGTTTCCATAATTTTTTCATACTTAATGAAAGACACAGGGGAAACGAAATGTAATCGAAAACCAAACGAGAGCCCTTCGAAATCGTATCGTATATAACGAAAAAGCTGCTTGCGGTGTCTGAAAAAAATGGTGGTGGGAAATAGAACGATGGAGCGGCGATAGTAATAATCGTAGAGAACCGTACTGATAAGGTATTCCCAGTGAATGGTTAAAAAAGGATGATTCAGCGAAAATGGCCGAAGAAGGAGCGTTGGATAGACGGCGAGGAAGTTTTCAACGGGTGTTTCAGCAACCCTGAATGGGACATCGGCCGCCCTCGCCAGCGGCCATCGCGGCCGAAATATACGTATACAAATACATACATAAGATAGGGAATAGAATAGGCTCTGTCCGTTATGTGGCATACTGTTGCGTGCCTCGACTCCGCGAGTTCAGTCTCGCTCCGAGTTGTAAGATTGGAAAACTTGCTTCCACCGTTTTCTTCCCTCCTCTCTGCCTCTCGTTTCGAGACCGCCTGGCCGCCGCAAAGCCATTCTCCCCGCTTTGTTCGGACACGCTATCTCGATCTCGGTCCTTCGTTAACATCTGTCCGAGGATTCTTTGAGTTCCCTCTCTCTTTTCTTCTGTACGGAGTGTTTTCTTCTCATTACTTCCACGCGGAGGGTTGTTTGTTCGTTCGCAGTCGGCGATCTCTTCTTTTCCAGCGGGCTAATTTATCGGTCAGAATTTTGCCGCATCGAGGATACATACTTAATTAGGTAGAAACTGAAGCGTTTGTAGTTGGTGGGGTTGAACGCCTGCTTCAATATACCGTACTGTAAAGAGAGCGTGAGAGAGGGTAGGAAGGATAAAGAGAGGGAAGAACGTTTCGTCCTGAGCCTGCTAGTTGATTGATTCATCATTAAGGCTACCAAAATGGCGGAGTTGCCCCTTAGACGCTGAGATGGCATGGATAGGTCAGAATTTCTATTATATAGAAACGGTGTAGGACATGGAGTACTCGCAGGAAACTGACGAGTGTGCTGTTCCCTTAGTGGCTAAGACCGCCACAAAACTGAATATCTAAGATGTGGGTGCTTAGATCGTCGTCTCTTTTTCTTTGTGCCGCAGAGGAGAATTCGGAAGTTCGCTTGGACAAATTGGAAAGGAAAGTCCACGGCAGGCAAGCATAATTTTTTAATGCAAGATACCGTGCACGAGGGACAGGAGAGATATGCAACGCTCCGCTCCAAGGAGATCCCAAGATATTGTAACGATGATACTCGGTGCAGCGGGACAGTCCCCAAGGAACCGCAGACAAATTCGGAGCGCGCGTCCGGGGAAAATATAAGAACAGCGAACTCGAAAGCGTCGCGCAGCGGGGAAGTTACACGCTGGCCTCGTCGCTGGAAATTTGTCAATTTTCTGCATGCGAATTCCCGCGTTCGAGCAACTTTACTCGCGCGAAACGGCCGCTGGCAACCGGCTACGAAATTCCCACCCGCCGTTAGTCCCGCTCGAGACGTCGCAGCGGAGCAAACGGTGGAACTTCGCGAAATAATAGGATTTTAAATCAACTACGAAGCACCGTGGACCCAAAGACGTGCGCGCCCTTTGCGAACTCTCCACACTTTCTGTGAAAACCCAGTTTCTGTAACCAAACAACTTGACACACGATCGCTCGCATCCGCTCGAAACACGCGCGTCGACCGTTCGAATCGACGAGATCGCGCGGAGAAACGCGCGTCCAACACCCCTGCCCCGTGTTCATCTCGCGGTTCCTTACCCCGTTTCGCATTTATAAAATAGCGGCCCGTTTCCCCGTTGCGCCGTTTCTTCGTCCAGCTTGACGTTTGCCAAGGGGATCCTTTGCATCGTGGAAATCTCACGGGTTCATTTGGCAGTCTGGCTCTGTGTTGTGTAAACAGAAGCCAGAAACATTAGGGGCTAGGTGGGTCGGGAAGAGGGTTGCGGGGGAAGAAAAGGCAGGAGGAGAGAGAGCAGTTCCGTGCGCTATCTCCAGCCGCGGCGCGGCACTTTGTGCTTCCACGGTAGCAACGACTGCTGCACGGGAAGCTTCGAAAAAACAACGGCCTCAGCGGTCGACTCGACGAACTGTTGAATATTTAATCCATAGAAAGCGGCTGCTTTATGTAAAGCGGCCCACTTCGCGGGGAATGGATTTTCCTCGCGTAAATATGGAATTAAAAAACGTGAACTCCATCCCTTTCTCTCTCTCTCCGCTCGATATCGCCACCCCCCGCGTGATCCCTTTGTAACGGATACCCCGATAGTCCCTTCGCACGTCGAATTTGCCGCCAGAAACGTCCACTCGATGGTTATCGATTTCGACGGAGACGCGGTGCGAGAGGCCGGGTTGGAGCGATCCGAAAAACGTCCAGCGCGCTTTTCCATCAATTTTTCCAGCGAAAGGAAACGGGCAAAGTTCCTCCGTGGAGGGAGAAGAGGGGCGGAAGAAAGAGGACGAAAGGGGACGCGAGGTGGATCCAATCGACGGCTGTTTGACACCTCGCTGGGGAACTTTGGAAAATCGAAATGAAACGTCGCCTGCCGCGAACGTTTTATGCCTGTAGGACCAGACACGTCGGGTGGAAGCGGGAACGAAATGTTGACGAACGAGGAGGAACGCGGCGCGAAACATGGATCGGAGCGCGTGTGGGGAGGGGTGGGCAAGAAAAAGACAAACAAGAGGGCGTAGATGAGAACGGTGAACGAGAGGGACGGCGAGGGACACAAACGGAGGGGTGGTAGGAGTCGGTGCAATCAACGGAGCACGTCGATGTCAACCCTCGAACGATTTCGCTGGGGAAACGCGGCATTGTTAAAGGAGCGGGATAAATAAACAGTTCCCGGAGACAATGCCAGGCGTTTTATAACAGTCGGGGTGTCGGAGCAGGTGTCAAACACGGGACCACCCCCATTTTGCATTAATTACCGCGACGAGCCGCGCCGCTTCGAAATGCTTTCGATTCGCGACGATAACCGGCTGTCTTCGTCAGCGATCACTGGCTGAAGCCGCACGCGGGAGCACCTTTAATGACGCCTCGTTATACGCGTAACGCGAGGTGCGAATTAAAAATTTAATGACCGTCGAGAGTGTGTAATATGCGGAGAGTGCGGTATACGAATGTATTGTTTCAGTCGTCGTGGAGACGCGTCTATATTTTACGATTTCATAGAACGATCCTTATCACTGGTACTTTTGAAACGTCGAGAATATTCTTGTCCTCGTTTTATCGTTTTATAATTTAATTAATAATTTCGAGAGAACAATAGAATAAATGGATGAATATAAAGAAACCATTCTTATAAATGCTGCAAGAGTCTGAATAAGTAAAACCGTCGTCCAAATAGCACGTCGTGCGGTGAAACCAAAGTTAAGAAAGCACGAACCCAAACTGCGAAGGTGGAGGTATCTTCCCAGGTTTTTGCAGAGCGCGGTGTTTATCCTAATAAATCAGCGTGTTTTGAGAGCGAGCCGGTGCTGCGTTCGCAGATTCGATTTGAATATCGTCGAGGAACGAATGGTAGCGGCCACGCGGAGACGGAACGACGAACGATCGATCGGTGCGCGATGAAAGGCGGCATGATGTCGTTAAACGGCTCGCGTCGTGCAGCGACGTCGCTTGGAAATAGCTCCGTTGACTTTCTTTTTCTTTTTTCTTTTTTTTTTTTCTACCCTGTATAATCTCAGCGAGGAATCGCGGGTCTTTGCCAGTCGCTGCCAATTCGGTTTATCCTGCGTCGTGCTTACATAATGCAAGCGCCGGCGCAGCACGCTGCCCGCGGGATCAGCGGTTGCAGTTGCAACTGCGCGCGATGCAACTTCCACGCGACGCATAAAGCGACTTAGGCGAACCAGCGCTAGGATTGCAGGACCTCTTGGCGATCGAACTTGGCGCGAAACAACGGAACGGGGGTGATTAGTCGACGGTCAATTACTGACATCGGAGTTTGGTTTCGCATAAAATCAGTCGAGGCACAGATCAATTTTAATTTTCAGGGGAATTGCATCGCGATTTTGTAACAATATTGATTGCGCCACGATATTTGGTGCTCTATTATTATAAATCGACAAAACAGTTTGGTTTCCCATAAAACTATTTGGAGAACAGATCAATTTTAATTTTCAAGAGTATTGCATCGCGACTTTGCAACAACACCGATTGCGCCACCAAATTTGGTGCCCTGCTGTTAACCTCGTTAAAGAAGCTTAGGTTCGACGCCGCGCGTCCAGGCTTTACTCTTCGTCATCCCCCTTGTTAACTGGTCGGTCGATTCGATCAACGGAAATCCAATATTATTCAAGGGAGTAAGAAACGCGAGAAGTAAGAAACGAAAACAATCGAGCCAGTTTCCAGCGGTTAGAGTGCTCACCCCAATAAAGGAACGGAAGCAACTGTAACTTGATTTATGTGGGTGTTTCCTCTTTCAATCGCGCGCCCCTCCTCCTCCACGATCTTCATTCCTCTTTCGTGTCCGGCCACGGTCCCGTAGGTCCTACCGGGATCAGATAGAAGCGCGCACCGGGATACATCGATACCTTAACATCGAATCGAAACGAGGTTGTTGGGTTGATCGTAAAACCGTGAACTCGAAGACGGTCCGCGTCGATCAAGCGTCTGCAATTCGAATCGAAACGAATTTCGTATACAAAGAGTTACGGGCGTTAATAAAAAGGAAAAAATGGGGGTAGAACAGAGAAATTATTCGATTCGAGGCAATCACGGGTGCCCGATGAGAAGTAAATAGAAAGATCAATCGAGTTTACTACCACGCAGGGTGTCCCTTTTCCCTCTCAGCGGTTCCACTGTTCCTACCGGCAGTAAAGTAACGATCGATGACGGTGTAAATGTTCAACTACACGGAAAACTTCGACTTCCTTCGAACGCTTCAAGGAACTGACAACCTCCTGGTCCTCCATAAACTTCAACGGTACCAACTCCGGTTCACCATTGTAAATTATTACGTTTAACGCAATGATAACGTTTCCTCGAGGTGGTTCCAGTGGCGAACGATATCTTTCGGTGGAGGCAGACATTTTCCAGTAAAATCGATGCTTCCCAGCGAGGCGGTCAAGACCTACCGATGTTTTCCAACGGCTACCTTCGTTCTCTTCCAGAGGGAACGCTCATTTACCAGCGATAATTGATATTTTCCACCAGCCGAATTTCCCATTTCCCCGTAAAAAATTCCCTTTCCCGCGAGATCTAAATTCCCGTTCGATGGAACCCGATGGCGTCGATCGTACGGTCGAGTTCGCGGTTTCATTTTTCCGCAAGATCGAACCACGACCCCTTTGCAATCCCTCTCTGCGCCGTTAAAGCGGAACAACCCTACCGCGAAATAATTACTCCAGAAATTGTCGAAAAAGCGGAAAGAATCGGAATTACTGTTACACGACCAACCCTCTGATAATATCGACAACGCGATATGAACTACTTAAGACTCATTCTGCCACAAACATCTTAACCCTTTGCGCTTCTTTAAAAAGAAACAAATATAAATTACAACAAAGTTTTCGAGTTGCTTTAGGGTTTACAAGTAGCAGTCGAGGAACTGTGCTGCAACTGGCAACATTTTTAAGTAAATTTCGAATAAAAAGTTGTTGGCAACTGAGCTACTAAATTGAAAAATAATTATCTTATGTAAATTGTAAAATACATACGACGTAGGATGATTCGCAGCAGATACGCAGTCGACAGCGACACTACGCAGGTTCTCGAATATTCTCAAAGACACGCGACGCGCACTGTTATTGTTTTCGTTTCGACGCTCGATGCTCAACTACTCTCGACTGTTCGCTCGTACGTTGATATATTTGGTGGTCTTCGACGAACATTAACGATCTTAGACGACTTGATCCGAATTTGAATAAAACTATTATAATTGTTCCCAAATTCCAACTCTTCTCGCTAACTTTTGTATCTTAACTTATTCACCCTCAATCGTATAAAAACTGGGTACTTTTCGTCATAGCCCTCAGATTACTGATTTTTAATAAACCTCTAAAGTCACTTAATCCTCTGCGCTGCTTTGTCGAGTGTGTCACATAAATATAAATTACAACAAAGTTTCAAAGCTATGTTTAAGACAATTAGCAAAGAAAATTCTTTGCAAATAGCAGTCGAGGAACTGTCCTTTGAAATAAATTTCA
Source organism: Xylocopa violacea (assembly GCA_963969225.1). Lineage (NCBI taxonomy): Eukaryota > Metazoa > Arthropoda > Insecta > Hymenoptera > Apidae > Xylocopa > Xylocopa violacea. The sequence goes on along the minus strand of CAXAJV010000020.1, from coordinate 8,361,381 downwards.
AATAAAACACTTTAAATAGTAGAGTATCGTTAACGATAAGATTGAAAAATAGTTCGCAGTGCAAAGGGTTGATACGTGTTGCATTTGATTCTTCAAGTTTGTCGAATCCAGAACCCAACATCGCATCGACGAGTATATTCGAAAGATCGCTGTACCATTTCAACGCCACGAAGACGAAATTGCAACTTACTCGATTGATTTGAAGCGCTGGTCGACACCGTGCTGGTGGGGCTGAACACGCCTGGCTTCAATTATACTATTGTAAAGAAGAACGTGAGAGGGTAGGAAGGAAAAAGAGAGGGAAGAACGTTTCGTCCTGGGCCTGCTAGTGGACTCATCAGTAAGGCTACCTAGCAGACCCTGCCTTAGACGCTGGGATGGTAGGGATAGGTCCGAATTTCTATTATATAGAAATAGTGGCGAAGACCGCCACAATATATTCCCTATTTATTTTTCCCTATTATTATTTAACATAATTAAACGCATAAAACATTATTAAAAAATATATTGTCAGCACAGCAAGTGTATATAATATATCCTCAATAATTTACAGAGTTTAGTAGTTACATTTCAGCGAAGTATTTTCTCATTAACATAATTAAACGCATAAAATATTATTAAAAAATATATTGTCAGCACAGTAAGTGTATATAATATATCCTCAATAATTTACAGAGTTTAGTAGTTACATTTTAGTGAAGTATTTTCTTATTAATTCAATTAAAATGTATAAAACACTATTATACAAATCCAAAAATTAGTACAATTTTTTACAACTATTACAACAACATTTTCTTATATTTTATTACATTTCATTATATTTTATTACAATTTATTATATTTTATTACACTTTATTACACTTCACTTCACTATATCACTTCACTTCACTATACCACTTCACTTCACCACACCACCACCACCACCACACCACACCACTTCACTTCACTTCACCTCACCTCACCACACCTCACCTCACCTCACCTCACCTCACCACAATTTTGGGGCTGGGTTGGGTTACGCAGGGTTAGGCGATCGCCAGGGTAGGGGAAGAGCGCTCTTGGGGGGTAAGGCCTTACAGGGGTAGGGGTTAGGCCAGGGAAGGGGATAAAAATACATCGAGACCGGGCTCGTCTCGATAGTACAAAATAATGGTCGATAATGAAAAATTCACATCGACAACTTCGACTCCGCATGGCTCGCCTTATAAGTATTATGGTGTCAACTGTTTCTTGCGAGAATGCAATTGTTAATTGCCATCTGGCGGCCGCGCCCCAAGCTCGTGATTTTCAGTCTAGCGGTGTGCTATGGTGGTGCTATGTGCTACGCGCTCGCCACCGTCATTCGTAGGTTAGAAATTGCGATCGAAATAAATACCAACACGTATTCGACGCTTTCATTTCGATACTAAATATTTTTATTGGCAATACTTTTGATTACGTTATCTACACGGTGTAAAAAAAAGAGTTTTCATGTCAAACGAATCGAGTATCGATACGAAAATACATATAAAATCAGCGCAGCCGGTGTATAATAATATGTTCAATGAGTTACAAGACGAGTATTTTTTCATTAATACAGTAAGATGATTTCAAAACAAGTATTTCTCATTAACACAGTAAAAATAAAACGCAATTAAGAAAATATTATGATACAATCAACAAACTATTATCATAATGAAATTAAAAAATTCGTAAGCTAGAAATTCCGATCGAAATAAATACCAATGCGTATTCGACGCTTTCATTTCGATATCAAATATTTTTAGTGGCAGTATTTTTGATTACATTATCTACACGGTGTAAAAAAACAGTTTTCTTGTCAAACGAATCGAGTATCGATACGAAAATACATATAAAATCAGCGCAGCCGGTGTATAATAATATGTTCAATGAGTTACAAGACGAGTATTTTTTCATTAACACAGTAAGATGATTTCAAAACAAGTATTTCTCATTAACACTGAAGCGTCTCACCACCGTGTTGGTGGGGGCTGAACGCCTGGCTTCAATTATACTGTTGTAAAGAGAACGTGAGAGGGTAGGAAGGAAAAAGAGAGGGAAGAACGTTTCGTCCTGGGCCTGCTAGTGGACTCATCAGTAAGGCTACCTAGCAGACCCTGCCTTAGACGCTGGGATGGTAGGGATAGGTCCGAATTTCTATTATATAAAAACGGAGTAGGACATGGAGTGCTCGCGGGAAACTGACGAGTGTGCTGTCCCCCTAATGGCGAAGACCGCCACAGATTTGCCGATCGCGGTTCCCGCGTTCTCCAAAAAAATAATCGTCCCCAGAGGAGAACTGCCTCTTCCTGTTTCGCGCGGAGCTTGCAATGCTCCTGTTCAGGACTTTCGATTAGCGAGAATGGAACGCGCGTCGATTAAATTTCGTTACGTTTGTTTTTTCGCCGTTGTAAATACCCTTTTATTCGCGTGCTTCCTGGGCGATGAAAATATCCGCCTGGTCCCCGCGCGTTTGTCCGCCGCGCGCGTTACACAAGCGGCGCGCCGATCGACCATCGATCGAGGGAAAAAATAAAAGTCGGGATTAATTCCTTCGTCCGCCGCGCCCCGCGAGCGGACGTGACTCGCGTCCACCGGAAACTGGTCCGCCTGGCGACATTATTAATCCGTATGGATACGGGCTGGCGATCGCGAAATGGAATAACGACGAGAATTTAGTTCTCTTAAACGTTCGACGAGCACCACCGTTCGCTGTACCGCGAGAAACAGCTCGGTTCTCGTCCGGGAAAGCTGCTTACCGAGCGATCATTTTTTATTATTCCCGCTCCGTGTGCTGCGCGTAAATACGCAGCTTCGAGCACCCCTGTCGCTTCCGTCGTTCGTACGTAGCTGAAGAAATCGACTCGTCGCGAAGCCAAACTGATTTCCTCGACCGTGTGGCTTCCGTGGAAGTCGATCGTTTTCGCGGTGACTGTGACACTGTGTTTATAACAGCTCGCTGTCGCGAATTTCAAAGAAACAAGGGAAAGTAAATGAAACGAACCTCGGAGCAAGTGGATTCGAGTTATTAAAAGGTACGATCGCTGAACCGTGTTACCTTCCGCTCGAAGTTGTTCACTCGAATCCGCGGAACGCGCGCCAACGGAAGAACGCGGATCGCTCGTCGACCAGCGAGGAACGATTTCACGTCGGCGTGCACTCAGACGCGCCATTACTGCAAAACAACGAAATTCGTTCCAACGGGACGCTCCGCTTTCCGAACGTTTTCCCGGAGACAGAGAGGGTGACGTGACGGGGGGCGTAAAATGTGACAAGCGTAGGCTGTAAACGCGGAATGTAAACGTTGCATCGCTGGCAAGGCTGGAGTGCACTTCCCGCACTCGGAGCCCGACTTTTCGATTCGCCCTCGCTGTAAAAACGACGCGAGCGGTGCCGCGCGGCGCGCTGTCGCGTCTCGAAACGCGAGACTCGAGCGTCGAGGACGTTTCCAAAACCGTCTACTACTTGTCTCGGCGCGAGAAAGCGGGGCGTCGGCACTGGTTGGAGAACTGGACGGGATTCGCGCGGTCGATACGGATACATCAATTTCCGGGCGAGATCGTCGCGGACGGAATGGATTCGCCTGCCCAAGAATTCGATATAAAAATGAAAGTAAAACCCGCGGGGAGATGAAATCGATTCGGCTCGCCTTGTTCGCTGGACGGGCTCGATCTACATTGCTAAAATCGAGGCTACTCTCTTCGACGGACGAGTCGATGCATAAATCGTTCGATGATAAAGGTGGTCCAATGTTCTTCGATAATTTTCGAATCATTATAATTGATATCCATATACGCGCGCGCTGTAACGACAGCGATTCGTTAAATCATTTCACGCTTCGATGGCGGGGATAAAATAAACCTTGACGAACGAGCGAGCGCTTCGCGTTTTATCCGAAAATTCCCGAACCATTTTCAACAGTGTTCCATACTGCGTATTGTACGCGACACATCGGCGTGCACGCGTGTACACGGTATCGATAAATCGTCAGAAGGCGAAACACAGCGTGCCTCATTAAACCGAATCGCGAAACGAGCACCAGAAGCCCGGCCGGTTCCCAGCGCGGCACCCAACGGCGCCCATCGACCCGCTCTCCAACGGGATATAGATCAGCCCGCGGTATAATGCGATGTTCCAACTTTCCGCCGTTCCAACTGGCCCGAGCAACGAGCGCGTTTCGAGGCCAGGGTTGTTGGACCCACCCTGCGTCCCTCGCTATTTTATTTCGCCATCGAGAGCGAATCGTGGCGTCCCCGTGGAAAAGGACACTCGACCCGGCTGGCGCACCGGCGAAAGAAATGAAACGGGACGCTAAAAACGTCCGCGATCGATGGAGCACGCTCAATGGCGGCAACAACGACGCTAGCAAACGGATTCCAACGACGACGGTCCTCGGACGGCGACAGTTCCGAACAATCGCAACAGTTTCGCGACCGCTTCGCTTCGTTCTTCTGTGCGCTCGACTGTTTTCCACGCTCCGCTGTGTCCACGGCCTCCGACGCGTCCAGCGAGCATCGAGCTGCCGCGTCTTGGACGCGCGAGCGTCGCCCGCGCGAACTTTCCGTTATTATCGGCCCTCTTTCCGACGGTCCGCGAGAAAAAGCCACCCCCGAGAGCCGGCGCGCCGCGACGCCCCGTCACGCATCGCTGACCCCCGCCGTTTTTCTCTCTATTTATACACGGAACCGTTTCGCCGCGCTTTGATTAGCAGTTCCGCTGAAACGTTCGGTCAGCGACGCAGCCGCGTTCACCCGTTCTTTGCCCGGATAAAAACAGCGGATCCGTTCGTCGTACGCCGGATTGAAAAGCTTTGCCCGGCCGACCGTGAAACGGGGCTACCGACGGTATAACGCGTTATTCAGGCGACCCGTCGAAAGAGATTCCCCGTTCCCTCGCGGAGTGTCGAGAAGTGCCTGGGAATGTTGAACTTGAAAACACAGCCGCGATCTGTATGCATTTATGGAGAACTGAGGAGCGCGGGAAAAAATCGGCCGCGCGTAACATTTGAATTTTCCGTGAACGATAACCACGAGAGGAGCGAGACGGAGGAACGTCTGAGATCTTCGAACCGCGTTACTGTATGATTGCGATCTAATGACGTCGAAAATTCCTAGGCCCCGAAATCGAAACTCCGATCTCCAGTTCCGATTCCCTAAGCCAAGCACCTCCTCGAACCAAAGATCGTCGATATCGAATGGCAATCGGCGGAGCGAAGAATTCAAGAACGCGGTGGGGGAGGGAAAAAAGCCAAGAAAGCCGGAACACACCGCTCGAGGGTTGGGGACGTAGTTTCCGCGGAGAGTCGGAAGCGACGCGTTGCCGTTCCCCAATTCTATCGAATCAGATTGTTTATGCGGAATATTCATCGGCTAGAAGGGACGAGGGGGGGGGGGCAGGCGGGGGGTGCAAGGACCCTCAAAGGGGTGTTCACCCTACCTTGGCTCTGATCGATAACGGAGAAACGACGGATGCTTCTCAGACGTAGACTGCCGCCACCTCGTCGTCGACCCCCGCTTCCATCCCTTGATTCGCGTTGATCCCTCTCGGGAGCTCCTTAATTGCATTGTTCCCCCTTAATGAAGCTGTTTTTGTTGCACAATAAAGTTAATTAGAAACAGTTCCCGTCACGGAACGCAAAACGTTCGATTTCCTGTCTTAAGGTTTTGCGCCCACCCGCCCGCTCTTTGTTTATCAGCGAATGCCTTCTCCGTCCGCGTTCCCTCGTCCTTTCTTTCCTCGATCTCCTCCGCGTTTTTCTCGCGCATTTTTCCAGAGCCTCGTGGATCTCGCAGCGGCTTCTCGCTCGTTTCCAGCTTCCCGCCACGTTGAAACGTCCTCGCGGCGTAAGACGAGCCAGGAAACATCGTCTGGGGCGAAAAACCAGAGACGGAATTCGCGTGCGCGCGTACGAGAATATTGTTTTCTCGGTCTGGGCGGTTGCGAGGGAGAATTAAGCAACTGTATATAGAGAGACGGGCGTGATAAAACCATGGAATTCCTCTTGTTACGATATAATAGAGGTCGGTGAAGTTCCCCCGGATATTCACGATGCTTAAGTTCCGCGAAAGTGGGCCACGAAGCAATAACGCGAGGGATCTCGACGTGAAAGTAAAATCTACTCCGCCCCTCTTCTACTCTAATCTTTAACAAGATAAAAGCGAGTTATTCGCGGCGGCGAATTCGCGAATGTCTAATCGCGATGCAATTTGTAACGCGAAAGAGACCTCGTCTGAACAGTCCCGATAAAAAGCGAAGAGCAGGTCTCTTCGTTGCTTTATTTATATAAAAGTCAATATAATATCTGGTTCCAACAAATGGGACAACTGTTAAAATATTATCGCGGGACTAACGATTGCGAAAAAAAAAGGAAAAAACGGGAAAAATGGGAACAACGTTCGAAACGAAATTATCGTCGACGGTGCGAGCGTCAAAAGTTTTCAACCCTCCAGCGATCGTTACATCGTCCGCGCTCGCTATTATTTTTATAACCGCTGCGTGAAATTACATTAACATCGGGCCGTGACCGTTTGCAAAGAGAGATGGAGAAAAGAGAGAAAGAAATAGAAAAAAAAAGTACGCAACGACCCCAGGTTGCGTTGAAAGCTCTGGAAACGCGGTTGCACGCCGCGCTCGAACTTTGAATACATCCGCTTTAAAGTATAATGTCAGGCCAGGCCAGTGGCGTGCTAATCTACTGCCAGAGGCCATCGAACCAATTTACCCTCGTTTCTTCGGGTTTACGCCGTTAAAAAATGAACCGAGCGGCGGGCGGCTGAAAATTTCCGCTCGTCCGGATTGCGGATTTTATCCCATTACGGTGGCTCGCGCGATTCATCCGCCCAGAAGCCACCGCTCCGTCCCTCGGATCAAAGACAGATCAAAAGCGCGCGGAGGAACGAAATTTCTTTCCCGTGGAGATCGCGAAACAACGCGGGAGCTCGGTGGACCCGAAGTGTGTTTCGTGAATCAAACCGGTGTTATCATTCGATCTCCATTATTACGCTCCGCAACCCCTGATGGAGCCGCGGAGGCAGACGAGAAATACATAGCCGATGCCATTGTCCTCCATCGGTCCGCGATTCCATTGCTGAGCAGTCTGCGCGACTGCACCGTGTAGCTTTCTACGTTTCGCCATTTACGTATCAGAATATTTTACCTCAGCACGAATAGAAGCGTACCTCTGCAACTTTCATAGCCTCTCATCCCTTTACCCTCGTCCTACGAAATCCTCCGTCTCGTTGCTCAATTTCTAAGACCCCAGCGCCATTGTTACGGTAAAATATGGACCGATCCGAACGATCATAAGTTACATGGGTTTCGACTTAACGCGACCTCCAAGGCGGACGATAAATATCGATTAAGACGAGGAAAAAAAAGGGGGGTAACGAAGAAATATCGCGGTACCAATGCAAAACCATTCGCGTTCGAGCAGATTTCCACGGCTGTCCACGCGGGGGTGGCTTCCACGAGGATTTCTCCGTCGAAAACGGAGTTACCTGATTCGATCTCTGGATACTTGGCACCAGGGCCGATCTTATAGTCCGCCAGAGACGAGACATATCTATCTGGACCGTGGAAACTTTTCCACGAGCTTTAAACTCGCCTCCTATCCAGCGCGGAACTGTTCACCGGGACATCGACTCGGAACATCCAGCAGGAATTCACGCAGATAAGCCGCGCGGTGCGCGGGCGCACGCAAACGGGAAATTCGATCTGGGAAAGTCGGTGCGCCGCGACGCACGATTCCGTGGTATCTTCCGGGGCGGGTATTTTTTGGAATCCTCTCCCTTCGGGCCGGGCCCGTATCATTCGAAACGAAGCGCAGCCTCGTTCGCGATAAGCGAATCCAGCGGTTTCAACCTCCCCCACACACCCCACGTCCTCCTTTTATACTTTGTTTGCCGAGAACTTTCCCTGGAGTATCCGCGTTTCTCCCTCTCTCTCTCTCTCTCTCTCTCTCTACGTTTTTTTTGTACACGGAAAAAAGATTTCCCCGTAGTCTTGATTATATAGACGGAGAAATTTATTAGGGGTGGCCAGGAATAATTAACGGGCGACTTGAATTTTTAATGTTGCGCTAGGGTCGCAGATCGCCAAGATAAAGTTAGCACTGGTTAGTCACCTCTCCGTAGCGGAGAATCCTTTAGTGTCTATGAATAAAAGAACGAGGCTAGTGGATGAGAATAGCCAGCGGAGTTAATAAAAGTGACCAGTCCACTTTTCGACGTGGCTAATATTACGGACACGTTTATCGGGCTTCACTACTTTCTGGATCGCTTTTAATAAATTCGAGGGTCGCCGGCTACGAATACGGCCGCAATTTCGATGAATGCGTTCAACGGGGATGAATTAAAACCGTGGAATCTCCGTTGATCAATATCCACGTTAAGCGCCAGGGACGATTTGCGATAGAATGGGACGCGATTCTGATCGAGGGGCGCAGCGTCGAAAAACGACGACTCCCTTAGCGATATAATGGATGGTATCCGATAGGTCGATAGATCCAATTTAACTGTCGTCGGTGCTTTCCACGGCGCAACGTGAAATTCTTCCTTTACTCGTTACGACGGCATTGGAATTTAATCGCGTAACACGAGAAAAAGGAACCGGCTCGAGAAACAGACGCCAAACGAGGGGACTCCTTTTCGAATATCGGGAAAGGCTGTTCTTTCATAAGGATTCGCTCGGAAGTTACAGCGGGCAGAGCGGGAAAACGAGCGCAGCGGCGAACAAGCCTGCTTAAATCGCGCGCAAGCGAGTCGATCGAAGGACGAGGGGTGCGGCGAAAGTCGTGTGGGGCTGGCGACTAATTTCCGTGCCAACAAATAACTCGTTCGCGAGCTTTGCTGTTTTCTCGGCGAGCTGAAATAACCGTGAAACAATGATTACGTTTTCCACCCCTGTTGACGTAAGACCCGCCACGCTCGAGCTCCGTTAAGCGCGACGAACCACCCCCGTTTATCGCGATCAAACGCTCGTCGATCGACGCGTTATCGCGAACACCCGTCCCGAGTAAATTTCTTTTCGAAACAATGTCGCAATTTACCCTCGATGCGAACACGTTCGCCGCGCGAGCCCGCGTTAAGCAGCGGATTTTTCAAACGAAACCCTCCCTTTGAAAGGGGAGCTCGCGGGGACCAGGCGAAGAAAGACGCAAAGTGGCTTTGAAGTAACTCGCACCGCCACGGAGGTCCCGTCCCCGCGTCGTCGCCGTCACGTAATTTTAATTGCCTATATCCATATTTCCGGGAGCGGAGATATCCCTGGGGGGATGAAAAGTCATTTCACCCGACCCCTCGACCATTCTCCTGCCGCACGCTCCGCCTCGCTCGCGTCTATTCAGACGTGAGGAAATGTAACGACCGGAATCAACCGACTCCCCGCCAGATCCACCCCCGAACCACCCCCGTTCTTCGCCCCGTTCGTGGTCCTTTCTCGAACTGTGGGAGACGCTGAAACGAGCGCCACAGGCTCGATGTTTCCTTCGGGTTTCCTCGCGAATTTCTTTCCCCGCTGGGAGTCTCGACGCGACAGGGACGCGGAAGCATCCTCTACGATCCACCTTTATGACTACTGACGAAATAATTCACCGACGAGTCACGAAAACGTTCGACTCCCTTTGGAACTCGCGGGTCGACGCGCTTCTCGACGGATTTATTAAATGGCGCGCGTGATTCTACTGGTCCCGCGCGATATATAATTGAAACCACGCGCGCGCAACGGCCCAAAATTGTTGGCCAAAAGTGTGGCGTTTAAAACAAATAATTCCCGAATAAATCTCTCGAATCGAGTTTACGACCGGTAATCCGCTTTTTCAATGGGCGCGATGAGGACAAAGAAAAATGTGGGGCGAACAAATGGCATTAATAACGATTACCGCGTCATGATGCGCGATAATATCGTATCGCTCTTCGTTTCGTTCGACCATTTTTGTATCTCTCACTGGCGATAAATTTAATTGTCGTTAGCGAACGCGACATCTCTCGAAGAACCAAATTTCTCAACAGTAACGCAACCCAAAGATCCGTTCGTGGAAATAATTTCGCAGACCAGAGATCCAATTTTCTTTGTGTAGGCAAAAATAAAGAGAAGTGAGGGGTTTTAGGGTCCACAGTTCGACAGCCGCGTCGATTGGAACGGTGACGAGTTTATGTTACACACTTGACCAGCCGGAAAAGGGACCCAAAGCGGGGTTCGAGTGAAGCGAGTGCCATAAACCTGGTCACTGTCAGAAGAACCAGGAAATTCCTGCAAGGGGTGAGCTCCTTGATGAGGATGAGGGAGTAGGCGTCTGTTACTTTTAAGGAAGCGCCTAATTGGCGAAGTAAAGAACGCCTACTTACTAGGCCAAGGATAAAAGCGCAGACGAGATAAATTTTGAATAAAGTTGAATAGAGAGTTGGTGAGAGATACGAGAAACCATTGATAAAGAATGAAAATAGACTATTCGTTTAAGTAGAAATTAGCTCTGTATCTTTGATATCCAATTAAACTCGGAATCTTCGTACATCCCAACGCCCTAAGCTTTGTACCACATCCTGACTTATATTCGCTCATCCTTTTTTCCACGTTATTCGCCTACATTCGCGAAGCGCGTCCACGAACTTTAAAAACACCGTGTCGTCCGCATTAATTGCAGACGAATCGTTCCTTCCATTAACGCTGCGACCCGGATACTCGTGTACCACACACGGAACCGTGAACGCGAGCCGGAATGAATTTTGAAATTTTAATCGGCCCCCCCCCCGCTCGCGGCCCGACCGGACAAATTAATTAAGCGGACGTTCCGACGCGTCGTCATTCCGCGTAATAGCCGGAAATATTTGATTAGCGAATTGTAAATGAACGATCAACGCGACAGCCAATGATTGCCAGCGATCCGAGGGAGTGTATCTCTTTCCCCTGGCGGTCTTGCCGTCGCTTGTCAAAATTATCCTATCGGCGGTCCGCGCGCCCGCCCCCGTCGTTTATCATCTGCCCTCATTATTTCTTTCGTCGCTGGGACAATCGCGATGCGAGCGCGCCGTGGGTTCCATCGATAACCGCGTCGAATCGGGCCGAAACTTTGCGCGCGGCCCAACCGCGGCCAGGTAAAATTAATTACACGCACGTTTCGCCGCGTCATTATCTTGATTGCGCCTCCACCGTGTAATTATATGATAATTTCCGTGGATGAACTTCGCTACGATGGAAACAATTAGACGGCTTGCTCGGCGAAGAGTAACGAAAACGCGGTCGAGAGAAACCGCCCCGTTTCTCTCGTTAACGATGAAAATGGAATCAACATCGGCGGGTTTCGCGGGGAGATATCGGGGCAGGGAACTGGAGTCGGTTAATATTTGTAAGTCGCGGCGGAAAGAACGACGAAGCGGGGCGTTTCGCGGGTGAAACAACAACGCGCGCATTGCGAGCGATCGTTAATTTCGCGATGCGAGTGAAATAATTAGCAGCGATTACGCGGAGCAGGCTGGCCCGCGTGAAGTATTTTCAATTTGTCGGGGAACTTTTGGGCGCGCGGAAAAGCGGAACGGTCGCGGAGAAGCGGGACAAACGCGGTCCATTATCACCGTGCGCGGTAATGGGGGGAACGATGCAATCTCGCGACGGCTCTAACGTAACGAAAATAACGAATTAATCGCCGAAACGCTCGCAGGGCCGTGGTTGCATCGCGCTCTGCCGGGGAGGTAATGAAATTTTTATAAATTAGCGAACTCCCCGCTCATCCGTTCTTTATTCGCGCTTACTTTTAATTGAACCCTTACCGGTAACAGCTGCGGCAAGTTGGACCGTTTCACCGGTTATTGTCTACCGGCTCTGTTTCAGACAGTGGGCGTTCATTAAAACGCCATAAACTTGTGTACTCTAATTTCTATTTCGTTCCGCCGCCAGGAGCAGCCAGGAGCGCGCGTATTTGCTTTTCATGCTTAATTGTTTTCACCTGGAGCGCTCTCGATCTCCCGTATTTTCGCCGTACGTACGCAGCCAGATATATATACGTACACATACATATATATAGGTAGACACGCCGCCATGCTAATTGTTACATTCGGTCTCTACGGCGAACAAACGGATTCGTTTCCCTATGATGTAACTTGGCGATCGTAATTAATTGCGAGCGTTTCGTTTCGACGAGCAAATTAACAATTAGAACCGTTCTGTTCCGAGTTGCACGAACTCGCGGCACCAACTCGCCGAGAACTCTTTCCGCTAATAGATTCGCGAATATTTCTGCTCTTTACTTTTCATCGTTCCAAGCGAGATTTCTCGAAAGCTCGGAAAGTATCGACAGACGAACAGTAGCAAAAAATGATCGGAATATCCTCGCGAGCTTCGAATTTTCCGATCAAAGAAGATTCTCTCGAAGCATCGATAATGTCTGAAATCAATCGCATCGCGAGATTTGTTTATTTGGACCTGCAACGCCGAGTATCGTTCGAAAATTGACCGATTGTCGACGTTGTTGCATCGCTCGCCAGCTCGTACGCTCGCTCCGTTGTTGCGCTGACGTGCAGCCACGGTTTATTTCCACGGTGTACAAGTGTAAGCGGCGAGGCGGTGATTTGCATAATGCTATGCATTATGCGACGATAAACACGCGTCTGGTAGCCGCGAGGCGCGTTCTGTTTCGCGCGCGCGTTTCGAAATTTCGCGATTTCTTCGGGCCAGCACCGATGGATCCGTGCGGTGCATCCGCGTCCCGATTGGCGGACGGCGTCGGAAGATTTACGAGCCGCTATGCAACGCGGTGCATACGAATAAACTTCGCTGGGGACACTGGTGTTCGCGAATGACCGGGGAAACGTTGCTCGGTCCTCGCGCACGGCTCGACGAATGTGCCAATCGCAATTAGCATTCCGCGTCGGCGATTATTGGATCGTGCCCGTTGGAAACTCGTTCGTTCGACGCGAGGGTTGGCGTTTAAGGGTAGCTCGCGCGGGTACAAAGTGCGGTGCAACCTCTCGTATAATCCGATCGAATGATTCTCGACTACATTGTCGACGAAACGGATAGAAGTTTTACGAGTAAGTAGAAGTACAGATTAGTACGTAGAGTTTGAAGCTAATGTCCTTGGCTGCTAAGGAGGCGGTTTATGACGAACTCACGACGTCGTCCAAGTGACACGACGCAGCCTATTTGCATGCTTTTGTCCAAAAAGGCCTAAAGTAGCCTTGTCACTAGTTTTTAAGACATGAAAGGGAGAGAAACAGAGAGAACGAGGTCGAGGGTGATCGAGAATGGTTCGACGAGCAGTGCAAAACAGGAGGTGGTGGAGGAAAGGCAGAGAGAGCGTAGAGTGTGGAATAAGTCGTAGCGAGTAGAAGCTTTAAGCGTAGTGCAAAACAGCGTGGACTTGAATACACATAGATTAGCTTAGCCATAGTTTATACGATAAACAGTATTAACACAATCACCTGCTGTTTGATGCTATTCTACAAAACATCCAATCCCAATCCAACAAGCACTACCACACGGGTCATTAAAGTCTACTTTATATCAGCTCGTTTTGAACGGCGGCGCTCAACTACCGTCGCGAACCTATATATTTCCCAAACAAATTAACCCGACGACTTGCAAATAGCTCCCTAAGTATCTTACATTAGGAAGCATACGCTAAGTAAGCGTTTAGCAATTATACTAGCCTACATTGCCGAGGGAGCGAGCGGGAAGCAGGTTTCTGGGCGGGTACACATCGCCAGTTTGCACTTCATTACACAGAACACGTGAAAACACGGCCGCCATAGTTGAGGAGCCGAAAACTTGCGCCAGCGCGCGCGTTGCCAGCGATGATATTGATGCAGAGCGGTAATCAAACGAATGCTTAATGAACGGGAGCGTTTATATCGGGGAGGACGAAAGTTTCGACCACGTTCGAGGGTGGCGCGGAACGCTTACCAGACATTCTTTGATAATGACGTCCCCGGCGACGTTTAATACGCGCTTATGACACTGACTAATTACGCCCAGCGATTCGCCTCGCTTGCTAAATCAGCCCCTAGTGTCAGTTCCTTCCGTGCGAGATTGCTGGCAAAGGTGGGGCTGGTCGGAAGAGGCGGACGTAATTTCGAGGCGAGCAGAGATAACGAAACGCGAAGAGCGGTCTAATTTTTGTACGCGGTGATCGCTTCGAAAAATCTGGCCAGCGATCTTCTCGTAAACGAAACGAAGGGGAGCGAGTAGGAGCAGCTATCCACGAATGCTTGCGTTCGTTCTGCCTTTTAATATTTCCTAAGGTTTCGTTTCGAAGCGAGAGGAACATCGAGCCAAGTTTACTCCCATCAGGAATACCTACGTGGAGTTTCCTTTTTTAATGGAACATCCCCAGGAATATTCGCACGGGTCGCGTAGCTAGGATTTCTATCGATAATTTCCCCGGGCTGTATTGAATTTCTTTCGCTAGTTCCAAGTATTTATAACATCTGGCCTCGTAAGCGTTTCCTTTTTCCGCGTCGCGAAAACGTGACCGCGCGGCACGTGTCCCAGAAGAAAAAGGCTTTGTAATATTTCAAGGGCTATTCAGACACGCGGTGGAGCCGGCGGACCATCTCCGGCAAGATGTGCATCCCGTCCCAAGTGTAACCTCGAGCGCGTGACTGCCGCCATCGTCCGCATCCCGCATTTCTGGACACGTTTTTCACCAGCCACCGACAACGTAACGACGTTACGCAGTTGCTCGCGTTCTAAAACCAGACCAACAGTCGCGACGGTCATCTCGTTTTAACAGCAACGTCGTGCGACAGTCGCGAACCGAAGAGCGATCGAAAAAGAAAGCGAATCGGCTGCAGATCCGAAGAGCAACGTCTCGGCTCTCTCAGATGGAATCGCAAATCGATATCGGGACGGGAAAAAAGGACCCGCGGCATCCGTAAAACTGGGGACGCGGCGGCGGCGTGAATAATTGAGGCGACGGAATGGATACGTCAGTCCGCGTGATTTCCCTGAAACATTGATGGCTCGTCATCCGCGAGGAAGCCTCGAAACGCGTGGAAACGCCTGGCTAAACGGTCGGGCTCGCGCGCGGCTCGTCGCCCTCGAAACGGCCCCGTTCGAGGCCCGTCGATAAGGGAAGGGCATGCATTATGCAGGGAACAAGTCGGTGGCGTGGCGCGACGAGGAGAGAAAGGTCGACGGGCCAGGGAGGGTTGAGGCGAGGCGAAAGAAGGAAGGGCGGGACAGGTCGAATCGAAGCGAGGCCAGGAATGGAAGGATATTGCCCGGATTTGCATATCATTTTATAAATTCCGAACAGTGTACCGGGCCGGTGTCTCTTCCGTCGTCTATCGTCCCTCGCGCACCCTGCCGTCGTTGGAATTCACGGGTTGGGTCGAGTCGCGCGAGTGCTCGATATAGATTTCGCGTCTCGTCCCGTCGTTCGACGGTATTCACGCGTCGCGAGGGACCCTGAACGGGAATTAGCCTGTCGTCGAAGGGGATGGAGTAGGGGGTAGAGTACATTTCGGGTGATCAAGTTGAAAATCGACTACGCGCCGCGACGATACGTTCGTCCCCTCTTCTCCCTCCCCTCGTTTTTCGCGGATAGCTCAAAGGGAAATCGTTCCGCCGTAGATTAGCCAGATGGTCCCGGGGGAAGAGGAGGATCCGAAAACGACGAGATTCGAGAGAGAGAGAGCGGGCTTTTCTTTGGGGGAATCCTCCATTTCACCGAGAGGGTACTCGAGGACGGGGGTGGACCCGGCGAGGGTCTCAGAAGGGATCAGATGCGATGAAATACACCGCCGGCGGTGGCTCGCGACGCCGATAGAAAATATTCCCATTAAAATCCGAATTTCCCGGGCAGGACTTCATTACGGACGGGATTTTAAGTAAATTGTCAAGGAGGGAAGCTCCTAACGACGAAGAGGGATCCTCCTCTTTGGCGGTAAGACGTCCCGTTCCCGTGATGTTATACTTTACAGCGAGCAGTGCGTCGAGTACTTAAGAAGATGAAAAGTCCCGTCCTCGATCTGAGAACGTCTCTCTCTCTCTCTCTCTCTCCCTCTCCCTTCCTTTCTGTTTCATTTCGAGACGGGACCAGCGACTGCCACCGTTGCATCCCTCTGCCCTTTCCTCGGTATCACCTTTCGCAAAATCGTTGTCCCTTGTTTCCTCTTCTCAAATTAATCGACGCGAGCTCTTCGTTTGGAACAGTCGAACGAGGGTTCGTACGAATCGTCGATCGAACGGCCATGAACGGGGTTTATCCCGCGGCGTTCGATCCGTGAGAGCTGAGGACGAGTGAAATCGAACGCAGCCGTCGAGGTGAAAAATCGGGACGCCGCAATATCCGCAAGCGATTGATTTATCTTCAGTTTCGAGGCTCTCTTAAGGAAAACAGTGGAGGCGATCCAATATCTTCGGCAGGCTAGCTCGGGGTACGCGTTCGAACGGGTCTGGTCATCCGTCGCCTCGACAGATTTTCATTCCGCCTATCAGATAGCCGTAAATCAACGGAACAGTCCCACTGTTTCTTTCGCTCAAGATTTTTTCACACCCATTCTCGCTCTGCTCTTCGATCGAGCGTGCCCCTCTGCTCCTCTTTCCCTTTCGAGCGGGCACGCGAGATAGTCGCGCGATCGATCGAAACGCGACCCAGTTCGCGCGGGGTTCGCGAACGCTAGCGCGAATCCTGTAACGGTTTTTCGGAAAATTACCAGACGTAAGCTCCTTAGCGTCGAGTATTTAAATAGTGTCAAAAGTTTTCAAGCTGCGATCGGCTTGAATGGATGAAAAGGCAGCGCGCAGTGAAAGGGGCTCTTTGTAGGAAGATTTAAGAGAACGGCCGGCAGAGCGAGAGGAGGGGCGGCGCTCGTGGGTCGCCTTTTTGCATCTTTTCAAAATCTCATCCGCCGAATGAAAGGCTGGCCGGAACTTACGCTTCGCCCTTACGTTTCTCGTTCCGCGGGAACCTTTTCTTTTTCCTTCCTTTTTTTTTTTTACGCGTCACTCGTTATTCACGCTTTTCCGGCCGATCGAGCGAGGAAATTTCCCTTCGAGATACAGTCCCCAAGTGCCGCGCCGACGAACGGTTCGAAACGCCTCAAAATATGCTCGCGGCGAGTGTTCCGCGCGCGAAACTACTTGGAAAATGAAAACACGTCGGCGCACGAGAGCCGCGAAATCGACGACTCGGCCTGGCAAAAATTCGCGACTAGCTGATCGCAAAAATATTTGAACGACAGCCTTGATTTCGCGCATCTTCGACCTTTTACGAGGATCGCGAACGCCTGTATCAACGGGTCAACGCTCGCTCATCTTCGTCTCGTTTGTTGCTCAACAGATACAGATTGCGCACGGAAAACGCGTTATAATTAAAGTCGATAAAATCTCGGACGTCTACCGGTTCGTCCACCCACCGCTCGAGCACTTCTCGTCCGTTCTCATTATCGAGTCGACGGGGCTGTTCTTTCATTTCCGTATCTAATCGGCGGTGAAATTTGTCACGGGCGGATCTCGCGCCTTTAAACGACGCGAGACTTCCGTTCAATCTGGCCGTTTCGTCTACCTTTCCTTCTCGCCACCTTGCTCATCGGAGATTGCGTCCAGGAAAAGGACGAGCAATCCTTTCGCGGCGTCCTTCGGGGAGCTCGCATTCTGGCCTCTTCCGGGCCATTAGTATCCGTCCTCGGCTGCGGCTGTGCAGAGAAAAGGCGAGAAACGGGGAGGCGAGGTCGAAGAGAGCGTAGAATGTGGGACGCGTAGAAGGGGGAAAGAAAACAGAACGTCGGGAACATCTCGTGCTCGTAATATCCACCCGTCTCGGGTATACAATGCGAGAGTTCGGATGAGGCGCCGTGTGTTACGCCGGGTTTCTCCGCCGTTCTCTGGCGTCCCCCGCGTTTCCACCGCGGTCCTTCCTTTTTTTTTCACGGCGCTATTTGTCTTCGCGGTCGTACGCTGTCTTCTTCTTGCCCCGGAGAGACGGCGAGCCGAAGAAAAAACAGAGTCGGGCCGGTTACGTGGCCTAGTAATGCAAGGAAAGCGGTTGTTCGTGTTCCTCGGGTATATACGGGCCAGTAGTAGTCGAGGGGTTGAAAAACGCGAACGTAGCAAATTGCAGTTTGTTCGGGCTCGTGGATGGCGAGAAGAGGGCGGAGAGAGGAAGGTACGTATCGAGAAATCGTAAACGGCGAGATTCGCTCTGGAGGCTGCGCGCACCCCCTGTCCGACCATCGCGCGACTGCTACTACTAGATTTCGGTGCTCGCTGTCGGAGCGCTCCGATTACCCAGTCCTCCGCTAGATTCGATTGATATCGTAGTATGATGTTTTCTGGTTAATTACCCGCATCAATTTCTGCGATTGCAGGTATCATTAAGTTAGCATCGATTCCGCGTGATCGCTCTGAATTACTCGAATCAATTTCGGGGCGACGCGGCTCAAACGCAAGCGACACTGAACTTTGCGCGTGTCACGCCGAACCTTTCGGTGTTTCGAAATATTCGAGGAATAGATAAGTTCCAGAAACGTTTCTCCATGCTCTCGCTGCGTCATTAACGGGCGTCGTAAACGATACCTCGCGAGAAGTGCCAAATAACTCGCGATGAATTATTCTCTGTCCCACGAATGAAAGAAAGGGCAAACGAACGGTCGCGATTCGCCTTTTGTCCCAGCCGCTATTTTCATCCCATCGATGGGACGCGACGATTTCCGCCGCGACGCCGCCCCGCGATCCTTCCTCCGTGAAAAGCGCGAAGAATTTCGTACGGTGTCATTATCCCGGGGCTCGCCGAGCGTCTAACGACTTTCGCCTCCTTTCTTCGTTCGACGATTCCGCTTCGGCTGCTCGCGTGTGCCGAAAAGGAAATACTCCACGAACGCTCGTGAATAGGGCGAACGAAGAGCCATCGTGGAACAAAGAACGCGTCGAGGGCGGCGAGGGGCGGAACGAGGAACGGAAGGGTGAAGCGGGCAAGACGCGCGGAAACCGCTGTTGAGAACAGACTTCTGTTTAAATACACAGAGCATATAACACCGGCGGCGAGACGAGGCAAATGTTACCAGCGAATATTCACGAAGGAAATTAACGAACCCTTCGCACCAATTACTAGGCGGCTCTCCCGGTTCAATTTAGAAATTATTCAGCGGCACCGCGGCCACCGCGCCAGTTAATTTTTAAACATCCTTACGCCCTTCTTTAATCGTTCCTTCGGAATTCAATCTGCAAATGGAGCTGCCAACGCGCGACGAGAGTTCTGAAACTGCGCGGAATCAGCTCGTAGATTGCGATTGCCCATGAAATTAAGATTTTCCGGCTGCTTAATCAAGACGCGTCGTTTCTTTCGCGACGGACGATCCCGCGGCGGTAACGAAGAATTATATATAACACTTCCTGGCGTGTCTCGGAGGAACTTCCACCAAGAAAATCGGAGGCGTCCACTTAACGTCTTGTTCATAAACTCTCCAACCGACACCGTCTATTCGTCGCGTCTGCTCGCGAGACTCGGTTGCAGGAAGGCAGCAACTCTCTAACTGAATCCGCCATACTTCCACGCCCCCTTAGTCTGGATAAATACGCGTCGACAAATTGTTCGCCAAACTTAACGCTACGTTACGATCGGACATCCGTCTGCTCGACGATGTTGCCTTACACCCAGCCATCTAAATTCGAAACACGAAGAAGAGACGGTCCAACCTTTTATCGGGGGACCTCTTTCGTATCCCGAGCGACGACGACGGGCAATTAAATCACTTAGACCAGGCTGTGATTCCACTCGCTAAAACTAACACCGTGCCATTAACACTAATTTCCCCTCTCAAAACAGAAGGGTGGGAACGCGTGCGCGCGTTGAAAGACATCGCCAAGGGAGACAATCGTTCCCCATCGAATCATCGACATCGATTAACGCTTCCTTCGAGGGTACTCGAGGTCGCGTCAACTCTATGACTTTGAACGCATCCTAACTCCCAGCGAGAACGCGGAACCTGAACGATGGTTTCTTTCTTTCTTTCTCTTTTTTTTTCTGTACACGATTTCGCCTCACCTTCCAACGAGTCTGAGCGACCGACGAACCGTTCCCTCGAGCGTCGACGACGACGGCATCGATCGCGGTGGAACACGGTCCGGTGATTTCATTCGAAAGCCAGAAACCGACGGTGCGTGTCGTGCCGCGAGAAACCCCGGAAAAACCGAGCCGCGATTGCGTTTCCCACGCGTCTCCTTTGTTGCGCGCAGTTTCACCGGACGATCGTTCCGGGCGTTTCCCTTTAAGTGTTGCTTAAACGTTGCATCGCGTGCTACGTGCATTCCCCGCGATCGTTTGCCGCCATTGTTACGAGAGACGAGCGGGGATTGCGAAAAAGGAAGAAAAAAAAAAGAACCGCGCGCCGCGTTCTCCGAGGAATCGGACCTGTTTCCGCGATCGCTGCGTTACCCGACGAGATATTGTTCCTTCGACTGGATGCGGCAGCGTGGCGACGTTACGTGATCGGTTTAATTAGAAAACGAATTGATCGAGGCCGCGCGAGTGTAAATCGAGATTTTACGACGCTGAATTCGTAATCGACGGATTAATCGAACCGATCGTGCCATTTCTCGCGCGAATTTGCCGTCCGAACGATCCTAAACATCGAACATCGCGAACATACGAGTCTCGCCCGCCGATCGCCGCAGCGTTTCGTGACGCAACATCATATGGGACATTTTCGATGATTCACGTAAAGTTTCCGCGCAAATAATTAGTCGAGCGATCCGAACGAACGTACATCGACTATCCGCGAGCACAGTTTGCGCTGGCTCGTTCCAGGATCGTTCTGCGAAAATTCCTGAACATCCCAACCGCGCGAATTACCATGAGAATGGCGCTCTCTTGGGTCCCGTTGTGTTTTCACAGCGGCTCCTTGCAAAAGTGATTTATGTCTCCCGCGCAGACTGTAGATAATCGTTCGTGGCGCAATCTGCTGTTCGCCAGCGTTCCCTCGGTTTCGCCATCCATGGCCGCG
Organism: Xylocopa violacea; assembly: GCA_963969225.1. Lineage (NCBI taxonomy): Eukaryota > Metazoa > Arthropoda > Insecta > Hymenoptera > Apidae > Xylocopa > Xylocopa violacea. The sequence goes on along the minus strand of CAXAJV010000020.1, from coordinate 8,340,445 downwards.
CTAGCCAGTGGCGAGTTTCGCGAAACGACATCACAAAGGAGACGCAAGGTGGCGAAGAAAGCGGCGCGCGTCATCGCCGCGAGAACGACGCCCCGGGCGATAGGGTTAATGATGTTGCAGCCATTAATTATCACGGTTAAGCGCGAGAGTGAAGCTGCCGCCTCTCTGGCCGGAAGTTCAAAGCCTGCCGCGTCAACCAGCGTATGCACGTGGAGCGTCACGCATAAACGTGCCGCGTACGCACACACATAGGCGAGCCTGTATTCGTAGGTGGCGTGGAATGTTCTATAACAGGTGGAAGCCACTTTAATAGTGAGCGGAGTTTCCACGGAACTCTATTTCATTATTCCGTGTACCTGTCTTTTTTGTATCAGAGTAACTTTTTATGATAAACCGTGGAAATGTTGCACTTTTCGCATACGATGTTGAACACGCGTGAATGAAGTTATTAAGAGTAGGCAAAAATAAAGAGAAGCGAGGGGTTTTAGGGCCCACAGTTCGACAGCCGCGTCGATTGGAACGGTGACGAGTTTATGGCACGGACTTGACCCGCCGGAGAAGGGACCTGAAGCTAATCGAGTGCCATAAACCTGGTCACCGTCAGAAGGACCAGGAAATTCCCATAAGGGGTGAGCCTAATTCGCCTAATTGGCGAAGTAAAGAACGACTACACTAGGGTAAGGATAAAAAGGCAGGCGAGATAGACTTTGAATAGAGTTGGAGGAGAGAGTTGCTGAGAGATTTGAGATGCCATTGACAGAGAGTGGAAAAAGACTATTCGTTTAAGTAGAAATTAGCTATGTATCTTTGATAATCCACTAAACTTAGATCTCCGTACATCCCAACACCCTAAGCTTTGGACCATATCCTCACCTATATTCACTCATCCTTTTTTTCACGGTATTCACCTACATAAGTATAATTGCTAGGCAGATTCGTCGAGGACCAATCGCGTAATCGACCACGAAGAAGACACTGGAACTGATTGAAACTTAAGAACGGGACTGGATACAGGGTATCCCGTTTTATGCCGTTGCTTTTGCGTCGTCTTCGTATTATTAAGCAGCCAGTACACAGACGAGCAGAGGGGCCATTACGTGCTCGAACACGCGGCGGAGAATTGAATTCCTTGTTTGCGTACGTGTGCAAGTGCAGGTCGCGAAGTGGACTTGAAAAGTTGGAAACTTTTGCCCGGAGCACGTAGTTCGGAAATTCCCTGCACGGAACCCCGACTGGGAATCATCTCCGCGCGCGTACGCGAGTAATTGTTTGATTCGCAGCCGAATTCGTACGCCAACTACGTGAGACGAAACGATCGCTTCCGGTTCCTCGCGGACGGGCCATCGGTTCGTTTTACAAGTCGCGCGGACTATTAAGAGGTCACGCGCGAATTATGTCTTCGAGACGCGGCGACGAGCAGGCGTGAATAATGGCCGCGGTTCCGCAGCCGTAATTAATCCGATGATTAATCGCTTTCGATGAATATTGCCGCTCCGTCGTCCTTTCGTTCCTATTGTCGAGCAGAGGTGATTCGACTCAATTTTCTGGGCCAACGGAAGGATCACGAGAGAAGGGGGAAGGAGGAGAGACGGTTCTGTAATTAAGAAAGTGCTTCTATAAGGAGCGCGCGACATGTCGCGCGAAAAAGTTCGGAATTCTTTTGATAAATATCGCGAGTTCCATCGACGAAGAAACTAGTTCCCGCGGGATTTCCTTCGCGCTATATAAAGTTTCGCTTTCTCATTACTGGACGCAAATGGAACGCTGCTCGCGCTTCTTGCGGCCACCAATCCCGCCTCGATGGCACATTTTCGATCGTCGAAAGTGTCGATCGCAACGCCGTTATACGAAATCGAATCGGGACAGTTCTCTGTGCAAAGCAGCTTTGTCCTCGCGAGCAAGTTTTTTTCGTTCTCGTCGCGATAGCCTCGCAGGAATTGCAATAACGAACGATTACAATTAAAAGCTGGACACGATAGAGAAGCGCAACAGCCATCGAAAAATTATCGATTCCATTCACGGAGCGGCCTCGCAGAGCTGGAATTTCATTTGATCGAACGAAACCGTGGGTTAGGTATCTTCCCGGGGTCGTGGCGCGATAGATGATCGCGTACGAATCGTCCAATTCCATTCACGGGCCGAAATCGACGCGTTATTAATCCAACTACGCGCTCGCGAGCTTTTGTCCGCGTCCGATGGAACCGTTTGACCGTCGATCGGCGATTTCCTCTGTCTAAGAGCGAACAACTGTTAACTCGACGCGGCGCGCGGCTCGATTTTCAAGTGCGGACGCGGACCTGAAAGACACGGCAAACGTTTTTACGCGTTGCCAGTTCCACGACAAAAATCGTTATTTACGATCCGCTGGACTCTTCCCGAGCGGATACGTTTTTCGAAGGCTCACCGTGACGGCGCAGTAATTAAGCACAGTTGTTTTTGGCGCCCCGTTAATTCGCAGCGGTGCGTTCAGCCGCGCGGCGCATTCAACGAGCCATTGTCGATCTCGAAAATGAAGTGCTCGTACGTGGTACAACCAATTATGGTTCACCAATAAGGGGTCGGTCTGGTTATCTCTTTATGCGCTCTACTGCAACCGGCTGTACGATGAAGCTCGGCGAAATCAACCGGACCCGTTGTGTATCGCGGGGCGCGCGAGCCCGGATAACTATAAATTGACGTTTCAACGGTGATCTCTGGTCCGCGGCTGAATAATCGCGATTCTCGCGCTTTCACGAGGCGATAAAGGAACGCGGGGAAGGAGAAATAAACGACCTCGTTACCCGAGTCATTAAAAGTTTAGAACGTCACGCTCCATTTTTATTTCATCGCTCGCGCCCGGATTCGCGCTATTCGGGGGGTTCTGATTCGACGCAGGCACCGGGAGGAACACCGCGGATAGCCGCTTGGCAAACAAATTTCTGTTCGGGACGCGATTCCCGCCGATCCGAGCTACCTAACGGTCGGTAGTTGCGCGTGTTTCGAGTTAACACTTTATAGCGCGGCCAGCCCATGTGGAACGCACCGCGACAAAAACCGAATGCCAGACCTAAACAATTCGTCTGCGTCGGTACGCTCGTTTAGGGCAGCGAAAACAATACCGGATGGCACGTTGAATCGGAACGATTTGGATTCTTTAAACTCGTTCGCGATACAGTTTTTGTTTCCCGTCTCTTTTCAACGTTATCTCGTCCCTTTCTGTGCTTCGAATTTAAATCGTGGAATTTCGAGAAACTGCAGAATCCTTCGCACCCGATGCCTGCGCCAAAGCCTCGAGGATCCGTCGAAGCAAGAACAATGCTGCTCGCCCTTATCGAAAACCTGTTCGCGGCCTCACTAATGTCCCAGAAGCCCGTAATCTTCGTAGCCCTACGTTTAACTCCGCTGAACGGAATGACACGGGCGCAGGTGCGGATTGCTCGGTTAGCCCCGCGAATAACCATCGTTTCGACGATTCCGGTTGTCGGTGACAGTTAAACGGGAGCCAGCACGACTGTCTTTCGGGTCGAGGTATCGAGCGGTTCCGGTCGCGCGCGAGCCACTGGCGAAACAACATCGCGAGCGCCGCGCGCGGTCCGGAATATCGAAACCGGAGGGCCGCGTGGCCTCTAATTAATTGCATTACTTGTCACGCGCGTTTGCGTTCATTAATACGGCAAAGGCATCCGCGTCAGTGACACGCGCGGCACACTCGATCGTCCCGTCGATTGATCAAAGGAATAGCTGCGACGTGTCCCGGCCGTGTCTCGCAAATCGCAGGGACGCGCGCGCGTGCGGTATGCGAAGCTCGACGACGAATCTGGCGGAAAGTACGCCGCGCAGGGAATGTCCTCGCCGGAATTCCGACCTTTCCAATCCCGATCTCTGCCCCTGCGTGGAAGAATCCTTCGAGCGGCCGCCGCGCCGTTATCGACACCTTTCGAATTCGCCAATTACGAGATTAACGAGTCCCGTCGGCAGCCGGCCCGTTTGACGAACCAATTAAAAGCGTTCGAGTTCAAAAGGTCGACGTCCCGATCCGGCATCGAGGCTCGTTTCGAGCTCAGTTGATGTAAATCGCAAAGGCGGCTCTTTAAAAAGCAAGGGGTGTATTAAACGAAGGGGAAACGAGCGAAGGGCCGACGTCGAGGACCGCGACGACGACGTTAGAAACTAACGAACGCGGGGAAGTAGACGGCAGAGGCTCGCGTAAAAACGGACAACTCGATGAAACGGCGATTAATTGGCCCTTGATTTCCGAAATCGGGCGATCGCGACGCGTCGAGGGGGATCGAAAGCGGACCGGGACCGGGTAAAGACGCCGTGGAGTGGTTCGTACGCGAAATCCGATATCCAATCTGCGTTTTTCCTAACAACGCTGTCGAACGAGCTCGTGGAAGGCGTGTAAAATGGTGCACAACTGGACGAGCGCCAACTTGGAAATAAAAATCGCCAATTCCGTTCGTTAACGTTATCGACATTTTTATGTCCCGCCGCCGCCACCGCCGCGCCCGGATCGATAAAAATCAGCCCGCCGTTTCTCGATCCCCGCAACCCTTCTCGCGAAAACTAAAAAATCCTATCGCTCGCGGATGCTACGCCCCGCCGCGTGCATGTACCTGTAGCTTGACACGGATAACGATACGAGAGGCGAGTAAAAGCGAAGGGAGTGTTTTGTTTCTCTGTTCGAGCGTCGTAAAATCGATACAACTGTAACACCCTAGATTAATGTAGAGGAAGAGGGAAAAGGGAGTTGTTTCGTCCGCGCTGCGAATCAGGGTCCTGCATATGTACATCGCCGCGATGTTTCTCTCTGAATTCTTCGTCGCTATTTACAGTCGTTTCTACTGTTGCCGAGGAGTGCGCGTATATTTGTGATGCGAGATTAATACGAGAAGATCACGAAACGAGGAATCTAGTTCTCGCTGCGAAAGGTTGCGCGAACTGACGTTCTGTGTCTAGATATATATTTGTGCGACTGTGGTTGGTGCATCAGCAGGATTTGGTCCCGCAAACGCGAGGTCATCGGTCTAGGATATGACATCCCAGCGGTGGCCGCTACCTATTGCCACGCCTCGGGGATGTCTGTATTGACTCTGGTGTACCGAAGTTCTGCGGAATTCGAGGCAAATAGCTCTGGGTAAGTGTAAGTTGGGAAACTAGACCTCTTCCGATTCATCTCGATTGGTGTTCCGCGAAAGGAGCAATCTTCGAACCAATACACTTCGACCATAACGGGTCGGCCATAACTTCCTCCGAAATATACGTTCCTCCCCGGCGCACCAAATTGTAATAGCCGACAGGGTCGCCTCTTGAAAAGTAAAATGACGTCGAAGGAAAATTCCGAGTTTTCCACCAGACTTCCCCTCGATTCCCCGAAAAAGACTACCGCCCTGACTCTGATTTACAATAATGACTCCTCCCTCTGTCGTTCCGTCTCGGGGACGGGTCGAGATTCGCCGAAGATCAACCTGGATCACCGCAAAATTCGCCCCGCGATGCGAACTCGTAAAGCGGAACGGCGTATCGCGAGTTCCGCTCGGGATCAGGCAAAGCTGCGCGGGTATCTCGGTGACAGGGGTCGACTATTTTCAACCATTCGGAATCCATTACCACGGTTCCATCCTTCTGTGCCTGAAGTCGACTGCGGGGCAATGCATCATCCGTAAGTGAAGCCACGGACCGGCGATCGTTTCCTAACTCCGTTCCCTCCCTTCGAGCTCCCATTTCTTCCCTTCTTTTTCCTTTCCTGCGCGGGACCAACGAAGGTTCCTCCAGCCCGTGGAAAAGCGGCGGGGTTTAGACTCGCCCCCGTGACAACTCTCGCAGACTTATAAATCAAACCTCGCGAGCAAATCGCTACGTAGATCCTGGGATAGCTGCGAACGGTCTTCCAGCTCGTTTTCTTTTCCCCGTTGGTGTACCAGCGCAGTCTCCTCTTAACGGGCCGTTCGCCCACGCGTTGTTTCCTGTCCGCCCGTTCCGCGACCCAACGGATTCCACGGAAACCACGGAGCTCGTCTCTTTCGCAAAGCTTCTTTCAATGATACCCGAGGTTCTTGCCGGAGCTTTTTAGCCGGGATTTCGCGTAATCTCGGATTTCTTGACCGCGACACCGCTGGCAGACACTGCCGCTCGTTAACCCCGCTCGTAACAAGAATTGATACGAACGTACGGACCGCCTCTAAACGCTCTGATTCTCGCCATTGAATTACCCGTAAATAAGTCCCGGAACAAGTTGGATTACGCGCGGCGACGAGAGACCCGCTGGGTTTTCCCGTCGTGAAAAACGAGATGGAAAGCGCGCTCCTCGGGGACACATCTGTTTAGCGGTAATTCACGATTCCGTCCGAGTATTTTCGTTCGCCGCTAATGAATTTTCCTCGAGCGACGCGCGATTAATCGCGCGGCCAATGTCCGTCGCGAGAGCGGAACCTCGTTCAACGAGAAACTGGTCGCGTAAATTGAAGCTTTCGTTTAACACTTCGCGACAGTTGAATCGCAGGGGGCTATCTCGAAACTCGCGCGACTCCTTCGTGTACGAACGACTTCCGCTCGTCCACGAGAACGTCCTCGCGTTCACTGCGGACAGACGTCCATCCGGAGGCTCGTGTTTGTATCGCGCGAGCACTGTTCGCCAAGCGATCAGACAAGATCGCGTGGTTAGCCGTCTGAAAGCTATCAAACCGCCATTTCGCTGCGTTTCTCTAAACTGAACGCGTTTGTCGCTGGCGTTCGCCATTTCGAGCGGTCAATTCACGCGATCGAAATCTGACCGTGACGAGCAGAGCCCTCGAACGCTCGCGGTGCCTCCGTTCTCCGCATCGAACGATCGCGATCTACGATCGATCGCGGCGGTCGATCAATGAGAGGAAGAGCTGGTGAACGCATTTTCGCACGATCCACTTCGTGGACCTTCGATCGGGAAATGTATAAATACCGCGGGATACCGAACTATGCCGGACCCATTCAACTCAAGTACCGAATCTGCAATTCCAACTCGACTAATTGGGAGGCACGGATACCTCCGGAGAAGGCTGGTCGACTGATGATACGACGGTTAGTTAGTTAGTTAACGCCAGACGGCAACTATATATCCGTTACGTCAAGTTACGTAAACATGGCCAAGGGAACATAACTTCTCAGGCACGCCGGCGGAACGTGCAAAGCAACTTTGGGGGACAATTTAGGGATCAGCAATCAATCTGCAACCGGACGTGCATGAATGCTAACCGCGTCAGGCGCTCGAGTCGAAACGGTTCCTGAAATTTGCGCAGTCGAAGACGTATTATGCCAGCCGACCTGCGTGGCTCGTTGCATCGGTTCACCCTGGCCACGATTTCGATCCCTTTCGAGCGCCGTTCTGTCGGATTAATCGCGTTGGACGCGGAAACGCGACGCGCGACGATAATCGTCGACAGGATCGACTCGTTTCGCGTCGCGAAAATACGAAACGGGTCGAAAAGATATCGCGAACGTGTGTTGATTCGTTTCTTTCGTTCGTCGGTTCGCTCGCCAAGAAGAAGAGAAAGGGAGGGAGGGATGATTAAAATCCGCGAGGAAATGGAACAAGGTTCGGGGCAAGATTTGAAATTATGCGAAATACCGTTTCAAGATCTCAATCACATTGGCAATGAACCGGGAACTCGGTTCCGATTCAGTTCCGCCCGCGGACTTAACGCACTTTGCAACCACAGACCCATGAACCATCACACGTACGAGGCAATCGCACGAGCTCTTTTATCGTATCGGGGATAGCTATTGTCGAACGGAGGAAGAGAAATTGTAATTCAAGCAGGCAATACGGTTCGTGAACTGAATAACGACGCCGCGGGAAAGGATTCCGATTTTTACAGAAAATGGCTCGCCCTCGACAACCTTTACACGCGCGCGGCAAATTTCCATCCATCGACAGCGTTTCATAACCGCTTTAATTGAAACGCGCGTTCCGAATAATAGACATAACATAATACCATAACGGCTCGTGTAAATTTCGCGTTCGCCAATATTTAAATTCAATCGTTGAATAAAATCGGTCCCATGGAAGATCGCGCGAACGTCCCCGATAACGTTTAGAGGAGCGTGCACCGTGGCGCGCGTCCTCGGGACGGGAGGAACAGGGGAGCTTATAAATCCTTTAAATTGAGGGTGACTCAGGTGTCCGTTATGTCACCTATTCCGTGGACAATGGAGGACGCTGCTAGTCGGGCGGTCTGAATTCTGAGCGACGCAGTCGATACATCGATGCCTCTCGGTTCTCATCTCGCCTTTCTCCCCCGTCGTTCCCGCCGATCAGTCTTCGCCCGCCACATATTCCCCTAATCCGACGGGCCACACGTACGCTGGCCACAAACGTGAAACGAATCAGGTCAGTTCATCCCCCAAGACGTCCTGCTTACGGATTTAGAACTTCTATTTACGCTTCCATTACCAGCAGGCGAAGGATCCGCGGCGCGATCGATCGAAGGTTCTCCAGTCAGTATTTCGGAAAAAATTCTCGATTCCCCGCCCGTAAAGTTCACCCGATATTTCTCCTATTTTCACCCTATTCCCGGTTACACGTTACGCGGAAACCCCGGCCATTCTCGCCGCTGGAAACTCGATACGAATCCCGTGGAACGGGGGAGAGATCTGATAGAAATTGCCGATTTAAATACAACCGCGCAGCCGAGGCTCTTATCGCAAATGGTTAGCCGGGGATCCAGAACGAATCCTCGAAGGAAGGATCACGTATCTGGGTGACGGCGGCGAGAGAGGGCGACTAATGCCAGGCATTCGACGAAGAGGGTCAAGTGCACCGTCTTGCCGCTCCACGGGATCCACAAACACTTGCGAAGATAGATGCGGTGCCGTGGAACACAAATTGCATCGAGCCGCGCGTGATCTACGACCCTGGGCGAAATTACGTCTTACGGGCACAGCTTTTCGCGAGTCCGAAATTAGACTGGAAATTAACGATCGACGAACTCTTAACCGCGGGTCAAACGTATCGACGATCGTCGTGAAAAACGTCGAACGAAAGGCAGAGCCCCGCCCTCTGTTCGCCAATTTTCCGTTCAATTAGCCGCGACTTAGGGATCCCGTTCAAATTTAATAGAATCCTATAAAAATCAACCCCCGGTTCCCATCCGAGGAACTGTATCGAGCGCGCCGCAACCAGGATGCTCCTCTAATCTCGTGCAGAGTCTCGGCTCCCAACTTTTGACGCGGCAATTTCGAAAGGCGTTCTCCATCGGTGGGGTAGGAATGGTGGAAAGGGGGAACTTTTTGCGGAGCTTCGTAGTTATTCCCGCGAGGCACACTCGGCCAGAGAATCAAGTGAATGCCGTCGGGATGAGAGGAGGAAAAAGTAGAAGGTTCGCTTTCCCCTCTTCCGCGGACCTTGCTCCGCGAGATAGCGGGCTATTACCCCTTATAATTGCTCGACGGTGATGCGTCGCCAGGAGATTCTTTAATTACCTGTCCTTCGTGCGACGATCTCCTTGGTGCCTCGAAAAACTGGCGCGACTGCACGCGACTCCGCAGCCGAGCTGGTTTTACGCTTCAGTCACGGACGATGGAAATTGCGTCCCCTCTTGATGAAGTTACGCGAGGCTTCTCGTAAGCGCGACAATCGCGGGGAAAGCACTGCATCGAACGGACGACGAACGACACGGACGCAGCTCCGGAAAGTATCGCGAGCGGCGGAGTTTTTGTTTGATAGAAAAGTTTTGCCACTAAGGAATGGGGATACCTTCGTGACTCGGACCATTGGGTAATTAAAAGTAACCGTGGCAGACGCTCGGAATGGGGAAACCGCGGTACAAATAAAGGGGGAAGAATAGCTTCCTGCAATCGAGAGAAAAGACTAACTTAGTTGCAACGTAATACCAGAGGATAATTAACCGTCGCGCGGTGGAAAGCGGCAATTAGATGCAATCGTTCCGCGAACGAGGAACGTGGAAAACGTTTACCGGTTTGATCAGCTGTACCGGCATTAACAAACGCATCGGGGGATAATCGAATCCACGGTGAACGCTTCCGACTGCATTTTATTTACTCTCGATTCCGCGCAAAACCACGCCTTAACGGCATTTTAATACAGCCCGCGGTCTACGTGGAAATGCAACGCGCTCGTTCGCGTTTCGTGTTATTAAATCCGTGGCTCGCGACGCGAGCCAGGGATAAGGGAAAGGGGGAAGTTTCTCAAATGCACCAGTAATCGCGACTTCCGCGACGGCCTTTGCGAAAGTCGCGGAAACCAGCGACGAAATTTATTTCCATTCCCGAGCGCCATTAATTCGCGCGTCATCGATCGCTCGCGGAACGCGCGGCCGTTCGAATACGCGCCGCGTTCTCGCGTCGATCAGCGGGAATTTCACGGGAGATCGAGCAATCCGCGAGCGAGCGAAATAAAGAAAGGCGGCGACATCGTAGCGGGGCTGGTCGCGGGGCGGCGTTGTAATTAATTCGAGTTCAACTATCTTGGAAACTTTCGTCGCCCCGGCTACCTCCTTCCGGCAGGATGCACGCGTCGCAATTGCTGCAATCTGTCTACCGTTCCTTCCGTTCTAAGTATCGCCGGCCGAGTTGCCGGGAGATTAGGCGTCGTTCGCATCGCTTAACGCCGGTTTCGCAGTTTAAACCGGTGCGCCTCGAGCCGACTGCCGGTTGAATTATCAATGAGACCCGCGCCGTCTCAGAATGCGCGCCATTCTTTGCGAGGCTGTCTCCTAATGTATGCGTGGAAAGATAATGCGAAACAGGCGAGAAGTTTTCAGATATAGTTAAAACAACGGCTTAGAGAGAGCGGAAAACGGATGTTGACGCTCCGATAAAGAACCCAGAGAGGAGGAAGCAACGAGTTGCTATCGGGTGATTCCGTTCTGATAAACTGCGAGGCAAACGCGCTACAGCTTTCTGTTCCGAATTCGAGGTGGAACGAGTAATACCTTATCCCGCATCGACGCGAGCTCGATCGGAAAAAGGCCATCAGCGACGCCTCGAAAGACCCCGCTTACCCTGATCACCGTGATATCTCCGCAACGCCGTTGTCTCTCGACACGAACGCGATGCGGGTGCCTGCGAAGAAGTGCACGGCTAATCCCAGGCAGGGCAGACCACGCTAGAGGTCCGCCATTCGCGAGGAAGCCGTTCAGAACGGAAACACGCTCACGCGATCTTGCAGTTTCGTGGCTGGCCACGACGACGATCGCGCGATTACTATCCTAATTCGCGAGTGGCGTGAGCCAATGGGGTTAGAGACCGCGGCCGAGATAGCTGATGATCGCGAAGGTTAACGTACGAACGGACGGACGTTCCGGCTTCCGGTTGCGGTTGCCATCGTTAATCTTGCCGGGGGCGTAGCGTCGATGGCGCTGCTAAACGAGCAAACGGAATTCGGAGCCGTGCGCGGGACAGCTCGGGCTGTATTTATCTTCATCACGGAGGATGGCTACGACGAATGTTTTTCGTAATCGAGTAAGCTCCGCGCGTGGACTGCGTCCTCTTCTTTCGCGGTTTGATCGTAGCTGGCGCAGAGATTGGGATTCGAAGTAAAATCGGACGACCCTCCCTTCCGATAGAGCGTGCGGTGGAGAGAATCGGAGGGATGAGAAAGGGCGTGTTCCTTAGGTGATTTTAGGAAAAGCGCTTCGAAGTTAAAACGACACGAAAGTGATAACCATCGTTGCAAACTGCGTACGAGGGATAGTCCCATCGAATCCAACGCGTCGAGGTTCCTCGAGTGCACTTATCGAGGAGAAGTCGACGCAGAAGGCGTCTGGGAACACGGTTTTTCAACTCTCCGGATGCCTCGAATGGAACATTAAAAGGATCGATCGGTCCGCGGTATTTTGAATCCATGAAGTGGTTATGAAACCGTAAGCAGCTGTTCGCGGAATGGTCCCGCCCGCCTGGCTCTCGTTGGGTTCGCACTTTAGAAGAGTGGAACGAAGAGAACGTATGGGACGCTAGGGAAACATCCACTTTGATAGTGGATTTCATCCGCCCCCGCCCCCTCGCGGCAGCGGGAACTCTCATTTCCTTTCCCCCTCGTCGACTTCGTCTTGCAATAACAGCCGGCTAACCGCGCGTTCAGGCTTCATCCCACCTTTGAACTCGATCGCGAAATATCGCGTAACAATCTGGTCGGAGCGCCGCCTATCCCTGGGCTTTGCCGGAGGATTTCAAACTGTCGTAACGTAAAATTTCGCGGGGTTCTGTCGGGCAAATAGGCGCGGGGAGGGTTTTATCGAGGGTGGGAGGGGAATAAAAAAGCGCAGGCTAACTCGTCGTTTGATATAACGCGAGATATACGGTTCACGGGGTGGCAATCCTCTTCGCCGGGTAATGGCGACGCACGGGGCTGGCGGTAGCGAAGCGTGGCGCTGGGCCTCGCTCGGACCGCCGCGGGATGTTATCTGAGAAATTTATTCGCGATCACGTCGGCCGAGTATGATTAAATAAAGATATCACGCGCCGTGCTGCTCGTTAAAAGCCTTTAGGAGACCATAACTTTGTCACGGCTTCGGGATAGTTCCTCGCGATAAAGACGGGACCATCTTGCATTATGTACACGTACATCCGGGTAACTGGGCCAGCCGGCCATTCGTTAGGTTAATGTTTTATCGGAGGTTGACGCGCCGCGGAATGAGAATGTCAGGTTTAAGCCGTTACGCTGAAATTCACGGACGAGGCGGGGGTTGAAAAAGAGGCACGCTCGTCCGGCTACCCTCGTCCAGCAGGGCGCGGAGCCAGTCGTACGTACGAGCGTTTCTCCCCGTGCAAATTCACGCTCCCCTGAACCCTGAACCGTGGTTCGATTCGAATCTCGCGCGTTTGAACAATCGACACCGCCGGCTCGTTCCGATTTTCGAAGAGTTAACGTTAGGTTTCACGTTCTATCTCGCGGACGTGCGTGTCCGTGTGCGTGTGCACGACGCTACGAACGCGCGGTGTCGGTTCTCCATCGAGGAAAACGTCAATCCGGAAGTTAACTAGAACAATTACCAAGCGATCGCTCGAATTTCCACGCCGTCGGTCCGCGGACGCGGTTCGAGGCCGTGAGCATACTTGCTCGCTCGCAACTTCTCAATAAACGCGGCCCCCCTGTTCGTTCTATTGACAATTCGAGAGATACCGTTTCATCCGCGGGACACGCGCAGCGCGTGCACGTTGTCGGCGATGCCCGCGCGCAGCCCCACGGATCGAAGCGTTTCGAAAAAAATACCCTGTCCCGCCCGGCGTGTATCGGCCGCTCTTTGTTTTATCGGTACGTCCAATCGGTTTATAAAGAACGCGCTCCATAGAAACGCTGCGGACAAAAGTCGCGTCGATCGCAACTTGACAACAACTCCCGCTACGATTGAACCACGTTCGACGGTTTCGCGAAATAATTCGGGTGCGTACGCTGGAACTGTCGATAGCTCGACCGGTTGCTGGCCAGCCTAGTTGCGTAATAGAATGCCCACCGTATTGTACGGTTTTTTTATATACGGATGGACGCTACCAACTGCTAGCAACGCGTTCCACGGTTATCCTTTAAAGGCCATTTCTCTTTTCAACCTCTTAGCGGGGATCGTATCGAGAGAATATACCGTATATCCGCTTCGCGGCGTGAACTCGAGACCCTCGCAACCCTCTCGGGTATCGTGAGGAAGAAAAACGATTGCGCGTGTTACTTTTTACGCTGTACGACTTTTCTGACTGTTTAACTATTCGCGTATGTCCCGGCTGTCGCAGCCAGCGCTGTGGAAACTTCGTTCCGGCTTGCAGAAGCGGAAATAACGCTCGACGAGCGGATCGCTGTTCTTTGCTCGCGCGTAAAATTCGCGTCCGCGTCTTTCAAGCTTTTGGTATCGGTTATTCCCTTCCCGCTGTTTCCACCGTCTAGATGTCGGATAGAAAAAAACGAAGGAAACGACGGTGATCAAGTATGGCGTGAATATTCTGGCTCCGCTTCGACAAGCGTCTCCCGACGAGGCGTTTCGAATATTCATCGAGTCAAGCGGCACGAGTTTTGGGGGCTGAACCGGGCGTTAAGGTTTGAATTAAACCACGTGTTTGAACGTAACAGTAATTAAGTGTGGCAACGAGGGTGCGCCAGTTCCCTCGCACTCGTTATATCGCTTTTCGACTTTCCACGGTGTTCACGTGTACACCCCGCGTTTAATTATCTGCTCATTAGTGACTCGGGGACGGCTAGTTGCTAGGGAGAGATGAATTTATCTCGGTTTTAGAACCATCCTGGATGCCTCTAATTAAAGTCCCTTTTAAGAGAACCATTTACTTTCGGGTTTCTTAATTACCGTGTCATCGAAATGTGGAAATTGGAGACAGGAACTCGGTAAAGGTTGGATTCAAGTTAACGAACTTCCGTGCACGTTGACGTTTCAAAAATTCTAGTGAAAAAGAAGAATTCCGATCGAACCAGCCGCGTGCGATTAATTGAAAACCTGCGGAAGAAAATATTCGCAGGGCATCGTTCACGCTTGAAATCAGAGCGCGGTGGACAAACAGACGACATCAAACCGTGAACGCGTTTGTACGTCGCACAAAGCGGCTGGTAGGTGAGAATGATCGAGCTCTCAGTTTCTGGATGCGCTAACAACCCTGACAAAGTGCTATGCAGGTCAACCACAATCCGTCTTTGCGCGTAGTGGTCGCCAGGCGTGGCCTATTTTTCAGCTGTTTATGTATCTGGTCAACGCGCGATCTCTCTCGAAAAAAAGAATTCAATTCCCATTTTCCGCGGTCGAAAGTCAAACAGTTCCAAACGTCACTGCTGGCGCGTAAACATTTCATCCTGTTCGTTATTAATTATTCATCGTGCGAGGCTCGCGAGCGATAAATCGAACGATCGAGCATCGTCGTCAGTCGCGTTACATGGCGAACTTTTGCGGCCTTCTCTTCGTTTATTCTGGCCGTACTTGGCGACGTTATTACGCGTCCCTTTGTTTATCGCGCATGACGCCGGTGACATTATTGCAATCAACGTGTTCTTTTATCTGCCGCGCACAATGTCGACATTATTGCGAGCCGCGTGTTCTTCTCTCCATTGTGCCCGCCGTTGTTGCCCGTAGCTTACGCGTTTTCATTCGTCGCCGTCCGTTGCGCGTCCGCCAAAATTATATTATCGAATTATTGCGCTTTTCAGCGAAAAATGAATATCATTAGACGCGCATGGGAGCTCGTTGGTACAAAGCTATCCGTGCATTTCACGGAAACTTTCTCTGATTCTCGTTCGAGGCTCTCCGTTCTCCGCGAGGATCGCGTTGAGTGATACAGAAAAGGGACGAGGAGCGACGAGCATCTGTATCAGATAGGTTGCACA
The DNA here is from genome assembly GCA_963969225.1 of Xylocopa violacea. Lineage (NCBI taxonomy): Eukaryota > Metazoa > Arthropoda > Insecta > Hymenoptera > Apidae > Xylocopa > Xylocopa violacea. The sequence goes on along the minus strand of CAXAJV010000020.1, from coordinate 8,325,156 downwards.
CGCGCTTTAGAAGCTCGCGAGATAATAGTCTAATTTAGGGTGTACAGGTTTACTTTCGCGAGGACACGAGCCGGGGAGGGCAGGGTAAAGAAACGGGCGTACGACAAACGTAGCTCGACTCGAGCAAAAGGAATCGTGCTCGAGATACGAGCTTATCGCGAGGGCAATTCATTTCCTGACTTTTAGAAGTAGTTGACTCTCCGCTGTGTATGCATTGCGCCGCGCCCCGCTTGTTTATTCTCGCTGGCGCGACGAATTCGCGAGCGGAACACGCACGAATTACAAAAATTATATTTCCCCGACAAACAGAGGACGAACGTGGAGCCGTGTGTCCGCGTCCACGACCGCTTCCTCGCTCGCAGTCCCCAACGAAATTCTGGCGAAACTCCGTTTTTCCACGTCGCTCCCAGCGATCGAGCCCGCCCCGTCCGAATCGAACCGTGCATTTCCGCCTTGATACCATAACGCGATACAGACGCGCGCGGTGCGTGCCATTAGCGACGCAACTCCGCGATGATATCCCGTTAAACGGATAAATTAGTCGATCCGCAGAGCCGTAGGGCGAAATTAACCCCGATAGTCAATCCGCTTTTCACTATTACGCGGGGGCATCTCGATTACGCGTTTCACAGTCAGCTTCACGGGCAATAGCGAATCCAGCGGCGCGGCGGGCGCATAATCCGTATTTCACGAGCGCCGTTCCGCGCGGCGGCTACGTGAAAACGGGCCTGGGAAATGTTAGAAACGCGGACGGCGATCGTCGCAATTATACGCGTATTATCGAGATTCCTCGCGGCGGGGTGGCGTCGGTGCCGGGGTGCTCTTTAATCGTGATCGAAGGGTAACACCGTCTGGCAACCGTGCGCGCACGAATCAGCGGCAACACCCAGCTCCTGTTACGCGACCGATGCCAGCAATTTCGTTCGAACGTGACTCCTGCCGTCGCTCTGGAACCCCTGTGCCAGCGAACAGAAACGGCGGTTGCGTCCTCTCTCCCTCTCTCTCTCTCTCTCTCGTCCCTCCTATCTCTCTGTCTCGCCTCTGTATCTGATAGAACGCTAGGCTAATCCCAGTGATTAACTTCGTTAACTCGAGAATCGGTAAGGAAACTCGACGAGGAGATACCGGTGCACGATCGTCGATCCTTCCCGTTTCTCAGGAATCCGAGCTTGGCCACGATTCTTGGCGGACTGGTTCGCGCGTTAGCTGAAACGACACCTTTTAGTGACGACTTCATGTATGTGCATTCCAGTCCGATGTTTTTCCGCGGCACTTTCCAACCGAGTTGCACAAATAAGTGTTGATTGATTACGGAAAGTAACACGAGGCGAATGCTAATGAAGAGCGTTACGCGGAGGTTAGTCGATTCTGCTTACGATTGTCCGTGTTCGTTGTTCGGAAACGAGGTAGCTCACCGAGAAGCTTACGTACGTTGGATACTTTCACGAGCTGCGATAACGTTCGCAGTATTTTCGTCGCGAATAATGGCGATCGCGTCCCGAGTAATTTCTCCATCGCTTCCTCGTAAAGATCCAGCTGCGGCTGACTTATCGTCGAGTCGGTCACTGCGGCGCGCAAAAAGCACCGCGTCCGACGCCAAGACAACGAACGAACGGGACGCGCTTGGGGGATCTTCCGAGGGGAGGGTTGAAACGGGAACAGCCGCGATTTGAGTAAGTGATATTTAAGCGAATGTTAAGCGGCGTTTCCTGTCGGAAGAAATACGCGTTAAGAAACGCGAGCGGCGGTTCTCGCGGCGGACGGCCAGGCCTGTTCGAAAAGTAACCGCGGAAAAGTGGATGAAAATCGCGAGGAGAGACGTCGGCTGGAATCATAAATCTGGAATTATAAAGCAATTCCGCGGAAACCGCAACGAAACTTGCCTTGGGGTAAGTTTCGTTCGCGTTTGTGCGCGTTTCCGCGACGATGCGAACGCGGAAGGCGGGGGGAGCAGGCCGAGTTTTGGTAAACTATTACAAACAGCGGTCCGCTTGTCTTAATCGCGCATTACTCTTTCTCCCTCCCGGCGATGATACGAGTTCCCAACCCGTCCCACCGTTTATTTTCTCCGTAGTAACTTCCATCTGACGAGGGGGCCGTGAGCCGAGCGGATGCATTATACCGAGCGGAACTCGCGCGGCTATACTTTCCAGTCGTAGCCGCGGCACATCCCTCCTCCGAGTGAGTTTTTCGAGAATTACGATCTCAAGGAACACGACGATCGAAGCGAAGAGTGCTTCGCCCAAATATACCTCGAGCTTCGATCGCTGGCTAAATGCGACGGAGTTAACCGCTTCTGCTCTGCACGCTGGCATCGATTTCGCCGATGATAAAGCGCACGGCACAGCAGACTCGACGCCTGGTTACTTAGCATATTAATATCCGTTGGCTGCGCTGCGGCGCGGATATCACGGGGCAAGGATTTCTTCGTTTCGTCCCCGATATGACGGGGAATCCTCGAAGCGTGGCCCGTTGCCTCGAGTTATTCCGCGGAACAAATTATCGATAATCCAGCGATCAGACAGCCGAGCCGACTGGGGGGACTGTTTATTCGACGCTTCGAGCAGAACGACGGGCGGAATTCGATCCGCGATGAAATACGAAAGGAATTATCGGTTAAGACTTTCGCGATCCCCGAGAGGGCGAACTTTTATTTCGCGAGTCGCGCCATTCGAGCGCGCGAACCACGAGGACCACCGCCACCGCTTTTAAACGGCTCTATCTTTCTTCACCAATCATCTCGGGCAGATGTATCTGCACTACTTCCGCCACGTATCATTCTACTCCTCTCCCTCTCTTTTTTTTTATTATTTTTTACTCCAGTTCGTCGTCCGTTCGCGCGCTTTCATTAATAATTCATGTCGACGCTGCGTCGAATTCAAGCGCGGCGTAATCACGGATAAGTTATATTCACGAGCCGAGGGCAAAGGTTGTAAGGAGAATTAACGTTCTACTCTCTCTACTGTATGAGTCGTGGAAGGTTTGCGAATTTTTCGTGTGGTTACGACGGTTACTTCTTTCTGTTATAAATAGGAGAACAACCAAAATGACGAGACGGAAGCAAAGGTTGCAAGGAGAATTAACGTTCTACCCTCTCTCCTGTGTGAATCGTGGCAGGTTTGCGAATTTTTCGTGTGGTTACGATAGTCATTCCTTCCTTTTTCCATGAGACGTTAATATTTTCCAGATACAAATGGAAGAACCAAAATCATGAGACGAGAGCAAAGGTTGTAAGAAGAATTAACGTTCTACTCTCTCTCCTGTATGAATCATGGAATGTTTGCGAATTTTTCGAGTGGTTACGACAGTGACTGCCTCCTTTTCCACGAGACATCAATATTTTCCAGATACAAATAGAAGAACAACCAAAATCACGAGACGAGAGCAAAGGTAGTAAGGAGAATTAACGTTCTACTCTCTCTTTCGTATGAATCATGGAATGTTTGCGAATTTTTCGAGTGGTTACGACAGTGACTGCCTCCTTTTCCACGAGACATCAATATTTCCCAGATATAAATAAAAGAAGACCCAAAATCGCTCGCCAAACCAAACCCATATGCGCCTGTCTAGTCATAAAGCATAATACGTCCCCCTTCGATGTACTCGCAGCGCTAATCAACAGCGCAGAGTTGATTAGCAAAGTTCCTCGTTGTGTCCCGACCCAGCTAGCCGCTGCGGTCGTCGTCGAGTTCGCGTGTGCCATATCCCTGTCCGACCCAACTCACCCGCTAACTGTGAAGCCTTCGAACGTAGCGGAAGAACGCGACGCGTCGCAGAATTGAACCGAAAAAAGAATCCACGCGCGAATCCACCGACGAAAATGAACACGCGGCGCGTGTTGCGCAACCGTCAGAATTTCCACGCGGTTTCGCGGCGCACGAGCACGTGAAAGTTAAACAAATCCTCCGTTCCGTTTCGTTTCGCGGCCACGTCGCGCAGTCAGCCGTTCCGCGTTTTCACCGCCGCGTCGTCGCTTGGGCAACGCGAGAGGCACCCCTCGCGCGTGGATCGGCTCGTTTCGATCGCGTTAATTCGCGCGAGCCCAGACGCCCGTGGAATCTCGACAGGGGAGTAAATTCGAGAACGAACGCCCTCGAGCGAGGGGCTGAACGCCGTAGGAACGTCTGCACGTCGCTCTGCGAAAGATAGATGGACCGTCGGCGGTGCAACAGAAGTATCGAGTGGCTGGCGGGTAAATGCGAGCGGCGGAAAGGGCGGCGTTGCCTTAACGGATGCATCCTGGGAGTGGCAGGGAAGCTGGAGCGCGGTCCGATGCTTTTCGAGTACAACGGTGCACCGCGGAATCCCACGGGAGAGCGGCGCGGGATGAAGGAGCCGGCGTTCGACGCGCGTTTCGTTGGAACTCCAGAAACGGAGCGGAATACGTACACGGGCGAGTTCGTGCCGTTTCGGAGAAGAAAGGCGCGTGGATCTTTCTTCATAATCCAGCTTTAATGGAGAGGTTCGCCTCTCTGTTCCCTCGCGAGCGTGTTCCCGTTGCCCTAAGCGATTTTAATCCCGACGAAAAATTAACTTCGAGTAATCTCTCGTTAATGAGTTTTTGAACGAGGCGTGGGAAGAGGGCGAGGCGGAGAGGGACGCGACGAAGAGCTCGAACGGAAGAAGGGAACGAGCGGTATATTTTCTGGATGTCTTTTGTCACTGAGACGAGTCGCGGAACGATGGCGTCCTCGCGCTCTTCGTTACACGGGAATTCGTCTCGCCTGTCGTCTTCGAGACGGTCGGCGCTTGTACCGTTTACAACGCACGTTTTTCGATTTGCCTGGACGAGCACGGGGTGCGCAACGAGCCCCCGCCTCGTTCTCTCGAAAAGTTTCCAGATTATCGGGGGAAATTTACGACGGGCCGAGGGGAACGTAGTCGCGCGCCAAATCTATTTGGCCCGGACACGTCTATTACTCCGCCCTGGCCACCTCGCGGACACCAAGGTCGACATTCGGGGGTATTCTCGCGAGCGGATATTATCGACGTGTTATCGCCGCGATGAAATCGTAATACGGCCTCGAGCGGCGCGTACGACCCCGAAGAATTCAATGAACCAGCTTTTCCCAGCGCGATGTTACGTGAGAAATTACTGACCGATATTCTACGCCTCGAGTTCCATCTGAACCGTGGCGAGCCAGCTGGATTTCCCTCTGTCGGCCGCGCTGAGCAAGTAACGCATCTTTAATGAGTTCTTATCGACTTGTTACGCGCTCGGTGAAATCCTTAACGAACAACAATGCAGGCTGCTCCTGCACTCGTGACGAGACCCGGTGAACCGTATCGCTCGCACGGAGGATTAAAGTGGGACCCGCGCGGCGAGGGTAGCGGACCATTACACGTTAAAAGTACGCGTACGAGCTCTGTTTGATGTACGGCGGGACGGGAGGCACAATATTGCGTTTCCCCTGACACGATATCGGACTCCGACAACTGCTGGAAGTTTGGCGCCGGTGAATGCGAACAGGACTACTTGGACGCGAACATAATCCGACCGTGGCGGTGCACAAACAAATATACGCTCCGCCGCGCGTCGCGCGGGTTAATATTCCTGCGGAAGCGCGATCCTTGCCGCGAATAAGATTTCTCCCGAGATTCGACGGGAATGATTTTAATTAAACGGTCCGCGTGCTCCAGCCGGCTCGTTGTCATCGTGGGAACAACGTTTCGAGCGACTCGTCTCCGCTGCGAATGTGTTTCGCTGCTTGCGACGCGCGCCCACCACCCCCCGAAAGGGTAATTGTCTCGAGGACACGATGGCAGAGCGATCGAGCGCGAGGCGGCGGTAAAAACGGGAAGACGCGGGCGAATCCGTAAAAGGGCCGCGGACGCAACTCGCGAAATAAAGAGACGATGTACGACGCGTGGAAACGATATCGCTGAGACGAAAGAAATAGGAGGGTTAAGGGTGAATGTGCGCGGCTAGGGTATTCAACGGTAATACGTTCGCCTGCAGCGGCCCTGCACTCTGTTTACCCCCGACAAATCCCACTAGACACGATATTATCCCTCTTATATACCCTCCTGTGCCGTCATCCAACGGGATTCTACGAGTAGACGGCTGCGCAGCTTTCGCCGAATACCCAGGAAACGATTCGTAAAACGACCCGCATAAAGCCCGACATCGTGGTTTGCGACCTTGTTGAGATCTATGCGATTTGAATCGTAAGGAAGCGGGAAGAAAGAGGGTGGAGGGAGCTTAAGGACGGGCAGGAGCGCCGCTGGTTTCCACTGGGGACCGTGAACAGAAAAATTGGCTCCTTTATATGGACTCGAAATTACCCGATAAGGTAGTTCGTTTCTCCCATTGCTGGGAACGAAAAAATGGCACGCGTCCGCGAACGCTCGGCTGTCTCGGGACGGAGGGACGAGAAACAATACCGCTTGCCGCGCGAACGACACCGGGTATCTTGATGAAATCGTGCGAATTTCGTATGCAAATATCATTTTCCGCGTGCAATCTGTCCCTTTGTTAACTCTTTCTTATCGTCTTATTAAAAAACTGGAGGAGAAAAGAGGAAAGGGACGGGGGAAACCGGCAGTGGCGACGCATGCGGTCGAAACGGATGGGTGCAGTGGTCGAAAAGTCAATATCGAGCCAGGGAACAACGAAAACGCGTGCGACGCGATGAAAACGAGGCGCGTTCGCGCGAAATCGTAACAACCCTCGCGACGCGTAGGCGTCGAGTTAAGTTGGCGTGGATCCGGGGAGCGAGGGCTTTACAGGTGGTTTTACATCTCGTTTAAAATGCCGGTGTGCCCGGCAGATTTATCGACGCGAGGTGAGAAGAGAGAAAGAGAGGGTACGATCCTTGGCAAGGTGCCTCGACCGCGGTTTAACCACCTCCGCCTTGTATATCGCGCGGAGATACGCGTCGGATAAAACAATATGCAGCGACCCGTTAAACTCGAGGATGCACGGCCGCTTCTAAGCAGCGGCGATCGGTAACGCTGCTAAAAAACAAAGATTGATACGTTTTCCTGCGAAAATAGCGCCCTTTTAAAGGAATGAAGCTGGCTACTTTGGGGATTAATCGAAGAGTTAAGGAGCCCAGTGGGAAGTTTATATCGGTAGGATAATTGCAGATCATTTGGATGTAGTTACCGCGAGGAGGATTGACCAGATATATGGGTGGAGATCGCCAAAGACGAAGGTGAATAGTAATAAGCTGTAATGGTGAAACGAGCTCTATTAACTGATTGATTAATGACAAGGTACGAGGATTAGTATCCTCTGTCATTAGTAGATTCAATTCATGATGATTAAACGGGAACACATTAGGAAGACATTACGTTCGAATCATCCTGTTTGGTTGCTGAATTAACTGTCTGTATCGTGATGTTGCAGCAGGACCGTTTAACGTAACGGGTATCTAATAAATAGTTTGTTAAAACGATGCAGTTTCGCGTAGTTAATAAACTGCGAAACTCTCTTAACGAAAGAGTACGCAATAATATTGTAAGAGTGGTTCATTATTTGGATAGAGGGGCAAGTAAAGGAAAACACAGTGCGATAAAGGTGGCACTTTAAACGCAAGCTTCGTAATTCTTAACACAAACGAAGCGCGTTCGTCAAATCCGCAGCTTCGTACGGAATTACAACTAACAGAGAAAAACTTGCGAATACGCCCTAAAGGCTCGTGTCGCCTGCAATTTCCGAAGGCCTGCAACCCTTTCGAAAGTTTTCGCGCCCGTGGCGTACAGACGTGCTCGAGTTATCGCTAACGAACCTCCCAGCAGAGAGTTTAAAAAGTTGATTCGCGAACTGGTCCCCGAGGAAATTTGTCTTCGGCTCAGATACCGACGTGGCTCAACTTCCGCCGGCCAATTGTCATGTACACATTGTTACGTACACCGTGTGCACGTATCCTTCGATGGAAATTATACACGACGCTAAATTAAATATAGGAAGGATTGTTGAGTCAATATTTTACATCGCTTCTTCCTGGTGCACGGTAATATTTTCATATCGCGTGGTACTCTTTGTGGAAACAGTATTGGCTCAAATCGATCGTAGGTATACTCGCCAGCTGATTGGATTTTACGAACTGACCTCGTTGCGCTATACAACAATATTATTTAATGGCCTTTTATAGAATCAACACTGACCGTGCCGAAAATTAAATACCGCATAACATCGTTTCGGTGCACGCAAAAGTAAAAATGCACTTCACTTGGCACTTTTACGTCGTTGCTCTTAATGGAATTATTATTGATCAACCATCGAGAACTATGTTACAGTAGCATCTACGGAAATAAGTTGAAACACGATGCAAAATTTCAGTACGAAGTTAATTGAATAAGTAGAAATGATTTCACGAAAGAGGCTAGTTTCTCAATTCTGGAATAAAAACGGTTACTTGGATAACACAACGGCTGGGTATATTAAGTTGTTTGACACAAGTGGTATTATAAAAAGAACGTTATTAGCTTTATACATGAGGCGTAGCGGACAAATAATGCATTCATTATGCAGTCAATTGCCACTGTACTATTAAATGCAAATTAACTTCCCTTAAATCAGCAAAGTACGCGGTAGAGTATAACGCTTTCATGAACTTTCCGCAATAAAAACCCTTTGATTAAAACGGTAAAAAAAATGAAAGCGTTTACACTTTATCCACCAAGTCCCGGCTGTATTAAAGTTCTTTCGCGTTCGGAACATTAAAGGAAAACTTTTGTAAAGTGGAACGCTCGCAACGTTGGAGCCATTGTGCGCTCCGAGAAATAAATAAAATTAACGCTAACGATTTGTCACGTGGTGACAAATAGATATTCCCATTAGTGCCCCCGGGTCCCTGAAAATTTATGCAAACACCGCCACGTCTAGCGAGTCTACCACCTACATAAATTTCAACAGATTCAGAGTTACACGCATAGAATCGTACTAATTGAATGTTCCCCGCGTCAGCCTCGACGGAACTAAGATGCTTTGTATCAACTTCCAGCTAATCTGTAACGCTAGCCAAGGATCTGAAACGGTGTATCGCAAACTCCGCGGATCCAATAGTTCCCCTGCCGAATTTTACGTGTCCGCGGCTGTTCGTGGCGCATCGCGCAAGCACTAAGCAACTGCGCGTCGGAGATCTCACCAACAACGGGATCTTGTCCCGACGCGATATCAGCTACACGGGATAAGCTATAAACGTTACGCAACTTCGGATCCAGCCATGAATCCAAATAATTCCGCGGCTTGCCTCTCTTTGCGCCTCCCATCGATCGCGCCATCGTAAAGCGCCGGCGACCCGTGCAATTTCCGAGTGGCTGTTCCGCTGGATGGACCGAAAATTCTTGCGGAACTCCCGTCAGTATTCGCGGAGCAGGCCAAATAACTTTCCCCTATCGGCGACATTCTGCACGGCCAGGACGCGCGTCTCGTCGCGCGAGCTCGCAAGTGTGCGCAGCGCGCGCGACTCGCAGGCGGGCCCTTCCCGAGCGAGCGGGACATTCGCGAAGAATGTTCAGCCGAAGAATTTATCCGCGAAGAAAGTCCGGTCGTAAGAAAGTCGCGCCGCGATCCAATAACAGTGGCGCACCTTGTAACTTTCCCCTTTGTTCGCTCGTTTCGTATCGCGATGGGATTCCGATGCCTTTAAAGGCACGATGATAACCCATCTCGATGGTCCTTAACGACGGTAACGCGCGTTTCAATGCTCGCGAACGACGGGTATTAATGTTAACCTCCGACCACCCCGTCGCTGAACGCTTTACCGAGTACTAATTTTAACGCGATAAATCGTAATGCCGCGATACATTCGGGATTTTGGCAATGTCGGATTATCGAATATATCCGGCCGTTCAATGGCAGATACGCGTTTGTAATCCGGTGAAAAAACGAAGGAAAAAACGAAACTTCGACAATGGTCGTGATTTTAATACGGCGATGCGATAATTTATCGCAGAATCGGAGGTACACGCGTTGCGCGCAATCGACTGCGCCGGAGTATTAAGCGCTGGATTATCGAATTTTTGCGTTTCAAATTGCGATATGTCGTATCTTTTTTAATTATTAACTCGCCAAGGGAACACGGAAATATGTCGATCCGTTTAAAAAACACACCGCGATTATACGGGGGCCGTTGCGCGCCCTTAATTAACGCCGCATCATGATCCGATCTTCCGCCTCGCCGAAGACGCATCGTTATCTCGAACGCAATTAACTAATTATAACTTGGCCGGCAGCGTATCGACGATTTCCAGCCCGTGTGCGCGGCCCTATTTATGCTTTTGTGGCCGACGCGTTTCTGCCAATAGGATTTTCCGTAATAATCCAACACTTTCGAATCCGCTCGCAGATGGCGAAAATTCGGTTTGGATAATTGAAGCGACCCAATTGTTCCCGGGGTCGAACGATCGATGCGCTGCCCTCTTCCGCCCCTGCGAGCCCGCGGGGAGGACTCGGAGCGGTTCCGATGGAAGTTTCAGCAAGGGAAAGATGCCAATAAGCAGGAATAACGCGAGACACCCCAGTTAACGGCACCGGGACTGTCTGCGCGCGGAACGGGATTAAATAAAAGAGTGTCGACGAATGAAACGGCGAAATGATTCCCAGTATATTCGTGCAATTTCCATTAGCAATTGTCATCGACAAACATTTCGAATGTATCACTGGATTGCATTCTTTGTTAAACAAACGAGCGTCACCGCGCGGCGCGCTAGAAATATTTGCGCGGGCGACGCGTCCGCTGCTAATAATAAAATGGTGGCACAAATTTTTTTAATGGAAACGCTTTTTTCTTTTAATTCTTCATAATGGAACGGCCGCGATGACAATACAAACAATTAGAATAAAAGGAGCAATCGGAAAATTGGTGGGATTTGTCCGCGTTCGAACGCGTTACGTGTATTTATTTGGACGTGTACGAGCGCGCTTGTCTATGGCGCGGCCATGATATCCGCCAGGGGTTTCGAGAGTAGCGGAATGCTCGCATATCTTCCGATGCTCGCCCATCCTAGCGTTACAATCGAGAGTCTAGGAGCTTCGGGAATTCGTCTAGACAAGGGCGCGCGCATCGCCGATGAAATACAGCCAACCGAAGCGTTCTCTATTATCGCGATGCTTTTTCTCTCCGCCGTTTTTTTTACGCCTTCTTATTTGTCGGCAGAAAATGCACAGCAGACTGCAGGTTGATAGAAACGCTGTAAGCTTTTAGCGCGTAAAACAGCATGATTCATGAAATGGAAAAAGTGATTTCGTAATGCGAACGCTGGCACAGCGTGCGAGTGAAACTAATGGAATCGGATACTCAAGGATCGGATGTAAAAAAGATGTATTACCAGAGAGAGGCCTAGTCTGGTCGTTGAATAATACGGAAAAACTATCGTCCGATACGATGACGAAACAATGCTGCCTAACCCGGTGTTAACGAGAACGTACCGGCGCGAATTAAACGGTCGATGTCGCAATTAGCAGAGGTATGATCGTGCTATTAAAGTCGACGGAAAGTTTCACACGATTTGTCTGAGAGTTGTTGCGCGCACGGTTGTCAATTAAACGGCACGAGTCATCGATAGAACGGGAACGGTAGCTGTGATTAAAAAAAAAATCAATGACAACGCGAATCAAGGCTATTCTAGAGCCGGTCTCGAGGACTATTTTAGAGCGGGAATCTAGGTTGATCGATACCTGAGAAGCGCAATAATTACAGGCGTTTATTCGTCGCGATGTCGCGCGCGCTAAATTTTAGTCGAAAAATTGAGGAGCAATTGACAGGATCGAGCGAGAATCGAGGAAAAGCTAAACAGGAGAACGCTGGTTCGATCAGATAGAAGCTTAGCTTCAATCAGTCGCCGGTTAAGAGCATCGACCTGCTTGCTATAGGCACCAACTCTTTGCACATGTATTATTCCGCACCACCTGAAAGCTTTTCGTTGTAGAAAAGTGTGCAAAAATCTCAAAAGCTTTCGGTGGAAATCGTAAGTCATTGGCCCGGCCGCAAGCTCATCGATCGCCTCGCCAAACACGGGACGTTTACTCAGTTTCGCTCTTGCGCAAAATTAAAGAGCCGAGGAAATCCTATTATCGGTCTCTTAGAGGATCGGCCGCGAAGAAACGCGCGATCGTAACGAGCAATCGGGTCCGCAGAGCTGAAATTGTGATTGCACTTCCTCGATCCTCGGTCAGAATTTTAACCGAGTAGCTGTCCTCGTTTCAGTTCCTCGCCGCGGAACGTGAAAGGGAGGACGTTCACGGAGGAAGCGGAACTGCTCGTATGCACGTACGTATCTGTTCGCGGCTATAATTAAGGACAAACGGTCCTCTTAGAGGCGGCACGGATTAATTCCCTTTTATTCCGCGGAGCAGTCGCGGGGGAAAAAAAGAAAAGGGGCGGAGAGAAGGAGCTGGGGCCAGGAAATGGAGCAACGGTGAAAGGAAAAAATTAAGAAAACCGGCGAGTTTTTCTGGGAATCGAGGGAAAGGTGAGGGGCTTTAATTGGGAATGAAAAAGGAGATACCAAGATGGGAGGATGAGCGCGATGAAAATGAGAAAGGAGAAGAGACGGTGGAGGGGCGAAGGGCGGAAGTATCAGCTGAATTGGAAGAAAATTAAATTCTTCAACATACTTTTTATCGAGGATGAATAAAACATCGAGCCGCAACAGAATGTCCTTGCTCTCCAGCGAGCAATGGGATCTCGTCTAAAAATCGCGCGGTACGATTGTTCCGTTCCTAACAATTCTCGATTCACGTTCCAAGTGCAGTCCGTGTACTCGAAACGCCAAGTTCATGGCGAATGTTCGATCAGTCGAAACAGGAGCCATAGTCGGAAGTAATGGCCCCGCTGGATGGGGCGAAGCATAAGTCTGTAATCACGCGAAGCCGACGTAAGTTCAATCTACGGAAGTAATTAGTAGAAAGTCGTTCCCATTCAACGTGCGGCTACATTGTAAGTATGTGTGTCGATACACAATGCCAGGCTCTCCCATTGATCCTGAGATCGCTCGAGATGAGACGGAGCGCCAAACGAGAATCGCTCTGTTTATTATACGATACTCTATCCGCGGTAGCTTGGAACGCGACGAGAAACGATGCGACCAGAGGGCTTTTTAGATTTTTTAAATTCCTGACGGCAACTTGTAAAAACGCTGGCTAACTTTTAGATAATGAGGAAAAGAAATTAAAACGAGAAGGAAGGCAGGAAGCCAATGGGTGTGTAAGCTCCTTTTGTGCACGCTTTGTTATAGACCATGGCGAATACGGTAGATGATAGAAATAAAATAAGAGACAATGGCGTCCTGGAGGTTTAAAAGACTATCCTGTTCTTTTATAAAAACTTGCTCCCTTTTGTGTTACGTAATCACTCGCTCCTCTGTCCGTGGCTCGCATTAACCGCGCGTAACAAGCGAATCGCATTTCGAAAACTATTCCGCGGTCCCCGCGGCTCTTAGCCGGCCGACGCCGCATTATCGCATAAATCTTTTAATTAGTGACTCGAAATCACGCGTGTTATTAACGCTTCTAAGGGCGTTAATTCCATTCAGCGACAAATTACCCGCGGCCCAAACGCTAAAAGCAAAATGGCCGCTCACAAATCGTGGGCTTTATTTCGAACCCCCTCGAAACAATATCGCCAGGATACAAATGCGCCTCGACCGCCGCAGGATCCTGTTATCCGATAATACTAGCCGCCCACACGTGTACACGTCCTTGCTTAGCTTCGTTCGAGCCTGACGACCGCAGATGGTCCCCGCGAAATCTCTCGGCTGAGCGCGAAACTTCGACCGTTCTCCTCGCAAAGTAAACACTTCCGATGGAAGATCGCGACGCCGTAAAACTCGATTCCTCAGCCAACGAAACCAGTTTCCAGCCCACTCTTAATTAGGCTGATACCGCCGGCTTAAAGTACACCGCGGATTGGCCCGAATCCCCAGGAAATTATCGATCCTCGAGGACAATGTCTCGAGATATCAGCCACGGTCGGCGCAGCAGCTGTGTCCGGGCCGCGCGAAATCGGGGACGATCGGACATTACGCGTCCGTTAACACGAGCCTCGGTATGAAGCGGGCTTAATATATGATTTACGTTTGCGCTAAACCTCGCGCTCGTATATCTTAGATACACGACGCCTGGACAGAGAGCCGGTTAGGTACAAGCGTCGCAGCGGAACCGGTATGCTATGAAAACGGCGTCATCGCTATGAAAACTATTTCCGGAGAAATTGCGCGGCTTCCGGCGCGGGCCAGGTCTTTCATTGGCCCCAGCGCGCAAAAGTTACGAGATCAGCCCGTCAGGCGAAAGGAAAGGGATCGAGACATCGTTCCTTGAACTTCTAATGGGAAGGCTATCCTACAAGGGAACGAGAGCAAAACGAGTCTAGGATCGGGCGGAGAGAGGAAGGAAGAAACCTGGCGGCTGGAGGAACGAACGTTCGATCTCGCGGTGTAATTGCTCTATTACAGTTATGTAAACAAACCCGTTTACGCCGTTAGAGACTTAAACCGAGTTTCCACCCGGGTATCGGCGTCGCGCCCAAGAAAGGAGGAAGAATAGAAAGGGGGAAGAGGTGCGCGAGCGAACGCGCGATTTTTCATTTCCGAAACGATCGGTTCTTAAAAGTCCCTTTCGCCTCTGCTCCCTCGTTCTTTCCACTTTCTTGCCTCGTTCTTTTCTTTTCTTTTTTTTTCACCCGCCTTTCTCTTTCGTCGCGATTGCGAAACCAGACCGTTCTGCCTCGAAATTTAGCGCCGGACGGTTGCGTGTCGACAGGAACGAGAAGACGAACGACGGCGCGATGACTTTCGAACAGATTCCAGCCGCGCGAGTACCTCTGCTGCCCGTCCGTGTGCGTACACACTGGAACTTTGCTAATTCGAGAATCTTACGGAATCTGGAACGCTCGTTTAGCGCTTTCGACGCCGCTCGAACGTTGTTCCCGCGAGGCGCGCGTCCAGCCGAAAAATGTATTCGCTTTCGACGAGGCGCGCGCGCCCATCGCGCGTTGCTTTCGCCATTATCTCGCAGCGTATATAGGTTCGTACCACTCGGAAAGTTATGAAACCTCGGACGCCACGGAGGAGGGCACCTGAATATTTATGTTATCATCGCGAGCGTCCGCGTAAGGAAAGAGAGCGAGACGAATCCCGCGCAGATACGACGTAAGATATTACGTATAATACAATACCGTTCTATCTGTCCGCGGGCCCTCGCGTTTTCCCGCGCGCTTCCCGTTTATGCGCCGATGATTACCTGTCCGCTCGGGAGCCGGGCAATTTTTCAGATCGCGGATAAAAGCTGCTCGTTACCGCGGCGAAACAACGCAGTAAAACTGAAATAATCGCGGCGATAAGGAGCGGCGAAAGGGGGAGGGTTATTAACTCCGCGGCGGTACCGGGCGCGACGCCTCCAACGATCGGTGAAATTTATCGAGCCGGCGATTTTTGCCACACTTATCGTAATTGTTTCTGCGTTGAATAACAGGGAGGCGGGCCGAGGGTTTCCTGGATTCTGCAGCGGAAACGCGCATAGTTTCGGGACGTAAACGGAGATAGATACATTCCGTGGAATGTAAGAGCGCCTGCTGCGAGACGTGGAACACGCCGGGAGGAGAAAGCAGCGCAAAACTCGATGAAGTTTTCAAGGATTTCAACCCTTGATTTACGACCGTATAATGTGACAGGTGAAACGTAGAACGGTTGCTTGAGGAGTTGCTGATACGAGCTGTATTTATAGCGCGTGCGATAAGATCGAAACGCGATAATCAGATCTGATGGATTGTTGTTTCACGCTGTAATGGCCGATACGAAATAATCGCGTGACTGTGCGGCTGATTAAATCGCGATATTTAGCTGAACCTTGCCTCCTAATTACCTCGCTCGTAATTCGTTTTCTCATCGTTGAATTAGCAGGAACATCTCGGCGAGATTATACGATTCAACGTGAAACGAGACGAGCGCCACGAGAATCACTTTAGCGTTATCATCATCGTATCTCCTTCCCTTCCATTAAAGCGTCTTATTATTTAAACGTTCGCAGGGCGGTCAAAGAAATGGGCGGGCGCGTTGAAAAATGCGTCCCGTCTGGCGTTGTTCCGTTTTTAAATGTAAGTTCGCGACAGAAGATCTACTGCGAGGGTAAAGTAATCTCGTTTCGCGAGAGTCGTATTAAAAGGGGCCATTACAACGAAACGTCATTGCGGGATCAAAAGGATTTCCAGTTCCACGGGGTTAGACAAAACGCGGAGGGGCGCGAGGGCGGCGCAGTCGGACGCGAAATGCATCTCGGCGAAGGAATCTCGTGCAGCTTTGCCGAAGTGAGATTACAGCATCCGCTGCTCCGTTTATTTCTGCCGCCGCGGTGCGGAAAATTGCCGGCAGGTTGCACAAGCACCTACGAACTCCTACGGATACCGGTTGGATCCGCGACACAGGGAAAGACCTTACGATTTCTCTTACGCTCGAAACGATCGCAATTAACCGTCATCGATCGTCCCTCGCGGTGTCTCGAACGTTCCCGCAAATAAATTCGCGTTCGACCGTTACGGGCGCGCGCACGCGAGCCTTCGAAGGGGGGAAGAGAGTTAAAAAATGACGAAAGTCGATCTTAATGGCACGTTTGGACGCGGTTCGATTTGAAGGAACGTTTTCACGACGGATCGATCGACGCAAATGGTACTTTCACCTTGCGAAACGATTCGACGCGGTCAACACAAATTGCCGCACGATAACAATGGTTTCTGCGTCGAGACCAGCGCCCTCCGGATGTCTGCGTCTTTCGGAAACACCGTTTCTGTGAACAGTTAGCCGATACGTAAAATACGAATAAAAAGAGGAAGGACAGTGAAAGAGAAAGCAAACGGGGAAACGACGAACGCGTACCAGAGGTGTGTTTATACTGATTGTTGGGCAAATGATACGAATTAAGTTGACCGCAGACATCGTTGGAGCCGGTGCCTGAACAACGCGATGCACAAATCGAACACGGGTACAGAAGTAAAACTGTCTGGCCTTTACCTTGCTTCCGGTACGCGTGGACCACGACTTGGCCCCTCGTTCACCTCGGGCCACGGTTTCTCTGTCCACGTAAGACAGTTTCTGGTTAACCGTGTATCGGGAAGCCGGCGTATCGCGCTGCAGACACGAAGAGTTAACGAACCGTACGAGCAAATCGCACCGTTTAAAGCGCCGGATGTTCGTGGCTGCGACGACTTCGCTAAAGTGACGAGTCGCCGCGAGACGCCCATGTGCCGCGATTGCGTGCTCCGTCTGCAGCACAAACGTCCCACGAATTTTTCCTTCACCCCCGTTTTAAAATAAGATGTCTCAGACGCAGCAAACAGAGCGAACGCGAAGAAGTCGAGACGAGACAGAAATATACGTGGGATGACAGGAATTCGTATGCAACGAAATACCTCGTTTAGAACGAAGATATTTCAAAAGCATGAATTACATCGATGCGGAGTAAACTGCGATAGCAAAATGTCCTGAGAAGGATGATATAATTCGAGTAGTTAATCGAGCAGTTCGTAGAGCAAGTACTCGCTGTTAGGAAGATCGACATATCCAGCGGAAATATTCATTGAAGGCGGCGACAAGTAACGAGTACACGCTTCTAGCCAAAGGCTAGATATGATTCATAATACAGGCAAAGAATTATAATCTATCTTATTCGGCGCATTCTGTCTCCGTATCTTTGAATGGCTACCAATTAACCATGACTAACATAATTATCGCAAATAGATTTCTCCATTCTAACATCCAGTTTCCGATCCGTAGTCGAATAGAGCTACGTAAACGCTTTAAAAGAATCCAAGGCAACCGTGTCTGAGAAAGAAAACAACCACGGTACATACAAAAGACCGTTTAATAATTTAATATTTATTTTGCATAAAAAAATATAATCATTATATACAAATATATGAGTGGGGATGAATATCCGTATCGATGAGGTTTATCGTGATCAATGGTGTAAGCCTAAGGACAGTCCACCACTAAATCCACCACCGTGACCTCCCCCGAATCCTCCTCCGAAACCTCCACCGTGTCCTCCGCCGTATCCACCGCCGTATCCACCGCCGTATCCTCCGCCACCGCCGCCACCACCGCTAACCAGCACAGGGTAGGACTCCTTAACGACGACGGGAACCTTGACTGGGTACGGGACCTCCTTCTCGATCGCGATCGGGATCTTTACTGGCACGCTGACCGGGTAAGGGACACTCACGGGCACTTTGACGGGCACGGAGTACGGCACTGGGACTGCTTTCTCCACTGGTATAGGGATTGTTTTCTCTACCGGGACTGGGTAGGGTTTCGGTACGTGCACTGGAACCGGACGTTCCACAGGGACCTTAACGGGGACCGGGTACGGTACCGGCACGTTCCTCTCGACCGGGTACGGCTGCGGCACGCGAACTTGATTCTCTCTGTGGATCGTGATACCAGTTATGCGGCCTCCGTCGCCACCGCCGCCGCCGCCACCGCCGCCACCACCCAATCCTCCGCCGAGACCTCCGCCCAGACCTCCGCCGAAACCACCGCCATAGCCTCCGCCATAGCCTCCGCCAAGGCTCAGGCCTCCGCCGTGTCCCAGTTCGTAACCCCCTAGGCCGCCGCCGCCCCCAAGGCTCAGCTCCAGTCCACGTTTGCTCTTTTCCTTCGTCTCAACGGCGGCTTTGCCGCTCGACTCCTTCGCGTCGCCAGCCAGGGCGGTCGCCACCAGGGCGAGTATAATTAGTTTCTAAGGGTAGAATTGCTATTAACTTTGTGCGAACGCAGCTGAGTTTGTATGTTCCCCTGTGTCCGGTGTAATTTATGCGGTAGAACGAAACGATCTGTCGGATATCTGAACTATGCAGAGAAAGCGCGCGGTGAAAGTATCGTAACACTGCGCGGCGCGATCGAGGGATAGACGTAAAAATTAGCTACGACGTATCGGGGCTCCGCTTTGTCGTTTTGCGAGAGACGCACGATGACAAAGAACAATGAGAGATAAAGGAGTCTTTCAACGACGCCCACCCCGTTCGAAGGAAGCGTTCCTTCGACCGATGCGATCGCGACACGCTGTCCGCGGACTTTCTCCGTTTCTCACCCTTACATAATCGCCCCCGGCCTCCCCCCTTTGTCTGTCCGCGAGGGACAACGTGTGATATGTGTGTGTCGTGTGTGGATTACGTGGAGAACCGCGAGCTCACCTGCGGAGTGCTCATGGTATCGTTCGGAGGTGCACACTGAAGCTACATCGCGCCAATCACTGGAATATATACCGCTGGCACTTTCGCCGTGGCTACTGGCCCACTCCCCGGAAAATCCTACTCGTCCACCGGCATTAAAGTGGACCGATTGTGCTACCACAGCCGGCGCAAAGGCGTACATTCGGCGTTAAGCCGTTTTCTCACGGGCTACCGGCCAGACGGTTGATTACTACCGGACCCCCGGATCCGCGCGCGTAACACATGCCCCCCCGGTCCCGAATCGCTCTCCTTGTCCGTTCACCAGGACGAGGAGGAGCACGCCGATTTACCGTGCAACGAACGCGCCCGCTCGGCCGCTCTTGGTCGTCGCCGTTTCTTTTTCTTTCACCTCGGAAGGAGAGGCGCGCGATCGCCGCCTCGTAAAAACGATACCGGACATAATTCCGTTCGAGCCTCCCCAAGGCGTCTTACATAACGTCCCGCTCTCGATATCCCCGAGGTTTCACGGATCTCACCGTACGAAGAAGAAACCGTAAGATCGCGCGTTATCCCGTAAGCGAAACCGATCTCCCTTTTTCCTCTCTCTCTCTCTTTCTCCCTTTCCTGGTACTTTTCATTGCCAGTTTTTCGGCCGATACCGTTACCGGTGCTCCATGTTTCGCCGTTATAAAATCGTTACGTCACGGATGCCGCGGTTTCTCGTACCGTTCACCGTAAAACGAATTCGATCGCGATCCATTGCTAGGGGGATTGCATCAATGAGAGCTACTCCGAGCTGATTAGAGGTCTGACGAGATCTCGTGACGCGAAAAGACGCCTGGGGTCGGGGCAACTTTCAAGGGACGCATCAAAGCGCTCGCATAATTGGACGGGGACGAGACGGACGTAAACGTCGAACCATTAGGCGACGTTCAGTCGATCGAGTCCGACTGCGAAAGCGGCTCGATTAAAAATTTAATATCGGGCGCACAATCGATCGCCGGTTACGCATCCGCGGGTAAATACTTTCCTTCTTTCACCCGGCGGAACGCTGCGGCATAATGTAGCTGTGCACGCGCTCCTGTCTCTCATTACGCGATCAAAAAATGCCTCGCGACAGGAAAGTTTTCGGTAATACACGTAACGCCGGTGAAAATCGGCGAGATCGTTATTCACGAAAAGAGAGCGGGACTTACGTGCTTACCGCGCGCTCCCTACCAGATATGAAGCCAGAGCGGACGGTAATTAATCGTGGTGCGCTGTCTTTTCGTCGATCTCCATCGATAGCGCAATTAAACGAGGAAAGAAGAACAAAAATGGGGAGACAAGGATCGCGGGACTCGCTGCGGCGCAATTTACAAAGGGCCGCGCGCGGCGGCCGGGAAACTTTCACCTCTTGTCGCGGACACGCGCGCATTATGCACTTAATTGACTGACTCCCGGCACCATGCTGGATGCGTAGTTAATTAAAAAAAAAATGATAGATAACGCGATACGCGAAGGAAGTTGTTTAGTCGTCACGGTGTGCGACACCATTGTCGCCGACTTCAACGAACGGCCGCGATCCTCGCGCGGTTTCTAACGCCGCTAACCGGTGTTTTGCTCGCGACTACCCGCGAAATGTAGCAGCCACGGTGGAGAACAAAAATGGCTCGGTGCGCTGGTTAGCAGCCGCGTTAGCTGCACTCTCGTGCAACAGGTGACTTATTTTTAAAAACAACGACCAGCAATATTCCAGCCGAGTTACGGGCCGTCTGACCTGTTTCTTGCCCTCTCGCTGATTCATTGGATGAAAAATGGCCGTTTTACGACGCGCATTTAAATGCGCCAACATAATTGATCCCGTTTCCACTGGGCCGCCCGGTAATCGACGGACTGCGCGAGTATTACAATCTTGCGAGTAGACCGGACCCGTATGAAAAACGTCGCCGTGATTTAGTCGGCGCAGAACTAGCTGCCTGTGTTCGCAATGAATGACGAAGCTACCAAAGTCACGCGCGTCGATGTATCCACGGGGCCTTTTTGCCAGGACCAGTTTCATAATCGCTTTACGGATACTTTGACATTATACGCGACTCTCTCTCTCTCTTTCTCTCTTTCACTCTCGGTGTGGCCAACATTTTAACCGTGTTCGCGAATTTAATGCGATGCGATTTCCCCAGGAACCGCTTTCGTTAGCGATATCGGAACTGGCCGAAAGAACGAGGCTCCCATCCTTTTCAAAAACAGATCTATTTTTAGCAATGACAGTGTTCATGCGTGGCATTAATTAACGTGGCGGACACGTGTGCCTATTAGTGGTCCGCGATGATTGTTATCGTCGTTTCTAGCACGGAGAACCGAAGTGCTGTTAGATCAAAGTGGGGTACGCCGTCGCGCGTACAGTCTTAGAGGTTTCCTCGTTAGCATTCGCAAATTGTTGACAAATCCATCGGATAAAGGGTAAAAACAAGTCGAACGAGGCGAGGGAAGCAAGAGGAAGGTGAAAGGGAGAACGGCAAAAGGGAAACGACGGAACGCCTTTTACCGTAGACGGCACTCCAGAACGCGAATTATGTTCGCTTCCAGATGTCGGGCGCGGGGGAGGCCAGGGAGGGCGGGCCTCGAAAAGGGCGAAAAAGGGAAAGGGCGTAACTAGGAAACGGCTTGATAAACACCTTGAGCGAGAACATCCATCCATATATTCATGAGAGCCACGGTCTGGCCGACTCGAAAGCCTTTCCCATTATTGCATAAGGTTACGTTTGCGGTCGGTGAAGCAGAAATGCAGACTTCGCGAAAATTCCGCTCCTGCCGTCTGCCTACGCGCCCCCTCAGCCAGAGGGATTTTCCTCCTGCCCTTTAAACTGTATTACCGCGACGATCGTGTACATCGGTACGGAGTTCGAAGATTTCGACCGGTTCGCGTGCGGCTAGAAATCACGTTCGCGATGATTCGACGAAGAGGACTCGAGAAATAATTTAAACGGAACGAGAAGAGGGGCGAAATATTCGAGGCGCACCGATAATCGGCAGCAGAATTCGCGAAAGGTTTACATAAGTGCAGTAACCAGATATATATACAAATAGTTATGGATTAGTAGAAAGCAAAAACTATAGTGCCAGGCGTAGGCAAAAATCGCACGGGAGTATAATGGATCCCACACGTAATGCGATATCAAAACACTTAACGAGGTTCCGTGTATGTAATCCAGCGAAGTTGCGCGTAATAAAATAAGCATTTCCCTCGAACAGATTTAATTTGAAACGATTTCCTAATATACGGCTTCTCCCGCTATGCCGCTTTCGAGCGAATCTAAATCCACGCTCACTAGCCCGTAGAATGTGTTTCTAAACTCCTGACTCACATCGATGCAAAAAAGAAAAAAAAAAAGAAAAAAATAAAACAAAAAAAAAAAAGAAATGAAGAGAAATTGCGCGTATTTGTTGACGCGAAACAAACGCAGGCTGCTCGCGGTGTAAATGCGTCGGAAAATACTGGATCGAATATTTCACGGATTTCACCACCTCTCGCCCGTTTTAATTATTAGAGGTCAAACGCGGCGTAATGGCGGAGCGAAGCATATTACTCTTGGCATGAAAATTACAATCGCGATCGGTCGCAGCAAAATTGGCCGGCTCGTGGCGTCCAACCGTGTTATTAGCTTCAAATTCAATGAATGAAACTGCAACGTCCGCAAAACAAATAGATACCCGTCACGAATGTTTTGCGCAATCCCCAGCCAGACCGGGCAACGACGTTTCGTCTAATTAATGCGCGTCGTTACGTCGCTCGAAACGCGCGTCCTTGCCTTTTATTTCTTTATCCGTCGCTTTTCGCTCTTCTATCCGTCGAAGTGTGCGGGGAACGCGAGGACGCGCCATAAATTTCGGCGGACTCCATCTACAGCGATCGTTTTCGCGTTCACGGTGACGCGGGCACCGTTATCGAACTCCTATCGACAAAACTTCGTTCCCGTATGGAAATCGTTTTTTAGTCGCGAGGAGATTGCGACCGCGGCAAATCACTATAAATTCATCGAAAACAATTTAATCCGGCCGCGCGAAGGTGGGACAGAAACTCGTCGACAAACATCTTCCTCTCGCTTTTCATCCGGCGCGGATCGAACGAACCCAATCGAACAGCCGCGTCGGTGCGGTCCGCAGGAACGAATCGTTCCGGCCTGGCTAGGAGTCAAATCAATATTTTCTGATTCAAATATGGAGATTCAAATTCAGATATATGGAAATTTATTCCCGCCGATAAGCCTGATAAACCATGGATACGCGTAGATATTCTAATGCCCTCCAACAGGCGAGATCGAGGTACAAAGTCATTCCAAGATTAACTGCGCTCGTGGGACGGTACGAGTGATAACCAAAAATCGCGTTGGGCCGCGCGGTAACGCTCGGAGCCCGCCGCGAATGAACACGCGAATGGTATTCGTTGGATGGCCGCCGATGTATCGAGCCGAGGCAGTTATACGCGAGATCGATCCCGCGTCTGCCTCTCCTTCGAGAATATGGGTCGTTTTATTTTTTCCGATCCCTCGTCGTTAGAAGCAGTCGATGAATAGTTCCCAGTTACGTTTCGAAACGGCTACCACTGCTGTGTAACAAGGAAGTCATTAAAGGATACTAACTGAATTTAACATGAGCCGCGCCAAGTAAGGAACGTTTTATTTTAAACCAAAAAGTTCGAAGCGGAATGTAAGCTGAAGTTAGACGCGCGCACACACGCGCGCGCTCGCTCGAATACACACAGGCGTACAGGGAATCAGTCAGCAGGAAGAGAAGTTCCTTCGTTCGTAGATACGACGGAAAGAAAGGTGCAAAGATACGGAGGACGTAACCCGAATGCTTCGTGGAAGTCCTAATAGTTCGCTTCCCGCTTTAATTAAGCTCTTAATATTAATGAACCTCTTTCTCTCTCTCTCTCTCTCTGTCTGGGATGTGAGTACAGAGATGTAGGAACGTATTGTGAGAAGTAATCGGATTAAAAAGAGACACCGGAGTTGAATCCGTATTAGTTGCTCCGGTTCGCTCTGATGGTTCATCCCGTAATTGAAAACTCGCCGAGTCGAGGAACTAGGTACCCGTAAGTAAGTACCGAGAAAGTTCGAAGCCGATCGCAGCCTGGATCGAAACTCGATCGACGCCATTTTTCTTAGCTTAGACGTAGCTTCGAAAATTCGACGAAATTTCGAATGATCGCGGGCGACGTGACGCGTGGAAAGTACGAGAACCGGTCGTCGTCGCACGCTTAGGAAACAGATTAAGAATCGAACGAAACGGGAACGTCTGAAAAGATTTCGAGTATTGTCAGAGGCTGCGAAGCGAGCTTTGAAAGCTCGAGCGGCATTAAAGAAGGAATTGAACGAAACGCGAAGCGACTTGCTAAATGTTGGCTGACAAAAGCCGTCGGAGGAAAGCGTCGACCACGGCGTCGTTCTCTTCCTTTCCTTCTCTTAACTTCCTACTCCGCAACAATTTCATCGGCACGCTCGAGTTGCCCGCCGGACTGGCGGTTGCGTCCCCTATAAAAGCGAGGGTAGACCATCGAGGAACCAGTGTGCTCACTGTCGACCAACATGAACAGCACAGAGAAGCTGAAAGTGAGTAGCTCCAGCAAGGCAGCCACTTGAATTCCCCGTCTCTCGAAACTCCCTACCACACGCAAACGGAACTCCTCTGACCGGTGAAAATTCGAACGTATCGCAATCCTAGATGCGATCGATTAAATCGTTCAAACCGTGCTCGATGAATCGGTGTACACTTCTCTCTAGAAGTTTAAATACCGTCTACGTTGTACGAACAGAGATTCCTACCTTTTTTCTTGTTCTTTTCCATAATTTGTCGCTCTCAATAGTCCCAAATTATTACCGACAACAACGGTTCTATCCAGAAGCGACGCTAATAACCCACAATTTATTTTTTTTCCGCAGTTCTTAGTCATCTGCGGGCTGATATTATCGGCTGCAGCCGAGGAGGCGAAAAAGGCCGCGGAGTCGAACGTCCAGCCGAAGGAGGAGAAGACGAAACGCGGGCTGGAGCTTAGCCTGGGCGATCATGGCTTGGGAGGTGGCCTGGGAGGTGGTTTCGGAGGAGGCCATGGCCTCGGCGGTGGCTTCGGAGGCGGCGGCTTCGGTGGAGGCGGCCTGGCTTTGGGCGGCAGCGAGCAAATATCCGCGGACCACGTAAAGGCAGTCACGGTCACCAAAACGGTCCACGTACCCGAACCGTACCCAGTCGAAGTCCCAAAAGCCGTACCGGTCCCCGTCAGTGTACCGATTAAAGTCCCCATCGACAAACCGTACCCCGTCCACGTGCCCCAGCCGTACCCAGTAACGGTCGAGAAGCACGTACCCTACCCAGTCGAGAAGCCGGTGCCTTACCCCGTGAAGGTGCCAGTTAAGGTGCCGGTAAAGGTGCCGTACCCGGTCAAGGTGCCCATCAAGGTGCCGTACACGGTATCGAAACCAGTGCCCTACCCTGTCAAGGTGCCCTTGGTCGTGAAGGAGGCTGTACCTGTGGTCGTGCAGGAGCACGGTGGCGGATTCGGAGGTGGATTCGGCGGTGGATACGGCGGCGGATACGGCGGTGGACTTGAGCACGGAATCAGCCTGGGCGGTGGACACGAACTCGGCGGTTTCGGAGGCGGTTTCGGGCATCACTGAGGCGAACGTCTCCACTCGACACCGAGAATCGAAGACTTTGACCTTCCACGCATGTCTTCGTCACCGCTTGCTACAGGGAATAAGCGGCCAATTTCGTGGACCCGGGACGCTCCCGGCTCACGAGGCGCCGTCTGATCGAGACGCGAACACCCGTCAGACGAGCAAGCGCACCGTTCGTAGTAGACGTCAGTCGAATGTACCAATATTGTATTCACCGTGATCCCGAGCCTCAAAATGTATTGTATAATATGTTTTTTATAAACGAATAAAGCGATATTTTTTATACATAACAAAACGATTACGTAACCCCAGGGGGGGGGGGGAGAGAGACACGAGGTTGCGCTAGGAGGAGGAGGAATCGTGTTGTTGGTTACGCGATCGGGAGGAATCGCGACGGGACTTTCACCAATTAATGTTACGTTATGCGACGAGGTACCACTTGTTCTACGGTAGGCAAAGTGTTGGCGGGAAGGAGCCTCGCGTGTGGCTCGCGCGGTCGTTACAGCGAATAGTACCGCGTGCAAATTAATAGGTGAGAAAGGGAAAACGAAATGCACATTGAACCGTGCGAAAACCCGTATTGCAAAATCCGACGTCCACCGTTAACGTTCGCCGTTCTCTTTGAGCAATCTCATCGTGCTCGTTATCACACCCCTTGTTTCGCTCTCGTCGTATATCTTAAGGGGAATCCTTTATTCCACGCTTCGCGTGCTAAAAAATACGAGCTGATAAACTTCCTGTTTGCGCTGTACAATTTCGCGAGATTAAAAAATCTTGTTAAAGCTCGGCGAATATTTGCTTTATAAGGATGGTTTTTAATTGGACCCCGTCCGAGTATATTAAAATCATAATTCCACATAATCGCTAGGTGTGGTACCTTCTCTCTCTCTCTCTCTCTCTTTCTGTCTCGTTTTCTCTTCGCGGGCACGTTAATCCGGTAGCGAGTAGAAGCCGAAAGTAACCGGGAAACATAAAAATGATTTTTAAAATCTAGAAAAGTGAGCTCCGCGAACGTCAAAAAAGAATACGACACTCGAGCTGGTTAAGAGCGCACGCTGCACAAAGTTAGGGAACCGTGTCGCGCATACGTACGCGATCGCGGTTTTCTCGGTTCAGCGGATTCACCAGAACCGAGAAGACGTGCTTGCGACGATTTCGGGCCACTGACGAATGGGCTTTGCGAATATCCGGTCGATCGACCTTGTCCAACGATCAAGGGAAATTACATCGATGCGGTAGAATCGCGTTTCACGCGGTTGCCTGGCGATTGTTCAATAATGTATCGATCGCGTAGCATCGTGGTGGGCGTTACGCGCGACGCGGCAAAGAAAACGATCGCCGATTTACAGGAACGAACAGGAGCTGCCAACTCGCAATCGAATAACCATATCTAATTAGCGAAGTCGTTGGTAGATTGTGTCACGATTCGATTTGTCTTGCGCCAAGCGGCGTACGAGGGATTACGAACGGTCAACCGTAAACGTTGGAACAAAAACCAGACGATAACTGGTTCGTTTAACTATCAAACATTTCCGTCAGTGAAATTGAACGTTTCATAAACGTGAACGTGAAAGGCGAAAGGATTTAACCGCGCTGTATGGTTAATTTTTAAATCGGCCGATCTATAACCGGCGATGGGGCAAGGGTTCGTTACTGCGTAACGTTTACCGTACCTTTAGGAGACAATAACCATTAGCTAGGTTTATCTCCTGGCGGCCAGGCGAGATTTAAAAGTATGCTAACCGATGCTTTGGTACACAGCAAGACGGGGCAGACGGTTGGTTAGCAAATCCCGTTATTTAACGTGCCGCGTGTCGGGTAATCATATTTAATGGCCTAGGAAGTTCACGGAGGAGCGAGAGAGATTTCTTCGATCAACCGAACGGACCGCATACGGATGGCGCATAAAGGGGAACGATGCAGATATGACGTTCCTTCGGCCATACACGACTCCTCGAGTATGTCGACTTGCATACCGACGGGTTGGCTACGTTTCCGTCAATTGTGACGTAAACGTTTCTTTACGCGGACACGTTATTTTTCCCGATACGCCACTTTTGTCCGTTTCGCTTTAATCGAACGGAATAACTCGTCAGCGATACGCAACGTGAAATATTGGAGTTTCTGAAATATCGCTGAAGATTGCTCGTAAATAGACGTTAGAAAGCTACCATTGACTGTGACTAATGCTTCCGATATTCCCCCGAGCCTCTTACGCAACTTTTCGATGTCGATCGTTTGCATACTTTGCGATGCGCATTATTATAAGTATTGCGAACGGCGTAATTGAAAATGTGTGTCAAACGAAACGGGGGTATCGGTCGTTAAATACTCTCGACCGATGCGTTTCCGTTCCTTCGCTCTCTAATTCACTAATGAGGAACGTACGCGCGTATATCTCTCGTTCGATCCTTCAAAAGTTCGTTGCTCCTCCGCTTCCTACGTTTCGAATTTCATGTACAGTGCCTCTCTAACGAATACGTAAGCTCCGCTGTAAATTCCAAATTATTTATTTGCACCGCACGGACAGGCCATTTCTACGCTTCCTCGTTCCCCAGAAATTGGCGCGAAATCATTGAACAGTAGGCGTTTCCGAGAAATCAGAACGTGTGCCGTACCTCAGAGCGCATAGACGCGTCTAGGCTAGGTTGCGCAACGCCGGTCTGACGCGACGTGTTTGATTTTTTCCCCATTTCGTTTTCGCTCCACAATGTAAAGAATCGTGACTTGGCGTTTGCATCAATCTCCATTGTGCCTTCCGTCGGGAGAGACGGAGGAAAAGGACCAATAAGGGGCCCCTTTCACGTTCCCGCCACTTTTTACTCCGATATACGTGGAAATCCTCGCGTTACGCCAAACTGCTTCTCCCTGATACGCATCGATCGCGAATTCGATGCTATCGCCTTATTTCCGTCATTCGCGCGACTTTAACAAACTAGCCTCGCGTGTCTGCAGCCTTCTAAACCGTGATCGAGCCGTGATCGACGTTTAATCCACGCGACGTAAAGTTTCGAGGTGAAAAGTTTCTTTCGCGTCGCTAAGCGATAACCGCAAAAACCGATACGTTTGTAAAACGCGTTACGCTAAATGAATTGCCCTTTTTATCCATCTTTCTTGCCTCCCCGTACAAATCTTTGAACCGCGCAAGGGTATCCCTTTGTTTTGTCGGATCGTTACGGTGCGCGATCGGTTTTTACCAACACCGCGACCGCCGCCCGTTTAGTTACGATCTGTTAGAGAAACCCCGGCTGATAAATAACAATAACGCCAGTCGAGTGAATTCGAAAGCGAAAGGGTGGAAGAAAATGTTCCGACGTCCAAATACCGAAGCCACGGTTTTACTTTAACCGCGGATGTGTGAGAAAGGCTATTATTAACGTGATTATCATCGCCGAACGAACGTAACGCTGCCCGATATAATCGAGCGGGCTTGCCACACGCGTGACGAAATATTCGAATCTTTTATTTCCTACTGACTTAGTTTTTCTCCACGCAAATGACGAAACGGTTTTTTGTTTGCCATACGGTGCGCTACGCGGATTTCTCATATTTCCCTTCACTTTCTACGTAAACGCATTAACTTCCTACATCGGCGATACCCGGGCGAGCAGTGTCGCCTGTCCGCGTGGGAAATGAGAATTTATTATGCATCGGTAACGCCGGAAGAACCAGACGACTCGAACCGAGGGAGCAGCCGGAAGAGAACGCTTCGAATCTGCCGCTGTCCGCCCAATGACAAATTACATCCCTTCGTTCGGCTGGCCTTCCCGCCCGTTGATCTGCAGAATTTGTACCATTCCTAGGCGGCATACCGCACGTCGGGGCAACGTGAAAGGAGTACGGAATCCTTCGTTCCACACGATCCGTCACGTTCGTCGATAGACGAGCTTGTTTGCACGAGAAATGATCGTCAACGTTACGTTAATATTGGTTCTGTCAACACCTACGCGCCTCGAGTTTGCGTTTTACTCGTAAGCTCGCACCCCCATCATTGCTCTCGGAAAGGGTCGAAACAGAGCCATCAGCGTGCACGTTGCAGCCGAAACCCGACAAAATCCAATTCTCCTGGGTAATATTAATGGGTAACGTGTCTCCTTCGCAAACGTTGGATTCGACTGGTCGTGAACGAAGCAAAAAAAAACGAAAAAAAAATGAACCGTGAATTAATTCGAAAGTGCATAGTCATCGCGGAACTTTTCCGCCGCAATTTACAGCAGAATCCTAAGGTGAAACGGAGTCGCAAGTAAAACAAGACTAACTCCATCGTAATTACTAGACCGCAATTTCAGAAGGGCGCGACAAATTACTTCCAGCAGCTAAGCCGCGCGTTTCCCCTTGATAAAACTTCATCGAATTCTCGCGAAGGAAAATGGGACCGCGTGGCAAATGGCACCGAACGGTAAATGTCGTTTAATTAACATCATCCGAAACGTAAGCACTTTCTGTTGGTTGCCCGTGATGCAGCTGAACGCTGTACTTAAATATCCTTGCGTATAATTATTATCTTAACAGTCTCAATGGTACTCCGCCGTACTTAATCCCTCCGACGTTACACGCTAACGCCGCGGTAATCGCGGAGTACAAACAGAAGCGTATAAACAACAGCATACCGCGGCGAAGACAAACGCCTGTAATTATACGGCCTCGTTACTTCCATATTACGCGTACGCTCGATCCGCGGAATCCCCGCGAACAGGCGAGGAGAGAACGGCGACGTCTGGATTCATCGTCGTATTAACCGGTACACCGTGTCGCGGAATTGTAAATGTAACTTTCATCGGAAGTGGACCATCTAGAAATTCCTGGTGTTGCGCAACGCGGCAGCGCGCGGTATTGTACGTCTACTCATTTAAATTCCACTTGAACTTTTGTCAACAATCTGTCTCGCATGATGCAGAGCACCGTCGACCTTTCCGCTCCACGTACAAACTTATACGCGGGTCTCCCTCCGCCTTTTGTGTATCTCTTATTTGCATCGTCGCGGTGAAACTTTCCAAGTTCCACGCCACCGGAACCACCCATCGCGATCGAAAGTTCCCTGTGCCAAGACCGTCGCGGTTCTGAAAAATCTTTCCGGATAGTGTGCGAGCGTGCTGTGTCGTAACACCTCCGCCACAGCGTGCGTACACGCGGCCACAAACTCAATGAGATCGGCGCGGACACACCGGTTCCTCGGCATTTCCTACCTTGTACGAGAGATGTTTTACGCGCTACGAGAGCACGCGTGACGAGCGAACGTTCGATCTCCACTTCCGCACCGTACCCAACTCCTTTGAATTGTAATAGACGGTATTCGTATGCTAATGGACTTCGTCTTATTTTCCTTATCTTTTGTTTCTCGAAGGGAAAGCAGTCGATATTATACGATTTCGCAACACTTCGTAGAGACGTGATTGTTTAAACCTACGTATGGGATGTACATTTTATTATATCTTTGGTTTTGTTTCTAGGATTGTTATTCTTTTTTTACTAAACAATAAATTAGACAACACACCATCTTGATGCAAAAATTTCTGTTAACATTGTCGCTCTCGATAATCGCAATAAAAGATAAAAATTGTGGCCATAATTTTTATTACTTCCTCGTGTGCTTTGTATGGGGAAAAAGTTACTTCAACTGTACAACACAAGAATGCTGTACAAAACCTGTTTCGTATCATACCGTTGGAAGATGTACTTACAGTACTATACCATTCTCAATTACCTAGGTGTACGTACAATTACATGATTATATCCACTAGATGGAAATTACATTAACCACGATTTGTGATGCTAGTTTCATCAACTACCTTTTCACTTTCGTTAATAACTAAATTACCAGTATTTACATTATCGCTTACATTAACGTCTTTGTCAACCTTTTGGTTTCGAAAACGTTTATTAGACGCACGATCGTCTTCGATTAATTGATTCGCACCTACGTGCGTATTGGTAGACGCTGCATTACCTTTAGTTGTGCCAGGACCATTATTACTGTTAATGGTACTAAGGTTTCTAGTGGCAGTTTGTTTTAAAGCCAAATACTCATCAACCGAGCCCATTGGACTTATCTTCGTAATTTTACTAGTAGTAGCCTCTGTTACCGACGATGACGATGGTAAATTTTTATTTGGAGATATACTAAGTCTCGAAAGTCTTTGCCGTTCCTTTAATCGTTTACGAATTTCTGACTGGATTTTCGATTCCTTTATTACGTTCTGAACATCGTCTGTTCGATAATAACGACTCACCCAAGTTTCGGTTCTGTTTGTTTTCCGGGGAGAAGTTATTTCCGCTCCTACCTTCCATTGTTATCATTCCATGCCATCCATGTCATCGCAATAATTATCTAAATCAATTATCTCGTCTAAATCAATGGATTTCTCTTCATCCAAAATTGCTTTACTCGTGGTATCCGATACTTCGACAGAATTTTGTTTACTCGACGACGAATTATCCTGCGCTATTTTTGGTTTAGCACCGCTTTCTTGTTCTTTCTCCTGTAGCTTTTCATTCTGTGACGCACCATCGTCAGTTTTTGTAGTGTTTACATTCTGATCGGTTTTACTCGAGTTTACATTCTGCGCATCTGTCTCGGAATTTACAGGCTTTGTTTGTTGTTCTTTCGTATGCGACTTCTTCTTTGTCTTTCGCCTTTTACTGCTACATTTCGATTGACTATCCTTGTGAGGTCCATTATTACTATGAGTGCGCTTAGAAGTTTCCGTTTTATGTGTATTATCTGCATCTTTACTTGTTTCTGTTGAATTTTCAGCTGCTTCGTTTTCTTTCGAAATATTTACGCTATTTACACTATTTACATTATTTAAATCTCTATTTTGAATATGATTAACTTTGTCCTTAACTTCCATAACACGTTCATTTTCCAACTTTTTATTTAAGCGTACTCCACTATGAGGTTCTCCTTCACTGTCACTAGACAGCAACTCAATAACCGGAGTTGGTTGAACAACTAATACTACATCTTCATCCTCAACATTGCTATTCTGCTGAGCACCAATAATTCTTTCTAATTGCCTTCTACAATTCTCTTTTTCCTTCAGCTCATCTTGCTCGGCTTTTGCTACAGCATTTCCATTCGAAGTACTGTTACTTTTGGTAGATTTAGATGAATTTGGTATTATATCCTCCTCTTCCTTTATTAAAGCTCTTATTGCTCTTGCACGCATTTCTAACTCTAACAGGTCCAACAAACTATGACCTTCTTTTTCTTTATTTTTACCCACATCCCCCTCTACCTTTACTTGAACATTTGTACATGTGCCATCGGGGCCTTTCTTATGAACACGTTTATTATCATTCTTTTTAGAGAGTTGAGATTTCCCCTTCTGCTTCATCTTTTCTTTCTTTATTTTTCCTTTAAGCGCCTTTGAACCTTCTTCCCTTTTAATTGCTTCCTCGTCGCTAAACCATTCCTCTGTATCAGAGATAATTTCCAAAGAGGGTCCTATTGCCATGAAATTAATTCGCATACAATACCTAGATTATTACCTACTAGTCCTAAAACTTATATAAACCATTACATACCCGAACCATCTGAATCACTTGTATCTGATGATTCTAACATAGGCTTCCCATTTAAAATACATAATATACGACTCTTTGACATACCACTTAACTCATTAACACACCACTGTTCTAACTGTACAAAATCCATTTTCTAAAAGGAATAATCGTGCAGATCTTACTGTATAATAATTTCTACTTCCAGTATGTGTATGATAAATTAAAAATTTGTTTAATGCATCATCGGCATGCAATTAAAATTATCCATTCACTTGCACATATATTTCAGACTTGCCAAATATATGTTACCAATGAAAACTTAAGAACAAGCTCACCTTTAATGCCTGAGGCAACATCATTTGTATCTTTTCTGTTTTAACAGACTTAAATAGTTGTCGAGCTAATTCCTTACGATCTGACAAATAATCTTTAATCGGTTTTAAATCCCTAGCATCTACCTCCTCATCGGATGATAGAGAAGAGGAACTGCCAGATGAACTGCTGGCTTCCTAAAATTTAATGGTACCTTATCAAGCTAATTGCAATGAAATTTTATTCACTGCAAGCATGTAGGTATTGGCAAACTAATACACCAATGGCAATAGAAATAAATGATGTAAGAGAAGATAATTACCTCACTACTACGTACACTTGTCTTTATTTTTGACATATTTCATCTGTAAAGAACTTAGTACATAACAAATTCTGATCAATTACTGACAGGAGCTTGTTATACTCATAAGGTTTACATGTTAGAAACAAAATAATGTAAACACAGATGTATACAATAGATAGACCTAACACCTCATGAAATTTCTTGTCTGTCAAACTGGAATATCGATTGAGCAAACAACAGAAGTTATACTAACACAACTTACAAGTTACATTAAAGCTTGTATTATATGGGAATTAAAAGAAGAAATTATACAATATTTCTGATGAATCCAAACACAATAATTAATTAAATTAATTACGACTCCTACCGCAATAACAATGTTGTTCTGAATTGATAATGTTACATCTGATATGAGAATGATAAGAGCCATGTAACGTAGACCTTGGACTACATAACACAAATTTATATTGAATGACAAGTCTACATCATACCTGATTCACGGTTAAACAGCTACCTGCTACTCGTGTCAAGATATAACCTATCCTATTGTTGACAAATAATTGTCAACAAGGTGATACCACTTAAAGAAAATGCAAACTTATGAATAATTCAAAGTATAATGACTCTATCTCTAAACGTAGTGTTATTGAGATTATAAAAATTCGGTTTTCTGTGCAGAACTGACTTTGTGATTGGTAATTGACAGATGACAACTAACCAAACCAGCAATTGCAATCATTTCCTTTGCTGATGTACAGAGACATGAAAATACTTATCTTTTTACAAATAATAAACTAGAAGCAAGGAACATTCCTAGGAAACAACCTGTATTTATTTTGTATGAATCTGAAATGAATGTAGTAATGACGGTCACTTTTTCTACTTATAAGTTCTCACTTTTTTATTGAAACTTTGCAACAAATTTTTCAAGGAAAAAACAATTTTTATAAATAATTACATACAATTTGTTAGATTGAACGGGACGTTTCCTAGGAATATATAAGAAGCACATACTATTATTGAAAGTGATATCTTGTTTTCAAGATACATGTTATGATAAATTCAGTTTATTTTACTGCATCTCTGTTCCTGCGTTCATAAATAGCAGCAAAAATGCTGAACAGATTCAAGTCAGCAATTATGAATGCTGTGGGTGGGAGCGAGCTTGGCCTACAGTATTCTACAGATTCAGATAACGAAGCAGTAACAGATTATCTTAATTTTAATATCACAACAGAAGTAGAAAATAAACCATACAGTAGGCCTAGTTTCTTAGGTTTAACAACTGAAGAAACTCAAGTATGTGCTCCAAAATCTTATTAAATTACTGTCACAACATCTAATATCGAATACAGCATCTTTGAATATTCATGTGATCAATAGGTAAGTGCCGATCATAGAGTGAGACCAATCATAGTTCCAAGAGACTTAAGTCGATTGCCTTGGTGTGCCGGCTATGCAGAATGCATAAATGCTGGGAAAAGTATATGGAACGAAGATCAAACTTCTGCAACCAGAGGAGACCTCAAACTAGCTGATGTTAATGTCACATTGCCTTATGTCATGTTCTCTATGTTCGATGGACATGCTGGATATCAAGTGGCTTTAACTGCGAGGTTACACTTGCACAGAATAATTCTTGTAAGCGTAGAAATTGTGCCCCAAAAATGTCATTCTTCAAGATTTCATTAAAAAATTTATATCACCCTTCTCTAGGGGAGATTAATGGCAATACCTGGAAATATGTTGCTTAACGAAGATGAAGAAGAATTAATAAAAGGAAGGGATTTAGTTGTTGGTGCTATTGAATTAGCGTATAGACAAATGGATCAAATGGTAGAAGCTCAAGCTCAAGGTGGAGGTGGGGGTTGCACGGCAATTACCATTCTGTTTCTCAATGGTAGATTATATGCAGCGGGTGCTGGTGATTCGAGGTAAATATTTTCACAGTTAAAGTGTTATTAATATTTGTGATAAGAGTTGGAATAATTAATACGGAACTGTAATTGATAGAGCTGTACTAGTTTTGGGGGAAAGTCAGCGTGCATTAACCAGAGATCATACTCCAGATTCAGAATCAAATCGCATCAGAGCGTTAGGTTTTCTAAGAAGTACAGAGTTATTGAAAGGCTATTTTACACCACTAGAGTTTAGGAAACGACCCCTACTAAAAGAATTAGGATCTATGGTTCTATATAGAGAACCTTACATGACCGGTTGGGCATATAAAGTATTAACTCATTCCGATTTTAAGTTACCTCTCATCTCTGGACATGGCAAAAGGGTAAATATCCTTAGTGTCTACATAAATTTCGACACGTATTGTGGAAATTTAATGCAGCTTCACTATGCAGAGTCGAGTAATGGGTACTATAGGAGTAACACGCGGTTTTGGAGATCATGGCTTGAAAGTAGCCGGTACAGGAGTCAACATAAAACCATTCTTATCGTCACAACCAGAAGTGCAATCTCTAAATTTAGACAACTGCAACCTCACAGAACGTGATTGCGTTATTGTAGCTACAGATGGTCTTTGGGATGTTGTGTCAGATAGGACAGCAGCAAATATACTTAGAAAGACACTTGCGCCTGATACGCCATCATTGGAATACAGGTGTGTCTCCCTTTAGAAATTTGAATGTGTATTGTACGCAAGTTAAGTTAGAAGAATCATGAAAACATTTGTACTACAGGCTCACAATGGGTGCTCAAGAATTAGTACAAGCAGCAAGGGGTAGATTAGTTGGACGAGCTTGGGTTGGTAAATCAGAAAATCTCGAAGAAACGGATGAAAAGTTTTCACCCATGGCATCGGTTGATGATATCAGTGTATTAGTGGTACCATTATATCCTTACTTGTGCGAACACAAACAATGGATGAAAACAACGCAACAAGAGAGAAGATATTCCATGGATTCGTTACACATATCAGTTAATAATTCTGTATAATAGATGATCACAAAACCGTAGGAACTGATTATCTTATGTTATAAGTAGGAATGTTGCAGTTCAGGTTTAATGTATATTCACAAATTAGTATAGTGATTGATCACTAAAATACCATTGCTTTTACATTGCTTTTAACAAATAATATTTATATATACATATTGAATATTTTTAAACTATGTAACAGTTCTTTTCGGAGTGAAAGTTTATTGTATACTGCCACTTTCTAAAAGTGTATTTTAAAAACAACGCCATGATTATTTAATGGAACATTCCAATTATAGAGTGTTGAATATGAAATGTAAGTACTTTAATTTTAAATAGTATGCAGCATCCAAAGTAGAGATAAAGTCTGTATAACATTTCAAGATGTGTGCATAATTTTGCATCCATCGAGAGAAGAGTAAGGAAAGTGAAGTAGGAATAAATTTGTACGAAAATAATCTTACTGTAAGTATACATTTTCTTCATTGATTTTACCAGTTTGTCTTGTATTTATTTCCATTTTTAAGTAATTCTATCGAGATATGTATGAATTACTATTAAGTGGTTGATCCACACAAGAGAGTAAATGGATACAAACATTTAAGGATTGCTTTATTTTTAGCAATAAATGAAAGAAATGTACGTATTCTCCCGCGTTTGTATAATCTATTTTGATTCTGATGTACAATTAGTGTAATTAAGATATGGAATAAAAGTTATATTGCATTATATGTTTAACTCATTAAAAATGGCTGACACTATTCGAATTTACTACATAATATACTTTATTTCTACTTTTAGTTATGTTTGAAGTGCTTCAATCCAATATATTCGGCAGTGCAGTTTGTTATTCAATAAAATAAGTAAAATTACAAATAAAACTTCTTTACTTACCTATTTACATCGTATATCCAATATATCCATTCCACAATGAGGGGTCCCAAGAGCCGACTCTTCTGTTTACACTTATTTCACTTTATGTTTACACTTTTACACTGTTATGCACGTACACCGTATTCCAATTGTAATGCACATCGATCACGCGAATCATTTGCACAATTATATTACGTAAATTTCGAATTAAAGTTGTAAAAACCACGTCAACTACTTTTGATACCACCGCGGCGCGTTCAAACCGACTAACTGATCTCCAATGGTTCTCTATATATTCTGGTGCGCATGCGTCGCGTCAAATTCAAACTGAAGTTCAGGATACTGTATACTTTTTAAGTTCACTCAGTGATAATTTAAAAATCTTCCTTCTTAACAATAAATCGTTTATGAATTGTTCGTGAAATATACGAATTATACATAAAATAATTATACGTAGGATTATATGTACTGTAGAAATAATATATTACACTGTTGCAAATGTAATATTCATTAATCAAATTTAACTTTGTATATTAAAAACTTGTATTAAAAACTTGATAAAGCTTTTCGAAATGTAACAAATTTGGACGTGGCTTGCTTTTAAAATTTTAAATTTGTATAAACTTTAATATGTTTCATTTGTTTATTTGATGGTAGAAGGTTTTATACGTTTTATAATTTCATATAGATTCGCATATAAAATTGATGGCAGTACTGGATGCGAAACGATAATAATTTTGAGATAAACATAAAATTTCTCTTGGGAAATTCAAATGTTCGATAGATAACGAACGAACTAAAAATATGAATTTCCGTATACGAGGAAAAGCACGCACGTAAACCTTTTAGACACTTAAAGAGGAAGTGCATTTTCGCGTCGTCGGTATGGCTCACTGTTCAAAACAGTCAACTTTCATAAATTTAATTACGACACGTAACCGAAATAGAAGGCAACGTTCTGCTTTCATCGGGCAAAATTGTAAATTAGTTAAAGCCAACGTAAACGCTGTGTCCAAAAGAACGTTCCTTAGTTTCCATAAAAGGCTATTAATCTTAATTTCCTGAAATTCCACCTGCGACTTGAAACATTATCAATCGGGGCTTTATATCGTACCTAACGAGGAAATTTGTTTCTTCCCAACGCGGCTGAGTCTACGGGAAGATAACGGTAGAGGGAAATTCTATGAAACGACCAACAATAAAGGTGCAGATGAATTTTAATGCGTCATCAATGTCGTCCCGGACTAAGAGCGACAGCATAAAAGGGCAGAAAGATAAAAAGCATAGCGAATCACCGTAGGAAAGTGCTCTCCTTCGTACGGAAATACGCGCGCTGCCTGTGAAAACTAAAGCTACTCTGACAGCTCCCCGTTGACTTTAGCGCCGTTCGGTTTTAAAAAGTCGCAGTAGCCCGAGTTGACAGTTTTCCGAACTCTCCTTTGCCATGGGCTATCAAAATTTCCATCCCTCCAAGAATATTATTTCAATCTGGCTTAACTAATGGTTTATACGCCGCTGAAAGCCTTCATTATATCGGAAGTAGAAATACGTTTCTACTTTCTCTACCACTTTCCGAAAGTATCAAGTGTACACTAAAAGGTACGTATAAGGAATGCAATTTAAACCGGGTATCGAGTTTATCGGGGGAAAACTAATAGCGCTAGACAATTTGACCGACATAATTCACGACTACCCTCTAAACGGAATACCCGGCGTGCGTTACTTTTTTAGCACACGTCATAACGCAGATATGTTTTTCGTGCCGGCGAGTTATGACAGGCTATCTGTCACGGTCATCATCGATGGTAACTTGGAGGATACCAAGGGACGTAATGCTTCTCCTGATAAGGGTGCCGAAAGAAAGGATAAGAGAAAGAAAGAGCGAAAGAAACGGTAACTTACGGTGTATCGGAATGGCCGCAAGTTAGGGGTCTCGTACGGGCTCGATACATCATCGTTAGAGAACTTTGGACGGCTTCCTGGTTACGCCATTGATGGCTTCCTCCGATAGGACATGATGTATCTGCCTCTCATTGCTGCAACGTGGAACTAGGAGTCGTTCGCAATTTGAAAGTAAAAGTACGAATTAGGTGATACTGTGAAACATTTGTCGACGATTGTGTCCGGGTATCAATCATTCGAGCCGTATCGCGGCTGGTACGACACATTATTTTTGTTTCTATACGTCTGATGCATAAATTTTCATTCAACGTCGATCGGAGGGGTGATAACGTTTCTTTTTTGATTGAAGATCTAATTTAATTTATGTACGATTCTACGCTCACAGAGCATTGTTCGAACGGATCTCTGAGTCATACACGGTTGTAACGGCAGGTCTCGTAGAGTAATTTGTCTTGCATATTTCTCAGGATTCAAAGTCAGCTTCGCCTCGTTAGTTCCTCAGGTGACTGGTGCTTGTTGTCAACTCTCTTAGTGTCTCCCGAATCTAATGTCCCTTGGCTGGAAACTAACGCCTAGTTGCCGAACGTGACGCAACGGATAATGCGACAAGTTTGCCGTCAAGGGATTATGTGACCAGTTCTCTGCTCGAGTCTGCCAGTGCCTTCACGGTAGGTATCTATATTTCAAGGAAGCCGTGTGTTATCCGTCTCCCAGGTTTAAATCAACAAAACTTCCAGCTTGTAACTAGATTGAATGTATAGAAAAACCATCCAAGATACGTCGGATCTAAAAAAGGTATACGTTCGCAATACAGCTTCGACTTTATCTCGCAATTACTTGATTAACTGTAAACAAGTTAAGAAATTATCGATTACGGAGAGCAATCGATGTTCGAAGATAAAGATAGCAGAAAAATGAAATCAAAGTGTAGACGAATGGCGGAGAAGAAAAATAAAGACCAAGCTTTCCTTCACCTTTTCTTGCTTCCTTACTTCCTTCCTGTCTCGTTTCGTTCGTGAACTTTTTGCAACCATCAACTATTTTTTCCTTTTACAGATAATGGTGGCCCGTTATAACGTCTGCAGATCGCAGAAGGGGTTGAGCATCCGCGAGGGTTTTCTAAAAAGATTCTCAGGGAATGGAAACGTAGAACTAATATTCGCATGTCGACTAGCATGCATACACCTACGTACGAACCATCGAAAACGAACAGGCTGAACTAAATTAAATTTTTTTTCTTCCGTCACTTCCTCGACCTTTGTGCCTTTATACAATGCCACGGAAATAAACTTCCTTCGTCTCTTTGAAAAATATTCTCATTTTCCAACGTGGATCCAAGCGAAAAGGAATGTTTGCGACCGAAGAGAACAAATTAACGGAATGACAGATGCTTTCTATGAAATGAAAGGGTTACGATTTCACTGCATGCGAGAGTCGCGTCGATCTTCTTGAAGGATCATTTTTTACGGAGAACATGATTCACTGTTGAATCTGCTCCGTTCATCTCTCGCGGATGGAACCAATTTTCGAAGCACGAACAATGAAACTGCTTGCTGCTTAATTGATTTTGTCATTCTTTGCTTTACAATCTATTCGTTACTACAAATTTTTGTAACTGTAATTTGCTTCTTGGAGATGCACGAGATCCGTGTTGTGTTGCGTGCGCGGCTTCAGAGGCCCACGTTAGCTCACCTGGACGACGGGAACAGTTATCCAATATCAAATTAGCGTACGTCAGGGTAAGTTCTTCCGTGGCGTATGCTTCGTGCTCTGTGCACCAATAACTTCATTTTCGCTGACGTAACTTGTAATCGTATAATCTACCGGGCATCCTGCACGAAACCCGTCGATTCAGGTTCTTTACCGGTCACTGCAGAACGAAAAGTATAGATCGAAACCGACCGATTAGCTGCAAGTGATCCAAATCCAATTTCTGTTAACGTTGAAGGATACGAACTCGTTAACGCCACTTTGAATTTCACGGTACGAAGCGAGATCTTTATTCGATTAATTCCAAGTTTCCGCGCCCTCCGTTGGAAACAGATAAAAATTTCTCGGCTTAAAGAATCGATCCTAGGTGGCGATGAGTAATTGATACATCGTACGAGCTTTTCGCGACAGCGTGGCTTTCGTTGCGTAACGAGCTGTGTTGTATAACAAGTATTAGTTGAATCATAATCGATTGTTCGATGAATCTGCCTGACGCAACAACATTTCCGTAGACTGTGCGCACGACCGACTCGAAGCTCCATCGCCGCCGAGTGGCAAATGGATAGGTGTTACCTAAGCTGGTTACGGATCCTTCGATAAACACAGACGGACAAACGTTTCCTAATTGTGCTGGCAATTGTTTACGCTACCTCGTAGCACCTTCCGGCCTTACTGCGTTCACGGCAATCCCGTGTTTGCCTCGCCGCTTCTTGCTCGTCTCTGTCACGTCTTCCGGAAGAATGGACGACGAAAATTTCGTAGGAGGATCAACGACGGGAGGTCTTAATTAAGTCGTTGCCGTCTAGCCCTCCTCGCGGGAGGAATCTTTTCCTTTATTACGTAATTTTCTTCGAACCGGCGAAAAGTTCTGTTTGCCGTATTAATTTCACCGACCGTGACGACGCTCAGACGACGAACATCTCTCGCGGCGGATGAAACGCGTCCAGAAGGATGTACACGGTCCGTATAATTTTTCAGACGCGCCACCCGAAAGTGCAATAGAACTGCCCTCGATCCGGCGTTCCCCCAACAGGTATAATAACCAAGCCTCGATCCGGCTACCGTCCGTCTCTCTCGTTTTTCCATTTTCCATTTACCCCTTGCCCGCGCTTAAGCGTCGTCGTCGCAACGATACGTCGATTTACTGCGGTTTTACTACTGGCGAGGCGCGGCTGCCAGTTTTAACGATGCATAAACGTGCCGGGACATAAAGAGAACGCGTTCCGGGCGACCATCGCGATGAACGCGAGATAGGATGCACGGACAGGTGAGCCACGCAACGAATCGAGACCGCCGCTTCTCGAGGAAAGAAATATCGGTCGTTTAACACCCCCATCCTACGGCCATCCTACAGCCCGCGCCCCCGTGAGACCGATACCAGACGAATTATTGCGCCGCGCCAATCTACGAGGATTACCCCGCGCAGGGAAAGGGCCACCGGGACGTCGTTCGACGACTTTACGACCGCACACGTCGCGCCGTCCTCCTGAAAGCGCATCGACGTCGCCGCTGCCCTGAGCTTTCTGGGGATTAGCCGGGAACCAGCGCTCGCGGGAACACGCCGCGAGACCTATCGAGAATTTCGATTCCACGGGCTCTCCGCGGGGTTCTCCGTAATTCGCGTCTTCGCCGCGTCTTTGTCACGGCGGATCGCTGGGCATCGCTGAATTCTTGGATCTGCGTTTGCAACGTTCGATCGCGTTATACGCGCATAAACATCTCCTGTATCTGTATATCCGTCAGGAAGGAAGATTGGAATAATAACGGCGAGCGGGAATCATGGAGTGTCACGATCGAACGTAATAATACGAGTGGATCGATTGAATGTTTAGGATGTTGGGGTTGCGGTTTGCGGGGGCAACTATTTAACCTTATCGTATCGCGACGAATGCAAATTACGTGTACAAATGCAGGCGAACGCAGCGCACAACGCTACAGGGTCGATCGGGACACCATAAACCAAAACTATCGTGGTACCGTTGCAGCTCAGTTTCTCTTCATAATGTATCATCGACGAATAACAGATTCATGGTACACCATTTCGGTACGGAATAAACGGTCGGCTCGATCGATTCTGCTTGTTTAATTACCGCCGGAAGCGATGACTTTCCGGAGACGTGAAATTTTGCGGATGAAAAGGAAAGGGGATCTCGTTGATCGATTGTCTTTCGTTCGTTCGATATCGTTCCCGAAACGAAACGGGATTAAGCCTCAATCCTTCGACGAACGATAATCTACACGATTTTAAGCAAAGAGTATTTCTCAGAATGGAAACATTCAGGCCTTCTTACGGTTATCTCTTGTGCAGTTGGTATCTCGCTATTCAAACATCTTACATACAAACGGGCAATCAGCCGTTGGTGCTTGAATAATCGATAAAAATAACCGTATCCGCTGGTTACCATCGCAGACATCTCCGCCCGTGGCACCGATACTCCGCGGTGTCATTAACGGTCGACTATAATATGTTAATTCCCGAAAAAGATGCGTGACGGCATCGAGTAATGGAGAAAACTAGTAGCTGTCAATCCGATTCTTCCAGGGCCGGCCAGGAGGCTGTACGAAACTGCGATGGAACTTTTCTGTTCGCCTAATTGTCCTAACGGGTGATCTCAACGCTCGTTATCCCTTTGCGCTCGTCCTTCAGCCTCGCACCCTCGCGATTCTTTCATTCCCCTGTCCGCAAAGCGATTTATAATTAACGTTGTTCCACCGGTGGCTGCCCCGCTGTTTCGCATTATCGATCCGCTGAACCGTGTTCCAATTCACCCTTCTTATCATAATCCAATTAAATTTCACCGTAACGTATTAATTATTCGACGTCCCGCAACCCATTGTGCCGTCAACGTTTGTTGGCTGCGATACACGGTGACGTCCCGAGCGTTCTCGAATGTCCGACCGGAAAATTTGTCGCGGTCCGACCTAGACGCGGGGGCCCCGTTCGTCGGGACAG
The DNA here is from genome assembly GCA_963969225.1 of Xylocopa violacea. NCBI lineage: Eukaryota > Metazoa > Arthropoda > Insecta > Hymenoptera > Apidae > Xylocopa > Xylocopa violacea. Next base: position 8,280,897 of record CAXAJV010000020.1, on the reverse strand, counting down.
ACGATTCGAGTGGCTACGAAAGCGGATTCAACCCTCTCCGTTGGATCAGCATTACCGGGTAGCTCGTTAAGACGGTTGAAATCGAGCCCTGCCTCGGATTTCCGAAGTACACAGCCAGATAATTAATGGTAAAAGCGTCGTGCCGGTGATATGCAGACGCCCGAGAGCATCTTCTGTCCGGCATGCTCGAGACAGGTGCAAGAGATCGAATAGCTCCGTAGCCAACGTTTGTCCATTGAATGAATAATGCGAGCCCATCGTACACCGTCGCTTCTAGACAGGAAATTCAAGTTAAATCTCTGTTGCCTGTCTGTTTCTATATGTAAGCTGTTTCTACATGTAACTATGCGAGCGAGAGGCTCGTGGTTCTATGCTGAAAACTCTGAGGACCGGTCCGATCGATCGATTACTTTTATATGATTTTTTTTTTTTTATTTATACATATTTCGTGGGTTAGCGAAAAAATTTGCCTTTTCTCTTTTTTTATTTCTTTATGGAAATTGGAATCGAAACGCGTTGGCGATATAACATTCATCGACGAGTGGATTTCACGGCTCTCAGCACGGATATTCTGTCACCGTGTATCCAGCAATTGACTTAATGATCCGAGTGAATCTACTCTCGATGCAGGACCTAAGTGCATACACGAGGTAACATATTGGATGCTCACACGGTTAACAAGCATCTGAGCAAACAACCTACAACGGCCTTGACAAAGCGGTTCCAGCCCTCGTAATGTAGGGCGCCAACTACGAAATCTTCCGCCCCTACCTGGCACGCGGCGGGGCCGTAAAAAGTGTACGAACGAGTGTTTAAAATTCAACCAGCTGAACGGACAGAACATCGCGGGATGAGCGCAAATATTCGTTCGCAAACAAATCTAACGCTTCGCATTATGCGCGCAGAATATGTGGAAGCGACAACATCATTAAAGCGCGGGCAAATAAACGTTTGATCGCGCGGGTTATTTTCCCGCCCGTAAAGTTACTCGAGGCCACCGCAATTAGCTATTTAAACAATTTTTATAGCGTTTCGAACGTATACAGGCTGAAATATTTCATAATACGTTATGGAGATGCTTTCAAAGACCTCATACTGCGAGCTTGCGAGCCCCAGCCTAGCGAAGGTGCATAGAATCCGAGAGCGTGCGCCCGTGTGCGAGCAGAGTATACACAGCAGGATGCAGCGTTAGATCGAGTTGGGTTACTCATGAATTATAGAGATCGTCGTCTATTACCAGATTGAGGCCAAACACCTTACACGCGGTGGTCTATCGTTGATAATGATGATTATCGCATGTAGTTGGAAAGATATCGGTCTACGAATTGTTTCGGGGAATTATTATTGTAGCTCGATCTTCCGAGAAAGCAACGATCGAACGCTAATACTCATTAAACGTAACGTAATACTCATTAATTCGTAACTTTTGCGGGTACTGAACAGATAAAGCTGTTTGCTTACGATACGTGGAACAAGTGTGTTTAATTACCTTTCAATGAATCAGAAATTGGGTGTCGATTTTCGCATAAGACTCTGTCGATTCAAAGAGAAAGAGAGAGAAGGAACTCTTTCGGACTTTCTATTTCTTTCAGAAAATCCCACAAGTCGAAATGTCATCAGTCGCGATAGACTCTTTGTATACAACGCAACGTCACACAGTTTGTAAATACTGGATGACATATGTTACAGAGCTCTCACTCTTTCGGTATCTCACTGCACTAACTTGATAACGAAACACGAAGTCTCATAAAATCGGTATGACTCAATGCATTCGAACTACTTTTCCGAGTCCTATCATTGTTGTATCAAACGAGTGAGATGTTCCACAATTGGAAACACTTATACCCGCTGACTTAATATTTACTTTAATAATTGCCATTTAATTCTGTGAAAACAACTTCGATATCGCGAACGATAATCAATCGATACCGCTGAACAATATCTGGCGATGTAAAAATTTCAGGCTGACAACGACAATTTCTTAGAACAAACCTTTCCAGAAACAAGTAGTGCGTTTCAAGCAGTTCGCGATAAGTTAACTGATAAGCGGATCGTCGGAGATATTTAAACAGCCAGCCGGTGTCGAAAGCCAGTATTCAGCACTGAAGTTATACCGAGTGCAACTAGCAAAGTTGATACGTGTCTCATTGTTGAAAATGGCAGCGCAAAAAGTGATCTTTTACCTGGCGATAGTGGCCATAATCGCCGCTATCACCGAAGTTACCTCGTCTGCTAATGCCGTCCAAAACTGGGGTTCGAATAACACGAACAAGTCTCACAACTTGTTGGTCGGGTTCAGAATGCCTGGCGACAGGATCGTGCTCAGGCAGAGCGTCATCAAGAATTCTTCCTGGATGAGAATAGTCACCGAGGAGAGGACCTTCAATACCTCGCGGTTCGACAGGATCACCCTGATCCAGGCTCTGGACCAAAAGACCAACGGTAACGGTGCGTACGCCAGCATCCTCAACGGTGGACCAGGATCCAACAGCGTCACCATGCGATTCAAGAGTCAAAGAGGTCACGGAATCAACTTCGTCGTTGAGCTGTACGCTAGGCCTTGAGCTGCACGCTTGAAATCAACGAAGCTGTTCGAATGGATTCGCCCCTAGCAATCCCGACGCGTTCTCCTTCGTAAAACGAAATGAAATTTCGATATAACCTGCACGATTGTTAATTTTTAAAGGCCTAATAAAAATGTAAATTCACGCACCTATTTCACTCGCTATTATCGATGAAACGTATCCACCTATTCGACTGCTGGTTCCAAGGAAACGCGGTTTAAGAATGCGCGACACGGACGAGGAGCTCGAGAAACGGTAAGGAAAAAGAGGGGCGATATTCAGGACGGGCGTCGATAATAATGCAATTAACGCTGCGGCGAAACGAGCGTGTCTCCGCCGAAAAACAGATCGGGTGGAATCCGGCGATGGAATGCGTTTCTTGTATGCGCTAATCAACCAGACCCCGTTCCCAGCGGTGCCTACCGATAATTCTTCCTCTCGTTCCTTTCCGCTTCTCCGTGACCGTGCACCCTGGAATCCTAGCGTGGCAGCTCCCAGCGCGCGTACACGCGAAAGCCAGAAGGATCCCTCGTTTTCGAGGCTTACGTACGAAGTACATTTTGCGCATGCATGCGTAGCGGCACGAAGTAGGAACAACCGAGTGGAAAATTGTTGTCGCTCCGTGGCGGATTCTACCGCGGGGAACATCGGCTGGCGGAAACTTCGAATCGAGTTGAGGGCCACTGAAATTGGTGGCGGTATCTCAAGCTTGCGAACGACCATTTCGTTAACCTACTTATTCTATCTCCGTTCCACCCTTGGAACCGGTCCGCGAGCATCCAGTTTGTCCGCGGCTCCTCCGACCCCCTGAAAACTCGCGCGGACCACCCCCTGCAGGAGATACGGTCTTCTTTCTCGCGGATTCTTCCTTAATGACGGCAGACACTGAGAGGTCAGCGGACATCTGTTTCGTAAATAGGGACGAACTTGTAAATCACTTTAAATACCGGCGAAATGGAGCTCCGTTTTAAAGCCACCCGAGTAATAGGGTGAAACGTGTACCGTTGGCAAGCGAGCGTGCGCGGCCGCTATTCGCAATGGTCGCGCCGTGAGTGATTCATTAATTTTTCCGCAGGTCGTTGTTCGCATTTTCGATCTGCGAATAGAACTGCCCCTTTAGAATTCTGTGTTCCCTGGCTCTGATGCATAGTTATCGACAGGTAGGAAACGGTAGTGGCATTTCCTGATATTTTTACCGTCGCCTTCGCTAAATATAGTTGGAGGAAGTAAGTAGGTAACTTGAAGACACTACGGGGAACTAGACTCTCGCTAAACAAGCGAAACGCGATCGATAATTTCGTACTTATTTATAACAATCAGGAAGCATACCGCTGGTCGAGGTGCTATATAAAAGTGTCGAGAGTATAAAAGTGAATCGTGGCATATGTTCAGCTGCTAAAAATAAAAACGTCGTATACCGCTTTTATGATGATCGACTAAAAATAGAGTTTGCTTGTACAGTCGTATAGTTCCTCTCTTTGACACCCGTGTGTTTTATTCGTATTTACGCGTGTACCGTCGACTCGAGAGTGCTATTCTAGATTCTACCGGTGTTTTTTATACGAGTATCGACCAAAGCTCGATTGATGCGCCGGGGAACTCTTCGCCCCAGAAAAGTTTATACAACGTTATTATACTTTTTCCGTCGCCTCGATAAGAGCTCGAAAGATTCCGATAGAGAGGCGAGCTGTTCTTTTAAATCGAGCGAGACTTTTCCTTTCGCGCGATCAGTTCCGATGGGAAGATCCGTGGCTCTCGAAGCCCACATTAATCAGAGTCTTCCGACCGCAGCTGTCGTTTAGGTGCAACGCGAAAGCGTAAGGACCGCCACGCCTCGATCGTAAACCCGTCCTGTGTACGATGATTTCGGTTATTGCTTGTAAAGTTTGCGAAACTGACGAACAAACATGCACTGGGCACTAGCGCTGGACAGACAATCCGATGACAGGACCGGACGAGGACGAGGGAGCGAATGAAAGCGTGTTTGCACGTCGGCGTACACCCCCGGCGCGGCCACAAAAGAAACAGCCGTCAGTTCGAAACCGCAACGGCCATTATCGGGCAATTTTAAACGGGAAGCCGTAGTTACGATTTCAACGTTTTAAACTTCGCGCCAAACAACGCGACGCGGTCCCTTTATTTCACGAAATCCGTAGTCGAAACACACGCTGGAACGGCGACAAAGGTTTCTTCTCTGCTCGTGCGAGCTAGGAAAGAAGAAACAAAAGAGATTCTATGTTCGAAATATTTTATTACTTCTCTTTCTCTTCTTTTTTTTTTTTTAAGCAGCGTGTGCAGCTCGCGAGACAATGCAACAAAGAGGTATAGCGTATAAGTGTTCAACGCATGCTACCTGAAATATTACAGACGTAATGCAAGTCAGCCGAGTTATAGACGTTACGCAGCAAGTCTCCAATGAAATGGTTTTAATGGATTGGCTAACTGACTTGCATTTTCCGTTTGATGTCGGACGCGATCCGGGCGAACCTACTGTAAAAGCTGATGAAGTTAAAGATTCATCCGTACGAGAGCTGAGCGCGCGCTTCTGACGAGTTGCATAGATCAATCTCGGAGGATCGCGCGATCGGAATGGTCTGCTTAAACACCTGGTATTTTGTAAGCTCATTTCGACGTTGTTCCGCGAGGATCGTTAACGAACATCGAGAAATGTGCTTTAAGAAACGATAAATTAGAAACATGATTTCGGTACGAAGGTACCAAAGCGTATCCGTATCATTTGAGCACCAAAATTAGATATATATATCTCTATATATATATATAGGACTACTCGATACTAGTTGTAAGTCCTTTGAAACCAATCCCAGCTGCTGATTAGCCGCAAATGCAAGATCACAGGCTAAGCACCGGTACGATTACGACGTAAGTCAACAGTGTTGCCCCATGCGGTCAGCTCGTTAACCGGTATGAACTGTACTCTGGCCGACTAATCTACGTTTATACGTATATAGAAGAAACACGATCGACTAATATCCTTTGATCGGTTCAGCCGCGAAGAAAACCGCACTACGGTAGGATCTGTCGTGATTAAAAGGGCCGTCTTAATGATTCGACGCAGGCGTGCGCTCCAATTCGGATCGCGATAAGCAGTCGTTGCATATTTATGAGAAAACTATTTTCCAGACAATTTCAATTTCTGGTTGTTCAACTACCGCGTTGTTTAATTTTAAATGTAACTTTAATTATGTACACGGTGGCAGCAGAGATTGAAGTGTGCAGAGGCGGCGGGGGGGGGGGGGGGATTGAAAATTGGAGCGTGTTCTATTAACGTTTGCATCGTGATTATAATTCATATTGAATAAAGTCATATTGGTCGTAGAAATTGTCAGACAACAATTCTGTTAAATGTGTTTTGACCTCGTTCCTGTACGTCAACTATTTGACGCTCGATATTGGAAGCAAAAATGACGTTACGGTCGTTAACTTCGTCGATATTATGTTTTCGGACACCTTGCCTGTAAAAGCTCGCGCGTGTACCCGAATTGAAATTTGTTGTCGCCGTCGCGAGTTTATTTTGTTCTAATCTTATTAAACTCGTTAGTCTCCAGCTTACGTTCTGCACGTTAGGCCAACGTTCTCGCGTTCGTTAATTTATCCGAAAGAGAGAAAAACAATTGCCACGAAAACGGGATGGACCGAAAAAACTAAGTAGTGGAATATTTCAGAATTAAAATTCAGCAGAAACTGGAGCAACGGGTTTAAAAACTCTATACACCGCGAAAGAAAAAGTACCATTCGAATGCGAAGCTACGGTGTCTGAAAAATCGTTTCATCCTCTGCTACATTTATATCTACGTACTCTCGATTCTATGGACAACGTCTATCGTCGTTGCGACAGAAATTTATCACCTCCGTCGCGTATTTGTAACACGAAAATCTATGGAATCCATTTCAAAGAATTAAAAAATTGTTAACGCTTGTGTTTAAATAACTTTTAAAAATTACTATCCGCGCGATAAATCACGGCTGTAAACATTTCTTTCTTCCGCGTCTGGCGCGACATTACTGTCGGCGATAAATTATAACACGCTCTAAGGAAAATGGCATGACATATCGTGCAAGAGTTAGAAAAGGTAAAAAGGACACAAAGTGGTGGGTGTTGGGACAGGTAGGTGAACTACAGGCAAAGGCAATCATCGTCAAGGGAAACAGGGGTTCACGTCAATAAATACTGACATTTACGCGCCTTTGGTCTATCGATCTGAGAAGAAAATGTCTAAAAGGGAGAGAACGCTCTTTATATGTGTACCATAAATTTCAGAATACTTACGCGGTGTCATTTGCCTTTACAACAGCCTCCATTAATAGCAGTAGTTCCTATTCTTTCGTTTTAATTTAAATCCTATTCTCAGAGTTCTTGTGGCGCGCGAATTCGTTTAAGAACCAATTAATATTGAAGTTTAATCACGAAGATAATGAGGTTACTAAACGAAGGGTGGGCGATGCCCAACTAGGGCAATGGTCACGGGCGTGGCCTCGTCGCCAGGCTATTACACAAAATCTGCTATTAATATTTCTTCTTTTATTTAAACGTCGTTCGGAACTTCCCGAAAGAGCGCGATAAATCACTTCGAGAGCGATCTGCATATTTATGCTTGGGTTATGGCGAGCGAATTTTCGGCTGGATCTCCTACAGAGGGGGTGTCTCAGATATTTTTGCAAGGGTGCCGCCGCATCGACTGTCTCGTACAGGAAAATGTTTTTAGTCGCTTGAAAGGGGGGGGTGGATGAAGTGGATTGAGAGTGACGTACGCGAACGTGTTTGCGTACGGGTAAAGTAAAGGGTCGGTTAGTAATTTCTCGGACTGGTCAGTGGAGGAGCCTCGCATAGAACAGCCGGATGGCTCGTGTCGCAGACCACACGGATATACGGAACTGTATCGATCCGGGCGTTAAATATTTAATCGCAGGAAGAAAGTTCAATAGACGGGCAAGGACGGTTGTCTTTCGAAGACAGGCTAAACGTACGAAAACGAACGAGACAAGAGCAAGGTAGCACGCAACAATTCCTCGTCTGGCCGGTATTTGCCAAGGCAGAGTTGACTTTCATTATTTAGAGCGGCGGAGAAAAATGAGGATCGCCGACACGTCGTTCCTACTGCGTATCGATCGTAATTTACCAGACAGCTTATTCATATATACGTACCTATATCAAAACCGCGGACTTTTATGTAGCTTAGTTCCAGTTTACCTAAGTAATTTACCGCCCCCCCCCCCCCCAATATCGCGCGCTATCACTGATCATTTATTTTTCTCCGTAGAACAGTCTTGGCGTTGAATATGTAGCAACTCGTAAGTAGAAACGTGTATAAAATATATGTAATTCGTACAAACTGGAATTCAATTCATATAAAGAGAAACTACACGAGGTGATCTCAAACTTTGCTCGAATAACCTCCGGCGGTTGAATCTTTGAACGCGGAAATCGTGGACGAAGTGCAACGATTGCTTTTTAATGAACCGCTCTTCATCGCGTAATTTCTTTGAAAGTTATAGGAACGTCGTTAAAAATTGTTTTCCCGAGATATTTTTTCTTTTTCAAATAAATTGACCTTATATAATTGAAGTAAAAAAGCTTGGACCATATCGGAAGTATTAGCGATTAATTAGCGATATCGATTAGCGATTAGCCATTTTTGGGAAAATTTATGGACGATGAATATTCATGACGAACGAACGAATGTTTTAAACGAATCACGAACGTGTTACAGTTTGGTAGATCGCGGAAAGAAACTTCTGCGAGGCTATCGTTTCACGTTTAACAACCCTTGTGGCAACGAACCATCGATTGTTTCGCAAGATTTGACGTGGAGCAATAAAAATGTCGCGATTTACTTCTCAGAAAATAAGACACACCAATTTTCTACCCTATATTGACAGGCTGCTTGTTACTGGAAAATTGCATCGGAAGCACGCGTAACTACCAAGTGAAGTCGATAAGCAGTAGAGATACGATCTTTCTCGAGTCGCTAAGGCGAGCTGGGTTCTTGCGGACTGCACTGTCGTCTTTTTTGGTGGTACACTTTTAAAAGAGTTTTTAGATAAGAGGACTTTAATAGCTAACACCAGACAAGTTACCCGCGATGACTTTTAGTGCATTTTACGCTTTCGCGTTGCCCTCAAATCCTAAATCACGCGTTATTAAAATTCCTATTTTCCTGCTACACTTTATACTAATTTTTATTACATTTTACCATCGAGCAGATAATATTTTCCATTACTCTACGTTCTTATTTTAAAACGAGTTGAACTCTCATGGATATCCCGTGATTAATGTTACGATGGAATAATTATGCTTAAAAGGTGATAAGAAGTATTAACTCTGCCGTGATTTTATATCAAAATAAATTTCAACAACTAAACATTGATAATACTTCAGCGAGGAGAAGGATCCGAATCAGAAAATAAATCAGAAATAATATTTCACGCGTTAATTACGTATCACCTGAACAGATATCCGTGCGAATTAAATTACCTCGTTTTATTATGTTCTTGCAGATGGATAAAATATTATTTTCACAACATACTGTCCACGTGTAACCTTTCGTGATCCATTCTGCGCTAGGAAAAAGGTATTAAAAAGCGACAGCTATTTACATCCTTCGTATATCCGGTCGGAAAAAAGTAGAAACGTAAAAGAAATATAAACAAAATTTATTTAATCCAATACACGATGAAACAACTGGATTTGATTAATTCGAAAATATGGATTTCGCTTACACGAAGTTGAATAAAAATATATATGAAATCAACGTTTAATCAATACGGCAAATTTTCGTGTTTTCATTTACACAATTAAGGAACACGTTACTCGTATACGCAATCAATTTTAGTGTTGGGGTTAAACGCACACAGATTAAACGAGCCGAATGAAAAAAAAAATAAATAAAACAAAACAAAAAAAAAAAAGGTGAAAAAATACACACGCGTCAAAAAAAAAAAGAGGTACAAATCAATTACCTCGGCAGAGAACGGCAAACCTGCAGTTGCGTTCGGAAATCTATCTCTCGATACCGTCCGAGACGCACGATAAAGTTATCCGTAGGCGAGTTGCATCAAAGCCGAGGGGGCATTTTAAACGGTTTACTTAAAGCCACGCGTCTGACGCGCTTCTCGTGCTTCGCACAACAGCTTTAAATGGCGACGAAAGCGCGACTTTTAATTGCGTGCTTCGCGAAACGTACCGGTGCGAGCGCAACATATCCCCTCGCACCGCGGCTCCCTTAATGAGATGGCCGGCTGAGCCGCCTCATCGGTGTTAAAAATGTTCCTCTGGCGCGCGACCGGGGGAAGATAGGTTCGTACACGCCGGATCCTTCTCGCGTGCACGTATTCCGTGCGCTCGGTAGCCGCGCGCACCCCCTGTATCTTACGGCGGGGTGCTGCTGGGTGCCGCTCTCGCTTCTTCCTTCCCCGCACGGAAGTTGCGCTCTCGCGGGGGGTGCTTTTACCGCCTCGCGGATAGCACCAGTAAGTATGTACGTTCTTGGCGCTTGCGCGCGTCCAACCCCGTCTTTGTCCCGCGTACGCCGCCTTCCCTTCCTCGTCGCTCTTCGGCGAGGCTGCATTTCTCCCCGTCGGGGTTAGAGAAAGAGGAAGAGGAAGAGAGCGTGCACCAGCCGGCGGGACGGAGAGGGCCGCTCCCGCAGAGGGAGACGGCGTTCTGGCGAACGCGACAGAGAGAGCACGCGCAAGGTACGAGGGAGAACGAGTGAGAGAGCCGGAGCGTTGCGTGGGGAGCGATCGCAGCTCGTCATTCGAAGCCCGCCAACGGACGAGCGAGCAGCCACGGAACCGGACTACGTTTCAAAGAACCCACGCGATCTTCGCGCGAAATAAAGAACCACAGAGATACACACGCCAAGCGTTTCCGAGATCGAAGGAAGAGACGAGGAGCCGCATCGCGTCGCGTACGGAAGATCGCGTTGAAACCGGCGCTCACCGACTGTTTTGCGACGGCAGATCGTTCGCCGGTCGCGGCATACCGCTCGAACCAAGCGCCCGTTCCCTCGTTCGGTCCTCTTCGGTCACGATCGTGTCGGCCACAGTGCTTACCGGTTACCTGTCTCGCGCGTTTTCAGTTCGGCCGCTGAGTGGGAGAGTGACAGCGAAAAGAGCGGAGGAAGGAAAACAGAACTGTTGACAGTGATTAAAAGTGACTCGTGTACAACACCCTCGGAGGATATCTGTATTGTGTGACGCTCCGTTCGTTCGTAACAATCGAGCCCTCGATACGACGCGGATACGATCTCTCTCTCTCTCTCTCTCTCTCTCTCTCTAGCTCTTGCTCACGAGGACCAGTTCCAGCGAGGTAGCCGTGGTCTCAGCACCATTAGAACGACCATTAGAACGCGTGTATCTCGTGCGTGGTAGCGATCGGTGCAAAAGTATTACGCGAGACTCATATCGGTCATTGCGATCGGTGTCCGTTGCCGCAGTTTCAAGGATTCGTCGCGATTCGTTTTGCCCGCGATCGGAGTGAGTCAGTGTCGTCCCGTCGTCCATTTAACGTCGTTACGTCTACGCCAACTGCATCGTCGAGCTGTCGAAAAACTGCGAACCGAACACTATACGATAGTTCGATCTGCGAGCTCGAGCGCGAAAGCTGAAGCTGAGAACGACATCGGTTGAACATCCGCCTTCGAAGAAGCCGCAGGAGCGAAATCAGCCAACGCTTACGAAGGGGTGAGGTATTTCGAGCGAAGGCAGCGTCCATTTTAGCCAGAACCACGTGTCGCTGGACGCGTTCGAAAAAAATCGGAGCCACGTTTCGCGCGCAAACCTTCGAGGACGCTTGGAGTCGTCCCGATTGTCCTTTCGATCGGCCACGATAGAGACACGCCGTTGCTCCTCGACATTGGACGCAGGAATAACTAAATTTCCGGCCTAGAACAGCAGGTACCCTTGGAAGGAAGCTCGTACTCGATCGAGCGTATCACGACTCGTACGTGACCCCGGTGGAAAACAATCGGGGAGAAGCGACTAACGACTGGTTCGCGATCGAACTAACCTTACCCTCCGCAGTTTTTACGGAAGACCACGTAGAGGACTATCGTCCGGAGGTATTCGAGCCAGCTCCGTGTTCGAGCATCGGGTTATAATCTCGACGTCGAGCTCTACAGTGACGCAGCGCTCGGGAAACTTCGGCTGCATTTAACCGCTGAAAGTCAACGTCAACAATAAACAGTGCGTCGGCCACCAATTCACGACTTTGTGTTCTCGTGACATTCCGTGACGTACGCGTGTGTTCCCGGAAAGGTTGTCGCCCGCGGACGAACGATATCTTGTTGTACCGTGATTCGCAGAAGCGTGTACACGCGTGTGCAAAGAAAGCTCCCGTTATCAATTGGATTACAGCGAAGCATCGACGTCCTGTTGTTTACCCCGTGGCTTGTGGAAGAGTTGTTCTTCGCCGCGACCTCGTGAATCCCGAATCCAGCCTGTCCGATCGAGACAACGGAGAGCGCGTGGCCAATTACTCGCGCACCGTTACCAGCCGCCGATTAATCGATTAATTAACATCCCAATTAATCCGTTCGGTACCGTTGCTACTTTCGCCCGCTCGCCCCATTCGTGTCCGCGTCTGTAACCGCGAGTTTCCTTACGGTCGCGTCCCCTCGACCGCCAACAGCTGAAAAGGTATCCCCGTTCGTAGGCGACTCGATTCGCGCGTGATTCGCGGTCGCCGCGGCAGTTTGATACCCGTTTCAATTATCGCCGGCCGGTGAACGCTTCCTCGAGCCCGATTTTCGGAGCGCAGTACGCACGCGGCGACCCTCCTCGCGGATCCTTTGTCCGATTTAACCGGGATTACGCGGTAGTCCGTCGAGGCAGTCGCTTTGTAATTGTGCCACGCGTACGGTTAAACGCTTGTCTACGCCGGGAACAATAAACGGTGGTGTTTACGTGACGAAAGTGCAGACGCAGCTCGCACGGTCACTTGGAAAAAGTGAGTATACACACGCCCTGTCATCTTTTTTCACCATTACCCACGCGTCTACGCGTTCGAATGCACCCCTCTACCGGTCGATTCACCCGCCCCGGCCCTTTGTCCGCGTGTGTGCGTGTGCACCTGTATGCTCGTGCGTGAGTGCGTGCGCGTGCACGCGGGGTGCCTCCGCGGCGTTCATTCAAAACAGAACAACCGTGCCCGTCCATTTACGTGGGACGCGCGAGCGTGTGTGCGTGCACGCGCCGCACACCCTCGCGCGTACACATTTCGCGCGTTAACCAGCCACCGGACAATGTTGTTTTTGTCGATTTTAATTAACATTTCGCGGCGTTGCTTACGGAAGAGATGCCAATCATAAATGAAATTTCGCACGCGTGTGCGTCTCGCGTGTGCGTCTCGCGTTCAAGGGTTCGATTCGTTCGTACTCCAACTCTGTGGAACAACTAGATCTCATTTCTCTCTCGAGAGAGTTGTTGGCGATCGTTTCAGTTAACCGATCCAAGAAAGGATCGCAGAAACTTATTAAGATCGTTTTGTTATTATCGCGTAAATTATTAAATGGAACACACGTGGAACGATAATTACGTTTAATTGGGGGGATGTTTCCTTGCGGCGCTGTAGACGCGTAATCGTACTAACAGGCAGCCTCGGACGCGCTTTTTCCAGCACGCTTTTTACGACGGTTTAGTATAACTTAATTAATAGCTAGAGCAGATAATTACACGTGAACTATCGCAGCCTGGCTCCGTTAAATTTACAAGATCCGGAGCTAAAACCGAATAGCAACAAAACGTATGGCTCAAACGAAGTTTCTAATTGAAACTCGTGGATACGTAGATGCATTAATTCACTGTATAAAATAATAAAGAACGTCACAATCGTTCGAACGTATCGCGATCTCCAAACATCTCGAGGAACTCCGGCTCTTTGATCTCCGTAAGTTCGATAAAAGAAGCAGGAGCAAGAAAACGGAGCACGGTGAATCAGGGAATAAAGACAGAGACGTGGAACGGAAGAGAAATCCTGCAGCTAAGTCCGAGGTTGTCTCTGCGATGGAACAGTGGGCGATCGAACGGCTCTTTAATGGTATTCTTCTCTATTGGACGCGCGCTGTTTCATGCTTTATTCCACCTTTCTTCGTTCCGCTCTTCCGGGGTGGACCGTGTCACGCGTTTCACTCTCGTTCCCTTCCGACTCACGTCGTAAACGTGTCTCTCGTGCAAGAACGCAATAAAGTTCCGGCTTTCGTCCGAGATCAGGCCTGGGCTACGGCCCTGAAAGCAGGTGACTCTCTGTACCAAACAAGATCCGCTCGATGGGGGTCTTTTGCAATGAAGAGCGAACGTTGAACTGGTATCTCGCTGGGACGATCGAGCCTGACGGCGGACGTCGGGCACGCAAATTAAATTCGGGAATTTATGCCTGCGTGCCGCTGCTCGCCGCCTAATTATGCGGAAAGACGGAAAATAAATCGTTCGTGCAAATTGCGCGACCTTTTGTATCGGATTTGAAACGCGCGACTCGTTCCTGCGGCTCGTTTACGTCGAAAACGCGCGGGCATTGTTAAGGAGATTTCGAAGAAGCCGAGTCGCAGCCTCGGCTGAAGGACGGCTCGGTTTCAGGGACGCGATTCAGCGCATCGAACGCGAGAAGGAAGCGAGAAGACGGGGCGGGTTGGTTTCGTCGCGAGCTTTCGCGGTTAAACTAGACGCGGCTCCGATAACTGCGTCCCGACACTTGGCACCTCTTGCTGCCTCTCTTTTGTCATTTCTTGCTGTCCCGTCTCGTTGGCTTACTTTTATCCGAGGCGACACGACGCTCCGCTTGTACGCGGGCGTCGAAAAACGCGCCATCACCGGGAACGGTTTCCGACTCGATGTTCTTTCGGAACATTTAGGTCTTCCGTAAAGTAGTCCATCCATCTTTTTCATCGTTCCGCCGCCCGCTCGGCGAATCTCCCGGCTTGCATCGCAATCCGGCCATTTGCATCGCTACAGCCTGTTTTCGCATTCCTCGCGCACAAGCGAAACAAGTTCGTCCATCGGAGGCGGCGCGGGGCGTTAAAAAATGGCGCGGTATCGATGCCTCCCTAATGGAATCGTTCCGGGGCGCAACGAAAGTTTTTTGTTCACGCGTAGGCTGCAAAATACGTTGTTAAGATTCCATGGGAACGCGGGACGGCGGAGCGGTACAAATTAAGTTCAGGTCTCTTCGTTACGATTGCACGAGTCGGTAGTCTTTTACTTTCCTTTTATTGTCTACGGCGGAACCTCCTACGCCCTCGCGGATACCTAAGGAATAGGAGTCTTCCTTGAATCGTTAATTAGCTCGGATTCTTGGATTCTAATTACACGTGCAGTTTACGGCTTTATTTAAGCAGAGTAGTTCCCTCGGACCCTCGGCGGTGCCGAGCCAGGCTAAGCAGTCGTAGCCAGTAACTCTTCCGAGTTATCGTGCGTGTCTCGCTTTTAAGCTGATTATCTCTTCAGGCTTAACTTATTAATAATCGTGCTCCCCTCGATGACGCAGGTGACCGAGACGACACACGGTTTTCTCCTGGAAGTGGTACACAAACGGCCTCAAGATTCAGCTGGACATCATGCCTTGGTTCATCCTATTTCTTCTGCTGTTAGCTGTGATGGAGGCCTTCCCTCGGGAGGCCACCTGTTCCCGCCTGCCGGACATCTACTGGAACTCCACCAATCCAATGTAAGTCGCAACTGAATCCTCCTCTTATCTCGTTCGCCGTATCTTTCCGACGTGATCACTTTTTAGCGGCACGCGTTCCATCGCGTTGGTTTATGTGACCCTGCGCAAACTAATCGATGGTACCACGGAGCGTACCGTTCGCGGTTTACTTAGTTCGAGGTATCTATCGCCACGAGAAGTGGATATCTATAAAATATACGCGCCAGTGTGAAGCAGAGGCCACGCTTTTAGGAGAAACGCGCGAGTTCATAAAGCTCGCGGTGCGAAACGATTAATGCTGAAATTCCGCGCGAAACAGCAGCGCGTACGGAAGAATGTCGCTTCAAATGTGTCTACTTTAGCGCGCGGAGTTGAAGAAAAAAATTTAATATCTGGCCATTGTTGGATAGAATTTTCGGTACATTTAAACATCGCGCACTTTCCATAAAATTCGAGTTTAAAAGCAGACTTTACGGTTTTAAGATACGTACAATTGTGTTCCTTGGACGTTTCTCGCAGTAGCCGAAAGCATCGTATTTACCGAAAACGGTACCAACCGCTCCATACAAAGAATGCAAGCTCCGTTTAATCTCGTCCGAGGCATTACCGTGAATATCCTTGTTCTTCCTGATAGGAGACGACCGCATTTCCACGTTCAAACATTCCACGAATGGTAACGCCTCCTCGTGCAGGAAATGCGAGCTTCCTAGTCTAGTAGGACCGTCTCGATATAGAGATTCCGCGATCTTTATCGCCATTTATCTGACCGTTCCGCCGTTTCCTGTGGGAAATCGTATTTTCCATCTTAATGCCTTCGTATCTTCATCTAAACCTCTCCTCTTATTCTTATACTTTATCGCTCATACACGACCCGTTCTGTTACTCTCCCCGACGTTTTCGCGTCCCCGCTCGCGGCAATTTTCCGTTCCCCGCGTTCCCGCACACGCGATCGACGTAAAACCGTTTCGAGAATCGTTCCGTCGTGGAACGCGCGACGAAGCTGGGCCCGCAAAAAGAGCCGAGCAACCGCGAGGAGACGGGAAACCTATAAAAGAGGAGGGCGAAGACCCCTTAAACACACCCACAGGTAAATCAAGAGTTTCACGGAACGATTTCTTGACCTTCCTCTCGGTTTTTACGCCACGTAGCTCGGGCCATTTCGCCCGCACACACAGCGCGCGCCACGATCGAGAAGTCGTGACGTATCGCCGCGATATTTCTCGCCGCGAAACCGCCGATACACGCGTGACGAAGGGCCCGTTCCTACGTGTGGACGGTTCCGTTCGATCGGTTTCCTTTCCGCTGTTCGCGCTCGCCCCGCGCGGAGGGAAAAAAGGGCGGAATTGAAAGCCAAACGAAAAAAGGTCCGGCGCGTTCACGCCCCTACCGGCGTCGGGATGTACGTGCGTTGCCGCGAGCGGTTCTCGGAGGTCGAGCATTATAAATGTACCGGGTGGGACGGTTCGAGGCGAGGAGATCGATTCGCGGAGACGAGATCCTCGGATGGCCGCTCGAACGCGCTCGCGCGCACGGAGGGTGGCCACCCTTCATCCGTCGACGGGCGCGCCGCAACTGCGCGACCAGTTGATCGCGTCAACCGCGTCCATTTTGGCGCGCCGTGGAGATCGAGCGAGCGAAGGGCGCGTAATCGCGGAACGATAAATCGTAACTTAATAGAATGTACCGCTCCATTTGACGCAATGGCCAATTATCCGGCGTTAAGCTGCTAAACCGAGTCGTTAACGCGCGCGCGTGCACGTACGCGAGAGGATATATGCTCGCGAGCCACGCGAGCTTGGAAGAACCGCGAGGTACGACGAAGGAACCGCCACGGCTGGTATCGAAGTTGACTACGACGGAGCACACCGAGTCGAGAAGCGAAGATCGATCTGTCCTCGAGTCTCGTTCGGATGGTTGACTAATGCGGCGGGAAGGGGTTCGGGGGTGAGCTGAGTGGTGGCCGAGCTCGGTTAACGGGCAAAAACCAATTCGTTGTCGGAGCGGGATTGAATGTCGATCGTTGTCGTTCGCGTTTTATCGTCTAAATCGATGGGCCCTCGCTGGCATGGGTGTGCGTGCCCGCGCGTGTGCGCGTACGACAATGAAAGACATTAGCGTCACTTTTTTTCGGGAGTTCAATTTCCTGTTCATTAATGGAAGGGAAAAGGGGACAGGGTCGCCGCGTTGTCAATGGCTCGAAGGTTAAAAGGGACAAGGTCGAAGGCGGGCCAGGTTCGAAGGCGCGGGTGTACGTTTAATTGAAATATATCGTACGGGGTGTATCTCGCGCAGCCGAGTAACGAAGGGTAGTTACGCGCGTCTATATACGAAACAATCCGCACCTATTTGAAAGTTTTCCACGGTAGCTTGTTTCGGATGGGTTTGATGCGACGGGACTTCCAAACTCCCATTTCCGTGTATGTTTCTTCGTTGGTAAGAGAATGGTTGTACCGATACCAATATCGAACGTGATCGTGGAATCGGGAACGGATCGTGGTGGCGTGCGACCGTTTCCCTTGGACAAATTCAAATGCGACCGTGGTCGATCGCGGGGAGACACGGCGAGGAAAAAAGGGAGGAAGGAAGGTTAAGGGTGGTTCCCGTTGCGTTGGAAAGTGGCTGAGGCGAGGATCGTAAGTACAGCGGGCGACCCAGTAATTTAGTTAGCGAGGGCTTTTCATGGAAATCTCACATTTCTCGTGGGCAACTTTCGCCCTCATCTCCATCGTGATCTCGAGGATAATCGAAGAAAAGGAAACAGGAGATAGCTCGGCAGAAACTTGGTCTTCGTTCGCATTGGTTTCGTCCGGGCAAATTGACTCTCGACAAGTGAATCCTCTGTCTGTACGGTGTTCGCGATAAGGATAGTAGCGAACTATAAAGGGGCCACTGCTCCTGAATTGTTCCTTATGCATACCGTATGCACGAGTGTATGCCGCGTACGTAGAGTGTGTACATTTGCATCGGGACGCATTGAGTAGAGTTTTATTCGTCGTAAAACGGGAGAAAATTGAGTTCTCGTCTTTCATGGATCTCTCCATCGACCCCCGCGTCGTCTTATCTTCGCGTTCCCGTCGTGTTTGTACAGTCATCTTATTACGTAAGTCGTCTTCGCATCCACGTTAAGTACAAAATTTCGTCTCGTTTAATTGAGACGGAATTGTCTTTCCGCGTACACGCGTCCCCTCGAAATCGTGGTACATACGATCGCGCGTCGCCGTTTATCGTCCGTTTCGAACATCACTCGTCAGCGTATTGCGCGCCGCTATTCGATTACCAGACTAATATTTCATTTAGACCTGTAATTACATCGGAAAAGAGAAGGGAAAAAAGGGACGCCCACCTCCGGATCCTTATGATTTACTTTCCCGCTCGCGCGGCAGCTCCGCCGATACGCGAGTCAATTCGGCGGCCATTTATATTCTTCTCGGTACCGCTCGAACCGCTTATAGCGATTTAACAAACGTCGAATGCCCGGCGTACCGCAAATAAAAGCCGCGCCTGCCCGGTATAAAACGAGCCTGGCTCATACGTTGGACCGTTGAAAAAAGGAAAATTGGATATTTGCTTAATCGCCCTCGACGCTTCGTCTCACTTTCAACTTCTGTTGGTCCCCTCGGTTCTGGCCTCCCCGCTTTCCTGCCTCCCGCTACCGGCCGCTGGTTCTCCCCGGCTTCTCCCGGCCCGGTGGCTTTCAACGCGATTGATAATTTATTTAAGTACCGCCACGTTAAAGCATAACTACCGTCCGAATCGGCGAAATCAAAACGACCGCGCAGCGGCGGTCACTGCGGCTGCCAGGCATTACTCCATTGTTCGATTTTTAATTCACCTCCCCCCAACATGATTTTCTCTTTTCCACCCTCCCTCATCGATTTTCTTCTCTCCGCGTATGTTTGTCGTGGACCAGCGTTGCTCACGGCCGCCACCCGATTCAACGCCGCCAGCATTTCTCGACTAGCTTTCCATCAAATGATCTCCCACGCGGCGAATTGATCGATCCGCGCGATTCAATAAACGCAAAGTACGCCAATATTTTTGTCCATCTACGATGCTTGCGCGTTGCGCTGAACCCGTCGACGTGATAAATGGCCCGCGATCTCCGCATCGCGCGTGCTCTCGGCGCGCGTTTAGAGTGATAGTCATTATTCCATTAAATAATTTCATAAATATTTTATGTACACGGATATTTCAATTGATAGAGCCGGTATTTTTCATCGAATCCTCGCGCCGCGCGCGGTCTCGCTGTGCCCGTTTGACGAAATAAAACCGCCCCAGGCGGTTTTAATAACTTTGAATTCGGTTGACGAGTGAATTACACATCGAGCGAATTTATATTGGAAATACAAATACTTTTTATGGTCCCTGATCTTCCGTTTCCCCCCCCCCCCCCTCCCTTATCGATCGCACGCTACCTAGCAACCGGCTCTACATCGAGCGATATTATCTCGATTCGAGAACGGCACAATGGCACCTGATCGCGGAGTAATTTCGCGCCCTTAACTTCCCATAACATCTCCTATTTTATCAATTCTCGTCTCGCCGACTGCTCGCCGGTTATCTGCATTCGCCAGGCTATCTTTTCCATTTCCCTCAGACCTTGTTTCCCTCTGCGCAAATCCCCACGCGATACTCCTCGTTTTATTCCCGGCCCGCGCGCGCCTTCTTTATTCCGATACGATGCAATCCTGCCGGGCCATTGCGTTGAAAATTATTAAAACTGTCGGCGCTCGCGCGAAGGCAAACGCGTTCGAGAACAGGCGTGACTCTTGGTTAAAGCCACATTAAACAGTTTCAACGCAGATTGAAACACAGGCACACAGAGGGAGCGCAGAGGGCGAGGTTCCATTTCCTCCGCGATCTTAGGAAGCGTTTGCAAGACAAACAATTACTGCAGCGTTGCGCGGGAATTATTTCACTCGTTCCGAGTTGTTCCGCGTTATTGCATTATTTGAGTGCATTATCGTGCGTGGGGCATGGCTTGAATATCTCTTCGAGCCCCGCGAAATTAGTACCCAGGCTCCACGCTCCGGTTCTAGGTCTAACGCGCTAGTTTGAATGGCCGTCACGCTTCACCCCGTCGTCCAGCCGAACGTTTGACTCGGTGAAAATTTCATGTTAATCGGCGAAATTGCTTCCTGCTCCTTTCTTCTTTCGCCGTAAATAGCGTGGAACTCTTGCGTATACACACACACACACACACACACACACACACACACACAGGCGCGAAACTAGACCCAGGGAATATGCAGCGCAATAAAATTCGATCGATACTTGTAACATTAGAAGAGCGCATGGGAACGTGGAAGAATAGAGCCAGGTGGCTATATCCAGGTCCGCGACACAGTGAGATTCTAAATTAAAGCATCAAGTTGACACTGATTGATGGACAGCGACGCCCAGAGCGCCCCGTGCGTTCTACCCTCACCTTTTTACCGATTTCCTCGTATAATAAGAACCGAGCATCGCGCGCGAAACTGAGAATCTTGAATTATAAACGCGTCGAAAACGTAACCAGGAGGTTCGATTCTATTCGCGCGATCGGAGGGCGACGAGGACGAGGATTTTCAACGCGGTCCACATCGAGATCGATACGATACGACGCGTCGCGGTATTACACATAGCATTGTACAGAGAGCGGGGACACGCGCGCATCGGGTATCGTTCGATAAATCCTCGACGCATTTATATTATGGGGGTTACATAATAATTCCCATTGGATTCCCAGGGATTGGTTTGTAGCCAGAATAACATGTCCTGCCGGCGGGCCGCGGAGATGATACATTCCGCTGATAGTTATGTAGGTACGTGGGCCCCGTGCATACATTGGCCGGGTTTATAAGCACCGCGTTCGCACGTACGAGGGGGTACAGTACGTTTCACACCGTGGGCAGCGTCGTCCTTCGCAGCGGTTCGGCTAGAATACGATGAGATTAAGGTACAAGCTTCCTGCCGGCAATGAATTATGTCCCAGCACGCCGCGCGGAGATGTTCCCTCGCTGGTATCGCCGGAGTAGCCCTCCGGTCCGCGCGCGGAGAGAGAACCCTTACGTATGTTACCTGGCCGTAATGGTAGCCGCCGCGGTACCATCCCTTTCTGGACACTAATTCACGCTCTCCGCGCGGCGCTCTCCTCTCGAGAATAAAATTAACGCCGCGCCCGTGAAGAATCGCGCGACGATTTTCAGGCAGCCCCTCAACTGGACGACTAAATTATTAGGGGACCGGATCCGAGACCTCGGTTAAATTGTTTCTCCTTCGTTTTCCAGTCGTCTCATATTTTCTTCTCCCTCTCCCCCATCCTCTTCTCCTTCTCTTTGGTCCCCGTCTATTTCCTCGTTTTTTTCTCCCCCACACATTTCCCGCCTCCTTTAGTTTACTTTCGGTACCGCGATGATTAATGGAGTTTTTATTAACGCAAAACACACGCCCGCGGTATGGTGATTTATTGCGCGGCGTTTGATTACGTCGTTGGACGGTATGAAAATGAGCGCGATACGCGTGTGCAACTCCCGCCAGGATAATCGTTGTTTCGCTGGACGGTAGCGGAGATTGCGGTTCGATAAATCGCAGGGGAAGGAACATGGAATTAGCGTTAACAGCCTCGTGATCGAATTTACGCTCGATTATTACGGGGGATCGGCCACGGCGGCGATAAGACGCTCTAATGCCAGATACGGATTGATAGTTTTTATGCGCGCCGTACGCATCGGTCAATGGTATCGGAAAACGATACCGGTACTTGTGCAGTCTCTTCGGTCGAGCGTGCTCCCGCGTCGTAGCATCGGCCAGTACGTTCCGTACACACATATTGGACCATAAAGTTTATGACAAAAGCGTGGAAGCTCGCCTTTTACCGAAAGAGCGTAATAACCGTTTACGTAAATTACACGCCCACGCGTCCCTACGGTTATGAACGATTTTTGCATCTCGAAGCAGTCGCTCGATTCCGTTCGTTCCGTCGCGAGCCTCCTCGACTCGACGAGCGGCTAAATCCCGTTAATTCTTCGATGAAAAACCTGTTGTTCGGTGTAAGCAGCTAAATTCAGTTTTCCGGTGAAGCGTGCCCGGCGAATGGATTGTTCTCCACGCCGCTCAAAGGCGAAGCTTAACAGTTCAGCATGAACGATGAAGAAGATAAATGTAACGTGATTTACGGCGGCTTCTGCGTTTATACAGGGGATTCTCTTGTCTCTGGCTGTTTCATCGTGAAATCACTCTGCCTCATTACAGCTGTAACACGTCCCACTGACGACGTGCAGCTTCTCCGTGTAATTCCGCGAGCGCATTGTTACACGATATAGACTGACGTAATTTAATTCGCAGTCGTGTGTGCGGTCCGCGCGAGCAGTAGCGAGGATATATAATCGTACACACGTGCCCTAATACGCGGCATGCTGCCGAGGCTCTGCCTCACCAGCCGCCAGCCTTTGCCGATCTATGAAACGTTCTCCGAGTCGCGCACCCAGCGACGTTCTTGGCGCCCACGTTTCGGTGCGAGCGAGTAATGACACAATAATACGTCTAATTTCATCCATAATTAATATCCGATGGGAACGATACTCGCACGCATGCGGCGCACAGAGCGCTTCGAGCCGCGCCAGTAACCTCGACGCAGGATAATCGTGCGACTTCTCGTTTCGCGAATAAATTAACGCGGGAACTTTGAACTCTTTGCAGTGACAAGAAATAAAGAAAAAGGACTATAAAGATATAATATATTTCCGAACGATCCTTCGCCAATCGCGGACGGAGCTCTGTCGCTCGTCCTCATTTTTCCAAACCTTTCACGTCTCACGCATCCACACACTCTTCCAAGTGTCACAGAGAAACCTTTTCTTCTTTTCCAGTTAGACTTTGCATCCGTTTCGGTTCGACGTAAAGTTATCCTAATTAGAAAATTCGATGAGAACAGGCTCAACACGTCAACACGTCGGAGGGTGCAGTGACGCGAGTCAAAGTATGTGCTCGTCAACGTCCATGGCCGCGGACGAGGAGATTTTAACCGTGCACGGTCGGCGTCTGGCGAGTTCTCTCAACTTTCCACGGTGCGACGAGATCCAAACTTCCATTAGGGAGTTACTTAAATGTTCATAAAGGCTTAGCTTTCATTCGATGCAACGGCTTCTGTTTGACGCTTCACGCTTGAAGATCTCCGTACCCGCCCACCCCCTGTACAGAGACGTATCTCTCGTCTTTGGGTACGGGCCGCAGCGAGATGCTCGCGTGTGGATGGGCTTCGTCTTAAGAACTTTTCCGACTGTCTGGTGATCACGACCGGCAAAGACGTTGCATCTGCAGGGAAATGAGAGGCGTGGCCGACGAAGCGTGAACCGAGCGACCGGAAGCAAGACGATGTCTGCCGTTTCCAATCCCGCGGATGCGTCTCGTTTATAGACGCGAGGCAGTAGCGGCTTAGAAAAAGCGCGGTTTCAGACGCGATCCGCGAGACCACGCGGCCTACGAAACGTCCCAACGAAGGGGATCAGGCGTCGATAAAGAACCAGTTTCCCGCTGTCATAATGCGTTCCATTTGGCCTTTTTAAATCGTGGTCGACGCGGTCGACGGTTTTTGCCGGTTCCGTGACTGGCTGAAAGTATTGACACCTCGCTCACGTACGCGCGGATAACTTCATCTCCCGAGTCCGTGTCCGCGTCGCTGCTCCCCGCGACTGTGCAATAATCGGCGGCGCAAAAACCGCCTTCCGTCGCGGTGCAAGGAAGGGAATGCTGGGCGAGGATAGTCGAGGCGAGGAAGGAAACGGGCAGCGCGAGGAAAAAAGGAGCGAAGCCGATCGGCGCGGGAGAGAACAGGGGTTGGCAGATGCACCGTGTACCGTCCTGCGAACCCACACCGTGACGCTGGCCTCTGATATGGTTGGGTTATAAAGCACAGCTGACGCTAGGTATAATATATTCTTCCCCGCGCGCGCTCGCGCCACTTTCGGTCTCTTGCGCTCTCTTAGCGTCTCTCGAACACGCACGAGCTCTTGCGCCATCGCGCCACCCTCCTCGGGGTGCAACCGCGGCGGCGTGCAACCCCGTCCCGCTTCGAGTTCGCTCGCTCGGTCTAACTGTCCGTTTCACTCGGCCAGAGCGGCCGTAACCGATACGTTGGAACGAAGGTGGTGTCGTCACGGTTGGTCGAAGACGAATGAGATTGCGAACTTCGATACCGCAATTAACGGAGCTTTCCTGCCCGAACGAGGGTTCGGGAGTTCGTTCGCCCTCCCAACACGTGTAGACGTTAAATGGAATAATAAATCAGGGGCCGCGGGGCTCTTCCTCGAACTGGCCGTACTTAAAACTCGCGTGGAACTCCTTAATGATGATAAGATCCGTAATTCACGGTACACTCTGCCCATTGGAACGGTGATCATTGTTCCGAGGAGTTTCTGTAATTGATCCGTAATAAGGTTCGATTATTCGCGAACGCGGGGTTCCAGCGGAAAAACTTTCTCCCCGAGACACGTCGATTCTTCAGGTCGTTCTCGAGAGTTCGTGGTCCGCTCCGACCGACGCGAACGATCCTCCAGTGGGAGCAAATACAGTAGGCGGTGGCGGTAAATAATATATCCTCGGGCGTGATGGCGTGCTGCGAACCGTCTGACCGAAAATGTAGCTTTTATCGCGGTTGGGATAAGAACTATCGATTACTTTTGCACCTATGACTTGGAAACTTCGAACCTCGATGTACAGGGAGAAAGTGGGGTGGCAGAAGATGCATCGGTGCGATGCAGTAAGAGTAAAGTACAAGAGGAACGCCGCTTGGTGTAAAAGTATTTTTCTACACGGATTTATTATCGAGTTACTTAGAAGATAATACGTCCTCATTGAATGTTTCGGGTACAGAGCTCGCGTGGGAGAGTCTTGGGTCGACCGAGCAACCCCAGTGTCCATTGTTGGCGGATTACACGAGGATTTCCCGAGGAAATTGATACTCTGTTTGTCCGCATGGCCGCTATGAGGTTCGCGGGATCCTCAAACTCCTGCTAACTCGAACAACCGTACCCGCAACGGTGGTTTGCTCTTCCGATCCGTTTCCACGCTACCTTTCTTCTTAAAATCTCGCCTGACGTCGTTAGATCGGCGAGAATTTTCATACTCGTCGCGCGTGTTTGCACGCTGGCCGCGCTCGAACGCGTGACTCTGGGTAAATCGAAGAAAACCTTGCCGAATCGATACGGTAAAAGGTTAGCTTCGAACAGTGATATTTCTGTCCGCTCATCGGATTTATTTTGCTAATTAATTTCTCGAACGGAACAGGAATGCACGGCGGTTCGTTAGCGCGAGTTTATGCGCCGGGCACACGATTTCTGTGCTGGCAAAGCTGTTTCTGTTTATCGCGGTTCACAAAAAACTTGTTCTCGTTTCGAGCACCATTACGATGCCCGGACGATACAAGCCTCAGTGGGTTAAACGGCGGTGTTATTTCGTAAAATGAAATAAAGGAGACATTCATACCAGTCTTGACCCTCCCTCCGTACCGAATCCCTGGGGTTGAGTAATGAGTCCATAGTTCCCATCCTCCTCTTTCCCACCCCTTTCTTGCTCGCTAACTTTTTCTCCCCCCGCTCTCGCTCGCTCTGTTTCGCTGTTGCGCGCTCCTTTCTTCCCCTCCGGCCCGTTTGTCATTTCTTTCGACGTTCCCTTTATCTTGAGAAAGTTGTCCCGACAGATGTCAATTTCACAGAATTGCGTTTAACGAACGCGGACGGGGAAGGGGGTGGCCGCGCTCTCAAAGAGCGTACCACCGTTTCGAGTAATACACCAGCTGGCGAGCCATCTCAATCGAAACTATTCTCCTCGCATCGACGTTGAATTAATTGCGCGACACGTTACGTCCGCTTAGGCGAGATATCAATTCCCGATATTAAATCGCGCAGCGTGCCCGTCTTTCGTTTCGAGCCATTAGTTATGGGCGAAATTAAAGGGGTGCGTACCGTCGGACTGGCCTCTGCGCCTCCGAGTATATTATCGACATTTGGCGCACCTCTTCGATCGCTTCGACAGTTTAGAAGTGGCCATTAGCCTTATTCGCGAGATTAACTATCGTATTAACGTTCCTCCCGGCCGACCCGATTGCTCCTTCGATCCTCATATTTTTATTTCCAGCGCACCACTTTCGAAGTACCCGCCAGTCCATCGATTATAGATTTCGCTCTATTTCTGGCCGTCGCGTACGTAAAAAATTCCGCCATTAAATCGCCGGGACGGCCGTTTCGATGGGCGAACGTTCCGCCCTTAAAGATCCCGTCCCTCTGCGCGGAGACACGCCGCGCGTCCTCGGCGGCCATCAACGGATGTGCCATAATCAAATCTAAACAGATGGGAGTTGCATTTAATCGAGTCATCCCAGACGTCTCAATGCGTCCTAACCTAATTTCAACTCCCTTGATGTTTTCGCACACGTGCAAACGCGAGGGCTTCCATCGCGCGCGCACACCAGGCAGAAACGGCTGGCTCGCCTGGACCACTGGCTGCTCGCAAGGTATGCATCGGTGGTCGTGCAAAAAGCAGTCGCGTTTCGCGTAGCGTTAATTAAGCTCTTAAGTGTCGCTGGGATATCCCTTCATAAGTGTGTACTTCCCACTAACCCTCGACGATCTAAAATTAGAATTTCATTACACGGTAGGCGCAGACCGGGAAAGGGAGAGAGAAAGAGCGTACCGGGCGTTTCGTTTTCTCTTCGAATACCGCGCCTCGCCTGTTTAATTTGAAAGCCTGACGGGGGCGGCAAGAGAAGAGAAACAGAAAAATTCGAATTAATTTCGTCCCGTCGTATTAGGTATGATTTATTTTTTAATTATCCGGCCAATCAATGGCCCGCCCTGCAAATGAAAAATACTTTGCCGCGCGAAATGAGACGCGGGCAGCCGCCCCTCCGCGCCATCGACGTTATTATTAATTTTATTTTTGGCCGGGTCTGCGCGTAATGTACCTCGCATTTAAATATTCCGCGTTAAGGCGGCGGGCGAAGGGTGAGATCTCGCGAGGGGGTACGAACAATTTCAAATTTCTAACTCACCCCGCCCGCGGCGCGCGCGATCCCCTTTACGCTCGACATTCCCCGCATAGCCCACGCTTCGCGGCGTTTAATTATGAAATATGTATTTAGCGTGATGAAAGGTGTGCCGTCCGATAATTCATCAGCGGATAAATACACGGCGAAATGCCTACGGAGATATCGTACGCCGATCACGTCGTACTCGTTTTCGCGCGCACGGATCGCTCGATATCGAGCTGGATACAGCGTCACCGATTAATCCGTCCTCGTATTTCTTCGGATTCGAATCACGGAATCTTAATTTCTCGACCGCGATCGACGCTTACGAGCGTGATCAGCGCCGCGATCGTCGAGCCGCGAATCGCACCGCGACGGGGCACGTTCGAAAATTCGTTTTCCATTTCAAGTCCAGCGTAGCACGCGTGCAGCCGGCGCATCGAGAAGCTCCGGTTGATTCGGACAGGTTAAAGCACGCGCGTATCGCGTGCGAAATCCATCCTGTCAACTGGGTCAAGCTGCGCATTCCCCGCGTATCTTTTCCCAGCGTGTATTTCATTTCGTCGTTTTTTACATCCACCTTTTTCACCTGCGTTTGACAGAAAATTGCATTATTAAAAATGAATTTTTATGCGCCGCGTGTTATTGCGATATAACGCGGCCGGCTGTTTTCGTTTCATCGGCCGAAATTTCGAATTCGCCGGACAGAGCAATTTTACGATAGCTTTGGGGATATTAAAAAAA
Source organism: Xylocopa violacea (assembly GCA_963969225.1). Lineage (NCBI taxonomy): Eukaryota > Metazoa > Arthropoda > Insecta > Hymenoptera > Apidae > Xylocopa > Xylocopa violacea. Next base: position 8,252,927 of record CAXAJV010000020.1, on the reverse strand, counting down.
AACAGAATCGCGCCGGTGTCCTTTTTTTTCCCCCCATTTTTTTTCTTTTTCTCTCCTTTTTTTCGCCCGGCCACGTTGTATAAGCTTAACAGAGATCGATGAAACGCGGACGTTTCTCGATGAAATAAACTGTGCAGTCGGTACGGGGGTAAAATGGCGGGCGAACTTTTGATGGGACGTTCCGCGAAGAATGCAAACTTGGGGCCGCGGGGTCTCTGCCGGGCACCGGAAGTAAACGCGAGCTGGTCGCGAAGTTGGTAATCTTGTAAATCCACAAAGACCGAAACTGTGAATAGACGTCTCCTCGGGATAAGCTCTTTGGCAAGTTCCATCGAGAAATTTTCTCGGGCCTCCTCCGTTTCGTCTCCGTTAGCCTCTGCGATTCTCCGGCTGCGCGCGCTCGTTCGCACTTCTTCGGCCGCGAACTTTCTCGCACGAACACGCGGAACCACGCCCGTGGCAATTACACGACGATGCGTCTGTCCGGATGTTGATATCACGGAAATCAGACGCGCGCGCGCGCGAGAGAGAGAGAGAGAGAGAGAGAGAGAGAGAGGCGCAAAGATTAAAAAGACGTCGCCTGCAGGATGCAAAGCGGAGAGAAAGGAGAACGTTGCCGCGTGGTTGTGTTTTTCTTTTCTCTTCTCCCTTGAAACGGAGAGTCGAATGGGTTCGTCCCGCAATCAACGTCGCTCATTTTGATTTCCACGATTCGAAGCCGGCGGAGAAACGAAGCATAGCTTAAGTGGCCCTTAAGCCGCGACGACAATCGCGTGAACGCGCCTTAATTACGCATTAATTCCAGTTTGAGTGCCGTTAAGCCGGAGCACGGTGGAACCGCGTCGCCTGGCTGCTTTCTCGCGCTTCTTCCCGCCAAATTATACCTCCGGGGGACTTAACTTCGACGTTTCGCCGTCTACCCCCCTCCTCTTCCCCTCTATTTCGAGGCTCCTTTCTCGATTCAATCTGGCCCTCTCACTTTTCCCTTAACGCCCGTACGTACGGGCGAACCGGACCTCTCGTAAACGCGCTCGTAATCCAACGCGGAGGATCGTTACTCCGGCTGAAGTCACGCGAAGAAACGAGAGGGAAACAGGAAAACGTTTAATGGCGAGGCGGAGAGGAGGCGAAATGAACGAGATCGCCTCGCGGAGGATACCATTCGAACGGTGGCCAACGAACCCCTATCGGAGGGCCGAAGTTTATGCGATCCGAGTTAGGTGCCACGACGAGCGTCCTCGAGCACAATTATATCGCGGAACAGCCCCCGGATCGGCGTTGGTTATAAAATTCTTCAGGATCAACGCCCGTGTCGCGACGGGGCCCGCAAATTGCGTGCTTACAGAGTTGGCTCGTTAAGGCGTTTAATGTTTGCATACGTCTGAAAACCGCGTTGAATTATTCCGCTCGTGCACGAATCGCATTTTGCGCGGCCTTTTTCGATTAACCGACAAACTTACACCTCCGATGATCCCTTGATTGCTGTCTCATTAAGTAACACGGCGGAGCGTTGACGCGGCAGCGCGGCTCAAAAGACAACTTCATTTATATTCACCGGCCGTTTCGATCTCCCCGCGAACCGTTTAAGCGGCGCGTAAACGACGCTTGTTCCCGGACAAGTCAGCCTCTCTGGCTCGCGTCTCGGTTTCCCTAGCCAGCCGGGCTGGACGCGAAAAAAGAGTTAATAAGGCTGCCGTGTTTCTTACGAGGCTGCTAGTTCCAGTTCCTTTAAAGGATTAGCTGCAGCGGCGCCGATCAACAGGGTATCAGTACCCTCTGCTTCTTATCGTGGTTCTCTTTGAAGCGCGTCCCTCGCGCGCTGACTCGTTCCCTTAAATGGGCATCGTGGAGAGGAACGGAGCGGAAAGTCTTGTTAGTAAATTCGCGACGATTCTTTCCTCGCCGTAAACGCGAAATATGTCGAGCGACGGGGGAGAGGGCGAGCGGTGCGTCGAGCGCGGGATAGTTTCACGGAAGTTCAACTATATCGAGGCGACGGATAAGATTCGAAGAGGAGCACCGGGTAGCAACCAGGGTCCTTATCAGATTTTAAAATTAGAAACTATAACGCGAAGTTTCCCAGCTAACGTGGAACCAGGCGAGCGGAAAAGTTGGACTGTATAAGGCGCAGTGGAGGTGTTTGGGGAATTCGTAATAAAATTCTTAAACCGGTCTTCACGTAACCCAGTTTCGTGCCAATAAATGTGCCCGTAAGTCATGCAAGAACGATCGTACTTTACTGCGACATCGGCTGCGTAGTATTCGCCCACCCCTTTTTCTACCGCCCCGGATCTTTATGGCTTCGTGTTTCGTACGAAACTCGCGAAGTACTTTCCGCCCGGAATTATGGATATCGATGGTCGGCGCAACGATAACGACATTCACTTAAACATTTCCTTCTTCGTTTCTTTTTCCCTCCTTTCCTGGTTTCAGCTTTCAATTTTTGACCTTTTAGACACGACGCGCCACTATAGTGGCTTTCGAGGGTGTCTTCTTTCTGAACGATACGTCACTATTGTAACTTTTGAGGATGTCTTCTTTCTGAACGATGCCCCGCTATAGTGGCTCTCGAGGATGTCAACTCTCTCAATGACGCGCCACTACAGTGGCTTTCGAGGATGTCATCTTTCAGAACAGCATTGTCTCAATCACGCATAGCAGCGTTGTTTTCTCTCGTAATTCCGATAGAACACTTTCGTACTGAGAAACAACCGTGGAGAGGAGAAATTTCGATTTCCTCGATGGTTTAACCGAGTGGCACCGATCGCGCAAGGCCAAGGGTGCGCGCGGCAGCCGTTCGAACTGGATACACGTATTTAAATGTTGCGTTCGATCCGCCTCATGCATTATTTAGTTGAAGCGGCGGGGCGTTCGTTTTCTGCCGTGATCGGGCCTGTCGCGTCGTGTCGACGCCGGAACTACGTACAGAACGCCATTCGGAAATAAACGTATACCGGCGTATCTGCTGGGACCCGGGCCTGTGTACGAGCTACGTTCGTGTCCCTGGCTACGGTGGCCGCACGAGAATGCATTATAGATACGGGTCCTCCATGGATCGGTTCGATTTCGCACTTGTGCGGTGCTCCAACGGGCATACCTCCGATGTATCTATCGATATACGCGCGTTCTCCCATCGCGAGCCGACCTGCCGGGCTTTTAATCGAACGTAATTATGACAAACGGCGGACGCAACGCGTCGGGAAATTGGATCGCCACTTTCCCATTTAAACTCCCTTTTGATCGGGACCCTTTGTCGGGCTGGCTGCGTCGATACGTATCCTCGTTTGCCGAGGGCGGACGGAAGTCGCGCCGACGACGGCTGCTCGGTCGACGAACGACCGCGCGGGTTCTGATTAAAATTTCGGGCGACCGCGGGTATCGATCTTCTATTATCGTTTTCCGGGACCGTTTTCCGTGGCAGCCTCAAAAATTCTGTCCCGTCTGTCCGCGCAAATTGGATAGGTCTCTGTCGCGTACCAACGCACGGATCGGAGGGCAGGGCACGGGGTAGAGAAGGAATCAGGAAATCCACGAGAGTCCATAGCCGGGATAAGTTGAGTCGGACGCTCCTTTTTCGGAACTCTATCGTTGAATTCAATCTAAAGTTCGGGGCACGGCCGTAAGAATCCCGCCGCAACTCATTTCCCGTTCCTCGGATGCCTGCACCTACGGGGAACGAGACAACGTCAAAATTGCCGCGTAAAACTGATCCGGGGAGGAGATTCCGCCGAGTTCTTCCGCTGCGCGAGGTGTCGTACAAGAACAACCGACTCGTATCGGAACAGCCAGTGCTCTTTGAACTTTTCATCGAGTTCGAGCGCGGCGTACGGAGAGGATTGAATGGAAAGCGAGAAAAGATGAGGGAGGCGCGAAAAGGGGGTTGAAAGGCGGGAAGAGACGAAGAACAAATCGTGGCACTGGTTTCTTACGTCTTCCTGGACAGGCTACGATTTAATTATCGATTCAATCGTCGAATCAGCATCTTCCAAACTGTAATTCCATGCTCTCGCGACAACGTGACTCGGTACTTTCGTTCTCGCGCGTTTATTAGAAATACAAAACGCGGGCGATACGTAAAAAGTTTGCCAAGCTCGGGAGTGAACCGTGTCGAAGCGAATTTCACGCATACCAGCCCGTGTCGATTCGTCATGCAGCCTGTAAAAGCATCGCACGGAGCCCGAACTAGCGTGGACTAGTTCGCGCGGCGTGCTCGGGGTTTTTTTTTTTTTTTTCCCCGGGTACACTTTCGAGGGCGGGCCAGCGAAGGGACGGGAGTTGAAAACCGTCGCCGCGTCTCTTTCTCTCGACGGTATATTCGAAACCCGGTTCCCTCTGGAGTGGCTATTAATTCGGCACACTCTCACCTCCTGTCGCACAATAAGCGTGAAACGCCAATTCATATTCCGTGCCTTATATACTCGTTGTCGGGGACAAAAGTGTTCCTGGCCCTGAAGGGGAACGCAGGGGGCACATCCTAACCCTTTGACCGTGCGAGCAGGCCAAAGTTCGCGCGTACGCGCGCAGCCTCTGCCCGTGTGCGTCCGCGACATACGGATGCACGTATTGGAGTTCAAAGAGTACGGTACGGCGGTGTGAAAGGTCCGTTATTCTCACCTTCGCGTTCCCGATCATCTCCGCCGCTTCTGCTACCCTCGCCTCCATTCACCGTCGGACCTTCTAATGAGACGAGAGAAAAAAAAAAAAACAAAAAAGGAAGAATCTGTAAGGGAATGAAACAAAAATTCCTACCCGTCGACGGACATATTTTTCTCACATCCCGTCCAGCAATTCGACCGAGTAATTTATTCTTTCGTTCGTGAATTCCGTCGCATAATTGAGGATCGTGGCCTTTCATCGCCCATAGACCGGTGTGGCCACGGGGATTCCGATTAGGGTGGGTCTTATCGAAAAAAACTTCCCATCGCACGACCATTATCACCGATCGCTGAGAAACGTTTCTTCGGTTCGAGCTCCTTGTCCCCCTCGAGCGTCGATCCAATCGAGGGGCTGACCACGGATAAGGAGATCGTTTCGAGCGGAATGCGAAAGAGAGCAGCGTCGCGATTGACGAAAAGGGACCGAAAGGGGACGAAAATGGGAAAGCGAGAGACGCAGAAGGCGGACGGTCGCGGCTCGGCGGGCCCCCGGTCGAATCTCGTTAGTTTCGCGTTCTCTCTAATTGGTGCATCGATTATACCAATTATCGTTTCTACTCGAGAGATTAGCTAATTGCGAGGTCCTCTCCTCCTCTCGCGCTCGCTCTCCGTGCCTCGCTCGACCGCGGGTTGCACGTGCGTGTGCAACCGCGGGTGCAACTACCGTAGAACGTGACACGCAGTCACGTTAGAAGGGTGTTGGTCGCGACGGGGAGGGCGAGCCGAGCGAGAACGGGCTTTTTTCGTGGGACGAGGAGCATTGTGGATACGGCGTATTCATTCATCGGTATCAGGTAACCCGGTTCAGGCCCCTGGACCGCTCCCGTAAGCGGCCGAGGCCCGTCCGATAAAAATGCCTCTCCCTCTCGCTGGGACGGCGTCGAGGGCGCCGCGGAGAGGACGGACAGCGCGAAAGAAGAAAAAAAGGGGAGAGGAGGGAAGAAAAGAAAAACGAACGAACGAGAAAATAAAGAATCGACCGGTTTACCTGTTCGCAGACACTGAATGCCGGTATACCTACCCGACTCGTGTGCACGTCGCTCCTCTTTCTCCCGTCGAACCTGCTGCTCCTCGATATCGAGGCTTCCAGCGTCCGAATAGATTTTCGCGGGAACGCGTTCGCGTCGGATCGCTCGCGAACGAGAAAGTTCGTCTCCTGCGCGGTGAAACGCGTCGAGTTCTTTCACTTTCGCGATGGTGGTTGGCGTCGCGAGGGTCCCTTGGTAGGGCACACGCATTTCCCCGCAGGTATTCGGAGCATCTCATATTTTTGCGCGGTTATAGCGCCGCTGCCGGACCGGTTTACCCGTTCACAGCGGACCGGAACTTGCAGGTAGTTAACCGGCGCGTAAGCTTCGCGCGTTTTTTTCGTCTTACTCCTTTTCCATCGTAACTCGCGGGCAACGCCAACGTAAGACCCCGTAGGAGGATTATACGTTACCGTAGGAGATACGCGATATTTCTTGCGATCGCGCGCGGCCATGTTCGAGCGTCGCGCCGTCTTAACGGATTCCTGCGTCATCGCGAACACGCGTCCACGTATTAGCTGTACAGGCGCGCATTCGAACCGAAAGCTACCACTGGCGTGATTTAAATTTCGTTAAGGTACTCCGGAGGTACGTGTAATTGGCCGTTAGTTAGCTCGAACCGGAGTTATTATAGGGATTAAACGTAAATGTTCGTGGGTTGTTACAAAGTATCTTAGCCGAACGTTTCGTTCGTGTAACGTTGTCAGATTAATCCTCGATTGTGCAAACTCCCCGAACATAATGATCTTGTCCAAGAGCGTGGGATCCGGTTACCATCCTCCTCATATTGTCTTCCAGATCAGCACTCGATTCATGGAAGCAGCCAGGCGGTTCGCGATGTTTCCCGGCCGTTATCCTTCGTCTTCGACCGGATAAAGTTACCTGAATATCATCTCCGGGATGTTTGACGTTAAAATTTACCGTTCCGCCCCGTATCCGTGTGTTCTGGCCGTCGGATAGATCGCGCTCGATCGATATCTAACGTTGTTCGCGGCACGGTAACCGAGCGTGGAAAGGTAGCGCGGGATTCGCGGGGAAGAGCGCGGAAGAGGGTGCAGGATTTTCAGGATTGAAGGATTGGCGGTCGGATCCGTAGGACTGGGTGGTTACATGCAATTTTGCGAATCGCGATCGGGGTGGGAAAAGGTTTTGTTCTGTTCCCAGCTAGGCCAGGATCGTCCCGCGACCGGCTCCGATTGCCGAAGGCTACTCAAATTCGTTTTACCGCGGGATCGCTAGAATTTAACCGCGGCCAGCTTTGAATCGCCGTAGTTTTCAACCGAGGCACGTATTTATCGGGTGAACGACGCTTTGAAAACAGAACAAGGAGCCGCAGAAACGGCATAATGGCGCGCACCTATAAGATGTACAACGGGATCGCTTTATTTCGATTCGATTAAACGCCAGCGGCGCCAAAGCCACCGGTGTTTCCGTGTACGAGCGAATATCGCTATACGAGGCCGTGAATTATTAAAACGGGTTATTTATCGGCCGCTTTCTCGCAAACGCCTGTCCGTGGACTCGCGTTCAGTCGACTCTCGCGGAGACCGCGCCTCGTCGATGCTCGAGTTCCGATCGAATAGTTTCTTTAACCGAAAACCATCGAACTTTCTCATTATGCGGAGTTGTTAGTCCGCGCAGTTTCAGTTCAGTTTGGCTTAGCCAATGAGGTTGCTTCGAGCATAAGCAGCCCCTTTCGCCCCCAACCGACTCCTTTTCCGTGATCCACTCTCGCCAGTGGAAGCTGCTTACAACTTTTCACGGCGCTACTTTAAAATTGAGCCCCACTGTGCGGTCCCATACATACGTATCATGTGCGCCGTTGTATACGCGTACATACCTGCATTAGATCCGTACATGTTCCTGGTCCACGCTGGGAAATCTTTACTGCAAGACGGAGCGAGAGGAGCGAAGAGATCGCTGGGAGAGGACGGACTCTGTCCCGATGGTTTTCGCGATGCCCGATGGATTATCAGAAAAGTTTGGCCAGCCGGTCGGTTTAAACGAGCCGTCGATGTTCTAAGCTCGAAGCTGTCGGAGCATCGAAGCTCTCTCCGCGTGGCCTTAAAGCGGTGCGCTCGTTAAACGGCGAGCGTTCATTCCGCGACGTGACCGTCGCTCTCGCGAAGTACCGCCGCGTCGTGGCCTCGCGTCGCGCGGAATTCGAGTATGCTAATCAGACGCCGGACGATGTATTTATAATGGACGAAGGATTATCAATGAGGGCATCGTCGTTAATTTACATGACAAATTCATTATCACCAGATTGCGCGATAAGGGGATTAATAAATATGTATACGATCGGCGGGGAGGAAGAACAAAAGGAAGGGACGGGACAAAGAAAAATGGGAGCGTCGGTTATGGTAATTAATTAGCACGCGGAAGATCAACGACCGTGTCTTCGTTCTGTTTTTACACGCCACTAACGAAACGATCCAGCCTCTTTAACCGATGCGGAATCCGTACTGGCTAATATGGTAACGCTTTCGAGCGTCCTTAGGCGTTTCGAGCGCCAAAGCACCGAATACCAGGTCTCCGTGGATCCTTCAGCTGTGACCCACAAAGCCTCTCTCCGTGGATCCACCTGGAGAGCGTCGCAGGTAGACACGAGCCACTGCTTCGTGCCGATTTCCACCCTTCGCGCGTTTAGTTGCACCCGTAGCTACCCCTTTCGTTGCAGGGGCACGTTCGAGCGAAATCTTCTGGAAATCTTTGCAACGAGATCGCGCGCGATCCGCGTCACGACGCGCACGCTCGCGTACCGTTCCCAATGACGGCTAATGTTGTTTACGAGCGAGTCATTAAAGGGCGTTCGCGATCAAAGGAAATTACGCGCAGGTCCCAGCGGCGCATTAACTATTTGCGTTTCGCCAGTTCAGCTGCACGTACCCGGCGTCTCGCGGTGAACACTCGCGAGACGCGCGTTTAAATTTCTATAATCGGCCGTAGAAACGAGCGGAGTCCTTTAACTTGCCCCTCCGCCCGCGAATATATTAATACACGTTTCCCCGTGTTCCGTTCGACGAGATACAAAGTGGGCACGTTAGATCGACACGGCGTATCAGGCCCGTCCTTAATGCCAGGTTGTCAGTCGGGAGCATGACCGTAATAAACGAGGGACGATCGCTTTTGAAGGTCTCGATACGAAAAATGTCTATCACGGCCGGCGTAATATCGGCTCGATGCCAATGACTAGTTAGATTATAAGCCGGTCTACTCGACCCTCCATCATCTCTGGCCCCGATCGTCTCCTTCCTTTTTATAATTACGTCGCGATCGAGCCTAACGTTAAACGAGACACCGAAATATAAACGAGCCAGAGATTAAAGTGTACGAGAAGCACCGGAAATACGGCAGGTATCGCGTTAACATCTTCGTCGGGCCCTTTCGTACCGTTCCCAGCCTTCATCCCCCCGCCGTTTCCCTCCGTCTGCGAGCGCTCGTTACTCATTCGACCAGCGTCTCGGCTCCGCGCAAGCAAACGACCGAGCGAAACAGATAAAAGAGCAAAGTTTCGCTACCCCCCGATCTTACGGGGATCGTGGCAGAAGAAATCGGAGGGAAATACGGCCGGCGTAGGGTCGGGATTTGCTTACGCGACATGGGACGCGCGAAGGAAAACCGGCGGGGGGTGTAGTTCATTGTGGAGGTTTCGGGGGTTTACCAGTCCGCATTGCGTCTCTCCGCGTTCAATTTGTCTTCCTCTGTCGGCGGCGGTGGTTGGGTTTGTTCTTGGCCGCTTTAATCTTTGATGAGATCGGGGAAATTATGTCGTCGCGGTGATTTCGACGGAACGACTTTTCACGGACACGGGGCTGGCGGGTGTGCGGCCAGAGAATCTCGTTATATACGGATGCTGTTGCGGGGATGGATGGATGGCATTCCCTGTAATAACCCCCGATACTCCCTCTGGGGGTGCTTCGGTTCTTCGGATGATGGGTAAAATCACTGACCCGTTTCACGACGTTCCTGGGCACGTCACATCGCTGCCTTTACAATCTCGTTAACGACGTTGATCCTGTTTTCGGGATTCTTATTGGGACAATTATTCGGATAATAAACGTCCCCGCGACCGGCTCCCGGAATCAAATCGACGAGTTAAATTGCGATCGGACGGCCGCGCGAGCTCGTCGATTTTATTTTAACCGCGCGAGACTCGTCGCGAGAAATAGACTCCGCTCGAAGCTACGCTTTATGTCACTTTATGTCACTTCGCGATATGCGCACGACGCAGAGCTGGGGATGGACGCGCGAATATTCGTCGAACGTATCCGACGCGTCTAATATTTTAACGTTCGTTACGTCGACGCGGGACGCAGTTTTCTCTGCGGAATGAACGATAAACGAGCGACGATAAAGCACATTTGAAATTTATCGCACGGCGGAGCAAACGAACGTATTTATCCAGATCTTGTAACCGCGATAACGCGCAGTGATGAATACCGGGGGAGGCGGCAAAAAAAAAAACTGCTTTATATTCTTATTAAATTTTATAACCCGAATCTGTACGTTTCGTCGAGCTCCCTCGATTCTATTATTTCATTTGCGCCCCGATACGATACGACTTTCGTTCCGCGCGGCGAGCGGTTTATTTCGCTCGCGTGTATCCGCGAAACGAATTGCCGCATCAACGCGAAATGCGGCAAAATAAAATGCAATTTACATTTATTCAATGGATATAAAAAATCTGTTATTCGACAGCAATTGCTTCCGAATCATTCGACCACGTTAAAACGTTCCCTCAGTCCACTTTTCGCTGACTTTTTCCACCGATTATGCTTTTTTTTCCGCTCGCGGTTCTCCCTTTCGAATTTTCCGGGACCAAAGCCGCCGTCCGTCTCCGTCCCTCATCCCAGGGAGCTGTTTCGCGATTCGCACGATTTACTTTATACTTGGCGGCCGTTGTCATCAAGCGCAGCCTCGAAACGCTGCGTTTTATGGACGCCCGCTGGAGCGGGCCGCGATTACGTGGCTTTGACGTTTGAATGACGCCGGAGACGTACTTAACGTTCCTCCCCCGGGAGGACGCGCGCGCGCGCGCGGGATTTTCCGGCCGATTCCGAGAAAGAAAGGGAAAGCATAAAGGGAAAGGGCCGTGGCTAATATCTCCGCTGTCAAGGTGGAAAACTAGATCCGATAAGTTCCTTCAGACTCGACTCCATTTAGATAGACGCCGCGTTATCGTCCCCGGGACTCGTCGAGGCTATTGTTACCGCCCTCGAGATACCGAGCGAGCCCCGATAAAAAGGACGTCCGCGAGATTTTTCATTTCGTCGGGGAATTTTTATGATTCCCGCCCCCGAGGGGGGAAAACTCGACTCGTTACTCTTCTAAACGTTTCGGTTACATCTCGAACCACCCCCGTTTGGCCTCCTCGAGCCGTCTCGGTGTTACTGTCGTTACGCTCCGCCGGAGATTCACCTCGGAAGCGACGATCGAACGTCCCGGGAACATATTTCGACAATGTTCCCGCTGGATATGCAAAGCGGGGGTGGGCGCGTAAGAGCCACGGAAATAAATGGGAGCGCGAAACCACGGGGCTCGAGAGGGTCGGGGTTGAAGCGACGGAGGAATATACTCGGCCGCGTTCCCGCTGAAAGTGACGGTAGCTATTGTTCTCGAGAAGCTATCCGGCGCATCGGTCGGATCGCGCGAGGCGCATAAAAGCCGCGACGGTTTGTCACCGCGAAGAAGACGGGAGCAGAAGCGGAAGCGGCGTTTCCTGCGAGGGGCGGAAGGGGTGGCGAAAAACCCGGAGAGCAACCAGTCGGTACGTTATCCTGGCGCGCGATACAAGCGCGTAAAGGATAACTTAGTGCGTCGTAAGAAAGTCGATTTGGCGATGTGTTACACGGGAGAGCCGCAGGCACGCTCCCGCTCCGCCCCTGCGTTGTTCTAAATTCCGCGCCAGCGTCCTCGGAGAAACTTACGGGGTAATGTAATGCGTAATGTACGGGCGCGGCGTAAAGCCCTGGCTGGCGCAAGCCAGGCTATACCAGGGAGAAGAGGAGAGTGGTTTAAGACGGGGGTGGCAACCGTAGGCTGCGCTCCGCTCTGGCCGAACGCCCAGCTGGCTGTGACTCCGTGGTGCCTTTATAAATTCGGGATATCGCTCGCTCCCTTTAAGGGCAGGAAATACCGCGCAACCCCTTTAAGGTCCTGCGCGAGCCTCTCTCCTTTTGTCTTCTCCCGTTTACTCCCTCGGTATTCCGCGAAAGTGCGGTTATCCGTCGGCCCGATGAGTCGAGAGGGTCGATCGCAAATGAAAAATCGGGTTTCCCGCGCTCCTTTGTTTCGTCGGGGGTGCACGCACCCCGCGACGATCCTTCTTCGCTCGATTAACCGACACTCTCGCGCGAATATCAATTTTACGGGTCAAGTGCGGACAGCGGCTTCCCTCGTAGCTGCGTCTCGTCTCGCGGGAAGTTTATTCCCGAGGATTTTACGCTGCTCCTCTTTCTTTCTTCCTTTTTTTCCCTTCTTCCACCTCGTTTTCCGTGTCAGCGTTCACTTAGCCTGATTTGATTCACGCGGCGCTCCGTCGCGCAGCCGAGATTCCGAATGACTTCCTCGCGATTTCTTTCGATCTACTCCCATCGATTTTGGTAGTTCCTTGCACCAGTTCCTGAAGTTTCGCCTGTCCGCCAGCAATCACAGCTATCCGCGTACGTACAGCCGTCCTGGCATGGAGATTCGAGCAATAAATTTCATCCCCCTGCTACTAAATTTCCCTCCCATCGGTCGCTACGAAATTCATCTCGTTTCGCGGAGACCGAAATATTCGTGCGTCAAAAAACCGTAAACTTCTTCCAACGCAGCGCGCACTTGCGTGCAGGTTACGCTAGAATTTTACCGTCCCGATACAGCGAGCGTAAAAAGCAGCGACGGAACGTATCCGGCGAGACGCTCGTCGATCTTATTCGTTCGTTCTCCTCTCGTCCCTGCCGTTTCCCGCGTTTGTTCCCGATCTCGCTCGAAATTGGGCGGAACACGCGACGACGGTTTCTGTTTCTGGCCGCGTCGCGGTCGCGGGATCCCGTATGTATGAGACGCGCATCGGACGTCCCCCGTATCGCGTCCGCCTAACGATGTCCAAGCGGATCGGCAAGGCCGATCGTTTAAAGTCGATTATGCTCGGGGACGATCGAGAGGGTACAGCCCCGGCCACTGTCCGACTCGATCTGCGCGCGGGACGTCCTCGTTATCCGCGTGCTCGTCGTCGTTGTGTCGATTCAGAGTGGCTTCGAGAGGAGGTACTTAAATATGTGCAACGAATGAACCAGGACCGTCGCTGCCCCGACGAGGGGGGCCCGTGATCGCCGATATCAAGCCTTTTTATCGTCCTGATAAATCTGCATGGAAACGGTACCCGTGCGCGAGGCGGCCACCGGCCCGATGATATGCAATTTATTGCCCCGATCGAACTTGTAATTTCTTCGTTGCATTATGCATTCCTCGGCCCCGTCTTTCGCAGCCTTCGTTATTCCGTATTATTCGCCCGTTGCGCGGACGCGCGGCCACGCATGGGAATGCGATTATCAGCGCTCGAATAGAAACGGCCGAGCGAGTCGAATATCTCGCAGGGACGTTTAGGTTTCGCGTGGAGGAGAGGGTGGTTTGATGTTCGTGGCACCGCGAGGGTGGTCGCTGTCTCGCGATACGTCGAAGGATTTAGCGTTTGACGGTTGAAAGCGGCGAGCTCGCTCGGTCCGAAAAGATTTTTCGCCCCGGTTGCGAAGGACCTTCCGTGAGATCGCGGGCGCCCCGTGAAAATGCTGGAGGGACGCGTCCCCCTCTATTTACAAGAGCGATCCCCAGCTTCGTCGGGGACCAGATATTAAATTTCAATCGATACAGCATCCGCTGCTCGCCTTTTCTTTGCTCGCGCACCCTCGCGCTTGCGGGAAAAGATACATGTTTGATGGGAAATTAAGGGTGGCAGCGCAAACACCCACCAGCGCCATGGAACAAAGATCCGGCGACGTCGATGAGTGTGAAATAAGAGGGTTGCAGTATTATTTTTCCCGTGTAAAGAATCTGCTTTGGCGCGAGCGATCGTTGGTTCACGTCTCGCTGGAGGAACGAGCGCGACAGCGTGCATGGAAACGCGAAAGCGACCAGCGCGCAATTTGCGGCACCGAGGGGCGGAAGTAAATATATATATATATCGGTATAAAAATTTATTATACGATCTGTATACTTTGCGGAACATCTAACCGATATCTTCCCCGCTCGCATATCCTCCTTTGATAAGGGGTGACAGATATGGGTTACGTTTCGCTTCCCTGCAGCTCGTGCTAAATTCGATGTTACTCATCTCTAGCTGCGTCGTAACCATCTTCTCGAGGAATCGATAGATCCACGCGGATAGATACTTCTGGGCGGGAACGACTAAGCGGCGGTAGCTTCTACGCGGGGGGCGCTTAATGTCTCGATGCTCGGGGTGAAATTGAAAATTTCACCATTGTCGGAAAGGATAAACGTCGGGGCACAGATTACAGAGGTACACCTCGAAGTTGAGAAATCGATGCTCGCTACGTGCCTCGCCACGACGATACTTGGCGAAGTAATGCAGGTTTTCGTGCGCACCGCCGTGGGATCATGCTACTTCCGAGCACCGGGAATGCATCGTATGTCAAAGTTTCGACGAATGTTCTTGTTTCGCGTACAATATCGTCCCGTTATTTCGCTCCCCCCCGGGGGTTCCTTTAGCGGGGATTCGATCGAATTTATTACTCCCGCGTCTATGTAAGTAGTATTTTAAATTCGTCGCCGTAATCGGTTGGCTCGTCGTATTTTAAAACGCCTCGCCCGGAACCGTGCCCGGCGACGGCTATGAAAATCGCGTCCCCGACCGAGTTTGTTGACTTTAAACGCGTAATAAATTCAGAGGAACGCGCCTCACGTTTCGAAGTTTCGACTTTTCAATTTGCTTGAGGCACATTATCTCCGTCCGTGAGTCCGACGCGGACAAAAAGCGACGACGCGGAGATACCGCAAAGTGCGGGAAGCACTTGGCTTGTCTATTACGTTCGTAGACGATGGGAGTCGTTGCCGAAGGAACCGCGATCCGTAAAAAATATATCGCCCTTTTGTAGCGAGACCGATCTGCGCCGTGGCAACCCCTCGTCCAGTCTCTCGCCCTCGCGCCATCAAGGCTGCGTCTTTCGCCCTCGCTGTGCGTACGTCGCGAACGTTCCGTGGACATGGTGATACATGGAGGCCATGGTAACTTATGTGCCACTTTGGGAGAGAGACGGGGAATCGAAACTGGCATGAAAGTTATTCCATGGACTTAATTCGCGTTATCTGTTACATCTGACGAAACATATTCTTCCTCCAAATTATACGAAAAATAATACAGAACGAGTTAGAAGGTAAAGTAAAGGATTATGTCCGTAATTAATATAAGTAAAATGGTAAAGGATTGTATCAGTAATTTTTCTTCTTTTTTTTTTTTGGTTCAAAGTCGTACGGTTTTTGTGGAATGTGCATTTTGATGCTACGGAGGAAATCCACCCTTTTCAGTCAGTCTCATGTCAGCGACATTGTTAGCGGGCAGGGGGGGATCATGCTAACACTTATGTGTCTTTCGTTGGCTGGGTACACGATATGCTCTCAGACTTGTGGAGAGAACGACGTACGGACGGATAGACACCCTCGGGAACCACTCGAGCTCCCTTCGCGAGGGCACCCTTACTTTACGTTGAGTCCCCGAGGCTTAATCAATAACGGGTGCATCCCGTGTAAATTTTTCGTGCTTGTTATTCGATCGAACGTGCCGCATCGGTACGAATGGTCGAGCAGATTGCGACTGGTGTTCTATTTTCGTTTCGTTTCTGTCCTCTTTGGCTGAAGAAAATCGAGCAACGACGAGACTACTTTCCACGATATGGCGCATCCTCGGGTTCTAGTTCTACAGGAAGCGGTAATAAAACTTTGTTTCCCCCAATGAAGTCTTTAAGGGGGAGATTCGGACAGAAGTTGCTGAATAGATAGCTTATTAAGTAGACGTCAGCTAGGTCCGATCATCAACGATTTTTCGAGAGTTCCAGGGAAACTGTAACGCAGCCGAGAAAGTTCGATGGTGATGCAAGCAGTTCGAAGGTCCGTTCGACGCGATCTAATTCCTGATAGGGAAGAACTCGCGAGATAATTGTATTAAACGCGTGGCACAATTCTGTCATTCCTCGCGAAGCTATGAAACAAATTCTCAGCGATCTTCAGAGCGGTTAGGCGGTTCACCTTACATTTTGGCTGTTCAGTTTCGTCGGGAGGCGAAATAAACGGAACGAGGGCGTCGCGAAACCAATGGCATCGTTGCGTTCGTGCGCGTCGCTCGAGCTTAGTTTTGCGTGGGGACGACGCTGATATATTTACGTGGAAAATATAATAACACACTGACAATCCTAGCAGCCATTACCGCGCGACGCTTGGGGCAGCGTAACAGTTTTCGTCCCGCCGGTTGAAAAATCGTCCGCATCTGTAAGTGACGACGATGGAGTGCGGCGCGTGGCTTTCTGGGTCTTCCTCGTGCATCACCGCGGTTTATTGTGGTAATTTCGACGATGGACGACGGGGTCTTACCAGGAAACGGCTACTGTCCGTCTATTCCCCTCGTTTGATCGATAAGGTCGCCGAACCGGTTCGAATTATTACGAAACTCGGTTGATCGAACGGCTGGGGATGTAGGTTGCGATGTAATCAGTTTAACGAGTTCGAGATTACAATTAAACCGAGCGCTCGATCGCAACGGCTCGGTCCCACTCGGAATATTTATCCATTTTCCAGTTTCGAGAACGGTTCGAGGACGGCCGCGCGTAGTCACGCGACCGTCGAAACGAAGAGAGCGAGGCCGCTTCGTCGACGAACGTGTCGGCGCGAAATCGCAACGACATCCCATCGCTCGTCTGCGCCGGGTTTAGTAGGCGATCGTATAATAAAGACGACTCTATCTATGCAAATCGGTGTGTCGCGCGCAGCGAGATATCATTTTAAGTCCCCCAATCATGCAGATAGATTTTGAGACGCGAGACAGACGGAGACAGAGAGACAGACAGGGAGAAAGTGAGAGGGAGATAGAATCTTGCGGGGTGAACAGAGGTTCCAGGAAAGGTTCCATTTACATGGGCAAATATTCCGACTGCCTATATAGCTATCGGCGCGTTCTCCTCTGCAGCTCGCATTCCGAAGTTGCCCTTTAATTAGTACGTCGCGTCTGGTCGAGGGCTAACTTCTAGATCGGTCCAATCGGCACGTGTACCGCACTGAATTCGTTCCCAGCCGGAATCGACTTATAGCTTGTTAATTAGTTTGCGTTCGTTACGCTAACCGGATAAGACGTCGGCCATTCGGGCGCGGCAACCGTTTCCGGATGCGCGTCTCGGACCTCCTGGTCGCTCGCGCGACGCTAAGCGGACACACGAAGACCACCGTTCGCGGACCGGATAAAAATACGATTCTCGGTTCGGATCGAGGGAAGGAGAGGATGGTATATCGACTCGTGATCGCTCGAACGCGATTCGAGGATCCGACACGGTGGTTTACAAGAGCCGCAAGCTCGATAACGAGTTAATAAAGTTGCCCTTTATAAAGTTGCGCCTGGAACAGACAAATCGATAACGACGTCGTTAGGAGACGCTGCGGTGACCGTTATTCGCACGGACGAGCGACGCTTTCAATCGACCCGCTGGTCGTCGAAGTGAAAACGCGAATTAACTTTCGCCGCGGTAACCCATCTATCTCGCACGCTACATTAGGCGCCACCCCTTCGCGTCACGTGCTTTTTCATCCTTTGAATATTGTGTAATGGTGTTTGACACTGCCACCAAAGATGTCTTCGCTGTGGTATTTTCTGTGTACGCGCAACGAACGTGTAGAACAATTCGAATTCTTTTTTTTCTCCCTTTTTGGGGGGAAAAGGACAGCTGCGTTTGCTGTCGAGGATAATTGTGCACGCAATTTCGGTTGAACTAATTTCCAGGATCTCCAAAAAAATTCGGTCGAAAAGAAAGAAAAAAAGGAAAAAGAGTGATTTCTATTCTCCATCTGGTTGCACCGTCGTCCGAATATCTCGTTGCGTCGCACGAAATAGACTTCCGCTCTGAACGTTCTTCGATTTAGACGCCGTCACCTTTTACATATGGAACGCGACTTGCAAATACGCGCGCAACAATCGCGAGTCCGCCGTAGTTCCATCCCTGTCCTACAGTTTTCTCGTCTGTTCCCTTTCTTCTCGAACGTGTCCCTCCGTCGCGCGATTTTCTTGTCCTCGAACGAGACGATTGCGTTCGTGAGTGACGTTTCCTTCCGATCGCGGCGAAATGGCGCGTCTTTCTCTTAAAAACTCTGGACTTTCCCTCGATGTCTCCTCGAGAGTGGCTGCCGCGCGCAAGCTGCGCGACGCGACGTTTCATATCGGAGCAACTGGTCGCGTTAAGCATGTTAATTCATTAATAAGAAAGTCTGACAATTTGTACTCCCATTAATACAGCCCGTTCCGCTCGCTCGCGAACTTTCTCGAGGAACACGCAGCCTGGTTGACTCGCGCGCGGCGAGGATAAATCGCGCGCGCCTCGACACGGCGAACGGAACGGTTCCTGGCTCATAAGTCGCGAACATGGACGTACAAGCGGGTCGGGGATCTTGGCAAGCATCTAACAAGTGATTGAAACTGGAGATAGATTAAGGACTATGGGACAAGCTCCGTTTCCTCTCTCACGGCCGCGCTAAGAGCCAGTCGATTGACCCGGAAATAGCTAGTTTCTTGGCCGCCTTGTGCCCGCTCGCGAAAATAATCGCGGCGACCGACGGTCGAGGGACGGCCCCGCGAATGGCGGTTCTCGCCGATGGAAACGAGGGGCGGGCCACGGGGCCGAGGCACCGTGAAAATCCACGCTCGTCCGTGTCCCTTTGTCCGCGTAGTCGCGTGCTCGAGCCAACGATACGGAGATAATGTGATTTGTGTCGTACTGCGTCGAGGCGGGACAGGTCGGCGAAGATGTCGGCTGGGAAAGGGTGGCGCCGGGCGAGCGGGCGAATGAAAAAGGAGGAAAGACGACACGGAACTCCATCTAGGGCTGGCCTGGCGTGCTATTAATTTTTCATCAGACCTGGGAAAACAGAATCGATAATGTTCCTCCTCGAATGCGGTACGTGTTCGGCGTACGCCGGGAATTGAGACACGGAATTCGCATTCGCCAGCGCGCAACCCGGGAATCAGGCGAGAGAGACCCGCGAGAAGGGAAAATGAAAAGGAAAAGAATGGAGGTTGACGCGAGGCTGTAGGTAGCCGTGGTTCCGTTCTAACGATGGCCGCGAGAGGAACGGACGGCGTGCCCGACGAGAGGCGAAGAACTCGATAAGCCGGAGTTTATGGTTATTCCTTCAATTAGGTCGATATACAACGAGGCGCTTAAGTCGCCTGTGATTTTTCGCTCCCCTTCCGCGGCGTCACTCGCGGCCAGCTTTTATCGTCGCTTCTTCACGATCCACCCCGTTTATTTCCAATTAAAACGACGCTCGGACCTCCTTTTTTCCCTCCTCGCGGCGTCTAGCTTTACCTTTCGACGTTGCGTTAACGCTCCTTTGTGGAAGGTCCATTGTTCGTCGCCGGGAGATCAACAAGAGTCGATTATACCTTGCGCCTGTTCCGTCTCTAAAGGTTCTTTAACGACTGACCCGCCGTTTCGTCCTGGCCGCGGAAGAAAGGGCGTGCTCGCAACACCGTCGCGCTCGTAACGAGACGATGGGAGCAATTTTTACCGCCCGTTCAGGAATAAGGCTCGCCCCGTTCCCGGCCAGGCGGGCAGGAATTGATTCGTACGTACCATCGGGGGATACTGGGTGCGCGAGATCGAAAAACAAGATACCACCGGTATATTCCATTTACCATCGCCCTCGGAACCCGTGGAAAACGCAATCTGTACTTGGAACGGGGCGCAATTCCATCGCGAAGAATCGCCTGATCATCCGTAGTGGCTGTATCCGCTCCCGTAAGATCTTCCGGCGTGTGGGATCACGTACGGCGGGTACACGCGCATCGATATTACTCGCGGGCTATCGGTGCTCCCCCCGTTGCTTCGTATCGGTTCGCCTCTTTTCTTTCCTCTTCGTGTACATCCGAATTCAGCGGATGCGCCGCGGCCCACTCTCATCTCGACGGATGAATCGGGCAGCCTCGGCCAGATATTGGAGCTAGCCGTGAATGGGGGCTACGTCCGAGTTTTGCGGGCCACGGGCGTACAGCCTGGGTTGGGATCTCTCGCCGGGAGAAAGAAAAGGGGCGAGGAAATGGGCTTCGCGGACGGAGCCGGCCAACAATACCGACGTGAACGTTATCCGTGGCCGGGGCGTCGTCGTGGACGCGCGGGGCTAGCTTTTGGCCTGGCGCTCCGCGCCGGATTTCATTTTATTTCCGGTCCACCTTCGACCAGCCTTTTGTGGAACAACGGCCAAGCAGCGGGGGCGGGGACTTTTCGCCCTCCGTCGCAACCGTAACACGGAAACAGGGGCCGGATGGAGGGCGCCGAGGGTGGGTTTCCGCGGGGCAAAGACGCGACTTAAGACACTTTCCCCGATTCCACGATTCCCCTTGTCCACCCTCCCCCGTTTGCATCGTTATCCGCGCGGTGTCCATCGGGCTGGTTCGATCGGGGAACCTTAAACGAAAATGTTTCCATCCCCGGGACGAGAAGGGATCACGACGTTATCCCCGACGAAGGCGACCGATTTTATTCCACGAGAGCTTTCTCTTCTTGCCTCCCGTCGAATTGTTTCCTATGGAAATTCCATTTCCGCGCGTTTCGTCAATCGCGACGTTTCCTCTTCGCGGGTAGGTAAAACAAGAACAAGTCTCGAGCGCTTTCGTCGCTGACGCGAACAAACGATGGAGGAACGGAACGACCAGTTAGAAATCCGTGATAATTTCCCCGGGACTTGTTTGTAATCGGTTGAAATACGGCTGCTCGAGTTGCACGGAGCGCGGATTAAACGAATTTTCGTGCACCCTCTTGGGAACACGATTACAGGGAGGGAGCGGCAAATGGGCCTTATTAGGCGTCTAGTTAAGAGAATAATAAAAATACACAGGCGGTACTAAACTCTTGGGGAGAAGTTTAACGACTACCGGCGGCGAGGCCGCTTTCGAGATACCCGCGATTCGTCGAGGAACGCGTAAAGCCTTGAAACGCGCGAAACCTTGAACCCGCGGACGCGTGCTCCTGCTCTTGATGCAAATGCGCGCGCTTTTAAGATTCGGAAGAAGCCCACGATCGCGAAATGGTCGCGCGTAATCGAACTCGAGGAATCCAGCGCTGTATTAACGTAATTAACATCAGAATCCTGATCGTCGGTCCATTTTCACTCGAGAAACGACGAGACAATACAGAGAAGCGCGTTCGTACGAACTCGCGTGACCTGGGCACCAAGTAGCCACCAGTTATGCCAACGTCCGACTAACGAGTACATCAATTTTTCGTACCTTTCTCCCTTTAGCCGACTCCTACAACGTGTCTGCTATAATTACGCCGACTGACACTATCGTGACAGTAATTGATAATGGCGAGGGTCCGAGTCTTCTCGCGGAGCGCGGTTCTCGCGCTAAGGGATGATTCCTCCTGTGCTCGCCAAGGTACGCCAAGGTTCGAAGGGACCGAACTTTTTTAATATCGCGCAAAATATGTGCCACCCGTAAATTACATTTATTCGCTAGCCCCCTCCACCTGTACGGGTCCTCTATCGTAACTCGTTTGTCTGGCGGGAAATTACGGCAAAGGGTGTCTATGTTTGCATAAATTTCATCGGCCGCTATGAACCGTGTAACCGTCGGCTAACGTGCATTTAGTAGCTCGTCGGCGTAACGACGTTACCCGTGAAATTTTCGCGACGCTTTCCAGCGGTCGCGGCGCCGATGGATTTAATAGAAAGCACGCCGAAAGCGGGGACGTGCGATCGGTATCGTTTTAATGGGCGCGGCCGTCCTTCGCGATGGAAACACGCCGGCCGCGGGTATTTTGATCGGCGTGTATCGCGAACGGTATCTAGGACCCGTAAAAAGCGCTAGTTACGGTGTATTTGCATAGGTAATTGCACGTTACACGCGCCTGCTCTCGTTGTTGGCGAACACGAATTGGGTCGGCGGTGATTTTATTTTCGTCTGCTTTGACCGGGAACCGGTAAGTGAAATTGAACGTGCCTCTCGTCGAACGAGCCTCTGTGCATTCTTTAGCGATTTAGAAATCGAATTGCCCCCGTCGAGCGCGCGGAGGTGTTTAATACAAACGAAATCAGGTAACTTTTCCTAATAACTTAATCGGCGTTTGCTCGTAATTTCGCGAAAAGTTTCTTTGAATTTCAAAAACGCAAATTATTCTTTACTCTGAGACTTGGAGAGATGTCGAAGTGAGGACACTCGTTAATCTGGGATCCTCTCGCTTAACACGTTCACGTCGGGGTGAGTCACTTGTTTTCAGAAAATAAGTGGTTAAAGAAATAAGTTTATATCAACATTATATATAAAAATTGAGTATTATAAACATTAACATTCAATATTTTAAATTGATAGCAATTACGCCCCACGAAGCGTAACGAGATAAGACAGTCCAGCCTCACACGAAAAAACGTAGATATTCGCCCCGGCGTGAACGTGTTAAAGGAAAATGACGACGCAAAGTCTGCGCGTGTTTTTCTTTCAGATTAGGAATAAACAACAGTTGGGGGCACGCTCGAACCGACATGTTTACTTCACTGTTTATACACAGTATTCTATTTCTTAACGCAAGATTCATTTTCGTTTCTACATCGACGTATTGAAACGATCCAACAATTGGCGATCAAGCGATTCCCCTGAATCGTTTCCAAATTCAAACGCCACGTTGCTTTCCGCGCGCGCGAAAGCAACGCAAATTGGTAAACGATTACCGATATTTTCAGCAATATTTTTGCCGCGGGTGCATTCGAAATGCCGTAATCGAAAGTATCGAAAGCCACCGGTCGACGGCCAGGCAATTTCGAGCGCGTAACCGTCCCTGATTACGCGATGGCAGCTGGTCCCTTTGCGGCGCGCGAGTCCCGATCGATCCGGCAATAAGCATCGACCGCGAACGAAGCGCGATCCTCCGGCCCGATTAAATGGCCCCTTTCACTCTCGTCCGGGTAAAAAAGCGGCGGCGATCGTCACGCGGTATCGCGGCACGTCCGCGCCGCGAATTATCGAAGATATCGGACTGGCGTTATTACGATAACACGGTCCCAGCTCGATGACAGCGTGCCAGTGCAGCCTCGGGGCTGCGCCCATTGTCGGCGCTCGGTGGAGCAGATCGCCCTCTGCTCGTCGACCACGCGAGGAGACCAACGCGTCTTTCGTCGCATGACTAATTGACTTAACGTTGATTTACGTAACGCGTCTAAAAAACTTTGGGTCCGCTCGCTGGGTCGCTCTCGAGCGGAGGCGTTGGTCCCCCTTGGTGCCTCTCTGACTGTCCGCCTTGATCCTCAGCGCGCGACCGGTCAAAGGGCGAGGACGAACGATAGACAGGCGACTCGACGCGAGGAAATGGAGGATCGAGGACGCGGAGGACGCGTTCAGGTGCGCGACTCGCGGCATAAAGGATGGCGGAGACTTTGGTAACGCCGAGGCTTTACGCGGCGAATAATCAATGCGTCCTGGCGCGCGGTCCGAGGCCTGCACGGCCGGTTACGCCGAGATAAATGTAATGCGGCGAACCTACTTACGTCCTCCGCGTACCGGGTGTCCGAGAAATTGATGGAGGTCGCGCGAGCCGGCTGACCAAGCGTACGCTCGATCCCCTTCCGCCGGAAATCGACGACGGCCCGTGATAAACGAACGCGGCTCCGTAAATTCCTTTCGCCGTCGTCGCTGCCCCGCGATTCGGATAATTTCCCGGGGCTCTCGCCCGTCGCGACGTCCTTAACTCCCGCAAGAGCGCAGCTTTGCGACTCGTTTGCTCCCTCCGTGGATCAGTTGCTCGCGATTAGAAAGCGTCTCGCCAGTAAACTCCGAGGCCATTACCCGTTTCCCCTCGACTGGCTGTTCGCGAAATACGGCACGGTGTTCCGCGCATTCCCGAGTAACCTAATTCCTCCATAGAAACGGAGCGGAGTGGAATCGCGCGGAAGGAAACGGCCGGCTCGTGGGCGTTCTTTTCTTTCCGCGGGCGTCGGGGCGAAATTCGCCGGCTACGGGCGAGTAACTGCGAGCGAGGAAGGAAAAGAAAGGGCCAGGCGATTGTTCGGAACGGAGGTAAGGATATATACGAGCCGCGGCACAGGTTGCCGGTTACTTCGGCGCTGAGAGAGATTTAAAGCGCCTCGCTCCGGGGGAAGGAAGGATGCCCGAAATGGTGGTAGGAATTTAGCGCATTATGGCGCGAGTTAATATTGGGCGGACAGCGGGTGGAGTCCGCCGCCACTAAATATACTCACTCCTCCCCTGGCGCACTTTCGCGGACCACGCTCAAAAATTCTCCACGAGTCGCGGGCTCCCGCAACAAGAACGCCTTTTCGCGACCATCCGCCGGCTTTTTCTCGTCCCATGCTCGATCACGCGTCGCTCCTCGTTATTCGACGGAACCATCGGCTCGTCGCGAGCCGAATTTCCTTTCCGACCCTCGACTTTCGTTTCACCATCGGAGACGGGCGATCCGCGATCGATTTGTCGGACGAAACGGGAGTCTTGCGTTCTAATCGCGATCGATGATATTAAACGTTTCAATATTTGATCGAGTGCGCGGCGCGAATTGTTTGACGAGATTTTTGCGCGCCCGCGAATTCACGGCCGACGTGTTCCATTCGGTGGAGGACGCCTGTATTGCGCCTATGTAAATGAAATACCCTTTGTACGGGCAGATTCGCGCGCCAGAGTATGTTCCGCGCGACAGAATGAACGATTTAATCGGCCCCCGACAATTTGGGTGGTCTGCCAACTTTGAGAACTTGATGAAAGCACGTGCTCGCTGCGCACCAGCCATGAAATTATCGGTACCTGTGAAACGTACTTCACCTATCGTTGGGGGGGAAAGGGAACCGTTCCGAATCGTGTATCTATGAACCAATCCTCTCTCTATCTCGTCGACCCCGAACACGTCGACACGTCCCGAATTGTCCTCGTAACGAGCTAAGTGATCCAACTCGACGCTCGTTCCAGGTGACACCGGCCTGTGTCCAACTTTAAGATACTCGAGCCGCTCTTCCGTGTCGAATCGATCGCTCGTTCTTGCGCCGCTTGCCAAGCCACGCGGATTTCTTCGCGACTTTATTCCACGACGAGGGTGCTCCTCGAGGTTCGCGCGTTCCTCGACTCGTCTCGCGGGCGAAACGATTCGGAAGCACTCGAGAAATCGACGGGGGAAATTAATTCGCGTGCAGCCAAGGCCATCCTCGTGTTTGCTAACCGGAGAATTTATTGAATAACCACTTAACAATGCGCGGATGTACTTTGCATACCTGCGAAGTTCATCGATCGATGTATACCGTGCGCCTCTTGCCATGCAAGGATGCACACCGTGCCTTAAAGCTTTCCCGTAGAAAGAAAAAAAGAGGAACGCGAAGGCCTCGGTGGCCTTTAGATCCTGCCGTGCCCGCCGCAGGGTCATCCACGAACGACCCGGACAATATTGCAGGAGTCGCGGCGTTTGCCAGTGAGAAACTTTTCAATGGATTTACCGGTCCCTGCTTTCTTCCGTTCCGTCTCTATTCGCTAAATTCACTTAGTCAAGTTTTATTTCTCCGCGAACTTACGACATCGTGCCGCCTTTCGCTCGATTATGTAACCCACCCTTCGCCATCCTTCGCCACCCTTCGTAGCCTCTTCTTTTTCTCGGCTATTTTATTCGCGTTTTCCACCGACGCGTTCCTCCCTTTTTTCCCTTTCTCCTCGCCAGTCGTCCCGCGATTTCAATTAAGACCATCGCAACCATCGGTCGATTTCGACTACGGACACGTAACGCGATTACGCGTCGCTAGCTGATTGAAACCGAACGGGGAGGGCGAAGAGCAAAGGCGAACTTCGGCGAGAACGGAATCGATCGTTAACTCGGAGTTCTTAAATCCGCCGGGGCGAGCTATGAATGTAAAACGTAATCGAACGGAGAGCGTCCGGAACTTTTTCCTCGACGGACATCGCTCATCCGTGATCGCTGAGAGAAATCGAGCGGCGCGGAATTCCACTTAAAGCTAACCGTGTTCCAATTTGCGATGCAAAGAAATATTATTCTTTAAACGGTCGTCGCTAATCGAATATCGAGCTTTCGTCGAGGGACGCTCAGAGTGCGGCGCGCGAAACCGCGAGTGCGACGTCGCGCGTCGCGTCTCTCGATTCCTCGCGCGAGATACCGAGTCCTCCTTTCAAATCGAACGTCGCGCCCCTCTAAAAGGAAGCGGATCGCACGATCACGATGTCGCGTGAAATTCCACGGTTCCAATGGCCGCCAGCGCGAAATTCCACAGCGCCAATCGCGAATATGCGCGCAGCGTATCGGCTGTTATTCCACGGACGCCTCCTCGATCGAGAACGACTGGAGAACATCTCAGATCACGCAACCCCGCGGTTTCCAGTAATATCGCCTGGCGTATATTTTCCGCAGCCACCGACTAATTAAGACGAGGAGGCTGGGCGGTCGTGCCGCGGCTCGTCCCATCCGGATCAGGGATTAAAACGTTTCAACCGGCGCAGTTACGCGGCAGGGTAGGGGAAGAAAGAAAAAAAAGGGCGGAGGCATGATTAAATTTTCCGGGGTGCGATTCCCAAGGAACGCGCGGTGATCAAATTTGTGCGTTAAACGAGCCTCGTTATCGCCCCTGCCCCCTCGCGTCCGCCTCTCCGCGCGCGGACTCAGAGCTTTACGGCGCAATAAATGCATTACATTAAGAAGCCGTTGTAAAAAAGTTTGTTCCAGTTGGCTGGCGAGCGCAGCCGGACAGCCGGAACGGGGCGCGCGGCTACGCCAGCCGCGGGCAAAAATGAGATTTACGAGTTACTTTAAGCCGTGAGCGAGGCCGGAAGTTTCTAAGACGACTGTTACTCTTTCCGGGCGGCGCGTTATCACGAGCCTTGGTCCCTTTTTGTTAAGCCTACCGTCGTTTTAAGCGCGAATCGGCGTCGCATGCCGGAAATAATATCCCCAACACGCGTAATCGCGCCGCGAACAGCGCTCGTTGAAGCTCGGTTGTTCGTTCCTGTACCTTCAAACTGATCGTTTTGGGTACGCGATAGTCACCAATTAGGATAGAACTATCTAGTTTAAAAATGATATATATTTAACTATTTTACACTATGTACACTTGGTTCATGGTTCGATATGGATGACGCGTTGATTGTATGAATCTGAGAATAAATGAATACGGTTGGAGTTGTCGGGGGTGGTTGAAGTGTCGGGAGTGGAAATTTAGTCTGAAGGTGTGGCGAAATAGTGGAATGGATGAACGTAAGGGTAGAAAGTGGGAAAAGGCGGAAAGAGGACGATAAACGCGGGGAAATGCAGAAAGAGGCAAAAAATGCGGATGAAAGTCCGTCGCAAATCTATTAGAAGTGTCCATGTGATCGTAGTCTGTCTGGTTGGGTTCAAGGATTGTCGTAAATGATGAGATTTATTGAGACAAGAGTGAAAACTGAGAACTACAAATTACACGTTGAATCACGTACCATCTGAGATTGGCACCCAAATGGCGGTGAAAAACTAAAGATGCTTCTCAAAAATAGCAGTCACCTTGACCATGGCGTAAATCTTGCGATGAAGTGTGCCTTGAAATCAATGGTTTCGAGAACCGAACAGTTCCGTTTCGCTCAGTCGCGAAGCTGCCCAGATAAAATTCTATGTTGTCATCGCTGATCTTCGCACGGTTCGCGTGGCTTTAAAATTCCCTTGGTCGAGAGAAAAGGTCGTCGCGAATCGTGCGCGGCGAGTTGCATGGGAATCGACCGCGCGACGCGTGTCAATTTTCTTCCGCGGGTGAAAACCGCGTATCGCCGCGATTTCCACGTCGAGTTCGCCGCGCACGAGGCCCGTGTACGCCAGCGTGCAATTTAACCGGATCTATAACTGCTCGAACGAAGCGTTCCTCATACGTTGACTCATCCTTTCCAAAGTTTCGCTCCGAGTTCCGCGCTGGTTTCGTACGGCGTCGGGGTCGTCGACCCCGTTGCATCGCGTGCGCGGTGCATTCTTCGACATTCTTTCAGCCGTTATGTCAGAAAGTTACGCGAACAAAGAGGAAGCGGGACGCGGAGAGGATGTTGGAGAAACACGTTTCTGGCCGACGCCGCGCATCAAATCCGGCCGCGGTTAAGAGGGGTTACTTTTTACCGGCCGTATGCCGCGTTTAGACGTAGGTTCCGCTCGGATCGCGTACGCGCGAGCGCAAAGTGCACTGAACGGAGCGGGACGAATTTTTCATGCGTCCTCCCGCTGGTGGTCGGGCTTTTCGCGCGCGCGCGCGCGCGCGACTGTTACGGGCGGAACGCGAACGAGCGCGAGGAACGCGCGCGTAAAGCAAATGCACGCGGCGGTGACTTTCGCGGCACCGTTGGGAATAATGGATGAAAGTAAGGCGAAGAGGTTTCGAGGGACGCTCGTTTCACCGCTTAATGTCCCTCGCAGGAGGACGGTTCGAGCGCGGCGCGCATTCCCGCGATAGTTATCCCTCGCGCGATCGTGACAAATGAAACCGGCAACGGCTGTTTAATTGTTCGCGCGGCGATGATCGTAATGGACGTCGTCAACAGGCCGCGTGTTTACGACGTGAAAGGTGACTGCGGAATTCGGAATTATCTCACGCGAACCGGTTACGTTTGTTTTAACGATTCGTCATCTTTCCCGCGGTCACGCCCAGCACGAACGGTAAAGGCGGAATAAAAGAGGCCTCCCCTGCGTATAAAGGGCGCATGGAAAATACGACTGCGGGTACTTGTGTAAATTTCGCGATGTTACGGGGCTACGTAATGCACAGACGCGAAACACAGGCGGGGTTCAAAGCCAGCCTCATTGAATACGAGCCTTGATAACTCGTGTGTCATTGACGTATCAATTTGTACGGTCGCACGCGTGGCTGGTATTTTTCGTGGGTGTTCACCGGATCGCGATCAGGTAAGCTTATTTAGAAAACGCGCGTCCCTCCGTCCGACGCTCGTCGCATCGCGGACACCACGTGAACCTGGAGGGGAAGTGACGCGTATTTAAATCGAAACGACAGGAGTTTATTCTGTTCGACCGTTTACCTCGTCATACATATTCATCCGCGGCAAAATCAGGAGGTCCGCACCCCGCGGGTACCGCGCGACCCAAGTGGGCGCAATAAAAACTGGAATATCTCGAAGTTCGAGGCTATTACTCTTCCGAGCCATTTGGCCATCCGCCGATTCGTCGACTCCCTTCAGCGCGCTATTATCCCGCTCTCCCATCGCTGCCACCCTTATCCGTGGCTTCTTCTACAATTATATCCGTACACGAATTTTAACTCCCCGACTATCTGACCTGTCCGTAAACCGAGCATTGTGGCACGATGACAAATTGCCAGGCGTAAGAGGTGAATGAAAAAAAAAAAAAGAAGGACGACGCGAAACCCTCTCGAGGACGCGGCCGCGTGTCACAGCCCCGGCTGATGTAATGTCCTGCCCGGCAGCGCAACCACCGACGATCAATCATTCGACAATATTTATTTATACGAAAGACGACGAGTGCTGGCGGTTCGCGGCCAGATAGGGATACCCTGCGCGCCCTCTTTTCGCCTCCGTTCGTTCTTCCTCTCTCTCCCTCACTATGGTGAACGATGACGAGGGGTGGCTGCGATCAGATGGCGAGGCGCATTGTCGCGCGACGGCGGTTCGATCGGTGGGCGAGATAGATCCGACCCAGTGCAGCCACGACGCTGCTCGGATCCTACCAATTTGAATTAACGTCCGCGTCACGTGTTCGCTTTCCACGGGCGAGGGGTGGCCGCGGTCTCAGACGCGCGAGAACGATTCTTCTTCCCGTCACGTTTCAGCTCTTTGACTTCTCGCGCGTACCTCATCTCTCAGCGGCTCCTCCGTCAACCTCGGTACATCCCTTTTCAACGTTTCCCATCGACGCGCCCGTGTTCCAGTGGCTCCACGTCTGTCCACGTACGCCAGTGGAACGCGCGAACGCCCGCGCGCTCGCAGCCGGCGTGAAAACTCGGAAATGGGACCTTTCCGACGCCTCGAGCCTGTCGGCGTTAACGAATTAACGAGAAAGGCGCGCGCGAACAGTGTTAGCCGCGCCCCTGTCCCTCGCAGCGTGGCCGCGTGTGTGCGATTTTCGGTGCATAAAGAGAAACGCCCAGCCACGGGCACTCGAGACAGGTGTCATTAAGATTTCGTTTCAACCGCGGCTGCCAGACGGCCGAGCTGAAGAGCGTGTCGCTCGCGAGATGACTGCGAGAGAGAAGGCGCGGGTATACGCGACGACGTGCGAGCGAGCCGAGAGGAAAGGGGTGAAACGTCGCGGTTGGGCTCGCGACTACTTGGCTCGAGTTCTTCTGGTGTCGATAATTTCTTTTCTTTTTTTCTACGTTACTTCGCGCTCGCTATCTTTATCGGTGACCCCGCGAGCTGCCTCCAAATGCGCGTGCATCGCATCGACGATGCTGCGCGCACGATTTCGTACCGGTTTCTCTCGCAATCCGCTTCTTACCGTTCGATGCAAGGGTCTGGGTAGCGTACGTATGCTTGCACGCGCGATGCAGCCTGCAATTACTCGAATAACATTCCCCCGGGTTCTCTTCGTTTCACCTGCTACCGCAGGAAACAGACTTTGCGAGAATAATTGCGACGAGGAGCTCGTGTTTCTTTCTTCGAACGCGGTAGGCAGAAACGATTGGAACGATCCACGGCTGTCATTAAAGTAGATTCGAAATGGATTTTATTAATGCTTTTATCAGCCAACGCGAAATACCACGGAACGGGGAAATATCGGGGACGCTGGCACTCGAACGTGATTGGTATAACGCGGTTTTCACTATTCCCGACGTCTTGATTCGCACGGGAATCCATGTGTCACGAATAGAATCGTAACCTTCGTCCTCGACAGGTTCCTTTCGCTCGTGCACGAAATGGGATTGGCTGGTACCCGGTCCTGGACGAAAACCGGCGTAGCCCCGGCTCCGTGGGAATCGTAACGATTATTCTCCTAGTTCCGCTGACTGCAACGATATTGGAAAAACGTGCTAGAGCAGGACCGCCGCGGCTACATAATGTCCCGCTCGCAAATGTACCGGCGAAATACGACGGACCACGGGGAATCTCGAGGATTCCACGACGTTATTTGCCCGCCGCGCGAGGCGGAGGCGGAGGGCGAGGGAAGTTTACGCGGATTTCGCAGTTTCGCGGACAGCCGTCCCGTTACCCGTTTCGCCCTTTTACTGGCTCCCTGCCGGTCAGTCATCGATTTCAATTCGTTTTTCCATCAAAGGCACCCGGCCGGGCCGCCAAATCGATTTCGAGTTATCGGCCCCCGTTATAAAACAAGGCGGCAGCGCTGGTAAAAACTATGAAAAATCGTGTACACAAATGGCAGGGACGCGGTAACCGGGCGCCGATCTCCCCGCGGGCCATTAGTCATCGCGCCTGCTAGCCAACAAAAACTAACTTACGTACAAACGAATGCAAACGCGGCGTATCAATCCTCTCTCCCGGGCGTCGATACGGACCGTTAAAAAAAAACAAAAAAAAAAGAAAGAGAGAGAGAGACAGAGACCGTCCGCGGACGGTCGGGTTTTCGTTCGCCGATCGCGTCGATTCCCGTCGATCCTCGCGCCCGTTTCGACGTCTCGAACAGCCGCGAACTTGGGAAATCGCGGGGATTCGATAAGTTCGAAAATCACGCGCCGGGTTTACGCTCACACTTTCCAGATAACTTCTTCCTTTTTTTTCCCCCTCGACGGGGTTAGCCGAGTCCCGGCAGTTCTGCCAGTTCCGGCGAAAGTTTTTCGATTTTCCGGCCCGATCATGGCTCGTGGCTCGACTGACACGGATCTCGCCTGACCAATCTCTGGGTCTCGACACCGGGCCAAGAACGCAGGAGACATTCAAAGTCTGCCCACCGCCGCGATAGTTCGCCAACTGGTTGACAAGTTTTGAGTGGAAGTGGGTGACCAAGTTCGCGTGCTCGCTGCCTCGAGATTACGGGGATGGAGATTGACACACATTACGCGTGCGTTTCGCCTCGTGAACGACGCCAGGATCCGGCAGCCGCGAAGACGCGCGAAGGTTGCGGAATTGCGCGGACGTTTATGGCGCGATGAGGTCGAACTGAAATTCGACGGGACCGGTCCGCTCGTTGCGTTTGACGGATCGTTATTGAGTTCAGGCGCAATCGAGACGAGCCCGGAATGACGAGCGCAATAAAATTTCAATCACGAAAGTATTCAGTTTCGCGGTCGCCTCCAGCTACATCGCTCGATTCCTGTAGGATCGCGAATTACTGACCGACCAGCGAAACAAAAAGGACGAGCGGAACGGTTCGCGGACGGAATCGAGGGAAGAAAAAGTAGCGAATGGAACGACGTGCTTGTCAAGGGTGTAGCTTTCATATTGTAGAGAACGTTCGAAGGATTTGAAGATGGCAGTTTAGAGAGAAAGACACAGTCCTAATTAAAAGTGAATCTATTCGCGACTTCTTAGTCTCGAACCTTCGCAAATCTCTGTGCGAGCCTCTATTCCAAATCGTTCAATTCTCTGAGATTAATCCTCTTCGCACCTTCGCTGTTTAACCTTCTTTCGGCCAATTAGGAGCTTCTAAAATATCAAACTCCTGCTCTCTCATCCCCGTTTTCACCCCCTGACGAAAATTTCCCAGCCTTCGCTACCAGGTTTATGGTAACCGCTTCGCTCGGACCCTGTTTTAGGTTCCTTTCCAGCAAGTCACGTCCATATCGTAAACCTAGTCACCGTCTGGATCGACGCGACTACTGAACATATGGTCCCTAAAACCCCTCGTTTCCTTTATTTTCGCCTACGATATAAGGATATGATCAATCGAGAATTCCGCGAGAATTCCGCGAGAATTCCGTGTCCCAAGTCTGCAGGCTCGATGTATTCTGGGAGAACGATGGCGAACCTCGGTTGCAGAGGGTGCAGAGGATGCAGAGGCCACGAGGCGGATGCGGCTCGTTCTCAGGCCTCGGGAGCATGCTCGTTTTACGCGCGGGGAACGGTTTACACTAAGCCGCGAGGATCATACCCGTTTAATAACGCGATAACATATCAATTTCACGCAAATGCTGTCCCGGAGAACCCCTGAGGTAGGCACGCTTTGAGGCTCGACAGAACCCGGGAAATCGTGCCGGCGCCCGCCGCACGACCCAGGAAAATGGCCCCGGATAATTAATGTCGGGCTACGATCGTCCGGGATGATTAATGGCGGCCCCGGCTCCTCCGCGTATAATAACGGTTTCCTCGCAAATTAGTGCCTCCGCGCGTATTCGGTGTTCGGCCGCTCTTTTCGTTATCGAGCGCTCTTTCATCGCGGCCAAGACGGCGAACACGCCCGGATTAAGCCGGCCAGCTCGCGAGACGTTCATCCTTTGGCTAATGCTCCTTTATGGGACGGATGCGCGAGCGTGCGTCGACCAGCTTTTGATGCTCCTCCGCCGCGCGAATATTCAGATGGCCCGTAATTTTAAGCGGCTCCCTTCGTAAAGATAATTCACGCCTGGTGGTTATTAAAAATCGGACTGGCTCGCGGATCGCAATCCAACCCAGACGTTATCCAACGAGGATAACCGACCTCTTTCGGATCGGAGGCGACGTGTCAGGGTTACGGTGAAATCTCTCCGTTTCGATCGACCACGGGGTTAAGACAGGACGATCCCTTTTCGTGCCTCAAATTCTATCGAGCGCGCCACCCGCGTCTTCCTTACCCCCGTCTGGCTCCATTTCGGGTCACCCTGTGTTTCTCTCACGCGAGACCATCGCGGTAATCGACGGGGCAATTTATCGAGCAACGAAACAGCGGAACAGCGAGTACGTTTCGTTCCTCGGCTATTATCCCGCAGTTATACGAGGGATCGCTGGGCAGACGGAAATTCTGGCTTCTGATTTCAATTGCTGGCTCCTGAAATGCATTTGCACGCGCGTACGCGTACACGAGTTTGCTTGCGCGCAAGCGACACACGTTGCCAAGGGACTGGATGCATAAATGAAGAGAAAATTCCGGTAGGCGTATCTGCACGGGATGCGCG
Source organism: Xylocopa violacea (assembly GCA_963969225.1). NCBI lineage: Eukaryota > Metazoa > Arthropoda > Insecta > Hymenoptera > Apidae > Xylocopa > Xylocopa violacea. The sequence goes on along the minus strand of CAXAJV010000020.1, from coordinate 8,219,029 downwards.
CATTCAGGAGGATCCGATTTCCTGACACGGTTCAACATGCGTGCACCGTGGAAAGCAAGCCAGCGAGCCAGCCAACGAATCCGGCCGAAACCTGCCAGCCAAGCCACGTGCACGGGCGCATCTCGAAATTTTGGATGGCTAGGATGAATTTGCGCGTGATGCCTGGTACGTAGCTTGACAGCGACTTGATCCCCCTCGCCGAGTTTCGCGCATGACGGCTGACTGCTATTCCTATCCCATCCAGGCAATATTAATAATGTCTGGAATTTCATTACGAGTTTCTACCCGCCTAAGCTTCCACGCTGATCCGACTGCCATTTCGTACCTACAGGTGATTCCCCTGGCTGGCACTGGTAAGCAGCCTCCTCCTACGCATGAATATGCCATCCATCCGCGTCTGGGAAGCGCGCGAGCCCCGCGTGCTGGTGCACGCGCCCCCGTTGCTCATCCCTCATTACATCCAAGGATACGTCCCCGCGGGTCGAACGAGTTTGCCGAATCTGGAATCGCGCGATAGCACGAGGGGCGAAAATCCTTCGGGATTGCGACGCGCTGCCTATCTGAGCGATCGTGTTTGCGCACCACTCACGAGCCCATCGATGCGCGCTACCCTCTCCGTTACTTCTCTTTTAGACGCCCGTCGTCGCTGTTTTATGGAAACACACCGGCGACGTGGATCGAGCATCGAGCGACGCTTCCGGTCTGTTTGCGCTCGCCACCGCGTCGAGGCGTCGAAGCGGCGAACGGCTCGGATTTTACGCGAAGTCGACGCTCCTTCTTCTCGACTCGCGTCGCGTCCGCGCGGGTTCGATTTAAACGCGTCGTCGCGGCGAACGCCGCAACGGGATACCCGACGCGTAATTCACGAACGTCGAACCGAGCGGCGGTTTATACGATTTTATTCGCGTAGTCGAGCGTACACCGTCCTCCCCGCCTGGAACGCGGTATCTTTACGAGACTTTCAAAGGTTCGTGATTTTACAACTCGTTGAGCTCATTTCCTTACCGCTCGAGCGTCGGCCAACTTTGATACTCGATTTCCACCGCGCGCCGGAAACTTTTCGCCTGGCACGCGCATAAAATTATTTTCACCGGCAAATCAAGTGTTCCGCGCTTCAACGGCCTCGTTTTATTTCACGCGTTTAGCCGCGCAGATAACTCCGTTACCGAGTTTCGCGAGCCACGCGTCCACTCGTGAAATTCCCCTTTCCGACGTGGTCGATCTCGGACATAGACATCGATGTAGGAAAATAAATATTGCAAGAAGTCCAGTAATAATAGAAGACGCAACAGCTTAACTTTCTGCACTCCTTTGTCGAGCGTCACTCGACGTCAGCAAATAAGAAAGAAATACAAATATAAACAGAGTTTGAGATTTAGTATAATTAGTAAACAAATTTGTTTACTACTCCACGGATGTGATGGTTAGAACTTAGCCTGCGTGTTCAAGGCGTTCAGTAAATGATAAAAATATCACGGAGTTCCGTGTTTACGTTTCTATTTGTTTTGCTTGCCAGGACTCCTGTGCTAAGACTAACTGTCCGTACTCGATCGTCCTGGCTCGACGCTCCTTACTATTTTCTGGATTTTACGTCGGAGTCAATCTTTGGCGTAGTTGACCCTATGCCACCGCCTTATTTAGGGAAGGGTGATGGTGTCCTAGGTAGGAGACGGTCTTTTTGCAAATGACCATATTTGGTCGTGTAGCGAGATTTCCACTGGGCCTGATACCTTCGTCCTTCGATCGAGGGAGGTGAACCCTTCGGAAATCCTCGGTTTATGGCGTCCGCATGTGCCATCGAGGTCGTCAGAGAAAGTTAATTACTTCATGCTCGGAAAATATTAAAAGCTTAAAATGGTTCCGTGCTAGCTATTCGTAGCGAAGGCCTCCTATTGTGCCTCGTTGCTAGCTGCTACAACTACACTGAAGTTTTAAAGTAAAACATTTTAAATAGTAGGGATTAATAGCAGATAACAACTTAACTCACATTTATAGAATTCTGGGTTTTAATGAGGAACAGCAATTTGATTAACATTTTCCTTGTTTGACACTGGCAATGGAAGTATCGTATGCAATAGAAGAATAAAAGGAAGAAGTTGCATAAAGGAATTATTATCCTTGTCTTGTATGCAGCACGTAACTAACGTTGATGCTCGTTAATGTACGATCGCGGCTAAACAGAGAAGAAAACACTTTTATGGAGCTTCCTCTTCTTATTTCTCTGGTCTATTCTTACGTGTCTATGGCATCCGCGTGTTCGCCGCGCTCGAAGCACGCGGCGGAGGCGAAATCAGTCGGCGGACCGCGGAATCAGGCCGATCTAACATTGATTAATTGAAGCGTAATCAACGTTAGATTGCCTCTCGTAGCGAGCGGGCCGGCTAATTCATTGTAACCAATCGCGATGTGTACGCGTACTCGAAATTCGGAAGTGGCGCGGTTACCGCGATGATCGATGGCGGGAGCCGCTGTGTTTCGTCGAGGGCGGACACGTACCGGGATAAGTGGCTCTCGGAAACAATCTTCGTGACGCGCGATTGATCGCGAAATGATCGATGAAAGGAGCCGTGGCGCGCGTACCGCGGTCGCGTTCCTCGTCGACGGAATAAAAGCGTAAGAAGCGCGTCTCCCCGCTCGTGTCGGCCTGAACGAAAAAGATAAGCTCTCGTTATGCAAGCGGGAGCCCGCCTCGCGGCGAAGATTGCTTCGTATCATCGATCATTTCGGCAAATAGACGAATTCCGCTGTTTGTCTAGCCGAAATTAGTTTTTCCCAAGCCACGTAGCGCCGCGTTCTTCGCGGCTACCAGAGAGGCGACGTCCTCCATTTTAGATTCATGGCTTCCCGCGATACACTCCTGGAGACTTTGGATCGCGAGCACCGTACGGAGGATCGAAGCATCCCGATTGGCTGGTGTTTTCGTGAGATCGGTTCGAGTAGCGGAGGAAATATGTGGCTAGCAGCGAACCAGGTATCCAACTGGCGCGACGAACGGTGTTTCGACTTTACCATCTGGTTGCAATACTTAAAGAGTGCATCGGAGAGGTATGCAGCCATAGTGCGGGCAAACGATGCGACTATAATATCCGCTAACGTAGCTACCATAATAACACCGAGTTTACGCAGCTTCAGCGTTACATCGTGTTATATAATGCACGATATAATGTATTCGCAAACGTCTGGATCCACTTACGCTGCCAGAAGTGCAGAAACAACCCTGCGTGGCTAAGAAAAAAAGGGAAGTAAACGAAATACGGACAGGTTATCGCGTGTAGTAACGCGAATGGCATTGTGGATGCGAACCGACGCATAATTAGATGACTCGGTTAGTTTACCGCGGAACAATATGGGTAATCAAAGTTTCCTCGAACCAGTTTCGCGTTCGAACGTTCGCCGTGGCTGGGCGAAATTCCGCGCGGCGCAATACAGCCGCGCCCTCGACGCGAATATAAACCATGAAGCTACTCGGGGGCCTCGAAACGTCGGGAAGTCAATTACATCGCGAAAATTGCATTGAAGATCGCCTTGGCTGGCGCAACGGATGCAATTGCAGTCACGGTTACAAAGGGTTGGAAGACGGGGCCGCTTGGACCCCGCCGTTCGCCTGATTATGGTAACGCGAACGGAAGTCCACGCGATGGTTCTATCCGTAGCACGCCTGCACGGTTATCCACGTTCGTTCGCGATCTGTTAATAACGGCTGGTACATCGACGCGGAAGATGTTCCGCGAATTGGTACATTTAAAGCGTTTACTGTTCGAGCGTTTAATGGCTCGCGGGTAAGGAATTCTCGTTGCGCGGGGCCATCGTCCCCGAGCGATTAATCGGGTAGTTGCATAAGTAACGAAGCACGTAGACGTTTTCCAGCCCGTTGTCGCGGGTGCTCCGCGATCGTAAACAGGAGCAGGTATGCGAGGTGTATCCCTCGCCAGTTTCGTTCGGCAAGAAAGGGGGTTGGAGCGATCGTCGGAATTCCGAGACGTCGCGTTACGGACACGCGATGTTATTGTGCTTATTTCGCGCGCGGAGGGGAAGAGGAATGGTAAATGGGCCCGGAGCGGCCACGGGGACGGATAAAGGGGAAGCGCGGCGGCGGTGGACAGGAAGCGGGCAGGGAGCGGACATTGTAGTCGACACGGGTAGGAAATGCGCGAGAAAAAGCGAAAGACACACCGTGGAACGACGGAAAGGCGAACGGACGGGGCGAGGGAGAGGACCAGGGGAGGACGAGAATGTTGATTGGCCTCAAATTGAATCCCACCCATTTATCACTCTCTCCGGGCTGGTCCGTTCGGCTCGCCTCTATCCGCTCGTCCGTTCGCCGCGTCCCCGTCCTCTTCTTAGGTTCGTCGTCGTCGTCGCGGGCAAAAATCGGGACGAGTCTCCCGCGCGGCCTTTCCAGGCGATGGCGCGTCCGACGAGAGGCCCGCGAATCAAATTCGTGGAACCGTGGGCCGAGTTTCTTGCGAAAAATGCCATTCGCACCATGCGCGCCCGCAGGTACACGCTTGCTCGAGGCTGTGTTGGTCGCGCTGCACGCCCCGGCGGAGCTTTTTAGCGCCGCGTCGAAGCGCTCGCTGGTTTTACGAAGATGTAAAATTAATTAGCGATCCGCGAGGAAGCGACGAAGGCACGGGGAAGGACGGGCGAAAAGGGGGACGCGAGGGGGGAGGGCGGACAGGGAGGAAAGATGAAACGCCGCAACATTATACGATCGCTCGACTGGCTGTCGACTCGGCTGAAATCTATTGGCTGCTTTTTCTTGTTCGCGCCAGAGGAAGGGGTGGAATTGGCCGGGACGCATAAAACGAGGCAATTACCGGCCCCGGCGCAGAAAAGGAAAATGAACGGGCCGACATTCCTAGCGTCCCGTTCGATTATAATTTCGGTAATGCCGCGTCCGATCGCGCGGAACCCACCCCCCGTCCTCGCCCTCCCGCGGCTTTTAATAAAATTTTAATTGCCCGACGCGCCGGGCGAATAAAAGCGATCGTAAGCTGTCGCGGCTAATTATCGTCCGCGAGAAGATGAGAAGGGACCTTGGATCGCGTCGTTATTGCACCGCGACGTGTAACGAGCGGCGTACCATTGCGATTACGCGTACCGTCCAACGGAGGGATATTAAATAAAAGTCTGGCAATTAAACGCTCGAAGTTAGGCAAAAATTGCCTGGCCACTCTTTTCCATAATTGTACATATATACGCACATTTTTCTTGCTGTTTGTTGCGCACAGGGGAGCGCATAAAATTATGGTAACCGAACCGTTTCGCGCGTGCAACGACGCCACTCCAGATGTACGTAACGATCCCATTATCGTTTTAGAGACGGGGGCTATACTTTCGTATGCAGCGTTTCCAACGTCTTGCCAGGTCACTCACGAGTGTCAGAATTGCGCCTACGCGAGGGCACCGCTCGGCTGGCGAAACGTTATGCAAATCGAGCTTAATCGCGTTATTCTAAGCGGCGGGGCGGGGGATTTGCTCGATACGGGCGCGAAGGGGGAAAAGTAATAGCCATTCGGCGGGAAAGAGCTACGAACCGGCCGGCCTGTAGTCGATTTCACGGGTCCCGACGAATAAAGTGATTACACACGATAGTTTTATTTCGCACGATATTATGGTAATGCCCGTACTCCTGTTATATACCTAGCGCTGCACAGTGTCGTTCGTAAATCCGCTCGGCTGTAAAATACCGTAGATCTTCTCAGCCATTTCCGTTCCGCCGCTGTACCCAGCGCGCATCGTTCGAGACAAATTATCATTCGCGCGTTCCGAGAGAATCCAGCGTCCCCTGATCGAGTCCGTCCCCTCATACGATTCGCTCGACCACCGTCGATATGACTAATCATATTCGTTCTCGCATTTTTTCCCGCGTTTCGGTTAAGCCCCTTTCACGGTCAATTTCAGCTCCGCAAACGTTCCGCTCGGATGAGCATCGCGTCGATCGCGCGGAAAAGGTTCGCCTTAAAATTCTTCGTTACGAGCGGCCGCTTCTTTCCCTCGCCGCGTTCCTCGTGGCTGGTAAAAAATGATCTGCTAAAGGACCGCTTGGAAGCGGCGCCGCTAACGAACGCGTAATCAATTTCGCGGATTAGAGTTGGTATTAAAATGTAATCAAGCAGTTTTTGTCGCGCGCGCAACGAGCCGGAGAGCCAGCGCGTGGATTCGGTGCCGATACTTAGTAACGCGGCGGGGCGCCCTCGATCAAATTAATGAGCAGCCGTATTAGGCGGGGTTGGCTGAAAAAATTCGTTTTCACCAAATTGTCACTCGTTAAGTGACTCGTCTCCTCCGTTCGAGGAGACGAGGCGTCGCGTACGAGTCGTGGACGTTTCGCTTGTAACCCGTGACCAACAGGGATTTTTACGTCTCGTTACGTGCATCATCTCCCGTTTAATAGAGAATACTTAACCGGCACGGGAGAAGCGGGGAATCTTTCTCGGCCAATTAACAGCCCTAAAAATATTGTATTTAATGATAGAGTCTTCTTTTCAAAAGACGCTTGGCACCATAGATTACAGCGGGACAAGATAATTGGACCGTATAAGCCACTGGACGCAGCTGCGCCATTATAATTGTAGCCTACCCGTAGCTGGTGGAGGGAATAGCGCTCGTATAATTCGGTCATTGATACATTCTGCTTCCTCAACTACCGGCTGCCCTCAGGAAGGCGCTTCCGGCAACGTGAAACGTGAACTTTCTTTCCCGAAGTCTTTAAACTCTCGTTTGCATAATTAAACTATCGACGACTTCGCGTGACTAGATCCGTGGAATCGACGGGATTCGATACAGCCCCGTGTCCGTCTTACGATCCGAAAATAATTTCTGTTTGTTATCCGGCGCTCGTTAGTTAACGAGAGGGGGATGAGAAACGGCTGCGCCTCGAAAGAAACCGAGGGAGACAGAGAGGGGTGAATTATTAGTTTGGCACGGGAACAGTTGGCTATTTTATTATTTCTTCCGACGCTGTTCCTTCCAAATCGTAACTTCGAACCGGTGATTTCGCCGTCGACCTCTTGTTGCGTGTTTGCATATAGAGCAACGAATCCCGTGGAACGGGTTACCGTTTTCAGAGCAACAACACCGAGCCGAGGCAGGCGCATCAGCGAAACTCAGTGATATATAAAACGTGCCACGTAACTCATCCTTCTCTAATTGGCTTGTCCGAAGCAATACCCTCCGCCATCCTTCTTTCTCGGTTAATACACCTCCCGAGCGGTGGAACTCTACTCGTAAACGTTCCTTTACGCCGCCTCTGTAGTTTATCGAAGGAATTTCTAGGTAGTCCACTCATCTTTCTCGTCTCGCGTTAATACCTACGCTTGCTCGCGTTCGGTGCACCCATCAATCGTATCGCGGCTGCGCGCCTTATAAAATTACCCCTCGCATGGTCTGCTTTATTTAAATGGCTCCGTAACGTTTTTGTAATATTTCAATCCAACACCTCTTCCAGTCGAATTTATAGGGCATAAATCTCGCGGCGCTGGACGTTTAGAAACAGTGTCATATCCTGCTCGAAGATCGTAAGGACTTGTATTTATTTCACCTGAATCCGTCTTCCGCTGGCGTTAAATTGAAATTCTACAAGCGACAGCGGCAATAACGAGGATCCGGGTGGAAGTTCGGGTGTGCCAAACCGCTGGTTCCATCGACGTTTAAACCGGAGTCCATCGCGCGCGCACACACCCCGATCCGTGACCTTACGTTGCGAGGCGTTTAAAGATACAGCGGGACAGTTTAACGCGATTTAATCTACTTAGTTTCCCAGTAGCCAGAGGAACTCCGCGCTCCTTCGGTTAAGTGGTTTAGTTTTACGAATGGACGAGATCCGTAAGAGCCAACACTTAATTGGAACGTGCTCGTCCTTTCGAGGAAGAAAACCATTAGCGAACAGAGAGTCCATGAATTTCGGAGGGCGTGCTCGAGTCGACGCTCAGCGTCCCGTGTTCCTCATACAGGCACCCGAAACCGATGGACCGGTCTCGATCGTACGGCGATGATTTCGTGGACGTCGCGATTCGTGAGCGTGGAGAAAACTCGGATTTGTTTGAACGCAAAGGTTTTCAGGCGCGATGCGCCACTATAGTGGCTTTCGAGGATGTCATCTTTCTGAACGATGCGCTACTATAGGGGCTTTCGAGGATGTCTTTTTATTGAACGACGCGCCACTATAGTGGCTTCCAAGGATGTCATCTTTCTGAACGATACGCCACTACAGTGGATTTCGCGAGTATTATCTTTCTGAACGATGCGTCACTGTACTAATTTTCGCGAATGTCGTCTTTCTGAACGAAGCGCGACTATACTAACTTTCGTGAATGTCGTCTTTCTGAACGACGCGCTACTATAGTAGCTTTCGCGGATGTCATCTTTCTGAACAAAGCGCCACTATAGTGGATTTCGCGAGTGTCATCTTTCTGAACGGTGCGTCATTGTACTAACTTTCGCGAATGTCGTCTTTCTGAACGACGCGCTGCTATAGTGGCTTCCAAGGATGTCATCTTTCAAAACAACATTGTCACACATTGCAGCGTTCATGCGTCACACATTGCAGCGTTGTATTATTTACGCGCAGAACTGTGCCGCGCAGAGAAACAGCCTCGCGCGAAATTCAGCCATATCTAAGAGTTAATAGGTCGGAATTTATCGGACGTATCGATAAGTGGTGCACGGGTCGCTCAAGATTTATCGTAACGAGAACGAGCGAAGGAAATATCCACGGGGGGGAATGAAATACAAGCGTAAATACGAAACGGGGCCCGCGCGTCGATACACTTTCGAATATAAATAAAATATTCTTGCTTTTACACGGGCGCGGAAAATTCTACGGCTTATAAAACGAAATGGTATTTTATGCGCGGAATCGGCTTTTCACCCGTCCTCCCCGCGGCTGGCCTCGACGCGACGTGCAAAATTTTTGCGCCGCGATTGCGTCCGACGACTGGCAGGAGACGTCGGCGTCGATAACCACGGGAAATGCCCGCGTTAATTTCGCCCGTTTATCGCGCTATCGATCGCCGGATTAAAATCCCGTGAAATATGATTTCGAGCCGGGTCCCGGTTAAACGGTAAACGTGATTATCGCTCGTGTTTTTGTTCCCCAGCGTTGTGCGAATCTGTCGCGATAAGGTAATACGCGCGATTCACTGGTTAATGTTAACAGTGGATTTTCCGCAGAACTTCCACGGTTCATCGAGAAGATATCGGTCGCCGTGAATCATTCACCGCCAACCCTTTCTCCCGAGTTCCGCGCCCTTTAACGACGTATTTAAAGCCGAATCCTTGGGAGCGTTCCAGTGGAAACGATTCCGTCGCGGATTCAATTAGACGGCCTCATTAAATGGAACGAGAATATTGTACATCGAAATTGACTTAATTAGGACTCGCGGAAATATTGATACAGAACGTTCCACCCCCTTCCGCGAGAAGTACATTTAGAATCCAGGTCAATTGTCGAACGCGCGTTAAACTCATCGCGTACGTTCTATGCGTACGCGTGGGAACACGGAAGAGAACATGGAAGAACGCTCTCATAACATCGTGTTTGCGTATACCGTAGAATAAATCATTAATTTCGGTATTGATTTATTCGTTCGAGACACTGCAAACTATCTGCACGGTGATTCTCTATAAAACAGATCGCAGTATGATGAGGGCAGAGTAGAAAGATAAATGGGAGACTCGTGAGAAGGTAACGCGTCGTCTTCTCGTCTGGTAGCAAATGCAACGACTAAGAGAAGTTGACAAATCAACCCTTATCCATTGAATAAAACAAAAACAAAAAAAAGGCAGACGTCACGCCCCTATCGCGAACAAATTCTTCTTCCCAAAAAGAGACACGAGCTAAATCTTACGTCTCAGTCGAACGAACGTAACAGAACCGAGCGACCCGTTGGCAGCGATCCATTCCGCTGCCGGCCTCGTCCGCCGGAATCGATCCATAAATTCAGCGAGCATTAGCGGAACCATGTAAATCCGTGCGCGAACAGGCGATCCAAGGCGCGTGTGGTTTTCGTCCCTTCGTTAGCGTTTTACAGGTGTATCGGACGAGGTGCGGTCGTAAAACGCGGCTACACGGGACGGATGAAAAAGCTGCTGACGACCGAGCGGCAGCGGCGTGGAGAGGAGGAACCCTTCACGCTCCCGTATAACTTGCGTCGTTACGGGACGGATCTATAAAGGGCAGCCTCGCACGGAGTTTATTCGAATTTGCGTGCAAACGAGGTTAAGCGTCGGGGTCCTCCGGTATGGTAGCCTGCGTTCCCTTCGAGGGAGCTCGGGGCACGCTCGTTCCCCGCGTCAGGCGGAGGTTGGGACCAGGGTCGACACGGTCAGCCGGCACTTACTTACGCCGTAAAGTCCGCGCGGCATAAACGAGGGGAGACGAAGACGATGCACACCCACGATACACCGCGCTCGGCAAGGATGCAGCGAGGAGAGCCGTACCGGAGAGCTCGTCGTCTGGCTCCTTCTCCGTCGGGGCCATTCCTTACCGGGACATTTTTATGACCGACATTTTCGCCGCCGCCACCGTCGCCACCCTCGCCCGGCCCCGCCGTTACTACGTTCCACGGAAGGTTCGAGCGGAACAGGGGCGGTGGACGGGGAAGTTTGGGACGAGGGGGCGAAGGGACGCGGACACCGCGTGGCCAGCCCAGGTACGGGCGTAAACAGGAGCCGGCAGGAAATGATTATTTACAGCGGACGATCCCTTAACTCGCGCGCGCCGCACACGTCCACGCGCGTACACGCACACGTATGACTGTATAAAGTGGATTTCTTCTTTATAGCGGTTGAATAGCGGTAATATCGCGGATACGCGTGGGCGTAGCGGTCGAAAGGGCCTCTCTGTCTGTCTCGCTGGAGGAGGAATCGACGACGCAGGTTTTGGCTCGGCTGTTACTCGCGCGCCACTTAACCCGGCCGAGCGTATCGACGCTGTTCGACGCTGAATTGTTTGACCCACCCGTGAGAAGATACGAGGTCCGTGGCTCTTTTTCATATCGCCCTGGGCCCTCCATCTCGGTCCCCCTCCGGTTTACTTAAAAGCGAATTCGCGAGGACCACGATCGCCTTTATTGCGACGACGCGCGGGTAATAAAAAGCGGTTCGGGCTTTTTCCGCTGAATTATTGCCAAGTGATAGATATAGCTTGTTAGCGAGGGGGCAGGGGACGCGGGGCGGGTGCCGATAAATTATACGCGAGCCGTTTTCGGCGAACGAACAGGTAGGTAGCCGGCGTGCGATTTGTAAGTCCGATTCGTGACCAAGAAATCGATCTCGATTCATTATACGCCGGGCCGCTCATTAACGCGCACGCGTTCCTCCGTCTCCCGCGAGAAATGAGACGACGGAGTCTCCTTACTTTCGGGGTGACACACGACCGCCTACGAAGACTTAAGCCGACCAGTCACGCGACTCACGGTTCCGCCAGGTCAGACCGTTCCGCGTCTAGTCTCAGCGCTCGTTTCTCTCCAAAAAAAAGGAAAAAAACTGTCCTCACCTACGATTACACGCGGTTATCTCGCGATCGAGGTACGCTCGAATCGCAACTCTCCTCGCAACCACGTAACGCAGTCCTCCCTCTTTTTTTTCGACCCGTTAGCAACGACCACGCGTTATCGCGATCCGAAACTAAAAACGTGTCGCGTTCGGCCGTGGCACGCGACGAAAAAGCCTTGGTCCCGCGAAGCGCCAGCCTCCTCGAGCGAAACGGGAATGCGACGCGGGCAGGAAGAGTGCTAATACCTAAATAATTGCCGGCTGAACCCGATATGATTTAATGGCGCGAGGGGACGCTGGATCGGAGAGGAGCGATTCGCGACTGGCGGGCAAAAAAAGGAGAACGGCCTCTGGCTGCCGGTCGTGGGCGATAAACGCGCCGCGACGGCCAGGAACCCTCCTGGTTTTCGTGCGACCGTCTCTTCCACGTCCGGTCATTTCCATGACGCGACGGCCAGAACGTTATTGGCCCAGGGTCGACACCGCGCCCGATCGATCTGAAAATCGGTGACGTCGCCAGCGATAACGTTCGTTTTACGATTTCTCACGGGGCCGCGAGGGGAGCCGGTTATTGGCGGCCAGACCGCGTCCGGAGACCTTTCGTTTCATATCAAGACACTCAATTTTTCGATGATTTCGAGGAACGGAGTTTACAGAAACGTACGACGCGACGTCTATTGTACTCTGCGCAGCTCTCCAGCTTTATCCGACCTGTCTCCGTTATTGTCGCATAGAGACGACGAAGCGAGGCACCCGATGCTTCTGCTTGGTATTAAATGATTAACACGTGCCTCCTATTGCGACACTGCTGCCATTAATAACGAGAGATACAGGTGAATACTCAGTTCTGGCGGAGTAAAATTTTGACTTGTACTACTTGGAAATTTCGCGCTTTATGGTCGTTGCTTTTCCGCTTTTCGTCGCCTTTGTCTTTTGTTATTGTTAATCGTAGACGCAAGAACCATGGGAAGCACAATTTTCAATTCGAAATTCCCCTCGGAGAGTAGTTTCCTCTATTGGACCATTTTATATTGACATAGACTACTTGAACCGTCTTTTAAGTAGTAGAATCGCGGTAGTTTCCCACGACTAGAGAAGATATTCGCGATTACGCAGCTTTCTCGACATTTTTATCATCGCAGTGGGTGAAGTCGAACCCGGGCTACCTCTTGGAACGGGTTAAGGATACGTCGGGCTGATGTCTGACAGCCACGACGTACTAACCATGATGCATGCACGCGTGAATATGATATACCATGCACGACACGGGACTAACAGAGATAGAGCGCGAAGATATATGTCCGGCAGGTAGTCAGGGTTCATTTGAAATATTTACCATTTTCGTGAATAACGCGCTCCTACGTGCGGTGGTAACGTAAGATGCATTCTACCGTATCTTGTAAGTAGTCGAGTATTATAAGATCCAGGCGATTAGATGAGACATCGCGATGCCCGGCGTCGGAGGGGAAAAAGGCCGGTCTTCTCGCTTTCAGTACACCTGCAAGCTGAGAATGGCCGCAACCCCGTATAATTCATTCGGTTACTCGTTTTCTAAGCGCGTCTCCTAATGCCAGTAATATAACCCCTTCGACAATTTTTCAACGACACCTCGATGGATCGCTGTTGGTCGCCATATTTGAAATCACACTTTAGCCTCTTAGACATGGCTGGTCTTCGCGTGGGGTTGTTTCCGAATTACGCGTAAACGATACAGCACTGCGATGTGTGATGGACAATGCTGTTCTCTACGTGAGTACATTGGAATTAAGTTAGCGAGCTGTTATAGTGGCGTGTTGTTCAGAAAGATGATATTCGCGAAAGCTACTATAGTTGCGCGTCATTTAGAAGAAAGCCACTATAGTGGCGCGTCGTTCAGAAGAAAGCCACTATAATGGCGCGTCGTGCTTACGAATTTAGACGTTCTTCTCTTTTTCTCGACTTATAATTGCCAATGCGTGAAGAAATTTCCGCGAAATAACGATACCTTAATGTAACGAAGACGTCGACTCGAGGGGCACGCGGAAATTGAATTCCGTTCTCGAATTATATCCCCGGTAGAGAACATTAGATGAAGTTACGCGTGAATTCTCTTGGAGCAAGCCACGGCAATGGTAACGCCGCGTGTATTTCGATTCGATCGAGCAAGAACAAGGGCGCGCAGGATCCACGTCATTTCCGTCGCGCGGAGGATCCGAGCAGAGGATAAATGGTACGCGTACGCATCGCGCGGAAGTGAAGAACAGTGGGCGGAGTTAGGCTAGATCCGATTTGCCGGATCTAGAGTTACTAAGCCCTCTGCCCTCTGCGCGACGGCAGTCGAACCTCGGGTATTACTAGGTAATAATATCGGATAACGAGTACCTGCACGGTAGCTCCGGACGAGAAGTCGAGGAGCGAAAACTCGAGGCGCACGTTTTGCCACTCGGCTGTCGTGCGAGGAATAACAAGAGCGTTCCAGCGGGGCTGCGTCTCACGTTTCTGTCGTTGTCTTCGAGTTTCTCCTCTTTGAACTTTTCTGAATATCGTGAAATCATTTTTTGGAGCAAGCACTGCAACGCTCCGTAAGCATCGCAGCTGCATGGCTTCATAGCTGCTCGAATGACACAGTTGTCAATGATGGAACAACCTCGACAACCGCGTTGCTTGGTTTCATTGAAATTTTCGTAATCAAGAACCCCCGTTGCGAATCGAGAATCATCTTTCACTTGAGAGGATTCAAAAGGCTTCGTTTAATGTCGCTGACTCGATGATTTCGTCCTCGTCGACGCATGCAGATTCAGTGTCTAACATGCAACGTTCACTGAGCTCTCGAGCATCATCGAATCGACTCTACTGACTGTCGAAGTGCGTGAGCGACGCGAACGATACGCAAATGATCCGCTCTCGACAGGATTTCAAGGATTCACCGTGTAAATCGTGCCCGCATCCGCGTTACGTCTTGCTGGCGTTGAACGCGACGTTACGGCATTGAGCTCGAAACCATCGCGCGGAACAGTTTCCTTTCGTAAACGCGAGGATTCCGTCAGCTTTTCATTTCCTTCTCGACTTTTCATTTCCATCCACCAGCTCGTCTTTTGTGCCGTGGCTCGTTTTATCGGCGTTTCCTTGTTCTCGACGAAGCGGCGCGGACGCGCGCGGATCGTCGCGCTCCGGATGCGCGACGGGCTTGCTCGCAAAACACGTATGCTCGTCGACCAGTTCCAACCGGTGCATAAATCTAGCTGCACCGGGGTAGAAAATACGGGCATCAATCATTTGGTTGATGGAGAGGTCAAGACAGATCGATCTTCTACCGTTCCGCGGCTTTTTTCGCCGCCGCATCGATTCCCTGCGCGAAACGCGCACGGAATCCCGCGTTGCTCGCAGGCGTGCTCAATTAAAATCGATCCGCGGCTGGAATCCGCGTCATTTTCCGTACGAAGCGGCCGCGGTCGTAGAAAATAATTGGCGGAACGCTTGCGAGTAAATAAACAGAGTAACCGATCGAGAGTGTGATCAGCTCGAGATGCAGGGGACGCGTACCAGGGAGATATCCCCGTCAGCGGATAAGTATCGTCGATCTATCCACGGCGAGCAATGAAACGGCACCCGATCCAATGGAAGGAAATCGAATAGACCCGGGACTTTTATTCCCTTTAATCCTCTTCTTCTTCGCCGGCTCGTCTCGCCTCGGTATATTTTATTAACGTACACTTAACCCCGTCGTAAAGTTTATAGCCGAGAAACTCGACCGCGCCGGTAGGAAGTCCGAGAGGCATCAAACGAAATGAAAGGACACTTTCAAACAGATTGTCCCGGGCGTTTACGCTCGAACCGCGGCTAGCGGCCACGAGCCACCCCCCGTCCGTCCTCCTACCCCCGTTGCCTCTCGAGTAGAATAATCGCGGTCGATGATCGAGAGGAGGAGGAGGAGGAGGAGGAGGAGGAGGAGGAGGAGGATTGTTCGCGGCTCGCGGAACCGCGTTTAATATTCGATTCGGTTCGCGTTATTAGCGGCCGGGGCCTCGTTCGAGCGTCGTTCCGAGCTGGCCACCGTCGCGGAGAGCTCGAGGAGACCGCGGGGCTAATCTGAAATTGCTAATTCCGGCCGGCTGATTCAATTAAGAGAATGGCCGCGCCTGGGTTCGGGCTAGGGGCTGGCAGCCAGTTAGAAAGGGTGGAGAAGGAGTTCCGGGCCGGGCTGGGTACGCGGTATTAGAAGGCTCCTCGGTGGTGCGCTCGGTTCGAGTGGAGCGACCGGGTCGACCTGGTCTCGCTCGGATTGGCCACGGTCGACCCTGCTGTAGAATAGAACCGACTTTGCGGTAACTGCTGACCAGGGGCCCTCTCGGCGCGGTCCGTTGCCCGCGCGCTCGGATCATCGACGCTCGGTGGGAACTAACGGCGGAACGAGCGTGGTACGACGCGGTCCATGGGGCTTGGCAGAATGTGCGCATGCAAAGTAGAATGGACCAGGGGGTTGGTGCTGGACAGGGCATGGAGAGACGGTCCTCTTCCTCTCTCTCTCTCTCTCTCTCTCTCTCTGTCTCTCTCTCCCTCGGCCGGGTCTCGAATCCGGCAAAGGAAACCAGCCAAATCCGTCGTTTGTTTGCCCATCGATTCGTCCACGTCAGACCCCCGGGCCTCTGCGAACTCGACCGTTTCTACCCGCGCTCCATCGCCTGAGGCTGATCGAGGAAATGGACGCGTTCCATGGCACTGGTCGGTCCCCACCTCCGCCTACGGCCGGTCCTCTCTTTTATTAGTCTCGAACGGTGTTTGGAGATTTACTAACCGGCGGGACCGGGTGGGACGAGCGATCCGTTCCGCCCTGAATCACTCGGCCACGGTATAGCCGCCGCCGGATAATTTCTGTATTTAGACGTTCCCGTTGATCGACGAAAGAATTTTATGTTTCGGCAATTCAGCGGAGCGAAGGAGCGAAGGCGGGGTGGGAACGCCGCGCCACCCCCGCGGCGTTTCGAAGTAGATCTCGCTTTCATCGATCGCCTCACTTCCGACGAGCTGATTCGGCTTTGTCCCATTGAAAACAGGAAGTTGGCGTATTAACGGCGAACGGGGAAGAGAATCGACGGGGAACGTTGAACCGGGGAACGCGTTTCTTTCAGTCGACGAGCGGCTAAACGCTCGTCAGTCGGTCGAAGCCGACGGGGCGCCGAATTAGTGTTAACGGCATTAAAATATCGGACAACCGATCCTCGCTAAAAAGTTTCGATTAAAATAAATCCATTTAGCGCGGATTTACCGGCTCGCTCGGACGGGGCGGCGTATCTACCGAGGAGCAGCCAGTTTTCCGTCGGCTCGCCCTCTCAGAACGGAGTCGACCGTTTGCCCTTACGTTCGGCTTGACAAAAAAATCTAATTAGAAGTGGATTAAAATTTAATCACTCGCTAAAGGAACTTATCCCGGACGCTATCGGTGGGTCGTGTTCTCTTCGTTTAATTGCGCCCCAGCTGCGCGCCGTTCTCCGTCTTTTCCTGGCCCCCGGAACGGCTGTCCCTTTTCCCGGTTCCTTCTTTTTCTCCATCGTTCAGAGTTCGCCCACTCGTTCGACGCTCCTTCCGGTATCCAACGGTTTGCTTTGTGTAGACGATAAACTTCGTTATCGAATTTATCGGCGTTGCTTCCGATTATTACCAGATCGGTGTTTGATTTTTATTCGACAAAAGGAAGCGGTATGTAATATTCGATTAATTTACGTTGGCGGTAATTCGCGTTATTGTTACACCGTCCAATTGTTAATAACGATTTCCTCCGGTTTTACGAGCAACGAGGCCCCTCGATTTATCCCCGTTCCCCCCTGTTCATAATTTCCAAACGATACACATTCGTTTCGGATGGTTTTCACCGCTGATTGGTCAATTGAAAAGAATCGTCGGCTATAGAATAGCTTTCAGATATTCATGGAAAAGTTTGTCACTGGCGTGTAATCATGGTTGCATGGCACTTCGTTAGCGTTTAGCACGGTTGGCGACCGATTCGTTGTAATTTCACTCGATTCGAGTGCGCCATCGGTGGCACGGGAATCGTATTTCGGTATCAATGATACGCGATGATTCGTTAATCTGCGCTCGAATTACCGTTACCGTCGACTGGTCCCCTCTGCCCTCGCCCCTCCGACGGGCTCGTCCCTATCCATGAATTTTTGTAACGAGCGTGTTTGCATGCTTAACGCGGATATTGACTCGCGCGAAGTAGAATCAACAGTTAACGCGCGATTGCTTCCCCGCCAGTGCTTTTTTTCCTCGCGCTTTTTACGACCGACAGCGTTTATGAACGGCGAGTCGACAAACGAAAACGTACGCGCGGCGCGTTAAAATCGCCGACCGTACGCTCCGCTCGGACGCGACGAGTTTCGCGACGTTGCTCGTTTCGAAACGCTCGAAACTTCTGCCACCGCGTGCAGTCGTCTGGCCAATTTGAATTTGGTTCACGTCGCATCGGTTTCTCGCGACGAGCACCGCGAGACGCTGCTTCTGGAGCGCGAGGTACAAAGCCCTGGACGCCGCGGAGCTACGAATTTTCCTCGCGAAACTCCCCGACCAGCGTCCCCGTTCGACCCGAATTCTTTCTACGTTTCGCGAACTCCGCAGGCAGCCACGAATCGAGAGAATACCGCGAGACTACCGTGTAACCGCGGGCGAGGTCGAAGGTTGGTATCCTCGTTACCCGACTTTGTGGACTCGTTTGTTGTAGCTCGAAGCCTCCGCCGCGATACGCCGCGTCGCCATGGAATTGCGTCTTAGGGGCGTAAGTCCTGGCCGTACGACCGCCAGGAACGTGGATAGGTTTCGCGAGAGAAAGAAGGAGAGGAGCGTGGAGGAAAAGGGGTAGAAAGAGAGAGAGAAAGGGGTGGAATAAGGAAGAGGAAACCAATGTGGCTCGCGCGCGAGCTTTGTCCGCCGGATAAGAGATTTAACCTCCTTCGTAGGCTCGGCTCCGTTCCTTACTTCCGTCTGACCTCGATGAGCGCGAAACGACCAGCCGCGGGCGAGATGGCCTCGTTACGTTGCGATGATGCAATGAATGCATCGCCCGTGCTGGCTGTTTCCTCCCTCTGCTGGATCGTGTGCGCGAACGCCCGAAAAAGAGAGGAAAAAACGACGGAAGGAGGAAAAAAGACGGGGCGGGGAGACGAAGGTACGCTGCCCACGCGTCGCACCTACGCTTCTGAGGAGGAAGTCGCGGCGATTCGATCACGAGCTGCGGCTCGATGGCGCCAACGTAAGCGGCGGCGGCGCGTCCGCGATCGTTCGCCAGGGAACGGCGGACTTTAACTTTGTATCGACTTCGCGCAACTCTTCTCCTCCTTTTTTTCCCTCCACACTCTGCTTAGAAGTTGGCGTCGGCGTGAGATTGTAGGGCAAGAGCCCCGTATACGCGCGCGGAATATGTATTAAAAAGGAAGGTCGGTAACCACGTCTTTGCGAGGACGTTGGGGGGAGGTTCAGCGTTCCGCTCCGACTCTCTTCTTATATTATGTATTTATAAGCGAAAGTTGCGTGATAAAACGGAACGTGTATGAAACTATCGGCGAAACCATTAGGGCGCTGTATGCGAAATCGTACGTAAAGCATATCGTGTGTTTCGTTATATTCCTGTCTCGCTTTTAAACTTTGGCTCTCGTGTCGCGAGGGGACGTGATTCGACCGTGACGTTAACTCTGAATTAATACGGCCAGACGTTTCTTAGCGAACCCGTATAGGGTTGTCCGTTGCAGAACAGATTTCGAGGGTGTCGCCATCGCTCGTCTCCGTGGGACTCTCATCCAGGCTCGTGGTCCGGTTCGCATCAGATAAAGCGAGAATAATCGAGGTGCAGATTAGATTCTGGCGAGGACCTGAGGGTGCAGTTTGACTGGGCGACTCGCGCCTGACCCAGTGCGCGCGCGCCTCTCGCGAAGAAGATGACCTCGTTAGAGAATATTTGGCCTCTCTGTATATACGGCTTCGATATAAGCGTCTCGACGAGCTCGCCGATGCGACCAGTTGCTAACCGTTGCTGGCCATTCCGAGATTCCCAGCGGGGGAAACCTCAGCGGATAGCGGAGGGTTGGTCGTCTCGATCTGCGCCATCAAAGATTCACTTGCTCTCGCACGCGCCTCTGCGGCTCGGCCACAACCTCGCGCCGACCCTAAATCCGTTGCGAACCCCCTTTGCTTCCTATTTCAGGGGCCAGTCTCGACGCAACCAGCCTCCGCTATTATATACTTGTCACTGAACCGATTTCCGTGTCACTTAACCCTTTCGCGTCCCTTCCTCTGCTTCTCTGATCGCCTCACGGTTCAAGCTCCACCGTTTCCGCGTCGTACGCGTTATTAAGCTACTCTGCGACGACGAATTTTGTCGTGGACTGGGTTATCCGTTGAATCGATGACGCGCGATCGATTATTTGATAACGTCGCGTGTACTTCATGGCGTTGCGTCGTCCAGCGAATTAATTAGATGCAAACGAAATGCTGAGCGAACGAATAACGAATGGTAAAAGTCCACCGTGGATCCGTTATTGCTTGTAACGTTAACCCTGAAACGAAAGCCGATTCCGCGCGTTGCCGTAATCAGAGCTTATCGTGTCGTATAATAATCCTAATGAAACGGGAGAGGGATCGAAGCCCGCGAAGACGAATGCGCGGGGAATAGCAATTAATCGAGGGGCATGGAGGGCTGCGTGTTGCACGAGCGTCCGCATAGCTGGTCCATCTGCAATCCTTGGCGATCGTGTTTTTATCGGCCGCCAATAATCCGCTTTGAAATCTTCTTCTACCGTTTCCGTGGCTCGGTGACAAGGGTCTTTTCAGAACGATGGACTCCCAGTCCCGGACGGCCTCGAACGGGGCGAAGATAATCCGAGAAAAGTATTTTATGGAAACGATGATTTATGGGATGAACCTTTTCATATCGCGATCGAGCCTCGGATCGTGCCTCGAGATTGATAAATTCGATCCGAACGACCGTTCCGCGCTTTTTGCTCGGGGTGGCGGCAGATGGCTCGTCGCGTGGCTGATCGCCGAGAAAGCCGCAAAATCGACTGTGAATAAGACCCACCGCGGACGAGCGTAAACAGCCGCGGCTCGAAATTTGTATTCCCGAGGAAACGCGTCTGGATACGGTGCAGATTTATTTTTCCGTCGGTGCGCGCCAACGAGAAGTTGGATCGTATCACCAGCAGACATAGAAAATCAATATTCCTCGTTCCGCGTGCTGTTTTCCCCTTGCATTCTCGATACCGCGCTCTCGTCTCGCAGTTTCTCGTTCGAGCTTTACAAAACACGTCCACGATTCCGTCTTCTCGACGACGCCTTCAGTTTCGAGTCTATTTAATTTCGAGTCGCTCGAAATAACGCCGCGTTTTATTCGCGCGGATATTCGGTCGCGATGTCGCGCGGTCGAAGACGCGAACGCCCGTGAAAATCTGCGAGCAAAAAAAGATTAGAAAGGCCGGGAGAGCTCGACGTGGCTCGGATTTATTTCCCTGAAAAACGCGTGCGCTTTGTTTAGCCGGACTCGCAGTTACCCGTTCCGCGTTTACGTTTTACAAAGCGAAATTCCCACGGTTCGCGTAACGTGATTTCCCGAATCGATTCGACGAGCCCGAGGGCGTCGTTCCGTCGAGCCTAGAAAAATTCCCGTCGTCCAGTCGTCGAGTGGGGGCGCTTTCACGGGGACCCGTAATCGCGGCATGGCGGTTCGTCTGACCGGGCACGGTCACGTTCTACTTGAGCGTTAATTCGATGCAAGGATAAAGGCTTCTCTGAATAGGAGGAGCAAGAGAGAGAGAGAGAGAGAGAGAGAGAGAGAGACGAGACGGAAGGGTCCAGAGGGTGGGATCGAAACGATCCGTGGAAGTGTCTTCCCTAACTACCTGCGACGAATTAAGGGAGGCCAGCAGCGAAATTAAAAGAGTGGCGAAGAAGTCGAGGGGTTCAGCACGTTCCAATTATTTGCACGAGCCGCGCGCGCGAAGGCCAGTCGAGGTGTTGGCTTCCATCTTTCCTCTTTTTTCCACCTCTTCCCATCTTTATTTCCCCGGCTCTGCGCTCCTCCCTCAGCTTTGGGCTCGTTTACTTCCTCGAACTTGCGACACGATAAGGGACCCGTCCGAATGAAAGGGGATTATTTTGGATTACTTTTTGCATGAACTTTCCGCGGGCGGGTGCAGGACGGGGGCAGCACGGGGAACTCAATACGCTGCATAAACTGTGCAGGCGACCTCCGCGGAGGGGGAGAAGCGGAGGGCTGGCTGGAATTTAATTTCATTAGCCGGCGAATTTTTTTTTACGCGAATCGCGTGCGTGGCTGCTGATGTGGATTCTTCGGCTCGCAGGAACGTTGTCTGGCGGCGAAAAACGGAACGACGCGGGAAGGTGAAAGGTAAGCCGCTGCGGAAGCCTGCGAGGGGTGGATCGCGAGCGCAGGGACGATCGAGGAGAAGGGAAACGTTACGCCTTTTATTTAGAAAAATATCGCTTCGATATCGACTTCGAGGGGTGGGTTTGGGAGATTGGTTCGTTGATACTTTTGGATAAAATCGGTGGTGCAGCGCCAGGGATGGAAATAATTATCCCGTTGCACGCTGATTTC
The DNA here is from genome assembly GCA_963969225.1 of Xylocopa violacea. NCBI lineage: Eukaryota > Metazoa > Arthropoda > Insecta > Hymenoptera > Apidae > Xylocopa > Xylocopa violacea. The sequence continues at coordinate 8,196,945 of CAXAJV010000020.1, read as the reverse complement.
GTCGCTTTCGTTTACTTCGTTTCGACACTGACCACGAGCTCGAAACGGATTTCGCAAAAACGAAAACGGAATCGCGGAGCAACAGAAGCGTGGCCATTTTTGCTCGTCGAATCGTCGCACCCTTTCTGGCCGTTAAACGTCGGTGTTCCGAGGGAAACGATAAACTCGACGCTGTTCGAGCTTGGAAATGCCGCGGGAATTGCCACGGATACGTGTGCAAATCGCGTGTCGTTGACGGAAGCTCAGAGATTCGACCGATCGTCGCAGGTTCTTGCTTTAGGATTCGAGTAAACGAGGGTTTCATGTCGGCGAGATTCGAAAACGATTGTGATTTAAGCATCGATAGATTCTCGCGTAATCCTACGTTAAACGGGGGTGGCGGAACGCTGGCTAGAGTTTTCCATAAAATTCGAGCTCCGATTTGTCTCGAGCTAATTTTTTAACGAAGCCAAGGGATCGAAGCGAACGTCTTCCGTTCGACGGAGGTGAACGATGGTTACATTTCCACGAACCAGTCCGTACTAACCAGACATCGGTTCGCGGCGGATAAATGACAGTCTGTTAGCCGGCAAAAGACTCGAGACGAGGGTGGCTCCCGGGGGTAAATGAGTGCTAGCCGGATCGAGAGCGCGAGGGTCAGTGGGGGTTACAAACGATCGGGCGAATCGCTCGCATTAGTCTTAGTCAGAATCAGAGATAAAGCAAATGAGGGATAGCGGGGTACGAAAAACATTCGGTCGATCGGTGGCCAGCTGGATTATTCAACAGCTGCAACCCGGCTGAATAATCTGCATACCGGCGTGGCCCGCGTTCTCCCGTCCATTACGGGTCAAAAAGCGTAATAATCGATAATTAAAGGGACGTTAAAATTGGCGATGACCGACGCGCGTGTCACTCACCTATGAAAGCGGCGTGTCCGCGTGGAAACGCTCCGCGGCACGCTCGCGCTGAATGGCGTTGCGGCCCAGTCGAGGCGTACCCGCGCGATGACGACAGCAAAACCGGGCGCACTCGAGAAGGGGATATCAATCATCGTCATCAACGAAATCGCTGTCCCGTGAGTAATAGTATTAAGTGCGCCGCGATCTCCTCTTTCACGGCCAAGATATAACGCGATCCGACTTAATAAATCGTGCGCGTACCCCGTCGTTTTTCACTTCGACGACGCGATTTTTCTTCTCCCCCGGCCGGGGGCCCCAACTATATTTACGATTCCGATGGTAAATGGAATCGAACGTTCTCCAACGCGACCCCCTCGAAACGGCTGCGAGCTGGGACGTCGTGTTTATCATCTCCCCGGCGAACGAACTATCGGATGTTTCGCGGGTTACCGGAGAAGAAAGGGCTGCTCGTAATTCGTCCGGGACAAAGTCGCTCGGCCTATCCCCGACGGAGCTGGAGGAGGCGCGAGCGAGCGGATCGACGAGCGGACGGCCCATCAATTCGAGCCACTCCGCAAATAACGTCGTAAGATAGACCGTCGGGGACGTTCTTCCGCGCGTTATACACCGGGTGTATAAAATATGAAGGGGAGCCCGAGAACGACCGCCGCGCTCGTACAATAACACTCGCGGATCTCTCCCGCAAGAACGCCACCCCCTCGAGGCTCCAAAGGCGACCGACGATTCGAGCGAGCTGGCAAAAGCGGGGGGAGAAAATAGCGGAGGTGAGCTATCGGCGATTCCCGGACATAAATCGACATGTACTTACCGAATTGCTTCCGAATCGTTCCTTTATATCCCGTTCTACCCGCAAACCTATCCCCCGGCTCTCATCCCCCTCGCTCCCGTCTACGCTGCTCCTCGAGATCCTCGAGTCCGCGGGTAGACACGAACCGACTACACGTTCCGGTTACACGGTGGCTGCTTGTCGCGTATTAGCCCGATCGATCCGTCAAACCGCGCTCGTGAGTCGTTTTCACGTCTCGAGGCCCCGTCGTATCTCGTTCGACGAGGATCGTCGAGCAATCTCGCGAATAAAGGGGCGGATTCCGGCGATGAATTCCTCCGATCGTTCCTCGCCGCGCGCAAAAATATCCCGCGCCCTGGTCGACGGAAGAAAACAATTCATTTGAAGGGAATCACGGTCAGATTTCGAATCGCGCGGCCGTCGTCGATGGGACCCGGCCAGGTTCCGCCGCGACGGTTCAAAGGAATGTTTTTTCCACCCACGGCTCGACTCGCCGCCGATCGGTTGGGGGGCATCGAATTGCAACATTGCGATCGCTTTGCAGACGCGGAAAAGGGACACGAGGGGGGGGGGGGCAGGGAACAGTGATTGATTCGTCTCTGGGTGGCTCGAAACGCAACCGGTGAGAGCGTGTGTATATATACGCATACCATCGCTCGGCAGACGCGGTCGCGCGCTCAGAATTCCAGCCCCGTTGAAATGAAACTTCGCCGCGCGGCAGTCGACATTCCCCCGGTACCTTTATTAAATTGGAATTTAATTGCTCGGCCTCGGTGCTCCATTACACCGTGTGTATTCTCCGCGCGGGATGCAAATCATAGGACGCGCCGCGCGCGTGTCGCGCGGCTCGCGCACGGTGCACGCCGCGCCGCGCGCATACCTTTCTCGTTTGCGCACTGATTTTTCTCGATTAACTACGTGTTTGTGGAGTACGGCGACGGAGGTGTACACGGGAGGGACAGGCGGGCACGTGGCCAGCCGAAAAAGGTCGGGAGGTGGGGGGTAGGGCGGCGTTTTTAATAAAATCGCCCGCCAGCCTGGCGATGCGTTTCGTTCAACGACGGCAAATACCCGGAACAATGGAGTACAATTGAACAAAGCGTCGACTAAATTACGAAAAAGTCCGCACCGACTGGCCGTGTCCTTTTCTCACCCCCTGCCCTTCTCCTCCTTCGCGCTCCCCGCCCCGTTTCCTATCCCGTCTCGTTCTTGTATTATTCCTTGATCGTCCCCGCGCTGCGATATTTTTAATACAGCCTCGCGTTCATTAGTACCGCAATTTCAGCTAGGAGCGTATCTACCCGCTCGGGGCTGCTGCCCTCGGAACACGGAGGAATCAGGAAATATCATACACTCGGCCCATGAGGCGGGGGGTTGATTTATCGCGTTAATTAAGGAGCACGATAAACTTCACGAGCAATTAACGGGCAAATGGAGTCTATCCACAATGGCCGTGTGACCATCGTCGGATTCTATGAAGAGTTCTCTCTCTCTCACATTGTCCCGTCTATGATAAGTGTAATAACTACGGACAATGGGTTTCCAATGTTTTGCTCGGGCCCCGACATCCGGATCGTTTGCCCGGTTATACCTTGTCGAGGACGCGGGACTGGGGGGAAACCGGGACGGTAGTCGTTTGCGAAAAGAAGCTAGCCAATCTCGAGCATCGTGACAGGGGACTCTCGAACGTATCGTACGGCCCGCCTCCCTCTTCTGCGACGTCGACGAAAAACCCTGGGCGGGATCCCGGTTACGTCCACCCTAGGAGAGAGATCCCTTTCAGCGAGGTTGCCGATGAAAAACACCGAGCAAGTAGCCAAGAGGAACTACTCTCCCTGGCCAGAAGGGAATTTCATTAACGACCTTATCCCACCTACTTAAAAAAACATAGAACGTCTGAACGGCGAGGCTACGGGCGAGCTCGGACGGGGACGAAAGAAAGGTGGGCGAGGGGGTGAGCGTCGGGGGGAGCTAGCCGTAAGAACGAACGAAGACGGAACGAGGGAGGAAAGGGGCGCGGTTAATGTTACGAAGACTTTGAGGAAGAAGCTCGACGAAAGAAAGGAATTATAGGCGAACGCTTCGTAACGAGGATGGAAACCGAGGATTAGGCGAGGACCATCTACAGATGCGGTATATGGAGGAGCCAAGAGAGAGAGAGAGAGAGGGCGAGACGGGGGTGGAACCTTTGGGAAGACAAGAAGAGGCACAGGGGGTTCCGCGTAGAAGGATATCGCTGTCTGGGACTTGGGGCGTGATCAATGCAGTTCGGTGAACTGCTAACGGTGCTCGCTGTAACCCTACGGGGGCGGCAGTTAGACTCGCGAGCGCAGCGAGCTCGAGAACTCTGTAATACGGCCGGGGTTCGTTCCATCGTCGAACAGCTTGCAGTCAATCTCCCCGTCTGCATCGCGACGTCTGTGAGTCAAAGTGGTTGCCGAAACCTATCTCCGATTACTGAACGCAGCCTTGCCACGGATGGATCTAACTTTCGACGGGTTAAACCGGTCTACGTATGTATCGAGTCAAATCTAACGCGTCAATACCGCGCATCGATCTATTTCGAGATCCTATCTCGCTCTTGGATCGAGATACAATGGCGCGCAATTGTCTTTGTTTTCAATTTTCGGGTGTTCTTCGTTCCGTCGAAAGATATCGCCCATTCGAAGGGAGTCGAAGGAATCGGACGGATCGCGAGGGTGACGCTCCACGTATGAATAGAAATTAAACAGAAGCGAATATACGAGGCTCTCCTACGCTTCGAGGGACACTCGTAAATAACCAATTTCGCCGGCGTGGAACACGAACGAGCGTCTCATTGTCGTATAACCAGGGCCTTTAAACGACTTCGAACGGGGGTGACGTAAAACGGCAGCTATTGCCCGGGCGGCGCAGCCCCCGCAGGAAAAAGATGATTCATCCTGGAAAAATTCAAGCTTGCACATTTTCGAGCGCGTTCACGACCGGGCCACGATTGATGAGCTCGCGTCCGCCGTTGGATCGCGCCACCGCGTGTGATCGACGGTCAGCTGCAGCTGAAGAGGAAAACGCGATTTGATAAAGAGCGTCATTTTTATTTGCTCATCCAGCGATACGCTATTCCTCGCGCGAGCGCGGCGCCTGTGCCCACCGGTAACCCTCGCGGTGTGGTCCTTCGCGGTTACGAAGGGTGGTAAATGCGGCGTCATCAATCCTCATTATCATTCATTTCGAATCGCGTTCCACGCGGCGCGAGATTGCGCGCAACTCGAAAGGGTTCGACGGAACGGATTCGAGTCGAATAAAAATTGTATTTGGAATCCGTTCTTTCTTTTTTTGTTAATCACGAGACGAAACGATCCTACTGGAAGCGCGTAGATACTTGCAGCGTTAAAACACGATCGATGCGATTCAAAATATGGCGCGCGCGTTTTTGTCCGCGCGGAGGTTCTTCAGCGACGGCGATACGCGTAATTTATACGAATAAAAGTTGATGCCTCGCCGCTGTGACGAACTCGCCGTGACAAGGTTCGGGCGTTTCATTTAGTAGATGAATTGCGCACCGGCGACTGGCCGCCATCATTATAAATCACGACATAATTACACGACCACCGTGGCAGGGTGCAAGTGGTATCCCCTCTCTCCTGTTGCTAACCCTACTTACTCCACCCTGTTTCGTTCCCATAGTCTCGACACGCTCGCAGCACGCTTCGCGCTGGTGTGCGTGCCACCCCTGTGCAGAAATGTTCGCGGCATGTTGCGTTCAATGGATCTGACCTCAGTCGGTCGGAATTCTGTCGAGCAGCTTTAGCGTCGACTCGACGACCCCGCGCCCCTTTTTACCCCCTCGTCGCGGTGATTAATATTTGGAACGTTGTTACGCTCGCTCGCGGACGAGCGTATTTTTCAACCGGACGAAAGACACCAGCGGATCCCTATTACATTTCTTGAACCACCCCTTTTTCCACCTCTTACGACCGAGGGCTGCGACAAGTACGAAAACGTTTTTAACGATCGCTAAAATTCCATTTTGTACGCTCATTGTATTCGACAATTCGTGGCGTTACTCGCTCCATCGTTAATTTTACAAAATCAATTATCCTCCTACGTATTCAATATTTCCTTTCTTTTTCTCTCCACTTCGCAAAGTTATTAGTTATTTCGAATTATCTTCAAAGTCCACGAGAAAATTAGTTACAAAAATTGCGGGAAAAAGAAGCGGACATAAAAAGCTGTCTCCGCGTGACAACGACAGAAGCGTCGCGCCGAAAATTGTCCCCGCTACGCGTCTAATCTCGCGATTTTAAAATTCCCCGGCTCTCGCGTCCCGTATAATTCACCGTCCACGCGAATCCGCCATTGTCGCGGGCAGTCGTCGTCGCCGCCGTCGTCACGAAGTCAAACATTTGCCCGCGACCGCGTGTAATAACATTTACATATTTCCGCGTTCAAATTATCCCGTTCGGGGGTGCCAGAAATACGGACAGCGGCGTTCCGTGACCCCGCTTATAAATCACCGCGTTCGCCAGCCGCGGAACCGAAAGTCATCGGTGCCACGGGTCCATCGATAAGCGTCCGGGTCGGACAACGGATCCACCGACGCGGAGGCGTCTTACGCGGCTCTGTGGACGACGAAATTCGCGCACGCGGCGCTGCACCGCTGTTTGTATGCGTATCTCGAGGATGCCTGTCCCAGATAGCGATCGACCATCGTTCATCGAGTACCCCGCGTTCGACAAGCGTGCTCGAGTATCGTACCGATCGTGAATATTTTTCTCGTGCTCGCTGTAGGATCGTTAAGAGGGACACCTTGCGCCTCGGTCGGAGCGGTCGCTCGTTTCCTTTTCTTTCGATCGGCGAGCGCGTCGGTGCGTTCCCCGTGTGTACGTACATCCAGCCAGCGGACTACCTATCGCGAGCCCCGATGTACCTGGATCCTGTGTATATCTTCCCGACACGGCGCGCCATGAAGATATTATTGGCACTTGGCGCTACCACGCCGGCGTCCCTCGTCCATGCGCCCCTCTCGCCTCGTTTCCTCCGCGACGCGAGGTGTCCCGGTCGCCGTGGAGGTCGTACGTGCGCTGCAGCGACCCGCGGGGTACTCGAGCACACCGTGACATAACCGGTACCTGTACCGGGTATCGCGGAGCTACTGATCCGTAGAGGAATTCCGCCGGTTACACACATATCTGTATGCATTCATACGTGTATAGATATACCCGTCCGAACGCGAGGAGATGACCGCGACCGCATCGTGGCCGCATCTGCAATGAAACCGATCGCTCGCGGTTGTTCTCTTCCCCTCGCGGACCTTGTCGAATATTCCGCCCTCTTTCTCCGGCCCGCGATCACGATCCACGTACACGAACGATTTATTGTATTATCCCCGGCCGCGGATGCTAATGCGCGGCCCGTAGCAGATTTTTATGTAAATACCCGTTGCCGTCGGCCAGCTACGTTTGTGCAACGCCGCTCGTCTTTCTCGTACGTTTCCAGAACGCTTGGTCCCCCCGCCCGCACGCGACGGGAGGTTCGATTCGAGCGTCGCGAAATCGTCCGCGCGGCGTCAAGTCGTGTCCTACGTGCCGTTTAGTATCCATCGGAATCGTGTATTCAATTTTCCGTGCGACTGCCACGGGAGCGGAGATTATCCGTCTCTATCGCGCGAGAGGGGATTTATATAGATCCGCAGCCGACGAGCACGAGCAGCGTTACCACCGTAATGGATACGTTTCGCGGTGGCTCCACGGGGGAAAAATGGCCGTTCCGTCCGCGCTTCCGGTTAGGATGGCAGCCGTTACCGATTTGATCTCGATCTTAAAAGGTGGATCGAAGTGGCTCTTAAAAAAGTTGGCGAACCGCGCGGCTTTCGCAGCCGTCTGCCCTCCGGTTAGACAAACGCCGCGGCTCTGCGAACGGCCACTTAACTGCACGCGAACAAACCACCCTCCCCTTTTCTTTTTCACGTCAACGGGGAGCCCTGGATCGCTACTCTCCCTTGGCTGCCCAGGCATTTCGATCTCGAACGATCGTTGACGGACAATTATCGGTTTATCGGACGAGCGAAGCTCGATCCCCGGCGTGGACACGTCGGATTACGGGGATGTGGGTCAGCGATACCTAAAATTACTCGGTCGTTGAAACGAAATCGAGTGTCTCCGAGATGTACTTTCCAGAATCGCGATCTTTCGTTTTCTCGCTGAGATTATTAAAGCATCCAGCGAAGGAGGGGAAAAGAGAAAGATGGAGATGGATATATAATGCACTCGATGGTCGTTTAAGGGTATCGAGGTCGGCGACATATATTCGATCGCGTTATCAGGCGAGTTTTGATGAAATTGGACGGCGCGATTTGGCGACGCCCGATTACAATAGCGTTCCTTTTAAGGATTTAAAGTATGTTGCGAGGTCGATGGAGGAGCGTCCCTTTTTCTATCGACCGCGACGCTTCTGGGACCGTGGTTTATCGTCGACAAAAGGCTCGCCCGCGTTCTTCCCGTCCGTGTGACGCGGCCAGAATAAATATCGGTGGAAAAGCGGCGGTCCTTTAATGGGCTGCGTTTTCGGGACGGTCGAGTTTGCCAGGAGGAAGCTAAGAATGCCATTTAAGCGCGACAGTTAAGAGGAGTTAGATGCTCGTAGAAAGGAAGCGTCGCAGAACGATGTTTGCACGGTTTACGAGCGATTCACGGCGCGGCGGTGTACGCTTTGTGGTCGGTTAATGTACCGGATTCCAAGTTCCGTTGATCCACAGCCTGGCCCGCTGGAATTTCGAGAAGGTTCTGCTTCCTAGACGCCCGCCACTCGGAAGCTTTCCAGCACTCCCCGTTGAAACGATTCTGTTAAAGGCGAGAGCGATTCGCGACCGATGTCAATGCTGTCCTCCCATTTACGCGCCATCTTATATTACTCTACCGTTTTATAGTGCAACCGTTTGCCAAAGCCCTGCTTCTTCCACCACTTCCTTTCGCATTTGTCAGGTTCAGTTGTTTAGTCCCATCCGCTCGTTGCTTTCGCAAAGTCACGAGGGAGCGAGTTAAATTCGCCTTTTCTCAATTTTCAAGTGTACGCAGCCATTTCCCATGACTAATTTCGAGGGACACACGGGCCTCTGCAGCACCGCGCCGTTGCTTATAGCACGGCGGCCGGAAGTAGCTAGATGAGTCCCCCGCTCTGGCGTTAATTCGCCGCTTTTGACGTCTACGTCGCCGAAGACTGGTCCAGAATGACCGGTAGCCTGTAGCCTGCGCCGCAAGAGCATCAAGTTTGTGGGTTTCTGTGGGAAACCTTGAATAAGCTCGGCTATTACCAGCTCGGCGTGCAAGCCGGGTAATTGCACGGGGACGCGAATATTACGGTGGCGATAGCCTGCCGCTGATTACTTTCGCATCCCCGCGTTACGACGGGTATCGCTCTCGCAGTTGGCAAATAACGAGCCCAGAAACGGGTGAAAAAGTTGTCCTAGCGGCGTGTCGTCGTCGTGTTTCGTTAGGGATACCTCGGTGGAACGATTATCTAATTTAGCCAAGGCTGTCGGGACGTTTACGCCGCTCGGTTTCCTTCCTCCCGGATAGCTGGTCGCATAATTACGTGTAATTTCCCATTAGTAACTGTCGGCGCGTCTACGTGCCGAAGTATAATTATCGGTGGAACCCGCGTACTAGCAAGAGGCTGCGCGGAGCATCGACTTTTATTCCTCGATATCCTTTTAGAGGCATGACGTGTGTATCTGGGTCGTTGAACTTGTCCGGAGCCTGGTCGCAAGAAGCGGATCATTTCGCGAAAAATGTTGTACGACTTCGGAAACGGCCTTTCTCGGAACAAGCCTAACGACCATCAGACGCCCTTGAGACGACTTTGTTAATAATAAAACCGGGAGACATTCAAGCGCGCGTTCTTAAGTTATTCTCATACTCGTCCCGCTCGAACGACGGCGAAAACGATCAAAGCCTCTGTATTAAACGAACGTATTTCTCCTCTTTGTTCCAGGTGAGTACCGAGCGTCCATTGAACGTTGCGCTTCCGCGCGAGCGGCGCGGAATGTTCCGTTACGCGATCCACCCGCGAAGGCGCGTCCTTACGTCCACGGTAAGAAGCAGCGATCCTGCTGGTACTCCATTTGTCTCAATCGATCATCGTGATTAGGGGAGGCCCGCAGTCCACCGTCCGAGGCGAACGGAAACGCCCCCGTGGCGACGCGGAACGCGGAGGATCGCGAGGCCCCGATCCTCCGGGTCTCTCCTCCCTTGGCGCACTTTATAAATTCGCCTCGGTGCCGCGGTATCCGGCGATCGTGCGTCGGGTTGCGTGTAAATAAATAAAGTATGAAATAGTATCGGTGCCATCTGCGGTTCTTGCGCTGGGTGGTGACCGCTCGGCGATGCCGCCATTAATAACCGTAAGGAGCGGGGTGGACGTGGGGCGCAGGTAAAACGCCGCGGACGGGAACGGGAGAAAAGGAGAAACGACGGGACAGCCGGCCCGTTGGAACGGTGATCCTGCTATTAAACATATCATACCGCGTTCCCGAAGGGCAGGTCCCTCGTATGACGTAGCACGCAGACCCGTTCCCTTTCGTGGAACCGGGACGCACACCGCCCCGCGTGCTTTATGCCCGTGGCAGGATCGGGACGCTCGCGAGCGGCGGTGCCCGTGGAAAGAGGAGGAAGGGAACCGTTCCCGGACGAGCCTCGTGAATTAAGGAAATACGACGGGGGCAGAAATCGGTCTCCGTGTCGGCGGGCGTAATTAATCGTCGCTGGCGTTCAATCTTATATATTAGACACGCGTCCACCCTACATATATATACATATATACCAAAATCTCGTGTTACCCGCGGTTTATTAGCCGCGTCGGGGCTCTTTACGACGGGCTCGCGACCGGATTTATCGTTATTACGTGGACAGGACAACGGGTTAACGGGTCGGGCACGATAATTGCGTATCGATTCGCGATCTCCCGCGGCGGTCGGGGGTTGTCGAGGTGACATCGTTACGGCACCGCGCTCAGGCGGACGCGCCGCGGAGCAACAAGTGCGGTCGGTGCGATACTTTGTACAATTCAAGAAGACGCTTCGGGGGGAAGGGCCCCGCGGGCCGGCTCCCTTATCCCGCTGCCGTTCGATCAATAATTAACGATCGGGCCGGCGATCGGACCGCTTCGAGCGGAATCTTTGATCCCCCGCGGCAGCAGCCCGATCGGATACACGCGTACCGATCTATGCTAGGCCGCGCAGCTCGCCGCCGTTAGTCAGGAGGGAAGCTATCGGTGAGGCGACGTCGGCCCGCGGTGCGTTAAGGCCCGATAATATCGTGCGCGCGATGCCCGGTTAACCCTGCGAATTTTAATCCACCCAGTCGTTTACCTTCCGCGTGGCACGAACGAATTCATGGCGCCGCTGGAACCGTTCGTCGTGCTGCTACTAATTACGTTCCAGAAGCCGGATCGAGAAATATCAGCAGCTGCCTTCGAGGGCGGTGGAAAATTCTATGGGAGCATCGATTCGCGCGCGCTCGAGTCGACCGCCGTTGACGCGTATCCGCGAGGTTGGAGGGGTATACGAGGTAAGCGCGGTTGGGCGCAAAGGGGTGGTTGCACCGCGGCAAGACGCGGCGCAAATTAGCGTGCGAGCACCTGGGACGTTAGTTTCTCGCGCAGCAGCAGAATGTAACGGGACTCGCGGGCAGATGCGCGGCTCGTTTGCTCGACGAGACCGATTCCTCGATCTCCTGCGCGTCGTAGATTGAATTCCGTCGAGACTTTTACGATCGCTCGCGGAGGAAGGTACATTAGAGCGCGTGTTCCCGCGCGACGACACGTATCCGCGTACGTACGATCGCCGTAAGCCGGGACGCGTTATCTCAGGCGAGGTCGAGGAAACGTGGCCTGCTGGAGCGCTGTTGATCGTTCTGCCGCGCCGATAGACAATTATCTCGATGCCTTTGGGAGCTTCGTCCGCCCCGTTCGATGGTTCTCGAGCTATCGGGGCTGGCGGAAACGCAGCCGGTCCGCGGCACGAGCGCGGCAACCCTCGGAGTGCTCGAGCGCGCTGGATCGAGGCGCGCGTGGAACGCGGATACGGCGACGGAGGAAAGAGGCTGCAGCGGTCGCTGGGTGGGTTTCCGAGAGAAACGAGCGTGCAGGCGGCCCAGGCGTGGGGCAAGTTATTCGCGCGGCGTACGCGACCATCAGGGGCCTCCCCGTGGCACGTAACGCGTATCGAACATGAGTAGTAGGTTGTTATCGCCCCACGTGGTGCACGGCGTATTTAACAACTCGTATTTGCCTTGGCACCGATCCGATCCCGAAGCTCCTCGGGTTTACACGGGGATCGCGCTTAAGGGATTAGCACGCGAAGCCACGCGAGACGCTCGGTCCCGAACGTGCACCCAGGGGGGAACCGGCGGGAAAGGAAAAGAAACGAGGAAAAAAGACGAGGAATAAGCGGTCGAGACCGCGCGGGCCTCTCTGGTCGATCGAGCTTGGCTTCTTGTGGTCGTTTGATCTTCCGTTCCGTGAACAAAGTCTTAACCGCCTCCGATCTGGCGGCGATTAACCGCTTAAACTGTTTGCAAGGTTGTTTCCCGATGTTTGCTTTCCACGCGAGCTGGGAACACTGCTGGCGATACATTTCGCGACGCGTATACAGCCCCTGTGCACACCCTCCCGCATAACTGTGTACGCGTCGCGCGGGTGTGGAAACTCGTCGCGTTGACGAGTGGATTGTTATTCCCAACAGTGCCAGTCCAATAATTGATTCACGAGGAACGTCTAAACTCGGCGGAACGCTCCGGCTCGACTCCTAACGGCGCGATGAATGCGTTTAGCGAGCGTCGCTGTAGAAGACGCGATAATTGCGGAGCTAACCGGGCGTAGCTGACGCGGCTCGATATATGAATATCCACGGTATCCGGTCCGGAGGGTACGCGAGCGGGCGACAGGGCTGCCGCATAAAAATGATTTCTGCCCGCGCGCGCGCGTACGCTCGACGCATGTTCGATACAATACTCGCCGCCACGGTTGAACGTACGACGCTGCAGCTGCTTATCCGCGGCGATAAAATTAAATATCCACCCCGTAAGAGCAAGATGGTACTTGCGCAGCCTATCCGCGCGAGCGTCCCTCGCTGGAGCGCTCTGCTAGCGCCTCTCTCATGCCCTCCTCGCGGAGCAGAGAGGAACGGAACATATAGATGTATAAATCAACCGGAGCACGTTGATAGAAGCAATAAAGAGTCACGGAACTGGAATGGCAACGTGCTGGCGGTGGTAGCGAGGGAGGAAAATGCAAGGCGAGGCGGAGGGGGTGTACGAGGAGGAAAACAAGGAAAGGAACGGAAGGCGGGGTGAAGGAGAAAGAGCGATACGCGGAGGGAAAGGGACTTATATTACGGCGTGTGCAGTTCGAACGTTAGCCGAGGAATTCGGACGTAGGTTAAGATCCCCGTAGAGGAGGGGGAGGGAGACGAAAGGTCCAGTGGGCGAGTCGAACAACGGCTGCCAAATTAATGGCACCCCTCGTCCCACATTTCTCGATTTCTCTCTGGCTACGAGCCTCCGCGCTCCACCCCCGCCGTCGTTAATCCCTTTTCGCCACGACCCCACGGTCACTTACCTGCTGATATTGGAACGGCCGCCGAATTATCGATAAATAACTTCTTATTGAATTATCGTCGAGCGCTCCGGTCGACGCAAGTTGCGCGACACGTCGCCCCGTTGCGTTGTCGGCGTCGTTGATTTCTGCCCCGCACCGTTTCGCTTGGGTTTCTTCAGCGAGTTTCTGTGGAATTTCGGCTCCTATCGGCGCGAATCGATCGATCGCGCCAAGTTAACGCGTGAAACTTGCTGTCGCGACGGGAGCCATTCGGAATCTTTTAGAATCTCGACAAGAAATTTGTCGAAGACTCGCGAACCACGAATGCGCTTGGCTTACATGGTGGCTTTGGTAAACATTATCTCGTGTATCTACCCATCTTCATTATGTGCCTCGTTCTTCCCTCCGCGTACGTCCGCGCACGGATTCGGAAACATCGGCCGCCACCCGTACCTCGATCGTCCTTCCGTGGGCGTTATATATCGGGTTCGAGAAGTTCGGAGGCCATAAAGAAAGATTCATGACGAGGATCGGTCCATTATCAGGCCGGCGAAGCAGGTTAAAGTTTTCGTCGTGGCAGCGTACTGACGTGACTTTTCTTTAATAGCCCGATAGCGACCGGAACGTTTGTTATTTGGGGAAGGGAAACGATCTTTACATCGACTCGCTCTGACCGGTCGCCAAATCGTTGCGAGGTAAACAGTTCCAGAAATCTTAATTATGAACGAAGGCTCACAGCGCGCGAGCAAACGTGAAATCTTTATTACGATAATTCTGTCGAAGTTGCTTAATAAATTGGAATACGAAATACTGCTCACGCACCATCGCGAATGCGTCGTAACTTTCGCGCTCGCCCAGCGGAACAGTTTCGTAAGAAGCTCGCCAACTATTCCCAGCACGCGTTCTTCTACGCGTAATCTTCGCTCTAAATTCAATGTTCACGGTACCCAAGGTATCCTCCGTTATCCAGGATAGGATTCATCTAGGTAGGAGCCGCGATAGGCCGAGCACCGTAACGGTAAGGAGCAAGGAGGGCAGGAAAGATGGGCCGATGTTTCACACTCCATCTCCTGCCATCGCTGGATCGTCTGTTCCTGCCTGTGGCGGGCAACCGGTGTTGGATCCTCGACGCTCGCTGCTGCCTCTTTTTATTTCCTCCGTGGCTTATCCCATCGGCTGGGATCGCCGTGAAAACGAGCCGCAGCTCGCGGATCGTTTCCCAGCGAAATAATTTATACCCCCTTGCCGATCGTGTCGGTGAACATCGACTCGTCAATCGATTTATTTACATACGTAAGCGCACTTCCAAGCGCGCCACGGTGGAGGCTTCGTTCGGCAAACGAACGCTTCCATCGAGATCTCTCGAAGCAATCGTCACGCTTACAATTGTCGATCATCCAGCCAGCTAATCCCGCTCTGTCCCCTCGTTAATTGCAAAATATCAACGCGTTTATCGCGACAACCGCGAAACTCTGTTCCCTGTTTGTTAAAGCGGGGCTCGATACGCGTTTACCAATCCATCGATCGATGCATCGAATTACGGAAACAAGCTGGACGAGTGACGCGACGGAGGACGCGTTATCGAGTTTCATATCGAGCTTATTATCGCCCGACGATCGCGGATTCGTCGTCGATACGGGCCACCAGCGATACGGTTCGATTCGATTCGTTCGCGGTTTCTATTATCGAATTCGACGGGGAATGCTCGTCAGGGCGAACGACGAGGGTTGAACACACGCGAGCGCGACTGCGGAGGAATGCAATCTAGAGAAAAGCGATCCGGAAGCTCGAAGGAACGCTCGAAGCGTGCCGCGACGTGAATAATTCGCAACAATCGAACCTGCGACCTGTTTCTTCTTTCGCTGCTGTCTCCTCGCGTTTCATCGATCGAGCCGATCGATCGGCGCGCCCGCGTCGTTGCCGAGGTTTACAGCGATCTAACGACGCGCCAGCGAGTTCCCCCTCGCAGTCGCGAGTCGTGGCTCTGAAACGGGGAACTTTTAAATCGCGCGGACGTGATCGCGCGACAGGATCGCGAGCAAATAAGAAGCTGGCCGCGCTCTACGTGAGTCGCAGCCAGAGCGCACCGCGTCTGAATCGTCCTCGACTCGCGAAGGCATCCGCGGCGATCGCCACGCTCGACTCGCCGAACGAAACTCGTGGAAAACGAATCTCGATCTCGAACGGATCGGCGAGCGTCGAGCCGTGGCGAAGATAGTCGGACGGATCGAATCTACGAAGTCGATCGAAACTTTCGGACGACGTAACTTTTCTATCCGCGCGCGCGAACCCGATTCGTTTAAATAAACCTGTAATCTCGAGGTGGCGGGCGAAATCGGCGGAGTTTATCTCGATTCTGAATGCCGGATGAAATATTAAAATGGCTCGCTGGGAAGGTTCGACGAAACGAAATCCTAAGGGATTACCGGTCCGAATTCGTGCAGGCGTGCGCCATACGACGAGAGGGGGCGGGCGAGGGGTTTTTACCGTGAATTTTAATCGGGATCCAGCGCGTCCTGATTGATGGAAATCTAGAATCGCGCGTCGCGATTCGCCGCGGACTAATATCGCGCCGATACGTTTTAAGGCAAATGAGATTTACCGCGGTAACATTTAATATTTACGGCGACAGCCAGCGCGTCGATCGTGGCAAATCCGGCTGATACAGTAGATCGCGTCCGGCAGGGTGCATGTAATAAGCGCAATTCGTCACGCGAGCAGTCGGACGCGATTCGAGGGCTCTTTTAGAGCGGGCGGAAAAAAAACCGATTAAAACCGTGCCGTTGAGAAATGACACTATTAAATAAATAAGGCCAATCGGGACGGAACTAGGACGGAATTATCCTCCAATTAAACGGTCCAATTATTGGCCGTGGCGTCTAAGATTCCCGCGCGATCAACCGACGCGTTCCTGGAAGCGATTCGGATAATTCAACTCGGATGACGAACTCGCAATTTCCGCCCTTTATTTTCCACCGCCTCGCTTTCCTCGAGACTGGCTCGCGGATAAGTACAATTAAAATTAAAAAGTAATACCGGCCAGCCCGCGCCTTCTTTCTCCCGTTTCCCGTCGCACCGCGCTCCGCCCTGTTCCCGTTCCGCTCCGTCTCATTAACGGGCCGAACAATGAGCGAGGCTACGGGGCTGCAATAAACACTTCTGAAATTGGTTATTTTCCTAGGCGCCTTGACGAAGGTAATTGTACGTCAACCGCAGAGATTACCATCGTTATGATTGCTCTTTGTTTTCATACTTTCGCCTTTGCTCTTTTCCTACCCTGTTCCCAGCTCTGCCCCAAGTCTCCGCCGCTTCGCTCTCTCGTTGCCCGTTTTCAGTGCGATTCGTTCGTTTTCTCCTCTTATTTTTACACGGAAGTATCGATAGAACGGTCGCTCTATCCTCGACCTGGTTCCGTCTCCTCGTCAGGCACCTCTGATGCGCTCGCATTAATTACATCGACGACTCGAAGGCGTGATTCAAACCAAGCCGCGTATTTCGGCGGGCGAAGCGACAGGTGAATAACTCAGGCTGACGTTGACCGATCGGGACGTGGCGGCGGAATGATCATAATATCGCGGGAATTTTTCCGACGCGCTAATCTCCGCAAAGAAGTCCACGTGAACGAAACACGCGACCCTATAGGCAATCAATTCGATCCCCAGCGTTTTTTATCCCCGCGTAATTAGGCGTCCATCCTATCAGTCGCGGGGAATTAAATCCCTGATACCCGCGATAGAACGGAATTGACTTCCACCGTAACGATCAGAACCCGCAAATAACATCCGTGCGTCGCGTTTCTACGATTTGCCCGCTCGTAAAGGCGCGATCGAGGCGGACACGACAATGAGCATTCTTGCGAGCGCGGCCGGGCAATCAATTAGAAGAATCGTATAAAAGACGGAGCCGGCTCTCATTTGCAACGGGACCGGCTCCGGGATCATTTGCGGCGATCCCATGCGGAAGGCACGCCAGGAACCGTCGCGCGAACCGCGATCGTCGACCGTGAGCTCGCTTATTAAACTTTTCCCGTGACGTACAATGCAGTTACCGTAATTAGAATCGTGGGGGGCGGACGGGTGGTCGCCCTCAGAACTTCATCCCCCGCGTGTCCCACGGCCGCGCGACGTTTTACCCTCGATATTATTGTGTCGCTGCGCGGCTCCGCGCTGCGCCAGGCTAAAAAGGTTCTTTATATTCAGCCGGTCTCGAGAAGTAGGTCCCGTCCGAGGCGGAGGCGCGTAAAGGCGGAGCGGAGGAGCAAATAAATGCGTTTATTATGGCGGCGGTGCGCTCGAACGCGATGACAATTTCAAATTAGAACCGCGCCCTCCCCGCTGTAAAAGCGTAACTCCGCGGAAAGTAATTACGAACGCGCGCGTCGGTCAAAGGAGATCCGCGTGCATTAGCGGAAAATGGACGAAAATAAGCGCGCGGCTGCTGCGAGGGACGCGGGTCGCTGTGTAAGAAACGAACGGCGGGGGGAGACGGGGTTGGAAAAACGAGAAACGCGTTGGGAAACAACGTTTAGCGACGTCTAGTACTTTTCATAAGGACGGTTTCACTCGCGATGCTTGAAGGTGCAGTGGAGCTGCGCGTCTGACTCTTTTGACTCGATCCACTGCTGATCGTCGCTCTGGCAAGACGAATCGTGGACGCTGAGGAAGTACTCGTCCCTGTGGGATAAATGGAGCTCCTATTATGCATCAGCCTGCGATCCAGAGTGCAGTCGCACGACTTAAATTACAATTAAGTTACAAAGCGACTCGATTCAGCTACCAGCTACGCTCGCCGTGGAAAAGTGTTCGAACACTACGCACGGTCGTCCGCCGTCGCGCCCAATCGCGAGATACCACCGGTCTCTATCGCGTCCCGTAACGGCGTTCCCTTATCACTTAACCGAGAGCCAATCCGAGCGAAGATAAGGACAAGCGGAGAAGGATCATGCGAGAGCGCGGCGTATGCACGCGCGTTACATGGAACCCGTTCGAAGGACGCGGGGTCGATTCATTAGCGGCCCCGTAAAAATTGGGGAGCTGCCCCTGGCTCATTTGCAAAGCATCGCGCGGCTTCCTCGCCCGTGCCCCTCTATCGTGGATCATTTGCGGCACGCAACAGCGAGGAGGCCCCTTTGACTCTCGGTCTTGCGAGAGGTTTCGCGCGGGAACGAGACAGAAGGGGAACGAAGAAGGAGCGTCGCCGTGGCGAACAGGCGCGCGGCTAGGAGGGAACGAAGGCAACGCGCGAAGAGCCGATGGGAAACGAAGGGAGAGAGGCGAGATGGAGGGCTCATCAGTTAATGGAGGCCGCAATTAATAACGCCGCAGTCGTTTATCACTCCGATCCGCGACTTATCCTCGTGGTGCCTCGCTGCCAGCCAGCCACGGCCGCCTCTCTCCCCTCCCTGCTTTCTCTCCCTCCCTCTCTCTTTCTCTCTCTGAACCACCCTCTCGTTCCTGCGAGGTGCGATCAACCGACTCCTTGATCCTACGACACCTCGCTCCCCAAAGCGCGCGCGGGCGCAGGGTTGTTTCAACGCGTCTACGTAATGCACTGCGGGGACCCGGCGGTGGAAGCTTAGTAGAGCGGAAGGCGAAATATAGCGGGCACGGAATGAGATAGGTCGAAGGTGAGGCCGGGACAACGATGGGAAACGAGGATGTTGAACCACTCCAATCTCGCGTCGCCGTGCAAATTATGCGCGCTCGATGGCTGCGGTGCCACTTCTGCATTCGCCCGCGAGGACTTTACGACGATCGTTCGAACGACGCCGTCGATATTTCGGCGGGAAAGGGGGCGGTACGAGCGTTCGACGGTTTTATGAACTTGGCACCGGTTGCGACCGTGACGCGTATCGACGCTGAAACGCTCCTTTTGTAACGCGCTCGAACGGCTCGAAATGAATTCCTGCGAGCATATTAGGTGATAGCGTTTTTGGGAGACAAGAAGAAGTTTCGAAACGAACCCCAATGTTCTCCAGCCGAATGCGAGACGAGCCACGTGGCAGATCTCGAGGCGACAGCATCCGCGCAGAGGCTTTCCGGATCGCCAGCGAAATGGCCGTTTAAAAGCATCGAATCTGCGTCTGGAGCCCAGAACGCGCGCTCGAAGGTCGGATTCCTATCGGAAGGGCGGCCAGGAAGAAGGAAGACGGGAAACGCGGGCCCCTCGGTTAAGAGGCGAGCGCGGGACGAAGGTAGAACGCGAAGAGGAGCCGGGCTCTTCGCTAATTAAGCGATCGCATTGATTCGTAACGGAACAGGGCTCTTCGCATTTGCATGCCCGGCTACCGGGCCGCGCGCTCCTCCTCGATCGACGTTCACCTTCGCGTTCGATCCTCGAGCGCTCGCCTCGACTGAGTTTAACGAACGATTTCACGAGAATCTCGGACTGGCCGCCACTCGATGCCCGCCAGCGCGCATCCGGTCATCGCGCGGAACCCGAACATCGAGGAAATCGTCCCCGGGGGTCGTCGCGCGGTCTTCGTCGCCGTGGACGTTGATCGTACGGATTAACGGTCGTTCGACGAGCGTCACGCCCAGAATTCAGCGGCCCCGAGTCGATCTTCGTGTTTCGTCGAGGTCACGATGCGAGTCGAGGGACTCGAGCCTGCGGGCGCAGCCTACGCGGGCCGGACGGGGAGCATCGTAATGCGAAACAATGATATTGATTAACGTGCGACGAGTTTCGGAACGTGGGGTTGCCGTGTCGGGTACAAGGCTCCGATGTTACGAATTCATTTCTCCTGTATAAATCGTGTATCCGGGCAGGCATTGTTGTCGAGCGGGGATTGTTCGTCTTGTTCGAGCGTTTCTTGTACTACATATATCGATACGATGAGGACATCGATATTATATTCCTCTGGCTGGCTGCTCGAGCCGGAGGACGTGCTCGTGCGTCTCGTTTTATTGCGGCCTCGGTTTCGCGGGGACGCGCTTAGAGATGTAATAAAATCGAGAGGAAATTCGAAGCGGACTCGAAGTAAGTTCTTTCGAACGCGAGTTTCGAGGCGCAAGCTTTCCGCTCGCGAACAGGCCGTGCTCGTCAGGCCCCCAGAACGGGATTTAATGGAGGCGGTCGAAAGCAGCGCGGCAGGAACTTCCAATTAAAGGGATCGACGGTCGCGATAAAGATCGACGAGCGTGGTCAGTTGGCTCGAGCCGGAGTTTGCGCGCACGGTGTTCCGGAAGTGGCACGCCCGAATCGGAAAGAGCGCTTCGTTCTGGATACAAGTTCGATCCAATTCGTAGCTGAAGGAAAATAAAAAAAATAACGTCAACCATATTTCCCTCTTCTCGCGTCCTCGATTTCCAACTCGTTCAAGCATCGATAAGAAAATCGAATTAAGAGCAGTAACGCCAAACGTACTCGACGGAACATTGAAATTCCCCGTTCGTTTTCTCGGTCGGTGTCAAAAGCTCCGCGAACGACCGCGACGCGTCGATCCAACCTGCCGCGGTCGCGGCTCAATTATCAATTAGTCACGTTCCACGGTGCTTATCAGCGCAAGAAGCACTGCTAGCGTTCGCGACGGTTCGATCCGTGGCTCGTCCCTGCGGGTCACTCCTGGTCGCGGACGCGTCCGCTTTTTACCGCTGCCCCGGGTTCTTTCGTCTCGGCCGCGGTGTTTTCACACGGCTCCATCGATCGTTTTTTTGCAGCTCGTCAAAGGTAGAAGGGACACGGGGCGGCGGATCGTGATTTCGCAGCGTGTCGCGCGGCTCCTCTCGCATATTGAGACATAAAATCGATAAGTTTTTGCGCGGCCCGGCCTTCTTAGCCCGGCTCGGGTCCGACGGGGTTAGCAGCGAAGGAGATACGGGCGAGGATCGCCGTGGAGGCGACCGTATAACAGAAGCCGCGGGTATTTATGTGTCTGCGACGTCGATACGAGAAGAAACTGCTCCGGGCGGTGCGCGCGGGGGCCCCGTTGTACACGTCAGGTACCTGGCGATCCTGGCGAGCGGGCCCGCATTCGCGTGGTGGAACTGGTTCCGCGGGGCCGCCGCGAGCGGGCATTATCTACGTCGTCGCTCGCGCGATTTACGATTCGCGGGGGCTCTGGCTTCGAGATTATTGACAAGAAAATACGAACGACGCTTTTCCACCGTTGTTTATCCGCGGTTTCCAGGGGGACGCGCCTCGTAATTGACGAGCAACGCGGTCGCGTGATTGATATCTGGAAACCGGACGGACGATTGTTTCCCAGGTACAGGTTTTAATGGCCGCCCCGGTTAGGTACCCCGGCGCGGTGTATTAACGCGCGATATTGCGCAACGCTGGTGTTCCTCGAGACGGACGAATACGGGAACTAGTTCGCTTTTCGAGGACGAATGTACGCGCGTGATTGATTTGTCGAATTTTCAAGTTTGTGCGAGTCGGATGGAGAAACGAGTCCGATGGTAGTCGTTCGTGTACAGTTTTGATAACATCGTTTCGTATTGTTAGCTACTCCACTTCTCTAGTCCGCTGCTCATCGTTCTGTGAACAGAAAAAGAAGATCGACCCGTGAATTTAACGCGCGAGGTACACACACTTTTGAGGGTGCATCGATCCAGCTGGCCCTTTCTTACAGGTGCCGTTTATCCCATCGGATGTTTATATCTCGTTCTCCCCCTGACCTGCGTAAGTGGCACTCGACGGTGGTTAATAACCGCGCCACTACCGATCGGAAATTCATCTCCTCCCTTTGCCCTCCCTTATTCCTTCTCTCCGCGCTTCCCTGCTCCTTTATTTCGCCTCGTGCCGCGCCCTCGTTATCGGGTCCCGCGCACTCGGATCGCGGAATCAGGTGCTCGACTCCGATTGAAGAGATCGATCACTGAAACGCCTCGTTTGTCCTCGCGATCGTCGAAACCGGGTAGGTAGGGAGGAAAAAATGAAATTGCCGTGAGCTCGAGAGGATATCTGTCCGCGGTGCCCGCGCAAGAACGAGGGATAAAGGAAAAGCGAGGAAGAGGGGGAGGCACGGGAGCGCGTTGGTCGCACCCCCTCGTGTTAATTCTAGCCTTCGCGTTACCCGGTTGATACGCGCGGACAGGGAGATTAAAAGGAGAAAACGACGAGAAAGAAGGGGGCGGCTAGGGCGCGAGGGATGGGCGAGGAAAGAAGACGAACGAAGAGGCGCGAGGGAAGACGATCGAAGGAGGAGAGAGATCGGCTTTCATGCCAAGCGGCAGTAAATTTGCACGGTCCCGACGTGGAAGCGGGCGATTTCTTTTGCGCCTCGCCCTTAATCCGCGCATCTGACTACCTAAATTGGCTCGAACAGAGCTAATCTCGACGGCGTTATCAATTAACCGCACTGCGGATAGCGCACGGTGCCTCTATGATTCCCTGCGTGCTTCTTCCTCGCGATATTTAAATAATTCCAGGGCTAGCGCGATCCGAATGTATACTTCGTCGCAATTGCACTGGGGAATTATTACGTTAATACCCCGTATCTGCCAATTTCAATTTCGATCACGCTACGCTGAAGCTGCCAATTTCACCCGTTTCGCGAATAACACGTGTACCTCTGCACGCTGCCAGTTTCGCGAACGCGAAACCTACTTCGTCGTCCCCGTTCCCCTGATTCGATCTCAGCGACGACTCGTATCCATCGCTGGCCGGCTTTCGACCGTATCTCTAGCGAAGCACCGGGGCCCAGCGTACAGGATAAGATACTGGCGTGACCGAAGCCGAAGAGGCGGCGGTTCGGCTGGCTCCCTCAGTACGCGAGCCGGCCTCGAAGCACGGGCCAGCGAACGCAGTAAATATATTCTTATCTATCCGCCAAAAAGTTCAGCCGAGCCGCTAATTAAAGGTATAACCCTCGGCCCGTACCCCTGGCAGGCCACCACGGAATCCTCGAGTCGTTACGATCCGTCTGGAACCGCCGCGGAGACGAAAGGGACCCGAGAAAAGGGTGAACCGGTCTCGGCGCCTGCTTTCCGCCACCGAAGGGGGTTGAAGCGTGTCTATCGCTGGAAACCGCGTAGCACGCGATACGATTATTCGAATCGCGTATATCTAACTCCACGTTGTTCGACAGTGCGAGACGCGCGTTTCAATTTCGACGAAATTCGCGAAAAGGGAAGCTTCGCACTCGTGTCTCGCGGCGCTTAGAAAATCGCAACGGTCTCGCGCGTCCGTCGCGCATTCCGCGACGGGAATCTCGACCAGCGATCTCGTCGCCATAAATCCCGGAGTTATTTTCTTAGATTCGGCGGTGGTAGGTGGAAGAAGTCTGGGAGAGGTATTAATTTCAAGGTGCGTCGCTGTTAGCTCGCGTTACGCTCGGAACGAATGGTAACCGCGTGTATTAATCGTTGCATCGCACGCGAAAAGGGGTTCGCGAGACTGAACGCGAAATTAACGCGAGTCGATGCCGATTCTGCTCGCCGATAAACTTGGACGGTGCGGTTTCATTTTTGCGTTCCTTTCCCTTGCCTCTTTTTTTTTCCTTCTTCTTCCTTTTTCGCCACGGCGTACGCTATCCGCGCCGGATCCGTGACTCGCGCGCGTTTACGAGATAATGTTGGCTCGCCGCGGTCGCGTTTCCACCTCGTTCCCGATAGCATCTCGCGTCACGTGTTAAATATCCGATTTATTGCCTCGTTTCTGGCTCTCGTTCGGGACCACCGTAGATACGCTGTGCGCGCGACCGCGAGAAGAGGAAGGACGAACGAGGAACGAGGTGGAATCGTCGCGAAGCGAGCCGCGTCCCGTCCGCGCGCGCGTGCACTCGATAGTCCTCTTCGCAGAGGAGGCTCCCGCGCGTTCGACTCGCGGAACCAGTCGCGAAACCGTGGAAAACTCGCGGTGTCGAATGGGCGCTGCTTAACAGCCGAACAACAGGCATAAAAGGAATATCTTGTATCGGCGAAACTCCGAAACCCGCCGGTAACTGTTCCGCGGCAACTGCAACCGTAACTCTATTCAAACTGCAGTTGCCGGAACAGCCCTCGGAGACTTATCGTACTTGAAAACTGACACTAATTAACCGAGCGATACCGTGGCCCGCGATAGTTAAACTATCTCCTAGGTTCGCCTAGCCGGCGAACGAAAATTATGCCGCGGACCGGAGTTTCAGCGTCGCCGATGCGGGGGTTGGCGAGGGGCGCGCGCGCTCGCTATCGCGTTTCGTCGCAAAAATTCGCGTCTCCTCCATTCCGCGAACTATTCCAAGGCGAATGCGCCGGGAATTCGCTTTGCTCGCGGGGAATAATCGCGCGGAACGCGAGCCGTTCGCGACTCGACGTAACTCGAACGTGGAAAGTATCGGGGGTTGGAAGTATTAGCGGGATTCGTTGGCTTAAAGGGCGGCCAATTACTCGCTAAGAAATTCGAGGGAAAAATCGCGATTCCCTCGCGTTCTCAGGATCCTTCAAAGCTACGAACGCGAGCAGTCGGTGAATTAAATAAATTAAAGCGTTTGTACAACCCTCTCTCAGGTTACAGGCGATATCCGGAGTATCCTTTCAGCCACCTTTCGCGTAATTTCGAGCTTCTTCGCCTCGCTTCACCTACGCTCGAAAAGTTCGATCTATCAATCATTCTAATGCACTGCGACCTGGGAACGAATTATCGTCCGCCTCGTCGGACGCGTCTTCCTGTTTTAACTGCGATCCGAACCGCGCGATCGGTAACAGCAACGCGCGCGTTCGTCGCGCTTGTTCAAGTATCCAGATCGCCGCGAAATCGGAATCGGATAATTAATTAGCGAGTACACGCGCGGCGTGTCCGCTATCTGGCGCAGCCTCCGCGTTCCTAACGGCTGGCCGGATATTTGCCGCCGATTTTACGCACCGGCTGCCCGCGCCGGTAACACGGCCGTCGGGGATCGCGATTTAGCGGGAGCTGTGCCCGCGCAGAGATAGCCCCGACGTTACGTTAAACGAGCCGTTCTTACGCTCGTGTGTACACCATCTCGTCGGAATTGGAAGTGGCGCGGGCTCGGTTGAGTGATCTACGAGCACTCGACACGCTCCCGAGCAACAAATGCGCCTCGCTACGATTTCACGGCGGGTGGCGCGTCGTCCCCGCGGCAGCTCGCCATTTCGTTACCTCTTCGTACGCTCGCGGCCTGTTATCGACGGAATCCTCCTCGAATATCCGTCATCGGGTCCGTTGAATAATTTCGCGGCACCGTGCCGTGACGGAGGCACGTTCGAGTCGTTCGGAAATAGAAAGTAGCCCGTCGGAAGGGTCGATCGATGGAGCTTCGATGGAGCTTCGATGGAGCTTCGATGCGTGCTCGAAGGAACGATCCAAGCTTCGTCTCCGCGTACTGTTCGCCGCAAAAAGAAGTTCCAGAGCGCAGCCACCCACTCCGCTCCGAAAACAACCCACCCCTCGAGCGTCCGCGATCACCGCGCCGTGGCTTCCTCGAATAATTCGGGCTGGTTGCGTGTCAGCGATCGCGATAGCGGAGAAATTAATTACCGGCAAGATGCATCGGCTCGCGCTCGTCGCAATAAAACAACGTTATCAAACGCGACGTCCGGAGCTGCGCCGGGATAAGCCGCCGCGCCGTGGCGTCGTCCGAGCCCCCCGGGACCAAAAAGATGATCGATTATTCGGCCCGGCCACTTTGCTGCCGGCACCCGTGACTGGCCCCGGAACCGTCGTCGGCAGATAAGAATCGCTGATAGAGGGACGCGCGTGAGACCGATTCGCCGATCGGTCACCGATGCACGGCTCAGCTCCGCTCTCGTCTCCTTCCTTCTCGTGCACGATACGCGAACGAATTCCGTTTTAATTGGCGCGATTCCGGCAGCCCGCATTCAGCTGGAATCTCTTACGTCAAAATACTTAATTGCACGGATCGCGAGAAAGAGAGAAAGAGAGAGAAAAAGAGTTTCGCGGTCCTGGCGCTCCTTTCTTCGCGTCTCGCTGCGGCGAATACCACGGTTCGGTTAACTCCACCTCGAACGAATGTTTACTCGGTGCACGATCCGCGTACGAGCGATATTGTTGGCTGGAATACACCTTTTCGCTTGGCTGGGCCCGTCTATTCACGCCAGTTAATTGCCCGGCGCCTCCTTGTCAATTATTTCATTGATCGAAGGCGGCTTGCTCTACCGTGACCGCGGCTATCCGACGATCTGCGCCCTGTGTAAATAGTATCGTTGAATAATTGCTTCTAATCCGTCGACCGACCAAAAATCTAACCAGCAATTAGAAAAATGAAGATCGAACGGCGGCGAGTATCGCTGAGTCAGTGGCTGGTCGCACTCGCGTCAGCCAATTTGGCGTCTATCTACGAAATCGACAGTCTACTCTTCGGCTAGCAATTTCCGAGAGGTGACTAGCAGGATAAATTGCATCGTCATCTTTTAATTGGTTCCGTCGGCGGACGTACCGAAAACGCAATCTTAATTCTCCTTTTTCGCTCTTTTTATGCTGACAGTTCGCTTTTTATGCTGTACAACGACTCATCTCTTTAGAACCGATGAAAATTTCTATTCGTTCCAACCTGCCTTAAGAAAGTTCATTGTAAACATTTTGTTGGATTATTTCAACACGTCAACGTAGAAACAACAATGAATCTTGTATTAAATAATAGTTTATACCTAAAACCTTGATAGAAAAGCACATGCAGACTTTGCGTCATCATTTTCCTTCAAGCGAAAGGAGCCCAGATTTTCTATCGAGTGTCCTCATTTTCCGTACAGCTCTCAAAGCGAACATCCTTCCGAGTCTCAGGATAAAGAGCAATTTGTACCGTAAAACTCAAAGAAACTTTCGTCTCGCGCGCCCATATCCAACGCATTCCCCTCGCCCCGACTTTGCACCCGACGCGTCAGCCAGCCGCGCCCTTAATTTTCGCCCCGGGGCGGGAACGGCCTTTTCAGCCGCGGCGATTCGAACGCAGCGCGAAAGTTGGGAAACGTAACGCCCCGTTGATATTGCGCGATCTCGTGCGGGGTCGAAAGTTATCGAGGATGGGGTGGGCACGGTCCGGGGTTGCGTAGCGTGACGCGGTGTCGTAAGGTTAAGCACCGTCGTGGTGCCTGCCTTCCGCCCCGCACGCCCCCGCCCCGCGTGCATTCGCCTACTTTTCATTACACATAGTCGTCGCGTATCGCCGTCGGGATCTCACGCTGGCTGGTTTTTTGCATAACGCGATTACGGTCTTTCGGCGAGCGCGTGCTTTATTAACGCGCCGCATCGCGTCCGATCGTGCCGCGACGCCTTCCGAAGCTAGGCCCCGGCTCGGTATCGCCGCGAGCGATCGGAATCGCGCGCGAACCAGCGACGCGCGAGTCCCACATAGCGGCGTACATAGCGCCTTTGCGAGAGCCACGCGTGGGGGATGTTATTAGCGGGAACGTTAACTCACTGAGCCATCTAATACGCGAGGGGAAGTTCGACGGATTTATTTCCTCCCGTTTCGATCTGCTGCGTTTTCCTTTTTTAAACGGCGCACGTAAGTCGTACGCACTTAAGAGATACGTTTTCAGCGCCCTTTGACGGTTGGATTTTGAGTTATGGGAGCAATTTGTTCTTAGATATGATTACCGCAACTTTTTCTAGACTCTTTTTAAAGAGCTGTTTCATTGCTCAACTCGTTTACGAGAATAGAGAAATTTTTAAGAAGCGAATAGAACTTTTAATAGGCGATAAAGTAAGAATGGTTGAAGATTACCCATCGCCCTCTGAAAGTATTTCGCGAGGTCCCGTTGGCGGGCGTCAATTTTTCGCGCCCGCCTCTCGCTAATTCATTAAAACGTTTACAAGAGCTCGGGCGATATACGCGCGCCAAGTTGTCGTTCTTAATTCACTTATCCTCGTCCGTTGCCTGGTACACGGTCGCGTGCACGTTTCACGTTTTTTCGCGTGCGCGACGCGGCCACGATACCGTGCACGGGAGCAGGGGCACGGAAAATGTATAGGTAAAAGGGGCATGCAAAAAAGTTTCAATTATGCCAAGCAACGCCGGCTGAAAAACGACGAGAGACGAGGCTCGAAGGAACGCGGGGAAATATGCGGCGAAGGTATCGCGCGCACGTCCCGATAATCCGTGCGCGTCGACGAAATCGCGCGAACACGCTATCGCTGGCTCTTTTAATGATCCGTGGCTCGCGTGAAAATTCGTAGGGGAAATGGACGTAATCGGGGGAAAAAGTTTTCGCGACAATTCCGCTGCAATCGGTATAAAATGCGAGCTTTCGAATTAAACCGCGCGCGGCTATCAGGTGTGCATAATTCACGAAAATTGCCGCAAATTATTCTTATCGAACGAGACGCGAGCGTTTGATTTCGCGCGGTGAAAATACTTGGAAGAATTTTACTCGCGCCCGGCTGTTCCGCGAAATTACAGCGTTCGCATTTTTTCGCGTATAATTTATGCACTGCAGTTCACAAGTTACACACTACGGCTGTACGGTATGCAGAAACGCGTTCGAACACAACCTTCTGAAACCTGCATCCTGGTCCAGAACCGGTGTCCGCGTTCAGGCGGGCTTTACGGATACGTACGCGCACACCAGCCTAATATTCCCTCCCGTCGCTTGTCCAAGCGAGTTTACATCCACGCTGCAACGCACTCGACGCACCGGTGTGTGGCGCCTAACATTGAATTACAACGGGTGAAAAAGAGAGAGAGAGAGAGAGAGAGAGAAAAAAAACAAACAGAAAAGGGTTGGAAAGAACGTGTCCATCGGAGTGGCAGGGTATTCGTCGACCATTCCTCCGCGTGTACGCGTACAATGTCATTACCATCGTATTATCCTCGCGTATGCACCTCCCCGCGACGTTTAAACTCGGCTAATGGCCATTGCGCGAGACGTGGAACGCGCTCGGTCTCATTTGCCTTCCGTTCCACGGTCTATCTTCGAGCATTCCGCCGCGTATCGCTGACGTTATAAGCTCCAAATTCTGAGGGATTATCGTGCTCGAGTTAATCAGGCTCCATCGCGGAGCGTTCTGGCAAATTTTTTCTCGCCCTCTGCTCCTCCTCGTCGCGACAGAAAATTCGATCGCGACTTCTCCGAGTCCTCCTTCTTCGACGACGTTTCGAGAATAAAGAGCTCTCGCGGCCGTTCGAGAATGGGGCGCGAGCGAAGCGCGAGACGCCAATCAATGTTTCTGTCGCGATTATAACCATTTGCCATCGAATCGTTCAATCATCGGGCGGGTGCATCCGCGCCGCTGGAACGTGTCGAACACATCCTGGCGTCGGAAGTTCCCCTCTCGAGCCGACACTCTCTCTCTAGTCGAGGGACTATTAATCTCCGCTGCCGGCCGGCGTTGTACGCTCCTTCCGAGAAGCTTCCTCTGCACGCGTGCACACGGGGGTTAGCAGGGAACGCTCGAGGCCGGGGGCGCTCGAGCCGTTGGCACGATCGCGAACGTTATCGCGGAAGGTGTTCCGGATGCTTCTGGCGGGCGTTGCATCGGCGACAGGTGCAGGTAGAGAATGCGGGAGAGAGAGGGAGCGAGGGAGGCTGGTCGCAGAAGGTGCTCGAAGCGGCACGAAGCGTGCGTCGGGGTACTGTACGCTTCATTAACCGACTTGTTCTCGTTCCCGGCTAAGGCTGTCTCGAGGCATCCGCGTCCGCGCTCCCCGGAGAGGCCGCCGCGAAAACGGGGATGACGCGGTCTTTTGTTCGCCAAGGAGCGGATTAACGTTCTCCGGGTAACCGTTCGCGGAGAAACAAGTTCGTTGCAACTATCCCGGATCGTAATTGCCTTGGTCTACGCGAGATGCGGCGGATAAGGGGGCCCGATACAGGCCGGATGAAGTAATTCGAAGTTTCACGAGCGCGTTCGACGATTCTCGGAACGCGAGGTCCCTGCCGTGTCGCTGAATCAATAGCCGAAGAAACGGGTGTAAGTTGGCTCGTTAAACGCGCGGATATTTATGCGAGTACGCGCGGGTTCGGCTATTATATCCGGTAATAATTGACGCAGTAAATTGGCCAACGAGATCGGGACGGTAATAAATGCGTTCGCAGACGGTAAGGGAATAATAAATGCGTCTGGCGTCTTTATTAGCGATACGAGCGCCGCGGTAATTTCTCCTCGGAGGATTATGGCGGAAAGTTGGGTGTCTCGCGGTACGTATTCCTGCGCGGTTTCAATGAAATTCCCGGCCCTTTCTTCCGCGCAACGGATTCCCGACGCGGATGAACGCAGAATTCCCGTTCCCCTCGGATTGTTTCTTCGTTCCGTAGGATTCTCACCGATCGAACGAGAATACGCGGAGTCTCGAGGACCGAGTGTCGGAGAACGCGGGGCAAGAAACGCGGAAAGAAAGCGGACAACGATTCGCGGCGGTCTCCGAGCGTCGCCGGACCCTTGGCTATTAGTCACCCATTCTCTCCCCTTTTTTCTCCCGACCGACTTCCGATTCCAGCTGCAATCACTACGTAACCCATCCCTCTCGGCTCTCGCCTTTCCCGCTTTCCACGGCCTCGCACCCACGGACAGATATAGCAGCCCGCCTTTATCTCGTCCCGCGTTACCGATCCCCCTTTACGCGGAAATGGTTCGATTACTCTTACACGCCGCTTACTATCTTATTCCCAATCCGTTCCACCGACCCGCCTGTTCGTCATTTCGCGGCGAACCGTTCCCATCGATTCCCGGCTTCTTCTTCCACCCGGTCCCGCCCTTGGGCCACTATTTTATACCCCGGGACACACCGTTCGCCCTCCGCTCTGCCTTCTTCGTCTCCCAGAGACGTTTCCCTCGGAATCCCGCGCACCGATTCCATCGAACAAAGCGCCACGATCTCGCCCCCGCTCTGCCCCTCTTGTCGACCCTCGAAATTGTTACGAAACTGCCGATCGAGAGTCGCCGTGGCAAGAAAATCGCGACCGTTTCCGATGGAAACTTCGATCGAGCGTAGCCCTTTCCGTTCCCCCACTCGGTTCCTTTCTTTACCTACAGCGCCCTCGAAGTATCTTCTTTAATTCCGCGCGGACACCGTAACGGGCAATTCTATTCAGGGGGAGACAATTTCTCAACTAGCGTCCCTCCACGCGAGCAACTTCTGCCGCGGAGACGCGGCGAGGTGTCCGCGCAACGACGGCGCATTCCACTCGAGGAACAGGCAGACGCCCGCTGGCTTCGTAAGTACAAAAGGCGTCGCCACGCTGCGGTCGGTGGAATTTCCAGCAAGAGGCCCGCGGGAAGGGTGTTCTTGGCGCGAAAACGTCTTGCGGCAGAAGTTCGCCACCCTGGAGTCAGCTGCGACCGCTGGAAGGGATCCTGGCGAATCGTGGGACCGGGGGTGGGCGACGTCCGCGCGGCGCGCAGCGTCGTTCCGCGACGTCGACGAGGACCAAGCGGAAACGAAGTGGCCGCGACGCGGAGATCATGACGGACTCGGAGTTTTCCGAGTTCTAAGCACGCGTCGCGGTTGTTGGTCGTACGCTGAAAGTTCGTTAGAGCCGACCACTTCCATCCTCGAGTGTTTTTCCTTGGGAGATGGCGCGGCGGAACTTCGCAATCGCGGCCGGGATTTTTATTACCGGAGTTAAGTTTAAAACGACAGGCCGGCCACTTCGCTGGCCGGCATCGCGCGGCAACTTCCGCGTAAATTCAGAACATTTTTAGCTTCTCATATCGAGAACTTCCCGCGCTGCCCCGGTTTTATCAATGAGGCCGCGCTACGCCTTATAATTATTTAATGGAGTTTGCCGCGCGCAAGGGGGCGCCTGTTCAGGACGTTGGAAACAACAAATTCGAAGAAAAAGTAATCAAAGCGTTACCGTGGAAAGTAATTAATTTCGAAGAGCCATCGCGGAGTATATCCTTATCACGCGTAATAAAACTGGTACCGCGACGGACACCGTAACGGAAGAGGTCTCGTTGCTTTTGGTTCGACGCGGTTCGAACCTCCACGCTCATTTCCCACAAGACTCGGAAATTACCTCCGCCGCTCGCGGAATGCGAAAGCACAAAATCGCCGGCCATTCGACTAATCGCGCGCTAAGTAGCGTGCAGCGAAAAAGCGAGGCGGAAGAAAAAAAAAAAAAAAATGAAAATCGGCCGCGCCCGGGATTAAAACCGAATGGGATTTCACCGCGGTACGAATGATCGTAAATCATCCGCGTATCTATGCTGAAGCGGAACGCGCGATGGCCGGGGCGAGCCGCGTACAAATTGCGATACGCGTCAGCCGCAAAAAGAAATCACGCGAGCGAGCGAGCGAGCGCGCCAAGGGGTTAATTTGACGCGCGGCGACGACGCGCGGGGCCCCGGGAGAGAGAGAGCGTTTTATTAATTTACGCGCCGGTGGCGCGATCGGCGCTGCGCGGCCTCCTCAAAGACTCGCGGACGTTCCTTTCGTTCGTACGTCGGAATAATTTAGCAGGCGGAGGCCCTGGGTCGGAGGCGAGTCAACGGCGTGTTAAATGCGCGCCGGTGAACATCCTCGTGCCCGATGCGCCGCCGTCGCCGCCGCCCCGCGTTGTTCTTGTTATTATTTTATGCCTCCTCTGGCCTGTACGCGGCAGCGTACATCCTTTGGCGCGGGCATCACCAGCCGCGTACACTTCGAGCGACTCGATTCGACGACGGCTCGCTGCGCCCCCCGTCGAGTTTCCACGTCCGCGTCCCTGCACGTGCAACGCGCTCGGGCTTATTCCGTTCCGTCGCCCCCTGCTTTCATGCAACGCACCCCTGTGCCCGCCTGTCGTCGCTGAAACTTACAACGGATAGGGAAATATTCCATTTGTACACCTTCGCGAACACGCGGATCGAGCGCGCGTCCATTGGTCCCGGGACGTCTCCAAGGTCCGCCGTGTACACGTGTAGACGTCGCGGGTTACCGGCGTGTACGTTGTCCGCGGGTTCACTCGCGTGCCACCGGCTGGCCGATGTTTCTCGCTCCTTTCTTCTTCTGCTGGTCGCTTTGCTTCTTGTAATCTCCTTTGAGACCGGCCGGAGACGAGAGCGTGGCTCACCTGTGGATTCGCGATGCCGGATAAAACGGGAGGGAAGAAGTCGATGGTCACTCGTGTCGGGCTCCGGAGACCCGGGGTGGATCCCTTATTTTATTTCATCCGCGGAGATGCGATACGGAAACGCGGGAATTTTTCCGCGCCGCGAAACAGCTGTCGTCCCGCGAAGAAGATCTCGCGTTCACTGCGGATGTCGATGGTCGTCCGCGTTGGAATTCTTTATTTTATCCGTGCACAAATGGCGAAGGGAAATTGATAACTTCTCTGTGTTAGAGGACACTTTGAGATTCGCGAGTCGTCGATTAATCGATAATTTCTCTATGTTAGCACTTTGCACTCGGCTCCTTCCTGGGTGTTAGTAATAGAAAATTTTCTTTTCAATAGAAAACTTCAGGGAAACGTGCATCCCTCAAAAAGCTGTGGTGGAATAAGTTCAAGAGGGGGCATCCGAGTGCAAAGGGTTAGAGGATTAAAAAAATTGTCTAGAAAACTATCAGAATGACCAACTATCCGCTGTAAAACGACGTTTCGTTGAGACGCGTTGTCGATACGCGCGTTCCACGCGAACGACCTGCCTCTGCTCGCATTCTCCCTCTCTCGTCCTCGCCGCTGTTCAACCTGACAGCGCACTCGACGCTTCTTCTGATCATCCGGTGCAGGAGGTTCTTGCCGCGCGTCCCTGTATACGCGGCACACGGTTGTTACGTACTTGAAGGTTCTTCAGTTTATGCGAGCATTGAAATTGTGCCGTCTAACGTGGTACAGAGGCGGCACGAGAGTACGCGGGGGCCCTCGTTAGTACACCTAGCACTGTCTAGTTTACGTAGCGAAATATGAAAGGCGGGGATAGCGAAATCAGGGAACCGGCTGGGTAAGCAAATGGGCTGGCTTAGCCTCCTCCTCCTCCTCCTCCCTTCGACTTTGTCCGGACTGCAACCCCTGCACAATTTCGGGATTCATGCGTTGACCTGGACCACTTGCGCTCGGACTAGTTTAACAGAGCCACCGCGACGAAAGCTGCGTAAAACGGAAAGTTAATTACTCGGAACGATTGCTGGAGATGTACATTTTTCTCGGACAGAAAAGAATTGCCAGTTATATCGACGCGATTATTCGACAAGCGCCATAACCAGTTTTGAAACGAACGAGGCCATTCGATTGATTAAGAGATCGCCAGCGGAAGAAAAGCGTTTGAAGGATGGCGGCCATCAGAGATTCCCCGACTTCCGTGGCAGCGCGGAAAGCGGTTTTCATCTAGCGCCACCGGGGAAAGAAACTAACGACGCCATTTCCACTCGGTCTGCCGCACTTCCCAACTCTTGACCCCGGCCTTGGAACGTTCCCACCGCTCTTTTCTTGACGAATCCCCTGGAAGAGATCGCATTTATCGCCCCCACGAAGCGTGGCAATTCCCTGAAACCGCGGGACGAATACGAGGAGAGCGTTCGTTCGCGTGAAACGCTGACCGCGTCAGCTTCGATTAGAGATCCCCGCGTTCGATGGCCAAAGGAAGAGAACCCGATGGCGCTTTCTCTCTGGTACCCTCGTAGCCGATGCGGTGACGGTCGCGTCGCGCCACGGGATAGAGACGTTTCTTGTCGATCCTCGCCACGGAGAACGAGTCTAGGTACGCAGGAACGTTTAGTCCTATTAATCACATTATCCGAGCGTCGAGGTTTTGCCGCCCCGCGCGGCTCGCCGGCCATGATTCGTTCCTTTAGACGAGAATCGTACCGCTGGAAACGGTATCCCGCTCGAATTATGGCTGGACGGAATGCGTTTCTTACCCCCGCGTTGCTCGCGTCCAAAAGAAATCGGCGTGGCTGGACTTCCGTCGGAATCGTAAATCACGATATCAAGTTCGCGCAGCGCGCGGAATATGCAACAGCGATACGCTCCAGAACTCGAGCGAAATTAAAGCGAGTTCGCGTTATTACTCGACTGATCTCCGAGCCGGGCTTCGGAGTGATACGTATGATGCATCGTCGCGAGATTAATCCGCATTTAAGTTAATGGACGGAAACGTAACCAATATATTCGAAGGCTATTCAGCTTTGAACGCGGTCCAATTCAGCTGATATGAATATACATCGAAACGGGGTATGCATAGAAGCCCTGGGATACATATTCGACCGGGAGGACAAGGTGCATTCGTATTCACACGGAAAACCGGAGCTTCGAGGGCGCGCGTAAGCGTCCGCGTAACTTGCCGAGTTCGCCAAGGTGGAATCAGTGGCAAACCGTGGGCGCAGAGACGGAATTCGGTTTGATATATCGTCGCGAGTTCTCCTCCCGCTTGGCAAATGCGAGCACGATCCCCTCCGCAATCCCTGGATACCCTTTTTGTTCGAGTCTTCTCGGTCACTTGGCCAAAGAAACGCTGGGTGCTAAGACGCGTGAACGAATTGATAGCGCGTTCGTAATGGAGCGAGAGGAGGCGCAAAGACGAAGCAACTCGGATAACAGCGATCGTACACTGTTACCCAAATTTCTCTTGGAGAAAAAGATATCAGCAAATAACGCTCGCGAAACCTCAGCAGCTAATTAACAGATGGTACGCGCAGTTTCATTCTCGCAGCGAAATTCCGTCCGCGGTCCGGACTGGGGCAAAGGAATTGGCGAGGAGCGTCGTGTGACGCGGTACGAGCGCGCAAGTTACACAGCCAGAGGAGTCGTCGTGCGCCAGCCAAGCTAAACTCCGCGGGCGAAACTAAACTAATTTGCTGAAACTTTTATTAATATGCAACTTGGCCGAGGGTCTGCGGGTCGCGCCCAGCCGGAATAAACAAACGCTCCCGGATAACGTCTGGCCGGTCGGCGCGAGCCGCGCGGGGAACAGGCGTCGGACTGGGACGATCTACGAGCCGCTGCCGTGGCTAGGTGGCAACTCTCTAGCCGCGACGGGCGAGCCAGCGGCAGCGAAACGCTGTATATACCGGTTTATCCATTACACCAGTTTATCCGGACCGGAGCCAGCGGTGTTGAAACAACGCAGCCGGTCCAGGTGGCCTGGCGTACGCGGGTTTCTCGGAAACGTAAGCACGAGAGAGGGTTCACCAGCGGCGGTGTCACCAGCCCGTAGCCGGCGGCTATTGCGCGGCTGTCAATGTTAAACCCGGCGGAATGTCGGAGGATATCGCGGACGATCGTCCGTTTGCCCGCGTCGCGGCGCTCGGCCACGGCGGAACACGCATGCCTAACGGGTTCGAAGGTTTCGCGCGCGAGCGGAGGCCACCGTGGGACGACGCGCGGCCGGACCCGTTCCGCGGGCCAAGATTGAGCGCGCTTGTCATTCGGCCGGCATAAGATTAAGCGCGCACGTCGCTCGAATTCGCAGGAAGATCGATATCAGGCCGAAACAATGGTTTTACCAATGCAACGATATTAAGGCAACGAGCGGGGCTTAAATATCCCTAAGTATCGGGGCGGCCCGCGAGGCCCGCGGCGTCCTCTCGCGAGATTTATTAACGACAACGAAAGTTTCGAGCGCGGATATTAAACGGGTTGCAGAAACCCGGCCGCGATTCGAATAATTAATTACGGGGGATGGATGAGTCATTTTTCAGCCACCGCCGGAGGGGTTAGCCCCGCGTTCGAGTTCAGCGCATCGGTACCGCGAAGCGAACTTTTTTCTTCCCGTGCACCTCCGAGCACCTCTTCCCGTGTCGTGGCGACCCGCTTTCCGCCAGCTTTATCGCGCAACAGCGATATCGACGGTAATTAGTCTTCATTGTCCATCGACTGATTCGATTCCGTTCGATTCGCCTCCGAACCGGGGGTGGAAAACGTCGAACGAGGGAGAGGAGGATCCTCGAGTAAACACCGGGTGGATCCTCTCTTTCTTCCGTCGCTCGCCCCGCCTCGTGTTTCTCCTCGCGACCCTCCTCGCGTCTTGCTCGTCTTCTTCTTCTTCTTTTGCGATCGCCCCTGCCCCGGCCGCTGCCTCCTCGTCCGTGGGTGTAAATCTGTCTCCCAGATTAAGTCCGAACCCTGAGTTGTATAAATTGAAGCCGATCTCTCCGGCGGGGCTCCGTGGTAGCTACCCGGGCCACTTTATTTTCGTTTATTTGTTGTCGGCAAACATGCCCGGCTCTTCCTCGCAGCGGCGTGCAGCCAGCGACGAGCAACGGCTGTGGCGTCGCTCGCACACGTCGCCTCGCGAGCACGTAGATCGTTCACCCACACACGGTTCGCGTCGCGTTCGCGCGCGCTTTCACGTACATGCACCCTACGCGAGAGGGTGTGCGCACCGCTTCGCCTTTATTATGCACGACAGTGCGCGGCTACGAATCTTTAATATGGCCCCGTGGACGCGTACGCTCGGCCTCTGGTGTGCGCGCGCGAATTTTCACCTGATCGTTGCCCGCGTGCCTGACCTACGCGCACGCCATGCGAGATCGTAGCGAAGTGGCGCGGGCATTTTCGTTTTAATGTCAGAATCCAGCGTTTACCCGCCGCTTCTGTTGCTGTGTAACGATTTTAAGTTTCATTTTAGTTCGCGGACCTCGGGTGGATCTTGAGTGGACGTCGGATGGTGGAAAATTGGACGTTTCGGGGATTCGCTGCCGTTTGCTCGGGTATTTCCGTGCGCGTAATGATGAAAGGAAATCAGCGTTTCGTTTGGTACCCTTGTCGTTCGGGTTTTACGGAAATCTGCTACGTTTCAACGGATCCGCTCTATCGCTTGCACTCGAGTCCGTTTTGTACGGGACGCGTGCATCGGGGATTCACTTTTCTGTGGGTCTGTGTGCGCGCGTACGAGGGTAAGCCGATCACGTGTGCGCTAAAGGACGAGGGAACGCTCCGCGTATGCAGGTTCGCGAGGATCTTCCGGTAGCTGGGAAACGCGCGGAGAGTCTTAGCATTGTCTCGACGAAATTGGGCCCTTTGTTGCGTAGCTACAGGAAGGTTAACGTCGTCGAAGGGCACGAGTCGCGCGAGCCGTTCGGAATTTCGTTAGCGAAAAAATACGAAATACCGTCGACGATGCAGCTGAAAATTCACTCGTTTCCCACGATGGTCTCACTATTTCATTTTTTATTATATCGCGTTCCGTAGCCCGCTTTATTGCTCCCAGATGTAACTGAAAGCCCCGGTTGTCCGCGCGCGAGAGCTACAGCCGCGGCAATAACGACGTATAAATATCGCATGTTCACCGACTGCGCGAAAACGAATCGCGCTCGTAAAGGGCTGACCTCCGCCAGGTGCGAGGCTAAGAAGCAATTTAAAACCCCCGCCAATAACGCCGCGCGCCCTTTTAAACTATAGACGACGGTTTCGCGAAATTTGACGTCTGTACGTGAGTCATGAGACGCCTGGCGCCGGAAACACGCGAGCGCATCGAACGTTAACCTCTTAGGCGCGAGGCGCCATTATAGTGGCTTTCGCGGATGTCATCTTTCCGAACGACGCGCCACTATAGTCGCTTTCGCGGATGTCATCTTTCTGTACGACGCTCCACTATAGTCGCTTTCACGGATGTCATCTTTCAGAACAGCATTGTTCACCACACAGTGCAGCGCTGTATCATTTACGCGTAATTTGCGTAGAACTCCGTGGTACAGTGAAACAGCCCCGCGCAAAATTCAGTCCAAGCCTAAAAGGTCACACAAAATGCAAAGCGTCTCGTAACTCTGTCGTTAATAAAGTTCGACAGTGTTCTCTCCGCGAGAAATAGCTCGTCCCAACTAAATATTCGACGCTGCGGAATTACGAGAAAATATTCCCGCGCGATTTCAGTCTCGTTTCAGCGCAGAGAAACGTCGGTCGGATACGTGTGACCGGTTCTGTATTCGAGCGTGCACCGAGCAACGAGGAGAATGAATCGCGGCGCTTGGTTGATATATCGCTGGTCCGGAAAAATGGTTACGCCCCCGCGCAGGGGGCAGGGTGCAGGGTGGAAGCCGAAATGCAGTTTACGCTTTGGTTGACGACGAATCGCCTTCACTGGCGTCGGTTGGTTACCGACGCGTTTGTCACCAGATGCAGTTGGTGTGTAAGCGCGATCGTCGCTCGTGCCACCGTACTTCCGTAGAGAACTGTGACTGAATTCGAGGCACGCGTGGATCAAAGGATTTTCCCAGTCATATTTTCGACGTTGAACAAGAACCCGCGGCTCCAGCTGGGAAGTTTTGCGCACCATCCCGTCTTTTTGATAATGAGTCGTTCCCGCGACGCGAGACGTTCGTCGCGTAAATTGAGACACGCGTATACACGTGTATTCCGAGAGAAATCCGAACAAATTTCATTGTTTCAACGGAATTCAACGGAGATTTGACGTTAGTTCGACAATTTTCTGGAATCAGAGCAGAAGCTCTTTCGACCCTTTACAATTCGCTCCGGCGAATCCCTGGTATTCAAGGAACGCATGCGGAGAAACAAAGATTGCCAGCTATTCGCGTACTACATAATAAAAACAAATCCCAGTAAACTGGGACGCACTGCTGCGTATTCCGGTTGTTCGGAAATTCGTGCAAGCTAAACTCTTTCGTCGACTTTACAACCTTGGTCGAACAGACTTTTTTATTGCCCGCTCTGACTTCTTTCGTTGCCCTACATTTTCGTCTCGACGTCTCGGAGTCCCGGCGAGATGTATCACATCGAAATTTCACTGAAAAATTCGACTCGTAAAGACGACGCGGATGAGCATTGCGCTTCGAAACGGCGATCGACTGCGGCTCGCGTTCGAAAATTCGAAAAACTGTCGCTCGCCAAGTGATCGAGTCAGTTGCGTGCGCGCGTCTTCGAGGAAGTCCTCGTCAAAACTGAGTGGCGCGTTGAAAATACATCACCGGGAAGGAAAGACAATGGCTCGTCCAGCGTGCAGGGCTAGGTCGAGGATTGGCTCCTTTCGAAACGCGGCGAGACGATTCGGACCGCAATATGCCAGCCACGGTCATCGTTTGCCTTTCGTACGAGCGGAGCTCATACCGGGCACGGCTACGTAATCTGGCAGATTTTATTTTCTCGAGGCGGACGGTGGCGAACGGCAGCTTCGACGACAGTTCGCGAACTCATATCTCACGGAGCGCTCGTTCCTGCGGAAACTTCGATATCCCCCGAATATGGCGCGAGATCGTGGGCGACTTCGAGCGAGACCGAATTCCCCGCATCCTTCCGCATAGGAGGACCTGTTCGCCTTCGATTCCCGTTGACATTGTGCATTTCGTCCGCCGTGGCGACTCGGTTGTCCGGGCTCCTCTCCCTTTTCTTTCCTCTCGAGTTACACGGTTCAGGGATCGAGGACTTAACGAAGAAAAATTGAGGTGTCCGATCCGATCGACCGTGATCGCGTCACACGTCCGTCTGATCGGTGCCAGCGACCCGAGATTATTCTTTCCCTCCGTCTCTTCGTGAACGCTGGAAAGTTACCCCTTTGTCCCTTCCTTCAATTAACTCTCGACGCCGTTCGCGTCTCTATCGGAGAAAAAAAGGAAGTGGATCCGTTCAATTCGATCGAAATACAGTGGCGATCGTAACACGCGGTTCGTCGAAGCTCGTAGCTTTATGCTCGTCGACGGCGATGCTTCGCGTACGGAAGAACGCGTGCCTGCAAGAGGGTTGAAACGTTCTCGCGGAGACACCCTCGAGTGGAACGATCATCTTCACGGTCCTGCGCCAATGGGACGCGTATGTCAATAGTTGGACACGCTACATCGTGCGGATAAGCTCTCCCCGACAATGGACATTGTTCTCGAATCGATAACTCCGTGTTCTATTCGCTGCGAGCTTGTACAAAGGCTCTATAATTTGGCAAAAAAGGACGAAGCGCCATCTTCCGGCGATGAATCGTTGTAACGCACAAAGTGCCGCGCTGGGGATATTGTTAAAAATGCAAACCAGTTTCACAAGTAGCAGAAGAAAAGGCAGAGCGGGGAACGGTTTCGCTTCTGTTTCATTGTTCTCCGCGCTTCGCGTCGCTCATACGTTTATCGCATCGCAGCGAGCCGGTGCGGGGAGAGGAAGAAATGTCACGAGTCGTATCAAGCCAGCGAAAACGGACTTATTTATCGTCCTCTTTGCCGAACTTTCATAAAAGCGGAACAGGGGAAGCTCGAAAACGTATCCCAGGGAAAGAATACGCTTGAAATATTGAAGCTTCCTCGATTCGCTTGCATTCTTGCGCGAGCCACTCGCCGGTTATACGCGAGGACGCTGAAGCTTCCTGTTTTCGCGTTCATCCGCGTGGCATGCGGTCTTCCCATAACCAGATACGCAAACCGAGTTTAATTTATTTTTTTGGAACTTCTTCAGGATCCTTCTTTTCCAAAATCTTTCGGTCGTTCAGCCAGATTTAACGAAAACGAGACAGCACGCTGGGTCCTCTGACACTCGTTCGACC
This sequence comes from Xylocopa violacea, assembly GCA_963969225.1. NCBI lineage: Eukaryota > Metazoa > Arthropoda > Insecta > Hymenoptera > Apidae > Xylocopa > Xylocopa violacea. The sequence continues at coordinate 8,155,446 of CAXAJV010000020.1, read as the reverse complement.
CGAGAGGAGTCTCGACTCATTCGTCGACAAAAACAATGATTGTTATTGGTCGCGGCGCCACGGAGGCCCCGGTAACTAAGCGCGTCAGTCGCGGGTGGCGGCGCGAAAACAGCCATCCTCGGACAATGGGCATTGTGCTCGGATGGCCCGATAAATACATTGTCGACTGATTATGTTATAGAGTGTCGTGGAAGCGACTCGCGGGACGGTCGACGTATTTGCCAGCTAAGTACGGACGAGTTTGCACGGAAAACGAGACCGTAACACGCTCGATCCACGAGCGGTAACAGGCGCGAGGGCGCTGGTCGCCACGCGGAGGAAAGGCGACCGGGAAGCTCGTTTATTCTTCCAGTCCGGTCGCCTATTGTTGCTCAACCCCTTCGATACAGCCCGGGTCGTTCCATTCAAATGTAACGTCTATCAATTGCAGGTAGACCTCGGCCAATTGCCAATCGATCGGATTCAATGCGTTTCGCGAAAGGGTTGGACGCGGGGGCTTTCGAAAAAAGGCCCATTGACACCTCGATGAAATTGGACTAGATCGAATGGGGATGGTTGGTCGGAACGGAGGGACGCGCGGACTTGGATTTATTCGGATGCTTTTTAGACAGATGGTATCGGGACGCAATAGAAAACGACTTTTCATCGAGTTTCTACGGTTTAACCGTGAAGCGATAAATTTCCTAAATTTTCTAGAATAGTGTACAATTCTTTGCTACTGGTTGCTCTTGTTTTCCAGGGACGTACGTAGAGATATATCTGTCCCAACGAGCAACGACGGAACCCTATTCAAGTATTATCTATTATTAAATTTTACTTCTCCCGGGGAAACGTATTCTTGGGGATGGAATTCTTTAAAACGAAACTCCCTCCCGCGGAGGGAAGTCCGTGAACGGAAAAGCTAGCGTGGCGAACGTGAAAACTATACACGATCCGTTTCTTCGAGGCTGCCCTCGTGGTCGATCTTCCTCCCCATAAAGTAGCCACGCGCCGATATTCGGTTCAGTCGTCCGACCTAGCCTGCGCTCGGTTGCAGTAGAATCGTGTTCTGGGTACCTTAACGAATCTATACCAACGCTGGACCTGTACCACTTAGTTCTTGCTCGAACAGCAATATATTTCATAGACACTCGGTCGACGAGGAAGTTAGGCAAACGGTTCAATTTTTAGCTCACGTTCCTTCAGGCGATCGCTGGACGCCCATTTAGCCGCTAATTCTCCCGCCTGGCGTTGTTCGCGACCAATTACCGGTATCCATTACTTATCGGGACGATGCGGAATCTTTCGTCCATCCTGGCTGGGCTATCGATTCACCGAGACCAGAACCAACCGCGAATCGTTGGTAAATCCTCTTAGAAGGGGAACACGGGGTGGGAACCCGGGGACCACGTATTGTTATCATAACGATAGAGACCGACATATGTAAATCGTTGGAAATTAATTTAGCAGAAGTTTGGTATTACGGTCGGCTGGGTTCCTCGGTCCCCGTAGCGGCGACGAAAACGGTGTGCAAGGGAAGAGAGGGAGGGTTGGTGGCGAACGAGAGGAAATAAAGCGCGGTGGCCTACTTCCCTTCTCTTTCTCCCTCTCTCGCTCTCCCACCCCATCCGCCTCCGCCAAAGCTGTATAACTCGCAGAGAAGAGAGAATCGGCCGAGTCGAAGACGCCGCGAAGTTGGTGGACCCTTTCTACCCACCCTTCCTCCAACTCCGCCGCTGCCTCCGTCTTCCTCCGCGTCCGACTCTTTCCTCCAGCCGTTCGTTCGGTTCCAGCTAGCTAGAGCTGCCTCCGCGCTCAACGAAGCGACGAAACTCCGACTCGCTCGGCCGCGCGGGTCTCGAACTCGGTCGCTGGTATCTCTCGACGGCGCGATAGGTATCGCGCTCGAGATTCAACCGTTTTATTAATGACCCGGCGAATAATTGATTCTCGGATGGAACTCCGCGAGGTAGGCGAGCAGCCCAGCGCGCGCGCGCGCGCGCGCTAGTGGCGACGATTATAAATGTAATGGCGCGGCTCGATTCCTCCGGGTGCCTCTCGGCTCTAGCCGGCCAGCTCCTTCGCACGGTGGCCTCGCGGGAAGCGAGCGAGGCGGATAAAATACGTAGCCGGCGGTGGGCTGCGAATGTTTATGGGAAAAATCGCCGATAGACTGGCAGGGGATGCACAATAACGGAGGAGTTATGGCGTATAATCGTATTCCGGCGGCGGGGCGCGGAGGCGAGCCAGGCGCAACGACGGGCGCACACATCCGCGCCGATAGTTATCCGAAGTATAGCCTGTAAGCGACACAGACGTACAGCCCGATGAGTATCAATAGCTATCTCGAGAACCGGTAGGTATGCGCATTGGCGCGAGACTACCAATAGCGGTCTCGCTGGGCGCGCGGGGAGATCTAGCGGCACGAGACCCCGAAATCGAGGACCGAATTCAATTCCTCGAGCGACTTTTCGATTTACGCGCGACGACTCGCAGCGACTGCCAGTTCCGTCGCGGTCGTTGAAAAGGATCTTTCGTTCAGAACGCGCAAACATATCTTACGGGAGTTCTGTCCTTCTTTAGCCGCTTAGGCGCGACGCGCGACTACAGTGGCTTTCGCGGATGTCATCTTTCCGAACGACGCGCCACTATAGTGGCTCGCTCTAGTGCTTTAAAACGTGCCGCACTCAATTGTATTATTAACCCTTTGCACTTGGATGGCTCCTCTGAAGAGGCATCAGCATTGAGAATTTCGCTTTCTGAGAAATGCATGTTTTTCTAAAGTTTTCTATTAAGAGGAAGTTTTCTAAAAGGTTAAGAATTCTTCTACAAAGTCCAAGCTGCAAACGGTGGACTATCGACGCTGAGGGTGTCTCCGGTCCGCGCGGTTTAATTATGGATCTGACAAACGATCGGCGTCGCTGTCGATGACGATGCCTCGCGCGTCGCGGCACCGACCGGGCACTTCATCATCGTTACCATTGGTATGCACGTTCCTCCTCAAATCGCAGCTTCCTCTTCCGTCTAATTCACATTCCGCCTGTCGCGGATGTATCTGCTTTCCCGCGGGTTATCGTGCCTCGCCCCCTATTAAGATTCATCGCGGCTGGCCAGGAAATAAAGAATACGTGTAATAACCGGGGGTATCGCGAGGATGCGCGAGACGTGTGCACCAGTCGGATGGGCTTCGAGGCGTCGCGGACGGGCCCCAGCCTCGCGATTCCTTTCCTCGAAACTGGTCGGTCACTCGGCTACGCTGACAGATCACCGCGTCGACCGTCCTCCGGTTAATTTGCCTCTGACATACGGCTCGAACGGTGTTATTACAGCGTATAACTTAACACGGTCTTTAATGATGGCCGCGCTCTAACCGCGGCCAGGTCGGAACAGGTTGCTGCTGCCTAGGCGGCGGTGTTCGAGCCGCAGGCCAGGAAGAAAGGGAGAGCCACGAGAGGCCGGGGAAGGACTCCTCGTAGCCTTCTTATACGCTTAGTCCGTTTCGCCGCTTCTATATGGTATCTACCCGCTTGTTCGATGTGTGCAGAGCCGGCGAACGAGCTCACGGGAGTGCGACCGGCTTTCTAAGCAACCCGATCGCGACGCGATGGAATTCGCGCTCGTCCAGACACGGCGACGCGCGCTCGCCTCTTCTTCTTGCTCCGTCTCTGTCCCCCGTTCCGTGCGCTCCTCGAATCCACCTCGCCCCCATTGGTCCCGGCTGCTCTCCTTCTTCCTTCGACACGCTCGGATCCAGAGCGTTTCCTCGCCGCCGATTTCGTCGCGGAGACGCGTTCCTCTTTCTCTTACGCGGAATTATAAATTCTTATATACTTGGAGATAGGGTCTTTCGTGCGATCGTCTTTGATTGAAAAGTGTAGATCAAATCTGCAGACTTCCTCTTGTGGAAATAATACAGACGATGAAGCAATCTCGGAACTTTCTCCGAGAATCGCGACAGGAATATTCGCGAGGGAGCAGCGAGTCGAGGGCGTAAAGTTCGCCACCAAGGCGTGGCCGAATGAGACGATCGCCGTTTCTCGCGCGCTCTTCCGTCGAGGACACGGACCGCGAGGAGCAGAAGAGGAACGGCTCGTAGGGAGAGACAAGTGGGGTTGGTATTTCGGTGAGCGGAGGCTCCCGCGTGCATGCATCCTCGCGCTGGAAGCTGGCTGGCTTCCCGGCCTCTCCTCTCCCGGGAGATCGCAGCTTCCCATCGCGAGACGTAAGAATAAACAGGTTTGCTGCGTCCTTACAAGAGGCCGCGGGGAGGAAAGGGGTGGGTCGCAGGGAAGGATGAGAGGGCAAGGGCGAGGCGAGAGCGCTCGACACGCACCAGGAACGAGGGAGAGGAGGCAGAGAGGGACACGTCCACGAGGGAAGGATGAGATAGAGGTATCCTCCAGCGCGGAGCCGCGGTGGCCTCTTCCTCCACGCGAGGAAAGGGTTATGCACACGCTACTTTTGCGAGCATCAGCTGTTCAAAGGTGCTGCTAAACGTAGCAGCGGTTCAGGACCCGTGGAAAGTTCTGTTACTCCAAAAGAATCGCAAACTCGAATACATCTGTGGATAAATTTCTCAACAATATAAGCAAGCTATGGGAAAGACACACGTAGAGTCAGCGAACAGTGCAAACAGCGATTGAAACAGCACGCGATTGGAAAAGTACCGCGTTCTATGGAACCAGGTTAGATTCTATCGATAGGCGAGACGATTCGCGATAATACATCGTGGTTGTCGATGCGTTTACGAGTTATAAATTTCCCAGCAGTTACTTCACCCTGTTTCGTCAGCAGGATACGCTCGCGTTACGATCCCAGCAGCCGCGTGTTCTTCCACGGTTTTTCCAGAAACAACAGAGGCGAGAAGGGATCGAGCGATCGAACCTCGAGCAGCCAAGTGGTACCGAGCTGGCTCGGCCCTCGAAAGAGAAACGTCCTTCGGACCTTTTTTCCCCGGCAGTTTCGTTCGGTGGAAGGCTGGTTCGATCCTAGATAGGAGGCGACGGCACAATGGCCGCACGTGAAATTGGCGCGGTAGTTTCTTATCGCGCGAGTTCCTTTCTCGAGTCGTTTCACCTCGAGCCCGCGGCTCCATTCGATACACGCGAACACGGATTGGCGGTGCACGATCGAACTTGTACAGCCTGAGTGCGCCGAATCGATTCGATACTGGACAAATATTGAGGAATCGCTCCACGGATTCTATGGGCATCGCGACGGTAGGCGCGAGTAGACGACTCGCCAGCTAAAAAGGTGTCCGCGAGCTATCGATCGCGAACGTCCCGACGATACGCTTATTTAATCGCGACGGAGGGGCGACTCCTACGCGCCTTAACAGCGGTCACGCAGCAATCGCGTGACGATCTCGCGCAGCTAATTATCAAAACGGCTTAGAGGGCCCCGCTTCTTCGGGCGTCTGCTGGAATTAATTGCGTTCCGTCGATTCCTTTCAGAATCGAGCCGAATTAATTGCGTTTCTACGTCGCGCGATCGCGGGAAGGGGCGCGCAGGGGCGCGGGAACGGAGCCAGGGAAGCGGGGGACCGAGCCTTTTTGTCCCGGCGTTCGCTCGTAAATCGATCAAACGCCGAAATCGAGTGTCCATAGTCCGTGCTCGCGACGCACGCACAGCCGCGCGCGTGTGTTCGCGATCGCGGTAGCGAGCGCACACGCGGAGAGCCGGGGCACGAACGTGTAGCCCGCTCTCGACGCCGCTCCGACGCGAACCGAGGGGGAAACAGTCGGACAGGTCGGGACAGGGGAAAGCAAGACTCGGCCAGGCTGCCTGGCTCACCTCGTCGTAAATATAAACGTGTTTCGCACATTAGTCGAATTAATTAAATGCTAATTATGATCGGCCGGTGGCGCAGCGCGCATACTGATACCGGCCCACGATTCGCGCGCGCCTCTTCCCGCGCGCGTTCGCATTTGTACGCGCGCATACCCATGCGCTACACGCGCGTCCGCGCGGATACGCGCGCGTACACGCTCCCGCACGGCCGCGCGATGCATGTCTCGAATCTTATTAAACCGGAGCCGTCCGTGGGGACCGGTCCCACTCTTTTCCGATCGGCCAGTCGAATATCGCGAGACGCTCCGTTATATCGCGCCGCGCTCCCGACGCCGGCCAGTCGAAGGAACGCGAGATTTTTACACGCGAGTTGCCGTGCGCCGCCTTATTTCGAGCCGTTTCCTTCCCCGCGCGCGCCCTCTCCGCCGCGCGCTCCCCCAATCGAAGGGAAAGGCTTCTCCCTTCACCTCCTTTTCGCGTGGACACTCGTTTCGGCTACCGTGCTGGCCAGTCCCCTGCAGTTAATCTGCAAATATTCTGCTGACGGTAATTAAAGACACGCTCGCTCGGGCTGTCCGCTCGTCCGATTCTTCGTCTCGTATCGCGCGCGGGATCTTGACGGCCGGACGGCGATTATCGCGTGATGAATCCGGCCTGACGGCGGGTGGACAGCTTCGCCCGAAATCGAGAAACGATTCGGTGTAATTATCGCGCCTCTAACCCTGGAACTTCCGAGTGGGTCGCGTTTCGTCCCGGGTCGGTGCTGAATAAGTCCAGCGGATTATTACGAACGGACGTTCGCTCGTTAATAAATTTGTCGACGAATTCGTCTATTTGCTACGCGTATCCCGTGTACGGGAGACGCGTACCGTTTACGATACGTGTTCTACATACGCAACAGTGAATTACGAACGCATTAAGTAGCTGCATGCAAACTTCGAACAATCCCAGTAGGTATCGTACATCGTCGCCATTAATCAAGCAAAGATGTATCGAAGAAATTCGAGCTCGGAGCACGTCCCGCTCCTCTCCACCGCCGCAACATCGGCACAGTGACATAATTACCAGCGAGACGTCACTTAACAGGGTTATCGATCGTGCCACGGCGAGACGCTTCCGTATTCGCGTCGATAACAAATGAGAGGACGCGTCGGAACGAGCCGCGACGGTTCCCTCGGCGAGGACAGAACGGCAGATAAGGGGGCATTAATCATTCGCGCAGATGGCTATCCGACGTTTCGTGTCGCGCGAACAAATGAAAACGCCGCGGACGCGACGATCCGCGCGGGAAACCGTCCCTCGAAAGGGGGTAGCGCGAGGCCGCGAAGACGAATCATAAATCGTCGGGGGATCGCTCGCGCGGGAAACGATCGCTGAAAAACGGCCAGACGTCGGATACAGCGGACGCGGTGCCGATTGTCGACGGTGTAGTATGCGATCGCGTTATCTAGATTCTTGTTACCCCGTCGGGACGTCGGATGGACGCGAGCGAGCGCACGCACGCACGCACGTAGCCCATCGTCTCGCTCCGTTCACGCTAAAACGTACACAAGGTAGCAGAACCGGCAATTACTCGACCACGGCCGGTTGTCAGTAATCATCAGGCCTTAGCAGGCAACGAGGGTATCGGGGCCGATGGTCGGCGGCGATTTCGCCCCGGGCCCCGCTGGTAGCTCGCATTAAGCCCGATAAATGACACTTTTCGGTATCCCAACGATTTTATGATTGGATAATTGAACCGTCCTCTGGCAGCGTCGGTGCTCGCGTGTTGGAGACCGCGTTTTGCTCGCTTTTTGTCCCGAGGACCGTTTATCGAGTCTATTTCGAGACCCTCGATCGCTCCAAGTAGCTCTCAGTAATTATTTTCCGCACTCGCTACACGTTTCAAATGGAATAGTTTTGTTGGCGAGCGAGGCATCCGAATTCCGCGAATTTCTTCTGCTTTAACGACAAGATTCAAATCCTTGCGACGAAAGCGTTTCTTCGAGGTCGAAAATCCTTAGGCGATAAAAACTCGACGCTCCATGCATTCGAATGACCTAACCCGAGCTCCGTCCGGAGAACCGTAACAGCCGAAATAATCCAAACGAATCCACCGTGTTTATGCAGCTATAATTATCGAAGGAGCAATGAGAACTCGAGAGGAAGAGCCGAAAAAGAAAGGAGGTCGAAGTGATCAACAGCTCGAACGTTGATTTTGATCGCGAGCAGGCGAACGAATCGCGTCGTATACGTCGAGCGTTCCCTCGTTTCCTCGAGCAGCGACGAGACGCGCGACTCCGACTCGAAGGAAATCTGGAGCAGGCCGCATTGTCTCTGGCCGGTTGGAATTGCGATCGTTATCGCGTGGATGCGCCGTCTATGCGGCGGTTCCCCGTGCCGCCGCTCGAAAACGTATAATCAGAAAATTATGGCCTCGCGAACGTCCACCCCGCGTCCTCTTTGGACCGTTTCCTTTCCGCCGTTGATCGTTCCACGGCCTCGACCAGACGCGCGGCAGAACTCGAAATGATACTTAATACTTCGTCGCTGTATATAGTTGCGCGGGCGCAGTTAAAAAGAAATTACAATGCGAATACGGGTGTAATTTGTTTCCGCGATAACGCTCGACCGAGCGCGAGGAGGGTGGCGGAGGGGCAAGGGAAGAAAGGAAAAAAAAAACAGAAAGAAAAGGGGGCGAGACTCCCTTCGTAATGGAGTTCACCGGCTACGACAGCCGCTCTGGTACGCGTAACTGTTATTTCTTGGCGGGAAGGAGAGGGAATTAAGGGCTGATCCAGGGATATTGAAAATGCCTTCGTTCCCCTGTGGTCTGGCAATAATTGCCGTGCAATTGAGCACTCGAAGTTTGAACGTTGAGGGCGCTATCGTGGACGAGGGAACGAGCCTCGTGGCGGATGTTAGGCGAGTTAAATAGAAGCAACGAGTAATTCCGCGAAAGTAAGCCAGAAGTGCAGTGCGAGGCGCCTTCGCGGTAGCTCTCGTGTTTAGAAATGATAAATTTGAAAGTCTATTGGCTCCAGGTGCTCGCGATGGAGATGGGGAATAATTTATGGAAGGAGTAAAAGGCGTAATTCGAGTTTAAGGAAGTTGTCCGACTAGTGTCCGGAACATTCTACTTATTCCGCTTGCCGACATTATTCCACTGTTATTCAGATCGTTCGGAGCAGGTAGAACGCGGAATTGGGATACTTTTAATAGCAAAAGGGCTTTCTTTCCTCGATTATACGACGGTTCCGCTCGAAAATTATGTTTGAAACGTGAACGCAACCGACTCGAAGCGCGGCCAACCTGTTCGCGTTTACCCTGGACAATTTATTCGAAAATTTACCAATCCGATTTCAAGCTTTCATCTACCTTTAATTTCTATTTCGCGTTCTATCTACTTGCCCACGGAACAGTAATTACAATTTTCAAACAGAACGTAATCGACGTCCCACTAATATGACGCAGGACTGCGCCAAAGTATATATGATATTCCCCCCTCAAGTTTTGTAAATTTCCCTATACACTCCTCTATTTCCCCATTCATCGTTCGCGTAACAACGTTCCCCGCTGTATATCCATATTTAAACAAAAATAAAGGACGCATAAAAGCTAACGACCCGTTCGAGCAGCTTTTCAAATTAATGACTAATATGAAAAGCTCTCAATATTTTTTATATTTTTCCAATCAAGCGCAATTTCCGGAAATGAATTTTAAAAGAGAGGAAACGCGAGCTCGACGCTACGTTGAAACGTGTTTACCCCGCGAACGTGGACGCATTTCGGCGCGCGTTGCCGTCCTCGAAATCGTTTCTTTGTAATTCTAGCAGAGGAGCGAGCGTTTCGCGTGACAAAGTTACACACACCGTGCCCATTCAACGACGAGCGTTCCTGGCGAACATTTGTCCCGTTCGATCCCTACGGCGGATCCGGAAGTGCGGCCTGGTTCGCGCGCGGCGGCGATGGCGGCGGCTATTCTTTTTCAAAGAGAAAATCGTCTGGCGCATCGTTAAAATCGTAATACGGTTATCCCCGTGACGCGAACCAGGGCCCCCGACGGGGTTTGCGGTGGTGCGCGAGGAAAAATATCCGCGGAATTTTTCGACACCGCCGCCGATCGTTGCGCGGCCAGAATTTTCCGGTGGCCGCGATCGTGCCGGAACGCTGGCGGCGTGTAATGAAATCTATCGCAAAAATCGTACAATCGACGGGACGACTGCTCCCCGCTCGCAGCGGAGGACGATCCGTGAAGAGGGCGAACCGTAGTCAATCTGTGTTCCGGTCGACCGATGAATTTCGCGCGAACGAGTTGGGGAAAAATTCGGGATCGATCAGAGGAAACGGGACCGCGATCGTGCAGATGTAAAAGCGTGGAACGCTCGCGCGATCGAATTCCCTTGAAAAGAATGAAAAAGGGAAAAACGAAACGGAATATTTTCTACAAGGTGGTCTGGCTTTTTTTACGGGAAGATGCTCGCGATATTTATCGCATCGGGTGCCAGCTTATCGACGCAGAGAGGTGTTCACGCAGAAAATATCGCTAATTTGGCGCACGTGCGCGATTCGTACGATTATTCGCGCGAAACGCCCCGAAATCCCGCGTCATTTCGCGCAGGAAACTTTGTCAATTTGTCGATGGAGTAGCCGGTCGCTTTGAGCGCTCGCGATGTAGACGTCGCGCTGGACCAGCCGTCGGCGTGGTGGCCATTTAGAGGGTGGACTTGAATGACTCCATCCCTCGATATATAAACACATACTGCGGGGTTTCTCTGTTCCTTGTCCACTCTGCGTCTACCTCTCTCTCTCTCTCTCTTTCTCTCTCTGCCTCTCGCCAGCGCTATTCATCCTATCCCGTTCACCAGGGGCTTCGAGGCTCGAGATCAAACGTGGTCGGGCATCGGTCGAAGTTTCTCGCATGGCAACTCGCGCGCGCGGAATTATTAGCCCCCGCTACGATATCGTATAACGTTCGAAACTCCGTGCAGGGGTGGTGTATCCGGCTGAAATGGCCCGATTGTCCGATGTACACAAGTGGTCCGCGGGCCCCGAGAAACCGGCGCTCACCGTCGACGAAACGGTTGACCGTCGGACGGACTATTCCGCGAAATTTATGCGCACCGCCGTGCAATTATCCTGGCTGGAAGTGCACTTAACGACTTCGCCGTACGAATAAACCCGCGCGGTGTACGAACGCCCCGCGGTCTATCGCGTCGCCGCGATACAGGTGCGCGCCTGCATTTATCCCCCGCTATCCGTCGTAATGCACGGCTTTTAATCAGACGCGGTGTTCCCGCGCACCCGTTACCCCGTGATCAGAGATCGTTCTATCGTCCGATCGTTCATTAGTTTCCACTAACGCGCCTTTTCCTCCCTTTATCCCGTGTGGATTTATAATATCGTTGCCGGGATAACACTTGTGGAATGCCGTGTACCCGAGATTCCCTCGGTGCAGGGGGAGAGATTTTAGGGTGCGTCGTAAAAGGTTTCAGATAGAAGAAACGATGGATTCTCGTTGCGTTAATCGATGGAGTTATAAACACTGTTTGTTCCTTAGTGCCTCAGTTAGAAAAATTGGTAGACTCTCGTTGGGTTGATTGATATATTTAGAAACGCTGTTTGTTCCTCCGTGTCTTCCTTAACACTCGATCAGAAGAGTTAGATCGGAAGAAGGATTCCCTGGTCGCCTCTCGAAATAATAACACTCGACGTTTTACTTCAACGCGAACCTTCCGCGATGTCGAGCAGAGAGTCAGGTGGTGAAAAAGGAGCGCAAAGTCGCGTTGCAAAACATACACGAGAACAGACATATTCTGGACAAGCCTTCGAGTCGTCGGGCGGAAAGTTGCCGCTGGATTTCGCAGCGAAAACTTCTGCTGCTCGGCGCTGGCGGAACGGGAGAAAGAATTTCCGGCGAAAAAAAGGAGCGGAAAATATGTTTTCGACACTGACGAGAGTTGGGGACGGGGCGCGAGGCACGAAAGGAGGGCAGTTAGATAATTCTGTCACGAAAAGTTGATACACCGCAACTAGGTTAAATTTATCGATCCTTCCCTGCGGCTCGGAGGAGCCTCGATAACAGTTGACTGAAGTTCGTATCCTGCACTTAACTTTTCCGCACTTTGCCACGCTGAATCGATGGTAATGCGTTAAAGGGGCTGGGTAAAATTGACCCAGCCTCCGCTCAAACGTCGCGGCTCCTCGAAAACATGCTTCGGGCGTTGTACGCAGAATAGTTCTAAGTGGTATGCCGATACTTTGCCAGTTAAATGGATAGAATGGAAACGGAACACTGTATCGATGCTGGAAGCATTATAGAACGAATCGAACGTTAAACAAGCTGTAAGGTATCTCGAGCATAAATAACTGGACTATTGCAGGCAATGTCCTGGGATCTGGACGTTTAAGGGATTCGCTGAACGCAGTTTTAATGGAAGACACAGTTCCTAATTAACGTCCTCTTGATCGTCACACGATTGCTTTCCAAACTTTTTTGAAAGTCTGTTCAAAATCTGCTGAATCTCTTTGCGCGTTCGATCTATAACGTACACTTTTCTGAGTCGGTAGGCGTTTTCTTCCTCCGCCAATTAGGCGCTTTCCAAAAAGTGCTTGCCGCCAACGATAAGGTTTATGGTGACTGCCTCGTTTGGACAGAGTCTTTTGGGTCACGTCTGCCTCATAAACCAAGTCACTATGGGCCCTACCATACGTATAGCCACTCACATGGGCCCTAAAACCCTTAATTCCCTTTATTTCTGGCTATAATTTATCGTACTCTGTATTTAACAATATTCATAAAAAGCGATAAAGCGTTTCGAGCGAAATTCGGTCGATTTCGAGAAGCAATTCGCTCCAGCGATTGTCACGGGGTAAAAGATCGAGCGCAACCCCTTCGTTTCGAGGCCAGGCATCGATCCTGGCTAATGGAGCGACTCGTTTACGCGGTTTTCACTTGATTCCGCGATCATACTTCATTAGCGTCGACGGTTCGATCAAAGGTAACACTTATTGAAACGCCGATAATAAAAGCGGCTGGGCATCGGCGCGTTCACACCGCTTTGCGTAGGCTTGTGTACAAGTGACGCGGTTACGACCGCGCGAGAGGGCACGCGGGTATATCGATGTCGTGCGGTGGTTTCCACGCGAAACAAGCCGACACTCTCGATGCTGGTTTCCGTGCGATCGTCCCGTTAAACCGCTGGAACTGGAGCCACTGGATGGGTCATTAAAAATTCTGGTCCCGTGTTGTTCTCAGCTGGAAGCGGACACATCCTGAGGATCCATCGATTCCCCAAATTGTGACAAGATGTGGCAATCTTCGCCACTAGGGGGACAGCACACTCGTCAGTTTCCCGCGAGCACCTCATGTCCTACTCCGTTTCTATATAATAGAAATTCGGACCTATCCCTACCATCCCAGCGTCTAAGGCAGGGTCTGCTAGGTAGCCTTACTGATGAGTCCACTAGCAGGCCCAGGACGAAACGTTCTTCCCTCTCTTTTTCCTTCCTACCCTCTCACGTTCTTCTTTACAACAGTATAATTGAAGCCAGGCGTTCAGCCCACACCAACACGGTGTCGACAACGAAAGCGCTTCAAAGAGTTAGCGATTTCCTGCGTTATCGATTTTTATTGCGATAATCTTAGACGCGAAGTGTCTACATTAGTCGAATTCCAGTTGATCTACCGTTTAGATGGTTTGTCAAATGAAATTTCTATTCGATTTCAGGCATCGAGTTACTTATCGCTAGATCCGCTCGACTCAGCCTGCTACACCTTCGCCGCTTCACCCAATTTCGCGAATGGTCACCGTCTAAAACCCCCGCCGCTTTCATTGCCCAGCTTTAAGCTCCGAAAAGAACCGGTTTCCGTAACGATCGATCCCCGATAAGCCGCATTCCCATCCCAGGCGTCGCGCGGATCCTCGCCGCGTTACTGCACGTACTTGCCGTAATTGTATCGTCTAGCCTGCGCGGCTCGTTATTGCTTTTCGATATTTCGCGAGCGCGACGCGACCCAGCGCGCTCACTTTCACCCCTGCACTCTCGCCGTTCCAACCCCTTCTGCGCTGCCAGCGTCTGGACGCGACGGTTGCTTACGCGTCGCGAGGATTGTTCGCCATTAACCCTTTGCAGTCCTATGTTTAATGTACATAATAAAGAGTTCTCGTTAAGTAAACACCTTTTCTTATTTATCGAAACCTCTTTTATATATTTAAAATGTCATTATTAATAAAATCTTTGGACTGCAAAGGGCTAAACAACGAGAGCGGCACGTGAATTGGAGTGTTTTCGATCGATCCACCCCAAGGATGATCAACAATCGTTTCCGATCGATTAACCTCATCGACGATCAACAACCTCCGATCTGGAATGCGTCTGTCATCGAGTCTCGCGTACGCATCCTCGTCTCCGCGTTTCCATATGTATCTGTCCGTTCGTCGAACCTACTGACTGACTGCCAGCTCCGCTGGTTAACCATCGCGCGACGTCTCGACTCGCGATTCACCTGCTGCAGCCGCGCAGGTGCAAGGAGCACTCCTCTCGCATCTCGACGTCGAGGACGGAGACTTGAACAGCCGAATGTATCTGACGGGCATCCATTATTCATGCGCGGCGACGTATTTGTCGCGCGGAAAACAAATTCGTTCGTTCGCGAGCAACGGAAAAACTGCCGCGCGTTTAACGAGCCGCGTTTCCCTCTCAATATTCATAACTAGTTGGCGCGCGAAACGCGGCCACGCCTGTGTCCCTTGGTCCCGATTCGATGTGTCTGCTCTGGGAAAAATCGCTGGGAATTATGGGAGTCCCGACTTCGCCCCGCTCGGACTTCATTAGGAGCCTCGTTCGAGGGATAATTGTTTCCCTTTCGCGATAAATAAAACCGCGCTGCTGGCGTTTTCCCTTCCGTGACGCGTCGCGAGGGTTTATTATTCTCATTATTAGAGGAGGGTGCCTCGAGAACCGACTTTCATCACGATTTTTCGGCGGGGGACCCGCAGAATGGGCGTCCTGTCGTGTCGAGGACGCCCCACGGTGGTCCTGCCGTTGTCGTAACGTCAGATATCATCGAAGGCGTTATTGCTTCGCTCGTGGGTGTACGCTTTCACGAGCGTCTGGGGCGGCCGGACCTCGAAGGGGTGCGCACGGTACACAGGAAAATTAAAGGGGACGGAAAAACGGCGCGGACAGCGAGGAGGAAAATACGGGTTAGGTTTCTTGTCAGCCAAGGGGCAAAGACCGCCGTTGTTCCCCAGCCCGGAAGTCTAAACTGTTATGAAACAGTCGGAGAGAAAGCTTTTTTATCTACGCGTACTCTCCGCGCGTTTCTTTCTGGAAGGTAATCGTTCTTCTTCCACCCCGCTCCGCCCACCGGGTCCATCTTAACGTCCTTCTTTTCGCGTACGCTCGCGCACACCGTCGAGCTAAGCGTGGCTTTATTTGGACACGGGGAAACAAGAATATTCCAGGGTCCTCCGCGGAGCTCGAGCAGAAGTCCAGTCGCCGTTTCGTGACTTGTTTCCGCGAGTCTCGCGCTGAAATTAGCCGTCGAGGGACACGAGCGAGACGATATGCCAGTAGCCAGTTTACGACGGTCGGGGGGTTTTACGCGATTTCGAGGAACAGCGACGGACCCTTGGAAATTGGGTGGAAAAGCTTATCGCGCAAGGTGTCCACTGTGCTCTTTCATTTTCACTCTTCGGGGATATCGTTACGATTTTCGATTGCGAAAGTAATTACAGGACGGAAAGGGAGTTTAGGATTTTACTACCCCCGAATGAGAGCTCGCGAAAAAACATGGAATCGAGGAAAAAAGAGCCTCTCCATCGTCCCCTCCTCTATCCGTCACGTCGAATCCATCGATCGACGAGAAAACGATCGCAATCAGGCAACAAGGACACGCGTGGCGTTTTGGCCTTCCAATTTTTTATATCGCGTCGCGCGCATCGAGCACTGCAGGCGATTTAAGCGGCATTGGTGCAACGGGACGGACAGAGAGAACAGGCGGGAGCCGGCGCGGCTCGTAATAGAGACGCTCGCGGCGAGTTACGGCTACCTGCGTGCCTCGTTAATTCGGTACTTGATGTTTGTAGCGAGAGAGCGACACCGGTTCATTCATTCGGCTGGCTCCAGAGGCGTTTTCGCGGCCAGAAGCGAGATAAAAAATCGCCACGGATAATCCCGGCGTCGGGCGTTCGCGCGCTGCGTAAACTGGATCATCGTCGAACGGGCAGAATGTGGGTCAGTTTTGAAAAAATACCCTGTCAACGCTCCGCGCGCTCTCTCCTCCCTTCTCTTTTTTTTTTTCCCCTCGTCGTCGTCGTCGTCGTTCGCCACCCGCTCGCCCGCTCCTCTCGCTTTTTCACCCGGGCGTGTCCACGCAGCCGGACCGCCGCGTTTTTCCAACGAAGAAAAATAGCCCCGCGCTCTCGCTGGCAGAATCTCTTAACCGTGCCGTTCGATTTTTCCGGTTCCCCTTTTCCTTTTTCGGCCCCCGCCATTGAATCCTGTTTGATCGGGGGCCGCAAATAAAGCACACAATATGAATTTCCATCGCGTGGCGGTCGTCGCCGCGCGGGACGATTTAGGGGTGTCGCTTTGTTAATACTCGCCAGCTCGATGTATGAAAATCGAGCGAGGAAATTCCGCCGTTCATCGATGCAAGTATCCGAGCGCGTTCGCTGCGAGTGCTGCTTTTTTTTTTACGAACGGAACGTTCGACATCAATTCCAGCGGAATGCATAATTAAAAGTTGCAAAATGTAGCGCGTTCGGACGTGATTAATCGCGCGGCCCCGCGAAGGATTTACGCGTGACCGCTGTACGCGCGCATAATTCTAAAGTTGACGGACGGTAAAGTTAATAACAACGCGAGCCATCCGCTGGGCGACGTGTCAGCGTCGCGCGTCCTCTAAAAAATAATATATCGCCGCGTAGACCCACTTCGCGCCGGCCAATTATTCCCCGGAGGAAGTAGAAGAAATATTTATCGTTCTCAACATCATACCCGACATTAAGCGCGTCTTAAACCATCATCAGCCTCAACCACCTTCAATCAGGCTCGATACATCGACGCGTCGCATTTACGTGAAACACACGGATATCGTGATCGCGTCGTGGATCACCACGCCCATCCCCGTCCAATTATCGCGGTACGGCTTCGTATTATCGAGTAGAGAGAGAGAGAGAGAGAGGAAGAGAGGAGTGGGAGGGAGTTTATGGGGAGGCATTTGCATCGACGGCGTAACAGGCACGTAAATCTCGACTGCCGGCCTGGTTGCGCTCTCGCGCGAACCATCGTACACGTAAGAAACCGCGGAAAGAAGAGGAACCTTTCGCGGCGGGACGAGGGTGCATCGTGCGAAAGGACGGAGGGGGAGGAGGTACACAATGATTTATCTGAAACTGATTTCCCGCCTAAGCATCGGAGTAATTAACGATCGACACCAGCGAGCCAAGATTTATCTCCCTCTCGCGTTCCTCTCCTCCCGCGAAGCCGCGTCGGCAGAAAATTTCGTGGTTGTCCGCGAGCGCGCGTTCGCACGGACATTCCGAGGTCGTCGCCACGGTTCGAGACTCGAAAGGTCGAGGTGAGAGAACCCGTCGCCGTCGTCCTCGTCGTCCTCCTCGTCGTCGTCGTCGTCGTCGTCGTCGTCGTCGTCGTCGTCGTCGTCGTCGTCGTCGCTGTTGGTGCTCGAGCGAGCCAGCCAGAGGCAAACGACTCGATAACGGTATCGATACGTAAATACTCGATAAGGACCCCGCGACTACGGTGGAACGGGCATCTTGTAATTGCGGATTCGTGTCCCAACCCCGGCTAATGTTCAACGGGGGCCCCCGGACGGCTCGAATATTGGTCCCGTCGCGAGAGCCAGACTCGTCGTGATCTAGAGGGTGATCCAATTACTTACCAAACAACGGAAACGTGCCGTGTCTCGGTTTATTCGAACGTCTTTGAGAAACACGAGCGAGCACGCCACCCCCAGGAGGGCCGCCCGTCCAACGAAGATCGTATAGCGGATCCTCTTCCCTCAGACCGGCGGAATTCCGCGCGGCGGATAACGAAAATTCTTCGAGGATCGCACGGGCGAAACTTTAATTCGCAGATTTACCCGACACCCGATGCCGCCTTATTCGTTGAAACAGTAGGAGACTCGTACTTTTTCAAGACCAACCCACCCCTTCGAACCCCCACGTGGGATTCCCTCGGAGCTTTTTTTATTCGAGGCAACCCCTTCATGGCGATCCTTTGACGGTCTTTATTAAAAGTAACGCGGCTCGGCTCGAGGGCGTTGAAAGAGGGAGGCCGTTTCGGGGGCTGATTGGAAACGGTCGAGAAAGTGTTCTCGGGCACCCTGTACGTGGACAGACGAGAAATAAAGATAGCGCGTGGGTCGCTTTTAGGTCCATTCGTACGTTCCGCTCCTCTGTTCGCGCGTTATCTTAACGGATACTCGTATTCGAGTGTGAATATCTGTCCACGGTCGTGAGATTTAAACTTGTTTCCCAGCCGTCCCCCTATCGAGGTACATTCGTTGCGTTTCTTCTTCTTCTCGCGATAAATAATAGCCGCCGAGAACAACGTATCGAAGGCGATCTCGCCTTGGAACGTTTACTCGTAGGGAAAAAAAGAAGCACCCGAGCACCTCTCGCTTTTCCCGAGGCGAAAGGGAAAGGAGCGAGAAAAACGTCGATTCGCTCTTTTTTATCGGCGATTCGTAAGCCGGCGCGGACGTCCGATAGCAATTAATGTACTTTTTTAACCGACTTATCGAGCCGCTGGTCGGCTCCCCGCGAGGCTAATAAAAATATCATGCGTTCGCGTTTCGCGTGCGAAGGCCCGGTCTAAGCTTTAATTATTTCCTAGGTAAGACGTGCCGTGTGACAAAGTGTGCCAGCGCACGACCCCGCAATTAGGATCGGCGATAGCGCGTTCGCGGGGCACTTTTTAATTTATCAGCGAACGATGAGGCCTGCCTCTATAGCCGTCGTTCGCCGCGTTCCCTCGGCCAGGGAATAACGTCGTTCTCCTTGGAAAAATTCGTGTCGATGCCTCGCGAGATAGAGGCTGGCTCGCCCGTTCCGTGGCCAGCGTTCCGGCCGTTTTCTCACCGTGGAACGATCGCACGAGGGTGCACAGGGGTCGCGAGGATCGAGCCGACCGATTGAATTCGGCTCGGTTGCGCACGGTGCGATCCCGTGCTCGTTCCGCCAGCCTGAAAATGTCGCGTCACGACCGGTTAACTTCAATATCCTAATAGAATTTCAAGCTCGAACGAGGATCCGCGGCGGTGCACGGTAGCGCGAATCAATTTATGCGAATTACGCCCCGCTTTGTACGTATATTTTATTCCGCGCGCGACGAGCGTCGCTCGGTTATGACGCGAGGGAACTTCGCCACGCGATTGGTCGACCGCGAAACTTCGCGTTCTGGCCCTGGGAAAATTTCGTCGGTCCAAGATGCATCCTTAATAGCCGCCGCGGAACTTGCGACCGCGGTCGTTAATGCGTTATGGTTTTACCGAACTTCGAACTCGTATCGTCCCTGTTCGTCGAAAACCGCGGGGCGACTATTCCCCAGAGCGCGGGACAGCTCGCGCGCCCCGCTTTCTATACGCCCGCTGCAAAATTTACGAACGAAACTTTTGTCTCGCGGTAAAACGGCCGAAGCGGTGTTTCGTAGCGAAGTACGAGATCGTCGAACGCGATGTTTGCATCGCGAGGCTCGCGTGGCGAAGTTTCGTTCTGAACTGCGGTGAAGAGAAGCTGGTTTATTTGCGGTTCTCTCGGTTGATACACATCACTTGAAAATTGCTCCCGCAACTGAGACGGGTGCATCTCTGTTCGAAGTCAAACGTATCGAGTGGTCATCGATGCAACGTGGACGGTTACGCGGAGTCGACCAACTTTTCTAGTCGACTCCGACTAATGCGTATGAAAACGTAGTTAACTGATCCATCGTAGAAGCACGCGATCTCGCATAATTCTCGTTGCATTCCGCACACGTGAATCTCCCATAAACGCATAAACGTCCTCAGTTTAGCTATTACGAGCGAAGCGATCATTCCTCCTCCATCTAGGAGCGAATAATCGAGACGCGTACTGCCGTTTACCCATCTAATGCCCATCGCCGCGCCGCCTCCGTCACTGTCCCCGTCTCGGGAACCTGTTCCAGGATCCGCGAACGAGATTACGTGGCAGCGAATTCCCTCGTTTACGACTTCATAGCGTCAGCTGAAACAGCGTCGAATGGCATTAGTTTCGACGCAAACCCGTGTTTACCAGCGCCTCTAGCCGCGTATCCCTCTGTCCATTCGTATTTCACGGCCGCGTCCTGTCATCCCCCGCGTCTCTTTCCCAGCGCGGGCTTCCCATCCACGGATGAAATACCACGACGCGTTCGTACGTCCAAAGGCTTTCGAGGTATTTTCAATATCCGGCGACGGACCCGCGTTTCCGCTTTCGCACCCCCGCCAGCCACCGCCGACGCCGCCACCCCGGACGAAAACCATTCCCCCTTTCCGTCTTCGCCACGAGGGGCGGTTCGCGTCGATGCCGCGCGTCGAGATACTGTCAACGCTCGACGCTCTATAGAGAGATGGATTTGCCGCGGTGAATAGGCCTCGTGGCTGGAGGACGCGCGTACGGGAACGACGGAGCGTGTGAAAGGAAGGAGAGCACGCGTGTCGCTTAATTAAGTAACCGCGACGCACGACGAGTCCGAGTTTCTTTCAAAGACGCCTGTACCTTCGAATGCAGAGGGACGGTTCTCCGTTACAGGGACTCGAAATAATAACATTCAGCGATGGATAGGGTGAAAGAGATCGTCGACGCTCCCGGGGGCGCGATAATTTAACCGAGAAGGTAAATTTCGCGCGATTAACTCTGCGAATAATTCGCCGCGCGAGATACCTGCTGCCTCGAACGAGAGACCACTCCGTGGATTCAATTCCCAGCTACGATTTCGGAAACGGAACACGTACGGTCGCCCCTTGATAATTGCCGCAGCGGCTTCGCCATCGGGAGTAAATTCCGTTCCCAATCGGCGCGCGATCTTCCCGAACGCGCGCGCGAACGAATTTCCCGACGAAATTCGCGGGGCTCGGTTATAAATCGCGGCCCCGTCGGTTGCATCGAAATTGGGGGATCTGCTGGCGAACAGAGAGGGGTGGCTGTTGCGAAGGCGCGCGCCCGGCCTATCTCGCAAAAGCCATTGGCCGCGCTTGGTCCGTGGGATATGCGAAGGGAACAGGGCCGTTGGCGGTTTTAACGACGCGCGGCGGCGTTATTGCGCGGCTCATTAGCGAATTGGCCCAATCTCACAAAGGGCAGCGCGCGGATTATCTAACTCGAATGCGAGCCGATGCCGACCGGCTGTTTAACATCACGCGGGCCCACCCGATCGGATCGCGGAGGGTGGCGTTCGCGCCCGCGCGCAGCGACAATGATATGGAAAGGCGACGAGTTAAACCGGCTGTTGCCGCTGCGTATTATGACATCGTGAAATCCATCAAACGACGGATCGTTTCAAAGCCGCCATTAAGCCGGGAGTCGGTCGCGCAGGGGTTGCGCGGATGGAGAGCCCCGGGGCCCGACAAAAAGCCGCGTTGTTGCCTCCCGAAAAAGCCGCGATTCGACGCTCATTCGCCTCTTTATCTCTCCGTTCCGGCTTTTTTCTTCCCGCTTCCTCCGTTCTTCCCCCCCCCCTTTTCGCCCCGTCCCGGCCCGCGTCGACGCCGCGTCGCTTCATGCGGGACTAATCGGAGAATTGGCGAACTATCGCGCAATGGGGTGGTCGGTTATAGGCGTGGTAACGAGGTACCTTGTTTATAACGAGCTAATTAAAGGGCCGCGCTAATTGTCCGAGCTGTTCGCGAGCGGATCACGGTAGCCGGTTGTAATCCTGGCTGTTCCCGGGATCGCTAAACCGCGGACCGCTTTCTTTCTCCGGTTTTTTGCGCGCCTCGAACACCCCTTCCGATTTTTACGAGCATCGGCGTTAAATTGGACAACGATCGGGTGCGTCGAGAGGATACCTCGGTCAGACGATTCGCGCGCTTAGAACCGGACACGATTCGCAACACCGTCTGCGTCCAGCTCGCGTAAGCCCGGTTTCCGGTCTCGTTACCACGTCGCACGCATGCACGCACAGACGGCCGACAGAAACGGCGGCGACCGCTGCCGTTTCGGCCAATGTACGCAATTAGTAATTGTAATAGGTGATTTCCACGAGCGCGCGCGAGCCTGGCGCGGCTGATTACTTACCATTAATATTGCATTTGCGAATTAATTAACGACAAAGCCCGATGCGGCCCGTCTATTGTGCCGATCGGACGAAGGCCGCGCGCGGAGGAGCCCTGCACTGGGCCGTTTCGAGGGCTGCCGGTCGCGCAAACGGCACGCATCGACGCCAGTCTAAAATCAATCACGGCGAACGATTCGATGCCGGGGCAGCGCGTGCCCCGACACATGCGTGAAGGCACGCGCGATAACCGACTGCGGGTTTCTCGTTCGCGTGCAACCCCTCCCTGCGCCCCTGTCGCCCCGTCAGCGGACCTCCTCGTCAGGAGGATCTGACGGATTGCTACGCAAATTGGCTCCATTTGGCCGGATGATAATCGTCGAAGGTTGCAGGTTACAATCTGTTTTCGTGGTCCAATAGAGGCGCGCGCTGATACGCGATGCTCGTCGTACAGCAGGTACCTGTGTACGCCGATCGCTCAATTGATACGTCTACGTTTCGCTGTCGCTCGCGATACTGGTACCGTGGTGTTGCGCGTGGAATTGAAATTAACGGCGTCTGGAAATTTTTCTTCGTTGGACTTTCTATGGCGTAACGTTTGCGCGAGCACGGCGTCTTTTTCGACTGGAAGGGAATATCGGGAACGCGCAATCGGCAACTGGACGAGCAACCACGCGGACGAATTTACGACGTTTCGATGTTAATTCATCGATACTTCGGCATACGCGTATCCGGGGGTGGAAACGGCGCACTCACGCGTGCATTGTGCCCCATTCTGGTCCCCTATCCGCCGAGCTACGGTGTCGCAGCTGTACTAGAAACTGGCTGATAGATACGCAAATTAATTCGGTTTAGTTAAATGATAATCGCCGCTGCTCCGAAGGTTGCCCTGCACAATATGCCTCGAACGATCTCCGGACGTTCATCAGTATACGAGAGAGGTAGGGTACAATTAACGGTATTGTGCGTGGGTTCGATGTTTTAGAACTGTTATTAACGATGGCCTAGATTACTTTTAACTTCGTAGACACGACGCGCCACTATAGTAGCTTTCAAGAATGTCATTTTTCTGAATGACGCGCCGCTATAGTGGCTTTTAAGAATATAATTTCCTGAACGACGCGTCACTATAGTGGCTTCATCAGAGGATGTCATCTTTCTGAACAACACGTAACTATAGTAGCTTTCAAGAATGTCATCTTTTTGAACGACGCGCAACTATAATGGCTCACTCTAGTACCGTGCTTTAAAATATATCATACTTGACTGTATTATTAACCCTTTGTACTCGGATGGCCGCTCTGAGGGGATATCAGTATTGATTACCGACTACAAATGTTAAACTTATTCCAGCACAGATTTTTGGGAAATGCTTTTTTCCTAAAGTCTCCTATTGAAATGGAAATTTTTCTATTACTAATATAGCAATATTTTAGCAATAGATTCTGTTGCTAACGTACCACGCAAAATACGAAGAAAAATGATAATTTAATCATCAAAAACTTCCCTCTAACGTGTCTCGCGTAGAGAACACCATTGTCTGTCGCGCATTGCAATGCTGTATCGTTTACACGCAATTCGCGTCGAACCCTACCATACAGAGAAACAATCCGCGCAAAATTCATCCACGCCTAAGCGGTCGCAAACGATTTTCATCGAAGAAGAGGCTTCGTACGCAGAGGTGTCCGCTCTATTGACACAACGAAACGAAATCGATCTCTCGTCGGAGGGATCGCTCGTGCCACGGAGTAGCACCCTCGAGTGCAACCCCTCGCTCCAGATGACAGCCTTTGATTCCAGCCACGAAGCGTCGCGCTGCCGGTCGCCCTCGAGCCGGCGTCGCCCCGAAATCCCCCCGGCAAACAACCGCGACGCCCCCAACGTCGCGTCCGGTACCCTACGAAATCAGTTGACTCTATTGTGCGTGGCCTTTGTATCGAGCGGGCGAAATACCGGCTTTGAGCGTGTCCCACACCTTGTGTGCGGTGCCGGACACAGCAGGTGCGTTCACGCTTTGCGAGCTACCTCGAGCACGCCCGTGCGCCGATGTAATCTCGCCCGGTCGCTTTATACTTTTATCCATCAACGCGGACACAGGCCCGCGCGCGTTGCGCCCCTCTCGAGCGTAAATTTCGAAAGTCAAAGAGGCGGCCACCGAGCGGCGGTTCGGCGCGCGCCATCGTGAACGGGCACGAAATTAAAATTTCATCAACCGGCGCGTCTAATCGAAACGGAATCCGTTTGACGGTGGGTCCGACGGAAGAAGGCGGCCTGGCCCCCGCTGCCGATCGCCGGTTGGACGGCGACAGCGCCGGGGAAACGGAATCAAATTTAATTCACGACGACGAAACGAAACCTCCGGCACGCACTTAATCAAGTTCCAATTAACCGTGGCTGTCGCCGGCGGTCCGAGTCCGACATAAATTTCGCCCGTAAATCGGCCGGTCCGGGAGCGGAACGTTTCATCGGGCTGCAACAAAGTCGGGACGCTCGTCTTCCCACGGGGAGGTTCCGCCTCGCATAACCGGACTTAATCGGACACCCGTAGTGATTACAAACGAGTATCCCCCGCGTCCGTCCGCCGTGGGCCCGGATTTCTTTCGTCCCCGAGGACTCCCATAAATTTCGCCGTCCGTCGCACGAATTAATACCGCCGCGGCGGTGGTTGCGGTCAAAAATCTAATGAGAAATCGTCCGACGTGCCGGTGAAGGATGGCGGCGGGCGCTATCTCGCTATTCGGTGTACGCCACGGATGGGTTACTACTGCGTACTATATGGGCCGACGAAACGCAGTCGTACGCGCGTACGCGCACGCCGAGGGTGCCGTGCTCGATCCGAATGTATGTATACATGTACATGCCCCCGCCGTTTTATTTATGGCGCTCATCGTAATTGTAAAATAAACTATCCTCGCGTAGCCCCGCGAACCGGTCGAGGTCGACGCCGTGCAGAGACCTCGGCTACGAGCGCCCCTATGATCCCGATGGCCGAGCAGCTCGAGGGATCGCGCCTTGGCGCTTGCCTCCGTCTCGCGAATTGCACCGCCGCGGATGGTTTCGGTTGGTTTTGATGTTTGTTGGACGGTTGAGTTGAGAATGAGGCTTTTATGATGTGTAGAAAGAAGAGCGGTGGCTCGCTTTACGATCATTCTGATGTGGGAATTAGTGGGAGAGGGTGTGCGATGTGAGTGGTTACACGTGTGATTTGGAAATGAATTAAATGAATGATGAGTGTAAAAGAGAATTGTTGGAGAGTTGACGAGCGAATGTGAGAACTGATTGCGATTGAGAAACAAAGATCGAGTTAATTTGTCTAAAACCACGATGTGAAAAGTGATTTTTAGACTCCGAAATGGAATTATAAATGTAGATCGGAACTCTAGAATCGTCGCGAAGGAGACATCGAAATCACTGGTCCTTGTCGCGTTACTCGAGTCCCTGGCAAGAAGTTCCGAACTACGTTCTTGTCTGAATGAACGATAACGTTACGATACGTCGTGCGTGGCATACGATACGACCAGACAGCGAGTAACAGAATTCCAGTGTCTTCGTCGCGATCTAACGAGGCAGAGTCTCGCTCGAACGTAAATTACATCGGAGAATTGAAGTTGAATTATTGCTCTCGGATACTTCGATCGCAGACTGGGCCTCTTAATTCGTAGGTGTTCATTACAATCGCTCCGACTCTGTCTCGCGGAAATTTCCATTAAACTTTAACGCGCGAACTCGTCGATTTCAAACGGATCGAAAATAACGACACGCGATTCTCCTTTCCCGCTCTCGAGACTTCTTTCCTTTCTTGTTACGCTCATACGTCGAGCGCATTGTTCGGTTCGCGTCTCGCAGCAAAAATTGCCATAACCATTAACGAACAGAAGGTGGATGTCGAAACGCGAGAACGCATCATTATCGGTTTCCATTGATCCGGTTCGTTACGTTTCATTACGCGCGTATAAAGCGAAGATGTTTACCCGTCGCCTATTCACAACCATTCGGGATTCACTTTGCCGTTTCGTTTGAGTTGGTCGCCAGACGGAACGGATCGCGGAACGAGTTCCGTCGAGAGACTCCTCTTATCCGAAGACAGTGCTTGTATATTCACGGCTGGCTCGTTTTCTACGTGACAGATAATGACGCGCTCATTGTATCCGGGAAATGACATTTCTTATCCGAACGGCTCGACGTCACCTGGCCAAACGAGAGTCTCCCGACTCGACGTATCGACATCTTCCACTTTTGCAAGCCCTTCCGCGCGTTCCTTCGCGATCAGCTCCTTCGAGTCGCGACATAGATTCGCGAGGAAATTAATTTCGAGAAACCGTACGAAGATAATACATTGGGGACGAGTTTGGTTAACTAAATCGCGGTTAATGTTTTATCCAGTCTCGATTTCAGGTCACTGAAACCACTTTTTCTCTTCCGTTCTATCCTGGACTCGTTACGCTTCCGATGGTGATAAATGTTTCACGATTCGGATATTTTCTGTTCCTCGAGTATCGCGAACGCGGCTCTATAATTTCTGAACGAAAAATTGCCATCGATCAACGGGTAGGTGCTTAATAGCTTGCCAATCTACGGGAAATTTAATCGACATTTGCGCGGATCGACGTCCGCGGGATTAAAACGCGAAAATTTCAGACAGAACACGAGCCGAATCCGTTTTATTGACACGTGGAAAGTTGCAATTGCGCGAGCTGTTTGTCACACGTTCGTTACAGTCGGTGAAATGTCCTGCAAAAAGTATCATGAGCTGAGTTTTAGCCGCGTTTATTATCCGGCATTTTACGAGTACGTTATAAGCTGTCAGTGGGGGATCCATGCCGGCTAATGTCGATGCGGAAACGTATGCGGATGGTTCGCGATTCGACACGCGGGGACAGGACGTAAGGAAGCACATTTACGCGTTGTCACAAGTTGGAATCGCGCCTGCGTACGAAACACGACGAGCATATATCACGGGAAAAATACGGGCACGACAGTGGTGTCGCGGTATCCAGCAACGATAACGTTTCGAATAATGATGAATGCACGCGCGGAAAGTACGCCAGAAAGAAGATCGATGCGATATTGTTGCCGCCACTTTGCTATGATTAATAGACGCGCGCATAGATCGCGTTGTCGGCCTCGAAATTAAGTATCCATTAGAAACCATCAAACGGGGGCAGTGAATTTTTTAACCGATCCTCGAGACCTCACCGTGATTCTACTTATTAAATTATTAAACGACCAGAATGGAACGAATCGCGAAATTCCCGAGGAAACGAGCAGGAGAAAACGAATCGCGTGAGAGGGTTGGTGAAAAAGAGAAACGGCAGAGCAAAGAGTTGGCGCGTACTGCATGGAAATGAAAAAGAATTGTTAAAGTCTGCTGCGTGTTTAGCGACAGCAGGTTCCGGCTAACGCGAGCTGCGTGCGGTGTCGTCGCGAGAAACGCCTAAAATATGCGGCTCGCTGGTGGACGGGCCTCGGGGACGAGGTCCGTGCGTAATTGCAAATGTAATTCATAAGTAGCACGTACATACCGCGACAGAAGGAAAACGAGACGAGGGAACCGCCTATTGTTTCGTTTCGCCTCTTATTTCCCAGTCCAGTTTGTGTGCTTTCCCGCGTGCGTTATTCTTCCGGACTCTTTTTCACCTGGCGGATGGCCGCACATGCTGTAATGGAACTGTTTGTTGCGCCGTGTTAGTGCTATCTACGCGCAGGGTCTCTTATGCGCTTTTCTTCTCCTTCCCCGTCCTGTTGTTATAGCAGAAAGGGGATCTACAAATTTGAGATGACTCTGCTGTTTCTGAAGCTCGTTGCTCAAACAGGAAACGATGCGTGGGAGGGGAGGAAACCTGTTTTACTCGCTCGCGAGTGAGTCTTGCGCAGCATCGCTCGCTGTACTAAAGACCAAACGAGAGGAACACTTGTTATCGTGCAAGAACAGAAACGTTTAGAATATTTTTTATACATACGTACGTAAGACTTGGATGTTTCGGATCTCGTCTTCGTCCGCTCGCACCCTCGACGTCAACGGGGGACGTTCGTTTCCTCAGGATCGGAGAACAGCGACGCGCACGGCAGCGGCGAGGGAGAAGGGACGCGGAGAGTAATTGCAGGGTCAGGGAAGAAGTTAATACCTTTACAATCCGCTTGGGAATTTTTGTCTCGGGCAATTTATTAGCGAAATTAGGGAAATTAGCGGCTACCGTGGCCCCCTTCACAGGCAGACTTATATATCATTCGTGGCCCTCGCCTCCCCAGCCCATCGCGGTCTTCTTTTCATCCTTTAATTTTAATTTCCACGTATGCCGGCAACGCCGCGCCAGGATTACACGGCGAATCCCATAGGAATTTATACGGAAGCGTTTGTTTCGCGTCGACATCGCCTCCGCGCCGCTGCTCCAACGAATTATGAAGTGCCTCGAACACACGGAAGCCCGCCTTTAATGCTCCCGCCGTTTAAGTCGATTACTTCCCTCGGAAGCTGCCGGCCAGATTTTCGCGATTAATTCGAAATCGAAACGCTTCTTTCGCGCGAGCACCAGAAAGCAATTAAAACTGTCGTACCCCTTTGAGGGAGCTCTCCTGTTTATTTGCCCGCGGAGAAACGGGGGGATAATGTCCTTTCGCGAGGCGCGCTCGCGAGAGCGGCCCGGATCAGACGGGACGTCATTTTCTCGTAATAAATGTTTTAAACGCTCGCTGAAACGCTCGCGCCGTATCCGCGCGAGTTCGAGCGACGCGCTTGTTTGACAATTAAGACCATTACATAAGCCCTTCTTAACGGACGCATTTGTATAAACTGCTAGACGGCCTTTTGTCTGATCCCTTCTCGTTATGTTAATACGATTTCGCCCCCGGACCCCTCTTCCTCTATCTACGCCGTGTTCTCCGCGCGCGGAAGCCTCTCGCATGTCGGCGAGCCAGCCGTAAAAATGGCGGAACACCGCCGCCACTTGTTATCGCGCGGGCGGGGCGCGCAGAGGCGAATGAGCGATCAAACCCGCGGTACGTTCGCAATAATTTAAACGCAATCATGTCCCGATTTGTAAACCGTTCGCGCAGGCCTCTGCGGATCGGACGGGCGCACTTATTTATGAGTTTTCGCGGCGGAATCAGCGCGGGCTTTCCGACGCGATCCGCAAGACAGGCGGCGCCGCGCTGATGGAGCGCATCGCGCGGCCTACACACGCCGCGTAATAATAATCCGGCTTGCTCAGCTCGTCGGGAAGGCAAACACTCGCCCGGCAGCTAGTCAAAGGTTAATCCTTTGGATCTCGAGTACGATCGAGGCGCGCTGGTGTTGGTTACGCAAATAGCCGGCCGGTGTGTATCGAAAAGACCGAAATAACGACCGACCCGATCATTTATTTGGTCGAGCTCGGCCGAGTGACGGCCAAATATTTGCCGATTATTTCGAACTCGAAATCGTTTCGAGATGGCAGTCGGATTCGGGAAAATGGAACGTTGGAATTTTGTCGGCGCAGCCGTAATAAACGCGACCTTTCGGGAATCAGTGTATCGAGTGACGTTGGTGATTCTGGATATCTTTCAATAAAGTGCTAACTTACTTGCTTTTCACTTTTTACACGATTTTACACGATGCAACGTTCAATAGTAACATTGAAATCGTCCAAGTGGACGTGTAAAATGGCGTTTCGCGTTCGACTACTGCAGTGTCCGGCATATCGCGTGCATCTTCCACTTCTAATCGCGCTCATCATCTTTCCAGAAGAAAAATCGTGACTTCGTAAAAAGATCGTCACGCGACACACACTTTCGTGCGCTCGTTCGCGACAGATCGTAATACTCGCCACGTGCCTCGAGGTTTAGGGTGCCAGAAATCGATTGCGAGACCTGCTGGCGCGTACAGTTCGATTCCATCGGGTCGAAAGAGCGAGCAAATAAATAATTACGCCCGGGAAACAGCGACAATACGCCTGTATACGTGTATACTCGGTGAGAAACGAGACACGAGCTGATGGAAATCGTGATTCAGGTAAAGGAACTGGCAGACCGTGAACGCTGTCGGCCGGGCGCACCTTTGTCCTGTACGAAATATCGCGCTGCTTGTGTTTAGACACCGTCCTGTCACGAGTGCCGCTCGAATCAAAGAGATTTCAGGAGTTCGCCGGAAAGCTCGAGGGGCGCCGTTCCACCGGAAAACTCCGTTGATTCGTTTTTCTGAAAGGCTTTCCGCGCACGACTTTATCACCCCACGGGATGGGCGTGAATTGAGTTTTAATTGCTCGAGGCTTCGCGAGCGTTTAGCGACGTGATTTCGATTGGTCGCAGATTGAAATCGGTGGTGGGTGGGAGCGGCAAGGATCAGGGAGGACGAGGAAGTCGTTCGAGGAAGATTGTAAAATTAGAACGCGGTGAAAAATTCTAAGTTCTAGGCAGGAGGATCGATAGGAGGCGAGCGCGAAGGAAGATCGACGACCCAGGTAATTCGCATCGGATTTTGCATGGGCGATGGCCGCAGAAATCGCCGGGTGCGAACACCTCGCGGAGGAAACTCGTTTCGAGAACGTCCCGGCCCACCTGCAACGAGGAATATTCGTTAATTAATATACAACGCAGCACGACACGATCGTAAAAAAGAATCGCAGACAAACGGTTGCCGCCGTTTCGTCCACGCCTACCCTTTCTTCCTTTATTCATCCCTCCTCGAATGAATTCGCCAAACGAAAAGCATACGTGT
Organism: Xylocopa violacea; assembly: GCA_963969225.1. Taxonomy (NCBI): domain Eukaryota; kingdom Metazoa; phylum Arthropoda; class Insecta; order Hymenoptera; family Apidae; genus Xylocopa; species Xylocopa violacea. The sequence goes on along the minus strand of CAXAJV010000020.1, from coordinate 8,124,764 downwards.
ACAGCGGACAGACGGTGGCTGGCGTGCAGCCGAAATGGAAATAAAAGTGGAGAAAGGAAAGGGGGGGAGGCGGAGGCAAAAAGGAAAAAAAAGGAAGAGCAACCGAGAGAGGCGCATCAACATTGTAGCAGCACGGACTGGTCATTGACAAACGGACCACCGACGCCACGTTGCATTCTCGCGTTTCGCCATACGAAGAGCATGGTAACTACCTTTTGGCGGCCTCATGTTATTTCAATACGCATCGCATCATGGTAATGGAAAAATGTTGGTCGTAAGGATCGCTGGACCGACACAGAGCCCACCAGACCTCTTTGTCGATTACTGTCACGTTGCTGCGGTATGGAAATTGCTGTTTTATTCCTCTCCAGCAGAAAAATACGCGAGTTTCTATTTTTATTGAAAACGTCAGAAACTGGACAACTCGCAGAAAATACTGCGAAGATATTATAATGCGCTTTATATGAATTTTATTTGTATTTCCTCTGCGTGCCACGAGCATCGCGAATATCTAGACTGCGAAACAACGAGGCGCATAACTTTCGAAACATTTCTGACACCCGTAGAGTATTTTTAAACTACCCCTGCATATCTGTCGCGTTCGTTCCTCGTTCTAGACATCTTTTCAGCTGAGACTTTGCGTGCGCGGAACGCACAGACCCTTTCCTTTTCGCCCGAAAGAATGGCGTGTCGCGGATGTTCATCATTGCCGATTCTTGGGAAAAGAAGGAACATAACCGGAGTCCTCCTTTCGGCCCCAACACCAGAGGCCGTTTGCATTAATTTGAATGGGAATTGCGACGATGCCTCTCGCTGGTGGCCGCTTCTCCGTTCTCTCCTCAGTCATTTCTTTCCCAATTCCCGAACGAGTCGCCGCCTTCCGCTGTTTCTCATCTCGCCGAAACTCGCCCCTTTTTCGTCGAACCTCCGCCACTTATTCTCACCACGCTGGACGACGAACTCGCAGCGACTTCGTCACCTATCGGCCACTTCGAAACGGCCACAATTCTCGAATCTCTAAACGAGACGCGCTTCCCTCTTCGCGGAGTTGTTAGGAAACAATTTCCGCCTGAAAGTTCTCGGAGTTCTTAAACGCGATCCTTTGAACTGCTCCTCGAGAACTGGTATCGTTTCGTGCGGACTTTCAGCATGATTCGAGGGCAGCGGTAGTTCTTAGAAGCGCGCTGCAAATTGTCGTTGCAGCGAACGGGGATTTATTGAGGTCGCGAGCTAAAAATTTTCACTTGAAACCCGTTTGCGAGCCCTCGTTGTCGCGCGGAGGATCGTCGATCCGCGGGCAAAAAGTAAGCGCGACTTTCCATCGGAAGAATGAAGCGCGTCACAGCCACCACCGCGGTGGTCAGAAAACAAGGCAAAAAGACGCGGGAACACGCCAGCAGCGTCCGGCAGAAATTCATCTGTATTCAAAAGAGCATAATTTTTCGTGGCATCCGAGCCAGCGAAATGAGCTGGACCATTAATTAGAGGTCTCCGCTTGCAAGAAGGAGAGGGAGGCTGGGTAACGACTCCGGGGGAGGTTTCTGGAGGAGGTGTATCGGCGGGATGCGGAGAGGGAGAGAGAGAGAGAGAGAGGAAGAGAGGATGGTAGAAGGGAAGGGTGAACGGTAATGGGAGCGAGTCGTCAGTGCCAGCAGCATATTCCGCTAAATCAAAAGCAGCATCCGCGCTATTCCTCATACGAGAAGAAGGGATGGGGCGATCACGGTGGTTGGGATGCTGGAGGGGATCCCGGGTAGTTACGTCAGTGCCACCATCACCTGGCCAGCTTGTTCTCGAAAAATCTCCTCTATTCCTTGCCTCTCGAATTCTCTTCCTACGGATTTCTATACATATATATATCCAATCTCCCTTACATTTTTGTCTACAACTGCAAGGATATTCGAAACGTCTCTCTCGTTCTACCTGGCTCTCGATCGTTAGTATACATAAAACCAAGCAACAATTTCTATTGCTAGCGTCTACCAGCAATACAAAATTCAGACAATACAAAAAACAGGCATCTCTGAAAAAAAACTAGAATAACTCTAACCTTCGTAATCGCCGATCAGTGCCAATGTCCCCAGAGAGGACACATCCCAATGCCAAGGATTAAACTTCTTCCGCATCCAACTGAATCAGAAAATTCGTATAAAAATACAAATTGATATTAGCTAGGGCGAGCCGGTGTTCTCTCGCCCAGCTCGGTATGCTGGAACACTGTTCTCGCGAGGGTAGGGCGAGCGAGGGAGGGCGATGATTTAACTGGCTGCGTAGCCTACGCGGACAGGTGACCCGCAAGTTCCACGCAGACTGTCCTGCGTCCGTCAACCGGGCTTGATTTAGGGCGGACGGCCAGCCAGGACGGCCTGCGGAGCGAACCAGTTCGGTCAGGTAGCCAGCGCGAGCGGATCGGACGCCGCCGTAGCATCCGTCCTGCATATCTTTTAACCGGACGGCTGCGATATCAGCCGGGTGACGAGTAGCCGGCTCGGCTCGACGAGTTGCCGAAACATCAAATCATTTCAGCAGCCCGAGCGGCCGATGGTTATCGCGCCCCGTGGCGGGACGGGTCTTCGATACCTGTTAGAGGAGCTGTCGGCTGATGGGGTTGTAATAATATGTACGAATGCTGCGATTATCGATCGGGCGCGCGGCATTTCGCGGGTCGCGCGTGTAATATTTTCAGCGACGATCGGGGAGACGTACTTTGGCGATGGTATTAATCTCTTAGGCACGATGCGTTAGTATAGTGGCTTTCTTCTGAATGATACGCCACTATAGTGGCTTTCTTCTGACGACGCGCCACTGTAGTGGCTTTCTTCTAAATGACGCGCCATTATAGTGGTTTTCTTCTGAACGACGCGCCACTATAGTAACTTTCTTCTGAATGGCACGCCACTATAGTGGCTTTCTTCTAAATGACGCGCCACTATAGTAACTTTCTTCTGAATGGCACGCCACTATAGTGGCTTTCTTCTAAATGACGCGTCACTGTAGTGGCTTTCTTCTGAACGACGCGCCATTATAGTGGCTTTCTTCTGAACGACGCGCCACTATAGTGACTTTCTTCTAAACGACGTACCACTATAGTGGCTTTGCGAATGTCAGCTTTCTGAACGACTCACCACTACAGTGGCTTTCGAGGATGTCACCTTTCTGAACAGCATTATCTCAATCACACATTGCAGCGCTGTACCATTTACGCGTAATTCGCGTAGAACTCTGCCATACAGAGAAACAATAGCTATATCCACGCAGTGAATTAAGATTAACATTATCATTTTTCTGGAGACCAATCCCAGAAGCTGAAATTTGCAAAAATTCGTACACACATCAAAGATACCCTTTATTCTAAACCAGTCTTATTTCAACGCCTGCTTTGTCCGTATCGAGTCATAATTTCAATTTAATATCATTGCACACACGGTGCGCGATCCGTCTTTTTGGCTCGAAAATGCGTCGCGCACACGGTGTGCAATCCGCCTGGAATCGGTTAAATGGAATACGCTCGTTCGGGTCTACGTGTGCAGTCGATCGCGCGCTCGAAGTAGAATTTTAGTGACACGAAACGTTTGAACGAACGCATAATAGTTTGCCGTTGAACGTCGACCAGCGGGAAACAGATTCGAACGGTAGCTGCCGCGGCTCGCGGAATAATTATCGGGCTCGCAGAGCCGTAACAGCGAGTGCTGGTTGTTTTCGAAAATTTGATTAAATTCCGTTCGCCCGACGAGCCACAGGGAGAAATCGTTTCTTGCGTAGGGAAGCGTCGTGTTTGCATAAAATATTCATCCCAGGGGAAAAAGAGGAAGCGAACGAGACGCGGGATCCACCTCCGGCCTGATTCGTCCACGGAACCGTGATTCACGGTTTTGCGTGTCGACGAGGCCGCCTGCACGCTTCTTACCCCGTTCGTACGCCGCGTTCGAGCTCGTCATTTCGGGAAATTGATATCCAGAACGAGCCGTACTCACTTTGCCGGATATATTTACGCGCACCCCGAAAAGATCGATCCCGGTTCGTTGAACCGGGTGAGAATCGAGAGCCACCTGGAAAAGAAGTCGGTGAATTGCGAGCGTCGAAACGATTAACGGTTCGCGCGGACAAGGACCCGGAGTTAATTACTGCCACGTCGACGAGGGCCTCTCTATGGGAAATAAAGAGCGGGCTATAAAATCTGCACGGGGGTCGTAGGGCGTACGTAGAGCACGGGCGCGCGCGCTACCTGTGTAGATATTAATTCTGATCGCTCGGAGAACGAACCGGGAGCAATGGGGTGTACGGAGGGGGTGAGAAAGAGCACAAAAGCGAGGGAGACCGAGCGCGAGCAAGACGAGCAACGAGACGGAAAAGATAGACACCGTGGAAAAGGGAGGCCGTGGAAGCTGGCGGGAAGAAAGAAGAAAGAAGGAAGGGGCCGGGGGGTCGTGGAAAAGGGAGGGACGAGTGCATCGTAGCGGGCATTAATGAGCGCTCTAATTAAAACACCGGCTAATGAGAATATATTAGAACGATGTTGCCTGTTTTGCACGCACGTGAGCTTCACGGGCACGGTGCACCCTCGTCCGCGTGTTCCGCGTAGCCGCGGCCGCGCGCGCGAGAGCCGCTCGCCCCGGATCGATAGACACGTCGGCCCCGATGGAGGAAATCATTCGCCGCGGACGGCGCGCGGTGATTTTCATCGTATCACCGGTACCGCCGCATAATGAGGAACACTTCCTAACGCGGGCGGCGCGCCGCCGATCAAATGAGAACTCGACGCGCTTAAGTGGAGCAGATTTTGAATGGAACGGCTCGGCCCGATGTAATCGGGGAAATAAACCTACGGTGGGGAACAGCGAGTCGAGAGGCAGTCGGACGCCGATTGGCGCGACGTTGCGCAAGTAGGTTTGCTGGTTTTCCTTTGGCCGACGCACGACTCAAAGGGGCTCGCTCGATGTAGCGTTTCATTTTCCGCGATGTCTTTGAATCGATCGCTCGTTCTTCGTTATTCCCCGAGAAACGGTTGTTTGTGACGTCTCTAACGGCACTCGATGCTTCGAACAACGCGGATCTCCGCGAACAGAATTGATTCTTCGACGGGAAAAATCCGAACGCCGGATTTTTGGTCCGGAGATCTGACAGGAGCCGCTAGATTTCACCCTCCGCGATATTTATTCGCAACAGTTACGTGGCCAGCCCATTCTTCCTCGCTATTCTCCCAGCGATCCTATCGGTCGGCTGATTTGTCGTAGGCTGGCCCAATTGCGGCTAATAGTATGGGAGGCATCGCTCGCCGGCATAAATTACAATCTAATATTCGCGTGACCGCGGATCAAGATAATTAGAACACAGTGTAATCGGGGCGCGTGTCCCGGTTAGCAAAGTACGCGCGGTACGTGCTGATCATTTTAATGATTTAGGAAGTGCCGGTTAACGACGATCGCTCCATCCCTCTTACTCAAACGCTAGCCGTGGCCACGCGTGAAAGTACTTCGTGCAGGTAAATTAGCCGGACGTTGACGTGATCGATCGCCAAGCTTCGATTAAAAGTGCTGAACCCGAGATGAGATCGATTTCGCAACAGTTTCGTCGTTAATCGAGAGCTGCGCCGGCATTGTGAGACGAAACGGTTGCGAACGGGTCCGCTGGCGAGGGAAACGGACGCAGAGGCCCCCCATTTTCCGGCTATGCTTTTTTAATCCCCGTCGCCTCGTCCCCCCGGGGGGATCTTTTCATAATGAAGTCACGGAGGACGCGAGGCGCGGTCGGCTTTCACGGCTCGTACAAAATACCAGACGGTCCGGTGTCCCCGCTGTTCAGCGTCCCGTCGACAATTCCGCCGCTTCGGCAGCGCCTCTGCGCCGCGCTACGACTCGTAAACAATACAAAGTGCTCGCGGCAAACAAATATAGCGGCACGTTTTACGGGCGACGCTGCTCGTTTTATTGCCCTACGGAAAGTCGCTTTATTGGACGAATATTGTTTTTTTTTCTTCTTCCCGCCCTGCCGCTTCGCTCCTCCTAGCCCTCCGTCTGCGCCGTTCCCGCGGAGCTTCGCCCCGCTGAAACGACTGGGACCAGTCGGACATCGGGGTCGGGGAGAAAAACGTCGCGATCACCTGTTGTTCGTCCAACCGATATTGCGCTCCGCGTGTCTGTCGCGCGCGGTGTAATTCTACTTATCGCCGCGACCTCGAGCCTCCACGATCGTGCGCGCCTCTCGCGCTCGCTGCGACCTTTTCCTCGACCCCTTTCGGCTCTTACGTCGCGCAATTGCAACGAGAAGCAACCGTTGTCTCGCGATACGAACGGGGAATCCGGGCGATAAGCGAGGAAACCCTTTCGACGGACGTGAAACGTAGCTCGCAGCGTCTCGCGGGGATCCTCCATTCGTTATTCGACGTCGACCGGTTCAATTTATCCCTCGACGACCTCGGTCATTCATGGGTCTCGACGTAGAAAAGGAATTTAGCGGATCGGGGGAAGGGGGAGGGGGGCGAGCGGGTCTTGTCTATCGACAGTAATCCCAATTACAGTGGAGACTTCCAGCGAACCGAGTCAGAGATCACAGGTGGGGTCGAAGTTTCGGCCCCTTTCAAAGGATCACCGCTGACTGGCTCCACGGTCCGGGCGGGACGTTTTCTTTCTTTGTAGCTACTTTCCTGTCGGATGTGTACGCTCTCCCCGGGCCGTCCAAAGGAACGGGGCCGAAGTCGCGTTGCCTACGGAGACAAAGACGTTTCCAGGGCTGTCTCTCTTCTTAAGAACTGCGCCATCCGGGGAAGACGGATGGCGGGGATTTAATTAACTGGATATCTGTCTCCTCGGTTGTAATCTCCGTCATCAAAGATGTCTGAGACTCCTAGGAGAGAGCGGCGATAATATGGTGTGTCTTAGGAAAACGGCATCCACGGGGTTTGTTTGCCGCTGCGGCGAAAGAGGAATCTCGTTTGTATCATTCGGCTGGAATTCGAATTGGAATCCTCTTCTTTCATCGATCAATGTTACGTTCATCCTGCTATGAAATTACTCGACGAATCATTAGAGTTTAGTACGGAAGTATTTACGATGAATTATTCGTTTAAATAGATACTCGTTGACTGTTATTTTCAATAGTTTATCCTCCGTACGACTGTTCGTTTTAATATTAAAACTAGCGCGGCCGATCTGAACTTTCTCTATGCATAAACCGGGCGCGTTTACAAAATTATTAACAACTTCGCCACTGGGTTATCCAGCGGCACATCTCGAGGAGCGAATTTAAATATATAGAAGTTCGCGGGGAAAAGTTCGCGGCGCAAGACAGGAAAAGTTCCCGCCGACCGTCAGCGGTGGAAAGTTGACGAGCCCCATCACCACCTTGTCCCGGGTATCGATCAAGCGCTCGTAAATTTTCAGCGAGCCTCGCGGCCTCGCTGATCCGACGACGGCCGTGCAACGCGAACGGATACGCGATACCGTAACTCGTCCCGAAGGACGAGGCAAGAAGAGCTCGTAAAAGAGAAACGCGTGTGTAGGACACGCGAATAAAAAGCTCCCAATGACGCCATCCGCAACCCCCTTTACGACGTTGCGTCCTGCACGTCCGACCCTTCGTCAACGCTTCCCCGGTTTTTCCCGCGGCTCACGGCTTGGTAACCTTCTCGCTGGACGGTTGGCTTCCCCCTTTCTACTTGTCGCTTCTTGCGACACGACACCGTCCTCCGAGTCCTTGGATTACGGGACTTCTTAAGAGATTGCAGAGTTAGAGGATTCGTGTCTTTCGTTGTTGCACTCGATCTGGATCGATGTGTCGCCTTTGTCGCGCTGCAGCTTTGAATAGAGCTCTCGACGTACACCGAGGGAAAGAGAAAAAGAGTTGCACGTTAACTTTTGATTCGCGCGACAATCCGTCAGAGTTTCTTGACAGCGGAAACAAGAGACTCCTTTTGTCCCCAGCGTCTCGTAGCTCGCCTCGGTGTCCCGAAAGGGGTGACACTCGAGGGCCCTTTAAGTGGCCCCTGCCTCAAAGGGTGGAGGGAGGCGACGCAGGACGAAGGAGGTTTCGCGCTCGAACGTGGTTGAACGAGCTAACGCAATCAAACGACCCGAAAGCGCTACTTATAACTTCGTCCGCCGCGTTTTATCCTGGACCCTCGAACGATGGATCGGGACAGAGGAAACGAGCGGCGGTGACGAGGGAAAGAGGAATCGGTCGTCGAGCGTGGAAGCTCGTGGAGCGAGAGGGGAAAAAGAGACGGGACAGAGCACACGCGGCTCTATCACCCGGAAGCACACCAATGCACCTTCCCACACCTTTCGCTTGCTCTTGTAGCTAGCAGGAAATTACCGGCGGGGTAACTTTTGATTCGACTCCGATGGCAAAGAGAGTTTGCTTGATCGCGACAATCGCCGCTTTTTTGCGTCCTTTTTCCCACCGCGTTTTTTTCTCCCTCTTTCTCTCTCTCTCTCTCTCTTTCTCGTCGCTGGCCGCGTTTACACGCCGTGCTTTAGTCGCGTTAATCGATTGACCCGGTTGCAAGTGAATAATCCCTGATCCCCGCGCGGCGGAGGCGCTTAATTTATTAACAGCGAATCTCCTCGAACGGCGCGCGTGTTTGTACGTTCTTTCAGCCAGCTTTTCAAGTCTTTCGGAGTATTCACTTTTCACGTGGGTAATTTGGCAGCATCCCCTTTCCTTTTTCCGACGACTATCTCGCGCGAGGAGTTGAAACGTTTCGTACGCGATGCTTAGAAACGAGAGAAACTGGTTGAGCAACATTCTACAACCTGATGACTGTTGTATTACGTGGGCGAACGGTTGACGTGGCATATTAAGATAACGTTTGTAGTTGAGAAATCGCCGCTCGACAGGTTTGAATCCTCTGGCAAACGTATTGCATTAATCGTGGACAATATGATCGAGTGGTCAGCGAACCATCTCAGACTCAAAACTGAATTTTATACACGGATGCAAAAAAATTAGAGAAAGTTAATGTTAATATATATATGCACTAAAGCTAAAGGCTAAAGCTCGTTTGTCTTTTATTTTTTTCTTGCGCGTTGCGCGATTTTCAGTAAATCTTTTGCACTCGACAACTTTTTCGGTCGTACCTCATTCTCCATATCACTAATTTCTTCGCGAATAAATCTCGTTTCTCAACAATTGAAAATCAATTTCACCATCACTCGAGCTAATTTCACCTTTGAAATCCAATATTTCATAGCTTCGAAACTTCAAATCTCGATGCAAAACTCGAGTCGCCGTGTGAAACGCAATGGCGACCAAGAGTCACCTTTCGAACGCAAAGGGTTAAAGCTCCATTTTATTTGCAGCTCTCTCCTGTAGTTCGCTTATCCATTTATCTCTAAACAAAATGTCCAACAATTAAACAATCCAAGACACATCCCGCGTCCTCGAAAACATTTTCTCCAGATTAGAACGAACGTTGCGCGAACAAGTGCGCGCAGAGACGCCGCATATTGCAGTTAAACAATCGGCCGGCTTAGCGTGTAACACGGCCACTGGACTGGGTTACAGAAGAGTAATACGTTGCGTCCCGTAATCCCGGAACAAACTGTGGCAATAATTTTAAATCAAACGCGGGAACCGCGGGAATAATTTATCGCCAGTTGCTGCCGCCGCGGTGCACGCTAATCAGACACGCCGCCACCCTCTCCCTCTCTCTCTCTCTCTCTTTTCAACCCCTTCGAAACAGGAACGTTGGCGCGCGCACCGAAACCCGCTCGTTTTTAAACGTTCCGCGCAAATTTCATTAACGCGGCCCACATTCCTTGCTCTATAAAAATTACCGACGCTCGCCTGTAATAAACTAATTTGCGAGGGTGCACGCGTAATTACGTATTCGCGGCCGTGACCAGGAATCCACGACCACCCCGGATTACGACGTCGACGCGGCCTGCTGGTAGCGGAAAGGCGGAGTCGACCGTTTCGTTGATAAATTCCACTTAATCGGGATTAGCCGGCTGCTCGCGAACTAGCTCGCCGATAACGGTCGATGGTGTGGATCGTGGTCTTGGAAAAAACACGCGGGGGACGTGACAAGTCGCGTTTAAGTGGATTCGAGCGAAAGAACGAGGTGCCTTTTCCTGGTAACAATTTGAATGGCGACAGAGCGTATCGATCGATTTGAACGCGGTTTCAAACGCGGTGGATCAAGATTACTCGAACGTCGCTGTACGAGACTGTAATGTATGCATGTTCGAAGTCTTTTCGACGTCCCTCTAAAAAAATAACGAATCTATACGGGGCTGCGTTCCTGCAACGTGACCAGTCCAATATGTACCTTCCCGGAAACATGCGCGTACGTGTCGTTTCAAAACCGTTCCACGTCAAAGGGAGAAATAATCGCGGCGCTGAGGAACGTCTCGAGTATATAAACCTTCCTATCAATTTTAAATGAGCCACAGAACGCACACGAGCGACACGGTTACTCGAGCCACCCCTGCTCTTCAATAATTAAAGCGACGCAGAATTGGTGTCCCGAGCGAGCGCGAAAAAGAAGGAGGAGGGAAAAAGAAAAAGGAAAGGAGGCGAGAAGGAACGGAAAAAAGGGACGCGGGCCCGTCTCTCGACTCGTTGACGGCCAGAAATTGCGACGGGGCCGGCTGGAAAAATATTTCCACGGTAAACTTAATCGATCGCCGATATAAATGGCACCGTGCGCGCTGCTCGCGCTGGACGTTTCGAGAGTAAACGGCGACTGGTTCACCTGCGCGGCCGGAAGAGCGGAGGGCGATTCCCCCCGCAACGCCAGGCGATAAATATTTACCCAGGGCTTACGCCGAAAGTGCGTCGTCGTCTCCTGTCGTGTCTTCGGGGGTCGCGCGAGGGGTGGAAGCGCCGCCAAGTCGAGTCCCCGGCTAAGAAAACCCGGCTCGCACTTTGGCGCGGCTGTTGTCGCGCGGACGGGCGCCGCGGAAAACCGGGGAAAGTCTGCCCCGCTGCGTGGTAATTGTTTTCGTAGCTAATTGTTTAAAAGCTTGGCAAACCCGCGAGGAATTACGCGGCGGCAACGGCGGAGACAATCCCCGAGTCAATATTGAATTATGAATTTATTAGCCGCCCCCGCCCGCCGCCGCGACCGTCGTGCAGTCAATAGGGTGCGCGAGAGGGAGGCGGGTCGAAGGTCCTCTTTTCGAGCGGCTAGAAGAGGGATGAAGATGAAAGGGGCGGAGGAGAACGTGAAGGACTTCCTGCATCCTCCGCGGGAGATCCTCGTCGTGTGTAGACTGTAATTTTATCGAGCCAACACTCGCGACGTTTTCGTCGATTGGTTAAATCGTCCCTTCCCTCGTCCCACCCTCTCGCTCCTGATCTTCCTCTTTTTTTTTCCTCTCTCTCTCTCCTTCGTCTTCCTCTCCGCCGCCTCGACTCGCCTCCTCCCACCGTCCTTTTCTGCGGCGATAAACCTCCCGTTGCTCCGGTTTCTAAGTTCAAAGCCCCCATATCGAACGATCCTCTCGTATCTAGCTTCGCGCGGAGTGCCTCTTCCTTCCTCGCTTCTTTTCAGCCGGGTGTTTTTCTTTCGCCCGCGGTATGCGAGCCGCTCATTCGTTTGTCAGCATCGCTGGTAATCTTCGTCCTCGGTGGAATCCCAAATTTCGTTGATTACATGCTCCGTTTCTTTCTGTCTCCCTTCCCACGGCTGGAGAAGATTTCTCCTTTGTCGTCTGCCTCCTGCGCTTATACGTTTTTGCGGGGACCCTCTTATCTTCTCGCTGTTTCGCGTCTCTCTCTCTCTCTCGACTTATGCAACTGATACTATACAAAACGGGGCAAATGGCTTGAATATGTAACTATAGAACCAGGATATATATTCCTTAAATAAAAGTTATTTGGCACACAGAGGATTCTCCGGCAGACGCAGCGATTTCTTTTTAGGATAGATATCATGTAAATTTTATTCAAACAATTTTTCCCTTCTTCGTGCTTTCGAGGATCGTCAAGGTGAACCAGTCTGCATAAGATATTAATCTTTCCCTTGATTCTCAATCTGTATGCGTTTGTTTTCCCCGGCCCTTTGTTCGCTTCTTCTCGTACCGCGACGCGCACCGTACGTTTCGCATGCTCTTCTTTTTTTACGGCGACCATTAACTTCCAGTTAACGCCTCGAAATTCCGTTCCATCGCGAACGAACGACCGCGTTTTTTCCGGTTCGAGAAAGATTCAGCAGAGACAGAATCAAAGCCCAGGATGCTCATCGATCCAATCGAGAACGGGAGGGGGTGGGCTGGCTAGGCGGAGAACGAATCTCCATTTTTATTTGCATCGGACGATTTGCGATTCGATTTAAGCGCCCTCGAGCCCGCCACCGGCTAGGGGCATCGTACATCGCGACTCGCATTTATTCCCCAGGTGAATCGAATTATCGGCGCGGCTCGACGGCTCGTCAGATTTGGGTCATCGAGCGCAACGCGGCCTGATCTGCTCGTGGAACGCGCGAGACTTACGTGTTGCGGACTCGGACAGAGCCGCGGATCGCCGCGCGTTCGATTTTTTCCGCCTGATTCCGTCCCGCGAGCGTAATTACCAGCGTTGCGTGCCGATTCGAGGGCGTCGCCCTCGATCTTCCGCGCGGGCGGCTCGTTTAAAACGGACGTGTGTAAGGTATTCGATCGTGATTCAATCGTGGCGCCCGCTTCGAGTAGAATGGAGCGGATATCGAATTATACGCGAGCCGTGGAAACGTTATGCAGTTGAGCGGAGAGAGAAAGTCGGGGCGGATTCGTCGTGGACGCGAGCGAGACGGCGCGGTTGCAGCGACGCGGAAGAACGGAGACAGCTGCGAGCGAAAATGGAGTGAACGATGAGGACAGACCGTGACGGATGGACGCCTCGGAGGTTCCCGTAACCATTATGTAAATTTCATTAGAGCTTTTGTGCCGGGGCTAGCTCTCGTGGCTCCGAGTGTCCCGGGTCGCGTTATTAGCTTCGAGAGGAGCTCTCTTTTTTTCTCTCTCTCTCTCCCTCTCTCTCCGCTGGTTTACCAGTCATCCCCGTTACGCTTTATTAAGACGTCAACGTGGCGTCGAGAGCTGACTCGACGATCGACCGAACCCCGATGTATCGCGGTGGTGGATCGGGGCCGAGTTTTTCGCCGCGGAGGACCCGTGATTAGCTAAAGAAGTCGCTTAATGAAGGGCGCCACGGTTTAGGGAACGGGACCTCGTTTTCGGTGTCTCGTGCATCTTTAATGATCCGGTTGAAGATCGATTATGCGAGAGAGGCGGGCTTCTTGTTCGTTTTGGGGGATATTGGCTCTACGTGGCTTGATGAAGCCTCGCGGCTACGCTCGATCTTTTTGCAGCGGCTGCGACGCGCGCGAGCGGATTCGAAATTTGCGGAGACGCTGCGAGGGGGTGGGAATGTGACGCTGGTGGGGGTCGTAACAGTTTATCTACATACTCCAGCAGCGAGGTATTAACTTTTTCGCGAGATTCACGGGCGTCTGAAAACTTTACGACGAAATGGCAGCCGGATGTTTAACTGCACGCCCGGGGCGCGTGATATCCTACCGTTGGCCACTGAAACGCGGTGTCTGCCGCCATCGAGATTAGGTATACGACGGCAAGAAAATGTAGGTGCGCTGGCTTTCCTTCTCGTGCAGCCCCCGCGGGGCACGGTATAACAGTAAACTGGCTGGAATCTTTGTCCGCCGTGTCCCGTGGGATAAGATTCCGGTTGTAGAGCGCGGCCTTCTGTTGACCCAGCAAATACCGATACCCTCGTGGGATCGGCTCGTCAGTCTTACGGTTTTCCGGGCGCGTCAACTGCCCAACCTGCCTAACCATCGTAAATGAATTATGGCGACGCTGTCTACCGCGATTCGATTTTATTCAGCTCGATGCTCGATCTCGAACGATGGTTCAATTGTCATCCACGAGCTAACCAAAAATAGCAAATTATATTTAAGAACGAGAAGAGCACGATTCAATTTTATTCAGCTCGATGCTTGAGCTTGAAAGATCGTTCAATTATTATCTACGAACTAATTAAGAATACGAAATTATATTTACAAATGAAAAGAGCACGGTTCAATTTTATTCAGCTCGATGCTTGAGCTTGAAAGATCGTTCAATCATTATCTACGAGCTAATCAAGAATAGCAAATTATATTTAAGAACGAGAAGAGCACGATTCTTGAAAGATCGTTCAATTATTATCTACGAACTAATCAAGAATACCAAATTATATTTAAAAATGAAAAGAGCACGTTCCTATTTTATTCAGCTCGATGCTCGATCTTAAAAGATCGTTGAATTATTATCTACGAATTAATTAAGAATACCAAATTATATTTACAAATGAAAAGAGCACGGTTCGATTTTATTCAGCTCGATGCTCGATCTTGAAAGATCGTTCAATCATTATCTACGAGCTAACAAAGAATGCCAAATTATATTTAAAAATGAACAACATCCTATATATAACAACTATTTAATTATACATCTGTCGAGGTGTGAATTTCAATTGCACGGGTCCAAGAGACTCATTCTGCACGAAACCCAGGAAGGGGTGGAAAATCGCGACGGAGAATGAGCTCTCGACGAACGCGAACGTAGAACACGTTCCAGCAGACGGACGCGTTCCAGAAAATCCCGCTTAATATTTTCCTCGTGGCCGAAAGTTTAGCAACGTCGTTAGCGCGCGGATGCCATCCGCAGGCTCGCGATATTTCAAGGCGGAATCATACATTTTGCCTGGCCGTGCGCGAAGTTCGGCGGTGCCCCCGGTGGAATAAGGTCCGCGGTGGCCACCGGCGTGTATGAATAAATTCATGGCGGAGGAGTTGGCTGGCAGGCCGTAGACGGGGCGAGGTAGGGCCGGTAAAACGCTGGACTAATCCAAAACAATGGAATGCGCCCGGCCAGGCTAAGCGAATTAATCTTTCACGTTGCCCGATGCACAATAGGCCAACGGCGTTACATGATAATTACGCACGGGACTCGCTATTGTGCGTGATTTCGAACGTTTCGGAAATATGGCCGAGCGAAGGCGGCCATGGTTCCTCCAGGAACCTTGCTGTCGGGTCACGGCAACTTCATGGCTCGTCTCTTGACGTATGCCGTTGCCGATGATGCGACGTGCGTCTGCGGTAGTGCGGTGGACACGGTAGGCCACTTCCTCCTGGAGTGCCCTATCTTCGAGCCGCAGAGGGAAGCTCTGCGGACTTTCGTTCCCGCGAGTGAGTGGAGATGGCCGGAGGCGGCACCGTACCTGGTGTCGTCACCAGAGGCCTTCTCCACGCTCGCCGACTTCAGCAGAGAATCGCTCTGGCTGAAAGCTTTCCTGGAGTAGGCTTGCTCCATCTAAATCCGTAATAATCCCTCCCTCGCTCTTGGGGACGGCTCACCCCGGCGTTGTCGGAGCGCCGGGGCAAGGCGGAGCAGCGCTGCACATCTTCGCAGCTAACTGTCTCCGTCGAGCCCTCCTCCTCCTCCGCGATTTGTATCTTATGTACTAATTATGTGTTTTTCTCCCTACAGGAACAGGGCGAGCATGCACGCGAGCATGCGGTGGGCCCGCCTCCCCGAGGTTCCCCGCGGATGCCCCTGCGGCCGAACGAGACTTAGTCTCGGTCGAGCGTCGGGGTAACTGAAGGGCCCACACCGCGGGAAAACGATCGCCGCGGCGCTGCTGGGTTTTTCCTCTCCCGTTCCAGAGGACTGGTTCGCGTTGGCAAGTCGATAGGAATATGCTGCGTATGCCCTTAAGGCGAGGTAGCAGACTCGTGTCCCTTCCCGGGGCCGGGTTCAGAATATTCCTCCAGGAACCTTTCCTCTCCCGTTCCAGAGGACTGGTTCACGTTGGCAAGTCGATGGGAAAATGCTGCGTAGGTAGCAGACTCGTGCCCCCTCCCGGGGCCGGGTTCAGAATATTCCTCCAGAAACCACCCCGAGCCTTATTGGTTAGGTTTGGGCCTGAAGCTCTTCTCACACCGCGTTGGTGGGGCTGAACGCCTGGCTTCAATTATACTGTTGTAAAGAGGAACGTAAGAGGGTAGGAAGGAAAAAGAGAGGGAAGAACGTTTCGTCCTGGGCCTGCTAGTGGACTCATCAGTAAGGCTACCTAGCAGACCCTTCCTTAGACGCTGGGATGGTAGGGATAGGTCCGAATTTCTATTATATAGAAACGGAGTAGGACATGGAGTGCTCGCGGGAAACTGACAAGTGTGCTGTCCCCCTAGTGACGAAGACCGCCACAGGCCTACTACTAATTTAGCCTACTTTACGAGGGGCTCGAAGATCAAAATCCTTACAGCCGACGAAGAGTCAGGAAGGGTCTTCTCTCTACGCAAAAGTGTTGAAGAGATAACACGATGTACAAAAACGGATAAATCGACTCTGTTGTGCGGCTTACTGCGGACAGGAGTTTTAATGACGGAATAGTGGTGCATGGCGGTGTTGGTTTCTCCACGTTCGCTCCCCTGGTATGGGCTTGGCCGAAGGAGTAGGGTAATGGGTATTTTTTAGTTGCGTTTGCCTTTATGGCGTGGAAGCACACTCGAGCCCCCTCCTGGGGCTGGGTTTACAATATTCCTCCAGAAACCAGGAGAGCTGGTGATCTTTTCAGCGACCGAAATGGTCGACGATGAAACGCTAATTTCAAGAGACAACGATAAACGAGAACCAACCGAAACGAGTGAAACGTGATATTTCGAGTCTGGTTTTATTTATTTATCTCGCGCGGAATCGGATAGATCGGGCGAGGGTAAAAAATATGGGTGGTTATCGAGGATGTAATCGGGAATTTCATTTTCTCGCCGGGCGATGTAGCTGGGAATTCGCTCGGAATTTACTTGTTCATCTGGACGTTGCACGCGCGGTAGATTGTTTCCTCTTATTTCATTTTGTTGCCCCCGGTTTGGTTTTCATGCCCGGAATTATTTTACGCGGACCGCCCGTCGACGAAGGGGCCGGGGTGTCTGCGGCTCTAATTGTTTCGAAACAGAGTGCTCGAGAACGCGAGATACTCTTTAATTGCGTACGCGCGGATCCCCGGTAACCAGGTAGCCATAGTGAATGCCTACCCCTCTGCACTTATGCCGGGGAAGTCCGCCCTCGAAGCCCCTTTTTAACACTTTTGCGATTTCCAGCGCATTGAAACACGGGAGTAGCGCGACTGGTGATTATCGATGGACTTCCATTTCTCGTGCCTTCCTCTATCGTCGAAGACGCTTTAATTATGCGCGCCCCGCCGGGACGAAACGCTTGTGTTTCTTTACTTTCCTTATGAGAGGACATTCTCTTCTACCTTCTGCAACTGCTTCGCTCCCGCACATATTTCCCAACTATTTTCAGTAAATCGCGAAGGAACGCGATCCGACGAACAATCCGGTGATCTGATTAAAACAGTTGCCGCGCCACGAACGAGGAACCATTGAAATTTCTTGGCGCGAGTAATAATTTTCAACTTCGATCCTGTTTAACGTGTAACGAGGAAAGACACGGCGGTCGCGACTACGAGCGTCGGGATTCAACCGAACTTACAAAGAGCCAGTAGTTTAGCGAGCTAAAGCGAGCGAGTTAAACCATTCAATTTGTCGATTCCCCTTTCAGGGGGTGCGTAACGAGCATATTATACGTCCGCGAACGACCGCGCCGCGATTCAACGAAAAGTCAAGCTCCCGTACATTATTTCGTGCGGCGAAGACACATTGTAAACCGTACAACGGAATCGAAATAACTTTTCCGCGGCGGGAGAGTCGCGGGGGCGCGGCGATAAGACGTAATAAAGTTTATACTGGGAGCTGCAATTCCGACGGAAGTAATACGGCTAAAAGCACGCGGGGCGCGCGCCATATTGCTGTAAACTCTTCACGGGGGAGCCCTGAAGATGAAAGAGGATCTTAACCATCGGCAACAACGAGCGCGCGGAGCTCCTCGCACACACGCCTCCTCGCGATCGCGCGCTCCGCCAAGCCTGGAGAACGCTCGCAATTTACCGCGGAGCGATTGCGTTTCCCGTCGGGGGAAAAAGGGTTGGAAAATTCGGTTAGACACCTCGTAAACTCGTATTCACATCGTCTGCGCCCGTTTATCGCCCTGTTTGGATCTATACGGATGTTGCGATAAATTCGGCTATGAGGGGAATTGATGTGGCGCGAGCTGTTTTTCTGGGTCATCGAATGTTTACGCGGCTGTGGTATATTACGCGGATGCAACGGGTGAATGATTCGGGTAAAAGATCGCGATCGACTCGCGGTAAGAAATTTTCGAGTATCGTGGCGTTCGTTGCTGCAAATATCGGTAACGAGAAAGAGAGAAACGTAGCACTGCGAGAGGTAAAAAGGCACTCGCGACGTTATAGTTTCGCGTAATAGCCTTTGCGGACACGTGCGATCGGTGGGATTCGTGGCGCCGGCAATTGGAAGCGGCAAATCGATCGTGGCCCCATTAAAATGAACGGGCACGCAAGAAACGTTAAATTCAATTTCCGTCGGAAAAAGTGGTATTTGCCTGGATCGGCGATCCAATACTCTTCGAATAAATAATATGGCACGCGTGTCACGAGCGTTTCCGCGCTTTTACCGCGTCGTCGGAAATATTATTCGGTGCCAGCTGCTCCTACAACGATAATTGCGCTCGGTCGCGACGCGGAACGCGTTCCTCCCCGTGTGAAATGAAAATAAAAATAAAAAACAAAGGAGAGAAAAGAGCCGTGGTGCTAAATGGACGCGAAAAAGTCAGGGCCGTCGAATCGAACGAATAAATAACGAGCCGCGGCACGCCCGCGGAGTGAATAATTTCCCCTTTCAGAAGTGATCCGAACGATTCGTACGTTTCCTCGATCTTCGCGCAATTCTCTTCGCGCCTCGCAGTTCATTTTTCTCCCGACGCGGAATCGAATTAAGGGGCTGGCTCGAGCCATCGCGTCCCGGCCTCTGCGAGCCATCGCTGTAAAAGCGGGATCGATTGAATTTCAAATCGCGCCAGGGCGCGTTGTGTCCCGCGTCCCGTTTGATCTGATATTAAAAAATAGCCCCGGTTACTCGGATGTAGATCATCGCGCAATAATTGTTCGTGCCTCGTACGTCGACGAAGCGAAGCGAGAAAACGATCGATCGATCCCGCTGGACAAACTGCCGCCGTATATTGTCCCTTTCTCTGTCGCGCGGGTGCGAGAGCGCGGCAACAGCAAAATTTCCGTCGAAATTTACACTGGCTCGGCCCGGCCAACAAGGAGGCCGTTCAAACGCGAACGAGCCACTGGAACGCGAAACGCTGGCGAACGATTAAAAAACAGCGGAGGGAAAAGCAAAAAAAAAAAAAAAAAAAGGAACCGTAACGACGAGGAAGGAAAAAAAATAGGCATTTTAAACGAGCGTATAAATCGTATAAACGATAGCAGAAAGAGGGAAAAAAAAGGTGGCATCGGTATGAATAAACGCGGGACGGTATGTTTTTACGATGAAAATTGTTAAACGAAACAAATGGATACGTTTCATGGCTGGTCGTTAACAAATTCCGGCTGCCTGTTAAACGTTCGATCCGCGAATTCGCTCGCGAACTCTTTAGAATGGTGGATTTGATATGCAACAAACGCATTTGGCGATCCCTCTATCCCCGATAGTGGGCACTCGTCGCGTTTTTATTACGGGTATTGTTTGTACATACGCTGTAACTTTGTTCCGATATTGTACATGTTTGCAGCGGGGAATCATTCCGGGTGGCGTAGAATTTTGCGAAGGGGATTCAATTAGGTTCGATTGGAATCCGTTCGAACGATCCGATATGAAAATCACCGTGTCGAGTCGCGACGAACTTTGACATTCGAATTCCCGAATTTTCCCCGGGAAAAGTTGATCCGCTGCGAATGGAAATTTCAGGGGGCGAGGATGGTAATAATAAAAATCAACTGGAATCGCGCGAAATCCTTAAGTGGCGGGTTCTCGATTCGTATCGGGTGTCCTTATTCGTTCGCCAGGTTGAAAGGAGCCGTGGGGGCGCGAGGGAGAGGACAGTTTTTTCTCTCCCCGTGCAACCGTTCCGGCTAATGCGGCAATGAATTCGTATTTGTCCAGGACGTTGGTGTCTGCGAGTGGAACGGAGGAATGAAAAAAGGAGGGACAGGATGGCTGGGGTGGTAGCCGGGGAAATTCACGTGTAAACGAGGCGTGTACCCTAACTCGCTTAATTTTATCCAACCGAGAGCGAAAACTCGTGCTCGTCAACGAACGTTCCCGGTCGCATATATTGTTATGTCGCGACGAATTTAAATCGCGATTCAGTCACGTCACGGAGGCATTTGCAAAATCATATTTCGAAATGATAAAAAATTCTTAAATTCACAGCTGGAATGACAATTCGTTCTTTGATGCAACGATAAGCGAAGTTTGACGCGACAATCACTGTCGCATTAAATCGAGTGTTAAAACACTCGAATAACTGCGCACGTTTCTGATGATATGGCGTTTAACCATTTTTTTTTCCGTACTTGGCTACATTCGGATCTTCTCGAGTGCATTCCTCGTGAGTCGCCAAACCAGTCGCGATGTTTGCGGACGACATGCCTGCGGAATTGTCAGCGTGATAGTCGAAACGCGTATGAAGACAGATCGCGCTGCAAATTCGCTATAAATTTTCTCGTTAGTTCGCAGGCGTATTTAAATAACCAATGTTTCTCTTTTGTTCCAGGTGAGTACCAGTTACGAATAATACATCCCATCAAGCGGGGCTCCTCTCGCGGTAAGATCTATTTGCTAAACGCAATAAAATAAATATTCGACGAGTTTCTATTGAAATTGATTGGATGCGACGTTTTATCGTAACCGTGGGAAACGCGAGCGAGTTTAACGTTAGCTTTTGTTGCGTCATCGCGCGACAAACCACCCGGATATCTCGAAAGCGCTCTTGGTCTTGGATCAGATTTTTCTTCGAATTTCGCGCGCTTCGACCTGTACACCGCAGGCCACCGGCAGACACATTAATTTCACCTTCTTCCTCGTTACCTCGTACTGATCCAGCAGCCCCTGTTAGCTGCTCGAGTGCTCGGGGACCGGGCCGGAATTTATACGGAAATAACACGCCGTATAAATTGCGCACTTAATTGTGATTCTAAAGCTCGGACCCCTGGTCGCGACCCGCGCGTGATACATTTTTAATACTGCGGGGCATTAATCTCGCATTAGCCCGCGTTACACGTAAAACGAAGGAAACAATTCGGTGGTCCCTGGATTCAGAATTACGCGAAGCGTGTATCTACTTAAAAAAAAAAGAAAAAAAGAAACAGAGGTTAGCCTTTATTCGTGTCACGAATTAAATTGTAACTCCATGAAGAAGCCCCTCTGATTCGCGATCGAATCGATTTGCGAGAAGAGAACGAGACGCGACCGACAACTCGCAGAGTCGGGTAGCCTCGCAAGCTCTACGAATCGAGCATCGAATCGGTAATCGCGATGCAGGTTCGCACGCTAATTACAATTCCGACACGGGTTCGGCCGCCGTCGTGGCCGAGACCACGGCTCGAACTTTATTAAACTGTCCACGCTTTCACGACCTCGCGACGAACCGCGCGCTCCTCCTCCTCCTCCTTTCTTTCTTTTTTCAATTTGCCGCCCACGCTCGAGCTTTAATCGCCGTTCCCGGATCGGACGTGTGCACGCGTAAATCGTGGACGCGCTCGAATCGTGCGGCCGCCGCTCGCCTATCGGCGGGGAACTCCATTATAAACTCTCCCGGTGTTCCTTGCTTTCCTCTATAAATGCCCTCATTAAGGCTCCTTTGTTCCGTGGTCGGACAATGAGGACGGAAATCCCGCTTTCTAATTAACTTTTTGGTGGCCGGTATTTATTGGACAATTTGCAAAACGCACGAGCCAAGATGATCGCGGTACAAGGTTGTTTCTTGCCGGAGATAAAGCGTTGTTCCGTGTAACGGTCCGCCTTCGAGAAACTGGTGAAATTGTTAGAAATAAAAGATGGCAATTCCTTAACCCAAACTACGCAATGCACGATTTCGAAACGTTTAAGGAAGAATCAAATTTCACGTAGTTTGTCTAAGCAAAAGCTTTAGTTTATCTTTGCAAACTGCAAAAATACGAGTATATAAACGAATAGAAATCTCAAGTTGCCATCTCGACGCTCTCAGAGAGAATAACTGCCCCTGCACCGCGAACACGCGATCAGGACCTCCTTCCACGACGAAACATCGCGGAAAGCCTAATTTATGACACCCCCATTTTCGCTTGGCTTGAAGGTGACGAAAGCCAGGCGGCACCCTCGAGCGCTTCGACGCCACCTTTCTCTTACATTCGACATGGTAACGCGAAATTTCCATGAGATCCGGTCATAGTTCGTCGCGACAGAATGGTGCCCGTTGACAGGGTCGGGCAACACCTAATGGGAGGTTCCTGGCGACGAGTACACACCGGTACAAGCGCGCCAAGGACGACGAGAAAGAGGATACGAGGCCACGACGAGTGGGAAGCATTACGAGCGCGGATAAATATGTATGCCGGGGCGAATAGGGTGCAGGGATCGAACAGGGGCGGGGGATGCGGAACGGACGAGCCGGCGGTAGATAAAGGGCGGCCGAGAAGTAAGAATTCGATTATCTCGGCGGATGCTCGAACTTCTCTCGGATTTCCTGGCGCGGATAATGGAGCACTCTTTGAAGAAAGCTTTCGCGCGCGCTCGAACGAGATACCCTGCCCCTCTCTTGTTTTCCTCTGTCCCGCGCCCCCTGTCCCACCCCCTTTTTCCGCGTGCACGCGTCCTCCGCCTCCCTGGCCCGCGCCGTCGAGCGAGAATTCAAAGCCCCTCGCGGGCGAGCTGCGGCGCGAGAGGGAAATAATCGAGGACCAGCGACGAACGACTGGGGGCAGAGACGGAAAGACGGAAAGTACGACGACGAAAGGGGCGAACAATACCGGGAATTTCGGCGGACCAGACTCGGTTCGAGGGGGCGAAAACGGCCGCGCTACTAAACACGCGGATAAAGAGCTCGAAATTTCGGGGTGGAACCTGCGACAACCGCGTGACGCTTTTTAGCGTTCGACTTTTTGCGACTGGGTTCAACCATGGACATATAAGAATAGACCACGGGAGTGGGCGTGAAACGCGTTAGAGGAATACAAAGACAAAGCTGCATAAAAGTGTTCCTTTCTCTCTCTGTTTAGCCGCGATTGCGCATTAACGAGCATTAACGATTTCGCACCAACAATAGGGTATCAACGTTGGTTATGCTGAAGACAAGGATAGCAATCTTTTACGCAATTTTCTCTTTTTCTGTCTATTCTTCTGTCTATTCTTTTTCTCTTTGTCTATGGGTTCAACACGTTCGCTTTTAAACGCTAACCCGACTCGCACGCGTGATAATAATTAAAGTTCCTTTACAAGATACGCGCATAATTGCATCTACAATTGCGTCGCGTGATTTAAAATGTCGCATTAACGAGAGGAGGATATTCAAACGATCCAAACACGGTGCCAACTTTTGAAACTTTCACGGATTTCTGCGGTTCGTACAGAAAGCGTAGATTGCACGGTTTCCCAGGCGGATTCCGCGCGTCGTCCACCACGCTCGTCCCTCCGCTCGACGAATAACGATCGCCGTTGACATTTCAATCCGGGGATAAATCACGCGGTCTAATCGTTAATTTCATACACGTCCATTAACTGATTTGTTCCCCGGTTTTTCGCCGCGGTTCTTGCAGAAAAGTTTCTTCGTACGGGGGCCTCGACGCAGAGGCGAGGACAGACGAAGAAGCCGGGTTTTTCGCTCGGTCCGAGATGAGCCTCCGCGGAGTCCACGACAAGGCTCATCCATCATTTCGTGGCTTTTTGTCAGCGTTCGGCAGACTGATGGAGGAAGTCTTAATCCATATCTGGCGCGAGTATGGGGTATCGTCCATTCGTCCAGCGATGTTTTGCCATCGCGCGGTGTCTCCGAGTTTTTCTGCGGGGCGCTGCGTTTTCGGACCCGCGTTAGGCATCGACGGGGAGGGCGAGCATAATAGAGCCTCGCGGATTAATTAATCTCCCGCACGAGGACAACGGGACGGAGGGATATAATTAATGGAGGAAACTTGGTTTTGTCGTAATTAAACGAGCAAAAAGTAGACGCGATTAATCCCGATGCCGCGCTCTATCCAATTTTGTATCACTCGCGCGATCGCCATCGCGCGCGAACTCTATCGATCAAACGAGCCTCGAAAGCAAGGCGATACGCGTCGATTCCGAACGAATTTTCGAACGATCGCACGCCCATCGCGCACCCTCGCGTTGCACGTGATGACGGAAGAGTTTCTTCGCCCTTGAAGGGGGAAAGCGCAGCGGTAATTGCTCGAGAGCCGCGGCGTCGTATTTACCGAAGACGCGTGACCACCCTCCGGCGGCGGGCACCCTTGTTCTTCCCCGAATTTACTCGTACATTAATTACGCGCGGGCTGTGGAAGCCGCGTGTAATAACGAACGTCGAGTGTAGCTAAATTCAGGTAGCCCAGGTGAATAGAAAGGTAGACGGCTTGGCCGCGCCTTCGCCGCCCTCGCCAACCCTTTCGTCCAACCGTTCCTCGCGCGCGTATTCACCAGCGCACATACGACACGGGTCTCGACAACAGCGTGGCAAGGAGGGGGCGAGTGGGAGAGGCTGTACCTGGGTGGCACTACATTGTTGGCTTAGCTGCTCGTGGAAAATTGGGTGGGCAAAGCTTTGACAGGTTGTTTGGTAAACAGGGCCCGAGCGCGCGCGTGCAAACCGTTCGAACACCGGTTCGTCCTTACCCGCGACTCACGGCCCCCTTTCGGCTCTCGTTACGACAGAAAATAACTCATTACGAGGCGGGGGTAGCCACGCGCGATCCCCGATAACCGTGATTCCGCGATAGCCTGGCGATGCATGAGAAATGGGGCGAGATTTTCCTCTGAACCGTACCGCCGCGGATAAAACTGGATCAGTGGCTTCCCGTGAGTAATTCCGAGCGACTAGAACGATTCCACCGACTAATTTTACTCCTCCGTCCGCTTTCGAGGACGCCTTCCCGTCCTGAATGAAATCTGTATTATTCAGAACCCAGTAATTCATTATGCAACACGTCATTATATATTTGTTACACGGTTCTATTATTGCCATCGGTTTTAAGGTAGTCGGATATCTAACTTTCATTTGGAACGTTTCGTATTTCCAATGGACGCTCGCTACGTAACTTAAACAAGTTATAAACGACGAGAAGTATTACAGTCCAAAGCATTAACGTTGGCCCTCGGGTGGATCCTCCGCTGCATATTTAATCAATTTCAGGTCAATATGGAAGGACACTCCGCAGTCCAATAGTTGCTCAGCAATCAAATTCCCAAGTGATCCGGTGTACTCACGATTCTCGAGAGCAGCGGGAAAATAAACAGAGGCCCGCAGCATGTTGCGATCGAACCGCGTCTCGAGGACGACGACGGAAGCCGCCGCCGGTTTCAATCGCGGCGGGGCCGATTCCGCCGCGGCTAATTTAACTTTCGCGGCCGCGAAATAACAGTTTATCGAGTTCGCGTGGAGCGTTGCCAGCCGCGCGTAAAGTAATTCGCGATATTTACAAGTTCGCGCCTCGTTACGGCTACGCGAACACCGCCCTGGCGCGATCCCACCCCCTTCTCTCGATTAAAGCGCGACCGTATAAATCGGCCAACTTTCGACCGAATTTTTTATCCCCGCACCGCGACGTTCACGCGCTTGTTTACGTGTGGAGAACGCGGACGACACTGGGTACACGTAGACACTCGAGGCTTCGAAACGTCGAGCTCCAAGTTTCCGTCGCATCTTGGCACGGAAGGCGCACCCACGCCGGAAACAAGCGAATTTTGGAACAACGAAATCGCTGATAAGGATGTCAGGAAGTTGTCGAAGAATGCGTTTATGGAGCGTGAATCGAGTGGGTGGATCGAGGTGGCGCTTAGAAGGAATTATCGCGCGAGTCACCCGTTCGATTTATGCACAATCGGATGGCGAAAGCGAGATAGTTTATAAATGAATGATTCGAATAGCGGTTGATAATTGATCTGAAATTTTATGGAATTCGAAGCTTCGTTGGGAAATGAAAATTCTATTTATTTCGTTCGTCCGCGCTGCGCGATGATATTCGCGACACAGTTATCGATAAATTACGGGTATATCGTCGACAAACGACAGTAGTATCTCTGCTGTGATCCTTCGGGCCTTATTGTCAACGCGAACAATAGCCGTAGCGCCCTATCAACGAGCATTTCAATCACACCGGCGATCGAGATTTAAATCGAGGTTTAAGTGACGCCAGGCCTCTCTCTATTCATCCATTTCGATCTCCTATCTCTGATCCGATAGAGCCAGATTGATTCGCCGATGTCCTCGGAAATGAGGATTCACGCGAAGAAACCGGAACACCAGAATCCATTCCCATTCCCATTAAATATCTCGTCCCTTCGTGCATCTTCTATTCCCACGACAGACGTATCGACGTTAACGCCGTACGAGCTTAAAACATTTTCGTACGAACGAAAACGCACCATTTTATGCGCGGTTCTCCGCTTCGTTAGTTCGCATCCGGATCGGGTATTCCGTTTTTAACATTCGAATTTCCATCCCGCCTCGCATTAACATAACAATAATTAAATTCACCGTCCATAATCGAATCGATGAACGTTTCGCCGGCGAAAACGAGCTCCGTACCGTCGCTAACCAGCGTCGTTCGCCGATAACAAACGGAAGTCGCGATCAAATGAAACGGCGAGCCGATGAAAACGGCGCGAGTCACTCGCGTTGATAAAACCTAATGCAAATCAATCGCCGTGCCAGCCTCGAGATTCTGGGCGCCGCTCGGAATCAAAGTTCAATTAACTTTTCCGCGCGAACAATCGCCGGCTGATGAAGCAACGGGGGCGCGGAGTATCGCGAATCGCAATCCCGGCAGAAACGCGACGCACCAGGAAGCGACGGTGTGCGCGCCCCGTGGGTGTGACAACCCCTACCGCTTCTCGTGTCTGTGACGTACACATCTACATTTTTTCCACCTTTTTTCCCCTCTTCTCCTCCCCCCTCTCTTTCCGTTTCACCTCCAGAAGCGATCCGCGGTGGGCAGAAAAAACACGCGTTTGTTTTTCGCCGTCTGCGACCCATGCACAGCGAAATTCCGCTATCTCGTTGTTGCTCCCGCAATACGGAACTCCCGCGCTCTTGATTAGTTTCCTTTAGATGGTAAGGAACTTTTTGCTCCTCCGACTGTTCGTGGCACGGTTGACCTGAATCGCGGCGGTGCAAATGTTAACCGGAAGGTACGGCGCAGCGTTGAAGCAGAGTCGCGGGAGGATTGAATCGTGAATAGTTAAACGCGGTCTTTGTGCCTCGGTTAGAGCTAACATTGATATCTGTGATTAGAATTCGGCGCTTTGAGGCTTTTAAGATGATTAGAGTTAACCTTCCGGTCCCGCGCAGAGATTGATCCCCCGCTGCCTGGCGTTAACGAGGAGTCGGGAATTAATTAACTGGCTTCAGAGTCTGAAGAGGAACTCGCGTCGAACGAAGAAAAAATTAGTCGAGCGATAAAAATGAACACGAACGGTGGAAGGATCGGGATTAAAGTCGACCCTCCCCGTGGCAGCGATCTACCAACTTTCGCGACTCGTTTACCCCGCGACTTCGAACGACACCGTTAAGAACCAGTTAGCAGAGGGCGGTTGAAATTCCCGCGTCGCGCCCCCCGACGGATCGGCGGGATTTTCGTTTTTCCTGCTTATCTCGGCCGTTTTGTTTGGCCCTGGCGTTTGCCAGGATAAAAGTAAAAGTTTCGACAAAAGGGCCACTTCCTTCCGCGGTAACGCGTACCGTCGCTCGGCCCGTAACTTAAAGTAAGGGGGTGACGCGCGCGCGAGCTTAACGCTTGTTCTTTTGTCACGGTGCACAGTGACAAATACGCTGGCGTTGAGTTAAGAGCGGTGCGACGGTGCCTCCGAGACGAGGAACGGGGAAACAGTGGGTGAATGTTGTCCCGCGGTAATTACGAGGGGGTTTTTCTCGCCGGATGAAATTAATTAGAAAGCATCCAGCGGTTGTCTTGTCGCTGCGTGTTTCGACGACTCGCGAGTTGTTAAAAGACCCCGTGATCCGGTACTGTGGGGTGAGAATGATTTTGTTGCGTGCGATTGGGTATGCGTGGAAACGTAAGATGTGATTCAGAATATAAAGTAGGGCTATTTAAAGGTTCAGATGAACTGAACTTTGAGTTATGATGGTATAGGAGGGTTGAGAAGAGAGTTGAAAGGTGAGGAATCCGGCATAAGTAAAAGAAGTGAAAGTATGACGACTAATGAGTGATGGTGACAATTTAAGATTATGTGTGTGTGTATGCGTGTATACGAGTGCCTGAGAAAGAGGGGAATGAATAGAAATCTGGGGAAAGTCAAGAAATCAAGGAAAGACATGAAAAGAATTAATCAAGCTCTATGCGAATTTAAATAAATAATAAAACGCGCTAGCAAGTCTTCAGAGGAACCTAGCAACTCAACGGGTTGAAAGCGAGCTTCCATCGGCTGGTTCGCATCGTCGACTCGCGGGCACTTTAGTCGCCTAACAACAGCTTCGCGTGTTCCCGCGCTGCGCTACGGAAATGTAAATGTCGCGAAGAGTGGAGATTTTCTTCCCTTTCTCTTTTTTTGGTCACGTGGGTGTGTTGTTTTTTCTAAAGAGGAACGACGCCGTGAGGAACGCTAGTAATTTATTCCGGGGTACATGTGTCCGGTATGCCAGCCGCTCGCTTCGGTATAATACCTCGGTGGTTTCCTTGCGAGCGCACCTACCTCGCGTACGTTAGGCAGGTGTACGCGAAAATATGGGGCAGCCAGAGTTTCATCATTTTTTAAGGGAACTGGGTTAAGTCGGACGTTAATTATGATGATGACTTTGATTCTTTTTTACGCGACGCCATTTTTTCACGAGTCACCCCCGGCGCAGCTGTTGCGGCGGCCTGAACGGTGCGTGGTTTAATGCTTAAGTGCAGTGATTTCGAGCCCCGCCGCCATTAAACTGGAGACTTATGATTCAGACTAAAACAAACTTTTCTGCTCGCGATATAAAAAGTCCAACGTCGTTCGAGTTAGCCGGAACTTTGGTATTATAAATAAACCGCGATATTATTGTGGGAATGGGCGAGTGAGTGTGAGCGGTTGTATGAGCGATTTGGAAATTAATGACAAGCGTGAGAAGAGGCACACGAAAGAGTTGATGAGCGAGCGTGGAAATTGAATGTATTTGAGAATTCGTTTTAAACCACGATTCCTGCATTATATTCACTTCACTTTAAACGCGAAACCCATCTTATGTACAGATAAGTGAAGTTCTGCTTCGATTACTCTGCGATAAACTGTATCAAACTGCCCACAAAAGGGTGCGTCAAATCCGTCTTTACGTTTTAAAAGCAATAAGAAGTATGTACGCGTGTAGGGTGCTGGCGTCACGAGCAGACACGCCAATTCCACTTTTTTCGCCCCCCGTGCCCGTAATCAAATCAAGGAGCGCGACAACCAGCGGGGTTCCGAGACATTTCCAGCCTGGGGAAAGAAGGAGGATCGATCTCTCTTGGGTGGGACCAGATGAAGTTTACTGGTTTACGTAAAAAGCACGTCGCTCCCCTTTTCCGTACGAGCAGGGACAAAGGGTCCGCGATACCGCCGCGTCTGGGAAACAAAGTCGAGGACGGGGGAACGTTAGCGAAGGCAAAAACCGGAGGAGCACTGAAAATAGTCGTTAAACTCGCGTCGTAAATTATGCAACCGCGGTCCTGCCCGTCTTTTCCTTCCTAAGATGTTTTCCGCGATCGCCCTCCGTGGAAAACGCGGTTGCGTTTGTGGACTGTTACGCCGTGATTACACGCCACTTCGAACGCAGACAATGCGTGCTCTCGCGTAGAGGAGGGAGTCCTAAAACGTCACGATTTATCCGGATAGATCAAAGTAAGCTGATTATGCGACGATTTGAATCGAATGACTCCCGAAATTGATGCGCCTCGACGAAGCATCGAAAGATAACACCCGATCCGCTCGTTAAAATGTTCCGTTCCTTACGCGTCTAATTATACCCAGGAAGAGTACCGTTTTTCGTACGTTCCGTCGTCACCCTCGAGCAATCACGATCGCGCAGGCGGAAATAATAAACGTCGACAGAAGGTATATACAACGATGGCAATTACGCGATCGAGACGCCTGCGAAGGCGAGTTAAAGTTCGCGGCCACGAATCGCTCGTAAAAGCGGTCGTTAAAGGATAGAGGCCGTGCTCGAAGGGCATGCATCCCGTCTAATTTGCCTTCACCTCGGCCACGATCAGCGTTCCACGACGTTCCCAGAAGCAGCCAGCGAAACAGCCTGGCGGATAGGGCAGACCGCGGTGTTCGAAGCGCGAGAAGCGCAGATATGGACGCGTGTTCGGGCGTCCCTGGCGGACTGCGGACGAAAGCCTTGTGCACGCGTCCAGTGTAGGAGTCGGCGATGCCAGCGCGAGACAGAAATTCGCGTGATGGCCGAATGATTAATGAAACCGGCGGGGATGTGTAAAACTGGCGTCACGCGACGCCAACGCGGAAGGCTGTGACCCGGCAATAAGTAACGCGCGGAGAAGCAATCAGCTAAATCA
This sequence comes from Xylocopa violacea, assembly GCA_963969225.1. Taxonomy (NCBI): domain Eukaryota; kingdom Metazoa; phylum Arthropoda; class Insecta; order Hymenoptera; family Apidae; genus Xylocopa; species Xylocopa violacea. The sequence continues at coordinate 8,094,191 of CAXAJV010000020.1, read as the reverse complement.
TTTCCGGCCGAGCCACCGGGTTTCTGGGTCACGATACACTTTTCCAGGAAGATCCGCGAACGATAACCACCGCGCGAGATGTCCGATCGATGCCAGCGATTCGAATAACAAGGCGATTCCCGTCGGAGTGTTGACTGATGATCCCCGTCTTGCTTAGTTATTTATCACGTCGACGCAACGGCGCGCTCGTACGCCTTCTGACTGCAATTTTTCCGCGAACAATGGAGCCACGTCACACCCGACGCGATGAAAGTGCGCTCCTTCAGCGGCTGATTACTCCCGGCCAGGATAACGATCTTCCTTCCGCGGAAGCTGCTACGAGAGTCACGCGATAATCGATGCATTAGCCCCGTCGACGTCCTCTCTGCCAATTGGCCGGCGTTTCCGCGCGGCGAATTCGCGACGGCGGCTCGTTGAACCCCCGGTCGTGCCACTTTTGTATTCCTCCCACGACGGTCCGCGCTCGGAAACGCGGTCCTCGTCGAAAGAGAGGCGCTCGCAACTCTTTCATTGAGATTTTCCTCCTCGAGGTACCATTCGTGAATCGAGCCGCCTTTGTGGATGCCACGGGATCCTCGCGCTGGTTCCGAATGCTCGCCGGATTTCGCGGCGCACGTATCCCCGTACCGGTCGCGTAAAACCGGCTGTCATCGGGGAATACCAAGTATCGTACGCTTTCGCGCGGTATTGTTGCGAGGTTCCCGCGTAATACGCTCGACGTGCGGGAAAAATTTATTTTCCGGCACGGAGCAACGCGTTTTCATAAAGTGGACGCCCGCAGTGGCCGCTTAGGTTCATTTTTCGCGTTTCCGCGACGAGCCATCCTTGCCACGGTCCGGCGGGGAGTGTCCCGATGGAATTTTATTAAAACCCGTTACCTCGAGTAATTGAAAATCTTCGACATGCTCGAGAAGTATTTAATTCCGCGCCGCGGTTGCTTTTAAGCGCAACATGAAATATTCAACCCTGTCCCCCGCAGGGTAGCCGGCTGCGTTTGACGTTAAGGCGGCCCGATTAAAGGGTACCGGGACCTTGGTTTAAAAAGGCCGGACGTACGAAATAGGATTTTTCAATTTGGCCGGCACCGGAGCTCGGGATAACGAAGTCTAGGCGCGACGGGGCGCCCGGTGGGTGCAATTTTCCGCTCATTCCGCCGATCTAATATACACGCCAGACTATCGAAGACGTCGCAAGGGAAGACAAAGGAGCGAGCGAAGTTTCGCGATTACAGCGACAATTAAATCCACGACAATGGCATTGAAAAAATTCAAAGGGGCGGTAACGACGTGTACGCGGAATGTAGAACTTATCCTTCCCGATGGCGACATTGTTACCCTCTCCCCCCCCACCCCCGCCCGCCACTTTCTTCGAAAGGGGATCCAGACGCTCCCAATCTGCATACCTAAATTTCCCGCTTAAATATTCAACAGTCACCGAACGACCACGTCGCAATTATACGCTCTTGAATACCTTCTAACTAATATCCAGCAGCTGAACGCGAGTAACAACCCCACTTGGTGCGGGCGTTAATAAAAAATTAAGGCTCACTTTAAATGCAGCTTCTGATCCCCGCCCACGGAACTACTTTGCAACAACCTGTAAACAGAGGCGAACTTTGAACCCTTCCTACCGAACGAAGTTATTTATCTCGAAACTTTCCTCGATTCTCAAACAAAAAAAAAAAATAAAAAAAATAAATGAATAAACAAAGAATGAAAATCCCTGTTCTATCCAGTCGCGTTGTATAAAATATCGAATAAGGATTATTTGGACGAAGGTTGACCGGATCCTCGAAAGGTCCGACGGAAGCGACCGCGAATTCCTCCGCGCGCGGTGGAACTTGGTCGGACATGTTGCGGGGCGAGAAGCGTGGGCTGCGAAAAAGTGCACGAACGTGTACAGCGCCGGTTTTATGTGTCCCCGGAACGGCCGCTTTCCGGTTAACCGCGAACTCGAAACCGCCCCCGACCAACCCCTACAACAAGACCCTGCTCGCTCGGTCCACTTTCCCGCACGATCGTCACCCCCAAAACTTTTTCCTCCGCTGCGAACTGTTCGTAGTACACGCGAGCTACACGGGCCCAACGTTCGTCCACCCACTTTCTACGCATCGCGACACACGCGTGGAAACGCGCGTACACGTACGAGACACGTGTAGACACAGGAGGAACGGTGGAAACGCGAGACAGAGGAAACGAAGTGGGTCTGAAGAGCGTTCGCAGGACGTGGAGCGGGTCGAGAGGGTGGTTCCAGCGGCGTCGTATCAGGAATTCCTTTTTCGACGATGGCAGAATTTCCACGGCTCCCTCGTTCCTCCCCCGCTACGTCTTAATTTCTTCCAACGCAATGTTCCGAGAGGAAACGCGCTCGGTGCTGCAGCCAGCGACACCCACTACCCAAACGAGTTTATGCCTCCGAGACGCTGCCATGGAGGCAGCGCGCGGTCGACTACCGACGGCCACTTTTATTTCGTTCCGTCAAAGATACGGCGCCTGTCGCTCGGGTAAACGATTCATTAAGTGCGCGATTCGCGTATCTTCCCGTGATTCATACGGGATGAACCGAAAGGGCGGGGAAACGCGATTTCTCGGTGAAAGAGATTCGGTAAGGAGGCGTTCGGAAGGAGCCCTTTAAGAATTTCGAGTCAAAGCAGTTTATATGTGCGGCGTTGAATTATAGAGATATGACGTTTCCCATCTGCAGGATCGTCCGGTGACGTTGCAGTTGTGTTACGTCTGCAAATTATGGACACGCTCCAAGTGCAAAGGAAAATCTGCGCAGTTACTCGTTCTGCAGTTCCGCGCGCGCCAGAGTAACCTCGTTAACTCCAGTTTCATTTGTCTCCATCATTTCTCGCTCCAATTCTACTGCATCGACGATTCGAGCGCGCAAAAATGATTACCATTATCGAGCGGAGTGCCAAGCACTCGCGAGAGTCACGGAAACAATCGTTCGGTCGGAACGCGGGAGCAACTTCCGCGGGGGATAAATCGTAACCAGCGCTCGCGTAGCTGCTCGGTAGACGCGAAATAATGCCGGGGAGATTATTTACTTTAACGACGGGAAAAGTTGCTCGTGGGTAAACCAGAGGCGAAGGAGCGGCGATGAACATTCGTTGCGGCTTTGTCCAACTGGGTTGATGAATAATTAGAAAGCGCGCGCGCTCGCGCTGCATTCCGGGTTGCCTCCGTTATTGTTGCCATCTCTAAAGTTTGTAATTGATTTTGAACGGCGCGTCTCCAGTCAGCGTGACAAATTAAAATCACCGTTTCCACGGTGCCGCGATAACGCAATTATTGCGTCCACGGACGGCGTTGCGGGACGGCTGTCGTCGCGACGACGCGTACCACCGCCGCGGCGCGCCGCGATCGAAGATCGCCGGTTCTGGCCGCGGGTTAATTAGGAATTCCATTTTAACCGCGCCGGATATTACTTACGGACCGTTCGTTAACAGTTTTACGGCCGCTGGTTGTAAATACTTTCCTTTTTTTTTTCACTACGTGGAGATCAAAAGATAATTAATCGCCATCTAGAACGTGTACACGCGCTCGAAATCAATTAGCTGTTCTACGAGCAATCGTAATTACCGGGGCTTGAAGCGTTGATTACAATCGTTAGCGTTAACCCGTTCTAGGTTGTGTTTGTCTTATCTCACGAAACGGCGAGGAGAAAGGGTCAGTGACATACGATCCATTTGCATGCGAGAACGAATCCGTGCTTTAACCGCCGTAGCTACGATCATTCGATTCGTTGCGCTATTTCTAGCGGATTCTGTTCAATATTTTACGAAAACTTCCATTATCTTTGAAATACTTAAAATATCACCCTTTATCTAACTTGTATAGATTAATCTTGTATTTAGATCCTTTTGAGTAGAGTTAAGTTTGTAAGGTGTGAATGATTTTATTGCTTCACGATTGGGTATGTGCGGAAACTAATTAAGAATAGAATAAAATTAACCTATCAATTACTACTCAGTTACAATTACGCTTGTTTTTCATCTTAAAGTTGCAACGCAGCATTCTCGTCTCGTATTTATTATGACAAATAGAACAGTGAAAGAAGTAGTGGTACAAACTGATCTCACGCAAAGCCACTGCGCGCCAAAGGGTTGAAAGACTTAAAATTGCAATGCAACAATCTTGTCTCCTATCTGCAACGACAAATAGCAAAATCAAAGAAATTGCGATTGAAACTGATCTAACACAAAGCCACTGCGCGTCAAAGGGTTAAAGAACAATAGGTCTACGATTTATAGCGCTCTTCGTCCACCAACACCCTTCAATATTCCATAATTTCATTTTAAAATTGCAATGCAACATTCTCCTCCCATATCTAAAGAAATTGCGATTGAAACAGATCTAACACAAAGCCACTGCGCGTCAAAGGGTTAAAGGACAATAGGCTCACGATCCACAACGTTCTTCTTCCACCAACACCCTTTAATATTCCACAATTTCATCTTAAAATTGCAATGCAACATTCTCCTCCCATATCTACAACGACAAATACCAAAATCAAAGAAATTGCGATTGAAACAGATCTAACACAAAGCTTTAGCGCGTCAAGGGGTTAAAGAACAATAGGCCTACGATCTATACCACTCTTCGCCCACCAACACCCCTCGATATTACGCGAACAGATTCGTGGGCGCGTGTTCCACCCGAACACGCTTCCTTCGAACGCACTCGATACGTACGTACGCGCAATCGCGGCCAGGCTAATAGCATATAATTAGGAGCCAGGCGGACCGGGTTCTAAGGCTGCAATTTTCGTTAGTGGCTTAGACAGGCCCCGGCGGTGGCGCGGGTGGAAAAGGTGGAAGCCGGGGCCGCCTTTTGAGGCAACCCTCGCTTACGTGTCCCGGCCAGATTGTCAGGTTGATCGCTTAATCGCCGGCTGGCGCTGGATTACCGGCACCGGTGAAATAAGTTCATTTTTCGCAACCACGTAAATTGGTTTCGGTGTTTGTTCGTGATGGCTAACCGTCGGGTTCGTGGCCCGCGCAGCCTGTAATTTCGCCCCCGGAACGTGGACGGGGCGAGCGGCCAGATGTATCCTTACCGAGTGATAATACGTATGATAGAGGAGAGTCGGTTGGATCTTGATAATTTTAAAGGGCCCAAACTAAATCCCTCCGCGGCTCGATATCGTCGCGATAACGTTGACGTCTTGCTCGTCGTCTGTCGTTCGTTCGACGAAGAGTTTCCACGGGTGAGCCGCGATTCACCCGATCGGGACGTTCTTCCTCCCGTAAATCGGGGAGGAATGAAGCGAGAGGAGCAGAGAGAGAGAGAGTCAGAGGCCCATCGAAAACAAGCGCAACGAGCCTCGTAAGATCCATCTATTTCGAGTCGACGAGTGGAAAAGTTTTAAGTTCCAGCGACGAGTCAGCCAGTCAGCCAACCAGCCAGCCAGCCAGCCAGCCAGACTGCCTACGGGGAATACGGAGGGTTAGAGAGGCGAGCGCGAAGAAAGGGGTCGGGTGAAAGTTTTGTGCCCTCGTCAGAGAGGGTGGATGCTCCCGTGAAAAGCATCGGGAGACCGGAAGTCGAGACAAAGCCCGACTTCTACGCCGACTACCGACCAGGGCGCGCGCGCGCGCGCGCGTTCCTTTTCCGAGCGTTATTAATGAGCCTATCCCGGAAATTAAGCAGCCGGCCATCAAGGTGACAGCCTTCGCCGGATTCCGCGCGAAAACGAAAGTGTCGATGTTCCCACCGGATGAAAAATTATCCCAAGGGTCTGGTCTCGTTGTAAACGTTCAGGCAATTTGTTGGCCGCGATTCGAGGCGTTGAAATTATAACGGCATCGATTGTTGCGTAACTTCGAGAGAGCTACGAGAGGCGTAATTAAGAACTCCTCGATGATTAATCGCTCGCGCGCGTCTTCGCCTTCGAATTTGTTTTAAATCTCCTCGCGCAATTTCAGCGCGCGATTACGCAATTCTGTTGCGTTGACCTGTTCCGATTTTGCTGCACTGGTTGGCGTCCATGCGCGTTTTATGCGCGACGCGAAGAAACGCGCGCTGCAAAAGAGAGACGGAAAGTTTGCGACGCCATTCACCGGTGCACGACTAGGGTATGAGAATACATCCTGCGGATGTTAAAGGGCAATCGAAAACGCCGTACGTATCTGTCTAACCGCCGCCTCGAAACTTATCCTGCCTTCGTGCATATAAAACACTTCTTATCTGAACGCATTAGCTCGGCTGCGAGACCCACTGAATAACAATGGCGAGGCATTACGCTTTCGAGACCGAAGCTTATCCGCCATGCTATCTGGGTACTCGAACCGATACTCCACTTTTTCTCGCGCTTCCACGGACACGAATTTACCCGTGGAGTCGATTGGCAACGCTCTGGCTAATTTAAGTCCGCAATGGCAGAGATGGTTTGAATGAAAAAAGAGTTGTCGTTATCTAATGAGCGCGAAAGTCGCCAAATTAATCGTAAAGCGTTTTGCATCTACGAATTTTAGAAAATATTAGAAATATATTGGAAATTTATTGGAAATTCGTGTCATAGCTGCCTCGCAAGGTTCAATTTGAAAGGATCGAACGCCTCGAATCGACTCCACCGCTTGTGTAACAACTGTTTCATTGCGCCACTTCGAGGGTGCAGGTGTTGGTCGTGGAAGGCAACAAGACGAGCGGAGAAAACTTCGTGATTCTCGCGGAAGTAGTTCAACCACGCTCGAAGACACCGTTAATTCCCAGCTGATAGACTCGGAAGTTAGAGCCGCGATTCTCATCGAACCTAAATCGCGTGCACCTTTGGCCTAAAGCTCGCGACAGCTTCATCCGACGCAGTACCCTTTTAATTCGCCTTGGCGAACTTCGCAGATGTCCTGTTTCTCAGACGCGGTGGAAATTGCGCGGTGGTGAAACACAGGGCCGAGTGATATCCATTCGCGAGACGGCTCTTATTGTTTTAAGGTAGACAGGTTTATTTACTGCCTCACTAACCACGGAAAGCGTCGTGCCGCGTACCTCCTAGCCGGTATCAAATTGCTCGTCGACGCAGCGGACGTCGTGGCGCGCGTTTCTTTCGCGGAGACGCGGCAGAATTTCATTTCTGTCGAGATTTTCCCGACTGATCGTGGACCAGGGAAGGAAACGGGCGGCGAGTCAAACGCAGAGACGAAGCAGACGCGCGGGAATTTTTTTTTTTTTATCAAGCAGTCCAGGTCCTCGCGCGGGGGTAGTCTTCAGCGCCGCGTCGCGACAAAGGGTGGGCTTTAGTGCGTTTCCATGCAAAGCGCCAGGCGTTGCGCCTCGTTTCTCCGCTATGTTACGACTTGGACATTGCATCGAAAAGCGTCGACGAAATTTGCGAGCCTCAGCTCGCAGTAATGCGACCGTTTCCTGACGCGAAATGACCGACCTCCAATGCGAGGACGCGATAAATTGGGACAGTTCGGTGGACGCTAAAAACCTGTGCCGCGAAAGTTCCGTTGGAAATGTGCGAAGTAAACGTGATGCTCGGACGGACGTAAGGTGGCGACTGGGGGTGCTTTTTCCTTATGCACGACCATTCTCGTGGATTTATTGAAATGACTTCATTATTCAGCGAAATAGTCGCTATTGCAAAACTACAAGGGTTGGGGAAGCTGGTAGATACATTTTACCGTCGACCATAAACGTGCACTGTAAAAAGAGACATATCTATACGCATCTGAAAAAAAATGCTTGATCCTGAGAATGTTTTATGAATTATTTTTATTAACAAATCGTTGTTCGCGAAATATATTCCTCTCACGTTGCACCCTGCGGGAGTTGCCCTAAATCTTTCAGAGAATCTCGGCGAAATAAACAACGGCATGCCAAAAGAGGAAAAAGAATAGAAGAAGGGAGAAACGGACGAGAGCACGGGGAGTCGGAGAGCAGCGGTTGCTCGCGTAAATAAAAACGGAATTTAAAATAGAAAATAAATCTCTTTGCGAGCGGTCGTGAGGCGGGCGTGCGAGGCGAGGGGGGCGGCGCGGCGGCCGGACCCGTTATATCCTGAAAAACTATCGTAACCCATAAGAAGAGAGCACACAGCACCGGTGAACTTCTTATTCCCCGACCACTCGTCGACTTCGCGCTCGCGTCGTTCGCGGAAACTTTTTTATTTATGAAATTCTCGCCGCGGAAAATTACTGCCACCGTGGCCCCACGGAATTCCTTGCTCCTCGCGAAACGGTTCCGCTTCCGGTTCAAGACGCTCGCATGCTAACAACAGGACGCGTAACGAGGAAAGCGTCCTCTGGCAATTTCTTCGTTCCGTTGGAAGAACGGAATCGAAGCGCTCCTTCAGCTGTGTCGTAACTAAAACAACGCTGCGCGGACTGCGCTCGTTGCAAACTGGGTCTCTTCCATCGAAATATCATTCGATACCGCGCAAGAGGGGAATTATCGGATGGAAAGCCAAGCGGAATAACGACAATCGAAGCGACAGAGACGAGTCCCACCCTCGTTCGTCGCGAGCGAAGAAATCGTCGACAATGCGATCGTCATTGGTTTCATTAACGCGCACAGTCGCGTGTTGATTCTATTTGGGTCAGAATCATTAAGGATTGCCTTTCGTATCGCGGCATGAAAAACACCGGCTGCATACACAGCGGCGGCTCGACCCGTTCCCATTTTCCGCCGCGTTGGTTACGCGGTTGGTTTTGTTCCCGCGGGTCAATACCTTTCCGGCCCCAATTATTCCCCTCCCGCCGCCCAACAGCCGGAAAAACTTGAGGGCTCCATTGAATCGTGTCCACCTTGCCTCCTCCGTCTTCACGGTCTTCGCGCCTCTTATCTCTCGCTGGGCTGCCTCTCTCTTCCGCTCCCACGGCTGTTTGCTCCTGTGTGTTCCGTTTCAGCGTCTTCCCAGGGGGATGTCAGCCCCCAAGACTTCTGATCTCGTCTCCTCTCCTCTCGTTTCCACCGTCGCTCGTTTCTCTTTCTCCCTCCCCTGCCACTTCCCCTCGCCTCCCTTTTTGACTGGCTGGAAGCGTTTTCAGCCAGTCCACTCGACCTCCAGGCAAGCGAGCAACCGAGCAGCCAGTCATTTCGAACGGGAAGAGACTTTCCTCGGTTACGCCTTTTCCACCGAGCGTTTGAACGAACGCTTCAGACTGTGTCCTTCCTCCACCCCGTCCCCTATCGCTTCTGCCGCTCTCCACCAGCGATAAAAGAGGGAAACGAGGACGGAAAAGGCTTCCCTTCTAATTCTCGCGAGACAATGTCGCCCCAGCGACCTTCACCGACATCGCGCGCGGACGAGTTAAGCGGTTTCGGCTCGCAATTCTCCGGACGCGTTTCGCCCGCGCCGGGGGAAAAACGGCCGTGACACGGCCGGCACGCAAACAATCTCTCGTTTTGTCCACTTCCGTCCCTTTCTACGTTCTCGCGTTATTTGCGGCCCGTGAGAGGGATTTCCGGCGTGCCGTGGCGGTTAACAAGTCCGCGGACAACTAACGAATCTCGTTGCGGCTGCACCCCCGCCGCCTCTCCACCCTCCGCGCTTTCTCCCTTTTTTGTCGGCCAGCTAAACGACCCGGTTATCGCGAGCCTTTGAAATCTGCCGGGTAATTCGCTTGTTGCGTTATGGTGGCAGACAGAGTTGATCCACTGTCAACTGGGAAAATCTGGCTCCGATTTACGAGGCGAAGAAATAGAAGAAATTGTTGCTTTATGATTTACACGATCTGTGGGATTTAAAGGTTTTGGCGAATACGAGCGGAATTGTAATTGAATGGGAATTTACAGGTCAAGCCTTTGCATTCGGATGTTTCCTTTGAGGGGATATCAGCATTTATTAGTGACTGCGGAGGACATATTTATTCGACCGCAGCGTTTTGAGAAATGCATGTTTCCCTGAAGTTTTCTATTAAATTGGAAATTTTCTATTAGACGCTAAGGTCTTGGAAGGAACCGAGTGCAAAGGGTTAATTTTATTATACGTATTACACTCATCGAACATTCTCGACCCTTTTCCCCCAATTTCCATTCATTCCCTTGTTTTCCAAGCACTCGTACACACGCATACACATACTCTTATGCATAAAATTCGGAATATTAATAATAAACAGGTTTCCACGCACCCAAAGTCAAACACAATAAAATCATCCACACCCTGCAAATCTCAAAATTTGCGTTTAATTAAAAGAACTGCACAAAATTTCTGCTGTGGCGAGGATCGACAGTGGACGGTCAAAGATCGATCAGAGCGTTGACTGTGATATTCGCATTTCTCTTATACATTTTATTCAATAAACTCAAGCTACGTTCGATCCCGCGTAAACGCGTGGTTGCGATACTGCAACCTCGATCAGCTGTTTAGAAGCCGATGAATTTTATCGCGTTCGTATTTATCCGAGAGAGGAAGGGGTGAAAAGCGACGGCGAGACGCAACGACTCGGAGATAAAGGTCCCGAGACACCATCCTCGTCGCGCGAAATCTTGGCCGCTACGAGCGGGCCGTAAAGCGTCGTAAAGCCAGGGTGGGCCCGTCGTAACCGTTTGACGTTTTACGCGGTGGCTCTCGTGTCCGACTACCTACGTCCCGCATACTTAAGCTCACCTACGTTTCGGCCCCGTTTACGCCTCGGCGCAGGCTCATTTTCGTCGACGATCGAATCAACGTGCCCCGTAACCGCGCCTTTTATGCGCCACCCGTTGAATTTAAACGTCGACGCGGATAACGGTCAGCTTATGATCGTCGCCGTCCGCGCAGTAAATTCTCCGTGGTCCCCGCTCGAACAGGGGATCCTTAGGTAGGATGGCATTCGCCAGTCGATGAATGGGCGATCAATTTATTCGAGTGGATTAAGCGTTCCGTGGTCGAAAGCTTGATTGAGCGATAAACACGTACCTTGGGCGTTGCTTGTTATCGATATCCTTTACGAATTATTGTCGCTGGAATGATGAATTGTAGAAATAACAGCGCGAGGAAGATGGCATTTTATTCTTGAGAAAATAAGCGATTCTAAATGTATCTGCTGCGCGTCAATAGTCGTCAGTAGTATTGGTCAACGATTCTCTCGCCACGTCTTGCATTTCATACTTGTAACAATTTAATGGTGTACATCTCTACGAACTGTTTACAATTGCGCAATGATAGTGTAGAGACATCGTAGCACAAGCACACGCAGTGATCCTCGTTTCGCGATAAAATTCACGTGTCGCTGCCACGGGAAAAAGGACCGATCGAAACTGAACGATGGTAACGATTGCAACGGACAGCGTCTCGCATACCTTTCCCCCGACAATTTCGTATCTCTGCGAATCGATGCTTAGAATTGCGCAACGAGAATGTAGAAACATCGCAGCACAAGCTGGAGTCATCCTCGGTTCGCGATAAAATTCACGTGTCGCTGCCACGGGAAAAGGACCGATCCGAACTGATCGATGGTAACGATTGCAACGGACAGCGGACGGTATGCAGATCGCGTGATTTACGCCATAATTACAAGCTCCGATTCCTTACGATCGACCCAGTCGAGCCGAGCGGAGAGTCTCGACGCTTCCAGTGAGCTCGTCGGGATAATAAACCCTCGCGAGGGATCGTGCGTCGTAACGAGGCCGAGGGTCTCGATCCGTGGAACGTGGTAGGATCGAGCGTTAGCACTTTATAGACGATAACTGAAACTATCCGGGGCTGGATGCTGGCCGATCTAGCGTCGGGGCTACTAATCGAAGCGTAGGAATCGACGGCTCTAGCCTCGCGGCGCATTCTCATCGCTCGAACACGCGTCCGTGGCCTGTTATTACGCGAACTTCAAACTACCACCGCGTCATAATCGCGGGACCGGTCTCTCAGCGTTCCCCGCGATGATGTACGTACAGCGGACGCGAGTTTACGACGGTTAGGCGATCGTGAACGTAGGGACGAAGAAGGGACGAGGCTGGACAAGAAAAGCGAGAGAAAGGGCCGAGCGAGAAGCGAGGGGTGCAAATTGATAACGAAAACGTAGGATTAATGAACGCGGATCGAAGTATAATCGAGTCGCTCTGGCTACGTCGTGCAGCGTGATCCGCTCGAAATAACGCGATCGCGTGGAAGTGTGTCGAAATTAAAATATGACCGTCGTCGGGGTCGGCTGGAAAGAAATCGTCCCGCGGAGAATTTATGGAAAGAACCCGTGGAATTCAATAGTGGAAGAAGGAGAGGAATCTCACGATCCGCAGCTCCTCGAGGAATTACGAAACGCGGCAAGAGGAGGCGGTTCGAGATAGCGGCGGCTCCCCTCGAATGCAGAAACCAGAATCGCGAACGATCGGCGCAGGAGGAGTGGAAATAAATCGGCGATCAGGTGCGGGAACCGGTGAACGCGGTCAACGAACAACCGGGCAGGGAGGAAGCGAGCTGGGACCGATGCAAAACGCGCAAAACGAGGAGAGAGCGGCGAGCTTAAGTGAGTGTAATAAATTGATCGAAGGAAGCGTGGCACGCTGGCAACACTCCGGCTCTATTAGCCGAAAGATGCATGGCTCCTTTTTCTTCGAAAACCGGGTTACACTCTTTACCAATTGGCGTTCCTGAGGGTGCGTTTAACCAGTCGCGAACCAGGAAGCACCCTGCAAACGTATCGCGCAGCGTGGTACATAAAAATGAAAACTTCACTTCGATTTTTCACTTCGATGAAGAAAAATTCTCATACGCGCGATTAGAAACGAAGCGTAGCGCTGCACGCGCCGAGTAAACAAAATCTGTCGGACAGTGAGCGCGGGAATAGAAAATCTTGGAGGACTCGGGGCGTTTTGTCGCGAGGGAGCTCGAATTAAGAAAGTTTTCCACGTTCGAGGGAAGGAAAGCGGAAGTTGCGCGATCCGTTGGAAGTTAAAGAAAATGGTAGTCGACGAATCCGGGACGAAAGTCTGGGAAGAGGCTCAATAACGATTTCGACGACGCTTTCCGTGGCCTCTGTCTTCCGAGTTTCCCTCCCCTGTCCCTCCTTCGTCGCGCTGCTGGCTGTATCTCGCTCCCGTCGGCCACCGTTTTCCCCGTTTCAAGAATTTAGCCGGTTGTAAGCTAATTTCCTCGATTTCTTATGCAACGGTCCATTAGCCAGACGACTACGCCAGATGTCAACGCGGACGCAGCCAGAGCAATTCAAAGGCGCGATCTCTGGTCCGCTGGCCATAATTTATCACACTCCGGTATGTCGAAACGACAGTCAGCAGCGGATTAAGTAAGGGAAATCCTGCGAGAGTTTGATTACCCGGATGTTTAATAAAACTTCGTCCCAACAACCGGAGTTCGACCGTATACTTACATTCGCTCCTCGAAAAAAAAAGTGCAGCGAAAAGATGAGCAGTTAACGCCGTTCATACATCAATACCGCATTCGTAAATATTTATGAAACGTCACGCGAGCGAGTATTTAACCAACGCGAGGGCGACCGACAATTATTAATAATTTACTGGACACTCGTCGCCGAGCGTGGAATTAACCGCGAGCGGGGACGGGACGAGGCGAAGAAAAATATCGACGACAGAAAAAGCTCGCGAAACGGCCGCGCGGCATTGATGAATCAATTTACATTCAGAGACGAAGAGATGGGCGGGCGAGAAGGTAATCGTGCGGGGCTTTACGGAATTGAATTCCGGCGTAATAAACAATCCCTTCGGCGCTGCGCGGGGCCGCGGTGAAATTTATTCGCGCTGTGCCCACGATTGCATGTTAATGAACGAGCTTGATCCGCGCGACACCCGGCGCATTAGCGGCGGCCTGTAAATTAAAACATCCTTTCACCGCGGCCCAGGCGCGTTCGATCGTTCGTCCAGCGATCCTTAAGTGGCCCGCTGACCAGCCTGTCGCCATAAAACGCTCGGATTATCCGCGAGCGGAGACACGGCCGCCGCGCCGCCCCCCCGAGGCCCATAATTCACCGTGTTTACGCGTAGATAACGCGGCCCGAAAGAAAGAAAAAAAGAAAAAAAAGAAATAAAATAAAACCACGGCCCACCATCGCCCGGGCCATTAAATATTAACGCGTCCGGCGAATACGCGAGCCCGCTAATATATTTATGCGAGCTTTTACGCGAGACAGTTATACGATGTATTGTCTCATCGCCGGGAGATTCATGTCACGGTGGTCCCGATTGTTGGAGCGCGTAGGTCGCCCCGTCGTTTCCCCCCCTCGTACTTTTTTTCCCGTATATATCTCGACACCGTGAAATCGAATTCCTGATTATCACGAGGCGGAATAGAAACTCTTGTTATCGCGCGAGTGACTGATTGTGAGTTACGTTTATTACGCGCGCGGTGCCTGAGCCGCGAGGCCACGCGCCAGCGTTGATTTTCTAGGGTTGTGCGCGTACACGCACTTGTAATAACGTATTTTATATACAACGACGCGTTCTTCGTGAACGTAGGTCGTTCTTTTACGCTTTTCAGAGGCTACGAAACCTGTGCGATGTCTGGAACGCGAAAAGGTCGGGCGATGTTTGCTGGTTCGCTAAGCGTTGGCATCGTTGCGAACGCGCGGCTACGACGATGTTCGTCATTCGTCTCTCGAAATAATTTTCGTCGTCAGAAAGGAACGAAGCGAAAGATCTGCGTAGCTGTCGCACAAGTTACGAGCACGCGATAATTTCCGCGGACCGCGAGGAACACTTGGAGCGACATAGGGTGCGAATCGGGGGGTTGAAACGGTCGAGGCGGAAGACCGATGCGTTCTACCCGCCGCGTCTGATGGCGGCCTCCACCCTCCGTCTTCTATTTTTTCGTTTGAAATTTGTCTTCCTTTTTCGCGCGAACTCGCCAAGGGTGGCAATGGTTGATAGCGGCCGCGGTGCCCGCGTTTACGCGATACGCAATTGCTCGCGTACCTGCATTTAACGCCCTCCAAGGCGCACAGCCCGCTGGTTACGGCGTTATTATTCACCGATGAAGAGAGAAATGCCCTCCTTTCCCGCCTGTACAGCCGAGGAAATTTACCGGTGTTTCCCGCGTTACTCCTGCCGCTTGGCTCGTTATTCTTTCCGGTATAACGTTTACAAAAGACCGCGATTAATAATTGAACGCTTACAAATCACGACCCCGCCTCGAGGGCGCAACGGAATTAATAAAAATGGAACGAACGGTGCACTGTTGTTCGAAATGAGAATAGTTTTAATTCAGTTCGAGACTATAATTGTTTAGGGTGTGAATGAATCTATTGCGATCGGGTATGTATGGAAGTCTAAGATGTAATTGTGAATATTGATTATTCGAGAATATTCCACGCGTGTACGTGAGTGCTCGAAAAACAAGGGAATGCATGAAAATCTGGACGAAAGAATCGAAGAAGTTCGATGAGTGAATGTATAAAAGAATGTGTGTGGAGCGCGAGGGGTAGCTGAACAAAAGCAAAATAAAATTAACCTATCAATTCTCACCAAATTACAATTAAGCTTGTTTTCTCCAAAAACCTTTAAATCCCACTGTAAAATTTGCTCGTTTCTTTTTACCAGCAGGAAGCTAAACCTTTCGCCTTTTCACCCCCTCCTCGATCGCTTCCCGAAATCGAGTTTCCTCGAAACCATAAGAAACCCGCGTCGCGGCGAGCGTTCAATCGTTTCCCTGAAACCGGGTGTCGCCCTACCTGAACAGAGGTGATTTCGCAGGACGGCGCGAGCCTCACCCCGTGTCGGCGGTAATTTAGCATCGACTCGACGGAGGCGATGGCGTGTAGCGGGTCGGAGAGGAAAAAAAGACGGAAGCGGCGCGGAACGGAGCTGGCCGGGACGGACGGTCGACCTGGCGTCGGGCGGATGTTTTACGAACGAAAATAGAGAACGTCGTTTTACGAGATGTCGTTACTGAGGCGGCTAAACAAATTAGCCCCGCAAAAAAAAAAAAAAAAAAAAAGGCGGACGGCTCGCCACGGGCGGTGGAGACGGCGCGCGAGCTACCAGAAGCGGTTGGCACGCGTAGCGAACGAGGGGAAAGGGTGAGGGGGCGCATGGAAAGGGCGGAAAAGCGCGGTTCAAAGCGGGCGCACGTCCAGTCCTTCGCAAAGGGTTTGCCACGAACGACAGGAACAGCCTTTGGCGAGTCGTACGAACGCGCGGGAAATAGTTACGGCGGGGACGAGCGTGCCGGTGGATTTAAAAATTTCACGCGCCACAGAGAAATTAGTTCATCTAATCAGGGACGGTAGTTTTAATAACGCGGCTGTCCGCGCGTCGCGTCGGATGCTCGCGGTAACCGTACTTTATTCCTGCCCCCGAATGCTCCCTGCTTACTTCTCCACCCCCGACGCTGTCGCTGGCGCTCGGGACCACCGCCAGACAAATACGCGGCGATCCTCGCGGTTGTTTCCCGTTTGTCGACGTCTTGAACGGCGAACCTTCCGGCGGTCTATGATTCCAGCGATATATTCCATGAATCACGGGAAGGCAGGCTCCGTGTCTGCGCGGAGGACGCGGGGGCGAGAGCAGCTCGTAAACCTCGCTCACCCTTTTCCTTCCGCGCCATTTCCGATCGGAGTGTCGCGTCAGGAAGCATTCCGCGCTCTTACCAGGCCGCGAGAAGCTACCCTGTATCGACGCGCGTTAGGGCGATTCCGTGGCATATGCGCGGGATGATTTATCGCCCGCGAGAAATGGATCGTGGCGCGGGGTTAAGACGTGTCTGTTCCGAGAGCGACTTCCATCGTGATCTTACGACGCTTGGATTTTAGGGCCAATCGCCGGAGTACGAAGCGTCTGTCATTCCTCGGGTAGCTTTTCAGATTGTAATATGGACGGAGATTAATCGTTACGCGGAAAGCGAAACAGTGGCGCGGCGAGCGTTCCCGATGAAGCTCGTGATCGAATCCGTGCTCGAGTGCTGGCGACCAGGATCCCCGGGAAAATTCCGAAGAATATCGAGCAGACGGCAAATAAACGTGGAAGGGCCCGTGCAGTTACATCAGCAGG
The DNA here is from genome assembly GCA_963969225.1 of Xylocopa violacea. Classification (NCBI taxonomy): domain Eukaryota; kingdom Metazoa; phylum Arthropoda; class Insecta; order Hymenoptera; family Apidae; genus Xylocopa; species Xylocopa violacea. Next base: position 8,077,308 of record CAXAJV010000020.1, on the reverse strand, counting down.
TTCATCACGAACGTCCTCGCCCACGTAAAGCCAAAATAATTAGAAGCGCGCCCGCGATTTTCCGTCGCAATTATGCGTCGTAATTATAAGGTGGATAATGATGTCCCCTCGTCGCGCTATTTTGCCCAGGTAGGAGAGCGCGCGGTAGTCGTCGAAATTACCTTTTCGTGGCACGCGGACCACCTTTAACCAGCCTGCTCGCGGAGGGACTACGTGACTGGACAGCCGGATAGATAATACCGCGAAATGAGCACTCCGTAACCCAGATCTCGGTTCTATAGACGTAACGTGACACACGCGTGCACTCGAGGCGTGTACGTGCGTGTAAAGGCGTGTACGTGCGTTCCAAGACGACGCGTTAACGTTGCGACGCTATCGCTGGCTTTGTCCCTAGATATAGCGCCGGTTTGATACCCTTGGCCACTCTGTACACTCCGCGAGGGATTAATGGCGCAGAGAGGCACACAAGTCAGGCACACGCGAATGTGTTCGAGCATGGAATTATATTGTATTTATTAAGGAATAGTGCAAGTGCTGGGTGCACAGTTTTCTAAGAAACCTAAGTACGAAAAAAGAGTTAAGATTGCTCCAGCACTGTGCAGTATTAGAACTGCATTACGGGTTCTTCTTGGTATCGACAGTTTAGCAGAGAATTTCACATCAATTTTTATCAAATTAATGGACATCGAATTACCGTTACCGTTTCACGCTATTCGCAAGGGACCGCGGATGCAATGGAGGCTACTCGTTCACCGTTGAAAACTTTCTCCGCCCCGTGTCCTACTTCCGGGCGATCTTTAGACGCGATTTCGTTCATTACGGGAACGAGTAGTTAATTAACGGTGAAAATGAAAGGTGGAACGGGTGGTTTCCCTATTTTTCCGCGCGGGATGCAAACCACCGGTGATCGATGCTCTGGGGAGGACCCAGATTTCGGAGGACTCTTAATCAATCTTAAATGGACGGACACAGGAGTAGACCGCGGTGCTCTGACTCGTAAATTAATCGTCCGCCCTGCGGGGAGGGGCTGCGTCCCCGCTGATAGACACGCTCTGTCCGCGTACACAACCGTGCCCTCTCAGCGGCGCAGGAAGATGTAAAAACAAACGGAGAGGAACGAAAATTGCGGGCAGAAAAAGAGGAGAAAAGGTGCGCGCAAGGACGAAAGAGGGTGAGACCTCCGCCCGCCACTACTCAACTTTAAACTCAGCCAACTCTTACCCCTAAACTCCGATCGTTCTTCTCCGAGAACCTCGCCACCCTTTCGCGTCTCCTCTCCCCCGCTGCTCCGCGCTGCTCTGCCCTACCAATCTTTCGCGCCCTCCGTCCCCCCCCATCCTTCTTTCGCTCTGTCTCGCGCCGTTCTCCCAAAGCACCCCTCAATTTAGCCCATCGGACTAATGGATTATTATACGCCTCCGCTTACACGGGGAACGATCCCATTCTACTGGGACGACCCGGCGTATCTTTCGCGGAGATACCTACTTTCGGATCGATTAATCGCGGCCCTCCCCTTTCCACGTCCCGCGGCCACCCACGCGCGCCCCGTCCCCTCGCTCGCCTAACCGGACGAGCGCGGCTATCGGCCCCCGAATGATGGGACACACCGTCGCGGATCGACCGCCTGGGCAAGATGAAACGAACGAACCCGATTACGAAGTAGACCAATTTTCTGCGGCGCTGGATACAAATTGAATTCCGCGCAGGATTAACGTTAACAGCGACAGATTTCGCGCTGGCCCTCTCGCGCGCCACCGTCCGACACGCTTCGTTGGGGCCTCGCGCGGGGACAAGTGTACGGGCCTCCGAAACAGCGCTGCGAGGGTAATGGAAGGGCTCTGTAGTTCGTTTAACCGTTTCACGCGAGGATACGAGAGGATTTTCACGAATTTTCGAATCATTGACGTCGTTTTCTGACGTTTATTTCTATGCGCTGATAACATTTCTAATGCTAATAATGCCAATGATTGCTGATAATTTGTATTTTATAATAGTATTTCATATTTCTTTGTCTTACGCATGTTTATATTGAAAGTTATGCGCACGAATTCTCGCGGTTTCATTTGATTTCGCAGCAGTTGAAACGCATTCTAAACCACTTCGCAGCAGAATGCAGTCTATTAGAGAGACCGTTGCTTTCCAACGATAAATAGGAACGTAAAGGGTGGTAAATTATATTAGTCACACATATTTTCGCGTCTGCTTGTTAACGTCAATGTTTGCCAGCGAATAGGAACGCGTGCGTTTGAACGTTCTTCATGAAAGCAGCCCCGAAACATTCAAAGATTCCTCTCGCGAAATAGGCGCGCGATATTCCGTCTCTCTCCGGCTCTGGTCGCGTAATATAGTTTAATTAACACCGTGCACCAACCACCGCCAATATTCGTTAGACCGTTAAACAATGCGCTCTTTTTCTAGCGCGAAATTTGATTACCCGTCTCCTCGGGACGGTGGGCTAATTGATTTATATTCACCACGCGAGCACAATAACGTTACTCCTTTCATTCGCTCGTCTTATGAACCCTTTCGCGTCGGCCATTAGCGTCTCGTCCGTGCACGCATACTTTTCACGATAATTTTGGACGAAAGGCAATTTCTCCCCCTCCTCGTCTGTCCTTTTGGCGCAGCCTTTAGTGTCGCGCGAGATGAAATCAGAGGCCTATTCGATAGTCACTTAGAAAGCTCCTCGATGGAACACACAGGATATTGAAAAGGCGATTTCGAAAAAATATTTTCTAATTTTTATGAATGACGATTTAATTTAATGTTTTTATAAGCTCGAATCGTTAAAAGTAAAAGATTCTCTCTATGCGCAATACCATATGCTTCTCCACGCGATGTCTGATCAATTTTGCCTATTTCTACTGTCGACCATAACTACTTCAACGGTAAGCGAATTACCTTCCATCTCGCGTTCATTCCGGTTTCTATGAACGCGTTGCTCCGCTGTGCTCATTACGACGTACCACGTAACGCTCCTAATTGGTCGAAACATCGATCGAAAGCTAATGACTTCAGCGGAAGTAGCGTAACGCGTCGATTGGAAGAAATCCAACGCGTCCGCGATGATTCATCGTATCGCGAATTCTATTTTCATTACGCAGGATCCTTCGTTCTCTGTTCTCGAGGCACAGGATAGGAGCGAAAACAGGGCGAAAGGGCGGGTTTTGATCGACAATACAAAAGGAACCGCGCGCCCTCGAATCGAACGGGCGTTCGGCTTAATGCCAAATTATTTTCTGCCAGTGAAAAGAGAGAAGAAAGACGGGAAGTTTAAGGAGGCAGGGTCCGCGACTTTTAGAGGCACTCTACTATGACGTGAGATATGTGCTCAATGGGTCGGACCAAGGGACGGATACATACGTCGACTCGACGCCACTCTTGATCCCGTTCTGGAAGAATAATCGATTTCAGAACGGGCGATTCGTAGCGGATTGTGCTTAGCTATTTCTTTTGAAGACCGCCTCGACGCGTGCTCGACTTTCTTCGTTTCCTCGAGTGCTCTTCGACCTTTGTCCACGGACCTTGCTTGACGCGAAAACACGTGCCTTCCGGTCTGTCTCAGAGCAGACGGTCGATAGTGGAACAGACGGAGATCTTGATTCTCCTGACGAGAAACGCGTGCACGTCTTCTCTCAATATTTCGTGTATTCTCTTCAGTTTCAGTATCAAACTGTCCATATGTAAAATTTATTTTAATTGCAAAAGGCAATGATCGTTCGATGTAATCCGTATCGCGATCAGAAATCGCTTGAACCTGTCCGACGAACGCGAGTTGCCTTCGCTTCGCAGAGATTGCAACCGACAGTGGAAGAGACTTTTGTTTGAGAACAGAAAGCGAAAAGAAGCACGAAGACAGCTCGCAGCGCTTCTATCGCGCCCTTCGTCCCGCCATTATCAATGGTATTTCTTCTCGAGAGTTTATTACTTACCCTCGGCTGGGTTATATTGCTTGGCTCTCGGGAGGGGGAGGGAGAGGTCTGTCGCCTTCGTTCTATCAGTGATCAAGAACGATTACCAGCATTGTGTTTGCAAGCCACCTTTGTCTCCTGCCTTTTGTACGAGCGCTCCTTCATGTCATTTCTCTTGAGTGATGTAAGTGCCGCCCATTGTAAGCTAAACATATTTTTTTTCAAACGCAACCGTTTTAGCTTATCGAGTACGCGAGCGACTCGTTCGCGCGGAGGTCTGTCGAGAGGTGCTCTTGTACTGATTATTTTTAAATAGCCGCGCCATCAGACAGCCCTGTTTCTCTGCCATTCATTATCCAAACTCACGCACACGGTATACTTTCGTTCGCAAGAAAATTACATCCAGCATTCGCATAAAATACAACGTACTTTCGCATAAACACAGACGCAGCTCTTCATCGACGCAACGAATCACCGTGAATTATCAGCGAATACCTGCATAATGCATAGTCCTCCGAAACAAGAAGAACGCAAAACCCATTCATCGAGAAACGACCGTAAACGTCGGTTCATCCCCCCGTTGAATCGACAGCCGCGCATTAGTTGGCACGATCGACGATGTCTTAATCGCGTCTCGATAGCCCCGCTCAACAGCAGACGCCGCGCACCGTATTTATCGCGCAAGAACCGACGAGCCGTCGAACGACGGTCAGGGAAGACAAAAGTGAAAGACGCGACGGAACCGCGGGTGAAAAAGCGTGGAGAAGAGGGGGAGGAGAAAGGGGGGTGGAAAAGGTAGCGTTTCAAAGAACCGTGTGGGTTCAACGGTAACCCGCGACCAGGCCAGGAATGATTATATTTGCCCGTCGCGAATTAGCATAATTGAACGTTACCCGGAGGAGCACCGAATTGACGGAGGATAATGACTTCCTGCCAGAAGAGAAGCGCGGTCCGGTCGTCGGTTAATTACACGGCTTTCTGCCGGTCCGACGTCTTTCGCGAGGCAACGGTCAACCGTTCGCGGACGCAGCGAAATAAAGAAAGAGAGAAATAAGAGAGAAATAGAGAAAGGGACGAAGGGAACGCAAGGGTGGACGGTATAGACGCGCTGTATCCACGGTTCTGCCGGAAGATTAACGAACCGGACTCCTCTGCTACACCTTCGTCGCGAGGGGCCACAACGATCCGCGAGCAGTTCCGCAAGCAAATAAGCAGCCGCGTCCTGGTAATCGCGTCGCGGCGCGGAGCACGTTGACGAATTAATTGCCGGTATCAGAGGCACGATAGTAAATCCTTGGCATCGAGCTACCGGTTATTGAGTCACGTTTCGAGTTGTGATCGATGCGAACCCCCTTTTCTTTCTCTTCCTGTCATGGAAATTACGGGATTACCGATTCCGCTCGGCGGAACGCCGCGCTCAGGACGGATTAATTTGCATGGGGGAATGTTTATGGGCGCGAATGATAGCTGTTCCGCACCGGGATCGATCGGATTTTCTTACGTGACGTATTGCTCAGTAATTAATTAAACGGACGGGATCAGAGTAATTTGATCGACGATACGTAACGTTGTTGCAGTCGGAAATTTTGTATACAGCTATCCTTAGCTGATCTCATTTGAACTAAATTAGCTGCGAATGAGTAAATCTGTCCGAGTTGAGGCTCAGTGATACGTGAAACGCGTAATTCCAAACAAGGTTCATCGTCGCGTACCTCGGACAAAGAAATATACGCGAGCTGTCAGAAGCGTTATTTGCAGCGTACGATCTGTAACAAAGAACGGCTTCGTTATACCCGCAACACGAGCTAATGAAAAATAGGAACGCCTGAGGTGGACGCGGCTCGTGCAGTCACCCAGAGCGACACGTGACCAGGTGGGTCGCGGCGCAGGTAGCAAAAATCCGTCGTGTCAATGGTCTCGTAATCCTCTCGCGCTGCGTCGCGAGGTGTGGGCGTAGCCCTGGCGAAGTCACGTTTCGTGTCAGCCCTGGTGTCCCCTCGCGTCGCCGCCGATACGAAAGTTGTAATCTCGCGAATCGCCTGGCTTCGACGCGTGCGATCTCGCCTGCTTTCAGACGTCGACGAATTAATTAGCGGTATCAGCGGCCTGGTAAACTCCGACACTGTGCCAGCGGGTATCAGGTCACGTTTTACGTCGCTTGTAGCGCCCTGGGACACTTCTCTGTGGATCGATTACACGTACCAGCTGACCGGCTTGAATCGTCGCCGATTTCTGCGTACAACCCTCCGCTGGTGTCGTGCCACGTTGCACACGGATGCGCGCTGGCGCGTGTTCGTGTGAACGTTTGATGCGACGTGTACGATCCGAGCCGCTCACTGGCGCAAGGGTGTCCGTGTGATCGGGGTGCATACCGTGAGCGGCGGGTATTATGCGCGTGCAAGTGGCTGATATAATCTTGCCCAATTTGGTAAACATATTAAGTGCAATCTGAATAATGCGATCGCGGTTTAACGTCATAGGCGAGAGGGCTACTGACGTGGAATAGACAGAAAATGGCCCCGAGGTTTCACGACGCGATCGCGTTGTAGAATTTCCATGGTGTTCTCGTGGACTTTTTGCATTTACGTGTCAATGCAACAGACGCGTAGAATGTGCGAAGATCTGGGGCGTTAAGGGATTCGGAGATGGTAGTTTGAAAAGGACAATGTCCTAATTAAAGTTAATCTATTCGCGACTTCTTACTCTTGAATCTTTGCAAATCTCTGTTCGAGTCTCTACTCCAATCCGTTCAACTCTCTATTCAAGTCTGACTAACTCTCGTCTCAATTAGATACTTTTCAAAATATCTGACTTCTACTCTCTCTTTCCTGTCAGGGTGTTTTCACCCTCCGACTGGAATTTCCCTGCTATGGCCACCGTTTCACTCGAACCCCGTTTCTCAGTGGACCCTCGACACCCCCGTTTCTTTTATATCTACTTACAGACAAATAATATTTCACAGATACTCTCGTTATTAAATTAAATGAGTTTATAAATGCACCCAAGCAAGTTTAACCCTCTGAGGGAACATCAGCATTGCTCAACGTTTACTGAGGTTAATCTCATTCCACCGCAATGTTTCGAGAAACGCACGTTTCTCTCAAGTTTTCTATCAACATAGAAATTGTCTATCGCTGGGAGACGTCGACACTAAAAACCATTACTAAAACATCGCTAAAATATTGCCATTTTAGCCATAGCTTCTATTACTAACGAGGAGCCGAGTGCAAAGGGTTAGTACTTGAAACCACACCGCGTAACGCACCGATCGCGTTCCCGTATACCACCCACGAGGGCTTATCTTAGCGTCCATTTACCAGCGATGCCCATTCACAATGAGCCCCGTAACTAGCCACGGTGACGCGCGTTACAAACTACGTACCCCGAGAACCAGAATTCACCCTCCCGCCGGAGACATTCCGCTCGCTTGCTCGCTCGCTCGCTCGCAGGAGATCTCGCCGCGGTGCCCGCGAGCGCTGGCCGTCCATCGTCCTCTGTCCGACATTCATCGCGGCTTAGGCAACGGGTAGTCGAAGGCCGTGGCGGCACAAAGTGCCGCTTAAGCGAGTTATACACCCGGTTCCTCGCCTATCTGAAATAATCGGCGGTTGACAGAGGGCCCAGCAGTGATCCGGCGATACGCCAATAAGGCATGCGAGGTCCGCATCGCCGACGGGGGTTTTATCTCGATGCGCGGAGGGCCGTACAGGTGAGGTCAGATCGTCGTCGCCGGCGCGGCGGCGAGGTGAGGATCGAAAGGGGGCAGAGCGACCGCGGCGGATAAAATTGGTTCGTGTAGAGGCCCCTATTGACATGTCAAGACGTCCGTTGGGGTTAAGATAGCCGCGATTACCCGGCTCCCCTTTTCCAGGCCGGCTGTCCGCCGGACCAAGGTTACCGTGCCGCGGCGCGCGGTCAATCGAATTAGCCGCGGAACAAGGGTATCGCTAATTAAAGAACGGTCAGCTGACAATTAGCAGCGCTTCGAGCTGATCTCGCGTGGCCGCCCGATTTTTCTGCCCGATCGGGGGAACGAGGGGCGTACGAAGGGGTTGCTGGCGAAAACGAAAGTGCCCTCCTCGCATTGTGAATACCGAGCGGAAGTAAAAATGTTGCGGCAGGTCATTCGTCATTCAGAAATGCGGACGCTGGAAAATTGTTACGTTGCAGTTTGCTGCCCACTCGCGGTGCCTTTCACTGTCATTAACTTGTCAGCACTGGCGTACGCGTTCCACACGAATTACGCATTCGTAACACTCGCCACGTTGCGCACTTCGGCCTTCCTACCTCGTGCTCTCTGAACAATCGCGTTCAGACACCTTCCACCGAACGATAAGTCGCGCGAAAGCGAAGGCGGACCACCGATTTAGGGATTGTCTTTGTTCCGTCGACGATCCTGCGACCGTCATCGAATCCGTTGTAAACGACGGCAAACAGGATAGTAAACGGCGGCGTTTACTTTAGTAATTAGCAATGCAAAACGCGCGGTGAAACCGGGAACGTCAGCGGAGACCGCGCGGACAAACCAGCGCCGTTTGCCCGGCACACATCGCGCGCGGAAAATTTGCACGGCCGGGCAATGACAAATTAATATTGCTTCCGCGGCCACGCCGGGGGTGGCCGTTATTAATCGCGCGCTGCTTTCGAATATTCGTTTATTCCGCGGGATCGCCATTGGATTTATCGGGTTTTTATTGTAATTCGCATTACATCGGGTTCCATTCTTCGGGGATATCAATGTTCATCTATTATTTCCTGTATTCCGCGCTTTCCCGATCGTTATTAGATGGCCTTTATTTTCTTACCGCGGCACTCGTTTAATTCGCATTTACTCGTTCACACGTGGGGCTTTGTATACAGGAATTATTCACGCGTTTAGCTTAACCCATTCGAGACGGACCGCGCACAAATAAAACTGATTCGACAGATTGCAAACGGGTACATTTTTCGTGGACTTTGGTCATTCAATAAAATCGCGATGGATCGAAAACCACTTCGTTCCTCTTAGCGAAACTTTTCTATTTCACACTTAAATAAAATCTTTTATTACGAGATCGTCCTAAATTTTTCTATTATTGACGAGTTCTGTTCTATTAGCTAGCGCATAATTTTTACTGTGCAACGTGTTTACACATCCTCCGCATGCAATGTGTCAAAACAAAAGGTATCTTAGAAGTGTGCAAACATACAACTTGTTATTGTTTTCAATTTAGTCCTCAAAATGGGTTACCCAAAGCCATCAGGAGTGCAGAAAATGAGCAAAACCTTTCTACGGTTGGTCTCCAAAAAAATGGAGCGTCTCGAACTGGTTGAATAGTTTCGCACAGAACGAGGAAATTACGCGAGACCAGTCGATCGATCTTAATTTCTAAACGAGGTCTCCCGTGTACCTAATCACACTTTTCCGTGATCCCGTTAATCCCAGATTGGTTACCGGCAGTCGTATCTGACAAATTTGATTATAATAACGCCCCGAGGCCGGGGGTGAAATCCTGGCTACGGACGTTTATCAACTTCCTGACGGAAGAGTGACGTTATCGATCGTATTATCGGTCTCGTAAACTTCCACTTCGGTACGTCGGATCGTTCGTAAACGTCGATCGTAAAATCACGGCCAGGTGCGGAGGAAGGGCGGGTAAGTTATTGGTCCGTTTCCTGCAGGGTGCAGCCGTGTTACTCACCCCCCTCGCCCATCCGAAATCCCGTGCTCGAACGTATAAATACGTTTAATCTTGTTCCACGACCGAGTCACGCTCGCGCCACCGCCGTTTCCGCTCTTTTTTCTTTTTTTTTTGCGCCCCCACCGCGACTTTTTCGGTGATTCCGGAATCCGCTCGACGACCGAATAATGGGTGATCAGAGGACGGTTTGTTCGCCGTTAAATAAACGAGGAATCGCGGCGAAAGGACGACGTCGAGCTGTCGCGAGGCTCGTCGTTAGACTCTATCGGATTACCGTATTCAATGTTTCCTAATAATTTCTTTGGGGCGGCCAGAAATCGAAGAATATTCCTCCTCTCGAAGTTCGCGGAGCCGATTACGAAGCGAATGGTATCAAGTTATTCATCAGCAGAAGTTTATCGATAATCAGAAATTTATAACGCGCTACGCCGTAGCAATCCTTGACGAGGATCTTAAATAATAAACCGGACGATCAGAAAGTTGGCGAGCGTTTTAATCGTCTTAAAATCCCTGTTTAATATTTCAATATCGTACAGTCGCTGCTACATGTCTCGCGAAGTCGATTTATGAAGTGCTGAAATCCAAGGTACCTTGGAATCCTTTAGCACGCGTTAATCTGTCCGTTCGAATTCGCGTCTCTGTGGAAAATTTCGTCCAAATTAAAAGGGGAAGCTTGGCGTCCAATCCGCGAAAGTCGTTAACAAAGTTCCATAAAGACAGTCGAGCGTGCGATTCGTTTGAGCATTTCCCCGCGAATTTTCCTGTTATCATTTACCAGACAAATTATGCGAGGACCATACGCGACGCGGAACCGGGAGGAGCACCCCGGTTTCCGGTTACTCGGCGCGTTTATTACTTCGCTCGTTACATCTTTCGCGGTGGCGCACGGGAATACAGCGCGCACGAACGGATCAGAAGCGAGTCGGTATAGGATTACCCGTCGAATTTTCCGTTCGAAGACGCCACTTCGTTAGGGGTTTCGCCTTTCGTCGGGGAACGTTTTCGCGAAAGCGTTTCCGCCCGTCGACCGCACGTTTCCCGCTGAAATCGGATATCCGTCCGTCTAATTGCTTTAGCCATAGGGTTTCCAAGCGCGCGCTCGCGCGCGTGTGCAGTGTTTCGAGAGAAAAATGGATGACAGGCTCGAGCCTCAAAAGGACTGCGAGGAGAACCAGACCAAAAAGAAAGTACCAGCGGAAGGGATGCAATTTCGATCAATTGTCTCGACAAATGGATAATAAACTCGTTCGCAGACCCTTTGACCATCGACAGCTCCGACTGTATTGACTTACACTGCCACTCGAACGTCGAGGATAAAGTTCCATCGAATCGTTGATAAAATATCTCGTAGGATGTTTACGATGTAAACACGGGAAAGTTCGGCTCGGACCCCGAACTTCGATTCTTGGCGAAAGTTTGCCGCGGCGAGCCGGCGGGAATTTATTCGCCGATTGATTCGCATAATGCGATCGCGGGACGGTGGCCGCACTCAAAGAAATTGCATTCGAACGGGCCGATCTCGAGTGGCGCGTCCCCCAACGCGCCCCACCAGCGATAAATATTCGTCCGCGACGCGGTCGCGTTGATCCGCATTACGCGACTCGTTCGCCATCTAATATCCATGAATTCGAATTCAATCGGGTTATCGGGACGACCTAATCGCGTTCGATCAGCCGGAAGGCGTCGCGAGACGGGGCAGAGAGAGAGAGAGAGAGAGAGAGAGAGAGAGCGACGCGAGAGATCGGGACCGGTGAATCTGATTAGTCAATCAGCGAGACGGCGGGAACGAGGCGAAGGTGGGTCGTCGTCGAACGTGAGACGCGCGTAGACGGCGGTAGTTGAAGGGAAAAAAGACGGGGGTGAGGGGCGAACCAGCCACGGTTAGGGAAAAAGGGAAATCAGCGGCTGAAACCGCGGTTGAAACGAAGAGGCGGAAAAGCGGGAAGGAACGGCGAATGCGGAAATCGGGCTGAATCCCGTCGCAATTCACGTAAATGCGTCTCGTACCCGGGTCTGGAGACCCGAGATCTTTGTCTCGGAAGCCGATCGTCGAGTCAGACGTCCGTGAGATTTGGAAAACGAAGATCAGGAATGCGGAAGCTGAAATGCTTCCTGATATCGGTCTTTATTCCTTTGCTTGCGTCTTCGTGGATTCTGGACAGAGTCGCGATTGTTTGCGCGGCTGGTAGGTTAGGGGTTGCAAAGGGTGGACCTAAAAGGTTTCAGAACTGGTTTCAAAAGTCGCTGGCGTTTTTTGGGGCGAGCGGAACCGAGAGACTTCCATTACTTTCGCAAGGCATAATTGCGACGTAAACGTTGGGCGCGAAACGTGTGTCGAGTTAAAAGCGTCCACAAAGAGGAGTTCGTTAAGCGAAACCGCACGCGCGAATGAAAAATTCATCCAGATATCTGTGTCTGCTGTGCGTCGATAGAGCACGCGAATTCGTTACAAAGCGTTTCGCGAATAGTTGCCCCTCGTCTTCGCGAGATGGATGTAATGGGCGGAGCAATAAACTTTATGGAAGAGAAATCAAAGTGCCATCGGGAGTCTTCCAGCGAGTGGCTGAAATGTCAGCGAGCGTAATTAGCTGGCGCAATTAGAGGGGCGAGTAAACGGAAACATAATCGAGCAGCGAAAAACCGAAACAGTTTCACGACTCGTTAAATTTCCTCGCGATCTCAAAGAGAACGCGTCGCGACGCGAGGTGAAAGGCGCGTTTCAATTTCGATAAAAAAATCCGCGGAAAAACACTCGTCACGCGTGTGCAATGCGATAGAAGAACGTACCAGACCGTCTATTGCAATCGTATCGACGATAGCTCACGGAGATCGGTGTAAGTCCATTGAACCGGACTCGGAGATCTTTATATCCCAGACGCGAGCGCAAATTTCAGCTCAATGGTCCGTGGAGGAACTTTTGCTTGGCGCGAGAACGAGGCCGCTCGATTCCCTGTTAAGCGTGGCGGATCCACGCGACAGAGGCGATGATCCGCGGCGCGGAAGCGCGATTTAAAGCGTCTTTCGGTCTCTCGTATCGCTTTTCATATTCCAACCGTTCCGAATTTAATGCGAGACCCGTGGGCGGTGGGAGCATCGTTTATCCGTCTAGCGCGTACATTTTGGATATGGGCCATAACGTCGATTGCCCCTCGCCTCGCGAAAACCAGCCTCCGACCGATATCCAACGGAAAGTAGTTCACGATGCGGTCTTCTACGCCCTTTTTTCCTATTACTTTTTGCCGTTCCGATACTCTCGACCGTATCCAGCGCCACTCCGTCGAGGGATTTACCAGCGATTTTCCCTGTTTGCCGCGAATTCGTTAGTGCTCTCACGGGCCTGGATGCTCGTCCGCGACCAGGAGTGGGTACTCCACTTAATCCGCGGAAGACTGTTTATTTATTCACGGGTCGAGGAGCTCTTCTTACCACCCTCAAAGGATTCACGAACGTTCGGCCCTTCTGCAATTTCGTTGCCAGCCAGGAACGCCGTCTCTGTGCGCCGTATTATTAAAGGACGCGCGAGCGTTCATCGACGAGCGACACGGCTCTGGCACGGTTTCGATTCGGCGCATCTCCGTGTTACTCGTCTCTCTAACTTAATTAGTCGTCTCGGGAAAGGTGTCCCGGGGAATTCGTCGCGGCTCGTTAAAGACTTCCGATGGATTTTTCGAAAGAGCGTCCGTTTCGTTTCAAGAACGCGTCCCTGCTGTTCGTCCCTCTAATTTCGATTATCCAATTCGATAAAAATATTTCACGCGATCCCCCTACGAGCTCTCCGATACGCTCGCAATGAATTCGCCAGAGGAACAGGTGTTCCATTTTCGGAACGGTCCGCTGTTATTCATCGCTGGAACTTTAATTGCCCGATTCTCAAACTCGCCGTGGATTTTCCGCGAGGACAGACGTCGGAATTTATTCTAAACGATCCGCTATAGATCGCGCGTCCGTGTGCGCGCGTGTTACGCGGCAATTTCGCGCGATCGCAGGCGGAACGGCGGTTTAAACAGAAGCTGCAGAGATGTCGATATTCCTGGTGCATTGTCCAGTCGCAGTTGGCGCGGCCGACACGATTAATCAGTCCCTTCCCGGGGCGGCGCGGCTGGAAATGCTGCGAAAACAGGGACGCGAAGTCCGCTCGAGAAGGCACTCGTGGCCCGGTGGTCGAGATCATTCCAAACAGCGGCCCTCGGCCGGATCCCCGTCCCTTTCGCGGCGACCCCGTTTCCGCGGATTGTTGTGACAGAAAGCAGCAACTGCCTCCGCGATAAGTGTGTACAGTCCTTCGTTATTGCGCCCCGCTGTCTCCTTTGTCGTTCGTGTTTCATTAGCGGGAACGGCATAACTCGTTCGACGCCGTCCTCCGCTTCCGGCTCCGGCACGACGCGGACGCCCGCTGAAAAGTTTCCCCGTCGCTCGCCCCTGCTCGCCTCGAACGGTGTTTAAAAGATCAAAGGCCGGCGTAAAGTGTTTCCGAGCGAGGCGTTCGGTTTTGTCGACGGGGAATTAAAACAGGAGTGTTTCTTTTCTCGTGATTAAGGTGAAATTAGTTCGACTACTGTTTTACGGGGCGCGAGGGACGGGAGGGATCGGTGTCGCGTTCCGAGGGTGTCTGCGCCCTAATTGCAGCGCATCGCGGAGGCGGCGGAGGCGGCGCGAGGACGTACTCGAAATTTCTTAATTGTTCCGCGGAATTAAAAGGGATCCGTGGTTCATAACAAGCACACGGTGGCCCCCCGTTCTGTCCCGAGCCGTCCGATCGAGCCGAGTGATCCGCGAACTTCGCGCTTCAACCCTCCCCCTGTATTCCGAGACGCTGACGGCCGGAAGTTGGCAAGTTTCGAGGCTCTCGATACGCGTCAGGCCTCGAGGAGAGCTGGAATTACGCGCGGGTGAAATTAATTTTCCAGGCGAGGCAAGGGAGGGGGGAAACATTAGCATCGCGGTGAAACGCTATACTTTATTCGCCGCAGACATCATCGCTAATTGCGCTGAAATGGATATCTCGAATATTATATTCTCTACTTAGCGGAACAGCGCCTCGTTGTTTTTTGGAATTTTTAATTTGCAGTAACTCCTCACGAAAGAGGGAATTTCTCTGCTGGAAGGACTTAAATTCATGCAACACGCGAGGAGTAGCGACGTTTTCAGGAAACAGAATCGACTGCACCAATCGAGTAGTCTGTCCATTAGAGGCGCCCTAATATTTTGCGCAAACAAAGACGGATATTAGTATCGATTTCCTCTGTATCGTGTTTGCAGCCGTATCTATTGTCTATATATAACGGCGCAGGGTGGCTAGTAATTGGCAAATAGTGTTTACGCCGCCTCTTGTTTGTAACTGAATAGGGTAATTATATAAACACAAGACCCAATTGGACTGGCGGGGTTTTATGAACCGGTCTGTTGAACGGCCCGATGGTTTCCAACGATACGGTGAATTATATAAGGAATAAGCATTGTTCTTGTGCATTATTATACCGCCATTTCCACGGCGTTTCAAACACATTGTAACGTCGAAAGAATACGCGAAACGTTACGCAGGAAAGTGGCGATCGTCTTCAGTCGCCTTTTCTTTTCCAACTTCCTCTCGCAAAAGTAATTACACGAATCAATTTCCAATTCGTTGTCCATAATAAAGTATCATCGTACGATAAACTGCGACCCAATTTACCCGAAAACTCGACGCATAGATCCGTACGAGAAGCTGAACTCGTCTTCCGCGCGGGGAAGTTAGAAGTGAGCCAGAAACAGAATTAAAATTTATTTTTCTCCGCTGCGAAAACAAACCCCGCAATCAACAACCCTCTCCGCCTGGCGACCACCCTCCCCTTAACTTCGTCCCTTGATAACGACGTAAAATTCCCCGAGATAAAACGCGATAACAGCCCGCGCCCGGCAAAAAGTCCGAAACTAATCCGCGGTGCGCGAAACGACTGCAAGAAGAACAACAGACGCGTTCGAGCGAAGACACCGCGGAGTAAACAGCGAAACAGCAAGAAAGCGCGGAGGGCTGCGCCACCGTAAACACTGTATACAGAGCGTCGAGTTAATCGCGCCGCTTTTCCCAGTTCCATGTCCCGGTTTCCACCCCCGCAATTTCCACCCCGCGCAGTCCGCAATCTCGAGCGCGTTGCAGCGGTGGCGGCGGCGGCGGCGGAGGCGGCGTCGAGCCGGGCGTTGGTCGTCGAGCCTCCATAATTCATTCGGCAGACAACCAGAAATCCTGGAAACATACATTTATGCGGCTAGTCGTGCGCTGGCTGGGCGGCTGGGCGTACGTTGTACCAGCGGCGTGGAGGCCAGGGCGATACGCAGAGGGGGGTGTCGGGTTGGAGAGAAAGAGTCGGTCTGCGAACGACGAGAAGGGGTTGTTACGCTGGTTTGGGATCAGCCCGGAACGTCGAAATCAGGGTGACAACCGTGGAGTTGGCCCCGTGATGTACGGCGCGCAGATACGCGCTATCGTACCAATAACCGTTCGAATAATAGCCCACGGACTGGTCGCGGGCGAGCACGGTTGAGAGCAGCGCTCCGGTTGCTGGATCGTATGTGCTCGCGTCGACGCTGGACGATGCTGGCTGAAGGAGGATGAGGAAGAATATTAGGCGTATCGATGAAGGAGGAAGAGGAGGAATATTAGGCGTATCGATAACGGAGGGGGTGCGCGAGAGGCGAAAGGAGAGGCGCAGGAATCCTCGGTGGTTCGAAATTGGGCTAGATCGGGTGGAGGGCGGTTTCGAGACGGTTTGCGAACTTGGCAAGTTGCACTTGCGTTTTGATTCGTCGACGGATAACGGTGAAACGAGTATCAACGCAATCTCGTAGACGTAGTTTGGGACGATGAAGACGACGGCGGCTGCGGTGGCGACGGTGTCGTCGTGGCTGCGCTTAATGGCCGCATTTCGTCGCCCGCGTTCCACCCTGAGACGGGTAATCGAGAGGGCGCGGAGAGGCGGAACGCCTTACGTGTCGCGAGCACACACGCCAGGGGCGCGAATCGCGGCTGTGTGCGTGCTCGCGTGTACATCGCAAGCCGGATACGTCGTATCGCGTACTTGAATTAACTTCCTTTTGATCGGGATAACTGCGACTGAGTAGGCGGTTCCCGTTTAATTTGAACGAGTTAATGTAGCGTAGGGAAATATGTGTCAGCTGGTAGAACTGTCGGAGCTTGTTTAAGCGATCAAAGCAGGGTAGTATGTTTCTTCATTATCTAATTCTTGTTGATCTGCTTGTTCTTCTTCTTATCCACGGAGAGACTTGATATAAGATGAAAAGATTCGTTCATATGTGTAGAATGTGTATTGTTTTATTACGCGCAACCGGCTACGCGTGGAAACTTAGGATGACAGGATGTTTAGAGGGAAATAAGTAGAGAAAGAAGAGTGTTTGGAACCGAGCGACAGGATCGTGCGACTGGGAAGGGCGTGGAAGTAACCGCGAGCGTTTGAGGAACAGGGATGCCTACAGGAAACGCGCGAATAAAAAACAGTAATATATGCCTGCATACGTGATAAGCGTAACAGAAAAATATTCGCCACTTCCGGTGAAAAAGCAATTCGAATAAGAATCGGCAAAGGTAAACGTCCACCTATCCAGCAAAAGTTCCACGGTACTAAACGAACGACCGACTGGTATTTCCCATCTTCGCAGAAAACACCGCGGAATAAAACGCCTCCTCGTTTAAACGACCCGCTCGCGCCCGGTATCCGGGCCGATATTCCATTCGGTTCGCTTAATCTGATATTGTTTCGCCTGTGGTGCATCGAGCGCCTGCCGGTTGTGTCCCGTCGTGGTATTTTTACAGAATTAAACGGGCCGTGGCGATAGTCGGAACACGATTTTCCGTGAGCCACGGTTTGCGCCCGGCCTCCCGGCTTTCGCGGCCACGCCGAAGGGTGGCCGGGAATGCAATATAGATTCGCAGATAGTCGAGTCCAATTAGAAGAACTGCCACTCCGCAGTGGCAAATAATACAAACTACCGGACGAGCCGGCTCCGCTCCAAGTTGCACGGTTGGCTAAAACCGGTTTCCGCTTTGCGCGTTACTGCCACCACCGGCCCGTTATTGCGTCATTGTTATGCCCGCCCGAGGGGAGGCCCCCGATGTCTCTGCGTTGAAGAAAAGGTCGCCCTCCTCCTAATTACACGCGAACGTCGGCGATCATTAAAATGGTAATTTGTTAATGTCACGTCAGACGAGAGCCAGGCGACCATCCGGGACGTCGTCTTCGAGCATCGATGAAAAGGGCTTCGACTCGAAGGATTCGCGTCGGTGTCCCGTCTCCCATCCGCGGCCGGTTATTGTCGCGTCTGTGATTTAGGTGTCGGGTGTCGCGGAACGCGGCTTCGTTGCTCAGCAGTTTCCTGCTTCCGTCGATGAAAGCACGCGCGAAACACCACCTACCCTTTTTACCTCCGTTTACGACTCAATCGCGATTTACGACTACAAGTACGATGGCCTTTAACTCCTCGACTTCTTCAGACTTTGATGTATGTTAATTTACCGTGGATTATCGTGGGTTCAGTTTCTCTTCGATAAATCGATACTATTTGTTTTACGCTTCGTGTAGTTCCAAAGTCTTCAGCATCGATCAAGTATCAAATGCAACCTAACCCTTTATCTCCTCGACTTTTTCAAACTTTGTAATATATTAATACGCTATGAATTACCATAATTCAATTTCTCTGCGATACATCAATATCATTTGTTCTACATTTTTTTATTTCGTGCTTCACATAATCCCAAAATCTTCAGCATCGACCAAATATCAAATGCAACTCAAATACAATCTAACCCTTTATCTCCTCGACTTCTTCAAACTTTGAAATATATTAATATGCTACGAATCATCATAATTCAATTTCTCTTCGACACATCGATACCATTTGTTCCACATTTCTTTATTTCACGCTACGCATAATCCCAAAATCTTCAGCATCGACCAAGTATCAGATGCGGCTGCGTGTATACACGATACTCGCACGAGCCTGTCTCGTTTAGGTAACATACGGCGAGCACAGCATCGGGACTCGACAAAACCGAGGTTCACCAGCGCTGATCCCAGGCTGTCTGGCAGGGGACCGGCTGAACCTACTGCGCCAGAGAACTCTGTTACTACAGCGGTGTATACATAAAACCAGACACCTTGGTAGCTAGAGAAACGCGTCCACGATCAACGCGCAGCGTCTGTGCGTGCGTGTATATAGGATCACGTTGCGCAGGACACGAGGATGAGGCCTCCTGAACGCGTGTAACATTCCAGAAGGACCTGAATACGGTTTTAACGCGCGTTCAATCAGGATCCACCCTCGGTTTGATCCGTGTTCCCACCGTTTCTACTTCCGTCGCGTGTCTTCCTCGATTATCGCTGCAGTCACTGTTTTTCGTGTCCTGCTTCGTCTCGCGCTCGCAGAGCGAACTGCGCGTTTCTCTCCTCTGAAACTCTTCGAGCGTTTTCTGCCTCGCCTATTTTTCCTCCCTGTTTTCCCGTCACCGTTTCGAACCGACGAACGGAGGAGTCGAGCGGCGACAGGAACGCTTTGTGAAATTAGATTTTCGCGGGGCGTTTGTTTCGCGCGAGGCGGGCGAAATGTGCCGCCGATGCGCCCCGCGAAGATGTTAATTAATGCGGGCGCGTCGGGCGAACGGGCCGCGTCCGACGTTCGCGCGGAGGCGTTAAATATTAATTTCGAGTGTCTTTTGTCGGGCGAGCGGAACTCGGCTAATTATAACTACTTTAAAAGTTCGCAGGACGCGTTGTTTACGAAGAACGGGTAAAAAGAATCTATTTATCGCGGCGCCGGCAGCACGTGTTTCGCAAGGAGAAAGAAAACTTTTAATTGGGGACGAGCGTGTCAGTTTGTTCCGATCAAACTCGACACAGTTCCGCGCCACGCTCGTTTCCGTCGCGTTAGCGGGGATTCCGCGGCTGAAATTCTGCAGAAGCGCTGATACGCGACGAGCAAACAACACGCGGTAGCGGACACGTTTGACGCGACTCGACCGCGGTATAAACACCGCGAAAAGTCGGCCTTTAATTAGGGGATCTCTCAAAGACCTCTCTAACTGAATACATTATATTTATACTCGAATTTAAAACGACGCGAGAACCCTGTTTGACTTTATCAACTCCTTTTTAATTCGCTGCAAACAAATATTTGAGCCAAACAAGTTTCGCGTGATGCGAAGCATTCGTTGCCCCGTTTTTTCTCTCTGAAACATCCCCAACAGACTTGCAACGGAAGCAATTTTCTAAACGATTCATAGAGAACCTGTTACGATACCATGTACACATTGCATATACCATAACACATTACGTATTCAATCCAGTGACGTATCTATGCAACGTCCACCCGTTCCCAGTCCAGAAGCCTCTGCTTCTGAAGCGAAACGCGCGTTTGAAAATCTGGAGATGCGATAATTTTCCATTTGGCACCGCCACGATGCCCACGTTCGTACGCTCGCGAAGTTTCCCATCCAGCGGTACCGCGGCTAGTAATAATACGTTAAAGTTCCCCGCGAACTTCAACCGGCCGCGCGATAAGTTTCCACCCTTCCCAAACATTTATCAGTCACGTAACCGGCCCTGGCCGAAGTTCCCGGCTTCCGGACTCGGTGAAATTCCAGTTTGCGGTGCGCGGCGGCGGTGCTCGCTGGTATCTCGCCACAATTAGGATAATTGGGACAACGGATCGACACGGGCGGGAGATCAATAACAAAGCCGATAAGAGCGGGGACACGGCCGAACGGTTTTCGCAATTAAGCCGGCGGAGCGTCCCCGAGCTTTAAACTTTCATTAAAAGCGCGGGGCGTTTAGCCAACTCCCGTTTAGGAGTTTCGATAATTACACCTTTATTCGCGGGGTACGTGTCGTCTTACGCGGGTGGATACGCGCGCGCGGGCCGTTACCAGCCCCGCGAATCCGCGGGTCGTCCCGTCCGTTCCGCTTAGCCGCCGCGGCCTTTATTAAATGAAACGATAATTGGACGGGATTTCGTTGAGCATGTAAGAAAAGAGTCGGCCGCGGCAGCTGCGAATTATGCTTTAATGAGCGCGTATCATTCGAAAGCGCGGCCGCTAATGGCGGCTGAAATCCGCGCCCTCTTTATCCGACCTCGATACCAATTACCGCGTTCGGGTGGAGGAGATAGCTGGTAATTACTAATTTCTTGCCCGGTTTAATAGCTCTGTTGGACGCCCGAACATTGGTCAAAGTCTCTCAATGGGCGATTAACCTGTAACCGGGTGCCCCACGAGACTCGCCGCGAGGAACTCTCGCGCCCCCGAGTATGCTCGTTCAGGTGTATTATTAATTCTCTCGGTTATTATGCGTCGAAGCCCGCGTTTCGTTCGGGAACGGATCGTTTAAACGCGTAGACGTCCTGTCGAGCCGGGACGATTAAATATCGCCGTGCGCGCGGAAAAGATCCGCCGATCGACACCGCGAGGAATTAATCGCTCGCGTTGCCTCGCTCGCGTTGCCTCGCGGAATTTTCGGGCGATTTTCGTTCCGATAAATTTAATATTACGCGGTAATCGCGGTCTATTTGCGCCGATAGAAATCGGAGGGATACGTGATGTTTAACATGTGCACAGATTTGGCACAAATACCGAGATGTTTGCCTTCCGCAAATTGGTCCGAGGATCTCGGAAAGTCGGTCGGAAATCAGCAGAGCGGAGGATCGTGGATCAGCTCCAAACAAACCAAATATTTGACCGCCTCTGAACAATCGTATCCTTATCTAATCGAATCATACATCTAATGCGGCCAATTTTTACCGAGGGAATCGCAATAACCCCCGCTGTCGGTTTTCATTGGGCGTAGCGGATCGATTCGGTTCCCGGACATTCTTAAATTGCGCGTTTCGCGGCCACTTGATCGTCGACGTTTGAAAAACAGCGGGCTCTTTGTTCGATTCGATTAATGAACAACACAATTTCGCGGGAGCACGTTCCTTCTGTTTAGCAGAGGAGCGAGAAACTCCGCTGGTGGAACGGTGGGGGTAGGAATTCACGGTGAAAAATCCTCCGGCGTTCTGGAAACGCGAGAAATTAAGTTCGACCCGATACAAAAGCCACCCAACACAGGCGCGCTCTCCGCTTCCTTTTTTTTCTTTCTACGCTCTTTGTTCGCTGTTGAAGGCTCGATCGGAGAAAGGCGCGATATTTGTTCGCCTCCCCTACGATTAAAGGGTCCCAGCCACATTCGAATTTGTATTGTTACGCGCAAGACACGTGGGGCGTGCGTTAAAAAAAATTTCTGTTCGCGTTCAAGTGTTTGAACGTTATTGGTATCGGTCTTACCAATTGGTGATGTTGTTTCGAAGGCATCGAGGCACGCAGACGGACCATTCTCCTTCGTAATAAGCTGACGTTCACTGACAACCAGTCCAGGAAACCTTTCGTTCCTTTTCTAGCGTTCTGTCTCGAATCCCCAGGCATCGCGTTCTTTACCGCGCGATAATTATCGCGATAGCAAAGTGGATTCGACTTAGTCGCCTTTCCCCGAGCGGGGCGATTCGTTTCGAACGGCGGCGCCCGCTGTCGACTTTGAGGGAACTCCGCGACGGGGGAAATTAGTTTCCACGGGAAAAATACGGCGCAAGAAACAACGGGGGTTGGAATTAAAATGACGGCCGGATTCAGACGTCGTGTTGCAGCCGTTTCGTGGAAATTGACGTTAACTCGATGGGAAGTTGGAGCTCCGTAATTCTGCGTCGGAATATTCGCGTTAATTCCTTCTTCCGTGGCGGAATGGCCGACGTTGTTAGGAGACAAACAATGTCGCGAACCTGGCACGTCGGAATTCTTCTTTCTTTTCCCGGGACGTCTATCTTATTTTACGATACAGACGCGCTAACACGCTGAGAAATAAATTACGATGATGATAGCGGAGGAAAGAAAGAACCGAAGGAAGCTTCGACTCGAGTGCGTCCCTCCGAGCGCGACTAGAGCGTAGACGAAAATTAATTACTCTTAAACATCGAGGCGGAGCGCGCTAATTGAAAAAGCGTCACGCGACGGGTGCGCGCGAATGGAATAAACAGGCAAGCGCAGAGATTGAGTCGAGCGAAAGATCACGAGGAAACTGGATTACCGAATGCTAATTATTTCGTACTAATTACATGACCCATTTCGAGGAGTAACGGCGTCGCTCCCTTCGATTCCTTGGGAAACTCCCGGCCTTTCCTCGGTGGTGGAGAATCTTGGAAACGAGTATGCCTGCGGTCGGTTGCTTATGAAGGTTGACGGAGGACTGCGGTGGGCATTCGCCCGGTGAAACACGGCCGGGAGCTTGTGAAATTCGTGGCTATCGATTCAGGGCGTCGGGTTAATGAGATATCCCCCGAGCACAGCCAGTTTCCGCGGGCTTGTTTCTTGCTCGACCATACCCGCCGCGCCACTGGCAATTTCATTTTTCTGAATCCCTCGATTCAGGCGGACGGTGCGTCGAACTCGACGCAGCTTACTCTGCCAATGAAAATCGAACGTGCCCGGATGCAAAGCGCCCGCTTCAAAGCGGGATGCCGCGCGATTGCCGCTGCGCGAAAATTGCGACTACAGAAGGATTTTTACAAGCGAGCGAACACGATTTCCTTCCTAGTTTTTCTCTTTTCGCCGCGCGCATCGATGTACGAGTAATAGATGTTCGTTTCGTTTCGCGCGCGGAAGATCACCGTTCCCCTTTTTCTTTTAATTCACCGACGTTAACACCCGACGCTCAATGTAATTTCCGTTATTGCGCCGTCCGCTGCATCCGCGATACATTTTTTACTGTCGATATCAACGCCGTCGGTGTCGCTGCGACGCACGGAATACTGTACTTTATCACGTTGATGGCGCGGCTAGACGCGATATTGCATTCAGGAAACGACGTGTCCGCGTCATCGATCGATGAAATTTCATTAAGTGGTACCGCTTCCGCTTTCACGCAGGAGGACACCGTGGTCCCATAAAGGTGTAACAGGCGTCTGCGCTGGGAATCGATGCGCTGGGATTCTAATCCGCGAAAAGTCGCGCGTTTCGTGCGCGTTTGTTAACCAACGACGGTTAACAAGTCACCACCGACGACGGAACTCTGATTATCACTTTCGTAAAAAGCCATTAAATATTCAACTCGATTAAAGTGTCGCGTAAATCATCGTTAAACACGCGATTAAAAAAATGGAATGAGAAGCTCGCGTGAATAATTAACGCGCTTTTGCCTTCTCGTTACCGTGCCACAGTTTTATTTAAAAATATTTCTGTTGCATTATTTCAACGCGTCAACGTAGAAACAAAAATGAATCTTGCGATGAGAAATAGAATCCTATATATTAACAATGAAGTAAACCTATCGAATTGAGCGGGCCCTCGACTATTTATACCTAAGACATCCCTCTAAGCGAGGAGACTCCAAATTTTCTATCCAGTGTCCTCACATTTCGCATAGCTCTCGAAGCGAAGAGACATCTTTCATTTCCAACAGTTTCACACAGCAAATACCTTTCGTACTTCCTCCGAATAAAGAGGATAACCCCCGAAACCAAGAAATTCATCCGTTCGAAACGATCCTCGATCGAAGTAAAAGTAAAACGCAGCCACCCGCATAAAACACCGCGTCAGCTGCTTTCGACCTCGCAAATAACCACTTGCCGTGTCCTGTAACGCGGCTCGACGTTTTTGTTTATTTTTTTCCACCGCGTGCGCAACGTCGACGGCGGTAAATCACGGTTCGACGTGGCCGACGGTGTCGCGTAATGCCGTCCCATCTGATTTCCGGTAACGCGGCGTATAATCCGGTGAATAATGAAAACATTATCACGGCGGACAAAGTGCGCTCGCGCCAGTGTCGGCGCACAGGTAGCCAGAGCGGTGGCGGTGGACACTTTTTCCTGACGAGCCGCGAGGGGTTGGCGGAGGGGTAGGTAGGATGGATGTAGCAGGCAGATACATTGTCGTGTCGGGCAATGAAAAATTGCCGCAGATTTCCCGGTGGGGAAAACTGCCGGGTGCCGTAGCTCGTCCAGATTGCCAGCGCTGGGCCGCGCGCGCTAGCCTCGTTTCGCGGGCCCACCCTCTGCTCCGTGTCGCGTTGGGAAAAAGGTGGAAAAAAAAAAAAAGAGGAGAGGATATTTAGAATGAGCGAACGGCGGAGCGAGGAACGACGGTAGGCGGGAGAACAAATAGCGTCGGATAAATCAGCGGGTTCTCTGTCGTGTCCATTTAAAAGTCGCCGGGTGCACGCACGTGCGTGCAACGTGCGGCGTCTGTCGGCTGGACGCGGGACGTGTGTTCGCCCGCGTGGGTGCGCGTGTGTTGAACGCGACCATTTCGCGGCGGTGATTTATGCGTGTTCGTCAGCGAAAAAATCGCCGGTGATCGACGACGTTGGGCCCCTGTCTTCGTCTGATCGTCGGACGCGTTCGTTTTCTATTAATTTCTATCGCCTTGCCCCGCCGCGCGCGACGCTATCTAATGATTCCTCGAATCAATTAGTTCATTGTGATTTACTTCGAGTTTAGCCTCTTGCTAATCGTTTTGGATATTAGCGGAGAAATACGGATCGGTGGTTATAATTCTTCTCGGTGGTTACGACTCTCCACCGATCCCAGCAACGCGGGAGCGTCTTTATCTACTACGTGGCTGACCAGCTGGATAGTGGCCCTATCTACTCGCGATCGTCGCGAGTTCGCGAGTTCGCAGCGACCGCGATAAAATTAGTTAGAAAGCGGAGCAGAAAATGAACCGAGAGAATTTTCCACGCGCGCGATTTATGGCCACGGGTGTCTCGCTTCGACGTGCGAGCGTCGGTTTTCCCCAAAAATTAGAACGTGCACGCGATGCCAAGAAGTTTGGGAAACACGAGCAGCCCGCGCGCCGTTGGCCGGCGATATTTTCCCCGCATTTATTTAATCTACTACGATCGCGAAGTTTATGCAGCGCCGTCAGTCATTTCGCGGAAAAATAAAAGCGCCACGGAGGAGGAGGGGGTGGGTGGACGGAATTACACGGCACTTAATTCTACCGTCTGTTAAATTTGAACTACCGGGCTGTTATCTCTCAGTCTCGTCGTGGAAGCTTGCCAAAATCGCGGGCCCTTGGTACCTCGACGGTTAAACCGTAAAATTTCATTCATTCCCGAACCGCTCGTCCAACCGATCCAGCCTCGCTTTCCCCCGCGTTCCCGGTTTGTTTATCGACCGTGACGTCGACGGCACGTTTGTCGTCTTCAGCCGCGAACACGAGACACGCCGTTTCCACGGGGTGGCTAAGCGCCGGGCTCGATGATCGTCGAAACGTGCCGGGAACTTAACAGGACAGATTTTCCACGGAACGACGTCCAGGCGGCGACGAATGGCTCGATAGTTCGATCACGCGGCTCGCATCCGCTCGGTATCTGTTGCGCGCGATTAATTCAACGGACACGGACGATGGAAGGGACGATGGAAGGGACGATGGTACGGACAGGGTGGATCGGACGGTCGTAGGAATCCGGACGATTTAACGGCTCGCAAAGCGAACGCGAAATAAGGAAAGTTTCGCCGAATCTCATTCGTTTCGCTAATGAAAAGGTAACTGCGTACCGGATTCGATCGCCCCCTGGGCTGTTTTCGCAACTAACTTCCGCCCGCGGCCGACGCGCGCCTCGTTTTAGCGGCGTTCGACCGGGCGCATTATAAAATCCCGGATCGCGTTTTGCAATTAATCCCACGGCGGATGAAAAACTGCTCGGCCTGGCCGCGATCGAGCCGGCGGATTTCGGGCGAACTTCGCGCTCGCACACAATTAGCCGGCGTTAGGTCGGAAAATGAACAATTTGTTTGCGGTTGTTGCGCACTCATTAAAGTTTCATTAGCAGGCATAATAGCGAGCACGATGAGGAGACGGAAATAATTAAATCGGCTGGAATCGCGGGACATTTTGGAAATTCTTAGGGCTTATTTACGCGTACGCGGGAATGCGTACGAATTAATTAGGAAAGTGCTCGTCGAAGCAATTCGTTGCGGTGAACTCTCGAATATACGATACCGCGGTACTTTTATTAATCATGGTTAATCTGTGAGTCCCACATTTCGCGGCACGTACGAAGTAATTTCTAAAATGTATTACGCGCGGAGAACTGAAATTGCGCGTATTTTATTTTCAGCGAGATGAAAACGAAATGTCGCGTCAAAGGAAATTAATTCCTTTTTTCCGTTTTGTTCGCGTCGTCCAGCCCTTGGTCGTCATTCGGTTACACGGCGAACGGCTTAATTAACGCTACAATAGAATCTACTATTTATTACTGTAACAAGTTGGTTATATATTTAGAACATGAAAATTCCGGTCCTCATTCAGTAAATACGCGTTCCATCAAACTAAATGAGATTTCCCTTGACAATTTTGTTGCACGAGAACAACAAAGGCCTCTCAGCCGGTAACATCAGCTGCCCTATCCTACATTTCATACAATCACAGCAGCGCAGTGACCTGCTTTAAATTCATAGAGCAGCTACCCCTGAAACGCGCCGCTGCACTCTGCGTTTCGTGGCGCAGCCAAAAAATTCGAACAGCCACGCAATAACTTCCGCTTATGCCCACCGTACGTTCATACGAGCGGGATAATCAAGCAAAATTGAGCGTGCAATTGCCACGCAGCGTCTAGGATCAGCCGCGACGTACGATTCCACCGCGGGAGACGTCCAGAATTTCGAGCGACTCGAGGCATCCCCGTGGAATCCCTCGTCGCGGGTCGCAAGGCCAAACGAAGAGGGTGTCTGAGAGATCAAGGCCGCCAGGGGTGGCAATTAAGGAAATTGAAATAAAGAAGGAATCCCAAGGCAGGGCTCGCAGAGATAACCACAGCGGTGGCTGATGAGATAACCAAAGGTACGCGGAGCTGAATCGAGCAAACGCGTTTTAAAAGCCGCCGGTAATTGTTGTTTTATGAGGGTAATCTGGTCGATCGGGCCGCAGTACCGATTCGACTCGAGGGAAAACTGCAGCCGATGGTTCGCCGCCTGCGGAAGAGCACCCATTCTCCGCTCTTTCTCTTTCTCTTTCTCTCACCTCAGCGCGTATATACGGGCCTGCATAACGCGAGATTAGAATCGGCGTGTACTCGCGTTCGAAAGCGCGTGTAACACGCTCTCGCACGCGCGTATCCACGGGATCGCGCCGCCTAATTGAATTGTCCCTAAGACCAGCTTATGGCTTAGAAATCTAGTCTCGCACCGTCCGAAGGAGCAGCGAGTATGGCGTCGTTTCGACGCGCGGCTACGACAATATTATCGTCGGGAATTGTCGGGGGCGCCTTAAGCGCGCGCGCGCGCGCGCGCTACCCCTCTTGTTATCGTAACGCCGCTAACGAGAAAGAAAACGCCCGGGGTCCGCGCGAAATCATACGGATAAGATTGGCCAGCGGCGTCTAATTAGAACGTCTGGATTACCGTGGCCACGTTTGATGTCCCATTGGGAGCCGGTTCCGAGCTGGCTACGATGTAATTAGCTGTTACGCAGCCGCGCCCGTTAAGGGGATTAAAATTATACGAGCGAATACGCCGGAAACGCGAGCACTTGTGCTCGAGCGATCCGCGATTCGCTGGGACGTTCGTAACCGAAGCGATCCTCGAGACGAGCCGGCGATCGGGGGTTGGAATTCGTCGAGGAAGACGTCGGTGATTCGCCGCGCCTCTTTCGCTTCCGTTCCCGTCCCCGACTCGGCAACTTTCGCAAATCGTATCAAAGTTCTATCGCATAAATATCGAAAATTATTCCTGGCGATTCGGATTGGACGTTTGCAGATTGTATCGGGAATATTTACATTGATTCAAGGAAATATTAATCCAGACAGTGGCTTAATTGGGCCGTGTCGCGCGCAAAGAGGGAAGCGTAAATGATTGATAATTAAAAGGATTTCTCTCGATGAAACGATGCAGGGATCCGTACTGATAATGAGAGTGTCGGTCCGCGCGAGTGTGTGCACGATCGGCTCGTAAATATGTCGCGCCTCGGGTCGAAAAAAGTCACGGCGGGATTTTCAAAGGGCGCGTTCGATTCCGGCGGGTTTTTAGCCTGCCAACAAATCGTTTCGGCCGGATGCTTTTAAATTAACGTGACGAGCTGCGAATTAATTCCCTTTTAAATTAACGCTATTATGTACCAGCGCGATTTTCAATGAAATTACGCTTTAACGTGATATATCCGGGCGCGTATCGGTGACGGCCCAGTCGGAACGCTTTAATGGCCATCCATTTTTTATATCGATTGCGGCCGCCTTAATTATTCTATCACGGAAACTAGTGTTTACGATAAAAGCACTTGTCGGTCGCCGCAGCAGCCGACTGGCCGCGATCGACTCGCTCGTACGCGCTGGCCGCCGCGACACGCGCGCATAAATTATTTTTTTCCCGCCCCGTTTCCACGGCGAAAACGCGCATTGTCGCCTATCCGGCGTCCGCGTCGAATAATGCACACTCTGCCGGCTAAATATTTACCCGTTTACGTGCGTCTAGCTCGTTAACGCCGCGCTGATCGCATTGTTCGTCGGTACACGCCGATGGAAAAATTTGACGAGGGTTGATCGACGCTTCCGAACCGCCCCTCCGTGGATTTCGACTGAAAATGTTATCCCAAGGAGTTTGACGTCGAATTAATACCGCGAAAGTTTCGATGGTCGAACCAAGGAGGGTGGCGCGCGATGCGCCACACGGTTCCGTTTAAACACAGTTATCGCGAACTATATATCCTCGACAGCGGCGATCGTGCGAATCCATCACGTCCACCTCTTCCAGCTCCCGGGTCCGCGGCGCCGCCCGTTTTTATTTCTCCGCCTGGAAGAGGAAAAAAAAAAGCGACGGGAGAAGGGTCGAAGCGCGCGTAAAAAATTCATCGCCGACACGTGCCCCCACGGTAACACACGATTTCCTGTCCCGAAAACCGATGACGCGCGAGAAGGGTGCGGCGCGCGATCCCGCCGCTTTCTCGCTTACATTTTTGTCTTTCATCCGGTCGGTCGAAATAGCCGGCGCTCGCGCGCGGCGGGGCTGGAATACCGCGCGCGCGATCGGTCAACGTATACAATGGGTCCCGTTTCCATACGCGTTCAGGGACGTACGCGCGAGAACGGACGAGCAGAGCAGAGGGCACCCCTTTTCCGCGGCGAGCGCAATAAAATTCCTGGCTGGCTGGCTGGCTGGCTGGCTGGCTGGCGCGCGCGCGCGCGCGCAATAATGGCGCGGTGGCGAGCGGAAAAAATGCGCTCTTTCCGGGCGATCGTGGACCCGTAGGGGTGTGAGAGCGCATTTTTCGGGGGCTGGAGGTCGGGGCCACGGGAAATATGAATACGTTCACGGTGATTCGGTTAATTTTGAGCACACGGAACAGCGGGACAGCGCGCCGCTGGCATATTTCGTCTGGTTCGACGGTTCGGCCGCGGGGGACTGGTCGGTGGAAATTCTCGGGAAAAAAAGAGGGTGGCCACGGGGAGGCGTGAGGTTAAGGGGTTCTCCGGGCGGCGAGGGAGCGCGAGGAACGAGGGCCAGCGGGGACGCGGCGGAGGTGGAGGGTGTTTGTTGGTGGATGTCGTTCGCTATTGAGGGCTCCGGGTACCAGGGGTCATGAATGCTTGTCAACGGTGAGATATGATGCGTGGATTACCCCCCTCCGCCCCCGCGGTGGCGGCGTTGTACCGCGCCACGGGGAACCCCTTTACAACCCTTCCCTTTGCCTCCCGTTCGCGCTCTGCCTTTGCGATCTGGCGAGCGTCGAGCCACTTGCCGTCAGCCGCGCCTCCGGACCGGGAGATTTATAGGAAAATTCTTCTTGCTCCGCTTTCGTGCCACCGTCCGGACACAAAGGTGTCGTCGGGCTTAAGCAGCAGGGGCGGGGGGTGGGGATCGATGCGACATCGCGAATTGAATTTCCCCCGTCTATTGATAGAATTTTCATTAAAAAATATTTCGAAAAACCGATACAGAGACGGCTATATCGCGGAGGGTTTAAAAAAAGGGCGCGCGTCAGGGCTCGCGCAGAGGGAATGTTGCACCTGTGGATTTGCGAGAATCTGTCCATCGCGCGGCAGCATTTTTCAACTCTTTGCTACGTCGATCAATTTTTATCGTTCGCGACTATTTTTATTGCTTCGAGGTATGTGCATTAGACAGCAGGTTCTAAATTTCTTAAAATTTCAATCCGTGGCTGGAATGAAATGTATATTTGCCTAGCGTATTTGAAGGGTGGTGCCGAAAGAGCTCTGCAGCGAAGAATAAAACGTCTCGAAGTCGCGCGACGCTGTAGTCGCGCGCGACTACGAGTGCGTCTGGCACATGCTCCATCCGTTACCGAGACACGTCGACGCGAAATTAAGAAATCGAGGAAACTCGCGCCCCGTCACCACCGAAGTCTCAGCCGCGCTCCCGCCTATCCATAGACCCAGGCAACAACGACAACGATTCAATTACACGGCTTTCTCTCGCGAGTTCCCCGCCGCGTCGTGAAATACCGTACGGCGTCGATCCTATTTCACGTCCTTCCACCTATTCATCGCGAAATACTTGTCGCAGCGCCTCGCGAGCTCTAAACAGGGGTAAGGGGGAGACTCGGGTTGGGGAGGGGGATGGAAAAAGCTTTTCTCTTGTAAGACGAGAGGCAAAGGTATGTACGCGTGTACGTCCCGTTCCCTTCGTCTTTCGCGCTCTTTCACGCGTCGCTCGAATTTCTCCCTCGCGCCTCGTCGCGTTCTTTCTCCCCCGGTTTTTATCTTCGCGCGCTGTCGCGGCGTTTTAAGCTCCTTCCGCGACTGCGTTCTCCTGCGTCCGTCTCTCTCTCTCTCTCTCTCTCTCTCTTTCTTTCTTTCTTTTTCTCACCTCCGATTCGAAAGGGGAGTCGGGACGCCAAAGATTCGCAGGAAAGCGAACGCGTCGTCGGTGGAAATCGCGCTGTTAGGAGGCGGGTCGGGGGCGCGCGATACGAGGAAAGCGGTGGCACGGCGACGAGATAAAAGTAGGAAACGGCCGTGGATGGGGGCAAAGAGGACCGCGGGCAAAGAGCACGGTAAGGACTCGTGAAAAGGCAACTCGGCGAGAGCGAGGACGGGGAGCAAGGAGAAAAGGAGCAACGGGAAGGAAGTTAGCAGCGAAGGAATGCCGGCGCGAAACGAAACGGAGGCCCGCGAGCGAAGGAAGGAAGGAAGGAAGGCTTTCCATCAGGCAAATTGAATAGCATTTGCAGGCTGTTTCGCTGGTAAACAGCCGGATGATAGATGATACGTCGCTCCCTGTCGCCCTTTCTTTCGCGTGTTACTCCCGTCGCTGCCGCTGCTTTCCGCGATCACTTCTCCTTTCGGTTCTTACCGCTCGCGAGCCAGCGAAACTCGCTGAGACTCCTATGGTCGATTTCGCAGCCGATCGTCTGCGAATTTTATGCGTTCCTTCGATTGAAGCGACGTTTATTACGCTACTCCGCCTTCCGCTCGAAGACAGTCGCAGGGACAGTGTTTGCAGGCGAAATTCGAGTAGCTGAATCGTTTCCCTATAGGTGTTCCACTGGATTTTCCACGCAGTTTAGAGATCAACGAATTTTCCTGCTCGCGGAGAAATCGCAATTTCCTCCGCGTAAAGAAACGACGAGGCGCCGAAGAAACTGAACGAGCACGAGATGAAATATTAAATCCAACTGTTGATATAATTCGCGTTAATCTCGTTCAGTTCGGGCGAGGTAAAAGGGCGGCAAATTTCCCCGCGTTCCTCCGACTAATTCCACGCGGACGTTGTTCCGCGGAGATTACAGAGCCTGCTTAGCTACGACGAAATAATTATGCAACACAGACGCCGTCGAGGACGCTGGGCACTTCGTTCGCGTAGTCGCGTGCGCGCGTTCGAATTCGGTGGAGCGAGTTCCGCCACCGTGAATGCACAAAGCCCCACGTGTGTTAGAACGGCGGAGATTATTTAGAACGTTTGTGAAACACCGCGCGTGCTCTTTCTTCCGGGGGGATCATCAAATCTGTTGTTCCTCGGACGCACGGTTTTTCAGCCGGCAGTATGTCGGCTCGGTGTTCTAATTAAAACGACAGCGCTGCGCCTTTACCATAATCCGTTCTCCACAAGCCGGGCCCTCGGCCTGTTGAATTTAATGTCGCGCGATGTTTCAAAAGCGTCGTAAATCTGGCTGGCAACACCAGGGGGTACGCTAAAAACCGGAGAGCGCGGCTGAAAATTTCGGATTAAATCGCGTGTTTGCGCGTACGCGAACAATTGGACCGGAATCGTCTCGTGGAAGTGGCGGCTGGCGTCGATTATTTCATCGATTCCGCGGACGATACGGCTGTAACGGTACACAATGGCCTGTCATTTCGAACTGGGACGTTCGCCCTTGCGAATTGGATCACGGTAACCAGAGCGGATAATTAAAAGCCAGGAACGCAATCGAGTCGCGATGCACCGGAAAAGGGTGCAGTCGGAGGGACAGAGCGCGGTTCGTACGAAGAATGGCAGCCAGGTTCCAAGACGGACGTTCCCGTGCCGTTTCCGGTCTTATTCTTGATCTTACGTGACGATGATTAACCGAGATCCAGGTGATCTCCGCTCCGGTCGTCCCGTCTCGAATCGGCGATCTCCCCGGAAACCTCGATCGTTTCATCGGGCCGAGTACCTCTCATTAGCTAATTACGACCGGTTCGTCCGGTTAATTTGTCCTGTTAGCCCGTAACGATCGATCCTGGCGGCTAACAGTAACAGGAAGGGAACAATCAACGGTGAATCGTTTGTTTGTTTTCGTTTCGATTTTGATAAGGATACACGAGAAACTAAAGTCGAAATTGAAGTCGATACTCGAAAGAAAGTGGAACGTAATTCCTTGCGGGAAACGTCTGCCTCGAGCAGATGTAATCGATGAATTTTCACGTGAATTTCTTTTTATTTTGATAAGGATATACAAGGAACTAAAATCGAAATCGAAGTCGATACTCGAAAGAAAGTGGAACGTAATTCCTTGCAGGAAACGTCTGCCTCGAGCAGATGTAATCGATGAATTTTCACGTGAATTTCTTTTTAGTTTGATAAGGATATACAAGGAACTAAAATCGAAATCGAAGTCGATACTCGAAAGAAAGTGGAACGCGATTCCCTACAGGAAACGTCTGCCTCGAGCAGACGTGATCGATGAATTTCCACGCGAGTTGTAAATATGAATTAAGAAGGGAAAAGAGCGATTCCAAATGCAAATTTAAATAAATATAATTACAGTAATGAGCTACGGCTCGAGCCGCGCGTGTTTAGCGTACCGAACTGAAAGCGAATGTATCGTTAATCCAACGGTATAATTCCAGTTACACGTTGAATTAAAAGTCCACTTAAACGGATGACACCGCGCGTGACATCGAAATGAAAATTGCCCGGCGTCGAATTAATCGATGTTGCGCTGTCGCGACCAATTATACGACCGGTCGACGGGGGCTGGGAAGTTTCTGGAGCGACTAGTCGGCCGGAAAAAGAACTTACGAGGATCGATGGTCCGCCCGTGGATCGCAATATCGCCTGGAAAACGAACGGATAAAAATTGCGCCGGGCTCGGTGGATTAAGACGCACCGCGTGTATGGCACTTGTTCGTTCCTCTATCCCACGGGAAAGTTGTTCTTGCTGCTCGTTTAATTAACTGTCGAACGCAGCTGCAGCTCGATCTTTCAATTTATAAGGGATGACACCTGGAGGATCTTGTAAAAACATAACCCAGTTCCGGGGGAGAAAAATGGCCGATGCTTAGTGCCATCGCGCGTCGATTCTGATGGAAATAGATCGACCCTATCGGAGATTACAGGATATTTTTAAAAAATCGACGGGATGTTATCGTCGGAGATCAATTTTGCTCTCCTCGTTATAGGCGCGCCATTGATCACGGAAATGAGAAATGCGCACCCCGCTTTTGCTCCCCTCCAAGTGTAAGGGTTGGAATTATCTCGGGAAAATTAGAAAATACAAATACGCGTTTTAATCGCGAAACAGAGTCGCCCCAGAGTGAACCAGATTATTGAATAATCGCGCACGCAAAATCGAGCGACCGCCCGAACGCAACGGCGCGCGATAAAGGGGCTCGCTTCGTTCGAGGAAGCACGCCATTTGCGTGATTGAAATCTCGCCGTGGAGCATAATCGAACGGTCGGCGACGCGTGTTCGTGATCTGAAAATCACGGGGAAGAAAAGGGGGTGGCGGACGAGCGCGGCAACGAGCCGCGACTCCTGCGGGGAACGTGCGGGCGCAATATCTTTCACGGGCGACGCACGTGTCGCGCGCGAGGGTGTTTTCGTGTCGGCGACGCGCGGCCATAAGATATGCATGAACGTGTTGAGTTATACGAAATAACCGCGGAACAAAACTTGATAACGCGCCTTCCGCGTATCCGTGACGGGGCGCGTTGATACCGGACTTTTTTTTTCCCCCGTCCCCGTCAAATTTTTTGCGCGCCCGCGCGTCACGTTGTAATTTATTCGAGAGTTTCAGGAGCGCTGAAGTTCTCGGATGAAAAACGGCGGCACACATTCCCCCGTAAGTTTTTGCCGCTTTAAGCGGAATATTCATCCGTTTAACGGGTACGTTTCACGGTTATTTACGGGAAATTCCCGCGATCGTTAAGAGTTTCTGCGAATCGGTGAAAAATCGTCGACGAGAGGAACGGCGAGGGTCTAACAAGGGTGCTGCGAAGGGGGTGGGAAGAATCGAGGAGCGCGAACGGTGGCTCGCGTTAAGTTCCGAGGAGACGCCGACACGGAAGAGAGGAACGAGACAACGGCTCGCGAAGCTGCGTGGACACGAATTTTTTCACCAAGTTTCCCTCATTGCTTAATTATAAAAGTTGTTCATAATGCAGCAGCCTGACGGGAGGAGCCGTCCGCGCTGCTCGGGTCCGGGGCTTCATGGTAATTCTCAAATTAATTAAAAGAAAAGTCCCCCCACCCGCGACTCGGCTCCCCATGGCTTCGTTCTGTCACCCTATAAAAGTCATGGACTGGAGATGCGTGCAACGTCGGTCGACAAAGGCCAGCTTCTTCCTTCGTTTTGCATTTCTAAACGGGGGAAAGTAAGTCCAGCCGGGCAGCGCAGCGGCAAGTATAATAACCGGGACCTTGTTTCTTTTGTTTCAGGTGAGTACTCCCAAGGGACACTGCCTCGTAATCTATTCACGTTGCGTACTCGACCAGACGCGGTGAGTCTTGAAGAATGAACGTACGGTTCAAGTTTAATCCGGACTGCGAGAACTTCCGCCAGTTTATCGGAGGACGGAGGAGGTTCGCGAGAACCGCGAGAACCCGCGGTAAATAATTCCGATGCCGCCAGTCTCGCGAGTGTGCGCGATTAAAAGGCCGGTTACACGAGAAACCGCGGACTGATAACAAAAGTGGCGTCCTCGTTCGCCGCATACGGTGGCTCGAATGCGACGCGGAAAGTACCCGGTCTCCGAGTTCGCGAGCCTGCGTTATACCCGGCTTGTACGTGCAAGGCTGCACTTAGCGGAGGGCGCGTGTGTTGGTCGCCGACTGGGGGATGGAAGAAGGGGCTGCAGATGAGAATGTGGACGGAGCAGACGCTGGTTGTAAGAGATCGCCGAGGTGGTCAACCAGTCTGCGTGTCTGTCTTTTTAAAGCGCGAACCACGCTGGCACTGCGCGAGAGTTCTGGTAACGAATTTCTGGTAAAGTAGGGATGGTATCGACGAAGCTTATCGCGCTCGAAAGCCTCGACGCGGTATTGAAAAAAAATTAGACGTCGTTCGCGACATCGTTGGCAGCGGCGCGAGAATAAAACGTCGTTCGTCCCTTTTTTAATACACATTTTCTTTCTCGCCCGCGCGTATATATGTAACGCGATCAGACATCGACGCTCGAACGCTTTAAATCCTCGTTGAAAAGACGCGGAACGCGGACGGGGGCGGAAGGGGGCAGGAAACAAACTCGTTGAATTTTTCCCGTTTCATTTCATCGCGGCTCTCCCGCTCGGTTCGGCGAGATCCCCGACACCCCTGTAGGAGCCTCGGTGTCTGGATGGCAATCGATTTTCCTCTGTCGTCGTCGGCGTCGTTGTTACTGACGACGAATATTCACGAAGTCATCCGAGTCATTGACATCCACTGGGCGACGGCGGAGGCGGACGACATCAAGTGCGTGATGTTGGCGAGGGGAAGTGAAATCTCGCGCACACACGCCCGCCAGGCCAGCGCGCTCGCGTTCCTAAGTACGCGCGCACGGTGCACACGGTGCACACGATGCACATTGCACCGGCCGCCCTCTTCGTGCCCGTGGTGCATCGATGACTGGCCCCCTACCCCTTCGCCAAAGAAACGACGGCGATGCGTCCTCAAGAATCCCCCGGATATTTCCAGCAAGCCCGTCTATCCATCTCGTCGATGACTGCTCGGCGTTTGAACGGTCTTCGACGCGCGACAATCGTTTCACGCATCTCATAAGCGGGCCTGCTTTGCAGCGGCCTCACGTTCCGCTCGTAAACAACAAACGTCGCGAGTGGGATGTGTCGCGGAATTGCCAGCGGCTTTCGTTTTCACACGTGCCGCGTTAGTTCAGCGAGGATCCGCGATATTGAATTATCACGACGGTAAAGAGCACTCTCACCGTGACTTGTATTTTTAAAACTATTTTCTTTTATTCAACTTCCGATAGACTCCGTTCGGAGGTCTTCTATCCGACGACGCGGATATTGTTTAGACATTTACCTCCCTCACCTGGGATTAAAATTAAAGGAAACCTCCGTCTGGTCGAAAGTGTTTTCCTTTCCTCCGTCCGCTGTTCGCGCTCCGGATAATATTTCCTCGGGCGTTCGGCTCGGAGTTTTCGCGGTTAAGTGGAAAAGGAACGTGACAGCCGTGGCTCACTTGGCCGGCGATATAACGAATGGCAAAGATCGTTGCATTAGGCGCGCTACTTTTATCGAACTTCGCTCGACGGCCCTCGAGCGTGTTGGTGCAGGATTCGCGCTGCCTCCGAAGGGGTGAAAACGGCGCGGCTGCACGCCACCCCTCGCGTCGAATCCACTTGGCCCGACCAATCGCATTCGTCCTCCACCCGCGGCTACCACCGTACTTCGTACTTGAAGTGGCGGACGAGACGGATCTCTCCCTCTTTAATTTCCAAGCGACGCAACTTTTGCATCGACGTCCTCGTGTCAGTATACGCCGACGCAACGCCGTCGCTAGGGAGACTTCATTGACGCGCGCGCTTAGTCGGCGAGCGTCGGACAAGGAGGGACGCGCGAGCCGCTCGTCGAGCGAGTTTATATCGGGAAAATCCGTGCTCCAGTTTCGGGGGCTGGTTTTTCGAGGTAGAAAATGTGACAGCGTTACGATCCGGGCAGCGATGCTTCGAGGACTTTACGTTATAGGCTGCTTCCGGTGGATTTCGATCGGCAGAGGACGGAGTCGTCCTACCCTCGAGACGAGAATATTTATCTAAATTACGAGGCGATAAGAAATTTCTTCCATTTAATTGCGTTACGTTCTGCAGTAATTTCAACTGACGCGGTAAAACTTTATTTGTCTGAATTTCTGCAGCGCTCGTGTTGCCGCTTTTTTATAGCTTCGTCTAGCTGTACACGCTGTGTCTACAATTGCATTTTCCATATTTTTTCTTGTTCTATTTTCGAGCGGAGGAATACGAGGATAACTTAATTAGTACATCACATTGCGTTTTGAATTTTTATACCCTCGGTATTTCTCAGAAGTAAAGTAATACACTTGACTGGAACAGAAAGAGAATTAACAACGTGTTTCACGCGTTCGTAATTTTTCAATCAAGTGTATTTAAAACAAAAGAATGTTTCACGCGTAATTTTTTAATCAACCGTATTTAGATGCTCGCTGCCTGATCGTTGAACGTATTAAACTAATCCTCCAGCAACGTAAAGATTTGTGTTCTTCAGCGATCCAATACGCCGCTTCTTTTCGCGCTAATACTCTCACCTCGAGGAAGTAATTGAAGGCCGACCGCGTAATCGTCGCGTCGTTTACTCACGTGTAAACCTTATTTACACTAATGATACCCCAGAGGAGAAAAGAGAGGAATACTCCCCGCGTCTAAGGCATGAAGGTAGCTAAGTTCGCCAGCCAACTTTAATAAGCTCCCCCGGTGAAATTTCTGTCCGTTCAAATATTATCACTCATACTTTCGTAGTAATCCTTTCTCGGGGCCGCTTAAGCCTCCCACTTGCGGATAGAAACACGGTGGTCCACGCGTATTACGTTTAAGAGGCAGGCCATAAAGAAAATAGCCTAATAACACGGTCGAGCTGTGGCAAATTTCGGGTAGGAGACCCCGTGCTACGTCTAAATTGAGCCACGACGGTGATTTTTCGCTAGAACTAGCTATCGCTTTTTTATTGCGACTGGCAATAGTTTCTGATAAGAAGCAATATCAAAATTCTAATTCCGCAGCGTTGATCGAAAAACCATCGATCACGTTCTTGCAATCTTCGTATCCCTTCTTCTGTTCAATCAACCAGAGGGAAGGAGAGAGGAACGCGTACGCAGGGCGCACACGTCTGCCAGACTTCCGGTTGTCGATCGTTCCGACGTACGAAGCTGAGTCCGACTTTGGCGTGGAGTCGAAGATCCGGTCGCCTCGTTGTTACGAATTACGTCGCATTCGCTACGCGGCGAGAGCTACGAGGCGATTTGGTACGAGGAACACTCTCGATGGGAACGCTCGATATAGATTTTGTCTGGGATTATTAGATGTTTGGTTACCTTCCGATAATTACTCGCGGAATTGCTTCAGTCGACGCTTGGCCCGGCGCTATGCGCGATAATCGATACGGGAGGCACGATCGATGCGCACGGAATACGCGTGCAGGTGTAAATATGTATATGAATATGGCCGAGCTTCCTCTCAGCTCGGTTTATTGTGTCGACCGTATATGTATACGGGATTGCATCGATTGGCGAACTGGACGAACGCTCTGCGGTGGATCTCTGGTGGATTCTGATTATCAAACGGACGGAACCATGCTCAAGCAGCGCGTCGCGTCGATTTCGAAAAATTCGTATCGATTTTCTCCTCGATTTCTGCGTTCCGATGGATAATGAAAAGCACCAACTCGAAGCACTGGTAACCCGTTCTGAATTTCGCACGACGCGCTCCATTTTGGAGCACGCGCGCACGCCTCCAAATGTGGCCACCCCCGATCAAACTTAGGGGTTAAGCTCACAAAGGAAATGTAACGGGCAC
Source organism: Xylocopa violacea (assembly GCA_963969225.1). Taxonomy (NCBI): domain Eukaryota; kingdom Metazoa; phylum Arthropoda; class Insecta; order Hymenoptera; family Apidae; genus Xylocopa; species Xylocopa violacea. Next base: position 8,037,524 of record CAXAJV010000020.1, on the reverse strand, counting down.
AAAGAAGAGCTCTCGAACTCGTACAAAGAGCACAAATTAGGAATCTCGGCGAGTGTGAAGGTTAGCTTTGACCGTAAATACTGTAGGCTCATTCATCGGTGAGTGCGGGATGGTCGGCCGCTTCTGGTGGACAGGGCTGAAAGGAAACTCGATTCTTGCGTACCTGGCAGATCCGCTTTTGAAAGACTCTTTGGACGGGCAGTCGATGCGCGGGAGAGGGCCCTGATATACTGGCGAACGCAGTTCATTCTTCGTCGTTCGTAGTAAATGGCCGTCGAGCGATCGAAATCCGATAACATCGCCTTTGGCAAACTTCTACCCGCGCGCGCGCGCGGCGAGCAACGCGGACGAGTCGTGCGAGGGTGCGCGCCGCGCGCGCCCCGGAACCTGACTATGTTCATTCGTTTTGACGGAAGCTGAAGATATTGGAAACGTTCTAACGTGATCGCTTTGAGATAGATGCCTCGCCGCTCTGAGAGAGACCCGTCGAGGGGAAAAAAGAGGACAAATTCGGGACGATAAAATAAAACCGTGAAAGGAGTCCTGATTGTAAGAAGGCGGAGGAGGAACGTCGACAGGCGCATCAAATCGAATGTCTCTCTCCTTTAACGTCTTCGTGTATTTTTCCAATCTCTTCGGGGATCTTTGAACCTCGGTTCCTTAAGCATCCAAGGGGATATCGAAAGCTTATTGCTCGGATCGTGCTTGACTCGTTACCGATGCCAGCCAGCGATGCCGATATTCGATCAATCTTTCGTGAGATCGATTCTCTCGTACCAATAGATCGATCGTCTGATCGACTTTTCGTGGATTACCGTAGATTTCACCCGAACGGATCGCCATAGATCGAGAACCGACAGCGTGTAATTAATCGGGCAAATTGAGTCACCTTGGACGCGTCGATCTCTCGACGGTGGAGCCGAAAAATTCAACGTCCATTAATCACTTCTCCCGCGAGCTCGCGCGCCCTTACGCCAGACATTCGAACACCAGCGAGCGTGTACGGATTTCATTTAATTTTTCTGCCACGACGCTACACCTTTGCCTTCTTCGGTTTGCGACGCGCCACGCGTACGTGGATATGCTGGGCTTCACGTGATGTTCCGGAACCCCTCGGGAATACCATTTTCAATCTGATAACGGGACGCCCGTTGTACGAACATGCTAGAACAACACGGTAACAGAGCTCTCTCTCTCTCTGGCTTCGTCTCGCCTTGAACCCCATATACGCAACCCCGTGTGTACATCGCGCAGTCATCCACCCCCGCGCTCGGATGGCATTGTTCGTACGAGTGTCTGAGGTTAGACGGAACGACGACGACGCGGGATCGAAGTCGTACACGCGACGCTGAGACGCTGAAAGTGGCGCGCATAATGCAACGGAGGAGACTGAGGCGTATCACTTATTCCGATTGGCTCGTGAAACCCTCCGAAAGCGTGAAAATCAATCGACGAAACGATCTGGCGGACGAGCGTCGCGGAATGAAACTGCGTCGACGCATCGACATAGCTCGCGTTATGCTGGAAACGCGCGTCCTTACGTTAACGTAGCAACGAACAGCTATTCGATGTGACCTTTTTTTTTGACGCGACAAAATTTGCGAGAGCTCTCGAAAGATACGGAAGAGGCAGGAGGGGAATAATCGATAGGAACCGTTTAGGATCGAGGAAGCGCATCGCGAGATCGGTTCGTGCTTCTCCATCCGACCTTAATGTACATCGGCACTTTCCCCGAGCCAGCTGGAACGCTCGACGGCCGGAAATCGCGAGTAAATCGAGCGCGGTAGTCCTTCACGGGTGCAGGCTTCGTCGAAGTGCATTTTTCACTTTAGTTACTACCCGATGGCCATTACGATACCGTTCGAAAAAGGAGAACAGCCCCGGGTACCAGGCCGAAGATTAGTTCCGTTGCTTTATGACGCGTAAATATCTCTGGCAGACTCTCTCCTCGCGACCTGCCACCGTCCCCGTGCTTTTAAACCGCGCCACGATGCACTACCCGACGCGGTTTCTCCTCCTCGCCGCGTCCCCTCGCCACCTCGACGTCCGCCAGCGCGGCTGGTTTCGCTTTTTCCTTCCCGTTTTCACCGCGTTCCGCTCGTTCCACTCTTTCCCGCCGTTCCAGCGAGGCTGCTACATCGGACAGAGAGATGCTGCAGGTTTCTTAAGAGGGGAACGGATAGAGTTTCGGTTCGGATCGCCAACCGTGGCTAGGTAATGTTCAGGCGACGCCTCAGGTTACCTCGCCATCTCACCTTCGGTGTACTACCACGGATTTCAGGGAGGCCGCAGAGACCCTTCTGTTCAAGGAGCCGTACACGGTTCCCGGGCGACAGAAGGACGCTACTGCCATTAGGATCAGCTCTTACTTCTTCTCCTCCCGGTCGTGCTTCCTTCTTCTTTTTTTCTTTCTTCCTCCCGCCCCGTCTCGCGCCTCGACCCTCTGTCCGCTCACTGACGATCGTGTTTTTGAGAGACGAGTATTATCCAGGGAGCTCCTTCTCGAGGCGGTCGTTCGAGTTCGAGGAGATTTTGATTCCCCCTTCGGCCATTAAATTTTTCGCCGTTTTTCTTCCACTTCGACGCTCTCCGGTCCTCCTCCTATTTATGAAGCCACTCCAATCTTTCGTCCCGAGCCTTTACGAAGTCAATTTGTACGACTGAAATTAATTCGGACTCTCCTTCAGATTTAACGAGGAAATTACTTTGATTTGTCGTTCACGAATTGTCACTGCAACTTGAAATTCGACGATGTTAACGCAAGACCTCCGAGATTCTCTGTTACGCGCGAACGGCCAATGCATGAGATGGACGCGCAAAGGCGACAAAAGCATTTTCAAAGTCCAAAGTCGATCAAGAAGTTAACCACTGCCCGTGCACGATTATCCGGCGGTGGCTGAGTCGAAGAATTTCCCCGTCGCTGTTCACGAGCCGGCTGAAAGAAGGAAGGTAGATTTTTTCGCGGCTCCCCCGGGAGACGGCGATCTCTCCGAGTTGACGAGACTAGGCGCCCACTTCACCTACGTCTCGCATACCCTCTCGTCGTGCAACGGGGTGGCTGTGCGCGCTCGCGGGGTCGGTGTACACGGAAACTCACTCGTACCCACGTATCCGCGAGTTCTCCTCTACAGATAAATGACGCCACTTAGAGATTAGGCGCTCGGGGACTGCGGCAGAGTGGCAGAGAGATATTTTCCCTGCCTACCTCGTGGAAAATAGCGCGAGCGACTTTCATCCTGACTGCCGCGTTCATCGTCGTCGGCTCTTCCTCTTCTTCTTTCTCCGCTTCTCGGAAACAAGGTCGAGCTCCCGTGGATCACGTTTCCCCAGCAGACTGCGCCTACTTTGGTCAAGCAGCCATGAAATTTTTAACCGCCCACGGAAATCCCTCTCGCAGGGAATCGACGAAACGCTCGCTCGGAACGTCCGTAACAGTTGTTACCTCGATCGTTCGCCACGGCGCTCCACTAACGTACGAACGGAATTGTTCCATCGAGCGATCGATCTTCATAAAATACGTACCCCTCGAAATTCTTCCATCCGTGTCAGAGCGCGGCACGCTCGCTCGACTTCACGGAAACGAGGGTCCCCAGCGTCGCATAATTTTGCCGGGCAATGGCGCGAGCCGCGCCGTTCAAATCGCTCAGCAAAAATACCGCGAAATGTCGGCGGACCGCCGACCCGCAACGCCACCAGGACTCGCATAATTCCCGTTGCTGGCTGCGCAATCGGGGGAACGCGATTCGCACGGAAACCAGCGCAAGATTCGAGGGTAACTGGAGTCCTGTAAACTCGGAACGAACCCGCGCGACAATGACGCGGTTGAACGCGCGTCGCCCGGTGTCTCGGTTTCCCGTCGTCGTTTCGACGACATATCTCGAACGAGACACCTTCCTGGCGACGAAAAACGAGGGCGAAATTCGGGGTATGCGACAACGGGAACGCGCGAATTTGTCGCGTTTCGCGCGCGCGCGCGCTTCGGATTCATTTATGCCTGGAACGCGTCGGGGAAAAACGAAGAAAAGGGAACGAGATAGCGGACGGTTCGCGTGTTTCAACAAATTCAAATGGCGCGACCATCGATAAACGTCGACTTCGAAATTGCCTTCTATTTTATACAAAACGGGGCACACGGTCGAAGACTAACACGGTCTATTTAAAGAGACTGAAAGGCGCGCGAAACAGGCGAATCGAGATCGACGCCTGCACGGCAGGGTGCGGAATATTTTCGCGCTCGCACCGGCGTTGTTGTTACGGGAAACAATGGCAGAGTCCGCGAAGGAGACGAGGGAAAATATTGTAAATGGCGGGTCGCGAAAAAGAGAAACAAGTAGCATGGAAATTGAGATAAAACGCGAGACACCGCGCCGTGGAATGACACGGCGCGCGTAGGTGTCGCGAAAATTGTGCAGACACCCGTGCTGGAATGGCGGAAAATATGTCAAAACGTTCCGCGCTGTTCGCTGCAACAATGACACGATTCTTTCTTGAGAATTGAGAGTTCTCGAGAATTCGTGCCACTCGGAGGCAACCATTATTCTGCTTTCCTCTTAATCCGATATTTTCTCGCACACCGATTTAGCTGTCGACGAAACGTTTAAACAAAACTCGTAGCTAATAATTCGAACCGTACTCAAGCTCCGTCTGCTGAAAAAAATACAATTTTCGAGTCACTGTCCCAGAATCTGAACGACGAGTCTCGCTGATTGAAAATTCGCCAGTCCGTGCGTTTGCAATCGCGACGACGAACTTAAACAGTGCTGGTGCTCGTTAATTAACGCTTATCACATCGCCAGGCGGTGCGTCGATTAATTAATTGATATCGCGAAACGTCAGCACGTCGATGCGAAGCCTCGACGACTGCGTCGTTCCCTTAATTCGCCGCGCAAAATAGCTGGGGAAATTTCCAGGGAAAGTCTCGCGTGTCGCATAGAATTTTCATAACTAGAGCGGTAGCGGTTACAGACGGGCGAGTGGATCGAGGGAAATATAGAGCACGGAAACCGAGGGAATAAGACAGAAGCTGGAAGCCAGCGGAGTTCGTCGCGCGAGCGCGGCTTAGCTCGGCGAGAGCCCCGCGGAATTGCGAGCCGTGACGACGAGAAATCGTTTGGCGAAAATGGACGAGCCGCGGCTTTATCCTGGGGGCCTCGTGTCCTCCGCAGTCTGGGGAAACAGAAAATTTCCATTTAAAGATGAGCACCGTTTTAAATGAGGACGGAGCTTTTCGCGACGGCCCCAAATTATACGTAACGACGTCGATACATTTCCTTCGCGAAAACCGCGAGAATTATCTAAAGTAAAGTTTCTTTGAATTTTTCTACGCAAATTATTCCTTATTCCGAAACTCGGAGGGACGTCTGCTCGCTTCGAGAGCTGTACGAAAAGTGAGGACGCTCGACAGAAATCTGGGCTCCAACTGCTTTAAGTGAAACGACAAACAAAGTTTGCACGTTTTTTTTTCAGCCCCTTAGGTAGAAATAGTTGGGGGCTCGCTTAAACTGATAAGTTTACTTCATTTCTACTTCTTAACCCTTTCAAAGCGCCGCGTTAAAAGCGAGAGCATTAAGCGCGCGGTCTTCAACATTCGGAGCCCAAGTCTCTTGCCTCAAAAACGCTGTTTCCACACTGCTTTTAGAAGCAAAATAATTAGCATTCCCAACAATAACAAAAATCAAACATCGCGATAGCCCTCGCAATCGTTTGCGAACAGAAGCAAACAAAGCGATAGCACTTCTGTCTCCATTTCTGTGACCAATGATTACATTCATCCATCGTGCGTGGGTGTCGTTTCGTGGCTACTAACTATAGTCGCCCATAGTAGCGACCATAGTAGTCTGGTTTACGCAAGATTAATTATTGTTTCCACGTTGGCACGTTGAAATAGCCCAACAATTATACATTTTATACGATGGCTGCAATCTACCAGTAACGTAAAGTGGAACGATAGAAAAAACCGGTCACGTTCCGCCGCGCAGTTTAGCGCCGGCGCGGGGACGGTCGTATTTTCCGCGGGATCGCGGTATTATGAGCGGCAAATCGCGTTACAACGACCAATTACATCGGCGGCAGTAACGGTGGAGAACGTTTGCCAATACAGGCCGCGCGCAGCGTCGGGAACACGGCGATGTTTCAATAAGCGAGCCGGTCCCGCCGCGAACCGACTCGTAAATCGTTTAATCTGTTCCGTTCCCATTTAACGCGTGTTCTTTACGCGCTTAAACCCGCGGGTATTTCTGGAGGCGAAGGGTGGCACGCGACCCGCGATACGTTATAAACATCGATCCATCCGGGGCGCACTTCACGCGCGATACCAAGCGGGGCAATAAAACACTTTCATAGTCGTCCAGCTTAGACCAGCGCCGCGTGAACTCCTTTATCGGCGATCCGCCGCGCGTTGGATGGAGGCTGCGGGGCGAGGGCGAATTAAATTAGTCAGAGGAAGTTCCTCGTTCTACGTATCTCGGTCGACGCTTTCCGCTCGCGCGGCGCCACGATTTTTCCGAGTTCATCCACCGAACGCCCCCGTGGAAATCGATTCGCGCGGAGCGGAACCGGTGCGTCCGAGTTTAATTAAAAGGGCGGCGGTGGCGAAAGGAATTATCGCGCGACTGTGCGTTTGTAATTTAGATAAGACGTTCCCGCATACGTTACGCGCGCGATAGCGGTGCTCTAATTTCAGTTTCAGCCTGATTAAAGTAACGAAACGGTCGTAAAGAACCGCGGTTCGGTCGGGTCTCGCGCGGAGGGTAAACAATTTCGAACACCGCGAGCCCTTCTGGTGGAGGCTCCGGCGCAGATCGATCCGAGTGCAGGAGCAATAACGCGTGCCACGGGGACATCGATAGGGATCCGCTCGGGGCGGATTTTCGACGGAAAGTGTCGGCTGGATCGCGCGTGGGGGTGACGACGTCCCACGGCAAGGTCGTAAATCGCGATTTATGCGCTCGCCTACATAATCCAGCGGCGCAACGGTATCGAAAGTGGAACATCCGCGGCCGCGCGCGATCCCCGCCCGGATAAGAATAAAACGGTCGATGATAACACGGTGCGGGGCCCGAGCGGCGAGCATCGAGGCGGCTGCGATACGCGGCCGTTCCATCGCCTCGTCGCGATATTTCTCCGCTTTATCGCGGCGAGGAATAATTCGTTAACAACGCGTTACGAGCAGATAGCGTAATTGCCGGGTTAGCAGTGCCGCCAGCGAGCAAAGTCGGTGGACGCGAGCGCCCAGCGCCTTTAAAGGGTGTCCACTCCTTCTGATTTACCGTGATTCATTCCGCGGACGGATCGACCGCCTAATTATAGCCGCGATAACGCTTTACGCGTGCTTAGCTATTATTTAGAGAGGTGAGTCTAGCGCCGGGCTATACTTGTCTCGATAACGGGCTTCGCGGGCATGTTAATAAATTTCTTAATACCTGCACCGCTGCCGGCTTCCATTCTCTTCTTCCCTCTTACGCAATGAACTGCTCGGTTCGTGGAATACGCCGGATGTATCAACTGGAGTACGTCTTGGGATCCTTCTTGAACTTTTCTGGTAGCTCGCGTTTTTAACCCTTAATTATATTAATACTAGGTTTACCAAGAGGTCCTTTGGACCCCTCTGAGAAAAGTCTTTTCGTTAAACTTTACATTAAAATATGAAAAATAAAAGAGTAATAGGATCTAATTATTACAACTGATGTAATTTTATTGATTATTTCTTATTAAATACCGAAAAAACTCGTGGTAAACCTAGTGTTAACGTCGGTGTTGAGTCGTAAAACATCAAGGAAACAATAAGGAATATGTGTATGAATAACGTAACAATAAAAGGAAATAATGTCATAGCAGGTAGGCATCGACTGACACGTTTCCTTTGTATGTTACTTTTGTAAAGTTTCAATCGCATTTAGTAACCAGCTGTCCCTAGTAGCAATAACGTCCAAGAAGCCATCGCTTCAAGTCAAGGTTTTGTTCATTCTTTACAACGTGTGACTAATAGAGGTTTCGTTTGCTTTGTTTTGTTGTCGCATTGTTCGAGTCGAGACGCTTCTTTGGTTTATTACTTACTATGTTTGGAAGTTGGGGCAATGACGTCACGTGTGCGTCACCCGAGGGTGCACTTGGTACCTGCGGATGACCTAAGGTTTGGGAGTGGACTTCGCTACTTCCATATAATTAATTAAAATTAATTACGATATCCACTTCCTTCGCCAACTTTCGTAAAATTGCAGTAGACGAATTCGCTTGCTCTAACGAAAATAAGACACCTATAGACCTATCATATAGCTCCAAAATTCACTTCAAGAGCAGATAGCAAGTCTTAGCATCAGACAGTACACGTCAATCAGACGCATAGTTTTCACGCATAGTTTTTAGAAGTACATACAGTTCGATAAAAACTTAGACGTATGCACACACACACACACATCCTTAATAAACTACAGTCCACTAAAATCGCACATCATCGTGTCGTTTATTCGTCGCCAGCCAAACGATCGACGCTGTGACACAAGAGTCGGCTTGTTGCGATCTTAAACAAACTCCGTTTTGCAATTGTTGTTATATATGTAGAATTCTTACGTATTTATTAATTGTAAAACACATATGATGTAGGATGATTCGCAGCAGATACGCAGTTGATAGCAGCACTACGCAGGTTCTCGAATGTTCTCGAAGGAACGCGACGCGCACTGTTATTGTTTTCGTTTCGACGCTCGATGCTCAACTACTCTCGTGCGTTCGCTCGCACGTTAGTATATTTGGTGGTTTTTGACGAACATTTACGACTTTAGACGACTTGATCCGAATTTGGATAAAAGTATGATTTTAAATAAAGAATGATTTTATTGCGTACGATTGGGTATGTGTGAATGAAACCTAAGATGTAACGAAAGTGTAATGAACTGTGCACTGTTATTCTGAATGAAAGTAGTTTTAATTTAGTTTGAAATTATAATTGTGTGGAGTGTGAATGATTCTATTGCGTACGATTGGGTACGTAATTGTGAATATTCTTGAATATTGATTACTCGAAAATATTCCAAACTGTGTGCATAAGAATATGGAAAACAAGGGAATGCGTGGAAAATTGGGCGAAAGAATCGAGAATGTTCAATGTTTGAATGTATTCAAGAATATGTGTGCGTGAAACGAGAGTTGAAAAAAAGCAGCGATGTAATAAAATTGACCTATTAATTTCCACTCGACTTGTTTTCGCAAAACCTTTCAACCCCACATGAATTATCGGTAATTTACGAGGGATGTAAATATTTCAAGACGAATTTCACTCATTACGACGCTTAATCTTTCCGGATTTTCCGAACAGGCAAATTTGTTGACCTGTTGCTGCGTGGGAGGCAAGTCAGAGAGGAGGGTATTTCGCAAAATTACGGAGTTAGGCGAGAATAATGGATGTCCGTGATAGTGGAACGTTTTACGGTTAAGAATAAGGTTTTGATATACGCGGTTCGAATAAAGTTCCTATTAAATAAAATCGCGCAATTTATTTCTGTTTATGCTCCGCGAATATATCCGCGTTTTCACCTAGGGTGTTCCCATGATCTTTAAATTTCACGATCCATGTAGTGCTTCCGTAAAATGAACACATTCTCATCGCGTTGTACAATGGCGCTATACTTCATAACCCAGAGGCTGTAACTATTCTTGAGCAAAACAGTCCACAGTTTTGCCCCCGTTCCCAGTGGTAGATATACTGCTTCCTCTCCTCCTGTTCGTGCTAAACTTCAACCAAGATATTCAACATTCCCTAGCTGATATCAAACGCAACTGTAACACGATTTTTATCAATTCGTCGCGTAACGCTATCCTTTCCACTGCTATTTAAACTAGAACAGCTAAAGGGGAATAAAAATTGCAACGTTCGTCGAGAAAATATGAAAAAACCTGCCCAAAAAAGTTCTTGTCTGTCAATTAAAATTAATCGACGACCGATGACGCGAAAAAGCCTGTCGCGCGAAGAAAATGATGGCGCGCGACGAGCAGCGAGGAACTCGAATCCCAGGCATCGATCGACGGAAGCGGTGGCCCACGGAAGCGGAAGTCAACGGCATGTCCCAGCCGTGTTTCATCGCGATTCACTCCCGGCGCACGACGACGCTCTAATTACATTCATGATAACGTTTTACGCGCACTTAACTATAACTCATAGGAGAGGAGAATCTGGCGTCGTTGCGCACTTATCGGGTTGGTCACGGCGCCGCCCCATAAACTAGATTAGGTAATTCACGGTGTAAACGTTCAACGGACGAACGATAGTCCGTTGGTCCGCGCGCGTGTCGCGTCCGCGGAATGCGTTCCGCCTGTGCACGTCTCCGCCGATGCAGATTCGCGTGATTCGCCGCGGGCGATAAATCTCCAAGATTTAAGTGACCGCGTAATTCGAAAGCCGCCACCAGCCCTCTGGCTTATATGCAAAACAAGTGTAACGCGGTCGCGGCCAGACCGCGCGACACCGTCGACGCTCCGCGATACGTCGCGTTTAATGGGGAGCGTTGTTCCGCCATTTTTGTACCCGCGGTGAGAAAACGCGACTGTAAAGTTGCTCGCTGTTTCTACTCGCTGCGCCAGTTTTATTATGATGGCTCCAGTACGTAGCAGTCTGGTTATTGTTGCTATTTATAACAGCTTTAGCGGGCTTTCCCTTCAGTTAAGAGGGCTGTTCGTTTTTATTCGTTTAGAAGCTTGCACATCAACGACTTCTTCCGCTTACCAAGAAATGTTTTCAAAACTTTTTGTACGCAACGATGTGGGAATGGGAAATTTCTACCATTTTGGGGGACGACAATTACGAGCATTCAAAGAGGCGACGAGCGAACGTGAATACTGAATGTAATTAAGAAATGAAGATTGAGTTAATTCGTTTAGAAACGACGATTCCTACAATAATTACTATTATTGTCCATAAGTATTCCTACAATAATTGGTATTACTTTATTTTGCGATTTCGTAGGACATTATTAAATGAAGTAGATTTGTCTGGCATTGGTCAGCCATTTAAGGACTGAATCGACTCGATTCAAGCAAATGTTGAAACGGACCACGGGAACAATCCCGAAGCATTACGATCGTATTCTTCTTCATCGTGAGCATGATTCGCCGCAAATTGCGAGGCATTACGCGAGGGATTACTATGCACAACTAATTACGATCTCCTCCGTAGAAGCGAGATAACGTTGAGCGTAGAATGGGTCTATAATTGATTCCGCGGGGGCGGAAACGATCGCAATCATCATTCGTCAAGAACTGAACGGTAATTTCGCTTTTCGCTCCTACGGTTATTTAACAATGCCGTATGTTTTCGGCCGGTTTTATTACCATAATTTAGCATACCGTATTCGTATTTCATTACCGGGCGTCGACTGCTAAACGTTGCCAATTATTAAAAGCGTGTACCAGCCCGAAAGTAATCGCCGCCGCGATTCCATTTGTTATCGCGAAAATAATCCGCGCGCCCCGCTAAAACTCCGCTGGCTATTTACAGTCGTATCGCGTCCGAGCGTGCTTTCGTACGAATGATTAATCCCCTCAGCGGACCGTCGATACCGCCGCCATAAAATGAAAATCAAGATCTCCGCGTTATTGCGAATGATCGATCAGATCGGACGATTGCGTTACGATTACGATCGACGAACGCGCGGCGGGCGCCGGATAAAACCGATCGGTTCTTTAAGGCGCGGTGGCGGCCGTCTAATTTCGATGGCCGAGGGGGAGGCGAGCTTCCCGATTGCAAATGTAGCAGATGCACGTACGTACCTGGCCGGATTGGTCGGCGAGATAGTCGGGCGCGATCTCCGCCGGGTGAAACCCCGGCTGCGTCAGCATTTGGGCGATTGCCCTGCGGCTGCAGGAGAGCGGGAGACGGTTTTCAGAAAAATGCTGGGAGCGCAAGAAAGATTGCGACAGGGTATGGTCGTGGTGCGCGCGCGTCCGCACGGGGACCAGATCGAGCGAGGGGAAGAAGGGGGACGGGAAACGGCCTGGACCTGGGTTCGAAGCCGGAGGAAGATGGTCGAAGGCGGCGAGGATGGAACGAGATCGGGCCGCGGAGCAGATGAACAGAGATTAGAGCGGTGAATAAGAGAAACGAAACCCGTTTCAGTTTGAGTTAATTTCCTTTGCAGGCACCGGGGTACAGCTGGATGGCCTGATCATTGCGAACGAGCGATCCGCTGCTCGTTTCGACTTAACGGGAAAAGGGTGAGGGAGGGAGCGCTGGGTGGAAAAAGGAAATCTCGAAGGTCAACCGGGGGAACGTTCCTGCGCGGAACCGGTTTCAAAATTAAGGGAGAACGAGGACGGACAATCGTCTAATATCTTTATAATTGGCATTAATTCCTCGCAATTTCCGTAATGAAAGGAGCGCGTTAAGAAAACAGGACGGTCGGAACAGCTTGAATTAAGAAACAACTCCCTCGTTCCCATTTCTGTGTAGCAATATCGTTCTTGAATATCCAGCTCGTATATCCCGCGAACGGTCTAAATCGATACAGAGCAAATAAAATCGCGAAAGAAGCTTTCCCTTCGAACGACATCGTATCTTGCGCAATCTGGACGCGGTTACGCACAGTCAATGGACTCCTCGCTATTCAATAAACGGGACAGCGAGCGATATCCCCATCGATCTAACGGTTCGCGACGCTACGCGTCGCCTCGATCGGAAAAAAATCGTTGCAGCTTAACTGGCGACGCCTCGTCGTTGACTATCCGGCGCGACGCGAATAACGTCGAAGCAGACGAGTTTCCACCCCTTTCGGTCGCACTCGTAGCTTCCCACGACCTCGTGCGTGGCACACACGACCGTGTCGCTTGCCCTGCCAGCGTTAACAACCCTGGGGTTGCAACCGAGCATGATGAATTCTGTCTGGAGTGTGCCGACAGGACGGGAAAGTAGCGGCAAGTCCGCGCAGGTACGAACGATACCAGGAAGCTGCCAGTTCGAGTCTGCGACGCGAGTCCTGGCTCTGCTCGGTTGTTTTGATGAGAGACAGCGCGACACGAGAGGCTGGCTCGCGGAGGGGAAAGGGAGCAGGGATCAGGATCAGAAGACGGCAAGGGAACGCGGAACTTCCTTCAATAATAACGGAGACCCCTATGGCAAGCTCGTTCAACCCTCGCGCGACAACCCACGCTCCTAGTAGTTACACCCTTACGGACTTACTACCCCTTAGCGACAGTTTTCAAATAGGCGTCTGTCGCCTGGCACCCCAGTCGACATTCACCTATGCCGTTACGGTCTCTTCGAGCCCTAGCGTCGTAGTCGTCCTCGCGTTCGAACAAAGTGCATGCTTTAGCCGCGCGTTGCGTCGAATGACGTGTCCCGGTCGAAATGGGGAGTTCAGATTTTTCTGCGTCTCCGTGACTGCGATTCGACTCGCCTCGACGATGACAGCGCTGTACTTACGAGTCACTAATCAGCGGTGTAATCATTCGATATTACCCTTTTCTGAACGTCGTTAAAGTTCCGGAACGATCGAGGAAGCCATCGCCGGTGACTAAAAGAACGAGACGGTCGGAACAGCCGGTCCGAAGTGGAGCAGCTAGGAAATACTTCAGAACCGTCTATTAAATTTCTATCGACTCCGCGCGCGGGAAACGGCGTCCCCCGGGATGGAACGGCGGTAGCGGTAACAGAGGCAGGGGTGTGTGGAGTGTAGGTAGACCGAGGGATGGGTGGCAGGGGCGATATTGTGGCGGTTGTGGCGGTAGGTCGAGAAGGCGTGGTCTGTCGAGGCCGAGGGGTAACGGAAGAAGGGTGGCTCTGTCTGTCTTTCTCCGCGTATGGAATCCCTACCGAAAGGGGGTCCAACTTCCCTTCGTGGCCTCTCTCGCTTTTCTCTAGCCGCGGCTGGTGTGCTCGTACGTGCAACTTACGATGCGTGATGCGACGACGCCTGATGTGTGTGCATCCTTTCTCTTCTGTTCGCGCACCAGCAGGCCCCGCTGTGAAACGAACGCACGTAACCCAGCCGGGGTAACGCTGTCGCCGGTGTCGTGCACGTACGTACGTGGAGGGAGGGCGCGCGATGCACCTGGAGCGCTCTGGTGGAGGTGCACCAACACTTTCCCTTTAGCCCGGTAGTACGTTGCAGTGTCAAAGGGTTGAAGGCGTGGGATGGTAGGTGCAGCAGGCACGAGGGGAAAGCGCGAGCTCAGAGGGTGCAGTAGAGTAGGAGAGTGTCTAGACAGACAGGGTGGTTAGGCTGGCTGGGTGGCTGGCTGGCTGGCTGGCTCGTTGCTTGGCTGGCTGGCTGGCTGGCTGACTGGTTGGGTGACTAGATGGCAGTCGCAACGGTGTGCACAGGGCTGCATCGTTCCGGGCTGCATTGTGGCGAGCGGGTGAGAGAGGAGAGAGAGCGAGAGAGAGAGGAGAGAGAGAGAGAGAGAATGAGCGCGAGGAGGCTAGAGAGCCAGAGGTAGAGGGGGCAGGATGGAACTACTTCTTCGGGCAGACTGCCTTAAGTGAAGACTGCCCTCGTGGTATGTGCATGTACCTACCTGGCTGCCTCTACGAGCCAGATAAAACTAGCTGAGGGGGAAAAAAGGAGGGCCTTTCTTTAGGCCGCGACCGTAATGAGAGCCGCGACTTGGGTGGAGCAGGCGATTGGCCGCCACTACAGCGGGAAAAGGACGGACAGCTCTTGTCGACCGTCTTCCCCTGCATGGGGACGCGGACGTGTCCTTATGACTGAACCGTCGTTACGCGTAATGAGGGAACGTTCTACCGCGGGGTAACTGAAAGGGCACGATTTTCAAATTTCCGCGGGAACGGAGTCCACGGATTGTCGTCGGGATGACCGAGCCTGGTGAAATTCCCAGTTCGACGCGAGCTCGCATTTTCTTTCCACGTCCTCCCCCTCCTACCCGTCTCCTTCCAATGGCATTGCTCGAACGGAATAACAGAGGAGCAATCTGTTTCGCAATCGCGTTATACAATTTCGCGACTAATTACGCGGCGACTGCGCGCGGAAAAGATGCAAGCGAAATAATGGTAACGTAATACGAAATTACTTTTCGTAATGGGGGCTAATTATCGCATCGCTCGTGACGGCGAAATGATTTTCCGCTCTATCGAAGGAAGGTGGAAACGTTGACGTTTTCCCCTCATTAGTTGCCCGTAGAGCGGGCAGAAACGACGCGAAAGAACAACCACGTCACTGTGTTCGTGTGTTCGCGTGTACCACGCGAATCTCCATAAATTACACGTCATACTCGCATAATATTAATTAAACAAACACGGACGACCGCTAGATCAACAAAAACGCACCGAACGACTTTCCAATAGCCCGCATTTTGGCGCTCCTAACACGGACGATCGAGCACGCGCTCGGCCACGTTTCGTATGCACACGCGTACCCGCAATCCCTCTTTAATTTATTCCGTTCGTTGCACGATTTGTCCGGTGCGACGTAATTATAAATATAATCGGCGCGCGTTAAACGAAATAGAGCGTGCGCTTCGCGAACGATCGCCACGGAGTATCGCTGTTCTAACAAGCGTTTGCGATCGTACGAATGCACGGTAAAAAGTCTCCGACGACCGGCTGGCGTATTGCTTTACATAACATTGTACGTCCGTGGCCTTCGTTAAATCCACCAGAGACGTTAATTAAGTTTTTACAGACGCGCGTTCCCGCGTAGCGACCGCTCGGATTTACAAGCGAAATTTTCGTTCAATTAAACTCGTTCGCGCGAATTTCGGATAATCATTTCAGGCAAGAAACCCTGATACCCGGAGCGCGGCCTCCCTCGGTAATACATCAAGTTATTAAGCGTACCCGCGATTTAATACGACCTTCATTAACTTCGCCTCGATCCAGTTTCCTCCACATCATCTTCCGTCATCGACTCGTGGCACGAACCAACCGGAGCCACGGGGGAACCCCTTGATTTCCGCTTCGTTTCTCCCAGCCTTACCATCATGGCGGACGATGATCTGGCTCTTTCGATGCAAACATCCGCCAGACATCCGTGACAACGATAAAAAGGACCAGCCGCAAGAAGCTTGCGCACCGCTCCGGCGCAAGAAACCCTTAATACCTAAATTCGATGGTCGACGGTTTTGTCTTCATTCCGCACACGATCACGCGGGAACCCGCGTGAATTACAACATTCTGAACGAAGGCGAAACGCGATAAAAGGGCCTCGATGGAGTAAAAGGAAACGAGAGACCGACTTCGTTTAATCAGGCGAGATCAAACATGGTGGTACGTCTGCTACCTGCTGGACCGCCTTTCGCTTTTTACAACTTATCCATCACTGGCAGAGCTGCTCCGTTCCATGTGGGCACTGCCTATACAGACATCGCGGGGACTTGAAAATTATTTTAGGAAACAGGCTCTTCTATCCGTAACCTAAAGATATTTCTGAATTTTCAAAAATTCAAATGAGTATGCAGGCGATCACTTGTGCTGCGTTGGTGCGCGACACGATAGGGTTCAAAGTTTTACAGAGCAGAGTCGATACAAAGACCGCGAAGACTTTAATATTACTTTAAAAAACAGCTTCTCCTATCGACAACCTAAAGATATTTCTGAATTTTCAAAAATTCAAATGAGTATCTATGCCATCACTCGTGCTGCGTTCGTGCGCGCGAAACCACGATAGAGTTAAGAGTTTGACAAAGCAGAGCTGATACAGACATTGCGAAGACTTTAATATTACTTTAGAAAACAGATTCTCCTATCAATAATCTAAAGATATTTCTGAATTTTCAAAAACTCAAATGAGTATCTATGCCATCACTCGTGCTGCGTTTATGCGCGCGAAACCACGAAAGGGTTAAAAGTTTGACAAGACAGAGCCGTGCGATCGGCCAGAAACACAGCCTCAGCTTTAATGGCAGCCAAAGGAGAAGCCTTTCCCGAACTAGCGTGTGTGCACGGCTACCGTGTGCTTCCTCGACCTGGCTTAGCCCTCGCGCCTCATATTCGATTTCAGCCTTCAGCTGGGTGCAGCGTCTGGCCAGTTCGACAGGGCCACTCACGCACGTTTCGCCTATCGATACTGGACGCACGCCGCTTTCCTGTTGCGGCTACCGTTGCGTGCATGCGTGCGCCTACCTGTTCACAGGCGACCGGTATCGGATGTACACTTTCGTGTGCACGCTTCTGCAAGTCCTCTCCCGCCAGAAACCAGGGGATTCGAATCGTACATCGCCTGTTGCTGCAGCGCGATCGTCTTAAAAACTATGGACAATCGTATTTTTAATTATACTAAATCGTTAATGTGGGAATGGATGAATGAATTGAGTGCGATGAGAGCGGTTATATGAATGGAGAATGGATGACAAGTGTAAGAAAAGAAACACGAAAGAGTTGCGAAGAGCGAGCATGGAAATTGAATGTGATCGAGGAATAAAAGATTAGACTAATTCGTTTTGAACCATGATTCTTACGTCAAGCTCTAAAGAATTCCGTAAAATTCATGGTTACACAATTTATTTTTGACACGGTTCTTTCATTTACTGAAGGATCGATAATAATTAGCGCACTCGGCTCTCCTTTTTTCCTTTCCATCGTTATCTATCTACGTGGCTACAATAACGCGACGTGTAGCACTCATTTGTAATTCCAGTTCATCGTGCCGTTTTAATGCGGAATAATTACGCGATGATATCGCGAATAGATGATTGCTTTCGCTGCGGCGCGGTCGGCTCTGTCAGCGGCGTTTTAAAGCGTCACGTCGGAAAAATTATTACGACGAGCGTATTTAAAACAGAACGCTTTCGACGGCACGCGGATCGTAATGAAAATCGTTGGGTTGCTTGGATAACGTTGACCATGCAAGACAGCTTGGCGATTTCGCGGGCCACGGATCGTCCGAGGCGATCGAACGAGGACACCGCCGCAGCGGCCAGAAAAATGGTTCCGACGTTTATGATAAACAGGAAAAGTGCAGTGAATCGATCGCGAGCGCCGTGTAATTTCCACGGCGCAACGTAAACAGAAAGTTATTAACTGAAACAACAGCCGAATGAGAAACGATGTATTCCCATTTGCGCCGTTAAATGGAACATTTACCCTAGCGGCGAATTTTCCGCCGCGTATTTGAACGCCGTTAATCGGATGATATTAAATATTTGCACGAGTAATGCGCTGAATTTGATCGAGTCCAGGAGGAACTTGGCCAAAACTGCGTTCGACAGGTTCTTTGCTTGTGGGCAACAGTTCCATTTTTAGCAGAGCAAACACGGTCGACCCGTTTGAAACGGCTCATTTTTTGGAGACCAACCCCAGAAGCTGAAATTTTAACTTCAATTTCTAGTTCTAAATTTTACATTTTATTTCAAACCAGTCTTATTTCGACGCCTACTGTTTCCGTGCTAACTCGTAATTTGCATTGGCTATGCGATCCGTCTTTTTGGCTCGAAAATGCATTGCACGCACGCGGTGCAATCCTTCTGGAACGAGTTAAAGTAGACATTTTCTTAGTAAAATCGAGGCAAAACGGACGTGAAATTGATCTCTTGCGTTACATAATGCAAGCACATTGATTCCAACGAAGCGTTAGATCGGAGTATTCGACACTTCATACATTTTCCTATAGTCTACAAACTGTTCGCTGTAAACGGGAGCCTGATAATTCGACGATATCGGCCTTTTTCGGTAACCCGTCCTGAATAAAAAGTCAGGTCGCCTGCGACCGTCGTGACTAGAGCGATCGACGGTCCATTTTGAGACGCGGGTGTCGATGAATAAATTTACAGAAACTGACGGAGCTCGATTCGCCCCGGAACCGACAATTTAGAGCAACGTCGATCGAGCGAAATTTCAATAAATTCGAACGTCACACCGTTCGGGTTGAATTTCAAGCGACCAAGACGAGGCATTCGCCAGGCGGTAATCAAAACTTTCGAACTCGCGGTAACCGCCGATGCTCGTTTATACGACGTCGTAAAAGTAGCTGAAAACTTTGACTTTACAGCTCTCAGAGCCTGTAGATTTAGAGTCCCTCAAGTGTGATCCCTTCTTGCCGGTCGGTTGTGCACGGTTCGCCCAAAAATGGTCGCCGCGCGATTCCGCAGGAAACGCTCCTCTATGCAAACGATCCGACGGCGGCTTATCCTCGCGCTGGTCGAGGAAGAAAAAAATCGCAATAATCTGTCTGGCGTGGCCGGTCGAAACGGTTGTTCCGGCAAGGCGGCGGCGATTTTATTGCACCCCCAGCGGGGGTGAGCGTCATTACCGCTCCGCGAGGAGGGAATTACCAACGGGCTGGTGCGCCCCATGTCGCGAAAACAAGCCAACAGAAACCGTGTACTTAATATCGCGGAAGCTGCGATCGGACCACACCGTTCGCCGCGACCAAGCTCGTAAAACACGTTGCATCTTTTCTCCACCGCGAGTCTTACTCTGCGAGAAGAGCTCGCGTTAAACCTTCGATCGACACGTACGAGGGAGAGCGCGGGGTGCTGGCGCAGACCGAATCCACCGGGGAGAATCAACTGATAAACGAACTGATAAAAATTATCGTAATACGTCTCCCAGGTAGCTTCCGCGAGCGAGGCCAGCTCGTGGAATGGAAAATCTCTTCGACGACGGAACCGGCTTAACGAAATGAAATTTCACAGCCCTTCCATCTTTCTCCGTTCTCCTGTGTCAGTCCCTCCTCCTCTGTCTCTGTTCATCCCCCCTCCCCTCGTCTATTTATCTTTCTTCTATCCTTCGTTGACTCGTCTTTCAGCGCCGTCGCGTCCCTCCTTTCTCCCCCTCCCTTTTTTTCTGGAAGCGGCTCCAGATATGAGAATTTAAAATAGGGGTGGAAACGAATCGCCCGGTTTTCAGACGCCACGTCAACCTTCCGCTTCGACGGAGCGAGGTTGCGCGTAGGTAGCTGGATGATAAACATGCTCGTCACCCTTTGGGACGCGGTACGATTCACGAGATTTCGGAGCGCGCTGGCTTTCATTGCGGGATCATCTGCTTGAATCGCGTTACAGGTTCAGAAACGGTGATCTCGCGATAAAGTCAGGGCTTGGCCTTTGCGCAGCGAAGGAAAGTCGAACGATTCATTATGAAACGAACGATTCTTTGGCTGACAGAAATATTTTAGCGGAATTTCGCGGTGGAATCGTTAGTCTACTTCGGAAGATTAATTGCAGGAAGAACGCGAATGTAACGTGTAGAGGATTTATTCGCTCCTCCCATCCGATATTCTTGATTTAAAATTTCACCTCGCACGGTACGCGGAATGTCTGTTTATCTACTACCTCTTTTTAATGCATTGCTCGAATTCAACCAGAACCGCGCAGCGGCTGAAGAGATTTTCGTTTAACATTCTGATTGGCTGGAAACGGACCTCCTTTTAAGGGCACCCAGTCGCGGATTCCTGGAATTGTAGGTGGTACATTCCAGGAATCGGCCGTGACTGTTGCCAGCGTACCGTCTATGGCCAGCAATTTATAACTCCGTACTCGCGAAGCAACAGTTCTTCGGATCCAACTTCGTCCAACAATTAAACCCTTTCCTCATCCACAGTTCACCGTCATCGAATCTTACGCTGACAAAACATTTACGAGAACGCTGTTGCCAGCTTAATCTAGAATTTCAAACTACCAGACCCAAGAAATCGCGTGCGAAAGTTTCACACGTATCGCGACTGATCCTTGAGAGCCGTTCGAAACTCGGGACACGGTAAATTATTGATTGGTCACGGTCGATCGAGGACGAACGCAGCGTACAGTTCGATAAGGGGATGAAACGACCGGCCAGGGGCAAGAGCGAGAGGACTGGGGCTACGTTTCGGTGTTTTAATGGGTCGTTATTGTCAATAACGATTGGTTTTACGGACGAGCGGGTGCCGTGTACCGTGTGCGCGCCACGGCCAAATGCGTATGACGTCCTCGCCGCACGCCTCGCGGATTATTCGTGCCGCACAGCTCGATTCAGATTCCACCTGTATTTACGGCGGACACGTCGCGACAAGGAGCTTCCAGCGTAATCCACCGTGAAAGAACAATTATCGGCGTCGCGATGGTGACAGAACGAATGGGAAATCCGACCGGGATCACAGCGGTTGGTTATCGATTTCCCTAGCACCGGCACCACTAGTTTTTTCTCCCGGCCGCTCCCGCCCCGCCACTATTGAAACACCGTTAAAACGTGTCATCCTCGATTCTGATTATTCGATCAATAGAAATCCTCTCTCGCGTTCGATATGACGGTTCGTCTGTTTAACCCTTCGCCGCGCGACCTCTTTTAATTTCCCGCCTGAATGACGGATTATCACGCGTCACAGTGGAAAGGACGATTTTCTCTTCTATTTTTTTTTTCTTTCGCGATCGCAACGGTTATCGAAAGCTGATTCGCGCTCGCGTATTAAATCACCCCATAAACAGACGGTCAATTTTTTTTTTGCACGTCGACGAGGAACCGTATCTGCGATATAATTCTTCGCCGCGTGTCCGCGATATAACAGTAATATAGAAAAAAAAAAAAAACGCGTCCACCGACCGGCCGATACCAAGACCCACATACACGTATATAATATACAACATATATACATAATGTGCGATAAATCTCCGGGTGCGCGGGCACGTCCTCTATATATCCTGCAGCGCGCGCGGCCCAGTCCTTGAATTTGCCACGTTCATAAATTTCAGCGGCGCGATAAAGTCCTCGCTCGAGGTCCTGGCCATCGACGAGGAAGTCTACGAACCGGATGTAACGAAGAGCGCGCGCGGAGTCCAGGCGAGAGGAGAACCCTGGCGAAACCCGCGCGCCCGCCTCTGTGCACGTCCGTCGAGGAGAAACGTCCGTGAACGATCTTCTTTTTCCTTTCTCGAGGCGCCCGGCAACGTTCCTCCCCGCTCGCCCCCGCGCGCGGCCAGCCCCGCGCCGTCCTTTTTTTACGCTCGCTTTCCCCGTTCGACCGTGGCCAGGAGGAGGATTCGACCGCGTAATCTGCGACGACGGCGACGGGAACGTGTGGCGAACGAGGCCACGAGGAGGAGAGGCCCCGTCGAAGGGCGAGCTCCGCACCTACAGCGTGAAGAATGTTAACAAGCCGTGGCGGTGGCGGCGTTGCACGGATACTGGCCAGTTTTTCTGCGTTTCTCTGAACGTCCCGTGCCCCGATCGCATCGGAAAGTCCTTAAGCCGGCTTGGTAATAAATGTAAGGATAATGAGGGGTTCCACGACCTGGTGAGGATTAGGGCCGCAGATAAGGGGCCCGACGTAGCCGCTGTTCCTCCGCCCGGCCGCGAGACAATGCGCCCTCGCGGGCACTTTGACGCGGCGCGAACGCGCCGCTCTCCGCTGATACGTTTCGCGCGTACGCGTCCCCCCCTCGCCGGTCTGCCACGGTTTCGGGGTCCGTGGACGGGCGTATTGTGCGTTCGGAGTTGATTAATTGCCCCGACCGCGTAATTAAATGCGAGCCGCGGTGGCAAAAAACGCTAACGACCGTCGCGGGGTAGGCACGAAAAAGGGGAGGGTTCGCGTTGCCCAGGCTTATCTGATAGGAGACACAATGCCCCGCGTCGGTTAGTTTCGAGCGGGATTGTTAAGCAGCGGGGCAGAATTGATCGTTACGCGAAGGTTCGCGCTGGTGATTAGCGTAGCGGCGAATGTGGGTCGAGGAAGGTCGGTGTGCTTTCTCGAAGCGTGAGAGGGGCAAAAAGGAGCGCGATCGCGCGCGAATCACACGCGCCGTGTAATCGTC
Organism: Xylocopa violacea; assembly: GCA_963969225.1. NCBI lineage: Eukaryota > Metazoa > Arthropoda > Insecta > Hymenoptera > Apidae > Xylocopa > Xylocopa violacea. Next base: position 8,014,856 of record CAXAJV010000020.1, on the reverse strand, counting down.
CTCGTTCGAATTCGTTCGAAGTGCCCGCCGCTGGCCAGACGCGTAACAACCGGACGTAACCCCGGCACGAAAGTCGTTTCGTTTCTCGCGCTGTTTTTTGACAACGCAGGCGCGTGTCCCTCAGCCGTGCGGATCGAGCGGAGATTCGAAATTCCGGGAAATGGAATTTCGGCTGGGGAAGATTAATTGAAACCGTTCCCCGTGGGAGAAGCGCGGGCCACCGAGTCGGTGACCCAGCGCTTAAACTCTGGTAAATCGTTCTGGGATCGCCGTCTTTCGGGGCCGTGGACTCTTTTCCGGGCTTGGCGTCGGTGTCGACAACGGCGTTACTTCTCGCCAGGGCGCGCACCAGGGCCGGGACCTTTATGACACAATGACTTAATGGAAGTTTGCACATTACTCACGAGTTCCATGGCGATTATGTTGGACCACGGCGGTAAAGTTAGTCACGCAAGGTGAATACACGTAGCGCGAATAGGGCGTAGCTGCGGCGGCAGGGAAGATGGATGTCGGTGTTTTGAGAAATTGAGACAACGGCCACTGTCACGCGAGATGAATTATACACGAGCCTATTGGTAAATTGGATTTCGTCGAAGAGGATCGGGTTATTAATACGGAAGAGCGCGATTCCACGGGCGAACGTTTAATTTTTCATCGACATTTCTAGCATCCGCGATGCAGGGCGGGGTCTTATATACGGAGCACCGGGAACCGCGGCACTGATTGATTGATTTACGACGACGCTCGTGTACAACATTCGACGCCCGTTCCGATGGGAACGGAATCTATAAAAAATGGAATTCCATTAGCAAAGCGACGTTAAAATAGATACGCTCGTCCCGCGAATCCCATTAAACAATTATCGGGGCCCACGAGGAAGCCACGGGCAAACATCCGCGAACGATCGGAATCTTTATCCGCGCGGAAACGAGCCGAGAACGGGGCATATCCGTCCCCGTATCCTCCAATTACTTCGATTGCATTAATTAATTGCCTTAACGATAATCTTATTCCGTATTCAAATTGTTCCGCCATCCGACCCTTGTTATGCGATATCAAGTGGGCGAGAACTCGCATCGAATTGGATTAGGTCAATTCCCTGCTGCCCCGCCAACCCTTCCTCACCCTCTGCTCCGCGTCAACTATCTCCGGTCTCTATCTGCCGCGCCCGCTCGACCCCTGGTCTACGAGCATTACGCGGAATCCAATTCCTTTTGGTCGAGCGTGCGGTACGGCCCGCAATATTCCCAACTACGTCGTACGAGCTGGTCCGCACGTACCAGAATGCCGTCGCGCCCGCACCCCGTCGTAGATCGCGCTAACGATCCCCCTCGGACGGCTGGAAATCGAGGACCAACCCCGCAGGAGCCCACGGTCCACGGAAGAAAGCGACTCGCGCGCGAACCACCGCCTCGCGGACGCCTCGAATTTATTTTCCCCTTATTCCCGGAACCGGGAGTCCCGCGGAACTGTCGGCTACGCCGCGCGAAACTTTGCGGAAGCGGGGAGGACGAGGGCCACGCTGGGAACTTCGAAATGAATTCCTTCCGGATAGAGGATTCTCGCGAAGATGATGTATGCGCGCGGGGAACACTTGGACCGGGTTCTCTGGGATTGTCTTTCTTTTCGAACTTTCGGATGATTCGCTTTGATGAAATTTGAAAACGGTACGGCTCGCTGGACGCGCCTAGGAAGTTGCCATTGACGCGCTTTGATAAGCAATCTCGCGAGCGATTAATTTATGCGAAGGAGGATCGATTTCGAGAGTGTCGCGCCACTCGCGTTTTACAACGAGCCGAGCACAAAGGAGCGGGGACACTCAAAGAAGCGAGGCTCGACGCGGGGAATAAATCTCGACCCCCGCGCGGGCGAACTCGAAAACTCTAATCCGTAAAAGCGCTACAGCGGGTTCGATTAGGGAGATTACCAGGGCTTCCGCAAAGAAGATCGACCACCCAGCCGGTTGTCGCTAAGTATCGAACGTATTAACCCTGTCAAAAGCGTCGCGGGGCTCACGGCACGCTCGAACTCGGAGGGTGGCCGATTAGTCGGAATTAGAACGGCCATTAGTCACTATCTCGTGGTAGCCCCGATCGTCGTACAGTCGATCTTGGTGCCTGCAGGAGAGGAACGCGAACCGTGCCCTCCACGGCCGTTGCCACCGGATGAAATTACTTTACATTTTAATTAGCGGTCCACGGCTGCCTCGCCCCGCCGCTCTGTCCATCCCTAGCCGCCGTCGCGTCTGGCGTCTTCATCCTGATCCCAATCTATCGACTCGACGATCGGATTATACTCCTGAGAGCGGTTTTCGGTCTCCTTCGTTTCGCACGGCGGGGACGCGGCCGGAAGATTCTGAAGATAGTAATAAATTGGACGTTAAGCGGCGAAAATTGGCCAATTAGAGTAGACGGCCGGCTTTTCCCGCCCCTAAAGTCTTTATAGGAGTAATCGAGCTCCCCGCGAAACGCGAATTAATTGGTCCTTCGGTGTCTCGTTCAGAGACTCGGGAACCCGGGTGTCGAGGAACCGGCGATAGGTCTGGGGAACGTCTTATGGGGAATAGAGTCGTTTATTGGAAGGAGTCAATTAACCGGGGACACCGTTTCTCGGCCACTTTTGAATGGCAATAATGAAACTTCGACTGAGCGAGAGATATCCTTCCTTAAACTGGGTTATTTAAATGCAAAAGCCAGCTCGTCTTCACGGCTCGTCTATTTACGTTGGGTATCGATACGCGGAATGGACTGGTTATTAGAGGATCGCTCGACACAACGCTCTCGTAGCGTCGAAGCGTCGACAATAGGAAACAGAACGATGGCGATTGCGAAACTTTCTGCGAGAGTAATTACGGTTCTTTGTTTAGCAACGGTGAAGGGGAAACTGGCGTTGCAAAAATGGAATAGCGTGGATAACGCGTTAATGAAATAATCACGAGCGATCGGGAGGCAGTAATGCGCGCGAACGGGGCCAAACGCAAGTGCGTACATACATGGTAATGGGCGAATGGATTATTCTCTAATGCGACCAGTTCAACGCGAGTTTACAATCTTCCGTCGATTTAGTGTACCAACGTATTTGCGGACGTTAATCCGCAAATACCCATCAGAATTCAACGTATGTAGGATCTGTCATCAACTTCTTCCTTCCTTTCTCGTTAGCCTGTGTCGGCTACGTACTCGACGCATTGATTCGTTCAGTTCCGTTTCGCGCATCTTACCATTTCCTCGACAAACCGCTCCGTCAGCGGCACGCGCGCGCCTCGAACAATCAGGCGCAATCCCGAAATTTCCCGGACGGAACCGTCAACATTGAAAATCGTAGCCGCGGTCGTTGAAAAGCTTTTACGCCTGCCGCCAGGGCCGGCCTGAAACTTTCAATAGCGACAGGCAATCCTATTAGCCCGTGGAACAAGCGGTCGAGTCGACCACGCGGAAAGCTGCGTGCAACGAGAGACTGTCGAGAGTTAATTTCGCGGGGCAATCGACCGATCCTGCTGTTTTCCGCAAGGACGAAAGGCTTCCGCGCAGGAACGGCCGCTTTGTTCCGCGGTCGGCGTTTGACGTCCGCGAATAAAGGGTTTTCACGGGCTTTCTAATGGCCTGGGCCATAGTTGACAGAGGAACGAAGCGACATTTTCGCGGGCGGACACCGTACGCTCGATTACCGGCGAAGAGGCCACCGTGGAGCGACAAAGCAAACGCACTTACTGGACCTAGTCAATTTTCCTCTTATTAGACCGCGCGGTGCGCGTGCTCGACAAATCCACTTAGCGTTCAATTTGCGTTTCTACTCCAGTTGCTATTTTTTATATTGGCAAGCTTCTGGCGAAAATCGCGCGAAAATTCCTTGAACGCGTTCCCGTGGTACACAACTGTAACGATTGCGTGATAGAATCGCGTTTAGCGGAGAATTACGCTTTTGACATTGAACATTTGAGTACGCGTAGATTTTAATTTAAGCGCGAGCGAATATGGTTAAATATTTATTTCGTTGGAGTACAAATTCTGCGCGATATTCTTTCAACAATTCCCGTTGATTTCTTTTTCTGGCAGAGTTTGATTAACGAATTTTATGCGAGACGAGAAAGCCAGGTTTCGCAGGAGTCGTAGAAATTACGAACCTTTGTTTCCTAGAGCTAGAACACAATGAGGGTCTCGTTTTAAATTCGGCAGAATTTTTCCGCGGAAATTTATTTGGGCCTCGATTTTTTTCTTACTTTCAATTAAGAACGCGGAGCGTAATCAGGACGGGCGTGGGCGACGCGCGGACGAATTAAAATTCGGGTTTTTAAGCGCAACTTTCGCGCCGAACAAAGCGCTGCGGTAGTTTTTAATGGAATGACACAAAGCTTCGAGTCATTTGTTAGTCTAGACAACGAACGCTCTCTGTCTGAGGATGTGAAACATTCTGCAAATGCACTTTACTTTGTCCATTGTCGCGGGTGGCACGCGGTGATGGTGCTCCGCGACTCTTTTTGCCCAGGACCGGTGCATTTTCCTCTCATTACGTCGACGTAAAACGCTTTCCACGAAATCTATTTTGGCTGCTCCTTTCGTCGACTCCGTTTACGCCGATAAAGCAATCTTGCGGACCGCGGGCGAACGTTTATTTCCTCGATGGGGAAATTTTAATCGAACGCTCGCGAACGACGTTTCCATTCGACGATTATATACTTTCGTCCGCCTCGCTTTTAATTTAAGTCTGACCCGCATTTAGTGCCCGCGATCCGCGGGAATCGTTTGAAAATATTTAATGAGCGTTTTAAATCATTCGCGTGATGCGCAGGGGAAGCGATCAATTATTCAATTCTACGGCGTACGAACGCCTTATGAATTATGAATGTCGTTGTACTGGCGCAAGTAGCACGACATCACGCGTCAGTGTTAATCTCTTCAGGAACACTGTCACGCGTGTGTACTTATATCTAAATTCTCGATCCTTTTAGGTAACGACTACACATTCGAACTCTCTCTTTTTAACACGTCTTTCCGACTTTCTTTCTTTGTTTAATTGAAAAGATCAGCCCTTAAAAGGGGAATAAAAACTTCCTAGCAGCGGACAAATCGTCTGAACGTCGGTCGAAACGTTTCGTGATTGCCGAATAACGTTTATGCGAAATACTTGGCCGAGTAAGTACATCTCGTTAGAAATAAATTAGGTGATTTCACGCAGTCTCCGCGTAGCGAGACTTAATATACATAGTTTACGAGCGAGTTCCCCGTTAATTTCCCCGCGACCATCTGCCTACGTTTACGACGGCTCGAACTGTTCGCCTAACTGCTCGCACGTACGACTTTCCATATCACGCTGTAACCACGCTCGTAGCCGTCGCGGTGTAACGAGTCCTCCTCGCCTCGATAGCGCCTGTAGGAAAGCAGGCGAACGAAATTGGCGGAAATCGAGAAAAGGAGCGGACGAATCGATTTATCGAGGGGCAGACGTGCATGCACGTCCGTCGGAATCCGTTAACGAGAATTCTATCTATGAAATTCCGCTGTTATTTCGTTTGAAACTCATCATGCGCGGATAGAATCGCATTCTTCCGCGGTAATAGAAATCGAAGCACATATCGACGGCTCCTAATTCTCCAAGTGGCGGATGAGATGACCGAGAAAAGAAGGGAAAAAGCGAAACGAACGGACGATCGATCCAGAAGAAAGCAAATAGGAAGGGATTACGAAATTTTAACAGACGTTGTTTCTCGCAACACGTATCGACGCGAGTTTCGCTCCGCAGTCTGGTTTTGATACGTTTATTGCTCGACTCGTCGATGGATTACGACCATATCGCGCGGGATCGACGGCGGGCTCTAGCTTTTAATTAAGAATTTATAAATTTGCACACGCGAATTAATATGTACGAGTTTTTGTTAACGTTATTGATTAATTGCTCTTTTAAAGGGAGCCAGCACATAATGTATAACAATAACGCGCGCGCGCGGAGTAATTCGAAGCGTATAATTGTATTTTTAATGCTCGTTTCAAAATGAAGCTATCAGTAATGAGAGGCTTTTAATTAAATGCCCGAAAATGAGATCTGTACAAGTTAATTTCAAATCGTTCCCCGGGTACAGTAATTAAAATAATGAAACGGCAATTGTGCAGGGCCCTCATTTCGCGGCCGATCTTCGCGGGATAAATATTATGATGCGCCGCGATAATAATTACATCGGGACAACAGCCAGCCGACGCGCGTGTTTAATCATCACCGGAAACTATAATCATTTTTCAATGAACGGTAAAATTAATGCACCCGTCCGGGGTTCGCCGCGCGACCATTCTCTCAATTAGATCAGCCGCCTTCTGCGGCGAGACGACCGAGTTCTGCACCGACTCGGAACACCGGGGAACCCAATGTTCCCAGAAAACGAACGAAACGTGCAATTTAACAGGGCGCACATGTTCCTGAAAGGCGCTGAAGACAAATTTACGGGGGTGCATTATAATTCCCCAACCCCTTTCGGTTCACAATCATATCGAGCTACCAGCCCCAAAGGGATACTAAGGATGCCAAGGACACTTCGTTCCACGCGGAGTCCATCAGTTTACATTTTATAATCGCCGTGCTTTCAAGCGGCAAAAAGATATGGGAGCACTTTTATCAGCAATATCGTTAACGACAATTCGCGGGAACAAATTTATCGGTGGCGATCTAATCAAGGCCCCGGCTAATTCAATATCTTGAACGGTCGATTTTTCACGGTGGGGATGTGCACGGATACGAAATGAGTTGGCACATACAGAGTGTCCCGGTGTTCGTAGCACGAACGAAACGAACTGATCGTGCGCGAAAGAGCCGATTGAAAATAAATAGGATGTTCGACATCAATTTGATCAGTAATGAAGCTTCGAGTAAAAGAATTTAAATAGACATTTCGCATTTATTTGTTGCACGTATAATCTCTCGATAAACATCGGAGCACCCTGTACATGCTATATAGCAGCCGCAACTTTATTGGTAATATCGTTACCAAGGATTTCACAGCCCTTTGATAAGGTCGTTAATTCACCGTGGCCAATTTACCTGGCGGAGCTATGCATCCTCGAAGTCGCAGGGAAAAATAAAATCGAAAACCAATATCGAGTCGGCCGCGAGTTGAGCGCGGGTTGTGTTTATTTTCACGATTTTAAGCGGTAGATTGATCGCCGACGAAGGTGGCCCGCTTCAACTCGGCCTCTCGTTGATTTCCCACCTCGATCTTGACGTCGAGTGTCGATGCTATTGCTTCCTCTTGCTTTCCGCTGGAATCGCCAGCGAAGGAATACAGGTATCGACTAGCGCGGATCGCTTTCGATAAAAACCGCGTTTCATTGGGTGCTATTGTTTCCCCACTGTAATGGCGCTAATACGAAACGACGTTGCTCGTTCAAAACCCCACGCCGCGAGATTATTGCCCGATGAAATAAGACGAAATTTATCGGGAGTCGCGCGAAACCGCGTTTCCGCTGCAACGCCCGCGTTACGTGTTTATTAAAATGCAACAGCAGCTGAAAACGGGCGTCGAAAAGCGTAGTAACGCGGGAACGATCGTTCGTGACGCGCGGATAACTTTTATCCCGGTCAAGCGATTTATGGCCGGTCGCGTAGCCCGCAGCGAACGTTGTTTAACGCGTTTTAAATAAAATCGAAACCGGCTACCAATAGCGCGCGGCGCGGGGCGGCGAGACGCGAGCAGATTTTCATCAGCAGATTACACCGTCGGACCTCTAGTTTTAATTATCGAGCTTTAATCTAATTTGACCGCCACCTCGCCCGCTGCCCTCTCTGTCCCGCTCGATTTCGCGTCCTCCATCGCGCCGCGGAAATCACAACGGGTGGAACGCCGGCCCGTGATATACGCGGTGTCCGCGGAGTTTTCGCACGGCGGGCGAAACTTCGTAAAAGTTCATTTATTTTTCTACGAGCAAGAGAATACCGTTGATTTATGACGCTCGTCCGGCTAGCCCGTAACCGTGGATAATGAAATATCCTCGCAGAAATCTGCATTTATTTATTCGCCGGCGTGCGCTCCTTGATAAAAAAGCAAATTCTATATACCCGTGGGGCGGGTCACGATTCGCGAGACTGGCCTGACAAAGATTTCCATCGCGCGAAGTAATATTTTCCAAACCGTGATTTGTTAGAGCTCCGAGGCGTTCTTTTGACAAATTTTTTACTACCCCTTCTACACGTTTATACCTTGATTTCTGCGTCGCTGCGTCGCCTGATAAGCGTAGATATATTACAGATACGTTTTTCGAACCGTTTTGTTCATAACTTTGGAGAGATAGATAAATTTTATGTAAAAGAAGCTAGAGCATATATTTGTTCCATATAAAACGTTACGAATCGATTGACACGCATCGCGACATAGTTTTTCTCGCAGTTCGGCTCTCGAAGTTGGTCAAATCGTTCAGCCAAGCATCGGCGTTCCTTTCTAAAATCGAATTACAAAGCCATTTCGCTCTGACATTTAGCAGTTCGCGTTTCAACGTACTTACTTTGTGGATAAATCCGCGAGCATCGAATGGCTGTTAACAACCGCTTAAACAACAAATAACAGCCGAATTCGTTAATCTGAGAATCCAGAAGTAGCGTTCAAAGCGAGCCACCGTTCGCAAGCGTTGCGGTGGAAATTTCAATACCGATTGGATTGGAACGGAGAATAATTCCTGCGTGAAATACGCCGAGTTGGAGCTTGTAACGTTATAAAACCCCGCGTCGAATAAATGGAAAATCTTGCCCGAGCACACCGCGTTTCCGCCTCCCTACGGGAACAAGAAATCATAATGGAGGGATGATTTTAACCGCGCCAGCACGAGCATCCTTATTTTATTTAACCATTAATTCAACGACGACCATTCCGCGACTTTATTATCTCATTATGCTTAATGGATATCAAATTTGACCGTGCCCACCATTAGCGGAGGAGTTAAGCTCGCGTCTATTAACGCACCGACGTTTACGCCGGTTTCTATCGCGAGCGAAAACCCTGGTAGCCCTGGCCAGGACACGGTCCGTCATTTCGAGTTTCGCGTTGGCGAATTTTCAGGCGGCGTGCGAAGAAGACGGAGAAAGCGGTGGTTATCGCGAGAAGACAGAGACGGCGAAAGAAAGAAGGGGTGGAGGAACGCGAGTGCGAGAAACGGAAGACGAGGGAAGCAAAGAGAAATGAAAAGAGAAAGGGAGGAGTAGCGAGAGTAAGAGAGGGGGGAGAGAGAGGGAAAGAGAGAAAGACACGATGGAAACTTTCATCGACTGACAAGCAACCACGCCAAAGCCGTTAATGGCTACTCAAATATGCGCCCCTGCCATGGGTACTCCTGCGCGGTGGCTTTCGAACTTCATTTTCGAAAGTTCCAGTCGTCTGAGGGCTATACTTTCGGTGCGTTCATTATTTACAGGCGACTATGGACGCGGAAAAATTTTCATCAGCCCCCTCTGGTTGGTTCGATCAGTTCATCCTCATCGTCAAGGGAAGACTGGGAACCTATTTACACGTACGAGTGATAATATTGGATCAGTACAAACTATCATCGAATAGGCACTCTTGAAATTTGTTCTTTCATAATGAAATGATACTCTGGACACGCGAAATTAAAAAGATGTAAGAAACTTTATTGGTGTCGAGTGTTATTCGACTAAGAAACGAACGATGGACGCGAACCCCGAGAGGCAGTCGAAAAGACAGTGTTCGAAGACGAAAGAAAGTAAAACTTTAGCTCAGTCGTTGCTACGAGTTTGTTTTATCTCGCCCACCCCGACAACAATTACAAAGAACACGATAGAACATTGTAAAACGAAGAATGCAAGCAAACTTGTAACGTAAACTCCTTTACACCCTTCTTATGATAATTATTGCCCTCATGTTATTGGAAAAATTGTAAAGTACACGTCAGAAACGAAACTATTTAATCGCAGAGCGGAAAGTACCTAACAACGAAACATGTTAACCCTTTGCACTCTGCTCCTTCCTGGACGTTGACAATAGAAGCTAGAAATACTGTTAAAATAGCAATATTTAGCAATAGTTTCTGTTGCTAACGTCTCCAAGGAGTAGAAAATTTCCATTTCAATAGAAAACTTGAGGGTACCGAGTATGCATTACTCAAAAAGCTGCGTTGGAATAAGTTCAATCGCTTTCAAATCGATTGTCCCCTCGGAGGGGACGTCCGAGGGCAAAGGGTGAATATTACGAACAAGCTCCGCGAGCCTCTGTCGCGTGGAGCTTCAAAAAGATCGTCGACCAACCTGTTGTCAGCGGAACGAAATACTTTGGCCATGTAGGTCGCCGCCCGTGGCGTGCCGCGGTTCTTAGCGTTTTCATCGCGGTTACGCTCCCCAAATCGGTCTCACCCCGAGCAGCGGGGCCACGGGAGTACGAGCAATTAGTAATCGGTACCGGGCAATTACCGCGGCAAAGAACGGCCGGTTGAATACCGTTTCAGTCGTGCGCTCTCCCCGCCCGATAAATCTTGCCCGCGGGGCAATTAATCGGGCGCGAGGCACTCGAAACACAGAGCCCGCCTGGTATCTGGTTGACCCTCGGTCACAGACGTACGAACCGATGCTGTCTTTCCTCTGTGCGCGGTGTTGTATATGGTAGCGGGCATTATGGTAGCCGGGGTCGAGGGAACAGCTCTCGACGCTACCTCCCCCGCCAACCCTTCCCGCCGCGTTACCCGTTTCATTTCCCTTTTCATTCTTCAGCCGAGCAGGAGCGTCTCCGTTTTTGTATAAACTGAAGGACTACGGTTAGAGAAAGAGAAAGAGAGAGAGAGAGAGAGGGGTCGTCCCTTATCCCGGCTCTTCTCCCTGTTTTGCTACTCCCTTTTGCCCACGGTTCTTCCCGTTCTCGGATTATGTCGATGGTTGCCCGAAGAGAGGCAGCAGCCGGACCCCGGCTGCTGAACATAATAACAACGACCAATTAAAATACCTTATTACGGCGGGACAATACGCTCGGACGAGGCGAAGGGCAGGATTTTAAGGAGCGAAAGGCGTAATCCCTAACGGGAGAGAGGATCCTCCGGGTGCGGATTGAATTTCATCGCGGCACGAAGAAGGCGGTCGACGCTGGAGGAGGTGGATCATCCGCGGACGGTCTGTTACGGCCCGGGGAATCCCTCTCCCCCTTGTCAACACAGGGATTAAACACAAATTTCCAATTAGGGGTGTCGTGCTTTTTTCCCTCCCCTCGGCCGCGGAGGGAGGCGGACGGTGTTTGCTTATTTGCGCGCCCGCTCGCGCTTGCGATCCGCTCCAAGGAATGAAGGACGGCTTTTAATACGCGCCGCGGGGCCGAGTGGAACGCACGGTAAACCGCTTTCAGGGTGCCTCGATTGAAAGGTATTGACCGTATTAGGCGGGAGAGGCACGAAGGGAAATAAGCGAATCGCGGAGGCTGGCACGGTAGGAGGGAAACGGGCGGAGAATGCGTAAACGTCCGCCGCTCGTAACTAACTTTTTGAGCGCCGAAGACGGTTGTTGGTATGTACGCGAAAAGTGGCAAACGTGATCCTACTGCGGAATAGCGCGTCCGCGGTGATAAGTAACGAGGGAATCACGATCGCGCGGCGCAGCGCTGAACCGATTCAGTTGGCTTTCATTCTTCCGCGCGTATCAAAGGGTTCGTCCGATAGGAGCGGAGAAATACTCTTTGCAGGAGTGTTTAAACAATTTACGATGAAATACCGCCGCGTTCGATTATCGTTTCCCTGGAAAAAGACCTGGAAAAACGTAGCGGAGTCGGAACAGATACGAGTTCCGCAAAAATGGAGAAACAATATCGTTAAAATAACAAGCGGCATCGTTAACAACCGCAGCAGTAATCCCGACTGCGAGAGCAGCCGCGTAACTACGGATTAAATTCTCCGTCCGTAAAGGACAGGCCCGGGAAGCATCGTTTCGTCGTTCGGTCGATAAATAAATTAGCGAAAGTGCCTGGCCCCCGACCAATTAGGATCGAGCCGTCGAACGGAAATCTGGACCGGCCGCTTTCCAAACTTTCCCTCTGCTGCCGCCCGTTTCGCGCCTCCGACCCTTTTACGATTTTTTGAAACGCCGCCACGGTTGCCGCGCAACGGACGCGCCCCATCAGGATTATCCGTCGGCGATTTACGGGGCGCGGATTCTCTCTTTTACCCGCGGCCTTTTCATCGATTCCGCGTTTTGAAACGGCCTCGAAACCATACCACTCGACGGTCCCAGCGACGGAAACCCGCGTTTACGTACGACCTTAACGATCGCGAAGCGCGAACTTGGTAATTGCCGATTTGTACGATCGTTAGGGGAGGATTGGCCGCCAAAAACGGGGAAGCATCGACGATGTTCGATCCGTTCGCCTCGAAAGGAAGGAGGAAGAACGGAAATTTCGGATTAAGCTTTTCGTCGATGTTTGCGCACGAATCGATCGTGGGATCGAGGGTGGAGAGAGCCATGAAATTTGATTTCGTTTTTATTAAAAATCGGTTTCGCTGGATTTCCTTGCTCTCTTTTATACTCGATTCGATTGTTCCGGAATTACATCACGGAAATTGGACGGGCCTTCGTTGTATTCATTTTCCGTCGAACGGCACAAATTGTTGTGCGCTGCGTTCATCGGATTTTTCAACTAAGTTAATTCCAGAGGAGCGATATCGATATCAGGGCGCATCGAGACGGTTCCGCGCATTTTTTTCCACCCCCGGCGGAGCGAACAGACGTTTCCTTAATTGCCCCGAGAATTCGTTAGAAAATCGAACTCTCCCACCGTTTCGTCGCATTCCACGATCCGCGCCGCGCCGTCTCCGGCGGCCAATAAAATTTCCTTACCTTTTATTTCGCTGGGAAGAACAAAGAGACGAGCGAGTTTATTGGCGCGATATGCAAAGGGGTGCGCGGAGAGATCTCTGCCGGTGAAATGAGATTTGCTTTAAAATTTCTCCCCTTTCGCATTGCTGGCGTTCCGCGTCGACGATTTTTTGCCATCCGTCTCGCTCGAATGCCCGCGGAATTATCAGCATCGTCCGTTGTCTTTATTAAAAATAATAATTCTGATAATTGACGCGGATAATAAAATATTTAAAAATACATCTCGAGCAATAAAATGCTTCCGAACACACCCGTTTCATCGAGAACACTTTAACACGCGCAAAGCAGCAGCTTACAGATCGAACGAATGATGATATCTCGTCGAAGTATCGACCCGTTTGAAGCAACGTCCTCGATAAATGATCTCCTAAGGGATAAATCAGCTAGCCGCGTTGAACAGACAATATTTGTTGCAATTACAGGCTATAATGGGCCGAAGTTGCACGGTGCATCTTCCGACAAGTGCAAACTTTCACGCATGTACCGACGATACAAGCGCGTGCACGACTGATATGACTCCATTCGCTCGTTTGCTTAGTTAATATTAACGCTATTAAGCTCATCCCCGATAGGATATCGCGTCCACGCCACTTGCCTGCCGCGTTTGTGCAGCGCGGCTAATTTGAATGAGAGCACGGCTCCCCTGTTCCCAGCTCTGATTAAAAACCGTGCGTCATAATTAGTTCTTCCTTTCTTCGCGGCACTACGGGAACGTTCGTGAATATGCGAGCGTCCTCGAATGAATTTTTCTTCTTCGCTGAAATTGCTAAACGGTCGAGAATATTACCGAAAGCACCGCGATTCCTTTTAATGAAATTTCCCTCCACGACTATTAATAACGTTGATGTTTATTAATACGCATTATTTCACTGGTCGAACCTCTGTCACGATTCACCTTTAGTTTTTCAGCATGCATTAAAATATCCGAATGGACGTCGATAAAATGTTTGTTAACGTTCCACGATCGTCTTCTTCCTCGAAGGACTCGCGTCGAACTCATGGCCATCGCGAGCAAAAAGGGGGCTGTGGAAGAAAAAAAATTACAGCTTAAGAACCATCGAGAGCCTTTCCTAAAAGCGCCACTTTTTTCTTCCTTTTTAATTATTCTCCCCATTACGCTCCTTTTCTTGTAATACCCCAGCGACTCTTCTACAAAGCGTGGGCCCCCTTCCATCGTCCGCTTTAATGCCACTCGATAAATCAATTAATACCCGACTTTTTTTCGTGTTTCAGGTGAGTAAGCAGCCAGTTATCACTGTTTGCGCCCGACAGTAAGTAATTAAGTCCGCATACCAGTTTGCCTCGGCGATGGACGCCGCTGGGCCTCCTCGCCGCGTCCTTTGCCACGTAAGTGTGCGCCGTCCTTATTAACGCCGTCATTAAAAAGCCGAGAGGCGTTAAGGAGCCGACGTGATTGCAAATGAACGCGTTTAGAGCCGGGGGATTTTTACTTTTCACTTTGCGCCGCGCAAAAAGACGATGGCACGTCGACAACCATCGAGGAATCCTCGCCTCGTCGATTTCGAGCGGGCCGCAAAAACGGTTTCAATTTTATTCGCGGCAAAAATGGAGGGCGAGGAACGGAAGTTAATTCTGCGCAGCGAAAACGCGCGTTCCGGTGTACACCCGTCGGTGTACAAACGAAGGCGAGTAAAGACGCGGCAGACTCCGATACGGACGAGTGGACACGGAATTATCGAGTACGGCGCAAATTCATGGGGGCAGCGGGACCGTTCACGCGTCGTTCCGCGGAATCTGTGATTAGAGGTGCGGTAATTAGTATTCGTCGACGATTAGCCCGTTCTATCGGTCACAGGTCTCTTGCGCCCCCGCGAGCATTGCGCGGCCGATAGGATCGGCTGGAACGCGAATTGCTGCGATTAGAGCGGCCGTGGAGATTAACGGACGGCGAGAAAAGACCACGCCTTGCTGCGAATTGCCGTTGGCCGCCGCGCGTTCCGTCTCGTGACTTCGGTTTGATCGATAACCGATCCGGACGTCACGCCTGCGGATCCGCGGCTAGAAAAGCGCGCGATTAAGCGTGACCTGGTTTCGTAATGTCTTATTTGCCGGTTCCGCCCGATGGAACGAAATTTGTGGGAGAAACGGAGGCATACAGGAATGCACGATGGAACGCTGGAGGAGAAGGAACGCTGGTCCCGTCTCACAGCCAACGTCTCACACAGCCATCCGTTACGAAAAGCATTAACTTATAAATTTCGTATACCCTCGAAAATTAATTAAACAGTTCCATCGACTTTCGACGGTTCGAAAAATACAGCGAAACGACAGTACGCAGACGCGTGTTCACGCTTCAGCTTCTCGCTAGAACGTCGCGTTGAAACACACGAACCATCGTTCGCCAGTTTCGCGAGTCGTCGGCTTGTTCGCGAGCGGTGAACTCTCGAAATCCCGCGGTGGCCAATGCGGCGAGAACGAAATGAATCGCGGGCGAGCGGCGCGCTAAGCGGGGGCGTGTAAAAACGGGGTCTTCTCCGAGGAACAGGTTCGACGACTCCGGGACCTTTTTTTCGGCTCGCGGCGGGTTTACTTGGAAACTGGCCGCGTAGCGCTCCCGCGGACATCCCGAGGGCCGCGGTAAAAACAATATTTATCGTCCCCCCCACCCCGCGCCCTTTCCCTTTCCGATCACTCTCGCCCTTCCGGTCGTGACGCCCAGCCGATGGACCCACGGACCCGCGTGATTGATTAACGATCGCCCCTTGCATAAAACTACCATCCCGCGTCTCCCCGTGTGTACATCTCTCACCGCCCTCGATCCCCTCCCCCTGTTTCGTTTCTCGATCGCTGGGCCACGTTTTACCACGCGCGGCTTCGTGACTGATAGTCCTCCGCATCGACTTTCGTGCCTCTCCATATTTTCCGTGTAGGTACATACGCGCGCCAGCCCCAACACCGACGCCTCCTCACGAGCAGGTCGAGAGGAGCGAGCGAGACGCAGGGAGAGGGTCGGGAACGTTTCTCCGGCGGGCTGACAGATTGCATTAGCAATAAAAGTCGCATACTGCTGACCAGGCACGGCCCAGCCGCTGCCAAACTTAACGGGGCGCGAAAAACTTGCCCCCTTCGACGGCGAATGGTGCCTCGTGTTTGTGGCTGGTTAGGCGAGCGCCTTTGACTTTGTCCAGGGCTTGTTCTTTGTCCGTCGACGGGGCGGCTGGCTGGTTCATAGATCGATTCGATTCCTCTGGCGTTCGGTGGTCGAGAGAGGTTTTATTTCGCTGCTGTTTCGAGGAAATATTTTCCCTTCCTTCGAGTTACTTTTGGGATATGGAATTATATTCCATTACACAGACGTTTTTAACCGTTCGAGCTTCCTCTGTTCTATTCGAAAAGATCGAAGCCGACTATCGCAGCATCCTACGAATAGAAAACAGCGCAATGGCGGTGCTTGGCATTCTTGGACGGAGAATAAGACAAGCGATGGCAATTTCCGATTGGGAATCGGCAAAAATCCGTGGCACTCAAACAATTAATTCTGTAACGTATTTAAAAAAATTTTTTCGCGTACTTTTTATCGACATTGGCCGACTCTCTCGCGCGGAAGCTACCGCAAAGTATGCAACGAAGTATTCACCGCGAGCTCGGGAATATACGCAGCGATATTTTGCGCCATTAACGCGCGCTCAATTAATTATCGATCATTATTCCGTGGTAAAACAATGGCTGGACCGCACGTCTGTTGCAGCTGCGTCGATCCTGCGGCTTGACGTAGATTATCCTAAGACGTTGGCGTTGTGATGCACCGCGGTGCATGCATTAGCCTGAGAGCACTATTATGCGTGCACGCGAGTCAATAGATCGCGATTCGCATTATGGCGTCGGCGCGAGGCCGCTGACGGGCCACGGGGATTTATCGAATCGATCGACTACGTGTAATCTGGAATATCATTTGATCCAGGCTATTGAGCGAGCCGCGATTCGCTCTGAATACTTATTAGCAGACGCTGCTTTGAAATGCAAAATCTTCTTGAGATCACTTCGGTATACTTCGCGCTTTCGATCGCATCTTCGATCTAAATCGATTCGGACGTTTTCCCTGACCATAATCGAGTGGACATCACGAGGGTCGATTAATTGCTTCCTCCTGGTTAATAATAGTTATTAATTCATATAAGATAGATTCAAGAGCATACTTCCCGATTCTTTTTTTTTGAGAAATCACACGGAACGTTGCGAAAGCAGAATTCCACTGAATTTCTCGATCTCCTCAAATCTAAAGGTAATAGAAGACGGAAGGAAAGTATGAGGAAAATAGAGGAACTCGCGGCGGAAGAAATCGGAAGAAATAGGCGTGCAATAGCGACAATCGCGACGAGAGAATGGCGCGAGGTGTCGGGGCTCGAGCGTCGACGGAGACTCGGCTTTTGATTGTCGCGAAAAATGGAAAAATTGTCGTCCTCGTGTTGCGAGAATGTACCGGAAATAGGTTCGAGAAGGGACCGTGGCGGATCGATCCCCCACGCGACTTCGTGAAAATGTTACGTACTGTTCCCGCAGCTCCCATCCGATTCTCTGCCTCGTCAGTCGAATGAGAAACGTACACATCCGTCGAGGTCGCAGAATTTGCTCCAAAAGTCTCCGGCTCGATTGAAAATCATGGCTTTCCTGTTGCGTGGATAGGACTCTTCCGTGGTAAATCGTGCGGGCATAATTTTCCAATCTCCTTTCGTGCCTCGAAATTACTCGTCGCAAATGAAGTTGAATTTCATTTGCTTCTTTCCACGCGTACACGAGTATCTATCTATCAACTCCTTCGATTTCAGAGAAAACCTTTCGCAGATTTCGCTGTGTAGAAAATTCTAATAATTCATTATATGGGCCACTCGGACGTTAAACTGATAAACTCCACTTTCTGCAAACTTCTTAAGTTTCGCACCAGAGCATATAATTAACTTTATCGTGTCTAACTTCCATGAAGTTGATCGGCATAACTTTTATATCACTTAGTAGACGCAGACTGTCCTGGTACCACCGCTGATGTCATCCGATCTTTTCACATCGCGAAAGGACCATACTTTCGAACCTGTTCCAGAGAAAACTAGAAATTTCAATATTTAATCCATCGTAGCCGCAGATTTTCATTTACGTGGAAAAAATATTTGAAATGTCCGAAGTAACTTCGAAATTTCCATTATAAGCGAGTACTTTAATTTACGGCTTCATATTCCAAATTAACGCATCGGTTTTATCTTCACGTTTCCCGCGTTGCCCTTGTTGTAGCCGGCCGCAAAAAAGAATTAACCAAACCGTGTACCCCCGAGTCCAGCAACGAGCCACGTCGTCCATTCATCGTTACATCATTAGCCCTAGGGCACGGGACGGTTTTCTCTCGAAACCGGTAGCCCCCGTTGCGTTCGTGTCCGTTCCCAAAAAAGGCAGAACCCGCGCGGGGTCGATTTCGTAAAAATAATTAACATCAGCCCAGTGTTCGACTCTATGGCGCAGCCCCGACCTGACCGAGCGGTCTAAACACGGTCCTTGTTAAAGCACGCGGTCTTGTAACCCGACGTAACATATCCAGCGAGCGAAGCATTGTTCCGCCAGGGTGGGAATTTCTTTTTCTCCCCCTGCAGCACCCTATTTCGCGGGGCACGTTTCACGTACGAAATGCTCTGGCGCGGACGCTGGCGAGCGTGGCTAATTAGGCGAGATTCCGCGTGACTCTGTTCGACGATGGAATATCAGACAGATGAAGAAAATGGAAAAAAGAAAGGGCTCGTTTGCCACGCACGTTTTACAGGGAAGCTATGGTGATTAGCGGGTGGATTTTAAACGGAGGATGGAAGCCAGCGCGGATTCTAAACGCGAAGCGCGGAAGTTTTGTTATCGCGAGGCAAACAGCCACGCGAACACGCGCTTTATGAGTTTTGTTAAATACTAGCGCGGCTCTGCGAAAGCTTCGCGGTGATATTCCAGAGGTAACGCAGCGATTATTATTTTTTCAAACAATTACCAGCGCAGCGAGGTAAGCTCGCTCGGGTTACCGAACGCGTCGATTCTTTTTCCCCCTGCGTTCCCTTCGTAATTTGGGAGGGATTTAATTGTGAGGATTTCAGAGATATTTTCAGTTCCCGATGTTTTCATCGAGATCTTTAATGAAACACAAAGAGGCGCGCTGCTCCGTTCCACTGCCGCTTGTTTCGGATTCCAGCGAAGTGTGCTTTGTTCTTCAGTTGTCCATTAATTATTCAGAATCCTCTTACCATCGAATTCTCCATTCTCTCGTCCGATTCGACCGAACAATATATTTGTCCCGCGTAAATAGAATTCGTCCCTACGGAGAGCGTACCGACAATAACCGTCTACTTTGAGAAATACTAGAAATTTCCAACAAAGTACCGTTTACAAAGAGTTAAGCGATCCGCGTCGTATCTTTTGTTCATCAGAAAATTTCAATCGCATCTGGAAATAGATAAACGTTTGGAAGACCCCGTGGCGATAACCGTTTCGCGCGCGTTTCATCGGATTATCAAAACTCGATGAACTCCGATAATTATCATCGAATTTTCCGCAACTACTTAAAACACGATCCCTCGTTACCCGTACCAGCGAAAAGGTGGATCAGGTCGATCGATATCCCGCGACCCACGATCATCCATTATGCATGGCCGTCGCGGAAATTTCTGTTTGCGCTGGCTCGTGTCAGCCTCGCGCGGATCCGCTTCCTCGCGGTGGCGCGTCGCGACGACGGCCCCCGTCTTTAACGACGTTGCCTATCGATTATACCGCGAGAGCCCCGTCCTCCAGGATAGTCAGCGCTAATAGCGGTAATTGTCAACTCGTCTATTAGCTCATTATCGTCTTTCAGCGGTGGCTGCCGCGCACGACGGGAGCGGCGGTTACACGGCGGTGCCGAGCGGGCCGCTTGTTCGCGCCCGTAAAGGGCCGCTGCACGCCCGTTAAGGCCTGGCTCGGTGTATCGATTTAAAAACATTTAAATTCCATAAATATCCAACGAAACGTTGAATAAAGCATGCGGAAAAGCCAGCCTCCCGGGCCGCCTGGGAAGACACAGATAACGCTTGATAGGACCCGGTGCTGCATAAACCAAAAGGAACGGGAAGTTTCGATAACGCCGCCGAGATAGCGGCTCGCAATCTTGCCGTGGGAATGAGTGATTTCTGCCTCGCGGTTCCCCTCTCGAGCTGAACGTTATCTCGATGCCCGTCACTCTTTTTTTTTCTCCGTTTTATCCGGCGTTTTTTCGCGCCAGCTATTAAATTTCGAAATTCGCGCGATGATTGATTCGGAAAAATCAGTCGCCGTTGATCCGCGCGTGTAATTTAATTCTGTATTTGCCGAAGGAGGATATATTTCAATTTATTCCCGTCATTTCGAAGGGATTCCAACAATTTTTCATTAATTCCGCAAACAGAATCGGCGCGCCGGCGATCGCGATTCGTCACGAATTTCTCACCTCCGGCAATGAATCGCGTTGAAAGCATTAACGAGGCGCGCGAAATATTAAATAAAACATCGAGGGGGGTGGTGGGGCGCTTGTACGCGACACGCTGATAACCCTGCGGAAACGGTTCGCGGGACAGCGGCCGTGGAATCGATGAAACGGCGGCTATCGCCGCGCTAATGAGAATTTATACGATTTAAAGGGCGAGGTCGGAAAAACGCCGCGTCGTCGGGCAAGTCGTTCGATTTTAATCCGGACGTATTCGACGTTTATGCATACTAATTCCGACCGCTGGTACACGAAAATCCTCGCGGACGATCCTATTTTTCCTCCTTTTTTTTTTTAATCCGTCGAGCCCGCGTCGAAGCGTTTACGATTGTCCAGATGGAAACGGTGCTCGAACAAGACAGGGAAAGCCGATGGTGCTCGCGTCGCTCCGCGCGTAGACGTTATCGGGCGGATGCGCGTCGAACGAAAGAGTCCATAACCGTGTCGCGAATTCGTTATCGCGAGGGCACCTGTCGACGGGAATTAATCGAGAGATCGCGAGCACCCGAACGGAAGAGTGGAACGAAGGGCGAACGGTGGCGAGGAACGGGCGAGGACGAGGGAAAAGGGTAGCGTATCGAAGCTCGAAACGGTTGATACAGTCGGAGTTGTCGGGGAACGATGTGACGGGACCGAATCGGCTGCTAAACGCTGCGACGAGTCGCGCGCTCGTAGTGTGCACGTCAAAGCTCGAAGAGAATCGAGCTGGATGGGTCAGAGAGTAACTCGTTAACTGATCTAGAAACTGTTGGAAATAGATTTTCCTAGGGGACGAAGATGGACGCTGGAGTTGGGACCGTGGAAACAATGTTCGAACGTGGAAACAATATAGTCGAGAGAAACGGAGGAAGGAAAATGAATATTGGATGGTGGCCGTGAAAGACACGGAATAAAGTTAGCTTTCGCTTTGATCGGAAGCTTGACGATTCTATGAATCGTCAGATGTCGAGGAACTTTGTACGATACGATTTCGAGTCTTAAAAAGACGGCTAAATTGAATATCCTCCAGTTTCTGGGCGAACTGGTTCCTTCTTAGCCAACGCAATCCAATT
The DNA here is from genome assembly GCA_963969225.1 of Xylocopa violacea. Lineage (NCBI taxonomy): Eukaryota > Metazoa > Arthropoda > Insecta > Hymenoptera > Apidae > Xylocopa > Xylocopa violacea. The sequence continues at coordinate 7,993,493 of CAXAJV010000020.1, read as the reverse complement.
ATGAATGCGAGTAAAAATTTTCCAGCCTCGTTCCGTGTGTTCGTTCGTTTCATACGATAGTTACGAGGCTGAGAGGGACGGTATGGCTAGGTTGAAAATTTTTGCCAATCGCAGTCGCGACCCAGTTGCCGTGGCGTCGTGAAAGAAACGGCGACTCGTTGGGTATATCGAGTTATCCGGCTCATTTTTCCTGCCAGTTCACCGCTACTGTCTTCCGCACGGCTACTTTCCCTATTCCTGATTGCATAATATATTTTCGCCGCACGAGAGCTTGATGTATAGGCCAGGGTGATTTACGGCGCTTATTTTCTAATGTTTCGCCTCCAGCTTCCTCGGCCCTGCGCTTCTTTTTAACTTCACTTCCGTTCCGCTGCGATTAATATAAAATTCAATCTCCTCCTGCGTTCTTCATCCTGTCCTGTCTGCGACTGACGTGACTGAGATATTTTATCTGAAACCAAAACATCAAAATTTCACAAAATTCTGTTGAATATCATCGTCCCAATCTGTAAAAACAAAGGAGGATACTAAAATGGATTATTATTGCGTCATGAAGTGGTTCATAGCGAAGGAAATATATCGATGATAAGAAATTGCTGTCAAAACTCGTGTTCAATCGATCGGCTAATTCACCTCGCGATCATTCTTAAGCCCAGAGACGACGATTCGACCGCGACGTCGCATCCTCGATGGCTCGTAGAAAATAAGAGAAGCGAGGCGGATGGGAAAGCTGTCACCTTCGTCGAACGAAGAAAAAGACAGGGAAGAAAAGGGAAGGTCTCTCGGAACGAAAGTAACAATGTGAGTAATAGGACGGCAGTCTGGCTCGTCGAGGACCTCGAATTGATTCGAAAATAATTTCGAGAAACGCGACAGAGCTAGGAAGAAACGAGTCTCGCTTTTTCTACGACGATCCGTGTACTTCTTTTCAATGAAGGCTCGATGAGGATGTAATGAGAGAATCGTTTGAGCACAGTTTAAGCTAGTTGACTTCCTATTGACGCGAGCAATGGAAGAGCGCGATTGTTTTCTATTAGACATCGCCACGCGTGCCTCGCTGGTTTCTCGTCTGACCAGTGCTGGTCGTTTCTCCTGCCTCTTAGCCGAGCGTTGGACTATCATTCCGCTAACGTGGAACGTTTCTCATTCTGCCTGCTGCTAAAAATAGTCCTAAATTCTGGGTTTGTACTTTGGCGATTTATCTCGGCTCGCGTGAGAACGTGAACTTTTTCTCGCGAGGAAATTGCATGACTATTTCCGCGAGGAATGTCCTCCTTTTCCCTCCTTTTTCTCCTTCAATCTCCGCTCGACTTCCCGAGCACTTTAGTTCCTTATCGATCGTCGTAACTGCGATCTGTCCCGTTGTATTCGATCGCGTTCCAATAAAAGGCAAGCGTAATCGCGCATCAGCGTCTGGTTCGTAATTATTTCTGGTTTCCTAACGATACTAATAACTCGTAAATCGCTAAAATTAATATTCTATATTCTATTAAATACGGGAATATCATTTTCCAATAATTCAATGAAAATCCAGCGAACTGATTAAGCTAAGTGAATTAACTAAATTAAGTATCACGCACAGCGCAGTACGGGGAACTGTGTCGCATCGATCTGCCCTCACATTTTCGCGGCTCTTTCACAGCCGCGCACGCACACGCGCGTCTACAAACGACCGCGATACATCCTGGGACGTAAATAGGCACCGCCGTCGAGCTGGCTGCATTTAATGCGTCTGGGTAGGAAAGGGAAACGGAAAATGATAATACGCCAACTTCATTGGCGCGTCATTCGGGGGTGATAATGTCCAGGGGAGCAGCGGGGTGGAGGGCAGCGTCGAAATTAAAACCGGAAACAAAACAGACGGACGAACAATGAGGCCTCGCAAGCAAAGGTAATAAAGTATGATAAACGTCACGAGCAGCGCGCGCTCGCCTCTTTGTTGGCGACCAAGCCGTTCCGTACCGCTCCGCTCGTTCCCTGCAACGTACACGGGGCGAATTCTTATGCCCGTCGTCCTGTGCACGCGGCCGTTCGATTGAATTTCTTCTGCAAACTTTGCCTATTTCGTAGCGCGAGAACCTCGGGGCAAACGCGCCCCGATATGGCGGAAATAACGCGATTTACAGAAAAAAATAACAGGCTGCAACGGAGAACGGTTGAGAAAGGAATGTTAAAAAGTTGCAAAAATTTGTAAATTCAGTGTAACAGCCGTATAATATGAACAGCGATGTATATTTCGACGCGAGAGACGTTCGTTTAAACCAGTTGAGCGACGAGCGGTCGAAAAAATCAACGAGTCGATCGAAACGTGCCGCAACGCGAACATCGACCACGCCTCTGACCTCCCGACTTTCCGAATAAACATATGTTAAATATTACGTACGTAAAATAATTGCGAATCGAATTATTTCGCGATGCTATCGCACGTTCTCGACGACCTTCGTCCGCGCACCGCAGCCATCGGAGGGCAAATGTTGATGGCCCGTTGTTCGGCTATTAGAAAACCAATATTGGTCGCAATTAACACGGCCGTCGTTGACAGGAATTAATTCGCAATCGATGCCCACCCGATCGTTTTACCGTCGCGGTCGCGCGGCGTCATCGGCGATCCTCCGGGCAAAAATAACGACATCATAATCGGTTTCCGGTTCTGGTCAAGAAAATCACCCGTTTAGCCCCCGCTGGAGGCCGCGCAATAATTCACAATTTATTGACCGCGGCCAAATAATTTCTAGTCACGGAAGTGTTTACACGATTACCCGAAAATCCCCGGCCAAATTCATCCCCGAGCGCGGCAATCACTGCATTACCCCGTAACGAAGTGCGGCTCGTTATGCGATTCTATTCGCATTATACCGTATGGAGTGGCCTGGCCGGGCGTTTCAATGGCGTTAAATGAAACCCGACAAACGATGCGCGAACAACACGGGCCAGTATCGACGTAACAATGTTTTCAAGAGTTCGATGTACCGGCCCCGGCAGCGGGGATGCGCCGCGCCACGGAAATTAGCGCGTTTCACGGCACGCAACGCGGATTCGTTTGAAGGTCTCACGTATCCACCCCCGAAATTTCGATATCCGATACGTTAATGGTAAATTCGGGCTCGTTAAGCGGCGCGACCACCTCCGCATGAAACAGGTCCCTCCACCCTCTGATATCAGATAACGGAACAGAGGCGGTAATAGCGCGTTAACGCGCGGCGAATTGTATTTAACAAGAGCGAAAAGGAGGGGGCGGAACGTGGAAAAAGGACGACCCGCGACGATTGAAATCGGCGTCGAACGAGCGACGAGATCGCTTTTTTTTTTTTTCCTTCGACGCAACGTTCTCGACCGGGCTCGCCAATCGTCGGACCTGAAACTCGTATCGCTGCGCGTACGCGTTGCCGGGAATTCCGCGCGGAATCGCGAAGTGGAAAATATATTTTCAGCTTATTCTGCTGTGTATTTTGAGGGGGGATCGCTAGTCGTAGCTCCGCTGCACTAATTTTTGCGAAATTTCAGTTTTTACGGTACGCGGGAGAGGTTTTCGAGCAACTCGGCCGAAATAACCGAATGTTTCGTTACGCTTTTAACGGCGCGCGCGATTTTTAATAGCGGAATGATTTAAGTTATTTCCTAACTGCGACGAACCGCGCCAGGCACCGGTTATTTTCGCGCTGATAATTGCACCCGCGCTCTATCTTGTCAGCCCGTGAATTAACGGTGATTAAAAAGGGCGCAAATATTTTCGACCCGGGGCCGCTCGCGGCGCGCACAAAAGTTCCGCGCTCGCTAGCAATTATAGTTGGCAAGTTTCGCTTCGTTATTTCCACCGGGCCGTTCGGAACTTGCTCGAAAATCATGGTTGTTCCGTTTTTTTGTTCCCGTATGTTTCCCATTTCCACGGGGCCGTGGATTTAATAATCACCCGGAGCGGCGGACACGGCCCGCGAATCTCGTTACGGGAAAGTTGGCATTTTTTTCCCAAACAAGCGGCCGTTTTTCCATAGATACCTCGTCGTTTCCATCGGCCGATTTTCAACGGCAGCCGCGCGAACGTTTTTATGCCTCGGTCCAAACAAGTATCAGTCAACACTTGTCGGCAGACAATAAAATCCAACAAGCTATGGATCGGCATCAGAACGTTGTAATAACAACGAGAAAACTGCATCAACCAAAAAACCATCCGGTTATGAATTGGCCAAAAGTCGATACAGAAAAAATCTCCATCCTCCGTCGAATCAACGGATCGTATTTGAACAACGTCGTTTAGTTATGTTCCCGCAATATCCCGTCGATGGGAAAGCTCAAATAATTCCTATGAAATGGATCAGCGATGGTCGAGGTATAAATTTCCCTGGTTGCAGCCTGGGTTCAAAGGGGTGCGCGAAAATCGTCGCGCGATTAGGTTGAGGGATCGCTCGTAGATCGGGCAGACCGTATCGCTTGGCCGCGTAATGACTACGTGCGAACTGAATAAGAATGATCAAGATGGAATTAGAATTCCTCGGATGGTGAGTAGAAGTAATAAAAGGGACGCGGTCAGAGCCGGAGGACGAGGTCAGAGCCGAAACTTAGGGCACGTACGTGCGCAATGGGGCGATTCCGGGGCTGGAAGACGTGGATTCAGATTTCGCGTAGGAAGAGCTGGTCGCGGGCAGTCCGGGTTACGAAGCTGGCAGGTAGGTTACGTATGAACGGAACTAACGTACGAGCTTGGAGCGTGGCCAGCTACTATTTCACGGGAGCAACCGGGCCAGGGGCTAGCCAGTGGTCGACTAACCTCCGCTGACCAATGGACCATCGGATAACCTATGCTACCCGGCTCGTCCGCTGGAAATATGCTTATGGTATAGCGGCCGCGTTTTCGACAACGCGGCCACGGCCGCCCCTTTCGCGTTCTGTCGCCCTTACGAACGGGTTACAGGGGCAGGACACGGTCCTGTTTCTAGGATATCGGGCCCATCCGTCAGATGTTTATCGAGCCGCGCCACGTACGACGTTCCAAATCGGCGCGGTACATCATCGGATCGTATTTGTCCGTCGAGAAAGTTTCAGCAGGGATTGAAATTCTGTCGGGAAAGGGCCCGCGGATGAAACCCCTCTTCGCGATCCCCGGGGCCAGCCGCGCGTTTTCAATTTAAATTCCACGGGACACATTTTTACGCGACCGAACACGAAAACGGGGGGGCACCGTTTGACGTAGCCATTTGTCCGGCGAAGAATTAAGCGGCGCAGCGATCGGACGCAAAGTGGGCACGATCGATCAGCTCGCGCGATGTCCCGACCGGTCGTAGCGGAGAATCGCGTTGCATTGTAGAGAAATCAAAGTGTACACCTCGGTTCGCTGCCACTTTATATTCGTTTGGGAGGATTTATCGGCGTCTTGGTCCGCGAGGAAGAGCGAGAGAGGTCTCCTCTTCCCGCGCGATCGTCAACGACGCGCGTATCGACGACGACGCGAACCGCGCCACGGCTCGTTTCGAGATTGCAGATTGTCCCAAGGGGTCAAAAGAATCACAAGCCGCGGGTGGGTGGAGGGGTTAGGCGAGTGGAAAGCGTGGAGGGATAGAAACGATCGTGAAGGACGGGACGAGCGGCCGGAAAGAAGGAAAAGGGAGACGGGGATAATCGTTTGGAAGGACGGGACGGTGCTGTCATTTGGCGACGCATGCATCATCGTTATGCCACTTGACTCGAGTGATCGAACGTGACACGGCCGAGCGGAGTTCGTTTGCAGCAACGCGGGTAAGCGCGTGCGAACGTTCGCACACGATGCCAGGCGCTGCCAGCCACGTAATCCGCGGAGAATTTTAATATCCGCGATCGAGACGCGATTTTTCCGTCCCACGGTGGAGGATGGCCGACTTTGGTCCTCCGCGGGACTCCAGCTTCCTTCGATCGCCACTTTCACACTGCACGCAGTGTCGCATACTCGACGTGTCGCATACGCAAAACTCGAACTCGTTCGGTGGGTCAAGATGGCTCGTTGCGAATGCAGAAATGCAGCGTCTCGTCTAACCAGCCTTCGAGGGCCTTGTGAGATATTAAACCTCGACTTCTCCAGCTCTGTCCTTCCTTCTCTTACGCAAACACTTTTCCCGCAACAGCCTCGAGATGCTTCTTGAACTCCATTTCTTGGTTTCTCTTCGGGTCTCGCGGGTTGTCGCGTTCGACTTTCCCAATAAAAGCCGCAGAAACGCTCGATCAGGGTGGAGAAGATTCGGCTAGCGCCCGTGTCTGACTGTCACGGTGAAATATCACTATTCCTGCTTACCGCAGTCTGCTCGACGCAATATCGGGGAACGATGTCGATTATGTTCTTTCGTTGCTACGCCGCTACCTCGTTTGTCAACATTTATGGTCCTCGCGGGATGAGGCTGACAAAACGGTGAAACGCGGATCCTCGAATGGAAATGGAAAAACTACGTACAATATCGAACGTATAGATATAATAACTTTATCCACGGAGCTCCAGTCCTGACGAACAAATATTATCCTTTTGGTAATCCTATCGGGATCCATTGTGTACCTTCTGACGTAAAATTAGCGCAGCTACATCTGTGATGCATTAATCATAATTGAACCCCTTGGGGACTCCAAGTATACTTACGCGTTGTTGTAAATAACGTGTCCCAGTAATTCAACTGTACAATAATACGAGCGACGACGACAAAAAAGAAAAAAATAAAATAATAATCGTTATCAAAGCTCCGCGACACCGTACGACGCTCGTGTCGAGTTTCCCCATTGAGCGCACGTCCGCGAAATAAAATCATTTCAACGAACACCCGTGGACGCGCTCCAACGTGTCTCTCCCGGGTGGAACGCGAAGGAATCCCCGAGGTGCCGCGAAGTATAATGCCCCCGGTACGCGACTATTATTTGTCAAACGCGTCAACGGCGAGACAAATCTCGCGCGAGTCCCGCGCCACCGTGGGACGTTGATCGCGTCGCACAATGGACGGGGATGACATTATGATAATATTAGACGTAGGCAAGCGTCCGTTCCGGATGATGGATTGCCTTCAAGAACCGACCCGTAGCCTCGATAATACCCGGTATCCATTATCGCCAGGCTAATTTCTCCCGAGTCCCCCGCGAAAGAGCCGCGCCAGGCCCAAAGAGAGGATCGTAATAAGACGCGCAAACTCGAAGATAAGCCCTCGACCTGTCAATCGACGCGAGGTCGAGTCGCAACGCGGCCTTGCGTCGAGCTCGCGCCTTTGTCCGCGGGCAGGCTGAACGAGCCGCGATACATCATAACCGCGACCCTCTGGCAGCCTCGCCGCGGGTGTCGTCCGCGCGCGTTCGACGAAGATGAATAGCGCGCCTCGCGATGCGTCGATACGCGAGAAAGTGTCCCTCGATGGGAGAGGACGGGCCTCGGGGGTGCGACGCTTGGAATTCGCGAACCGTGGAACCGGGACGCCCGCGTGAAAAATGGCCGTCGCGATTCGCCGACGCACTCGCGCGTCGCATGGCTCGCGCAGCCACGAACGCAGCCACGTCCCTGGAACCTGTTCACGGTTACGTTTGCTCGGCTCACAGGGCCGAGACGAAGCTTCGTGTACGGTTTGATAAATTTGCGTGCACCTCGTGCGGAGGGGGGTTTCTTCGGAAATACGTTTAGAGGTGAGCAGACTGTCGTTCAGCGTCCGGCTTATCCCTCCGCTGTCCGAAACTCGAGGGTAATCCGGAGGTTCGAGCGGAAACTTCGATATATGGCGGTGGAAAGTGACCGCCGCGGCGGGGCTTCCAGCCTCGGTTAAAATTAGTTAAAGTTCGCCGAATGGCAAGGCGCTGGACTGGATTAAAACGGAAATTGCACTTTGAGCTTGGCTCCGACTGAACCCTAACCCGGTCCAAACTGCGCTTTTACTTTGTTTCAACTGCTGTTTGGTTTAAAAATGCCCCGGAACATCGTACGGGGATACGCGTACGCGAGAGCGAGCCGCACTCGCCTGGGATTCTTGTTTCCACCGACCGTGAGGAGAGTTTACGTGGAAATAGCGGGAGCAATGGACTGGCTAAACCGGAGACGTACACGGCAATTAAAAGAGTGGCCATTGACATGGTTGAACGGCTGTTGAAGCCTCCGATTTCCGGTGTTCGACTTCGACTCGCTCGACTAGAAAATAGATCAGGTATAATGCGCCCCTGTCTACGGTTGAAATGAAACATGTGCAGTAATGCCAGGGAGGCAAAGTTTCCTCCATTTGGAACAACGATAAATCCAGGAAGTAGAGGCGGTATATTAACCAGGGGGGAGGGGAGGGGGTAATATCTTTCTTGTCCACAACGGTCCACGATCCAGTTTCCATTATTTCTTTCCTTTTTGTGGCCCAGTTAAATCTCGGTTCCAGCTACGTTTCGTCGACTTACCTAAACACGGCGATAAAACGATAAAGCGACTCCAACCGGCTCGCTTTCCTCCTGCTCGTCGAGTTTCTTAGCGTGCAGAGAGTTGCCAGTGACCTGCGCGGAATTCCGTTGTCGAAAACAGTCGCGAAACCGCTCGTAAAACCGCGCCGTGTCGCACCTTCGCTCACCTTCCGGGTTTATCGACGTCCGCCGCTTTTTAACGCCACGTCCCCGGAACCTGTTCACGGCTACGTTCAACCGCGCGCGCGATAGCATCTGCGATCGTTCGCGGAAATCTCCGAGCGGAATGGCAACGATATCGTTTTTCGTCGAGGAGCGAGGATCTCTTTAAAAGGGCAATTAAACGCTCGTTTCACAGGTCTCGTCCGTGAAGTGCTGTACGTGGACGCTCGAACCGCCGTGGGGTCGCGTAAGAAACAGTGGGCCGCGATGAGAATCGGTTTTATCTTACGTGGGGTTGCGCAACGTTGAACGTGGCCCATTAAATCACACTCATCAATCACCCGGGGGAATTGTTTTCAGTCGTTACACCGGGGCGAACGTTTGCCGCGAATCATCTTCCTGAATGAAGAAAGTATAAAAGATCATTTCCGCGCGGACGGACAGGGTGTAGCCGGTGGATGAATGAAATTATCTCTGGTGTAATTAATTTTCGGATTCAATAAACCCGTTTTAACCCCTGTCGACGGTTTCAGTGGAAATGGGAAACTTTTGCGTCGAAGACGGTTCTGATAAATTATCGTACAACGTCGGACAGACTTGTTCCACTTAAATATCGTATAGTATCTAGACTACCAGTGTCACGATGAAATTACGAGAATATCACTAAAATACAAATATTCCTTGTCACAAATTTTACTTAATTTTTTCAAATCAGACTGACTCAAACAACGTCCAAGGGTTAATTCCACTCGTAAAACAAGAACGCAACTCACTTCGCAACGATCGACGCCCCTCGCAGATACGAGATCTCAATTCACGAGATAAACTGGCAGCAATTGCACGATTAACCGGTGCAAAGTGGCTGCGAGAAAGAATCCGTCAAAGCGTCCTCGAGCCGGCTCGCCTCTTCGTCCATCCGCATCTACGGCCATCTCTTTTAGCCAGCATTAACCCGTTAAGACACCAGCGAAGGCGCTCTGCCCCGCAGGAATATCAAAAGGAATACGCTTAATATTAAACACCCAGATACGGATCTCGGGCATTTAAGAAGATGCCAGCGTCTTATCGGCGCTCCGTTCAAAGACCGTTCAGCTTTGTTCCTTTGCAACGCGCTCCTTTCACGAGAACGAAGCTCAACTTCCGCCTCCGTCCACTGCATCCCTTACTCTTACCGCTGGACTGTCGTTCCGCGTTCTAATTAGCTGAGTGACACGGAATTATCCGGGATTCTGGCAGATTTCTTAAGACTACGATTACGCAGAGTACCTCTAAAAACAAATTACAAATGTAGGATAAAATTAGGGGAATCAAACTTGAAAATTTTCTCAAAAAATCAGAGTTTGACAAAGACAAAGCTTTGTTCTATTTTGACGTAGAGGATATAGACTCATATTCGATTGCATCGTCATTTTTGAATACCCTGTACGTGGCGTCTATAGACTTACGTGACTGAATAATATTCAGGGACCAAAACAGATACCTGTGACGCGCTCTTGTCCTGTCTGGCCCTCGAGAAGCGAGGTTTCCTCAATTTTCGCGTGCTCCTTCCCGTCGAGACGGGTCGACGTCTCCGCGCCAGTGAAAGAATCTCGAGTGGCAACGGAATCGGAGTGTTAATAAAATTCGCGAGGCGTCTGAAACGCGAGGACCGCCGTCGTCGCCGGTCCAGCCGCGCCTCTCAAAGGGGAATAAATGAAAGAAACAGGGTGGCGGGGGGCAAGCGAGAGGTGAAAAGGAAACGGAGACACCGAGGAACGAAGTCGGCTTAACTTCGTTACTTATCGTCATTATGGGCCGATAAAAAGTGTACAACCCCCGGGGGGCGGCGTAATCCCGCGAAAGCTGTATTAATATTAGGAAACGGGCAAACGAGGCAGCCCTTTTAAATTTAATCTCTTAATAAGATCATTCGTCAACGAGCCGCGAGCGATGAAGCGGCACCGGATTATTTTTAATCGCCGCCCAGGCCCGCTGGAAGTGGCTGCAGCTTCTTTATCAACGGCCGTATTAAGAGTGCCGGATGCATCTATTTTTCATCCCCCCTGATCCACCGTTTTCCGCCAGCCGCTCTGTCGCGTTAACGAGCCTGATCCCCTCCCGAGCCTTCACCAAGGATTCAGTCCGTGGCTTCGGAAAATTAGCAAGATTTCGTAGTCACGAGAGACGAAAGTTCCCCATCGATCCTTGACTCTGGCCACTCTCCTCGAAGAGGAGACATTCATTGTTTGCGAGGAGTAGCCGCTGGTGAACCCAGCCAGAGGACATCCACGGAGACGCAACGTTCGATGATTCACGTTCGACGTTCGATGCGAACGAAATGGGATTCAGCGTCGTTTATACAACGTCCTCCGCCATTGCGGAAAGGCCTCGCTTGGGTAGACAGCTGGCTGTCCCGCGAAACATATTCGAGGACGTCTCGAGGCTGATTCGACGATGGACGACTCGTCTACGCTTCCGGGCTTGACTCCTCGGGGGCGGCGATGGAGCCTTTTCTTCGGTTCTTCCTATTTTCCCACTTCGCGTTCAATTCGCCGGGGTCTGCGCCACCCCCAACGCGAATATCCCGTCTGCGACTATCGCGTTCGTGATTTCGTTTCGGTTAACGGGCAGCCAACGGGCTTTGAAAGTCGTTTAAGACGAGCCAGGCTCGCTGGGGTCGCGCGAGGGGACTGATTAAATAAAACGTGTCTGATATGGTGGATTTAATTTAGAGATGCTGCTCGACGAGGGGTCCTGGCCGCGCGGTTAAAGTGCCATGGCGCGAGCTCGTCCGTGCACCGCGTCGGGTTTTTGCGGGCTTTCCACGGGAATAAATTGAAAATGATTGCCGAGACGCTCCTCGATCGAACGGCCGAAATGAATGGGTCCACCGCCCCATGGGGTATAACGACCGCCCTCGGGGTTACGTTGCCCTTGGGTATTCGAAATCGCGCTCCAGTTGGCCAAATAACGCTTTATTTGCCTCTCGGCCCTGCGTCACGTCGATACTTTGCCCTCGACGAACGAAGCGCTCGTTCGCTTTTTACTAATTAGACGCAGATTTTATGGATCCCCTTCCAGAGATCTTGCTGACAGTAATTATCTATGACAGGGGTGTAGCAGCAGTAACGAATAAAGCAACATTCGCTGCAGAAATGGCTAGCACGGTTTATGGTCTGCAGGATAATCAAGCTATCTTCGAGGAAAACGTTTTAGCTTTCGATATGTTTTTTGACGAACCGTTATAAGAAAGTTAAAAAGTGTCGAAAGTGAGAGTTACTGTTTGCATTAAATAAAAAACTCAGAAAAACTTGTGATTCGCAGACTCTCAGACTCTCTTCTTTGCGGCTACTAATTGCAGGATTGATCTAAACTTTGTACGCTCGGAAGAAGAGAAAAATGAGATTAATGGGAAATAGAAATTAGTTGTGTCAAACAGCGCAGTTTAATTGAAACGATTCTTAATTAGCTGGAATTAATTAGCAAAAATATTCGCGTCCCTTTCGTCGAGTTTCGCGCGGCGTTTCCTGGATGCGGCTTCCCGCGGGCAAAAATATCGGGGAGTAAATACGCGCGGTATGCGCGCGAGCGAGTCAACGAGCCCTGATAGCCCGAAACTCGTAATTAGTTGCGAACTTATCAAAACTCGATAAGTATCTGCGGAAGGTACACAGGCGCGATACGCGCGAAAGAATCTTCCGACTCCTAACGGCGGTAAGTGTGAAAGAACGATTTCGCGATGAAACTTCGAGGACCAACTTAATTACGCCGCACCCTGGGGAGCGTCGCCCCGCGAACGATCTTAATCCGCTTTGCCATGACACGCCGCGATTATCTCGTCCCGGGAAATTGCCAAACGATCGATAAACGAAGCATGTTTCTTTCCTGGATTTCAACAGCACATCCTTCATTGATTCGACGTAAAGAGAATAAAAAGTTTTACCTTCCTTGCCCTTCTTTCAAACTATCGCGGGATTGAAAGGTTTTCTGGATTGAAGAGTATTCTGTTTATCTCTGGGCACTCACATACGTGCACACGCATACCTTTATGCATACAGTTTAGTATGTTCTCAAATAATCAATATTCGATAAAATACGCAATAAAATCACTCACACCCTGCACTATCCTTTTTCTTTTTCTTTACAAATATCATTGGGATGATATCATAATGGGAGAATTCAATTCTGAGATCAGCGAACAAGTACCACGTTTTCCTTTTAATTCGTGAAACAGGTATGGGCCTGGCGTACGATGGTTATGGCCTTTCTAGCTTTCCATTTGGTAGATTGTTTTGGTATACTGAGAAAATCGAATTGTCTCGGTGCGGTCTAGCGCGGATACACGGGTACTCGTGATCGATTATCGAAGTCCGCTAAGTATCTCCTCCTTTTCTTGCCGTGACCCCTCGAAAGCCCTTGGCTCGTCGAAATTGCCTCCCCCGTGGTGCTTTCTATCCTCCTCTCATGTAAATATTACCCCGTGGGCCAGCAGAAGAGGAGAATAAATACCCCGTAGCGGCGGCAATTCGAGAATTGCTTATAAAAATAATTCCAGCCCCTCGCTGCGGGCTTCTGTTTATTTTAAACCAGGAAACAGTGGTCCGTTCGATCCGGAAATCCTCGAACGCTGAAGACATTACAGTTTCCAAGACAAACTCACGGTTCCGCGGCTTCCACGGCGCCAAAGCGTGCGATTTAACACGGAAATAATAACAGAATCCGATAATTAGGAGGCGAGTGATTAACGGCAGATCCGCGCATCAGCAACAGCGCGAACATTTTATCTGCCCCTCGAGGAATGCACCGGTGGCGAGTTCTCGATTAAACGGGGACAAACTATTCAGGCTGGCGCGCGACTGTGCCAAGTGTGAAAAAAGTTTAACACGCCGCGAGGCCGCCAGCTGAATTGTTTTGCAGTTTGCCTAACTATTTAAAGCATCCGAGGGTTGCAAGGCCGCGCTTCCTTCCTCCTCCATCTCTCTCTCTCTCTCCCTCCTTCCACCCTCTCTCTCTCTCTCTCTCTCCTTTTCCCCGCAGACAAACAGCTCCATCTCCTTCCCTTGCTCGGTGTTCGCGTCCGCGGTGAATTTCGATGGAGCACCGATTGTTTCCCACTTGATTATCCGGAAAACCACAGTGCGGCGCGGCGCGATTCTCCGCCGGCTTAGCCATAACTCGCTGCGCCGCGGCCAACTATTCGCATATTGGTTAATTTAACGTGTTGCTCCGGCCTGGACCATCTCCCAGCTCGCGACTCATTATTTAACCGACGGCCTACCTTCGTATCCGGACTGATTAAAGAGTTCTCGAGTGGGCTGGGTTCGAGCGGATCATTCGTGGCGAGATAAATTGAAGGCACGCGGAGTGCCTACTCGTCGCAATAAATTGCTGCGCGTATGCTGCTTTTATGAAATTATCAAACGCGAATTGGGGTCGCTTCGTTAAAGGGAGAGTTAGTTTTGGTGTTGCAGCTAATCAATAGAATGAAAGTCTAAGTGCAGTTAATAGTTGGTTAACGTTCGAGATCGAGTCATCAACGTCACTCGTCGAGCAGGTCTTGTTAATTGCAGATTTGAAATTTAGATAAAAATGAAGGGCGGTAGCGGAGAGAGGCGTTTCGCTTTTGATGGAGGCAAAATTTTGGTGGCGAGAGGATGCAAAGGGACGCAGAAGGGACCCATTCAATTTTCACTGGCTCGATACTTCGAGCTGACGACGAAACGAGCCGGGAATCACCATCGAGCCTGGGAAGCCGAGTAAATTGTGTCATCCGGCGGCGTTGTCTCTAACCGATGGTCACTCGAATTAGGGACTACGGAAATCTGCAAATGGCTGTAATTGCTTTTCCCCTGGAAATGCGGGTAACCTAATTTTACTAATTCTCCGAGAGTCGACCATTCAACAAGTATTCCGTCAGTCTTTTCAAGGTCCGCACACACACACACACACACACACACACAAAATCGCCTATTCCGCGCAAGCTGAAATATAAATAACTTTAGAGAAAATAGAAAATATTTGAGCACGTGCACGCAACGATGATTCATTAAATTAAACGAGTGAAAATTAATCGGGAGGAGTGAAAACGATTGAAAAAAATGCGCGCAGCCTGGGTGGAACCTGAAAATCGACGAAATCCAGGAAAACGACGCGGTTAATCGGTAGCGTTGGATCCGTTAACCTAAAAATTACGGGCCGAATTAAGTGGTTAACGCGTGATTACCCCAGAGCGTTCGCTTGACGCGTTAAACGGATCACGACCGCGTCCAGGGGCTCAATCGAAATTTTCATGCACGATTGAACCCGAGCGCGACAACAGATTGTCCTACCTGTCGTCTGTTTAAACTGGCTTCCTCCACTTGACGAAACAGCGTTCGATTACATGGCTGGTTAACAAAACCGTGGTAGCTCCGAAAGTTTAACTGAAACCATCGAAAAACAAACGGATAATCACTGTGTCAGATGCTGCGATGCATAAAAATATAATGAAAGAAGTCAACCATCCCTCATTCATTTTCTAATTGCAATTGAACACGGTTCCACGAGTTGGTAAGAATGCGTTACGCGATCGAAACGAGAGAAAAACAGGAAAACGAAGACGGATCAAGAAGGAGCATGTTTGGCGACAAGCTACTAATTGTAAAAAGGAGGAACGAACAAAGTTTCCTGTAACCCTAACCTCCACTCGCTAATGGAAGCCGCACCGTGCTAAGAGAGATGGTCGCGTGGTCCCTCGTGACGATGTCACAAAGCATGCCAATTACATTGGCACCCGAAACGGTCCCCGTGGTGCGTACGGCTGTCTGTTCGTGACTTCGGACAGGCTCGAATCTTCCTGGGAACACCTTTAACGAGTCTGGTTTCGAACGTTCCAGCCGGTGCTTCGAGTTCGTGTCGACGTTGGGGACTGCGTGACGTAACGTTGCAGAGGAACGTGGTACACGTATCTCCCTTAGCGTTCGTCCGACGAGCCGTTGAAAAGATCTCGGTCCCCCGTAGCACGTTTTTCGCGTCGCATAATTCCGTTGAAAATCACGTTGAAAATCGCGTTGAATTATTCCGCGTCCGTGTAACGCAGGTACGCCAGCCGTGGCAGCGATTGCTTTTAGGACCGCGTGATTTACCAGCAATCGATGCAAATAATCGTCTTCTCGTGACTCGCTTAACTAAATCACTGTCCCAATTAGACTCGGTCCGAGCGGCGGCGAGTCACGGAAAACTATGATTAATAACCTCGTCGATATTCGGCCGGCACAACATCGGGACGCCGGCCAAACCGTGCGTCCTTCTCGACGTTAATTGACCGGTCGATAATTCTGTTTGCCCTAAATGATATTAAGGCTACCGAAATTTGATACGCCGCTTTATGATAGACGTAAAATGAACCGTTTCACCCGGGCAACGACGTCGCCCGTGGCCAGCCGAGCGCGTATGCATATTCATTCAGAGAAAATCGGCCGCGATCCCCGTCGGCCGACCGGTTGATGGAATTAGGGAAAAATTCAATTGCGCGACCCTGCCCTTGGAATTCTCATTATCCTGCCGATGCTCTTGCTCCTATCGCGGCCCTTTGACGCGCGGGATCATCCCGTCGGCTCCAACAGCCAAGGCGTTTCACTTTTACGCGTAACCGAGAAACTTCGTCGCGACGATCCTGCGTCTGAACGCGAGCCGGTTCCGTCGCCAGGGCCCTCCCTTGTCTCGTGGCTGCGGTGAAATTACGTTACGGCCTTCTAACCTGCCATCCGTCCGTCTCAGGGTGGAGGAAACAGGCTTTAAAGAAACTCATAACGTCGCTCGAGGGGAGAGGGACTGAGGAAGATAGAAAATTAGAACCGAGTGGGCGATGGAACTTATTAGAACCGTCAAAGCGTACGAAAGATTAAAGCACGACGCGGTCTCCTTTCGCGTTCCTCGATTCACCGACGCGTACGCGCTGATCGCTCCTCGCCCCTTCGTCCCGCGCTTTTTCCCCGGATTTCCACCCCGTGCCTCCTCGCCGTCCCGCCCCTCTGACGGGAACACACGCGATGCACTTCCGTGGTAACCCGCAGGAAGTCTCGCAGCGGAAGTAATGGCTGTTGACAGAAAATTATAGCGCACGATCCGACCAGAGTCTCGGCTCGCCGCGCGGAGGTAATAAGGGAAATTGCCTGGGCGAGAGGAAGGAAAAGTCTCCGATCGTTTCATTAATTTCGCCGTAACGTTCGCCAGCAGGCGCCGCGAATTACCCCGAAAATCGATAATATCGTGCTCAGCCTGCCATTCGTTGGGTCGTCCACTGGTCAAATTAATATACCGCGCTCGCGTCGAGTCGAAAACAGCTTTGATACGATCACCAGGGAACGCTCGAGCGATAGCCAAGTTCTCGCGGGGGCATTTTTTAAGGGCATTAGGCAACAACGAACCGATACTGGTATCGAATTCTAATTTGGAACGGCAAATTAGCGATGCCAAACGCGGCGATATTGAACCGATTGAATATTGATGCGTATAATTTCGAGGCAAAACATCGCGCCGGCGATATCATAACTATTATTAGTATACAAGGGACGTTACAAGCGGCGATAGATTCAAATATTTAGTTGAAATCCTTCGATTTGTAATTAGATACGAGGCGGATTGATTTTCTGCCGGACGAACGTGCGCCGCTAATCGTAATATCCGGGAATAAGCTGGCTCGGCGGGAATGTTTTGAAGCCAAACAATATTATCCTGTTTGTTTTCCGTCTGTATTTGCGGACGGACCCCGAAACCCGATCTCGATTTTCTCCTTCTATCTATCAAAAATTCGATTCAACGTTGTCTTAACCCCTTCGCCGTTCCGTGTTTGCCCAGTTTCGGCGTTCCATTCCGTTCCACCTTTTTTTTTTTTTTTTTAATTTCAACGCACACAGGACGTGCGTTTCCACCTTGACTGCATCGCGCTCGCACAAGAATTATTACATCAAAGCAATGCCACGGAACAAATACTGTTCGCCATGGTTCAAGTAGTATAACACACGTTTCGACGTACGAAGTGTGTTCTACAAAATAACACTAGCAGGTTATTGATTTTCGATTCAACGATTGCATCGCGCGAAACTCGAAGCGAGTCTCTTTCTCGAACTTCGATTTTTCCTCGAAAACGCCGGGTAATTCAGATTAATCCAACGTTTGACGAGTTCGCTGCGACGAGTGGAACCGAGCTGGGTAGCGTTTCGGTGGTGACGATCAGATAGAACCGCGAACAGCCGTGCCAGGCTACCAATTTGCAATATTTTCGTGTTAGCCCCGCGACAGGGGCCGAGATACCTCGTGGTGCCTCGTTTCTACGTAGCGCCCCCGGATGACGCGGCTCCAGCCGCCAGCGGAGATAAGAGATGAAGGTGACAAGGAAAAAGGAGCAACGGGAGGGGAAGAGGGGCGGATAAAAAACAGGAGAAAATGGAAGAAACCGGCGAGAACAGAGAGGGGACGGGAGGAGGGAAACGCGGCGCGGGAGGAAGAGGGCAAACAGAAGAGGCGAAGTGTGTTTTGACAGGGAACAGGATTATCGACGTCCCGTCAGGGGATAGACTTCCACCTTGCTGCCTCTTTTTTCCTCCTTTTTCCCTTCTTCCGTTATCCTTCTCCCTCCCCGTTGAAATTCCTGATCCTTTCCCACCCTCCCCCGTCACCATTGATACGCTCGTCACCCGATTCTATGGGCCAACCGAGCGAGAAACCCAACGAGCGGAATCTGATAACTGCTTGTAAGTTTGAGTCGAGTGTATGACGCCCTGACGAGTACATCATCGCGCCACCGTCTTCGAAGCTTATAATACGACGATGGTGAACCGTCGAAGCATTCGTACGATCGTAGACCAGCAGCTGTTGCAAGAAGAAGCATGAATCTTTCGAGCTGTGTAATCCTGAAATGATCTTTTGGAAAAAATCAAATTACCTGACAGGGAATTCAGACATATGCTTGATAACAGCTATTACGATTATCTGTATCGTTTGATGCAACGATAGTCCTCGAAATCCAAGCGTTAACGAACCGTTCGTATCGATTATGGCGCCTCCATCTACGCCACGTCCCTGTCCCCCTCGAAACTGCGATTTCTATATAAATAACCGGTTGTCCAGCAGCGGGAGGCCACGTCCGACGCGAAATGAAACGTCAAAGCGTGATTTGCTACTGGGCTACGTGGGCTCGCGAGTTCGTCGCGCGGTTAATACCGTCGCGCAGTTCCGAAACAGCCGCGAAGATACGCTGCGACGCGATCCGCACCGGTTGTTTTGCCGCCTCGCCAACGGGGCAAAGAACAACGGGTCGAGTCCCGTTGTAAATTGCTCGCCGCTCGCCTAAGTTCGGCTACACTTTCGCGGCCAGATAACCCGCTCTCGCCTGGCCGGCTGACAAATAGCGAAACCCGCAATTAACCGTGCTCATTGTCTTCATTAGTCGACGTGAACAAGAACTTGGAGGGGTGGAACGCCGCTTCTGTCGCGAGGACTCGCGGGCAGAATGTGGGCCATCGTGATATCTCGTTTTTAACGGTCCGAGGAACGGTGGGGCAAAAAAAATTCGGGCGTTACCACTTAGCGTGAAATATCTGGAACGTTTTATGACGATTCCCCGCTTTTATAACGGCGCATTAACAACGCTGACGTTTGGAAATTGCCGGATTTAATGAAGTAGTAAAATTCGCGAAAAATTACACGCGAACGAGGTAGGAGGAATACAATTAATCCGTATTTTACGACGCAATAAAGACAGACGTGGCCGCGGCCGGCGAGATCGGTATTGAAAAATCTGCGGCCGCGTCCGTCTCGCCGAGTGATGCGTATTTGGTCTAAATCCGTTCTCACGGTCGACAGTTGGGCAGCCCGATAACGTTGAAATTGCGAAATAATATTTTAACGGAATCACGTCCGGCCGAACATAAATTTGCAGACTTTAATTAAAAGTTTCAATGGAACCGTGCGAGGACCGGGCATACATTGTGAACGGCAAATAATGAAGCCGTGCGCGCTTACGCGAACAAAACAAATTTCGAAGTGCGTCGGCCAATTTCGTTATAACGCGACGAAGGAAAATCGATTCCGTGGAAGTAAAAAGTCCGTAAACGCGTCCCATCGACTAGAATAGAAACAATTTTATAATTTCCAGGTGTCGTTAACATTTTCATAAAAGATTCGGACGACTCATTTGTTCTCCATTAAACTCTTTCTAACAAACGAAGCTCCGCCAAGTTTGCCTCGCGTAATTAGTCGCTCTGTACGCTTTTCAAATAACCAGAAACTTGGCGATTCGTTTTGAATACCCGTCGAAAAACGTAGCGCGTCCTGTCGACGCGGTTCGACGGTTTTTCCAGCGGCGTTTCTTAACGCCACGCATTATTCCGCGCCGCCGGTTCCGATGGCCTTCCGCCGTCGACGCTGATGAGGATTCCGGTAACGAGAAAGATACTCCCCGATGATAAATTTCCCCGCCACGCCGGGGTAAAGAGGTATCTCCATCCATGGATTATACGAGATCGGTGAGGCTGGCGGTATTAACGGAACCTTATTAGCGGCTTAGCCAAGTTACGCGGGGGTAAACTAAATTCCCCCGTCTTCCGGTTTTCTTACCCGTCGCTGGTGATTCCCTCATAACCGATACGCGTCCCGGACAGTTTTTCGCGGGAATATATTTTCGCGCGAGCCCATCTTGATATTATGAAAAACTGATTATCCCGTTCCATTAGACGGTAACGTTATTCACCGCGTCGCGACTGCTATTTTAACCCTCCCCTTCTGGTTATCAGTCTCTCGCGAGGAACGCGCAGTTCTGGCCTATCGATTACGACGCATGTGTAGGAAATTTATTTTTAATAACTATGTACAAACCGTGAGGTTGCACGCGAATGAACTTTGATGATGGCGTTTCATTAAAGATATTTCTCAAGAAAGAACGTCGTTCGTTCTGCCTTTTCTCCCGAATTTTTCTGCACAAATGTTAACAAAATCTTTGGGCTTTTTGGATCAATGGTGAGATTACGTGACTTTGTATTTCCAAGAATAGCAGCAGTCTGTTTGATCGAGCAGACAGTAAATCAAATGTGAAACACAACGCGGGGATACGAATTCAGGAAGGGTTAATCGACGTCGGATCGAGTAACAGAAGCAATCCGGGGTTCGAAAGGGATAATCACCCTCGCCCTTTCTCGCGTCTCGATCTCCAGTTACGAAGTGGATGCGTTTTCCCACGGAGACATGATTCGCTCGAGGAAACGCACGAATCCCTCTTTCAAGCACTCGCTCGAGCGTCCCGTTTTTATCCAACGATCCTCGATCAATCACCGCCGGAAGAGGGCAGAAAGCGTCCCGAGTAACATCTTTCGATGCTTAATGTAGCATGACGGGAGGACTGCTCTTTAAACGGTCGAAACTCGGCGATGAGACGCGCGTAAAAAACGAGCGACCAGCCTCGTATATCTGCGGGGCCGGCGAAAAAAGTTTCAGCACGCGTGTGCGCGTCGCAGGCGCGCGTCCGCTCGCGTCGTACCCGCGCGTAACCGGCTCCGAATACTTTCTCCGCGGTATGATTTACGCGTTTCCGTCAGCGGCGCCGTAGTTCGAGGCAACTCGATTAAAGTTATGCCCAGCGTGACTTAGGGAGGACACGAAGGAGCAGAAACAAAGAGGGGTGGGGGGTGGGTGAGCGGAGGGCGCGAGGGAGAGAGCCTTGGTAACTTTTGGACGGGTCCCCGCACCTTGCTAAGTGTAATATATAATGGATTTTTGGCCGGAAATGGCGAGGTGTCCATAGATCATGAACCCTACTTCCGTCCCAACTAAAGCCCACCAGAAACCCTGCGGTCTGATTTATTTTCCCGGTGGCGCAACGTCGTCCCTCTGCAGGTCCATTATCTTCGCGCTAGTTTCCTCGATTTGTTGCTCCTCGAATTTCCATTTCGCTACACAGGGGGAATAAGCCGCGTCACCGCTCGCGGGTTCCTGACTTCCGCGGTGAACGATGAACGCGAACTGAAAAAGGTGGCACGTCAACAAGCCCCATTTCGTTTCGACAAATCGTGGATTTCTTACGCTTCCTCTTCGCGGGGATTGGTAACGGAAAGCAGTGAACAGCGAAGCACTGTTCGCCCTTTGCCAAGTAGAGAATCGCGCGTTCATAAACGACGCATAAAGAACAATATCCGCAATGTTTCTTTATCCACCATTCGCAACGATATTCGCGTCGACTCGATGGCAAAGCTTTCTCAAATCATCCGCGAAGAAACAAAGTCCTCCGACAGAGGAACGGATGAGTTCCTATCGGATGAATACGCCTTTACACCTGATGCTTCCGTCGAATGCCATTCACCGACGGAAAGAAGTGAGAGCGACCGCGAAAAATAATAAGTCGCTGCCGCTCGAAGGCGGGGAACAATGGCGAGGAACGACAGGCGGAGGAAAAACGATTGAGATGCAGCGCGACTCGAAAGACTCGTCTGGGGAGCGGCGGGCTTGAAAACGGTGGATGAAGACAGCGCCGTGCCGAGAAACGCCACCCGGGACGTCTGACGGCTCTCGCTTACAAGCTGTGATTTCTGATTATGCTTTCGCCGCCCTTCTCGAGCCACGGTCACCCGTTTTACGTCTTTCTTTCGGAGGTGTCCCGCGATAGGCAATCGATATAGGGAACTAGGTCGACTCTCGATGAGCTCCGACGTCGAGCGTCGCGAGCCGCGGTTCGACCCTTCCATCCGTCCAATTCGAAACGAACTTCCGACGTTTCCACGCTGACCAATTAAATTTTTATCGAGCTGATATTGAGTTATTAGTCTGGGGAGTTTTCACGAGGAGTTTCGTAAGAAGTGGTTGATGATCGATCAGAGCCTGCCGTTCTGGGGAAGAGTTTCCTCCGCAATTAAATTCTTCGCGATCGTGCTACGTATGTACTTTTGATCGCGCAGCGAAAGGTGGTAATAAAAAGCGTTCAAGCAATTGAGCTTCTTTATGGTAGAAAACTCTTCAGCCTGCCTCAGATGGCAGGAATTCTTAAGTGGAACTTTCTCTGTGAAAGCGACGCTGATCTTTGTGAGACACTGCGGATGTCAGGGAAAAAATGTCCCCTGGGTAAGGGCGGAGATAAAAGCCCTTTTTGGTTTTTTCGTTTCCATTTCAATCGCTTGCGTAAGTTACTTTTGTAAAATATACATATACAGCACACGTAGCATGGTATCATTTAATTTCTCCTTTTCCAAACGTGGAGAATCTCGACAAGCAAACTTCGTACACGAGAACTGAACGCGAGAAGATAAGTTTGCACAAGGACGACTGTGACGGATCGCGACAGTAACGCGGGCAATGAAAACGTGGCGCAACTTCTCGTCTTGCCAGCGTTACCGCGAGTTATTGACGCGTCAATTGATAGCAGCGACTGCACAATGCCCTCGATGTCTGTTAATGCAATTGCACACGCCGTGGCGATGGTTCCACGGCGTTCTCGCTGAGCAGTTCGTCGGCCACGTAGCGGCGGTTTGGCGGTGGTACGCGCGCCATATGTTCCGCGGTCTCGATATCGACATCCACCCCGCGAGACAAACGATCTCATACTGGGTCGCGAGACGACGACCGTGGGACCGAAAAAGGCAAAAAGGGCCACGGTGGATCGCGAGCGCGATTTCCGGCCGCTGGTGCGCGAATTTCAGCCGGTTTCAAATGACGCGTTAAATATTCGACGCTTTAATCTTTCCCTCGACCTGTGGTCGCAGCGGGCAAGTTTCAATAAAGAGGAGAACCCTTCGTCTACGATCGCGATTTTATACAGCAAATAGAGCGGCGGCGGCGGCGGCGGAGGCCACGGGAACTGATTGCTCAGCGATAATGAAATATCGAGTCGTGCTGCGCGATCGATCGCGGAGCGTGTCGTTCATCTTTCCCGGTCGGTTACACGACGGTGTCTAATTTAAACCCTCCGCGCTTCCGGCCGGGCAACGATCGCCCGAGTCCAGACAGGTTATTCCGTTTGCGATAAAAAGACAATAAGGGGGCACGGTACGTTCGATCGGTTCCGTCGTTCGGCCATTATCAGAGAAAGAACGCGCGAGGGCGGCGCGGTAAAGAGGAAGAGGCTGGTGCTCGAGCCTGTGGAAGAGGCGGAAGCGTGTGGATCGCGCGAGCGAGCGAGCGGCTCGTTAATTAAAGTCGTCCAGGAGACTCAATAACGTTTCGAAGTTGGCAAGCAATTTTCACGAGAATACATAGCGGAGCAGATGTCAGAGAAACGGGGAGAATGCTGGGAGAGGGGGAGGGAGAGGGGGAGATAGGCGGGCGGGGGATAAAAAGAATAACGGTGAATCGTGGATGAAACGGAAGCGGAAAGAGGACTGTGGAAGGGGGCCGGTGAGCTCGACGAAGGGGTAAGAGAAACGCGTCGTTACGCAAGGAGGGTTGTACTATCTCCGCGGCATAGCGGGACGCTGTAATATGACGGTCGCAGCGTGAAATCCGAGCAGAAATTCCGGCGCGCGAGTGAGCGAGCAAGCGATGGAATCACGCAAAACTCATCTAGGCTTGAGTGCGAATCGAGCACGGCGAAAGAACTAGAAAATGGGGGGCGGACGAACGGAGAGCAAGCAATCCGACTCGCAGCAGGAGACACAGCGCTGCGAGGGTGTCGCTATTTCTCATTAACCGCCTGATAAAGCAAGGGGATACCCCCTCACCATCTCGATGTTTTATTTCATCCACTCCTCCCTCGCTTTTTCCTCGATTTCCCTGTTTCTTTCTCTGACCGCCGCCGCTACTGTTCGCCTCATCTTTATTCCGCCAATGAATTTCTCCTCCGACTCCTTCCGAACCCTCTGCTTTCGCCTCCTTTCCTTCTCTTTTTTATTTTTTTTGTTTTTAACAGTTCCTGCCACCGTTCCTGGGCTCTCTTCTCACCCGAAACCACCGCCCCCGCGACGACCAAGCGGACCCTTTGTCACCAGGACCAGGGGTAGTCCTTTTTTGCTATTTTATTCAACTTTTTCACGAGAGGGGGGAATCCTTTTATTACCTGGCCGCGCGACTCCAGTGTTTAGCGGACAATAAGCCGATGAAAGCTACGTTTGAGCCGGGGGGTCCTTTGAAAAGTCCTTTCGCCAATCTTTCACTCTCTCTCTCTCTTTCCCTTTCCTCCTTGCACCCTCTGACCCTTCTCGCGGCATTCTTCCTTTCCGCCTGCTCCTTCTGTCGTGTACTTCCCTCCGACCCTCGTGTTCCTCGTTACGCTCCTTCTCTGTCTCTTTACGAAGGATTTTCGTCACCCTGCTCACCACCCCGTGGAAAATTCACGCCGTACTCTTTCCACTCTTTTCTTTTCGTTATCCGCTTTGCATCTTTCTGCCGCGGCGCTCGTCTTGGGAGTCCTTCCGGTTCGAAGCGTGCACCGTAAGGTTCGAAATACTCGAGAGAGAGAGAGAGAGAGAGAGAGATCTGCAACCCTTTTACGCGGAAACATCCTTTGGCGGTAAAACTGATCCCGCCAGAGGAATGCAATTTGCAGGTAGGCTTGAATTCGTCTTTGATTCCCGCGATCTGCTTCTCGTTTGAGAAGGGGAAGTTCTTTACTGCGATAGGATGTACTTCCTGTTTCTCGAGAGGATTCTTTTTATATTCAAACACGAATTTAGAGATACATCCGTCTGTCTGAAATCGTTCCGATTAAGAAGCGGAACGTGGATAGAAATTAAGAAGCAAGGGCGTATAAACGTCTCGAAAAATCGTCGCGCAAACATATTGGCGTGCGCAACCCTCCGCTCATAACGCGGGCGCGTCTTTAGTTCCGGAGATACGTTCAATCGCCTAGGAATTCATCCGTGCTCCGAGATTACGCTGGCTGATTTATAGAAGAAGATTACGGAGCCTCGTTCGGGGAACGGGAAGCAAGCGGAAGCGGGAACGCGGGAGACTGTTGGCAAGCCCATAGGGCGGCTCGTTGGGGCATAAATAATAATCACGCGATACGCTCGCGACGAGAGCCGAGGAGGAGAGGCCATGTCGCGGCCCTTAATAAGAGCGCTGTCACGGTTACGCTCGTAAAGCAAAGGGCTGAGAAGGACATCTAAAACGATGGAGATCCTGCGAGAGACTTGGGGCTGTCGTCGACTCCTGCCAGCGGAGCCAGGATTTTCTTCAAGGGAAACTGCTCGTCCTGGCGCGGGAACCTGGCGCTGGGGAGTCGATGATCATTTGACAAATGCGATTTTGATGACGCTGATTAATCGTCGACAAATCATGGCGACTTGATGATGAAATTATTCATGGGTGTAATGTTTTTATTAATTTACGGAGATAATAAATCTGTTTACTTTGTGTGTTTACTTTATACATTATAGTAATAAATAACCTTGAAGAGGTGGTGAAAGAATCTCGACTACTGTGCGCTGTAATAACCGTGCTACGTCCGCTAACAAAATTAGGGTAAATGAAAGAGAAAACAGTTCTTGCGTCAACAGACGCGGAGTAACATCGAAATGCTTTTCGACTATTAAAATTACGAGTGAACAATAAAGGCAAGTTTAGAGAAAGCGATTCAAACGGCTGAAGCAACGCTCGAAGTATTCGACTCTCTCCCGCGAGAAAGCTACTTGTTCGGTATGACTTTCTCACGATAACATCGCGATCGCTGATTAAGGCAACATTCGGGGGTGGACGCGACTAAACGCTTTAAGTCTACACCCCCCAGTTCGCATAAGAAACGAATTTTCGACGGCCAGAAGATTCCCGGTGGCTGCGGGAGCAGCGAGGGGGTGGAAGAAAAGCCGAGGACAAGGGCAGGGGTAGATAAATGAAGGCAGAGAGACTTAATGAGAGCCGCGGGCGCATTCATATTTATGTGAACCAACCGACGTACCCAGCGTGGCACTCTGGTACCGAATCGGACCCGCAGCAACCGCTCGTTTCGTCTGGCCACCGTTGCCCAACCCCTCGTCACGACCGCCCAGAAACAGACCCTATTTGTTTTTATAATTCTACTTGAATAATTGCCAGGAGGAAAGAGAGAGGAGGCGCTGGCTTTTCCTTCTGCGACGGAACTTTCTTCTGATCCTTGGGATTAGAGAAAGAACCGTCTGAAACACGGATAACAATCCGCGTACTTGTTGCGAGGACACGGGGCCACAAATGAGCGAGCGTCCTTGCTGCGTATAATTTCTTCGAGGTACCATACCTTCAATCTTGCTTAACTGGAAAATCGATCTTCGACGTGGACAAAGGTTGACGTTTCTCCAGTTGCGCAAAGATTACGCTTTCAGGGAAGTCGCGAATAAATAAAGTCGTCGATCGTTCGACGCAGCTGCGAGCAAACAACGCTTCTTTATTCTCGACGAAGTTCGAGAGGCTTTTCCGCCGCGACGCTTCGCTCGACCGGCACAAGTTGATCCTTGTACCGTCTTATTCCACGGTGTTTCCGTCGCCTTTGTATTCCGAGCGTGAACACCGGTCAGCCCTGATCGTATACGTATCGAGCGGGTAGGTGGGGGGGCTATTGATAAAAAAGAAAAGAGGGGGAGGAAAAAAGAGTTGACTCAAGAAAGAACCAGAAGGGAGAAGATAACGACGGAAGCCTCGACGAAGGGAATCCTTGTAAAGAGACCAAACGTAAAGGTCGTACGTGAGCCGAGCGTCAAACAGCCGGCCGGAAATTGCATCGGTCGTCTCGGGCAACGGTGGACAATTTTTCGTCGATCGAAATGCGGAATTCGATCGCGAACTACGGATCCAGAAAATTACAATTACGTGTAACTTTAAAAGACACGTAGCCACCTCTGTAATAATCTCGGATGTCGCTCGGGACGACGAAAAAAATTCATTTCAAACGACGTAGAATAAATTCATTCGTCGAACCTCTGCATCGTCCTGGTTGAAATTAATCGACGCGCTTCTGGCAATATTTTATTGCCGTTCCATTTTGGCGGAACGGCAACGCCATCAGTCTTGTCTTATAATATCTTTAAAATACCAGCCACGTTTAATTTCTCGCGAGGCTTAACGAAGCACTTTAACGCGGTAATAGCCGATTGTCGTTCGTTGTGGATTACCTTACGGAATACTTTCAGCCAGGAATGTTGCCCGCGGCGGTTAGCGTTCGATAAATTCCGTTCTTCGGTCACTATCGTGACCAAGGTGGCTGCGTTCCTTCTCGAGGATAATTTAGATTCCTCCGGTGTGATTTACTGGCTTTTTACCGGAGTTCCCTACAATCAGCCAGTTACCCAGCCCGATAGGGAACCGGCTTTCTTTCGACGAAATTCCGCGCTGCGGCCAGGCTTTATTATTGCCTCGAAATTTCTTCGCCAATTGGGAACGCGCGATCGCCGCGTCCGAGCTATTTCAAACTCCACTACTGCGACGTTCACGCGACACGACTCGCATGCCCGCTTCTACCCCTGGCATTAACTCTTTTTCGTTCCACTCGACTTCTGTATTTTTCAGAACGCATCGAACCATTTTTCTAATTACGTTTGTCCGTCTTGGCGCAAATTTTTCGTGCCATTTCGAACGCCAGTATCTGCATGAAAACAGCGTGCGCGAGGCAGCAGGTGCTTAAAGATTACGTTGACGACGGGCGACGGTAAAGTTCGACCGATCGCGAGAATGGATCGAGTTAGCACCCCACCAATTTCCACGCTGCAACCGCCTCTGCCAATGAGGGAAAGGGGACTCCGTGGCTGGGGAACTGTCGGTGGAAGGGTGAAATAATTGTCGGCGCGCGTGACTCCCATGCCAAGCATCCCTTACACTTGGACCCGGCTAGGCGGCAGCCTTCGAACCACCGCAATGCACCCATAAAGTTAATACCGCCGTTTGCTGACTCTCGCCTATATCTGACTCCTATCTTCCTCTTTCTTCCATTCCCTGACCTTTGAGCCACGTACTCTCAACTTACGCGCGGCTCGATACCATAACGTACATCCACGCCCTCGGGGTATATGCGCGCCGGTGCAACGTGGCTGTCTCGAGATATCCCCGATTTTTACGCCCCAAAGCGATCGCACAAGGGAATATCCTTGCATCGAGTTTGCCCTCTTACCTCTAAGAAGTTTAAACGTTTGGATTTCATTTCATTCCCTTTTTATTCTCCCCCGCGAAACTTCACTTTATTATTTTCCACGGCGAGCGAAGTCGCGCTAGGTTGGATGCTGGTTCGAAATTTTCATGCGCTTCGCGTGCTACGCGAATTCGAGCAATTTGTTGTGAAATATAGAACCCTCGTCCATCGAAATAGTTAAAATTTTATAAAGCAGTACCATCGGCGGTTGCTTTCTTATTTTTTTCTTTCCTACGCGTCATTTCTCCACGCCTCGCGTGGCGGAGGCCCCTTGACTTATTCGCCAACTACGGAAGCCTGACAAATTTCTGGGGTGCAGAGCAAGAAAAATACGCATCGGTTCCGATGTCTGAGCGAGGAACGGGCGGCGTCCATGAAAACAGGGCTGTAATCTTCGAGGGGAGAATCCCGTCGGGCTGGAAAAAAACTTTTGTACTTACGGTATCCGTGGGGCAGAGAAGTAGTCCCTGTTTTCGTTGATCGTCGACTGCCGCGAGTTTACTCGCTTTTGTCTCGCCGTCCACGTATATTTCATTCCCCCGTCGTAATCGTCAGCGGTTAGGCCACAACTATCGTGTTTTATCGTGGCTACTGCCGTGATATTTCACGCGACGCATCGCCTGTAACAAGGGAGAAAGAGGAGATGAAAAAGAAGGAAAAAAACGGGAAGGAAGACGCAACCCGTAAGAATTCGCCGCGTTTCGAAATTCTTCCGATCCGACCGCATACACGATGGGAAGTATTAACGATTCCAGATTAAATCTGACGATTACAATTCACGAAGATATATTGAAACAGAGGGATTTCTAATTTCGACGAGCCCGATCGGATCGACGATTAATTTCGGCTGGCAGGAAACAGAGATTTCACGATGGAAATCCTCTGTTGGTGAACGTAAAAGGTGTGCAGCTGCACCGGGCGGCGGCAGTAACGGCAGTAACACTCGCCCGTTTGGAAATCGGTCATCGGAGATTTATTACGAGAATCAGAATTTATTTTCGGAATCGGCTTACGGGGCACACATGTAAGAGCGGCTCCCCGTAACGGGCCGTGTACCGCTAGATTGGCAATATACGAAATGGATCTAGGAGGACGATGGAACGAACAGCGTGATTTTCAGGTCAAACGGGAGAGGAGTTAATTTCCCGCGGCCCTCTATATCGCTGCGTCATCGACCTGTCAGGGAGGGAAAACGGCACGGTGTCGCGGATCGAGAAATAAACGAGTTTTCAAATCGAGTGCTAATCGACCTGCTGGTTACCAGAAGCGAGAAAAAAGGGGAAAATAGGAGGAGGGAAATATATTGGAGCGTTCGAGCCGAGAATAAACAGAGCGAAGCGGAAACGGGGGCGAAAGGAATAGGCTCTCAGACTGCTGATGACCCTACAGGCGAAGATTCGATAAACCTTTGAAAGGTGAGATATCGGTGTCGATTCCCTGCAGATCGAGGAATAAACAGGTCTCGAAATCGAATGCTAATCGCCTGCTGCCTATATGACAGAGGCTACGAAAAGAATGATGAAGGAAAAGTAGAGGTAAAGTGAAAGAGGCTGGAACAACTGTTGGTAATCCAAAAGATGGAGTTGCGATAAATCTCTGAGAAGTGAGTCGTCGGTGTCAATTTCAGGGTCCAAACGTGGGTTAGGAAGCAGGTCGATAGAGCAACGGAAGGCAATGAGTTCGGAGAACATCACGGCGAAGTATACTTGACACGATGAAATAAGGCGAGGCGAGGTCGTTGGAAATAAATAAAAAGTGTCATCCAGTCTGGTCCCGTTCAGCCAGCACCCAGCGGATTGGTAATGGACCGAGTCAATCTTGCTGGGGGACGGTTCGGCGGAGACGATCGAAGAAGAATTGAGCTTCGATAGATAACAGAATACAAGCGATTCTGACGTTAGAAAATAGCTGAGAATGTCGATATTTCTCTTGCGAGAGAGCACAAGAATGTTCCGTTTGCTCAACAATAAATTTCCTTTCCCATCAGCGCATGCAGTAATTATTCATTTCCACGCTAGCTACGAATAGAGGATCATAATTACGTTATTACACGTTCAACCGTCCATTCGCTACAGTCGCGTATACACTGCTCCAAAGGAGACACTGGATCTCTATACCCAGTGTCCGTAACAATGCGCATAGAAATCTGGAGGAATTCACGATTGCTGTAACTGGCGGTGTTTTGACGTGATTAATACCCGCTTCTTGATTCATCAGCCTCTCAACTTCGTTGGAAGTTTGCACCCAGGCATCCACTTCCCAGCGGAGACCAGGCCAAGAGCAGCGGAGTTAGAATAACGGGCCAGTAGTTGCGGGTTTGAAGAGACTAAAAGGGCTCCGGCCTGGCCAGGGAAGGAGTTGTTCGAAACTTGTCTCTCCTGGATGCGGTTTTCTGCAAGTACACGGAGAGAGACGCGCCACGAGCCGGTGGGGCGTGGAAGAAGACTGCCATGGCTGGATGGAGGAGGCCGCGAAGGATGGGGGCATCGGGCTAAGGTGGAGAAATGAGAGTTAACTGCACGCGATAAATTGTAACTACCGCTTCGAAAGCCGCCAAGCCAACCTACTAACTGTTACCACCTAATTACGGCCGTGGTAATATTAGCTTCTCGTCGCTATTTAGGTGAGTTGTTGCCGGACTAGTCTCCGGTTCTGGTCGTGGTATCCATATCTGGGTGAGATCGAAGTGCTAGCGGTTGGCTGGCGATTGGCTGCGCGAAACGGTCAAAGAGAGGAATGCAACGCGGCTCTCGTAGAGAAAGAAATCCATCATATTCCGGATTTCATCGAATTACGGTACGAACGTTGCATTGTTGATTCCCTTGGCGTTGGTGGGTTTTTATCGTTTGTAAAACACTCGATAAAAATACGAGCGCGGCAGCTAGCTGGTCGAACGATCCTGGATCCGCGATTACCATTCAAATTGCAGCAATTTCTCGTATCAGCTTTAAAGCGCGAATAGTGGATCGTAGTTTCGTGCCAGCATGCGTTCACCAGTCACGACTACCAGCATAATCGATACGCTCTTTTATTCTTGAGCAACGTTAAACGCGTTGCTTTATCGCGAAAGTATTCGATACTCGAAGACGGTCGTGGAACACGGTCAGCTGCGATCCGACTCGCTCGATTCATCTTACCTGCCGTTGATTTAATATGCTGACGTGATGAAACAAGATTGAAAATATTTCTTTGCCAGGGCTCGCGTTACTTATGACGTTGCGCATAGGCTTCGATGGAAGTTTCCCTAACAACGACTACGTTTTAACAACAGTTACAAGACTTAGACAAAGAAAAATGAAAGCGAGCAAGAAAGAATAGCGCGGAACGACCCTAGACGGCCACGGCATTACCACGATTTTATAGCATGCGAACAACTACCAGACGCTCGGCACGGGGACATTATCGGTTTTTTGGCTGCCAGGCATTTTAGCTTTACTGCTCGTAAACACTGGAACGGAAAAAAGTTATCGTCTGCTCGCGATTTTCCCTTCCACCCATCTGCCTCTTTTTCCGGCGACGTTCTTGGCTCGAGATCGCTTTTCACTATAAATCCAGACAGCATCGGGAAACTGGGGGGGTGTGCGCGCAAAAGAGAGGGAACGGAAAAATAAAGAAATGAAAAAAAAAAAAAAATACGAGAGGCCCAACTCGCGAATCGCCAGGCGCGATCGTTGCGCGTCGCTCGTAATGAGACGAATTGGTTCATTGCCTCTAGACGCAATCACCGCCGGCTGGCAGTGGCGTTTCGCGCGAAATAATTCATTTGCGCCCGAAATTAAAAGATTGAATCGCCGCTGCTATCGGTGGGGGCCACGGCGACCCCGTTGGAACGAGTCTCGAGTTACAGGACGAGGCGCGGATTGCGTAATTAAGCCGCGCCTGGTAATGACGTTTAATCGAGTAAATGCGTGGGCGTCGATCGGTCGGACGGCCGGCTGTGCCGGACTTTTGCGCCACGCGTTCAAACAGCTTTTCCACGTTTTCGGCGCTTTTGTTCCGCGCGGACGGAACGCCCGTCCGGCGTTTGAAGCTTTTCCCGCGGCACCCGGCTAGATTAACCCGGGATTATTTTATAACGCTAACCCGTCCGCGCCCCGTGCCGCTGGGGCGGTTTTTTGTTTGCACTGTTAATATTTTGCGTTTCGACGGGGGAAATTTTTCGATTAATCGAGTGTCCGTTAAAGCTTTCCAATTACTTTTGCTTCGAGATTGCATAGTTGGCCGTATGATATTCCTTGACGCTTTATTTCTGTTCCGGATTGTCGTCGACGCGACGCTGAATGTGTTATTTTATTCTGGTTTATCGCATAGTCGCACGAAGTAATTAAAAGTTAATAATCCATCAGATTTTCGTGCGAATTACTCTTTATATTATATGTATACGCGATATCAATCGAGTGCAAACTATAAAATTGATTGCTATTCGCATCCGATAGGAAATAAATATTGGGTATTTTTATTCGACACTAAAGAAGTGGGAAACACGAATTGTAGGAGAATTAAAATTACGCTTGTTAAGAAGGAAAATAGTACGCGTCGAAAGACGACCACAACACGACCGTCAACCGAAACACTGCGCAGCGACACAAAGCAAAAGAAAAACAAAACACGGGCTAACCTCTAGCTCATCTAAGGCTTATGTATACGCGCACACCTGCATGTATATGTATGCTAGCTTAAATATATTCCAACAATGAAAAAGAATCGAGTCAAGAATATTGGAAGTTTGCCATGTCTATGTTTGTTTAAAAATTATTTGCAATAATTCATCTACTTTTCCTTCTAGCATCTCTCATACCACATATATAGACGCCATAAATCACGTACAAACACTAACATTAATCACATTTCACGAGGATATAAAAGAAACCCCAAGAATTCCTCTGAAACAATTCTACGTTCTATTCCCCAAGCAGTACTACAATTTTTCATAAATTACTTCCAATAATCTATCAAATATATCTTTAAAACATCCTTCTGGTTACATATATACATACAACTAACAAGCTACAATCACTAAAAGTATATACAATTCGAGTCAACATCGAATCGTAACCAGAAATCCTATTAAAAATGCAATAACTTTGATTCGCTGTAAGAAAATATCACGCAGTCGCAGAACGTATCCATTAAGATCACCAGAAGCGCAAAAGCCTTACCTTTAAAATGCTGTTTGTCCCACGTCGATACGGCTATCCGTTCCGGAGATATCGTCGTGCAAAGAAAAGTGTAATTTTTGCTATTTTTCTATCTGCGTCTCGCTCGCACGTCCGTACCTCTCGGTCGCTCCAATGGCACTGACCTGCCCCACGCTTGTCACTTGTGCGGTGGTCAGTGATGAATGACGAATCAACATATGCTTACTATCGTCACTATTAGTACTCGTAGTACTATTGCGTACGCATTTCCGGGAAGCGTAAGTAGGTCACGGCGCCTCCGCGTCTTCGCAGTCATTCATAATTTCCGTGTCTTTCGCGCTCTGAAATGGGTAACTTCAAAGTCCCATATCTCGGAAACTAATAGAGATATCGAAACGAAACAAAATGCGTCTTAAAGAACGCGCTTTCCTCTATCGCATCGACATACTATTTCGCAAAGTTTCTCTAATCTATTGGTAGAATTATTTAATAATGTTTGACGTTGTATTAATGCATGTTGAGATCGTTTCTAGTAATTTTAATTCATTTTACGATGTTCTTTTAATCGTTTCTGATTACCTTGACCGTCCCATATCTTGGAAATTAATAGAAATATCGAAACGAAACGAAATGTGTTTTAAAGACCGCACTTTCTGATATTGTATCAACGTACTGTTTCGTGAAGTTTCTCTAATCTATTGGTAGCATTATTTAATAATGTTTGACGTTGTATTGATGCATATTGAGATCGTTTCTAGTAATTTTAATTCATTTTACGATGTTCTTTTAATCGTTTCTGATTACCTTGAACGTCCCATATCTTGGAAATTAATAGAAATATCGAAACGAAACGAAATGTGTTTTAAAGACCGCACTTTCTGATATTGTATCAACGTACTGTTTCGTGAAGTTTCTCTAATCTATTGGTAGCATTATTTAATAATGCATGGTGGAATCGTTTTTACTAATTGCAATTAATTTTACAATATCCTTTGCTCGATTATATAAGTTGAAACGCGACTGGTTTGCGGATTTTACCAAATGTTTGCAAAGATATTCTGATGTTTGAACGGGAACGATTATATTCGCGTCGGTTGTTAATAGAACGGTATTTTTTCCACTCAAACAGCGGTAGAGGGATAAAATATCCGTTTGACGAGTTCAAACAGTTTCCTGAATCTCTGTTTCAATTTGTAACGGCCAGAAGCGATCGATACCTCGCATATAAAGTACGGTGGCTATTGAATATTCGCCGAATTCGTATCCCGGCGTATAAAATTGTGTTGGAATATTCGAAATGATTACATCAAATTTCACTCGACGCCTCTGACCGGCACGTTCAGTTTTATTAACAAATTATTTCAACTGAAAGTTATGCAAATGATTTCAGAGGTACAGTAGAATTCCATTTATCTGAAGTCGTAGGACGTTAAGCTGATCGCATAATAGGATCTAGAGTAGAAATGTTCCGCTGCTTATGATTTTTCACGCTAAAGTGGCGATTGGCAGACCAGCTAAAAGGAGTCCGACAGGAGTTCGTATAACCGAAAAGCAAAATTACCAAGTAGAATTTCGTTCCGTTGAACAGAGTTCAGGCACGCAAATGAAGTTTTACTGTATCGCGAAATATCGAATTTGGACGATCCATCGGGCACACCCTGAAGAAAATCGAACTCTGGGATCGAACTTCCCGCATCGTGAAGCTCGCAGAGTTCGCCACGCGTAATCGTATGCATCGGGAGACGCCATTGAAATTTCACCGAGTTTCCAGCGGATGTGGACGCTGCGAGCGCATGAATGCGCTCATTGGTCTACACAACGAGGATTGCGTCTTCACGCGCGAGATTCGACGCGAATTTCGTCCAGTCGGTCGTTTCGGTGCGCGATTTCGAGCTCCTTGATCCCCGTAAACGGTGGACAGTGTCCTGAACGCGGTCTGACATTACTGTGCACCGAACGATGCAACTTGGTCGTGCGTCGGAGATGCACGCCAAGCCGGCGTGGCGTCGTAAATTCGCGCCATTACGGGATTGGGCTAGCGTAACGTTCTTCGATTCACCCGCACGTCGATGCGCTACTCGCTGTTCTCGTAGCTTAGCTAGATTTTACGTTCATCCTGGAACTTCTCTGTTATAGCACCACGGAAATGCGACATATTCGTGACTACTATTCGTGGGCGCATTCGGGGCGGATATTACCCGTTGAAATATCAGTTTCTCGTTTATTAGGAACTCTTGGAACCGGTCAGAATATGCGCGCGGTACTAGGTCGCGATTTAAACGGAATATGAACTGAAGTAGGTTTACGACTCTCATCAAACGTCGAGTATTATAGTTGTTTGCGATGAACGTTTGATCGCGGAGTTAATAATGATCGCGGCGAACAAAAATGGGTACCAACTCCTTCAACATCCGCAAGCTGCTGGGAACTTCTCTCAAGCCCGAGGTGAAAAATAATGTATGAAATATATGAAAATACGCGAATAATATTTAATATCTTCGAAGAATAATAAACTCACAACGAAACATGGTCTTGCGAGTGACACGAAGAGTCGAACAAGTCACACTATTCTAAAAACAGCCGTGGAATGCGAAATAAAAGTGAATCGAATAAAAAGAACCCTTGAGATTGGACACGCGAGGGAAATTCTGATTGGCGCCAACCTACGTCCCAGCAGCTCGTACACGCCTTGTAATTTTAAGTATCGCCGCGCTCTCTTTCCCCCAGCTCTGATTCTCTCTGTCCCGTCGGCTCCGACACGGTGCGGGCCGCGAAACCCTCTTGCGACCGGCTGACATCGGTCCACTGAGTTTCAGCTGTGACTTGAATTCGAAATCGAGCAGCGGGCCGGTCAACGGCGTTTCGACGCGAAATCGACACATTAACGATTTATTTCGCGAGTCACGGCGAACGAACTGCGGGGCCAGCCGGCTGCATCGCAAATACGGTCACGCCCGCTCGTTTTCTTCCCCGTCAACTTCCCCGCCGAATGGTAACGATGCGGTCGAGACGAATCGATTCCCGATTCTGCGGGCGACGATTTGTCGATCGCCTCGGCGGTCACTAAAATTTTCCACCGGCGAATCTTTCTTCTGTACGCAGAGGTTCTGCTGGGATCTATTCGAGTGCAGATGGCGTCTCGAAGTGCAATTTCATTTCCAGAGCCCTTATTATCGGTCCCCTTTTATTTTTCGTTTATTATGATATTGGCTACGAGCTGGGGAAAAGAAGCGGGGTTGTTACGATTCCACATGGGTGTGTTATTTATCATGCGGGATGAATATATCAAACTGTGCAAAAATGTTTGAACCCACATCAAATTCAGCGAATAATTGCAGATACTTTGATGAAAAATTTCAACGGAACAAACGGAATACCGCCGCAAAGTCGTGTTGAATAAACTCCAGTACCGAGCGTGTTCGAATTTCTTACTCCTGGCGAACTTTTATTTACGCGCGCGGCACGCACGTTGCCGAAACCGGGGAAACGATAACAAAAACAGGAAAAGGAAACAAAACGGGGAAAAAACCGTAGCAGAGGAAAAACCTAAACATCCCGTTTGTTGTTTGGTCAAAACCGGGGTACAACGGCGGTATCCTCGAAACAAGTCGCGTTCACATCCCCCGAGCAAATCAACGCCAGACACGCGGCAGACTGTAGTAGGTCGTGGACTGCCAGTAGATCCGGCAACTCGCTCGAATGCAAAATCTATGGCGTATAATAGAGGGAATTCAAGCTACCCCTCGCCTACCCGCGTTTACCAGCCTTCACTCCTGCAACACCTCGTATCGTATCGTCGTCTCTGTTCGTCTCGCGTTTGCCAGCAACGCGTACCACACACGCGCGCGTACACGCATACGTGCACCGAACCAACCACTCCGAACTGGTCTCGCTTCCGCGTTCGAGCTTTGTGCTCTCTTTTTCTCTTCCCCGTTCCCTACGCGCGACCACCTCTCCTGTCACCTATCCCCCTCCCCCCCCCCCCGCACCTCCTCTGACACCGGGTTCTGCACCCTCGTTCAACCTTCCGCTCGCACCTTTTGTTGCAGCGAGAACAAAACGCGTGTAAATTGGCACACCCACCAATAGACCCCGGAGACACCCCTGCACACATCCACACGCGTCTTATAACTCTTTCTCCGTCGCGTTCTTCGCGGATGCCCCTTCTCGATCTCGCTCGGTTTCTCTACCGCGTCTTCCAGCTCGCGCGCGGCGTCGTTCTTTCTCTGGTCCACTTAGTCTCCGTTTCCATGGCTCTTTTCCTCTCTCCGCGTGCTCGCGTTTCTATGCGGCGACGCGCGTGTATACGCGGCCGAGAGTGCGAACGGGGGTGTGAATTCAGCCTGGTCGCATCAACCCTCGGCTATTGCGTCGCATTCTGCGGAGCGTGCATACGGGCGTCCCGTCATCAGTGCATGCCCGACGCCCGTTCCTCTTTCGGGTCGCGCCGCTCGAGCAACCTGAGACGATGCGCCTTTGTCCCCTCGCCCTTCCACGAATTATTTTTTTCACGGACAATAACCAGAATTTGCTCGACGCGTGTAATTTGTAGGATTGCTGCGGAGCGCCGCCTTTTCTTTCCGCCCTCTGATATATTTAAAACGAACGAAGCCACGAGTGGATAAACATGCCGTGTAACGGAATTTCGTTGCAATAAAATGTCGTGCCGCTATTTTTTACACACCCCGGCACGGTTCTTTTATGCATCCTGCCTTTTACCGCGACTCTGTTCCTTGCGATGTACGTTTCTTGTTCCCGTTTTATTGCCTTCAAGCGCAGCGTTCTTATTTTTGTGCTCCCCGGTTGTCTTTCGCGAAAAAATGTCGGATATTTTATATTTGCGGGGGCAAATAAGCAATTTTTCAAGAAATCCTACGCGATACCTTTATTCACTTGTGTACGACGCGAAACTGTTCCCGTCGAACCGGGGATTTCGCACATACACACCCGTATCCACGTCAACCGGTGTATCCTTACGTATAACAAGATGTACCTGTTTCCTTCTCGTTTGCTCCGAAAGCATCAGCGAACGCTCGGATGTAAGAAATAGCGGAAGCTGGAGCGGTTCTCCTGGAACCCCCTAAGTCGCGTCCAATTGTTTTGAGTGGTTTCAATTATGCAAATGAGATGGCACACCGCCGAATTACGGACCAAGAATCCACTTAGCTCCCGGGGATTCTACATTCGGGACACGGGGATCTGGCTTCACGAATCTTCTTTCTTCTCGAACCAGGCCGGGCGAACTTTATTCCCATTCGATCGACGTTCGCGTCGTATCTCTGGAATTTCGACAGATATAACTTATAATCAGCAAGATTGACGTGCGACATCTTCGAATGGAAGTTATTTGTTTCGACGAATAAGCTGCGAATCAGCACGATAAACTTTCGTTCGCGAGAAAACGGTCTTCGACGTTCTCGTATCGTCATTGTACGCAGCATCCTCTGGCTCGATGAAGGGCAGAGCTGAATAAAAATCTCTATTTAATTCGACTCTGTTGCTCCATCGGCGATGGCTATATCAAAGTTTTTGACGAGCGGTCCGTATGTTACCGCGACCATCCGAGGGAGGCTCGCGAAACGAGATACGCGTGCATCGTTCCCTGTATCATTTCAATATTCGAGTACCTACGCGACCGCATCGGTTATTTTGGAAAGTAGCCGGGAGGAGTACGTTTGAAAGCTGGACGGAGGGTTGGATCCGACGGGCCGCGCGATGAAAAAAAATATTCATTATCGGGGATATCGATACGTGACGGCGAAAAGACAAATATTTACCGAACGTTTCATTGCTTCGTTGCGGATTCACTTTTTTTTTTTCCCCTGCGTTTAATTCGGATCCCGTCAATGATTCGAAAGTAAACGGGACCGAGGGTTCGATGTTTGATAACCGACCGGGAATCTGATGGTCTCGTTTCATTAATTGGCTGTGCCTGGACCACGGATTCACGTGGAATAATATTTTTCAGACAGGCAGAATTCCAACGAAGTTTAAGATCCTTCATATTCGAGGAATTGTACGCGTCGTATATTAAGCGAATAAGTAAGTAAAGATTACTTTTTAGCCAGTGAAATTGTCTCCACGTCTGAACAGAGCAAAGATTGTCCGCATGACACGCATTTGAGTAAACTGGATTTCCGTGCTCGCAGAGCGTGAGACAGAGATGCTGAAGTTCTTTTCACGTAATGCTGGTTGAAGATGAGGCATTCCATTGTACTCGCGAGACCTTGTTTGCTAACGTAACTCCTTTCTCTTTTTGGAACCGTATATATGTAACAAATATCGTAAAAGGAACTTACTTTTACGACGCGGACAGCCGATGGATAAAGACGGCAAACGAGTTTTCTGAAAAACGCTACGAAGCACGCGGAAACGCGGTATGAGAACGTCATCCTTTAAGTTTCATAATTTCCTTTTTCTTGGCGTGACACTCTCTGCGATTATTTTATGCATTAAAGTTCTAGTTGGTAAAAAAATGCACGTTATTCTCTACCCACTTCAGTGTGTGTAACGAAATTTCTAAATAATAGCTATTACATTTTTTAATTTCCACGTTCTGGCAAGCACACAATGCCACGCACACACGTCCAATATTCGTGACCTAGATACCTGTTCCACGTTTAAACAACTGCACTTCGCCCTCACGTGACTGCGGCGCGTTCTCCGCGTCTCGTTGTTCGCTTTACGCTCGCTTTCTGATGGCTATAATTATTTAAAACAAAACGAACCCGGCCGAAATAATTATTTTCTGATAATGGTAATAAAAAATAATTTATCGTAGAAAATTGCTGGCTCGAGAGTTGTCGTTATCAGAATTCGGCTGTAACGGCGATGAAATATACGCTAATTTCACGACAACGAGGTTGCCACGAAATCGCTGCGGCCGCCGCTATTACAGGGCTGATACTCGCGAAACTTCGTAAATTTCGCATTACCCGGGCCTCTTTAAGGAAAGTTCGGAAATCACTTGAAAGACCCCCGCGTCGAAGTTTAAATTATTTGCCGCGGAACAATGTAGACACTTCGGCTGGGCGATGAATTCATAAAAATTTCACCGCTGGAAACGTTTTATCGATTCCGCGGTGGAAATTTTCATGAACCACCGCCAGTTGCTCGACCCGTGGAGTCGTCGTGACATCTCCGGACGACTTTCGACTCTCCACGACTCGTTTCACGTCACGGCGACCCGAATGGAGCGCGGAAAGCATCGCGGCAGCACTTTGTCGGGGTCGTAGCCATCACGATGAAGGGACGACGCTCGTTTTCACGCGAATTTACCGTTTCAACGGGACGACAGGAGTCGTCGCTTGCGGAAACGATTCCTCTTTACTGAAATGGTTAAATTGATTCGGTGCGGTCCGTTACGGAATGTGATGAATCCCCCCCGAAAGGTGATTTCAACCCGTTAAACGTGTACCGCGATTTGACGCGCCCTGTTTCAAAATTGGAACCTTGATCGTTCTCGGCTATTCTATTCCCTGTTATAGATGAGTTGAACGCGAATAAAAGAAAATAGAATTGGCATTTTATTAAAATATATTGCATAGAAATTTGAATCGAAAACAAAATTGTAAAGAGTGTATCGCGTTTTCCATGATACAGGTCGTGTTACATATTCCTACCTCGATTCAATAAACGTCGCGGAATCCATAGAGAAAGAGAATTCCGTGTTCCTCGAATCTTTCATAGAAATCTCGCTGAAACGTTATAAAATATTGGACAATTCGATTGACGGTTATATGAAAACAAAAAAGAGGAACGAATTTTTGTTTCTCCCGGCGAAGAAAGGAATTCGACGAGAGAAAAAGCGTGAATAAAAACGTGCGAGTGAAAAGAGAGATTAACGCAGGGAACAAACGCTATTCGAACCGTCGGAATCGATTCGAATGTTGCAGTTTCGTTGAATGGGATAATTAACGCAGCGAAAAAAGGAAGATAGAAGGGAATAGAAGTTTTTACACAGGATTTACGGGGTTCCTGAATGTTTACTGATATCGCGATGAATTCATTGTTCGACGGGGCTCATTCTTCCCGGGGCCGCTAAAAATTTCACGTTTAATCGAATCGATGGAAATTATTCGAAGTTCCCGTGCTCCTCTTCGTCGCGCGGCTCGTTTAACCCGCGTCATCCCCTCGACTTTACGATACGACGAAAGAAGAAAAAAAAAAAAAAAAAAGAAAAATGGATTCCATGCAAATGCAGGAGGTCTCGTGGAACGGCGTGGCAAATGAAATTTGCCGAAGTACCGGAAAATGACGGCACCCTGGGAGACCTCGTAGGACCCTTTTCGAAATGGGCGCGAGCCCACCCTCCGTCCTGATTTCGTCCGTTCGGGCTGGCTCGCTAACGAGCCGTAGATTCGCCTTTATTCTCTTTAGCCGCGAATTACGCGAGAGCTGAATGAAATTAACCCACCCCACGAGAGAAACTTACGTACTTGGTTACTCGAATGCTTACGCGCGTCCGATTTTATTAATTTCGTCGAAACGTCGGAGAAATATCGGCGCAGAAGGAACGAAACCGGTATCCACAAATAGTATCGAAACAGGAAGGGGATACGTATACGATCGAAACGATATTGTACGAACGTACGTTCCTACGTTTTCCAGGCGGAGTATACATTTTAATCGAGTCTCCGCGCGGCGAAAACCGATACGCGGTAGCTAGTTTCGAATATCGAGCATCCCAAAAGCAATTAAAAGAAAAACGAGAAAAAAAAAACGGCTGAAAAAAAGATGGGAACACGAAAATCGTAAATGAAAGGGGGAGACGCGCAGGGATACCGGCGGCCGGGAATACGGACAAACAAACAAACGAACGGGCGGGCGGGTGGGCGAAGGAATCAATTCGCCAGCGCGGCGTGCGGGAGGGAAAAGATCGCTCGTGTCAAAGAACTCTCGATAATTACAGGTCGGCCGGGAAGAGGAACGAGTGAGCTCCCTTTTCTCCCGGGTTAACCCCCCGGATGATCAACGAGCGAGGCTCGCGATCGCTTCTGGAACGCCACCCTCGCCCGTCGATATAATATACGCGCGCCTCGCCGCGTCACGTATGGCGCGCGCGCGCTCGCTCGCTCGCTCGCTCGCTCGCACGCACCCTTGCGAGCCCCGCGCCAAGAACAATTGACGCACGCATGCATTTCTGTTTTGTCGGGGTACGCCACTGCGCCACCCTTCGCAGGGACCTCTCTCACCTCCGACCACCACCCCGTCCCTCTCGCTCTTTCGCGCCTCGCCCCGCGCTGGCTCCGCGCCCGTTGCGTGTGCCGCGTCGTCGTAGCCGCGTCGCCGTCTCGTTTCGCACGGGTCCCGCACTCTTTCACACCCTCCAGATATTCTCCTCCGCGCGTATATGCACATACGCCTCTCCCGACGCGCCTCTCGTCTCCCTCTCGCCGCGGTCCGACCGACGCTGCCTGGAACCAGCAGCCCCAGCGCGTACGCGCGCGCCCCTGTGTGTATGCGCGGGCATTATGCGGGTGTACGCCGCGCGTGCACACGCGGCAGTCGTTTTCGATGAATAGGTACGCGCTCGTAGCGAGCCGTTCGTTCAACGACAACGACGTCGGCGACGACGGCGACGCGGCGTAGACGGCGGGCGGCGACGATGGCTACGGGGCCGCGTCGAGGAGCTCAGGGTTCGGTGACCCCGTAACGACCGCGCGCGAATTAACATCTTGCTTTTCACTCTCAACGGGGCAGACGGTTAATACGTAAGAACCGACGCGGGCTACGTACGTTGTACCTGTTTCCACCGTGCGAGGGAACCGTCGGCTCGAGGGTCGTCAGGGGGTTGCGTTCAGCGCGCCGATACGGCTGACGTCGGGCGAAATTCAATCCGGACGGGGATCGCTACCGACCGTAGGAGGAGCCTCCCTCGAAAAGTTTCCGTAATGGGCTCGCGATTAGCAAACAACGCAGCGTTTGCTTATGTGCGTAATTTAATTGATGGACGCGGCGTTGTTCCTCGTGGCCAGAAGAAGATCGAGGGGGTGGTTACGGTTTTCTTCTGGGAAAAGATTGATGCGAGCCGTGGGGGAGAGATTTAGAGTTTCACGAGGGGGTTGTTTTAAGAGGCGCGATTTCCTTTGGATCGAGATGGATGGTAGTTTAAGAGTACGATCGCGCGTTCGATTTTGACGGTGGTTTGCCGAGCAGAATGATCGGAGAATAGCTTGGACACTGTAAATCTAGAATTGGACCTCGATTCGGGATACGTCGGGGAGTTCGTACGCGACATTCCCAGCGTAGGATCACACAGATCAATCAACGCCGATGCGTTGAAATAGTAAGCAGTTTATTTTCGCTGTCGCGTCACAATAAACGGATCAGTTTCGGTTCTAACGATATTTATTTCTATTCGTACCTTTTATAGCGCCGCGCGCAAATATTGTCGAATATAATTGAAGATACGTTTATTCATGGTTACAAGTTTAAATAAAACTTGATTGACGCGCGCGCGCTCCTCCCCCCGCGAAACCTCCGCGCGATGTTTATTAACAACCCCGCGTATTTTTGTCGACGATTCACCGTTAAAATAACAGGCTTGTTACTGGCCCCTATCTCTCGTTGTTTCGATACGAACAACCGAC
The DNA here is from genome assembly GCA_963969225.1 of Xylocopa violacea. Classification (NCBI taxonomy): domain Eukaryota; kingdom Metazoa; phylum Arthropoda; class Insecta; order Hymenoptera; family Apidae; genus Xylocopa; species Xylocopa violacea. The sequence goes on along the minus strand of CAXAJV010000020.1, from coordinate 7,949,205 downwards.
ACTGCGGCTGTTTTTTATACCGCGAGTTTTTAAAAACGCCCCGCCACATAGTGATCAGTGGGAGCGCGCAGCAAAAACAGCTTGCGTTTCCATAACGCGTAATCCAATTGTAATTATACAGTTTTAAATTCCGCGCGCGCGGTATAATACGACAGGGGATAATACGGTACGCGATGTTTCTATTATCGCGGAACGCGGTCTCTGATAACCAAATTTATCCAAGTCTCTGTTATTCCTGTATAATACTGTATATTGACCCGCTCTTCCCAATTTATCAGGAAGCGTCATTATTATTATAATCAGAGTGCTAAATAATATTTTCGCGACACCGAATCTACAAATACTATATCCCCTTCAATTACGGTACACTTTAATGAATAAATAATTGAAATACATGTAGGATATTTATTAATTAAAGACTATTGTAAGAAATTCAAAAACGATAGACAGTTTCAACTGAGAAGCGAGAAACTCATTCATTCCTCACATTCGCTCTCACTTGAATTCTAGAATATTTCACACATAACATTTGAAACCTAAATTATTGATTAATCCACAAAGCTAATTTCACTATCCTTCATATTCAACCCTTTGCGCTCGGATATCCCCTCAGAGAGGACATCAGCATAGATTAGTGATTACGGAGGTTAAACTTGTTCCACTGCAGCTTTTTCAGAAATGCGTGTTTCCCTATTGAAGTCTTCTATGGCTAAAATATTACGAAAATGTTGCTATTTCAGCAATAGATTCTATTACTAACAGGCGAGAGAAGTCGAGTGCAAAGCAATAATAATTCAGTTCCACCATCATCGTCACTGTATAACCAGCATAGATTCCAAGACGTAAATGGTATCAGCTCGTTATTTTCATTTCCATCCTCTATCATACGGTAGATAACAATAGAGAGACATCTCAGACGCAATATTCTCGTTCGCGAAGAATACGTGGGGATAATTGAACGAAGTTCGCGACTACCTGGAGCTCGCCGCCAAGATGAGGAACGAACTGGGTGTATTGTTGGGGATACAAACGAAGGGCGTCATCCCAGCCGGGATTTGTTTTCCCATCGAAATTATGCGGAACTAGTTTGTGAGGGTAGTTTCCAATTTACGTCGCCTCGGACGGGATCGAATCCCGATTAATTTCGCGCGGCCCGGCTACAATATACGTCGGGAGGCTGTCGCGCAGAAATTGTGACACAAGCCTATCCTATGGCCGCCGCTGGTGGCCATTCCAGGACGATTTAATCGGAAAGAAACTCGAATATCCGCGGCCCCGTTGCGTTGATTGGCTGAAACACATTTATTCTGCCCCGCCAGAACCACCCGGGGTCTACCTTGCTCTCCTTTCCCGCGCTGCTCCCTCGTCCGCTCTGATATCCGTGCCGTTGAAACTCTATTAACCGTCAAAAATAGAGCTCTGGTAACAATGGCGGCTCGACGGGCCGTGGTATCGCGCGATTTGGGGAAGATATCGAGGGAGGAACAGCATGTTCGCAGTAAATATTCGAGAAGCGATCCGGACGAGTCGGAGAGGGGAATCAATTCCAATCGGGGCGTCGAATGACTTCGATCGGTTCGCCTATTCCGATTATCCGCTGCTTCTTGTACCTGTTACGATTATTATACTCGATACGCAATTGTGAAACCCTGTATTGAATGGCGAGTCAACACGAGCCACCAATGATCGTTCGCGCGCACAATGTCGAAATCAAAAGCATTGAAAAACCGAAGCGCGACCAGCCCGGAAACGAAGTCTAAAGCGCGCATTGAAAACGAAGGCAGAGCGTGCAGCTGGTCGCGGCTAAACGCGAACAACGCGGAGCCGCGGGAATTCGAATTCATTAAAATTAAAACGTCGTTAGCGGCCGTGGGGGGCGCATTAATGCGGCCGATGATGTTTCCCATGGCGAGCCACGGCCGAGCCGGCCGCGCGATCGTTAATTAAAAATAATGATACACGCGGTTCGACGCGCGGGAAACGTTAACAATGCGCGCCTCAAGATGCGCGCGGCTGTCTGCGAAATAATTTCGCGAAAGGGTAAACGGGACTTAGCTCGAGCGGGTCGCAGCGGTTTACGCCGCGATCTTGGCGTGAATCCACGTGGGCTGGGCGAGATAGGCGGTATCCATTCGTCACGCGAGGACAAACCAGTCGACTCTGAGGGGGTTGCTGCGCGAAGGGGGCGCGGAGATCGAGTTGAACGGAGGGCGCAATTCTGCTCATTAAAACTCCGGTAATTAACGGGCTGCGCCCCACGATCTGGCACCCCACATGCTCGCTCGCTCGCTCGTTCGTCCCTTTTGAGGCAAGAGGGTCGCCGATGGAAATGGTCAAGGGTTAAGGAAGGGTTAAATCGAGGAATCGAAACTGGGGAATTCTTATTTTTCTGCGACTCGTCGCTTGTTTACGTTTTGGACAAGCTGGATGTGTACATTTCTGTTGATGTTGCAAGTTCTTAAAAGTTGTTTACAAAACTCTGTTTGTATATGAAAGAACGTGTTTAAAGTGAACGAGGTGCGAACGTTTACAATTGTGAAGATGCGATTATTCAAGAATATTCCAAACTTTATGCATAAGAGTGTGTGTATGCCTGGAAAACGAAGCAGTGAGAGAATCGAAAATGTTCGATGAATAAACTTGTAAAAGGATGTGCATGCAGAGCGCGAGTTCAGTTTAAGAAGAGCAAAGAAAAGTGCACTTTCTTCAATTATGAATAAACTTTTCAATTCGTACAGTATAATCTAATTGTGCACAAATAATCTAAACCAAACTAAACTAAATGTCTAGCATCAATGTCGGGGATTGAAGAGCGAGAATCTCGATTAATTTTACGCGTCCAATTTCTATCGGCCGTGCCGTTTAATTGACCGATATTTAATGAACGCGATTGCATTATTAGATCGATTTCGGTCTGATTATTTATTGAATGGATAATGCGCCTATTAAATCTCGATCGCGATAGTGACGGCGCGGCTCCGCGCGATGCGCACGCGCGTTTCAAACATGTTTACCGGTAATCACGTCATTTGCCGATGAGTTACTTATTAAAAACCGTCATCGGCATATTCCGGCGTAATCCCATTCAACGGTGATTAATATGGCGCGCATTCGCCGCCGCGGCTAGAATGATTATTCGAACAACGGGCTGCGATTGCAATTGCTTTCGTAATACGAGGGAAATAAAATCGCAATCGAGACGTATGCTCGTGACCAACGCATTAACGATGTAATAATAGAGCAATAATAGTACAACGAATACGATAACGATGAAAATAAGAAGCTTCGCTAAATTATTATTATCTTTAGTTACATTTAGGATAATGAAATTATCCTTAGGAGATTGATCAATAATTTATGTTTCAGCTGTTATATGCGAAATATTCTAGAATGCGAGTATAACGCGATAAGAAACCTTGAACAATTCTTATCGATTGGAGGATAAATTGGAAGCAGTTGAACGCTACTCTTGGAACGTAACTAGCTCAAAGACCCTCAACACGTAATCGTCTTGATATCCGCAACGTTTCCTCGACTACGTGTTAATTACCGCCGATTACGAAGGCGTAACCGGCTCGCGCCACCCCAAAACCGGTTAACACAGGGGTCTAATTAAAAGAGATGGCGAGCCGATGACGGAGCAATAATTAACACGATGATGAAGCAATAAACCGGCATCGAGCGAGCCCCTCGATCTCGAGGTTGCTTTTCCGCGCCAGGTCTACTCATCTCCCTCCCCACTCCCCTTATAATTCGACAGACGCAGAAGGGGCTGCGTCTCGTAAGAAGCGATTCGCCGTCAAGAACAGATCCCAACCCTGCGCCCGGGTTATTAATCGTTCCGCGCTCCCCTCGCGTTCAAAGTGTAACCATTCGACTCACCGTCTGCGTCTGGAAGGATGTAAAACGAACAGGATTACGGCTGGGACCGTAAGTGGCGGCGGCGGTGGCTCTCCCCATTTTTCGACTTCCTTTTTACTAGACGAGTCGCGTTCTCGCTCGATCCGCTCGCGAGCAACCCCTCATTACCGGACCCGTAACTTCCACCGATCGAGGCTGGAACCGACGAGAGAACGCACGGACGCAGCGTCTATTAATCGACGCCGTTTCCTTTAATTAGCGATCATCTGTTAGATAAACGCCGTGGCGATGCGCGCGACGTCGCGCCGCGTCCGCTTTCGTCCTCGATAACTCCAGGAGCGGTTCCGCCAGCGAAGCTGGAGGAAAAGGCTGCGATGCGTGCGCGGAAGGGGTTGGATAATGATCCACGTTATCCGTGCTGGTCGAAACGACGTAAAATTAAAACCGTTCCGACCGTTCCGTGGCCAAGACGGAACCATCAATTTCGCCTGCTCGCAATTAACGTGTAACTACGCGGGAAACGCGTTTGCGGTGCGAATAAGTAAAGAGGCGCTGCCGCGGCGCGGATAGTTACCGCGTCAGCCATTCCGTGGTTCTCTCTCGTCCTGGGAGCAGCCGCTCGGGTGTGTAATACGTTTCGCGGCGTGTAAGTGCGTGGATCAGTTATTACGGTGCCATTCGTCTGCGTCGAGTACGTGACGAGCTACTGGTAGCCCGCGCGTTCCGCGGCGGAAAATTATTTTTCAATCCGCCGCCCGTATGCGCGCGCGCGATAGATTTATTTGTCAAGCCCTGGAAATATGCCGTGGATTAAGTAAAGCGGGATGCAAAGCCGCGTTTATATGCAACGCCTCTTTTTTGCGCGCGACACGAGTCTTTGCCGCGAGACGTGCGCAATTAGCGGCACGAGAAATCGTGCTTGGAACGATGCGCCATCGTTTCTTCCTTGCAGCTTCGATTGATAATTACCGAACCTGCGATTACGATGATCAGACGCGGCGCGTTTCTCACGGATACGTATATTACGGGTATTTTATGGACACTTTAAGGATAACATCAGCCTATTTATATACTTTTCTTCTACGCTCTTACGAAATTGAGATTCCGCGCTTCGAAGAATTCCGCGAACCATCCGACTGACGTTCGTTCACCCCCGACGCGCCAACGGACAAACGTTTTCGTAACATCTGGAAAATACCAGGCGAGACCCGACCGGTTCCTCGTCCTCTCTCTCAATTATTTGTATTAACTTAGCTAACCATCTGTTTCTTTTCTGTTTTCAGGTAAGTGGCTCGCCTGGAGCTTCAACCCCTTCCGAAAAGGCGGTCATCCGACGTGCTATCGCTATACTCACGAGTCCAGCACTCGACCCACCCCATCGGCTCCGTACACCCTCGCCACCCTTTTTCGAACGTCCGCATTCCCCTCTCGAATTCTTCCTTCGCCCTTACCGCCACCCGTGGCCCTTCTCGCTTTCCCGCCCGTCCGGTTTCTCCCTGCGAGCCCCCCATCTCGAAAGTCTGCTCATAGTCGACTGGTAAGTTTACCTTTCAATTAATCGACCGCCGTACCAAGGCCAGGCTAACTGCCAACTATCCGGCCATTATCCACTAGAAGAGTAATTGGGATCGGAACTCGGCGTAGGCCTTACTTCGCGTACACACGGCCGCGAGTGCAAGGCCGGAAAACACGGAAGGCACGCGTCGCGATTCCTCCGCTCGCGGCTGCTTTCATCCTGACTCGAGCATCGCTGGGATGCATCGCGAGGAGGGCCAGCGAAAAAAATTAATTTGCCGAACAATTATGCAGCGGAAGTATTAAAAAAGCTCGAACCAACGAACACGCTCTGAATTAAATATTCCTGACAAAACTTAACGAGCAAAATTGTTTTAAACGTTGAAATAACGAAACGTATATACTTTCTTGGTAGCTGGTCTAAGCCGCTTGCACAATGCTCTGCTCTCGACCCTCGTAAACTGGTATTCTGGTTTCGCGTACACGCGCGGAAACCAACCCCCGTTCCCTCTGGAGTTCTATTTTTACAGGGGCAAAAAAAGGAGAAGCAGTGGAACAACAATGCAGGCAGTGCGTAACGAAGTTAACGGTGTTAACGAGGTTAATGAGTATAGCATAACGTTGCGCGATTAAAGCCAGCGAACGCGGCCAGTTTTTTAGCTGAAGTTCATTAACGGGGTTGAAACGTTATCAGGTTTTCGTGGGCCCGTTGCCCTCTCGAAAATTCTTCCTAACCACCGACTGGGACGAACTTCCCGCCAAGAAGCGTATTAATTATTTCGCCGCTTAATATTTAACGATAACGGCTGCCGACCACAGGCAGCCAGTTTTAATCTCGAGGAATTTTCGAAAAAGTTAACGGACCGCCTGGGAAACGCTTGTTCGCAGTTGTCTCACGTTTCGCAGCGTTGATTAGAATGCATCGCGCAAGTGAAATGTGGATGTTTTTAATCAGACGCCGCTGTTCCTGGTGGTGCGTGCACTTTTTCTACTTTGCGAGGAAAACTGGGTACGCGATTCGTGATATTATTTAGGCTAATGAGCCCTCTACCCGCGACTCGTTATTAGAACGAATTATTACATCAATTAGCAGGAGGGAAGTTCAACCAGGGCTTTCTAAACCGCTCGTTAAGCATTGTTCGAGTACGAATTATTAGTAGCTGCGCTGGGTAGTCCTGCGTCTATGGCAACCATCGTGCTCTTTCTCTCGTGCGTCTCGCTGTCCCTTTTGTCGATTGACCAGATATTTTCTCGCCTGGCCTGTTCCATCGATGATCGATCGACTGAAATGTCTGGAGGTTAGTTTATTAACCAACCTCGTCAAATTACATGTAATTACGTTCATGTCGAGTGAGTGAAACGCGCGGTAAACGCAACCGTTTCGGAGATATTGTATTATCATATAGCTAAATGGATTGATAAATATACAGCGAGTATTAATGGACACGTACGTTCGATGCACTTCGCATACATTATTCCGCCCCGATTCAAATGGAGATTTCAAGGAATAATCGATTCCTGTTTGTTACCAGCAACTAGGCGATACGCTCTGCCGTCCATCCTCCTAGGGAATTGGGAAAATAATTTCCCCACACGCGTGGCGAACGTTTAGTAAAACTCTCCGCCATAAACGATATCGATGGGCGACGATTAACGCAGTTTTTTACATATTGAACATTACAGAAAATAGACGGCGAACGTTCTTCTCGATAACAGAATTAATGGAAACTTAATTTCTCGACGAAATTAAAATTTTGCAATAACTGCGACCAGGTCAATTACGGCTGCAATTACCAGCCAATTAAACACGCTTTCCCAGCTGCTGTCCATATCGAGGGAAATTCACCGCGGTTAATCGATTATACTGTAGAAACTCATAAATATTAGGCGCGACCTGATGGCTCTCTACCCACTTTCGTTAACACTCGTTCCAACCTCGGAGAAAGCTCGCTGGACGCGGGGAAATAACAGAAGAAAAGGCGCTTCCGTCCAGGAAACAGCCCGGAGGAGAATGAATCATTAATCTTCCTTTGATTTCTTCGACGTTTCTACGTGGAAACTCGCAATCGTTTCTCCAACCCTCGTTCCGCGTCCGTTTCGCCCCTCTTACACGATCCCTGCCCTCGGTTGAAGACGCTCCGGTCGTTCAGCGGCAAAAGGAACGAAAGAAAGAGAGGGATCAACGGGGTGGAAAGCGGTCGAAACAAAATCGAGCCTGCGAAGAGGTCGATTCTCGGGGTGGGAGCGGGAGCCTGGCGGCCTTCATTATTATCATAATCTTATTCAGCAGCGAAAATCAGTCGCGTGTCCCGTCCTTGAGTAGAGACACAATGGGGATCGCTCCTCCATTGTGCATCCTATCCCCTTCGTTCTTCTCGCGTTTCTTTTCAGTCCACGGCCCGTTCGGCCCATTATTCGTGGCCAGGCAGCGTCAAATTATTTTATCAGCGCCACTGTCGGCGCCGATAAACGCTCACGGATCGATCTCTTCAGTTTCGGTCGAGCGGGCACGTGTACCGCATTGTCCTCCGCAGGGAGCATCGTCTGCCACTCTTTCTCCGCCGTATTATTTCTCGCTCGTCCACCGAGAACAGCGCAGAAATTGCAATCAACGGACAACACGCGCGCATCCGCAGTTTACAAAATATTAAATCGCAGCAGACACGCCCCGGCATAAGCATCCCCTTCGTTCGCTCCTCGCGTGCGCGTTATTCATTCGAAAAGTCTCGCTCTCGCAAAGTGGAATAATTTTTCTCTCCGAGATTCTCCGCGGGGATGCATCGGGACGAGCTCCGCTCGCACAGCTGGTCTCGTTTCTCAAATATTTCCTCTAGCGAAGCTACGCGGATTCTTTAGCATAACGCGAGAACGCATCTCCAAGGATTACGTTTGTTGCTGCACGAGGATCGCTCTTGAGCGATCGGATCTTGCTCGATTCACGCTGCCGGGTAACAGTTGAAACGAGCACGCGCGCGCTCGCTCGTCTATAGGAATATGTACACGGCTCGAGCAAATATCGGGAGCATTGTCGGTCGATAAGGCGCAACAACGCGCGATGAGGGAGCCGTTTAATGGGGTCAATAAGATCTCGCGAGAGCGTGTGCAGCGATGTAAACGGATCTAGCCGATCCCCGGGCGAATTTCACGAGTAAAATGTAAATATGATCGGAGAGGGCGACGCTCGGCTGGGAAAGCCGAAGAAAAGGACGACTCCGCTCGAGGCGGTACGTCACTTCCCTTCGCGTCCTCGTTTTTCTTCCTCTCCCCGGGTTCGACGCGCACATACGTTCGTTTTCCTATCTCGTTTCGATCCACCCCCTGGCGTCACGAATTCCTCCGTCGGTTCTTTCGCCCCGCAGACTCTGCTTTAGCCGCCTGCCCGGAGCATTTACCGCCACTTGATTTCAACCCGATTTGCCTCTCCACCCCCGAGCAGCCCCGCGGATATTTGCTTGGTTCCGCTCGCACAAATTTCCCTCCCGATCACCTGCAGACGTTTGGCTTTTTATAAGAGCCTAACGGGCGATTTGATACGCGTTTTCTTCTGTTCCAAGGCTGTCTCGATTCTTCTCGCAGAGATATTCAGAGATGAAACTCGCGCATGCAGGGGAGAAGAGAGGACATAGAGGTTTTGAGGTCCACATGTTCGACTGCCACGTTGAATGGGACGATGACTAGGTTTATGATGCGGATATGACCTTCCGTAAAACGATCGAAAGAACTAAGTTCAAGTGAAACGGTTACCATAAACGAAAGGAGGGAAATTTGCGTTGCGGGATGAAAGTTAGGACTATCGAAAGTTTTTGGAAACTGTGTTTTCTTCAAATTGTCTTCTACGAATCCCGTGAACGCCCAAATCCTCGAACATCCACACACTTATTATTTAATTTCTAAGAAGATCTTCGCCTCGCGTTGTGTTCTCGATCGAACAATACTTAACATCCCAAGAAACCCTATTCCACGGCCCTGTCGATGTTCTTGCAGCATGTAACATATGTGCCTGTATGCACAGGAGACATTTCACGTGTCCCACGTTCCGAGATACATTTCACGTCTCTTTATCACGACCGGTAATACGACAGATCGGACATTGAAAGCGCCCCTGGACGTTCCTTCTTCATCCCCCAGGGCCAGACCTGATATATCGGAGGAACGTAGCCGTAGGAAATCCTTACCGGAGGATCCATCCTCCCAGCTCCTCCTGGCCACCACTGTCAGTCGGCTATCGCGATGAGACGGACAGGTGGGTGGACGATGGTATAACCAGGCGTGAAGGGAGATCCTTGAGGCTTAACGTATCCGCGTAATCCTTTCATCCCTTTTCCCATTGCTACCGCCCCCGGACGTTTTCTACGCGGACTCTACGTGTCCGGCGTTGGGGCACGTTCAGGGTCCGTTGCTGCGATCCCTCGAGTAATACGCTGGCTCTCGTCGAGCAGCCTAAAATCAAGCTAATGAAGCGACGATTAAACGGGGGCTGGCCCGTTTCGAAACGATGGCCGTTCATCAATTTTTCCCCGCGACGGCCCTCGATCGGCTCGTTATTAACCGCGCGCCGCCGCATTTATCTTTCACGCGCGTTTTAAAAACTGTTGACACTGCGCTCGAACGCACCGCCGCGCGTTAACATTTCACACGCGCATATTGCACTGAATAATGCAACGGCCGCGTCTCGAGCACCGGCCGCCGATTCATAACTGTCCGCCAGCCTGGTTTTCGCTGCTTTTTGCCACCGTCCGAGCCTGCAACTCTTCCGCACCCTCCTACCCCTCCTCCTACGGTTCCCACTTGTCCCGTACGCGGAAAGTACGAGCCGATCCCCGACCGTATCGGTTATTTATTAATCCGTCGTTAACCGACGCTTTTTGCCGCCTCGCTCGCCCGGTTCATTTTCATTAATATTTCATCCATCGGGTAGACAAGAAGAAGAATCGACTCGTCTCGAATCTGATCCCGAATCCCGCCTCGACGCCCGTGTCGAATCGGAATTTACCGTCCCCAGCAGATTATCAAATTCTCATTTAACGAACCGTCGCGGCGCATCGCTCAACTACGGAGCCCTGGAACTGGTTAATCGAGCCCCAGCCCGACAATGGACGGGGAACCGAAACGCGGCACGGATGCTGTCGTCGATTCTTGATCCGTCGTCGACGGGTCGATCTATCTAGGAATTTATCTAGAAACCCCTCTGGCTGGCGTTATTAGGGCTCGCGGAGATATTCATCTATTATTTCATTAACGGTGACAGAGGCTGGCGCCGCGGACCAAAAACAGTCGACACCGACAGGCAACAGCGTTAGCGTTTAATGCTCGGCGTATCGGCCGCGGGGGATGACGCGAGATCCATGTAATGGCACGGCCATTGCGGGGGCCCGATCGATGCCTAGATTGATCACTGTCGAGTCGAGATACGCGTGCGAGCGTATTTATGCGCGTGCACACGCGGAATCGCTCGCTTCCACGGGCTTCGATCACATTGTCCCGGCGTCGAGCCGTTCGAGGCGTCTTCGCTTGTGTTACTCGTCACGCGCGCTCTTTGGATCGATGCGACGGGTATTTTTATACGTACCACTCGTTTTCGCTCCTGCGTTATTCAACAGCTCGAATATGGATCGACTGGTCATAATTTAAACCGATAATTATTGTTCGTACGAAATAGGAGTAAATGATTAGGCGGTTAATAATGTAGGTTTATATAGTACGCGTCCAGTGGGCAGAGCGTGGAATACTCGATGGAAATCGAGAAGATTAATTGCATGGTAATTGAAAAAGTCCGAGTATACACTGTAAATAAAGTGGATACCAGTAAGCATACAACGCGCATATTTCCGTGTAAATGATTGCTGTGACCAATTAACTCGAATATTTCATGTTTCGCATGTTGATTGAATTTTAATATTTGTGTACCTAATTGCCTTTCGCTTCCACTCGTTTGGTGCCGGCTGTTTTTATTTTTTATAATTAAAACAGCTCGCTAGCTTTTTCGATACGTTTAATTTGTCGACGGGACCGAAAAAAATGAATTTTTACGTATTTTTTCCAATCAATTCCGCGCGAAGCCGGAGTTTGGTAATTCGTACGCGTTCGATCGCATTAGAAAGATAGAATCGAGCGGCGGCGGCGGTTTTTCCCAACTTTTTTTCCAGTCCTTAATACTCGCTTCCGTCAAATGAAATTCTGTTACGAAGTCGTTACGAAACAACGAGGAATAAATTACTCCGGTTCGTGCGCCGCTCAAAGGATCACGCGAATGGTAAATATATCAAAATTACATGGCTCGGAGCGGTGCTAAGATGTTGGAACATTGCGATTAAAATTCCGATAAGGTTTCTATAACCATCGACTTCTTCCACTGCGCTTTCCGTCGGCCAGGATCAGCTTATTTTCCAGTCACGAACGACCTATAACGAACAGCCCTATTCCGGCACAGTTCGTTAAAGCGCGGAATTGCACTGGTCGGACATATCCGTGGAAACTATTAGAAACAGTGGAAGCTATTAAAGCCACTCGAAACGAAAGAATTCCCAACCCTCTTTTGTTCCCAACTACAAACGAACAAGACTCGCGGAGAATTATGACTGACGGTGAATTAATTTCCACAGTTTGTTTCGTTTCTTTGCCCCGGATCGATTTTCCTCCGCGCACTTGCAACAGAGCCGATACAAAGATGTGAAATTACCCGTGTAAAGCATGACGTACAACATCGCTGCATCCTGTGCATCGTCGTTACCTCGAGCGGCGCGTCTCCATTCCTGACAGGCCATCACGCGACCCCGCGATGGAAGCGACGAGGGAAAAGGAAAGGAAATTAATTGCGACGAAACGACTCGAAACGATCGCGGCATTCCTCGAATATCTCGTAGCAATTTTATCTCCTCGTTCCCCGTCCGTTTCCTCTCGTTCGACGCGAGCCGCGCAGGAAACGTATATCAGAATTGGCGACTGGCTACACGAGAGTTCAGTCGACGTTTATCACGATCGGACGCGTCCCGATCTGGAGACGAAGATCGAACGGCGATGCGTTGGCGGCGCGTTTACAGGCGTTGCGAAACAGCCGCGGTCCCCCTCCGCGCAGACAATGCAAACATTCCTATTCACGCAAGTCACTCGATTCCGGGCTGAAGCCGGGAGCCCGTAAACGTCTTCATTAAGCCGTCACTTTGTAATCAAGTTGTCTGCTCTGTAATTAAGATAAGCGTTGATGTCCTAGATGTTTGTTGAACGTTATTAAGTTCCGGGGGTGAGTCCATCACCGGGACGCCATACTTCGCGCCTCATAAATTTATTCAGGGACGCGAGGCGCAGCCATCGCGACCGGAGGTTTGCATAATGCGACGGCTTCCACCCGAAAATAAAACGGACGGACCTCGGGGCCGACGAGGGCCGATTTACCCCCGGGGATAATTAAATCCCGCGATATTAGTCGCTCGTGGCCACGTCGAACCACGTTCGCGACGCCCAAATTTTTCAAGCGGCAACCCCGCCTCGATTTTTACGATTTTAAATTTTGAGTAGGACGGGTTAATTGAAATGTCGCGGAGAAAATATCGCGAATAATTCAGGAACACTGTACATTCCGTAGAAAGAAGAATACTCTGTGCGCGAATGCTTAAATTGGTAATAAAAAATTTCCAATCGTTTGTTAGGAATAATCGATACCACAAGGCTACGCACGACCACGTAGAATGCAGAGCAAACAGAAGGAGCTGCTCCACAAGGTAACAGGTTCACGAAGGCCTCTATTATCGACGTATCCCGCAGTGCCACCAAATTAATATCATTATTTCTACCCAGAACACAAACGCCTCGCAGAGACCGCGACGCTGTCAGTGGGTTCGTAGCTTCGGTTCGGTTATCATTACACGATCATTACGCTGACCGTGCTGTTTGTCACGCGGGAGAACTCGTTACTTCCGTGGGATTCGCTGCTCAGCAGATTCTCCTTCTCGGATTACCGCTCTGGGTCTTGTTTCTGACCGAGATTGAGTCGCTGACGCGGTCGTTCCTTCGGTCTTAATAAGCTGGAAAACCCGGGATTCGTAGAAGAAGGATGGTCAGAACGATCTGGATGCGTGTGGCGCTTCCGCGGAGATTCAAAGCTTGCTTTTCGGTGCCGCGCAGAGATGCGAGATAGTTCAATGAGCCTGTTGCGAAAGACGCCGCCATCCTTTTGAGAAAATTTGTTCCTTCCTCGCGACTAATTTACGACGTTACATTTCCTTTACGCCTTTCAATTTCATATTTCTTCCCGAGATTCTCCATCAAGGTCAGGCTAGTCCTACACCATTCCAATTACATTGATTCTCTGACGAGACTGTGCCTTGAAAGTTAAATGAAACGAACTCCATTTAACTGAATTTGTTCGGGAAACAAGCAGTTCATGAAACTGGATCAGTTCATATAGCAGGAGCTCACCGATTCCCTCCACTACTTATAATTTTTCGTGCTGAAGTGACGTTCAGTAGTAGTTCAGGTAATTGGAGTTCCGCGGAAGTTCGAGGTTTAATCGGTTATCCGCTCAAATTTCGCTGCAATAAACGGAGTTCTTTTATAGACCGAGTCGTACAGACCTTTCTAATGTCTTGAAGCTCTCAATTATTTCCGACGTTCCAATAATGTACTATATATCGAATCATTTGTAAAATAATTTAAACAACTTTCAATCGCGTGGACCACAATTGTACGTATCGCGCGATCGTATTAAATATTCAAGCGGAGCCAGAAAATACCTGCTCGTATTATCGCGATGTACTTAGACCGGATATTTCTGCCACGAGCGAGAAGACGAGATAAAACGTCCGGAAAAACGAAGGCTCGATCGACGTGGAATTCCCGGGGCGCGCGTAAGGAACCGTGAAGCTTCGAGGTGAATAAAAAATCGGCGGTTGTTGGGCGTCGCCGAACGTCCCCTCTCAAATATGCACCCCACGGATTCTTCACGGGCCGCCACTGCCGTGGGACCTCTTATAATTTTCAAACGGAGGATTAATCGACTGGCAGAAACATTAACTCCTCTTCGAAACCGGCGGGTCACCCTCGCATAAATAATAAATGTCTCTATTCGTTCCGGGGGCGCTTTTAAAAAAGCCATGAGAGAAAAACGGGCCGCGCGACAGACCGCCTCCTCGTCTGCCGTGGCTAATCCATGAAAGACTTATTATGCATCGCTTGCACATTTAACGAGGCGATGGCTCGCCGTCAACGGTTCCGTTCCTCCGTCGAATTTCCGGCCGTGGAATGAAAAATCGTCGTATCGACGGGCGTCGTTTGTTTTTTTCGACGAGCTTTGTTTGATCCCGCTATAAAATCGCGCGATCGCGCTTGGATTTCCTCGAGCTTTTGTTTTTTTTTTCGCTTCCAACGTTATGTACTAAAATCAGAGACATATAAGAGTAGACTGTGCTAGCAATGGAAGTCTCGCATAAATGGTTGCGATAGAGGAATGAAAAGAGAAAGTTGTATAAGGGATTGCTGTCTTTGTCTTGATAGTAACTAATGTTGATACGCAATCGTTAATGATCGTTGTGCAATCGCAGTTAAACGAAGAGAGGAATACTTCTACGCAGCTTTCTCTTTTTACTCCTCCATCGCTTTTCATGGTCTGTTCCTTAATTTCCTAAAATACAATTAAATCGATCGTGCTCTGACGAACGCGAACATGTATACAATTTAGCCAAATGAACGCCCGAAGGGAGCTACCATCGTCGCAGCGCTATCGTAATACGACCCATTCCGCCAGGATCTAATTCGTCGCTTAACGAGCCACATTCTGCTCCTCGTGAACGAAATTACACGTATTCCGTCCAATAAAACACCGCGTAATCCTTCGTGCCTGTTTTAATCGCCGCATTCGGACAGCGCCGAAAATTACGGGAGCTAAGAATTCCCGGTTGAATCGGATCAACGACGCGCGTAGAATCGTCGCTGCAGCCAGGGAGAGCCTGAAACGTATCAGTTTCGCGTATCTGTATTCATTTAATTCGAAATCCCCGCCGGAGAAGGTCAAACGGAGGGAAAAGGGCGGGCAGCGCGAGCATAAGGGGTTGAAATCTGAATTGCAGATGGCCGCGCGCTCTCCCCTTCTTTCGCGAGTTTCGCGACTCCTCTCGTCCCGCTCGTTCCCTCTTGGTTCTCTCTTGGTTCTTCTCTCGTGGTTCTCGCCCCGCGCGGATCGGCTCCGCTTCAAGCCAGAGCCCATCATTTACTCGCCGCGCGGCCGACCGGCGACCGGATGAATTTCTAGCGATAATCGATTCAATTTACGCATTTATTACGGACGGACGCCGGTTACCGTTAATGGTATTATTCATAAGGCAATATTTTGCGGTGGCCAACGACAAATAGGCAATGAACCCGCGCCCGGGTATAATTGCGTAATAACTCTTTGACCGCGGGGCTGCGACCCGGCCGCCGGTCGCATTGTGCCGTCGACGCGAACTTTCGATGCGCCTCCGGGCGATCGGTTTGATAAAGTAGCCGCGATGCGTCACGCGATTTCGTTCGCACCGCGCGGACTCGCCTGGCGCGCGATGCGTGACGCGCTGTCCCGCTCGGCTGCCCACGGATTGATCCCTTTTTGCCAGCCGAACCGCGTCGCCGCGTATCGACGTTCGCGTTTCGCGAGTTCTTGCGTGTCATTATCTCCTATGACCTGAATTATTCATCGCTCTCCCCTTCGTACAAACGTTGGGGAGGGGGGGTGAAGGGAAAGAGGATGCGACGTCAAAATATGCAAACCGACCGGGATGTTCGCTATCGCGTGGACAGCCCACGCGCGCTCTTTAATTGGAGATATAATCGTCCGAATTTCAGATGGCGAACGAAAAGGGGAACGCGCTAGGCTCGATCGGGCCCCTGAATTATTCAGCATACGTATCGTGTAAAGTTCGATTTTCTGTTCGTTTCAATAAAGAAGATTGCTATCAATTTCTCGAAGCCCCAATCTTTGAAATGAACCCCGACTTCTTTGATTTTCTGGAAACGTTTAAAGAGATACCATTCTACGTTTCTATAATTGTACAAATGCGGCTGCCAAAGGGACCGTTCCCCGCAAGTGCAATCCGTTTAATCATCCCGTTCGAACGTATCAAGTCTGCATAATGGGGGATTATCCCGTCTCCAGAATTCCCCCACCGCGATCCGCGCTATTATGCTGCAGCGAGCGATGCTCCAGCGATTCGCTGCGCTCGTTCATCAAAGCCACGCTAATTCCGCGTTCTCGAGCGAAACTCGCCGCGTCGTCGGCACGGGAGGAGGTTAGACGCTCGCTTTGGGCGTCGCGATGCTCTTTTATCGAGCTCTTTTATCCGCGATCGCGTACGCGAAGATTGATGCTCGTTCGCGTGCGCGTTCGTCATCGCGAAACGAAAACTATTCCCCGCGGCTCGCCAGCCACTTTCGATTTCCGGCGCGTACGAGCGCGAGGAAGCCACGAGGGAGCGTCGGACGAAGTCGAGCGGAGGAACGAGCGAATCGCGGCACGTGCTCCGCTCGTTCCGAATTTCCATAGACCGCGACGATAGAGAGATTCCCGTCGCGGGACCAGGCCCTCTCGCGTCGCGGAAACGCTCTCATAAAAATGTCCGGATTAAAGCGGCTGGTCACGCGCGAACCGCCAGGTAACGAGGACGGAAATCTCGAGCGGGGTACCTCGAGCTGCGAACTTTCGAGGATCGAACTGGGCCACTGTGTTTGTGGAGCCAAGCGATATCCCCTTCCCCTCGTTGGCTACGTTCTTTTCGAAGATTCGTGGACATTAGCCAAGAGTTGTCATACCTTGGATGCTGCATAGAATTTTTAAATTTTTTCGACGTACTTCTTCTTTCTCGTGTATAAAGTTTCCTTTATAGACGAATTTCCTCGAGTTTTTCTTTTCATGTTTCCTCCATCAGTTTTGAGAGACTTTTTCACATCGGATAGCGGTCGCGGCGATAAGATCGATGGAAATAAACAAGAAGTTCGACGAAAAGTTCGAGGAAGGACATGTGCCACGCATACACAGCGGAACGCGTCCACGAAAGCGTTTGGGTGACGTCGAGGGCCCCGATAAGGTCCCCGGAAGGTAATCCAAGTTCAGGAGTATTTCCCTTATCTGTCGGAAGCCACTGCGAGGGCGAAGGGACTCGCCACAGCTGGGCGCTGGAACGAGTGGGAAAAGAGAAGGTGCTCCGGGTATCGAGGGAATTTGAATTTTAAATAGCGATGTTTACTAGCTGCAGAAGGGTGAGGCAGCCGATTCAACGTTTACCGGTCTAGCGGATTAGCCCTCCTCGAGCTCGCCTCGCGACGCTCTCCTCTCTCCTATCTGCGGCGCTACGGGGATCTTGATAAGAGGCTGTCTTGTATTTGTAAAGTGGCGTCGATGGGGAATCGCGGTGATTCGTACGCAATTTCGACGTCGCTAATTGGACCGTTCCTCGTCGGACGCTCGAGGAACCTTTCAGTCAGGGGATTAACAATTAATAACGGCGATTAAATTTAATTGGATAAGTTCTCATCGCGCAGCATCGCGGAACACGGTTCGATAATAAATACAACGATATCGCCCCCATTTATCGTCACCTCGTTTCACCCGAAAGGATGAATCATCGCTGGGGAACCATGTTCAATTTCTTATCCCATCTTAATCCGATTCATGCTACGTTACTCTCCTCAGAAATTACCCGAGAACCCGCTTGACCCAGAATCAAGGCTGCAATCGTTAACGTAAATCGCTCATCGAATATTCCCCCCCGCGCTAGCGCTGTCCAAATTCTCGTTGCCCAACACCACGACCAGATCCCGCCGACGGTTTCCATCCGACTAAAGCCGCCACGAAAAACGCTGAACGGTCGGGGCAAATGGCGGGGGTGAATGGGAAACTGCGAGGAGGATTAGTCCGGCTCCGCAGCGGCGTCCTTTCGCGTTGGGAATCCGCGATGAAGATCACGTAATCGGTATCGATGCGCTGGCTCCTGACCACGAGCTAGAAAACTGGCGTAGCCAGATATCGCGGCCGTTTCCGGAAGCCAAGATTCCTCGCACGTACCACCGTCGACGAGCATCCCCCGCGTTGATCCGCGTGTTGTTCGTCGTTCTCGTTGCTGTTGCCGCCGTTATTGTTTCCTTTCCCATGTAAACACGTTCCTCGTTGAACAACGATACGTGCACGCATCGCGCAGCAGTCCTGCTGCAGCGTTTAGCCGCGCGCGTGTGTGCTCGAAGGGGCGATCAGCGCGGAGGGTGGCGAACCTCCGAGGTGGGCTGGGGTGCCCAACGGGTACAAATAGAATCTAGCCTCTCTGAAATCAACCGGACGCGATACACCGCGCTTATGCACGGGGGTTTCACCGTGAGAGGAATCAGGGAAAAGTTGGAGGGTTGATGCACGGATCGGCCACTCGTCAGACCACTTGGCGGTACAATGCGTCGCTTCGACCGTGTAATTTGGTTAATCATCGGACACGTAGGATTCCGGGGTGTAGAACGCGATTTTCTAGTCGCAGATGGATCCGTTTATCGATGTCGACACTGGGAGCGAAAAATATTACGGAAATATTTGTAATTTCATTTAATTTCCGAGTAATGCAGAGGACGATATCCGCGTCGCGATTAATCGAAGTTGCATTGAACGTGTGCTATGATCTGTGATCATGATCCGGATCACGGTAGGCTGCTTCGAATGCAGCCCTCTCGCTATGATAAGAAGTGCATGACCCATTTTTTTAATAAAAGGCCGCCAGTGAATTGGAGCATGATGAAATTCCTCGAGTGGTTCGTTCATTTTAAATTACAAATATCTTCGCGGAGCGGAAGAAAAGGGGCCGTCCGCTCGAGCGTTCGTACCGAGAGGCATGACGTAGACGCGAGATTTTGATTGCTCCTTCCCTCGCAAGGGCCGGTAATGTGATTGGGGGCATTGTAAATATTGGTATCTACTCGAGGTTGCAAGATAAATAGGTTTTATAATCGGTGAAAATAGAATGGGAGCACAACGAACGGGGAATCATCGTCGAGCATCGACGCACACGCACGCGTCGCTGGCAACGATCATGTGTCAAATCATCCACTTGACCTACCTCTCGCGAGGCAAAGTGAATGGTCTATTGGTAAACTTGTTCGAGCTCTTCATTATCACGATAACCGTGGATCGATACGCGATAGTCATCGACATTTGGGTCAGTCTGTTCGAGGCAGCGACTGCATCGACGCTCTGTCGCGTTCAAAGCTGACGCTTGCTGCGAGACACTGTATAAATCTGCATCTGCTCGGTGGCTCGTGCACGTGATAATTATCAGGATCGATAATTATTCGGCCCTCCGATATTTTCTGCGCAGCTTGATAACCGAATTAATATCACGGAGCCCGCGTTCGCGACGGATACGACTGATGAAACATTTTTTTCCTTTCCACTTTTTGCCTTCCACAGAGAGTACTCATTACCTTCGACGTGGTACGAAAACATTCGATACGCCCGCGTTTATTTTACCAAACAATGAAATAAAAACACGACCGTGTAGAGCCACGATGAAGCGTGGAATTTTTTCATTCGCGACCGTCGCGCGGGCTACGCGAAAGCCGCGTTCCGCTGCAGCCCATCGCGACGTTTAATTAACCGTGTGTTTCGCTCAAAACCTTATATGGCCTCGTCAAAATTCGTGTGCGTTAATTTTTCACCAATTCCATCGGAGACTCGAAACAATGAAACCCGGCGAAAAACCGTACAAACGCATCGAGGGGGGGTAGGCAAAAAAAAAAAAAAAAAAAAAGAAGGAAAAAATGCTACACCGCGCAAAAATACAGAGCCGGCAAAAGCTGCGGGAGGGACGAGTCAAGGCTGCGAGCGGGAAGATCGATGAAAATTTATTAGCTTCCTGTTTATTGGCCGGGACCGTTTCGGAAATCCGCGCGTTTAGTCCCCGCTATAATTTTCAAAGGGAAACAAAGCCCGCCAGGGCCACTTTATTGTTAACGTAGTCAGCCGCTTTTATCTAGGACCGTTATTGCGCGTACAATGAAAAAATAAAGAATGCGGTTTAATATTTGAACGAATATTACTCACATACGGTGGGGACCATTGTTGTCCGCGCCAAACTCATTTGTTGTCCGCCGGACGGTATTTTCCCTCCGGTGCCGCGGCGGGGACGCCATTATTAATATTTTTAATTAAAGCCTCAACAAAGAGGAGGCACCGGCGCACGCAACCAGACGGTAGGGTAGCGGGGCCGGAATGAGATCTACGCGTGTTCTCGCTTCATATCTTTCTAAATAAGGGATTTCATGCGTCGCCGGACGCGAGTTCTATGGGGCAAAAAACTCCGCTGCAGCGCGCGCGACATAAAAAACGACCGGTCCGGCTTCAAACGGGTTATTAATCAACGAGTATCGACCGAACGATGAGGAGCGTAGAAAAATCGACGCGGAAAATACGCTCGTACGTTCCCTTCAGCTTTCGACGTCGGTGTTTCGAATCTATTCTCTCGTGGGAACGTCGCCGCGAAACGATTTGTAAACGATTTCCAGCCGGCCCACGAAATCCCATGAATAATGGAAGACGAAAATGCAAAAATAACGCGATCTGCGATACCACTTTGCGACGTACGAGCAAGGAGTCCGTTCGTTCTCGCGGAATCGCGGTGCCACTCGGATGGGAAGTTCGTAACGGGTCGAGGCTCTCTTCGAGCTTAGAGGCGCCATTACCGGACGTTAATGGAATGTAGTCCCATATTAACGGCTCCGATTTCGGATCTTCCGTATAGGACACGAAACAACCATCCTGTCGTTGGAACGAGACCGCGCGAGTGTACCCGGTGTTAACGGGATAGCGGCCAGAAGCGAGGGAGAGAGAGACAGGTGGAGAGGGAGAGATCTGCGAATGATACTGTAACGCGGCTGGGATTATAACGTGGCCTGTAGGTTATAATGAGGTGCGTGGTAGTCTCATGGCTGGCCACGAGAGATAGCGGCTTGCTGCCCACTTAATTGGCCTCGACCTTCCTGCCCGTTCTCGCGTTTCCACCCCCGCCGCCACCCCCTACCTGCGCCTCGCGATAAATCCTGCGCGAGCCAGGTGACGTCCACTGAATTCTGAATCCACCGTCGTTTCCGCCGTTTCTTTTCTCATTTTCGCCTATTTACGCGACAAACGGCTTGATTCTATAATAGAGAGGCTCCGGACGGGATCCTCTCTCGCGAAGCCAGCGGCGAAAGAACTCGAACGGTCGAGCGCGCGGACGGGACGACATTCCAAATATATATCGGCGCGTCTTTAATTATTGATGTCCGACTGATTAACTATGTTCTTGCTCGGCTATTTCGGGACACGGTTGCTCGCAGCGGACTCTGGCAAAATGAATTATTTATCCAAAACCAACGGAGAGTTGCAAGCGAGATCACGGCAAGGGTGGTTCGATGACCCCTTAGTTCGAAATCGAAACACGAAACGGTGCACGCTCTGTCCTGCGCCCGCCATTCGTAACGAGGGGCTGGAGTTTCTTCATTTCCCTCGCAAGAATGCCCAGAGTTTTTGGCGACACGTCAGGGGGGAGGCTTTGCGTCCCACGCGGCCGTTCGAGGAGGCGAGTTGATAAGAGGGGCGCGCGGGATGGCGGCGCGGGTTCGTGCTCCCGTCGGCGACAACATCGGAATGCATGCATCTCCCGATTTCTTTGCGGCGCTCGCCCCAGGAAAGAGGAGAAAACGCGGACAAAGCAACGAGAGCAAAAGGCCGAAACTGCGGGGTAAAAATAAAAGTGTTCGTCGCCGGACGAAACCGCATTCCGGATTGCCGGGTCGCCGGACAAAGCGGCGAGGCAGCTCGTCGTCCGCTTGGCTCACGACTCGAATCCTCATCCTCCGTGCAGCTTCTATTCGAGTGCGCCTCGCCTCGCCCGCCTCGTTTCGTTTCGCCGGCGTCTTTCTTGCCGGACCCGTTCGATTTCCTCCGCATTCGAGCCCTCGGTTCCGCTCTGTCTTTCGCGAAAAGCCTCCGTTATCAATCGTCAGCGATCCGCTTTGTCTTAACTGAAGCGTTACTGTCTCTCATCGAGATTGAACGAAATCAAAATCCAAACGAACCCTCCGTCGATCCCATTGTTCGACGAGCAGCGTGATTTGTGTAAATTCTGTTTATCACCGGGACGCGCGACCCAGTTCGTTTAATTTGAAACGCAAAACGCAGACGGGGCGCCGTAAAACGAAAATAAGAGAGTCCCACAATATTTTCTTTACATTTCGCGACGGGATTCCAAGGTTTATATCACTTTACCGTTCCATTATAATTCTCGCCGCGTGATGTTATTTCACACCTTCCCAGCAGCAACGCCCGGCCCGTTCCAGCGTTCACCGCCTCCCCTATTAACATTTTAGTTACATTAATGCGGCCAAAGGTTGTTACACCCTCCGGTGCGCCGCGTGCAGCGTAAAAGTTTTACGTCTGCGCTCGAGGAGCCTCCCAGCGGCTTAACCCCGCGAACGACTGGGTGTCGAAACTAAATCCACAGCCGGGGTGAAATCGCGCTGCTCTCTCGCTCGTCAAATTCTCCCTTCGTTCCTCCCTTCATTTGCTCCTCGCTTGATCCGCTCCGTTATCCTCGCCCCGCCGCGATCTTCCTTTTCCCCGTCGCGATTTCTTTCATAACGCGCGGACGTCTGTTTCTACTTCGACAGCGGCGTCGATCGATCGCGGTGCTCGAGCGTGGACGGATCGATACGCACGCTCGAGTACCAATCAGCTCGTTTCCGCACGAGTCGGAGAAAATTATTCGAGCGGCGAGCGGAACATTCTTCGCGGGGTAACGACTGGGGCTCGAAGGAGCGAAACTTTCCGCCGCCTGAGAGGCGGTAAACGGACGAATCGGTTGGTCGTCGAGAATCGGACGGGCGAGGAGGACGGAGGAGCCGTAGCGAGCGGGTGGAGCGTCGAGGAGAAAAAAAAAATCGCCGGAAAGGTAGACGAAGCAAGAGGACCGAAGAGGGGGTGGTACGGGCTCGGAGATTTCCGCTTCGTCGCCTCGTGGAATCAGCGGCCAAGCCTGGGTGTTTATTCGCCGATAGCTCACTCGATCGTGGAATTTCGACGCGAGAGACGGCGAAAAACTCTCGAGACACGAAGGCTTATCGCTGTCGTTTCCCCACCATTTTAGACGGTGTCTGTGGAAGGGTGGAATCTTCTTTGGAATTAAGTCTGCGCCACGTTCAAGCGGACTGACGCATACGTGGGCTGAATCGTCGAATGAGATTCCTCGCATTTTGAACAGTTCGGGTGGAATTGTGATCGTATGGTGGCTGAAGAATAGGGGTAGATCGTCTCATTAGAAGGGTTGAATAATTACTACGATCAAGACAGCGTTCGAAGCCACTTCGATGTTCGAACTCGAGCCCATTATTTTTTCACTGCACAACTCATAATCCAATAAACATTTCTCGCAGTGGTTTATTAAAATTATTCATCGACGATCGCGGAGAGGAACCAAACACGTCCGCGAGCAACTCGAGCTAAAATTCCTCCCTAAATTCCCTTTCAAGATCCGACAAATCCATCCAGCCATAAAAATGATTTTTCACCCTCGCGGGCCAAGCTTGGCTGCTTCCAAAACGCGCCCTATAACGGCAACTCGAGGTTGCATAAAGCAAGACGACATTTACGACGTCGTCGGCTCGGGACCGTGAACGAGAAGCGGCGCGGGACGATTTCGCAACCCCCTGGCTGGCAATCTCGAGGGTTGTACCCTCGGGTGAACACGGTTCGGGTCCCGTCTGGCCGCGGCGGAGTAACGGCTCCAATTAATCCTCCGAACCCGAGTTACGAGCCAGCGAAATGACTCGTTATGTAATACGTACATCGGTCGTAGCGAGTCTTGACCAGAAGAGACCGCTCTCGCGGCGTGTTTGCGTTAGTCTAGACACGAGTAAACTTTGTCTGCGAATCGTAAAGATACTCTGTTCGCTTCTGTTATATATTTTCTCCCTATCTAATCGTCACACGCAAGAACCACTCTAAGAACCTTAAATTAACCCTTTGCACTGGGCTCCTTCCCGGACGTTAGCAATAGAAAATTTCAATTTCAATCGCTAATCGACGCTGATGTACCTTCAGAGGAGACATCCAGTGCAAAGGGTTGATCAAACTACGCGTACAAATTGCACGCAGCCCCACCACAGCGCTACCACAGCGTGCTCATGACGAAAAAGGGCAAACTCTATCCTCGCCTACATTAACTCCCACGGACCATCATTGTTCGCGCCTCTGCGCTCGTTCGTCGATCGTAAAATCTCGACGCGGGGCAGACGCGAGCCCCGGATGACGTCTCTCGGGGGGCTGTTTTAATGGAATTTGCCGAAAACGATTGCCGGACGTAAGGAGACGGGGTCTGAGAGGGTGGGAGGGGTTCGAGTAAACGGTCTCCTCGTAAAATTTACTACCGCGGAGGGCATAAAGTGTATCGCGGGGCGGTCGCAATTATTTGTCCAATAATTTATTCCTCGAGAAAAAAGGGGGAGGCGATCGCGCGCGGGCCAGCCCGCGACGTTTATACCGTGCTGGCGAGTAATGCACGGTCGATGTAACGGTGATTTAGTGGTAAACGAGCGTCGAGTATAAAGAGAAGAAGCCGTCTCGTCGAAGAGTGGCAGAGGAGGACAGGGGCGGAGAGGGAGGACGGACGAGGGACCGAGTTTTGGCCGCGGCTCAAAGCGTGTATCACGTCCACTCGGGAAAGCAGCCTTTCTCTTGGAAAGGATCCCCGGGCGAGGCTGGGCCTCCCTGGCAGAGGTGCAACGAGCGTGTAATGCACCTCCTGCGGTTTCCACGGGATCAAGTGTCCAGATGATTCGGTTTACTTCGCACTCGTCTGGCCGAGGCGCGTCTCCGTCTTCGCCAGCTCGTCGAGCGAGCAGGTACGAGGGTGAAGTTGTTCGCGGTTACTGGATGCGTCGTCGGATTCAGGTGCTCGTTTGACCGTGTCGCGTCGAGCGACGTGGCACTGAAAAATTTACGATCACATCGTGGCACTTACGATGTTTGACGCATCTATTTTATTATCGCCCGCATTGCGTGCTCGTGGCTTGGCTTGGATCGTTTTGACCGCGACGATACGATTTTCTAATCGAGTTTTCTGGCCGAGCGGAATCAATTCTCACGGACAAAAGGTCGCTGCCTCCGGAATCGCGATACAACGCCGGGGTTTGTCTGGCTCCGAACGCGATGCTTTCATTTCATTCGACGTGCACCGATATACCCGGATTCTAATTGCGATGCAACGGGACGGAGACGCTGACATGAATACCAAACGAAGAGAAAGCGACTCTTAAACCGTTCCGAACCCGAAACAAACCGAAACGTGCCGTTTTGTATGCCACGCCGCGTCCGAAACACGCGGACGATCGCGGGGGGAAGAAAATTGGTAGCGGCGGCCATAATCCGCGAACCAAAAACCTTGCAGATTGTTGACAGCCGAGATCTCGTCTGGCACGAGCCTCTTCTATCGCGTAATTTGAATTCAAACGTTCGCGGTACGTACACGGGTGTCGTATGCAAAACACAGAGACATTCGACCGGCTGTGTCGGCTGGAAGGCGACGGAGGCAGGAAGTTTAAACTGAGTACAGAGAGAGAGCGAGAGAGAGAGAGAGATAAAGAGAGAGAGAGAGAGAGGCGTTGGTTCCGGGTTTCGTGGGGTGGCGCGCGGAAAGGGGATGCATTTAGCGCTTAATTCAGGCCACGATGGTTGGTTTCTCGATGTGATTCAGTGGGACTGCGCCGCCCCTAGCCGACGCCTAATGAAGACACATGCTTCGAACGGTGCCAGCCAAATGATACCTGGCCCGTGCATACGCTCCGCGTGTCGTTGCGTTCGGTTCCGTTTCATTGTACACGCTAATGGCGCGCCGCGCGCTGCTCGGCTGCATGAAAACTCAAGAGGTCTCCGCGTACTTCTTCCAGCGTAAGAAATGCCGGTAAAATTTCCAGAATTTTCGTGCACCACCTTTCCGCGTCGAATATCACGTCCCGTCCGTTCCATTCGTGCGATGAATTAACGCGACTATCGCGAAACGTGAATAGCGCGCGAATTTTTCGCAACGATATTCATCCGCGGAGAAACGAGATCGCGGAAAACATTCGAATGAAACTACGTCGCGTAAAATCATCCCCCGTTAGACCAGCAGGGATAGTAATTCAAGACTTAATTAACAGTTATTGCTTTTTCCCGAAGTAACCAGAGGTTTGGCTCGCCCTCTTATTCTTCTTAAGGCGAGCGTTTCGGGTCGCAGCGGCGCAACCCCGTGGAAGGGCTGAAACGACAAGCAGTCAGACACACGATCGGAGGGTGGTTTAATTTACAGCACGGATTCTACGGGGGATTACCACCGGGGAATTTCGCACTCTCAGGATGTACGAATCGGTAGGGGGGGTATTAGATAAACGTTTCAGAACAAACCGCATCGAGATTCCGAGGGGTTCGTTTCGTTTGGACACGCTCGGAGTCTATGAGACGATAAAGCGAAATTTCTAAACGGGAGACAAGGACACGGGTATCCTTAAATAGTGCCGCAGGGGAGCCCTACCGCAAATTTCCTAGCTTTTAGATCCCAGCAGATTAGCGGGTGTATTTACTCGTTCTGACCGGAAACTGTCTGCCTCTAATCTTTACACAAACGTTATTCTTTCCAGCGATATCTCGAAAGTATTTAAAACACCTCGAAACAGGGTGTACAAACAATTCCTCGAGTCAGCGTCCGATACGCCCTTATTCCACCCTTCCGTCTTCTCGGTTGGAAAACGAACGGCTATCAAAACAGAACGTTCGAGATGAAAAGCCCTGAGAACGCTCTTCACGTTTCCGCGCGGACCTTTCGCTCTGTCGCTGACCCTTTCAGAGGGACGTCGGATGCACGATGGGAGGAGGGACGTAAACGCGACGCTGGGGACTGTCCGGCGGACATGGCGAAGTCGCGACGCAAAGAGTTAATCCAATGCAAAGACCAGTTTCAATTTGGTGCAAGTGGTACCCGTGGGAGGCGGGCGCGTAACGGGTCTGCGGTTCCGTCCCTCTCGCGATACGAGCTGGGATCGGGGAGGGAAGGTCCGGCGATATATCGCGGACGGCCGTTCGAATGATAGCACCCGCGAGACTTCAGGTTTCTCAGGAAATCACAATATTCACCGGTCGGACGACGGTGCCGGCGCATCGTCGAACGCGCCACCGGAGGCAGCGTAGTCGTGGCCCGCATCCGGTAATATCTCACGATGCGGAAGCGCGATAAGGTATCACGAGGAGTCTGCTCGATGCACGGCTCCCCCTTCTTCCTTTTTCCCCCCTCGTCCCAGGGTGTACGTGGCCTCCTTCGTCCTTCCGGATCCACCGTATTTCTTTGTCGCGGAGCTTTATAAAAATTTATTGGCGGGACCAGATTTCCCTGGATTAAGCGATCGATTCTCCCGGAGAATCGGGTCACCGAGTGACGTAAAGTTCCTGTGAATTATAATACGCCGTGATCGACGGCGCGGCCGCGGCTTATCGGGAGAAGTCGGGAATTTATGTACGGAAAGATTCCGATGCAAATTTTATGTTTTGCTTTTGATGTCGGTATTGGTGGAAGTTCTTTATTGGTTACATATTTTCGCGCTGACAGGGAGTTATTATGCGTCTTATGTGGGGAGTGGAGGTTGAAACTTTTTTTTTTTTCGAGAAACGGTCGTCGATTAACTCTGTCCTTCGTGATTTTATTCCGATGAAAATCGAATCTCCTTGCGAGAGTAATAAGACTCGATCGATGAGTCGATATTTTTGCGACGGAAACTCCAAAAACTTGTCGAAAATTAGCGAACCACGGGGACTGCGAGCATCGATCGGCCTCCGCAAACGCGCCACCCCGCGGCTCGCTGTTTCGCTCGCGACGCGACGTACCGCCTTTAGCGCAACCCTCTCCTCCTCATCCATCAAAGCGCGTCTCCGCGCATCTACTTCTAACTTCATACATCACAATTATCCTGTCTCGCATCCGAGCCGGACATTTGCATCGAGTCATCTGGCACGTTCCACGAAAATCGACGGGCAGAAATTACGGGCTGGTTGGTAACGCGGACACGAGCCTGAGGATCGGTCGATACTCGCTCGTCCGGCCTGGAATACGCGCCGCTCGAACGCCAGTTGCACGACGAGTCCAGCTGCACGAGTTACGCCAGGGTTCGATTTATTTATCGGCAAGGATAATTAAGATAATCTCTGCCGGCCGCCATTGATAAGGTACATCAATCGCGACTTTTATATCGCGCGCCGCCGCGAACGAGCCGAGCGGCTGGCACGCGGATTGCCCAGGTAGCCCGCGTCAGGCCGAATAAATCATCCTCGTCCCAAAATCCGCGCGGAGAAAGCGGAGGAGGCGAGCCCGTCTTGAAATGCGGCTCCCTTGGGCGGCTCTGTCGGTCCGCCTCACGGTACTGTACGTACATTTTTATCCGAGCGTGGCTAACTGCGAAACGCGGCCGTGCCCGCCGGAGAACAACTGGAAAAGAAACGGTGCGCGAGGAAGGGACACGAAGGGACAAAGGGGGGAAGGAACGGACGCGTTTTAGCGGGTCCAGCGCGAAGAGCAGGCGGTGGAAAGGGTTTCTTTATGCGTCCGTCCTCCTTTCCGGAGCGTCTCGCGCGTAACGGGAGCTTCAAACGAGATTTACTTAACTCGTCTGGCCCGCGTCTGCTACAAAGAGCACGAGGACAGGATTTAATCGAATCGGGACACGGTGCTCGAGCAAGCTGCAAACGCTGTACGACTCGTCGCCGGCCGGAGTGGCTCGCGCGCGCTCCCTTTTGCCCATCGCTCGGGGGAAGGTGGAGCAGAGGGACGCGCGCGCACTTTTATTCGGGAAAAAGGTCCTACCGCTCCGCTTTCGCGGGGGCTCGCCACGATAACGACGTAATCAATCTTATTCCCGGAGAGATATATTCCGGCTGATACATTAAGCGCTCAAACTTCAAGTAGCAGAAGAAAAATTCCACGACGTGCATTCAGATTCTTCCCGTCCCGATCGTTAAGGGAGCCCGATTCAAACCGGTTTAATGGGATTTCTGGCGAACGCTGAAAAGAACATTTTAATACGGCCTCTCTCCTCTCTCTCTCTCTCTCCCTCTCTCTCT
The DNA here is from genome assembly GCA_963969225.1 of Xylocopa violacea. Lineage (NCBI taxonomy): Eukaryota > Metazoa > Arthropoda > Insecta > Hymenoptera > Apidae > Xylocopa > Xylocopa violacea. Next base: position 7,919,714 of record CAXAJV010000020.1, on the reverse strand, counting down.
CTCCTTTACGCTTATTTTTCTTTCTTCCCCATTTTTTTCCTCTCCTTTTCGCATCCACCGCGAGGAGTATATCGTTCGTACGGCAAACATCTTCGTTGCGAGAGAAAAAAGAAAAAGGAAAAAAAAAAAAGAAAAGAGCCGCACGCGCTTTACGCTTTATACGGTCGAGAATGGAGATTCTGGCGCACGAGATCGCCTGATCCGGATACGTACACGCCGCCCGGCTGCCACCCTCTGGCGGAAATTTTAAGGGGCGTTCCGAGATGCCGAAATGAGATGAAAATCGAGAGCGACGAAGCAGCTCGCGAAGGGCTTCGCTCGCGAGGGAAACGACTCCTACGATACGTCAACTACCCGCGCGGTTATGGTAACCCGCCCCCCAAGCCACCGCGGCGTGTAACGCGTAAAAATTGTATTTGACTGCGCGCGAGGGCGCCGTGCACGAGTTCCGAGTGGATTTCCAAAGTTATTCTCTTCGCGAGTTTAAGTCCCTCAGCGTCTCGAACGCAATCTCCGCGGAATCTCTTGCCCATTTATTCCTTGATCCTTGGTAACACTCCGAGGAGTGGCCGTCCGATATCTCACGGCGTTACGTGTAAATTGATAATCCGCGCTAGATCGGTTTTTATGAAAACGTTAGGGGACATTACTAGCCGTTTTTCGGATCGAAGGGCGCGGCTGAATACGCTTAACGAGAACGTGGGACGACGCCTCGCATTCAGGAGCGCGGCGATCATTGGGCGGCGAGGGAGCGAAGAGGATTCCGGCGCGGGCGAAACGGCGAGGATCGCGAGACGAAAGCCGGGGATGAATACGTTTAAGGACGTTATCGTGACGGTTATACCTTCGAGGGAAATTCCTCGCAGCTCTGCTGAAGCAGGCGGCCGGATGTACGCCGCGCGAGTACGAGAAGTACGTCGAGAGGCCGCGTATTATCGTGTTTAAAATTTGATGTATCGCGCATCGCGTGCCCGTGCGGACGCGCACCCGCGGCCTCTGGCATCGCCGATCACCAGGGAGCAATTTTCTGTCGATTATAAATACTGAAAAGGCGCACGATTCGCAGGCTCACGGGTACGAAATGGAGGGAGGGAAAAATAATTAACCCTTAAGGAGCATGGTAGTTTAATTGCGGCTATGAATATTTTCTTACCAGACGTTTCTCGATACTGCACGCGGCAGACGACTGTACGCGAACCGAGCGTTTACTATCGCGCATCGCTGGGCGTTCATCGATCTTCCCGCGGACGGAAATTATTGCGGAATACGTATCTCCGTGCGGGGCCTTGGAACGGGGCAAAGGAGCCTTTAATCGCATCTTATCCAATTCTCGACTCGCTGTCGAACCCTATTATTGCGTAATGCAGCCGCATTAGGTAAGCTTTCGATCCACTAACGGCTAATATGTACAAGGACCGGCAGAGAGAGAACCCCTCCATCCGCTAGATCGAGGAACCGGGAATGTCGATAATTGCGGCGTATGAACTGCCGATTATCGGCACTCAGCGGTGCCCGCGTGTCATGGATCTCACTTTGAAGTCCATTTGATCCGCCCTGTCTGTCAGGCCTCCGCGGGCGAACCGTCCGTCGACGTCTCTGTCCGCGGTCAACACCTACCAGGCATCTAGACACTCGACCTGGCCCGCTGAAAATTCGTCTCGCACAAAAGAAAACGACCCTATCAGTACGCGCGCGGAATTAAAGAGCTCGGATCGCTTTCGAACAGAACTGTCCATCACGTCCGTGATCGGTCGTTCGCTCGCGCATTACTCGAGCCCGCCGCGCGAACTCCGGACTGAAGCCCCCTTCAAACGGGGCCAAAGACTTCCGTCGATCCACAGCCGCGGACCACTTTCTTCTTTTCCAGTTTCCTCACCCCCTTCCCCCTCGTTTCCCACCTCCGTCCTATGTTCCTAGAGTTTCTCGCCTCAATTCCTCTTCGCTCGCTACAGATTTAGCATTCATAATTCTCTCTTTCATGCCAGCCACATCTTTTTCTTCGTTGATTCTGTCCCTTGAATTTTTGACCTTTCCGTCCTCCTTAGGAATTCCGCCTCTCGACTCGTTAAAATTCTCCCTCAAATTTCCCCCATTCACATTCCTCCTTTCATTTACATGCTAGCTCTTTAATCGGTCCACTGTTCTCAGCTAGCCCCCTCCCCGATCAATCAGCGCGCCCTTTGCCCGCTGCTCTCTCGCTCTCCTACGAATTCCACGCGCCACTTCGGCTCGCTCCTTTTGAACGCCGCTCCCGTATTGGCCCTTCCGTCTCTTCCTCTCCGCCCGCTTGGCCAATATTTGTCGCGGTTTATTCTATTTTTCTCCCGCGCGTATTAGCCGTTCGATCCTTTCGTTGCCCACTTTGCCCTTCGTCCATTCCTCCGTCCGTTCTTTACTTTAAATTCTATCCACCTTCTATCCCTCCCTCTCCATTCCTGTTCACCGCTTCTTTTGAACTCAACCCCGTCTCGTAGAACTCCTCTCTCTCTCTCTCTCTTTCTCCCTCTCCCTCTCCCCCCTCCTCTTGTCATTCCCTTTTTCACGTTCCCTGCCTCCCTGGCCTGTGTCCGATGCTGTCTCCGCGCCTCTTTGTCCGCCTCTCCCACGTTCGTGCCTATTCGGCCGGGTTTACTTACTTAGTTACTTACTTGTTCGGCTCTATCGAGACTCGGTTTGCCGTACGTGCCGCCATGGTCGTTGACTGGTACCCAGGAGTGGCGGCTTGTCTCCGGCAAAGGAGCACAAAACCGTCCGCCGCCGCGACTAGTCGGTCCGGCTAATTGGAATTGCATTAATTCCTTTCTTCCTCCGCTCGCTCGCGCGCTACCCTAATAAGATTTTGCCTCTCAGTATGCGCGACAGGTAGCCACCGCGAAAATCCCTGTTCCTTCCGCGTCCCTGGCGTGCCGCGCGTTTTTCACCCCGCGTCGCTGCCGGGTGGGATCGGCGCGGATTCGAAGGTCGACGATCGATAGCGCCAAACTCTCGCGGGTAATCGGGCAATTTTTGACGCCGCGCGGAGATGGGTGGGAGGAGGGCAGGAATCGGGATGGAACCAGTTCCGCGTGTAGTCATCAATCGCGAGCAATTCCGACGCGAAAGTTTCGCCTTCCGGGACTCGAGATACCGCGGAGTTTCGGTTATTCGAACCGACCGCGGCGAATAGAATTAGATTCGAGTTTATGAAAAATATTCACGAGCCGCTGGAAGGCATCGATCGGATTCGAATCAACTTCCGTCGTAGCCGGTTCCATCGGCGGTGCAGGACGAGTTCGCAAAATCGACGTCGTTAATAAAGTTAGGCGGGAAGTTGGGTTAGCGCGAAGCCGCGCTTAATCGGCTACTGAGCACGCTAATACATCTGTTGCTCCCCCGTTTGATTAAAGCTATCGATAAACCATCCCTCTGGCTTAAATCGTATCATTTTTCCGCCACGCTCCCGATTAATTGGCCGAGCCAGCCTGAATTAATGGCGGCGAATTAATTGCTTATCACCGCTGAGAAATTACAGGAGCGTCCGCTCGGTGCAGGGATCAGAAAATTCATCACACTCGTTCCCGACGAGCGAAACTTCCGACCGACTCGCGCCGCGGTTTCTGTGTACACCGCGTCCCGTTTGAAAAGGGCCGTATTCTCGGCCGGTTTTATCCAGCAGAAACGTATTACGATTCCGAATGCTTTCGAAGAGGCTTTTGTCATCTCCTCGAGAACTTGCTCTTTCATTAAGATTTCTCGGAGCGTGTTTGCGATTCCCTTTCTTCCGATGAATTCCCTTCTCCCCGTTGAATGCGTGCCATTTAACCGCCGCCTGAGAAGCGCGTACAATGTATACGGTGCCGGCTAGTCCTTGTATTTTTCCGCGTTACTTCGCCTGCTTTCTTGTACGATCCTGTTTCTGTACGCGTTCAATGGACTCCATCGAAATCGGCTGCGACGAGCGTTCCCTCGGAAACGAACGTTCCTACTTTCGGGAACGTGCACCCAGCCCCCATCTTTAATCGCCGCGACCCGATCGCGAGCAGGATCGCGTTAAATAATGCGGTCGCGAAGACCTCGTTTCGCTGTTTCTGGAATTTTTGTTCAAACGCGACTTCGCGATTGTATTCGCGTGTCGAAAGTAACGACGTTTCCTGGCTGCTTTGCAAGTTAATGCGTGAATAATGCAAACGGTTACTGTATGTTTATTAAAATGTATGATAATTTCGGTTAATTTAGAAGCGATCCCAGAAATCAAGCTGGTAATATTCCTTTCGTTTGTCGTTTGACAGAAGATACAGCGTCGTATTTGCTTTAGAATTATACAATGTCACGTGTTATTGAATAATAATCCAAGGATTCGCTTTTAAACGTGCCTTTGTTAATAATACATAATGATATCCGTTCTGTGGAGGTACGAGATCAAAGTACGCAGCAGTATTATCGACACGGTTAATTCACTTCACTTTGAATGGATAAACTTGCCCGTTACACGTGTGGCTTAGTTTCCGCGATGTTTGTTCTCGATTTATGTACGCGATCCGAATGAATTTCGAGGGGTCTACTTTTATCAATTTTCCCTCCATTTTCGCTGAACGCAGCTTGAAGCACGAAGTTGTAACAGTTTCGTTGGAATTTATTCATCAGAGAGGGATAATCGAAAACCAGTTTTCGACACTTTCAGAATTGTAACATTTGTAATTATCATGCGCATAAATTTAATCGTGAAATTGGCCGTGGAACTCGGTTTATTTGTTTATCCGCGAAATCGAATCTTTGAAAATAATCGAATCAATTCTTTAGCACCCTTCGGCCAGCAACATTTATAATTACCAGGCGTATAAATTTAACCCAGAGATTGGCTGCGAGGTTCGATTCACTTATCTATCGGCAAAATCGGATCTTTAAAAGTAATCGCGGGCCATTTTTTAAGAGTATCGAAAATGTAACATTTACAATTATCGGGCGCATAAATCCGATCGAGAAATTGGCTACGCGGCCCGATTTACTTATCTAAGTATAAAATCGGATCTTCGAAAATAATTGAAAGCCATTTTGTAACACCCTGAAAACTTGCAACATTTATAATTACAGGGTATATAAATTTAATCCAGAAATTGGCCGCGTACCGCGATCCACTTATCTATACACAAAATCGAACCTTTGAAAGCAATCAAGAGCCACTTTTTTAGCACTCCGAAAAACGCAACATTCATAATTAACTGGTTCATAAATTTGGCCCAGTAATTAACCGCGCAGCTGAATTTATTCATCTTTCGAGAAAATCGAACACTCGAAGCTAATCAGACGAGACTTTTTAACACCCTTGGTGCCCTTGGCAACACTTATAATTACCAACCGCCTAAATGTAACCGCGAGATCGGCCATAGAAATGCTTAAGAAAATTTATCCCTCCGTTTATCTGTCTCATCTGAAATTGTCATCCATGGCGGCGGTCGCCCCAGCGTCGTAACACGATTTCCTCGCGACGCTCGGCTTCCACCTCGAAATCGGCTGAAAATCGGTGCCATTACCGCGATAAGATCGCCACAGGGTAGCGGAACGATTTATTCGGCCAGCAATTGATTCACGCTCGCTGGGACCGAACGGGCGAGGCGTAGCCGTGTCCGTTTTCGATTGCGATTTAATCACCCCGTTCAAACAAAATAAATCCGCCGGGCGGGGTTAATAAATTCCCCGTCTAAAATCTCGCGCCTATAACCAATTATGCCGGCGTTTAATTATTTATTCGCGCGCTCGCCGGGTGCCCCGGGGAGGGATCCCCGTAGGCTTTCGCAAATATCAGGCCGCGGCGGCAGATGCCGCGGTACGCGAGACAGCCGCTCGTTATTTAATGACCCAGCCCCATATTTAATTACGCGATATATATTTGCGCGAATTATCGCGGCGGAATTAAAATTCCCACATCATTAATACATTAATACATTAGCCCGGTGCCGGACGGTTTGTCCTAGTGTTGTTTGCGTTCGCGTCGCGCGCTCCGCCGTCGCCACCTCGACTCCATTACCGTCCGTGAGCGCGCGAGGGAACGAAAACGGACACCGCGACGAGGATGAGGCTTTTCCTTGCCCCGTTCGGTCGTCGCGTTCGTTTCTACCGCCCTTTCCTTTCTGCTTCGCCTCTCTTTCCGTCGAGTGGCGAGGTGCCCGCGTCCGCTAGCACGCATTCGCGTCCGTTGTGTACATAATACGTACCTACTAGCCGGACGGCCGGTTTGAGAGACAGCCCGGCTAATGGACCATCTCTCTTCGCCCCTCTCATCAACGACGGCTATTGTTGACTTCGCGTCATCCTTCGTGACGGCACCTACACGGATCGTACGTATAGACACGCTCACCTCTGCCACCCTCTTCGCCGCGCGGAATCGTCGCAAACCCACCCTGGGAATCCCTTTTATTAACGCGACCTCGCGCTGGCGCCAACCTGGCCGAGTCGATACCCTCTCCGTGGTGGAGGGCCGCCCTTCGACTTGGCTAAGGGAGGGCGGACACGTCGAGTGGGGACGCACGGATTCATCTGCACGGTGGATTAGCGGAGGATGCGTTCCTCGAAGCGCACGGTTCTTAAAACGCACGGTCCGCGAGAAAAACCGAGAGCAATCTGATCGATGTAGATTACAAGCTGGTTGCACACTTTGTATGGTAATCCACGTTATTCGCCGCGAATGAACCACACCGTTGAGACAAAGGGTCGTCTATTTTCGAATGCGGTTGAAAGGTATTTCTGCATCGCCGCGATATTTATTATCTATTGTGAACGAGAGTATCGACATTAGTATCGCGGTGCTCGAGATTCGTGGAACAATAGCGATCTCTTTATTACATATTTACATAGGAGGAGTAGACGCGAGTAGGTACATGACGTGAATTACAATACATTTGCATGTTACATCTTGCGACGAACAAAGTTGCGCGAACAAAATAGGGGTACCAAACAACAAGCCCTATTAAGAGTACCAATTTTCTAACTCTTATCCTACTAATTACGTCGAAATAACAAAGTAGTATCTCAAAACGTCGCTCATCTATCACAGATATCTACTCGTTTCCCAAGATTCGATAAAAATTGCAAGCCGTTGAACCGTGTTGCATCCTCGCCCATTTCTACTGCAATCTACTCCTCTCTCTCTCTCTCTCTCTCTCTTCTCTCTCCCTCTTTCTTCGTCAGAGTTCAGTTCTACGTTTCTTCTTTCCGCCGGCATGCAGCAACGATGTTACGCGACGTGGGTACGTTTAGAAAGGGAAAAAGATCGGCGTTGCCGCGTCGCGATGCGTGGATATAATGATAGAGCGAGGCAGGAGAGGGTTAACGTTACGGGTGACGCTCGAGGGTCGAGATGGAAGGACGAGGGCGGAGAATATGGTAGACAAGGGGAAAAGAGTCGTGGCAGGCGGAGAGGCGTGCGCTGAGCGAGGGTAATGTACTGTTCTCACCTCCGACAGGCCCTCTGGGCTTCCTCCGCTATCCTTCGCCGACGTGCACACACGCGTGGCACCCACCCCTGTGTGCAGGCACTAGCATGCATGCCCTAATCGGTGACGTACGTGGATGCACGCGTTGCAACGCGTAGAATCGCATCTGTTCGTCTGGGCTCGTATCATATTCAGACGCTGCACCGAGGGCAGCCACTTGGCGACGCTCCTTCGACCAGACGACGCGTCACCCTTTTGTTAATGTTTATATGGAAAACGCGAGGACGAGTCTAGTCGTGGAGGTGACGAGGAAATTTGTGAATGCTCGCGTTGCTTCGTTGGAGAGATATCAACGCAAAATGACGTTTATGAAGATTTATCAGAGACAACGTAGGGTCGTATCGTATTCCTGTCCATATTCGTTGCGAGGAGCAAGAGAAATTAGGTTACGATCGATCGAAACCAGAAATTTACCAAGGAGCAAATTTGGTAGCTTCATTATCGTAAGAAAATGCAGGGCCGTGTCGTTTGTACGTGTTCGCAAATTGGACGGTTCATTCTTTCCAGATTGCTCCGGTTTTTATCCCCCGTCCGGGGTCGTCACGGAGATACTCGAAGTAGAAGTAGTCGCAGTCTGTCGAGTCGTAAAGACGGTCTAGAACGAGGTAGACGAGGTGCTCTTGTGCCTGCTAACTATTCGAAAACGTCGAGATATCGAAGGATGCTCTCCCGATCAGTCGTCAAGATACGGGTTATGTGTGGAGTGCGCGCTCTTGAAGAATACATTAGCACAGTTCGACGAATACAATTTGATAGCGCGGCGGGCAACGGAGCTTCGAGAGGATCGTTCCAGTTAGACTTTATCTACGGCAAAGTGGAACAAGCGCGGGTAATAACGGGGTACGGGGGGGGAGGGAGAATTCACGGTCTTCCACTCTTATTAGACGATAAAAGTGCTAGCGGTGGAACGATGAATCGTAATATTAAAATAATAAGGCAATTGCGTACGGGGATTTTATAGACCATAAATTGTAACAAATTTATTGGCCCATCGCGGGGCCTTAATGAATAAATTTGAATTCAAAAGAAACGCGCGGATTGTAAAATCAATCATTACTAAGTCGTTAATGCCCGCGGAGCGATTTTTATACGGGAAATATTGCCAATTAAAATCTTAATGATATTGCACTGCATTCGACTGTATATATATATATATATATCGAACAAGCGCGTAGAGAGAAACTCCGCCAATATCCAACAGATAGATATAATTCCGATTCTAATTGCTAAATAAATGTCCATACACGCGTATCGAGCTCCCACAAAGGAATTTCTACGCATACCGTTTGTTCAATGGCATTTCCAGCCGCATATTACACGGCCACCTGCAGTCGTTCGATTATCATGATCTAATTGTAAACACGTTAACTCTAAATACACGAGCAAGTAAATATACTAACGACGGAACAACAATCAGTGCAAACAACAACAACTACGTAGCGACGACTGATACGGTCAAACGACAGCAACAATTCGAACGCATCCGCGTACGCGCATTGGTAAATACATAAATTGCGGCAAGTAGAATAGCCGGTCAGACAAGACGCGTGCGTCGCGCCAGGAGAAAGAGAGAAGGAGACGATAGGCGACGCCAGTTCAGTCAGAGCGGCAAACGAGGGGGATGAAGAAGAGAGAGACTACGACAAGGGCTGCTGACAGACAGTGACGGGTACCACTTTATCCGCGACACGATTCTGCGCTTACCACAGCCCACCCGTTCACCATCGCCGTCACCGATGCCACCCACGACCGATCTGATCTGATCTGAACGTACCCGATCCAATCCTTTACTCGCGCGCCGTATATCTGCCGTCTTCCGTCCCCTTCCCATCTCTGCACCCCCGCGCGACCCTCTGTTTACCCTTTTCTCGTGTTGCTTATTTTTAGCGTCGGGATAGACACGTTCCATCCAGGCGGGGAAGAACGACCGACCACGATTCGGGAATAGAACAACGATCTAGCCGCGTTCCCGCGCGATCCGCGTGCGGAAACCACGCGCACCAACTATGGGAGTCGCTCTGTGAATTCGTGGATAATGGGAATCGTTCGTACCGCGATCGCTGGAGAACGTGTTTCAGGTAGACGCGGGGCGGTTTTAGCGCGCAAGTAATTTCGCGGAACAGAAATTATTCTTCCGTTCGAGCAGGTTTTTCCGACCGAAAAAGGAGGAGAGCCGGCGCATTCATGAGCTCCGCATAAAGGGGACGATGTTTGCGCACGTTCCTCGCCGGTGGATGCGCGTCGCATGAATTTTTGCTGACAACAATCGAGTCAATTTCCGCGCAAGAAGTAATCCTGTGCATCGCGACCGTGTATCACGCGTGCCGGTCTATACCCTTCCGCGCGGATTATGGATTTCTGAGCCTCGCGGAGCGAATGCCATCATGTATGCGCTATATGTCCCCGTGCATCCGCAAATGGCATGTGCATCGCTGCCTTGACGCTCCCCCTCGATGCGGCGACGTGAATGGAAGATGGGTGAGACACGAGTGTCGGTCTGACGGAAAAATTTCAACAAGGAAACTCGACGAAATTCGTTGAATCTTATTCTAGGCTGTTCCATTGTTGTAATGTTCGTAAGTGCGGGAATTTGGTGCTTTTCGAGGGAACTGGAGGACCTGCAGCGACGTTGCGTCGAATTCTTAGCGCTCGCGCGAACGAAAATGGATACAAATTATTATCGACGAGGAAAGAAGGTTCATTCTTGCGAAAGCCTTCGACCAAGATTGATAATAGATCCCGCTTCACTCCCGTGCTCCGGATAAACTCGAAGTTTGTCTACGGGATTCGACGGAGTTCCAGTCGAGATTGATGGTCCCGATCTCATTCATATTCCTGATGAGTTCAAAAACTTTTTCACGGCGTTCTTTTGCAATTACGATTAACGTCGGAGCACTATCAGCGAGATGAAACGTCAAAGCTAATTCGGATCGCGACGAGGTATTCGAGTGAAATCTAGCGAGAAAAATGGTCCGGGGCTCGCAGTCCAATATCTTGGTCCGCCTGTCCGCCTGATTAAACCCTCTTGATTTTTACTCCCGCGGAACTCCGTGGATACTCTATATATCTCTCCATTTTACGATTCAAGCGGTGAATTTGATTCACCGCGTAACGTCGGAAACAGAGCGGATTTATGCCAACTATTTCATTAATCTCCCGCGTCAGCGAAATTTAATAACGGAACGTTGGACGCGCAACTTCGAAATTCCGCTTTCTCTCCTCCGCGTTGCTTACTTATCGACGTATCGATGAATGCACGCTGGCGCGTGAATTTTTATTCCATTCAAATCGCACGCTCTTGTCGGCACGCGCGATAAAGACGATAATGAATGCAATAAATACGGTACAACGCAACGGATAAATACCGAATTATTAACCGGTCAGAGATTAATAACGGTGAAAAATAAATCTGATAGAGCGTAGGCAACGCCGCGTCCGCGATAATGCACGGCGCACCGCTATTCATATCGTTGCATTTATTCAGGGACCTCCGTACGAATACCACCGCGTTCGTACGAAGCATCTGGTGAGCCGCGATCTTATCTCTTATAAAATATTATCGAGGCACCATCTGCCAGTTACGCAAAATCCGCCGAGGAAACGTTGCATTTATCCATTTCGCGATGTTGCAGCCGCGCGGAAGTAACGCATTCGTAGATTAAAGAAAGTAATCGCTTAGGAGAACGTATCTTTGAGCCGTTTCGCCGTGGCTCGAATCCTTCCTACCCCTCTGCCGCCCTCCCAGAACGACGCAGTTTCCTTTTTCGAGTCCAATGAAAAATTTACGGATTAATATTCGTCGGATGCGAGCTGTTCCACGCTCGAGGAAAGAAGTAACTCGCCAGCGGTTAGAGGTTGGAGGCGGAGGGGAAAGCCGGAAACGACGACGAACTTTATAACTTTCGGAATCCAGGGACCGTAAGAGGAAAAAATGGAGAAGCAATCGGCGTTGTCCAGAGATCCGAGATTAATTTTATCCTCAACGTGGAAGAAATTATTCACACCTGAAATTCTTACGGTTCGAACCGCGCATACCTGCGAAGCAGCGCGCAGATGGTGCGATCCAGACAAATCTCTTGGTCGTCCCCTCACTTCCACCCCTTTTAAGGGCATTAACATTGCAGAGGGGATGAAGTACGCGAAGGTTAAAAATTTCCACTTCAGAAGCGCTGAATTTTTCAACGCTACGTTCAACGTAAACAAGCGGCGCACTGTTAGATGCAACCATTAAATAACGCCGTAACATTTAGAGGTACTTAACTCCCATTAGAATTTAATTCCAACATCAAAGCCTCGCTTCCATTACAATTAATTTTATTCGCCCAAAAAATATACGAGGCATTATTCCCGAAAACTTGTTCCCTGAATCGATGGGATGGTCGCATCCCGCGGTAAAAACGAACTCTGATTAATTTTATTACTTAATTAATCCATCAGCCGAAGGACAGAATCGATCCCAGGCGCTGGGTTCGCACACCCCGTTCCGTTCACCCGACATTCGCTCGATTCCTTCCCAGTGAAGTCGCCTTGGCTCGAAGCCACTTTTTCCCCGGAGCGTCTCGGTTACGAGCTGCTGGCCGATGAATCTCTTAACGACCGGCCGCCGACGACTAATTTCAGGCCTCTTTAATTAATACAAATAACCTTGGCGACCGACGGTCCCCTCCGGTCGGTGCCCACCGCGGATACTCGCGAATTAACTCGTCGCCCCACCGCTTGACCAGCCCCACGGGGTCTCTCACCCCTTTTCTCCCCGCGCGCGCGCAAAAAGGACCTCGAAATTACCGGCATTTGTATCCTGCCCCCGCTAATGTCGACTTCGGAATAAACGGTTCGGAGAAGTCGCGCGGGCTCTTAATTACCGGCGACCCGCCGCGAAACTTTGTCCTGCTAAAATAGTTATGAATATTTATAGTTTAATTGTGAAAGAGAAACGGCGAGCGACCCCGGCGCAAGACCGTGCGCAACCCTTCCCGACGGTTTTGTTTCCCCTTTGGACGCGTCGCGACCGCTCCGCTTCTTCGTGCTCCTCCGTGTTCCGCGTCTCGCCTTGTATATTCTTCCGCGCGACTCGTACCTTCGAGGAGAGCCTCGCTCGGTCCAATTGTCGTCCATCCTTAATTGCAGTTAACGCGGGAGCAAGCGCACCCTATCACCGCGCGGAAACGATAAATTCGTGTTTATCCAACAATTATTTCTCGTCTTCGTTCGCGCGTTACGATCGTTCTGCAGATCAAGCCTGAAATACCCTGTACATACATGCTTCCTCACTTATCTCTATTTGCGAGCTGAGTTCTTCGCGATCAAACATCGTTTCAAAACAGACTTTCATCTTCTACGCACCGATTATCAGCTTTGCGGATGCGTAAAGCGTTTATAAAACCGGGGCTGGGTGAAAAAGCTGATATGTAATCTAACCAAGGTGAACGTACGTTCCTCTCCGCTTGCGAGTCCGGCCGACAGAGAAGCTAATTAATTTCCACGTTTCTTTAACCGGTCGTTCAAACAACGGGTCGAAAAAACCGGCCAGGGAGTGGCGAGAGACGCGCGCGATTTATAATTCATTCCTGCTCAAAGTGACGAGGAAACGGGCCGAGGAAGGCAGGCGAAAGGGGCGATGGTTGTCGAAAAACGTTCGGAGGCCCTTTTTCGCATCGTTTGAAACCCAAAGCGGAACGCTGCGTCGGGAAAAGCGGCCGCCCTTTTCCACCCCGTTCGGCTTCTTTCGTGTAAACAATAATCCTGCCGTGTAAACAGTTCGATAACGAGATGGATGTAACCTGCCTCTCTTCTCGCGCCCGTTCGCCCGCGATGGAAGCTCGTGGGCGCGGCGAAACGCGGAAGGAGCCCGCTGCAACGTCCGCTCGCGGCCGCCGCCGCGACGCCGTTTATTTAAAAACATTGCTTATGCAAAGCGATGCAAATGCCGCGCTCTTTCGTATTTGGCGTGCAAACAGCCGCCGCGTCTCCACTGCGGTTAATGACGCCCGTCCGACCGCCCTTTCGGAGCCCGCCACTTGGACGTTTTACGGGGATCCGCGTGCGACCGCGGTAAAAACGTTGGGACCGCCGTTTCGACGACGAGCGTCGAGCTGCTCGTGAACAGACCTATCGGATTCGCGGCACTCCACCTCGATGGGATATCGGAATTCGCGTTCCCGCCGCGCTGCGAACGCGACGGAATTCGTTGCACTTTTGCGCGCGGTGCCTTTTCGCGGCGGAAGAAAGGACGGATGGCGCGGGGGCGGAGGCGGTGATTTTCGAGTGCTTCCTTCGTGACCATTCGCGGGACAGGAATTGTCGAAGCGCGTACAGTGGCTGCAAAAAGCGGTGGCGACGGTGTCGCATTCGAATCTCGTACTGGCAGTCTGACCATCGAAGGATGTTTCCACTTTCGTAGATTCTACTCTGTTCCTCTTATGCAATTTTTCAGAAATGCGTGTACGTTTGTTCCATTTGGTACTTCTTTAACGCGAGTGCGCGATCCTCGAAATTGATCCATCCGTTTTAACGGGAGATTTCCTAATCCCTCGGAGCGATACATTTAAGCGGTGCAATCCGAATAGGACGTTACCGCGTTTATTTCCACATCGTCCCCCGATTTCATCGCATCCCGCGATACACCCTCTCAGCATGAAGTTACAGGATGTTGAAATCCACCAATATGACCGCGCTCCCCTATTTGTTACGCTCACCGTCGCGTCGCGGACACCCTCGCGAAGGTGTGGAAATTATCGATTCCCCGTGACTTTCATTTAAATGACAATTAACGGTGACCAAAGCCGCAGCTTAGCGCGTGAAATCGATTTAAAAGGAATCTGAATTTTTCCACGCGAATGGAAAATGAAAAGTGTACCGGTAGTTCAAAGCGGAATTAATTTGTCGATCGAAGAGAGAGAGAGAGAGAAATGGGGAGAGAAATGCTTGATCGCGGAACAAAGGACGGACGAGGGGAGGGGGGGGTGGCTTCGGAGAATCATCGCGTTGAAACGCTTTGAAAGAAAATCCGGAATGTGGAAAGAAAAATAACGGAACGCGAGTAAAGAGAGTAAATGGAAGCCCTCTAACAAAGAATAAACAAACGGGTCAAGCTTTTAATCTGTAAATTCGAAGCGCGAGCCATTCCAATTTGTAACTCCGACGAGTCGCGCGAACACGGGAAAATACTTTCTTAAATAACACCGCGAGCGCCGACGCCTCGCAGACACGGTTCCGCGCCCGTTCGAGATTCCAGAGCTGGAAAAGACTGAGAAACTCTTGGATTACGCCGGAATTAAGTTTAAATCTCTCTCTATTTCCATCCGCTCTCGGCTGCATTTAATCTTGCACGCGTGTCACCTCGCTAGCTGGACGTCAACAGTCAACGATTCGCGTCGCCCAGATGAACGTCTCTTTCAAGCTTAGTTGCATTTTAAATTCGACGTTAAAAAGTGGACAAGACCTTTCCTGTACCTCGTTTCTAGCAAACTGGACGATATTTTTATGAGCACCAATTGTTAAAGTGTTCTACATAGTTTCTAGTAATTTCCTTTCTTTTAAAATGACCGAGGAACATCCGATTCGCAACATTGATGTCGGAATCAGATGTCCCTCGATCATATTAAAATAAAAGAAACCGCTAGCAACTGCTCAGAACACTTTAATGAACAATTAGTATACAATTATCGTAGCAATTGACAAGACGTTCGCTTTGTGTTTATGTTTCTTCGCAAATACTAATTGACCTTGGTTCTCTGCTCATACTTGGTGCTCATAACGACATTATACCCAGTTTACAGCGATCGAATTCACAAGTGTCACGAAAACAAAGGGACGGGTCCCACGATTAATTCCACGGTTACACGACCGCTTGCAGCGGAACGCCAGCCAAAATCCATCTTCATCGGGTTCAACGGCTCGCGACGGGAAAACGTCGAATTCTAAGACGATCTGGGGGGACCTTAGGATTATCCCGATCGTCGGTGCGACACGAGCCATTTCCATTGCAGGTCGTGGCGGCCAGAATTTCCCGGATAATTTCGCCGTAGCGAACCGCCAGCCTGTGATTTGCGAGCTCCCGATGGATAGAGACGAGCCGCCACGGATAAGACGTCCAACGCAGACAGTTGCGAGGAGCCGCGAGGGGGTCAGAGGGGGATGACGCCCCATGCGATGGCGAGACAAAGGGGTGACAAAGGAGTAACGGAGACGGCGCGCTCGGATGGGGGCACAAGCCAAGACTCGACAATTTGCCATCGAGTTTGCGAGCGACTTCCTGGCTGCCTGAAGCTTCGTCTCCTAGACGGAGCGGAACAGAAACTACCTGGGTTAATCTATGTGAGAACCTAAGCAGCTGCCTTTGGTGGAAGGAAGCCTGTCCTTCCCCTATTTCCTCCGTGCGCGACGGTAGCTACGAGGAGAAACAACGGGCTTACGGCGCCGGGGTTTCTTAGCTACGCCGGCGGCCTCTCTCGATTACAGTTTACGCGGAATGTCAGGTGTTTGTGTATTATTACTACAAGCAATTTACCTCGAAATCGATACCTCCGTTTCGCGGATCCCGCGGAAGGCAAACGCGCCAGAGGGTGGCGGTGAGCATGCTTGTTTGCCTAGCCCCAACTAATGCAACGCCGCGCCAGGTTTGGGGACCGTCTCGTATTAATTTGATAATCGAGCGTTAATTATGTTGTTGTTAGGCAACGCTCGACTGGAAAGTATTCGTCTTTATTAGGGGGGATCGTTTAGGGTTAATGCGCGTTCCCTTGTGTTACCCCCCCAGGCCCCGAGGAAGTTTTGATAGATTCAAAGTTTCTGGATAAATCGAGTTCGACGAGTTACTATCGACTGAGGGAAAAAACGAATCGTTGCTTCGGAAGTATGGACGTTTTTGTAATCTTTTACGATCACGCTGCGCAACGCTGTTAGTAAACTTATGGAGGTGGAATATAGTAAATTCGCAACTTCCCGAACGAACGAAAAAGTTTCGAACAGAGTATGCATTATGTACAGACGCTCGTAACAAATTACAGGACGGGAACTGACTCCTCCCACTTGTTTATTTCTGCGAATGAACCTTACAGAATAATGGCGTCTACTTTCGTTGAAGACGTCTGACTCTGCACGAGCGTATTCTACTTACACAATCGGAATAGTAGATACGCTGCAGTCGATAACTTCTGGAATACTCGATGAGGTTACAGCAAGTGAAAATGTATCCCTCACAGCAATCGAACGCTATAAATGTCATTTGTTAAACCAACTCTGCATTGTTTTGTGGCGACCACCGTAGTCGCGTTGCATCCTGTGACGCAGAGCGGAAACGTGCACTTAACCAGCGAAGCGAAGAGACAGGAGACGGTAAACAAAAGCTTCGTCCTCTCAACTTTCTCTTCGTCTTCAAGCACCCAGAAGGACATTTTCTACGAATTTCCTCCTCCGTTTTGTCACGAAATTTAGGGGTTGACATAAAAAACGAAAAGTGAGAGAAAGGAGTTCTCTCGGAGTCTTCAGTAAGTTTTTAGCTAGCATCCGAGCAGTACGCAAGCTGGTGAACCATATCAGTTTCCTCTTGGTTACGTTTTGTTATTAAAATAAATTATCTTGTTGCTATCGTTAGACCACGATCCCACTTTACTCGATTCACCACGCGTCACGCGTCCCAAAATTAGCTGTAGAATATAATTGACCCCAGCTGCAGAATCTAACTAGGTCCTTTTCTTTCTGTTTCAGGTAAGTGTCCCAGCAGCTTCATCCTGGTAATAAAATTTTCTAGCGGCGCGAACACGGCGTGACAGCGGGAAGAAGATGAAGGACGCGGTAGCCAAAAGAGAGTGGCACGACTCGCGTCCAAATTGGACGCTGGAATGACGAATCGCCGCGGTGCTCGTACGCGAAATTCAATTAGGCCAGGTTCAACGGTTAGCCCGCGGCCTTCGAACGAGCCCCGCGAGACTACGAGACGTACCGCCAGTCAATTTCGTCGGCTGCGATCTCCGACGCAATTGATATTGCGATCGAATCGACCGTCTCGAATCGTTTCTCCTCGATCCGCGGTCGGCGAATCCGTGATCACCGAATTGTGCTTCAGAAGTTACTCCAAAGACGAGTAACTGCTACGAGATCGCTCAACAATCAATGATAGCAACAATAACCTAAAGACTTCTTACGTTCAACCATCAGAAATGTTTTACAATCGTCGCTGCACGAAAGATTCACGATCATCGACGTGCAGACTTTCGATTCACCGATCATAGAATAGTGTTTCAGAAAGTACTCCAAAGACGAGTAATCGTCGCTGCACGAAACATCGACGTGCAGACTCTCGATCGAATGACGCACAAGGAGCTACATTGTTCCAAGAACCACGAGCGAACGAGTTCCTCACGAAAATTGCTGGTTTTATAGGTCACGTTATCGACGAGCATTTTCATATTCCAACAAAAGGATTCAGCCAAATTGAGCGTGAAAAATTCTCGGTAGATTCATGTTAATTCTTTGTTTGCTTTTTCCCCAATGATCGATCGTCGACGTCCCCGACAGGATCGAAAAATAGGGCGTAGATGGAAATATAGACGCGTGAAATACTGGCTTCGTATATTACAAGCGCGTTTTATCGAAAGACAGTCGAGGAGTTCTGAATTTATCCCCGCGAACGAGCTCGTTGTAATTCGCCTTTGTACGTCGGTTAGCTACGTCTGAAAGAGTCCCTCGTCGAACCAGCGAGGAACTGGGACGAGATTTATTATCATTACACCGGTACGCGAAGTTCCTCGATTCGCTCGAGCGAGCATCGTGCGTGACAACGTCGATGAAGGTAGGACGCGGTGACGAATAAGTTTGATAATGATACAGTGGCGCGTGGCAGCGAAGGGTTTCGAAGGCGCGGAACGTTTCCCTTTGCCGCGACGTAGACGCGGACGTAGTCGCAGCCGCTTGATAGACCAGCGAACAGACGATTCGTGGAGGAACTGCCAAGTTCAAGTTTCTGGGTTACAGATGAGGCATACACTGGAATCTGGCGCGGATTCTCGCGCGACTGGCACACACGATCGACCGTGCTTCTTCTCGCGCGCGGCATCGAAGTTCGCTGGAACGAGACGTATCTTAATGTACGAAGTTCGGTGACGTCGATACATACGTAATCCAAGCGGAGAACGGTGTATCATTTCGCGTATTGTTATCAGACGGCTGGGCGAAACTTGTTCCCACCGTAATCCCGGGAAGTTGGGATTTACAGGGCGGGAACTCGAAACGAGTCGGCCGTTCGAAATGGAATAAATATACGAATGAAGTTGAAGCGGCGGAATGGATTGTTGATGCCCAGAATTCGCTCGCTTTGGGAAATTTCAGGAAGAAGATGTTTATTTGCATACAGAGCCGCTCGGAGAGTCGGAATTAGTTTGGCCCCAGTCAATTTACGGGGCACGATCGAGCGAGGAAGTAATGCTTTAGGAGACCGCATCGTTTTGAATGCCTCCGGGGATCGCTGGGCTGCGCGCGCGGACCGATAGCGCGGAAAAATGAAATTTAAATTAGAGGATCCCTCTATCCGCCACGGAATATTAACGCGCGCGATGTTTACTCGCGCGTCTGAAGCAGGCAAACCGTAAAAGTAGAGAGGGAACAATAATCGCAGAGAAGTTCGTTTTTAAAGAACCGATGAAAACGCGCTGGGAGCTGCTCTGCGCGCAGCCGAGTTCCGCGGAATAAAGTGAAACAAGAACTGCGATTAATTCATCCACGCGGAAAACAGTCACGAGGATATATAAAGTTGCGAATTCGCATAAATGCCGGCTGCAGCCAGCAGTTCCTCCAGAGTAAATAGAATCATAGCGCGGCGATGGACGACACGGTTGGGAGGCGGTATATCTAGCCGAGCCGGCGGGCTCCGAGCTAATTATTATAATTCCCAGGACAACGTTGCCGCATTAAAAACTAATATCCCTGATGGGAGGTCAGAATTAATCATCCCTGGAACTGGATGCATCCACTGACCCACTGAGACCGTGGACACGGTCCAGAAATAAGTATCTTCTCGAAAGGCTATCTGTCTCCGCGACGACCACCGTGGCCAGCGAATACGGCCAACTTGTGGATTGAAACGCGGCGGGTTTGTCGACCTGAAAGAGGGAATACGCCCGGCAACGGTGATTAATGGCGGACATCCGCGATATTACCGTCCAACGGTTTGTTATTTATCTCCACAGCGACCGATGCGGTTTTAAATCGAAGCACTCGTTTCTAGCGGCCAGCGAGATAATAGGCTACTCGAGGTACCCTGCGAGGGCGTTTAAAACGTTTGTCAGCCGCCTCCGAGTGGAATGTAAATTGCTCTCGCGCGGAACTTTGATTTCAGCCGTTCCAAAAATTCATGACCACCTCTGACTCGTTTTTCCGGGCGTCGTAACGTAGCTTCGAGAAACCTAGCAAAAAGTTTCGAATTCTCGACACCTTTAAATCGAGCGTTTCAAATATTTGAATAGAGAATTAATTTGAAAAGTTGAACGTTTCGAGTGGACAAAATGATAGAAATTTCAGACCTTCGCGTGCGAAACGAAAAGCTCGAAATGTCGAACTTTCAAATCGTTTTCGACATCGGATGCCAGTTGTTCGAAAGATCGAACCAAGGGTTAATAAAACGTATCCGCGCGAGCGAACAACGAAGGTTGAAAAACAATTTTTCCAGGTACAAAGGGTAACTCCCGGTGGTAATTAAAAAACTTTTTTCCTTCCTATTCGCGCGACCATCGTAACACCTTGCAGCGCGATGTTGCACGCTGTTACATTTACGCACGCATCGATGGCTGAGCGTCCATCGATCCGCGTTGCGGGCGCGTAGAACGGAACGGAAACGTGCCGCGCGGACGACAGCGTCCGCTTCGGCGAAATTAAAATTCTTTCGGCGGGAAAGTCGTAAAAGCGCGGGCTAATTTCCGGGAGGGGTAGGACGATCGCGCGGCGTGTCGCGAGATAACGATCGCGATAACCGATTATGGGTCTGAATTATGAAGGAAGTTTTAAACTGCGCCCCGCCTTCATTGGCAAACGCAATTAATTAACGAGAAAACCGCCCGCTTATGAATTATTCGCCCTCCCTGCGGCGTCCCTCCTGGCTCCGCGCCCCTTCCGCTCCGCGTTGCTCGCGCACGCTGCGCGTTCCTCGCGCGGACGAGGCGGCTGACGATCCTGAGCGTCGAAACCGTGGAACCCGCGCAAAGACAAATGTCCCGTTGAAATGCGTCGTGAGAGAGAAAATCGTTTCGCCTAATGCGACTCGTCTTTCCCCCTAATGCGCGGCCCCCGGCAGTCGAAAAACATAACAAATTGTCCGCGTCGAAAGCGACGACCACTGGATAAAAGAACGATCCCGCTCGCTGACGTTTGCAAGCCCGAGCCGCTGACGGATCGTTATGATGCATTCAATTACCCCACATTCGGACGCGACGCCGGTTTCCGTCGTACGAGACGATTGGATTAGCGAATTTCAGCTTGATCCACGACGTCGCGATTGGAAATAGTCTGATTAAAGTCTCAGAATTATACAACCCTTGTCGTATAATTGTAATCATGGGATAATTGAACCAATTTTTGCTTCGCACGCGTGAAATTGCGATCCTGACATTTCAGACCGTTGTAAATCGAATTTCGATCGACACGAGATGATTTTGAAAGGGTAATCACGTTGGAAAGTTAGAAATAAGTTCGTATAAATTTTGTCGATCAGCTCACGCGTAATATCGTTGCCGCTGAAATGGAATTTCTGGCTTGCAGCATCGAGCCACGCTATTCCACGCGAGCCAATGATCGCACCGGACCAGAGAGCAATTAGATCGATGCCGCCAGATGCCTCGTGACCCTTATTTATTCAAGGAAGCTCCCTTGGACCCGGGCAACGTTTCGTCGGGGTCAAACACCTGATTCTCGTCGCGATACCGCTCGCTCGAGTCGCGAGCGTGCAACGAGCACTCGAAGCGGGACTCGTTCGGGTACGGTTTTTTAAAAGCAGCCGCGGCACTCGAACCGCCTACGTTCACTGTTTCGCTATCGTTCCGTCTAAAGTGTCGCTACTATCGAGGAGAAGAAAGAGTGGCGATACACGAACTGCCGTCCGGAATCGTATTGTGCCACTCGAGGCGGAAATTGCAGCCGTGCCGGACTAGATAACTTCAGATTTGATCGAGGCCCGATGAAAATTTATTTCGAGCTTGGAATTCAAACTTAAGCCGGGTCTTCAGGCATTTAAAAATCATTGGCGTTTGTGGCGAACTGTGAAGTAATGCGACCTTAAAGAACCGATAATTACGAACAGGAAATGGTAGAGTCTTCTGAGGTTTATCGTGCAATTTTAATGTCAAATGAAACGCATGCGGGAAAATTAGAAAAGGCAGAAAATGAGTCCGAATATAGTACGATCACCTACGTCCGAGCGGAACGCAATTTTTGAAGGCAAGGGAGCCCCCCCCTGGAAGGTACCCCTCGGTAACCCACTCGGAGGAACTGATGACTAAAAAAAAAAAAAAAAAAAAAAAAAAAAAAAAAAAAAAAAAAAGGTCATCAGATTGGCCGTCGCCTTCAAGGTCATCTGCGGGGAGAGTAGCCATTGCCACCCTTCGCGTTCCTCTCCCCCACCCCTCCCCGCAGATGACCTTGAAGGCGACGGCCAATCTGATGACCTTTTTTTTTTTTTTTTTTTTTTTTTTTTTTTTTTTTTTTTTTTTTTTTTTTTTAGTCATCAGTTCCTCCGAGTGGGTTACCGAGGGGTACCTTCCAGGGGGGGGCTCCCTTGCCTTCAAAAATTGCGTTCCGCTCGGACGTAGGTGATGGTACTATATTTCAACTCATTTCCGAACTTACATTGCGATGGAGATTTGGGCCTCTGACTCCGAGATTTTCAGCACCTCTTATCACGAAATCGATTCTCGAACGAAACGCGGAGACTCAAAGAAGCAGTTTTATTTTGACGCGAAGGAAGGCGTTCGCGCCGTAACGCCACGTTTCTCCTGCTTTTTTCCCCTAAATTTCACTTGGTCCCACGTGGTCCCACGCGGTATCCGCCTCGAGGCGATCATCGCAACCCCTTGGCAGAAATACGCTTCTTCTTAGCCGTGGGTGGCACCGGAAAAACGTGACGACTCGCGAAAAGAGACAGAGCGGGTGAAGACGCGCGCGATGACGAATCGGTTGGAATCGCACAAGCGAATATTCGAGGAACAGTCGCCACTTCTGTCCATCCACGATGCCCACTTACTCTGTCCGACGACAAGAAATGACAACGGTGAATCAGAAAGGGAATCGCGACGGAAAGAATGGTTAGACGTCCTTACGCGCGTGAAAAGTTCAATCGAAGGAACGACTCGATGGCAGATACGTTGAATAATGCGCGTTGTGTAGTCGTGTGTCGAAGCGATCGGAGAAGATCGCCGGAGCGACTCCTCTTTCTCGTATCCATCGACCTTGGGTTGCTGTCGGGCTCTCGAAGGTTACCTGATCGGTTCGGCGGAAATGAATCCAGGTAATCCGGCCGTAGCCAACGCGGACTGTTTCAACCGCAGATATTCCTCTCGTTCTGGTAGCGAAAAATGTCTGAGCTCGAGATTAATACAGAGAAAGAGATTTGGACGACATATTTTCGAAGCCATTTCTAAGGAAGAAATATTTTTTACAATCTTGTGGATAGAGATGAGACGTTCAGACGCTTGAAACACCCTGTATATCGTGCTCCTGGCACCAATAATCATAGCCCATGGAGGCCAGAGCGAAACATGGACGACGGGGTATTTCAGGTGGTCAGCATTCATCGACAACGAGGACGTTTCGCGCGATCGTCCGCTCGTTTAAAGGGTAAAAGGCTATTAACATCGGGACTTTTCTTGGTCGAGCCGGCCAGAACTCATTACACGTCCTGTAAGAGTTCCGACAGTTTTCCAGGCGAAGTTGGATTAGACGCTGGCAGCTCGTTAGCCGGCCTTATCGACCACCTCTCTCTCAGTGGCCGTACCATTGTAGGGAGGTCGTATTAATTAAAAAAATGAAAATCTACGGGCTGTCCGACGCACAGCCCGCTCTCTATAATCTCTCTTCCGCGCTCTCCTTTCGTCGATACCGAGTCCCATCGGTTTTCGATTTCCTCATCGATATCGAGCCACCAACGTGGCTCCCGACTAATTCTTAGAATCGAGATCCCGTTCGCTGGTCCTCGCGGGAAACGTTTAAAATGCCTATCGCTACTTAATAATCGCCGAGAAACAAAACCCATGACGAGTCTCTAATTGAACGAACATCTAACCAGCCGTCAGATTTATATTACACCGCTGGAAGCTTTCCGTTATGGGAAGTAATTGAATCGAAGAGTTAAACCCTCGTTCCTGGCTCCAGTTCGAAGACCGTCTGAATGCAGGAAGGTGACACCTTGGCTGGTGGCATCTGGCCGGCAATTTATCGAAAGGAAGACTAATGATCGCCGGAAGGGGGCCAGCGGAAGCTCGGTCTAGCCGCAGCGACAGCCAGCCGTGGATCGGTGGATCGATCGGTCCGGAACGAAATAAAATATGCTCGCGAGCGCCCGTCGGTAATTGCCAGCGGCGAAGAAAAATACCCCGCGCCATTACCGGGGAGTTAAGCGAGCCGTTCGATCGGTTTGCCACCGGGGGTACACGGCGGAACGGGGCGAATAAACGTGGCACGTAGAAGATGGAGCGAGCGGGAACGCGAAAGGGGGCGAGCGGGCGAGGGTTCGCGGAGAGGAATTACTCGGATAACTAAGAACGTGGAACGAATGAACGAAGGGAGGCGAGCAGAAACTAGAAAGTCGGCGGGATGGGGGCGAGGAGTGAAGCTGCGCTCGATGGAAGGGGCGGAAACTCGGCGAGCGCGGCTCGCGTGCCCCGGTGCAAGTTCGTCTTGGCTTCCGGTGGGTTGCATGCCGCGGATCCACTTGTATCAGCTCGGCTGTACGAACTCGGGGCTCGCGGAGGTTACCTCGATTCGAACCGGGCCACGATAGGGGCAGGGACGTGTGTCTTCGAAGCGGGGGTGTGGCGCATACCTACACGTAGTCGCGCGGAAGTCGGCTCCGACCAGAATTCGCCCACGTCGCGAAAGCTAATCGCGCCGGTTGAATTAATTCCACGACTGGGAATGGCTTCTGCGGACACGTCGCCAGCTATCTCGAAGGTGGAGAGGTGTCGCTTGGGAACCGCCGGCTACTGTTCGATACGCGGACGGTACAAATGGTACGTGGGCGGTCAGATTTCGATTATTGCTCTCGTCGCGATACCGCGAGTCGTTAATGACCGGATCTGGTTAAAGGTGATTATTCGCGGCGCTGAAGGGACCTGCGCTGGAACGGTTGACGTGGATTGCAAGTTTCGATGCGAGGCACATTTTTTTAAATTAAATATCATATCAGAAGATTGATAAATTAATTTATCGTTACAGCAATGGTGGTCAATTTTACTCCTACTCTCTCTTTATTTGAATCCTGCGCGTTAATTCAAAATCTCTTTACCGAAAGGGGCAATTTCGAGGAAGAAATAACGCGGTCGAAGTACGTGTCGACGCGACGAAGGCTGGGGCCGCTTTTTTATGATACTTCGACCGGTGCTAGTTAAGTTAAATAATGAATGAAGATTGGCCCGGTGAGTCTGCTGGGGGTTGGAAGCGGGCGCTGAGCCACTTTGATGTCTGGCGGCAGCCACCGATTATGGAATCAATTATTGCACGCCACTCTCTTTCGTTCTGCGTCCCTTTTTCGTTGGCGAACCGGCGGCTCGCCTTTCAGCCTGGCTCCCGTCGAATTCAACCCCTCTCCCTCCCTCTCCCTCGGTACCAGGCCGGCAAACCCTTTCCCCGCCGCCTCCCTCTCCCCTCTCTGTCCTGATCACGTCAGCGCGAAGAGGAAGATTTATTCCGTACAGGAAGAAATTGCCTCGAACGGAGTCACGGAGAACCGATTCCAGGAAAGGTCAGACCAGTCCAGGTTAAGGTCCACCCGCGTGTACAAGGATGCCGCTATTATCGTCGTATAATCTACGCCAATTACCCCCAGCGTGCAAGAGGATCGCGGAAATAGGACCCTAACTGTCAGTACGTGCTTATTTCCTCCGTTCCGAGCCGGGCTGCGCGGGGCCCCGTCTTGGGAACAGACCATATGATTTCGATAAAAATACCGGTACGTACGCAACGGAGGAAATAATTGCATCTGGGAGCGAATGGAGAAACGCGTGCTGCTTCCTGTTCGGAGGGGCGGGCGACGAGAAGGAATTATGGACGGACGGAGGGCTGCTATCGGGACAAACGCAACGCATGGGTGGTGTGTCGAGAACGATCAACTTTATTGTCGCTAATCACCGTCTCTGGTGCCAAAACGTAAAGCCTCGAAGTGTACTCTATAGGTAACATGTAAGGTAGCGCGGAAACGATGCTCGAGTCGTAATACTGATGGGGTGCGACGAGTGGCCGTTCGTTAGCATTGGTTCTTGTTCTTCTTGCTCTCTTTGATGGAGATCACGTAACGTTGCGCGACGTTCAGGGGCGGGGAGTAGCCGTCAGCGTAGGTGGCGTCCTCGAAGAGGACCTCGTATTCCTCGGTGGCCGTGGTGGGCAATTGGTTTACCACCGCCTTGTAGAAACAAGTGGTTTGCGGGTACAGCGCCATCACGATGGACCCTTTTGGAAACAGGGCATGGGAATCGGTTTCCGGGTTCGCCCTCATCAGCGGTAGCGGCACCACCCTTCGCCTGGAGAGGGTGTGCCTGTCCTTCTGCTCCTCGTCGATGTCGTCCACCTCGTATTTGTTCGTCGTCGGGTTGAACTGGACCACCTCCGCCAGGATCCAGTTCTCTTCCTCCTCCGAGCCCTTCACCAGGGCGGCCACCATGTCGCCCATTTTGGCGATGTACGTTGGCTCCGCTGGGATCGCCCCACAAAGCGGCGGCGGTTTCGCCCCTGGTGTTTTGCCTACGTACAGAGGGAGCGTTTGCGCGGTGCTCAGCAACATCTTCATCAACGCGCCTCGACGGATCGTCTCTTTGTTCCCCGCGTTTCTGGCCTGTATTCGTCGTTCGTTTCGAATCGCGCGGATCTCGTTTATCTTCCCTAAAGCCTTGCGTAAGATTTCTTCCTCCTGCTGGGAGTCGCCGATCGCAGCGTTGTAGAGGTTCTTCAGTTTCTGTTGGTAGTACGGAGACACCTTGTCCTCTGGAGTGACATTGTCGTACGTTTTTACGATGTTGTTCAAGTTGTGTTCGGAACGAACTCGCTGTGTTTCGATCTCGTGCGCCAGGTGGTAGAGATTCTTCAGACGTTCCTGAATCTGACTGGCTGCGGCGTCCGTCGTGAATGGCATTGTTAATTGCTTAATAAACTAATTAATATTGGACCTGAAACATATCAGATTGCGTGTGGAGAAGTATAATAAAATGCTAGCAAGCATGTTAAGGCAGTAAAAAAAGAAATTAAATTTTCCCGCCTCCAAAGATTTGAACTTGCGACCTCCATGTTGAAAGCTCGATGCGTTAGACGCTGCACCACGGCAAAAACTCGTTCATATTATTCATCAATGAAATCAGTGGTACCAATTAAAATGTTCAATGAATTATTCTTTTAGGTTACATTAACTTTAATAAACATCGTTACAAAGATATCGCGCAAGTACAAAAATCTATAAAATAAGTCCCTTTCTTGATGTACCTACAATTGGTAGGAAACCGGTTGGAGACTCAGTTTATGGATCGATAAAGGCGTGCACGTAGACGCTCGTTACAGGATATATTAACATCCAAACGTACCTTCTTTGCACGAAAAAAAAATCACTCTCGAATCTGTCAATGTCTCGTTGAATTTCCACCTTTCTAACGCGAAGTTACAGGCAACACTAAACGATCCCAACGTCTTGCAATCGACTGTGCGTACGCTTCTGCGCCATACTGTTTCTCCCACCATTCATGGAACGATATAACATACGAACCTCGACTAAGGCAGTGCTGCCATCTGCTGGTAAACACTTCAACTGGCCTGGCGGGAATTATTTTGTCCGTTTCAACGTGCAACCCTTTATCGTCGAATTCCTTATTAACCAATCGTGCAAAACGCACTTTCAGCCGCGACTTTGTAAAGTAACAATCGCAGAACGAGATGCACACAGCGGAGAGCAAACAAAGTGGTCTCGCGAATTGACAGTGCAAATAATTGTTACTCCAATACGAAACGGGAGGCTTGAAACAAACACAGGGATATTGCAACTCTTTGTGGAGTAGACGAAACCGAGAAATTGCAACATTTTTCGAATGCTTCAGCTTGCTTGTACTTTGTGCGAGATTTGCACAGACTACGGAACAACGACTGTTGCAGTTTGCTCTTTCTTGCTTTTACGGATCGGTTCAATCTCAGGGAATTGGAGCAGATTCCTCAATGTCTTTCACAAGCGGTGAAACGCTAGAGAGTTTCAATAAATAGCTGAAAAACTTCGTAAAAATACTCCAATCGATCAAAATTATAATATTTCCATATGCAAATCATAGAAAATATTCAACTTCCATTCAAAATTAAATTTAAATTCCACTCTTCCTACATTCGGTCAATATTAATTCTGTATGCAGCACAATGATCCACTGTTCCGCATTTCTCATTTTAAACATTTTGAAACGTTCCAAACAAACTTGCCTCCTTTCTCAAAAAATCGTAAAACATCACAGACTCCAAATTTCAAAGATACATTTTCAAACCAACATTTCCCGCCAAGATTTCATCCGATACTTACAAAACATCCCACGCCTCGATCGAACGCAGCAGACCCGATTGCAGCCGACGCAAAACTGTAACAACGAGCCCGCCGCGTCGATCAATCGTAAATCTCAATCGCCGAGGCGCGAAGTGTAATCAATTCGTTGGTAAATTACACTGCGCGCGGCTAGTCGCGGCCGCGACGACTCGCATAAATCAGCGGCCGCGGAAAAGCTCTCAATCGTTCTTGTTAGGTGGCGGATGATGTACCGCGTCGAGTACAGCCCGATCGTACATCAGAGGCGGCGTGCATCATCGCTAACGGGTCGATAGCGAGGGGAAACGCGACCCCAGCGGATGCTGGACCGCGGACGGCGAGCAACATCGCTCGTAAGGATCGTTCAGCCGCGTTCAGAGCGTGAGCTCGCCATAAACGTGCATAAAGCTGAGGAGCAGGCCGGGTTTCTTACGAACTCCGTGACCCATCCGCAATGAGATGCGTGTCACGCGTGCCACCGACGCGTACGTGGCCCCCTCGCCACACGCGCAGCCATGAAATCGCAACCGATTCAACCTGTTCCCAAGCGGCGCGAACAATGCGCCCTGCAGCACGCGTGGGCTGCCGCGTTGCTCGGTTATTTTAGGAAATTTTCAGCGGTATGCCGCGCGCGGAGGTGGATCAGGATTAATCGCCTTTTATTATTACGCGAGAACTGCCGTGTGGGACTCTCTGCTGCACCTCGCGCAAGTTTCACTGTCGAGTATTCCACGCGTTCCCTTCGTTTGGTCGCTGCTGTTCCAACGCTCCGAATTTTCTGCCATGAGTCATTTACCGATGAGTGGGTAATTTCGCGGCAAACGGGGTGAGCGGCCTCCTCCAGGTAGCTGCAATAATGATTAGGCGACAGGGCAGGTACCGTGACAAAGGGCCATGCATAGCAGCGATGCGTTATTTATGCCCCGCTACCACCGCGGAACAGAAGCCATTGTTCGGAGTGACTATGAAACAGCCGTAGACTTTACACGCTCGTTACTAGAAACTATTCCCGGCGAACCGTAGAAGGCACCGTGGAAAATACGGGGTCGGGTGAAAAAATCGTTTGACTTTGACGCATCGGGCACGTTAACTCTCCAAACATCCCGGTGACACGCGTCTCAGTCTTGCGAAACCCTCTCGAGCTCGCGCGAGGCGTAATTATCGCCCCCTCCCCTTGATTTATACCCCCTCGCCGCGTCCATTTGTAATGGAAGCCGCGGGAACAAATTATTTGCTCGTAAACGAAGAAAACAACAAATGATTCGGCATTATTATTACGGGATATTAAACTCTAATAGATTATCCCGGATTCGGTTGATCGATAGCGTCTGTCTTTGCCTCGCGCGTAATATTAATTCACGCGCGCGCTCGCGCGCGCACGCCGATTACGTCTCGTCGTGCGTGTACACGCGGCCTCGCAGCCTGTCCCGTGGCGAGCTTGCGCTATCGCCGTTCGCGAGCGACTCTAATGATCGAAGGACGTCGAAATTCAGCAAGACTGTTCGAACGCGCGCTCCTCGAGCCGCTCGTAGCCCGTGGCGTTCGCGTTACAATGTTTATTGCAACACGTCGCCGCGTTGCGCAAGACAGATACAACGTCTGAAATCAGCAGGATATAGTGGAGAGGAGGGCCTCTCGTCTAATCCTGCCAGGAGAGGCCCGTCTCTCTTATATATCTCTCGGCCGGCGCGTGCAATTAGCGTACATTCGTACATACACGTGTATTATCAACGACCATCGTCCCTGTCATTTCGTTTCTAAGCATTGATTTATTGCCAGCCGGTTGGCAGGATAATTATTGACTACCTTACTGGCGCGCGCGTTCCCTCGCTTTTCCGTACCGGAATCCGACTGGTGATAACGCGCCGCGCGCGCCCGCTCCCCCGCGCGTTTTGCATATAATGCTGAGAAATTCATTTGTCTTTAAATATGATTCATAGGCTGGGTAACGATAGAGAGAGAGAGAGAAAGGGAGGGAGAGAGAGAGGGCCTTAATGCCATTGAATCGAGCTGTACATGATAATTAGACATCAATGGGCCGGCGTTCTACGCCTCGATTAACAATTCAAATCAGCAGACGTTCTTACGACTTACTTTGCATCAATTAGGCATAAAATATTGCTCTAATGGCCGGTGCTGCCCGCGCTCTGGGCTTACGTTTCGACGAATACAATTTCGCCCCGGAATCGCGTCGCTTTCTAAATTACCATAACATTCGCTGAATTTTCCACGGTACTCGTTCGAACGAGTCTAACGCAAGATATATTTATCGTAACAGTTTTCAATTTTGGTGCGATTATTCGGTAATCAGTTCTCTATTTTACGTAATAACGCGATTCTTAACAACTTTGAGCTTGTGAGGACCAAAGTGAGAATCCAGCAGGAAATGGAGCAGCGAGGTGTTCGTCGCTCGTGCGTTGATCGCGTCGTCGGAATTCTCGGCCCTCTCGTCGAGTAGTCGCGGGACGACGGCGTGGAAATCAATTCCTTTTTACACGACAGCCGGCCGGGGCCCAGAATGGGCCATTAAAACCAGTATTATGAAAGGCGACGAGCTTAGCAGTCACAATCCGCGATATTACACACCGTGTACTCGTACGTGCGTTTTCGAGGCGCGAAACAAGGCGTCTAACGAGGCGTAAGGAGACGTCGGGTTCCGGGGTGGAATCGCGCACAATGCTATTCACTTTGCCGCTCTGTCTGGCCCGTGATATTCGTTTCGAGCGCGCGTATCGAGCAACGAGCGCTGGGCTTCTGGGTCGCCGACGAGCGAAGAGCATTCTCGCGTGCCTCGAAACGTTTAAACGAGCGAATTTCTATTTTACGGCCACGCTGAACGTTGCCAACGCGTGTCGGTGGCTCGCGAAACACCGCGCGTTCAACTTTTCACACGCGAGACGCGTAACGCTGAACTGGAGCACCTGGGACAACGCGAAATCCCGAAGATCGCGTCCACGATTTTTCTCCTTTTGCGTCGTTTCACGTGCGCTCCGCGCGATTCTAATTGCGCCCGCTGGTCGCATCGAGCGAAGTTACGATTCGCAAGGGGAAAGAAAGCACGCGAGCTCGCCGGGACGATACGTTTATAGACGCAAGGGTCGAACAAAAGGCAAGAACGCCGCCGTAACGCGGCAAGGCGTGCGCGCGAAATTTATCATTGCACCCGTGACATTTATGCGCCGTGCGCACGAACAAGAACAGTCTGAAAACACGGTGGAAACAAAGAAGTACGAAGGGATCCCCGGCATAAATCGAGGACGCGCGTCGAACAAGCCGGCGCGTCGGACGTCGGATCGTTCCGACCGCGGCCGTCGCCGTGCGGACCGACTCGATTTTCATCTAATATCGACGCTTTACAACGGGCCAACTTAACGACCTGTTGCAGCCGTTAATCCGGGGCCTACGATGCCGGATACCAGCCGGCATGAACGATATTTCAAACAAATCCTCGGCAGGGCGCGGAATGGAAATGTCAAACGCAGCGAACGTTGTTGCCAGTCGTTTCGAATGTGGAATATGCGACTCCCAGGACTGAAAGGAAAACAGGTATTCGAAGGGGATACTTGCGAATAGCTGTGCCCGCGTGATTTCTTCGAACGACACTTGGATGGTCGTAAATAAATAATTCGATTGTGATAACGGTCATCCGGTTAAATAGGATTTCTGATCCTCGTTTTAATCGCAGCTGATTACCATACGGTATTATACGGAGACAAGTATCTCGCGAGCGAGTGCGGCGAGCAACGAAATCGGCTGGAATTCAGCTCGTAAATCGGGCAGGCCGCTCGACGGAGGAGGGAAATCGACGCTTCGTGACTGGCGTGTGTTCTCTCTTTTGTTTTCGATCGGCTCGTTTGTCAAGCGGCGAGCGAGGTGGAAACGGATCCGCGACTAGCGCCGCTTTTCTCGCGGTTAACTATTATACGTACGCGCGAAAGGTGAAGAAAATTAGCATTCGAAACGTCACGATTTCCACTTATCTCGAATCGGCGGCGAAACCGATTTCTGACGAGCGTGCGCGCGCGCGCACGCGGTCGGCTGCATTCTTTCCCAGAGCTAATAACGTTCGCGATAACGCTCGCTTGCAGAGACGTGGCGGTTGGGTACATTTGTTCGCCGGAGACAGGAACAGACAGCCGTATTAAGAAGTCATAGGAAAATTGAATTCGTATACAGAAATTGTCTGAAAGGTGGATCTACGCCATCTGTTTTTCCCGTCGCGGCCGCGTTATCGGCCTCTTTCATCGGTTTCGAAGGCAGAAAACCGTGTGCACGGGCCCCGAAGTTGGCGCGGCTCGCATTTGGAACCGGGCAAATTACCATTCGCGGTATCGTGCCGCATTATCGACTATCTGGAATATCTTACACGCGGTTCCGTGGCGCAATAATGGCACGAGGTGTGATGAAAACGAACTGCGCCGTCGAACGGATTTACATTTTCATCCGCGGTGCCGAGAGCGGACTCGTTCGGCTGGGATAACTCGGGGTGATCGTTCGAATAGAAACGATCCTGGTCCTTTCGAACGAGCAGCGTTATCTCGATTGCTGAACGAACAGACGGGGAATATGGAGCGGAGAAAGATGAATGAAATTAAAACGACGAAACTACCCCTTGCTTATGGGAATGGAATTAACATAAGCGTGGCTCGAATTTGCACCCCTTATCGGAAACATCTTGTTTCCGGCTTGCCATTAACGCAGGGAGCGCGATACAAATGAAACGTTTCCCTTTATGCGATCAGTCGCACGTGCTCCGATAAGGCAAAACGGAACGTTTATCGTATCGCGTCGTGATTTTCTGCTGTTGGAAAAAATGGTAATGGAGGAAGGAGCTGGAGATCGAATCGCTGACGACGTGGACAAGCTCCCGAGGATTCTGGTGACGTTTGATTTACGGCTACGTCCGGTCAAAGGTGCCAGAATCCTGGATACGTTTCTTTTATTCCCCTCGAGAAGGCGACGAGTCCTCTCGGTCCCTGTATAATGCAGGGACGGTGGCATTAACGCGATTGAATCGACGTTGTCTCGACGCCCATTCCTTCTTCCGCAACCTTCGTCGGTCGAAGTCGATTTTTCCTGGTTACCGACGTTTTCCAACGTGGAAAACTGATCGTTTATACAACGAAATGTAACTTGTAAGTTACACGGCGTTGCAAAGGATTAAACTTAAACCGATATCGTCTGACGGTCATAAATTTAAGCATTCCGAAACGAGATTATTTCAAGCAGCGCGACGGCCATTTGCCTGTTCCTGAATAATTAACCAGCCGTTTTTCATCCGTCCCGATTCCAACTTCTGGGTGGATTGACACAGAGAAAGAGCGGGACGTGGGGGTGTACGTGTCCGTCCGAAAACGTCCAGGAACGGCGACAGGAGAAGAGGGTTTAAAAGAGGGGTTGAAACTGCTACGGCTGACGCGTTCGCTCCAGTGACAGCTCGACGAGCGTATTAATAATAAATGCAAACGGCTAACATCAATTTCTCTCAGGCTTCCGCAAGGCCAACCTTCGCTATCCCCTTTCGAAATCCGCCGTCTCGAGCCGCGCGGAGAAAGGGAAAGAGGGAGAGGGTGGTGAGAGGGAGAGCTCGTCCACCCCTTTATTTAGTCGCTCGTTTTGCTTGCTTACACGTCGACCTCGGGCCTGTCGCGCTTGTCAGCCAGTCAACCCTGCCAAGACACGGCGAAAGACCTCGAGACATCGAACGAACTGCAAATTGATACCAACCCAGCCACCCCTTTCTCCTGGGCTGGCGTGCAAGCCTTTCCGTGGATCCAAAGCGATGTCGAGCTTCGGCTCCGTTGACAATCAGCCTCGACCCGCGATACCTTTCCCCCTTCAGTTTGCTTTAATAATTCAGACGAGCTTGTTAAAAGCTTCCCCCGTCTCCGCCAATCTACCCTTTAACGGGTGACAGGCTATCCTCGTGAAGCTGACGCTTTAAACGCTTTTCGTAGTTCCTCGCGCCTGGGCCCCGATTAATAGGCGGGATTTTTGGCCTCGAGTTTCCAGCTACAAAAACGAAGGATACACGAACGCGAGGGCACTTGTTCGAGTAGGCATGCACTCGTGACAGAGCCGAAGACGTCTCGTGCTCGACGATAAGATTTGTCGTCGAACAGCCGAGTGTGTTCTCCATTCGAGTGCAGAGGCCAGAGAGAATCTCGTTGGATCGCGCGATCGAGAAAAGAGGGGCGATGCACGAGGGTAGAGCGACTAGAGAATGGCATGTCAGAGGAAATGCGGCGGAGATTTCCCTCGTTAAATGGCTCTCTCGAACGCGACGAAAGGGGCGGGCCGCGCTGGGAAAGGCGAGCGCGGTTGCGACAGAGGAAACCGGGTTTTCATCGGCGGCCAGGATGCGTCTCGCTCGCGGACGCTCGCTGGTTTTTGCGAACCGGACTTTCGCGGTGGTTGTAAAAAGGACAACCGCGGAAGCATGACGATTGGAGTATTAAAACAGTTCCCGAAAGTTGTACTTCGCGTCGCTTTTTTGCCGTCGAAGCCCGGTTTTTTATCCCCCGTACGCGGAAAGGGGTGACGTGGATAGCTGAGCGGGGCTAGTAGAGCCATGTTTCATCGATTAAACAAGGCGACGGGGAAAAACGGAAAAGTTTTCGAATACACGCGGATGGGTCCGTTAGCCGGGGTTTCTCATCTCCCTAACTAAGATCACGGTCCACCACTTAGCGGGGGATTTATACGAGCCAAGTTGAAATCGAATCCTGAACGGATGGAACTTTAAATTCCCGGCGTTGGTTATAAATGGTCCCCAGCGCGGCCGTTCGTGCGCCTCGCGCGCGGCGAAGAAGAACTGGAGCGTACGATCGATGAAAGTAGTTACCGGAGAGGCACTGCTCGTCGAAACAGTGCCGCGAAGAGGGCTACAAACTGAAACGGAACGGCTCGTTTCGTACGGGTTAACGATGTTCATCAAAGTTGCGGAAACAGGGCCGAGCCGGGCACGAACGGGACGAATAGCGCGCTGCCGGGGAGGGACACGAACGAATCGGGAACGAACAAGATTTATGATAATTCTGAATCCGATCACGACAACCACGACCAAGTTGGAGGCTCGAGCCTTAAGCGGACCAGTTTCACCGCGGGGGTATTCAATTACATCATTTCAATAAACCAGACAAAGTTGTAGTTAATCGCGCTGCAAACCGACACCGTGTAAACGTCCCACGGAAAACGGCCCTGCTCCGCGCGTTTCCGGCTCGCGGATAATTTATACGCTGCTTTTTCCACGACGAGGCGACAAGTAAGCGGGAGCACGTCGAGCGTGCGAGAACGAGAAAGAGGGAGAGAAACCGTGAACCGGGTGATCGCGATTTCGATTCGAACGCGATACCAGCTGCGCAATTACCGGACTCCCGGTGGATGAGTCCGGTTGACGCGAACGTATAGGGGCAATAGGAGAGCGTTATAGGCTGGTGGTTTCGCGAGCGGGCTGGGGACGCTGTACAACGGGCTCTCCGGTTCGAGAAATACGTATAACTAAAAACATGAAAACGCGGCGAGGACGCGGGGTTCCCGGCGAACACGAGATAAATAGCATTGTAAACCGGCCTCGGTACGAGTACGCTGCTCGTTTACAGGAATTCCTCGAGTCATATATACCTTAACGCTGCCTTCTAAGCGACGTGCCGATCGTCGATCGAGAGTATCGATAAGTCGATCGATGCCGAATACCACCCCGAAAGAAAGGGGGGACGAGGGAGCGGTGTGGGAGAGCTGAAACGACGGGAGTGAAAGAGGGAGAGGATGGCTGAGGACAGAGGATACGAAGAAGGGACGAAGATACGCGTTATGCGGGTACAACCCCGTTCAAAAGTGTCGTGGCGTTTGACGCTTCTAATAAATCTTTGTCGCGCGATGTGAACAATGTTCTGCAAATGTCATCGAAGAAAAATTGCTTAATTAATATTCATTGGTACGTACGTTTTCAGCTACATGTATTGGTTGCGCAGAGGGTTGAGCGACCGTTTTAATGCTTTTGGACGAAAGTGTACGCGTAAGAAGGAAATGGAGGTCAGGCGAGGAAGAGGGGAAGAATTAGATGGAAAAACCGTGCGGATGAAACCAAGAGAACGGAAGGGAGAGAGAGAAAGGAAGCGCCGCGGTTGGGTATTGAGATACCCGTATGCAAAGCGGAGGCACTCGCTCTTCTGTAACGAGCTACGACACGGTAATAAGAAAGCGAAAGGGTCCCGCGTGCACTGTGAGCGCATGTTAATTACCGACAATTACAAACCCAATAAATACGGTATTTATGACTCCCCACCTATAAGCCCAGCCGGCTGACTCCAACGCGTACAACTATCTATAGATTATACGCATGGGTCGCACGCACCTACGACGCGTCGCTCCAACTCTAGCAGGGCCGTAACGTTTGTCCGTGAATTCTCTGAAAACATCCCCCTTTATCAGTTAAATCTTTCGGTAATTACGCGTAACGATTTTATCAACCAGTCTGATCGGAGCTAATCAATGTTGGGAGCAATTACGAGACTCTGCCGTCTCTTTTGGAGACTGTTGATACAGGATACCTTGGTATTTCGAGTTTTTCAGCGGCTCACAATTTCAGGGGGTCGAGATAACCTTTAAAACTATAAGAGGCCATCAAACGCTCATATCTCGAGACTGACCTTTCCTACAGGTGTAATAAGTTAACGCTCGTAGATCTGTCTAGATAGGTCCAATTACACGCGCAACATCGTATCAGGAAAAATAACACTGCTCCGTCTCGAGGAATTAACCCCTCAACATCTCTGATGCGATCAAAACCGGTGGCCCGGAACAATTTTTATCTCGCGAGTTTAGCGCGGTTATCAAATTACGCGAAAGCTCGATCCGGCTAAAGATCGCGGAGATGCTCGACGTTTGCTTTTTTTTTTCCAGAAACGAATGCCACGAGCGGAACGAAGTTTCGTTCAGCGCCGCGATCCAGCTCCAGGAGGTCTCGTTAAATCTCGGCCAATCTCCTCGGCTACGTCCCTGGCCGATATTACCCGGGAGCTCGTGCTCCTACGCCTGGTTTGCGTTATGTAAATGCGTTTTAACGCAGCCAGCGCGCCGCCGTCGCGAGATATCGGCCAATAACCGGCGCACTTTTCTTCCCTGGCCCGGCCAGGGGCCTGATTTTCCTCTGACTTATAGCCGCGACTCGCTCTCTCTCCGTCTGCGACGGCGGTACCGATCGTACCACCCCGATATCTCGCGGGACTCGCATTAAAAGCGGGACCAACTCGTACGACACACCGCGCCGATACGCTTCCCCTCCGCGAGACGTGTCCGGAGGCGAGCCGCGAAAACGGAACCACGGCGAACGGAGGCGCTAACGATCGCTGCCAGATACGACATGATTTGCGCGCGATCGATTCGCGGTGCACGCAAAAACCGCCTTCGTACAAGCGCCGCGCAGATTATTACCGTCACACCCGGTCATTAGGCCGCGGTTTGTGTCTCGTGGCTGGATTTTCACCGCCACGTGTGTCGCTCGATGGCGAACCGGGTCGTAGGAACGCGGCAGAAGAAAGTGGCGTGGCGTTGCACGGAATCGTGGTCGTTGGAGGTGTCCGTCGTTAGTAGGAGGATTGGCGTACGCGAGGGTTCGAGATAAGGCCTCGATCAGATCGCAATCAGCGAATAACGCGGCGAGCATTGTATGGGAAATTAATTTCCGGTACCAGCCGTGGGTATCCTGCAACTTTTTCTCTCTCCTACGGATCCGAGGGCGACGGGTTTCCTTTTTAGAGCCGCTCTTTAGAACGCAGGCGCTGATTGTTACCCGGCGCGCAACGATATGAACTTATTCGTGTTGCTCGATAATGCTGAATTATTCATTTACCGGTTTATCGCGCGGAATTCAGTTGTTTCTTAATTGTTGACTGGCGAGTGTATTTATTTTTATCCGCTAATGGACCATTGTCCATTAAAATGAACGGCGGGGAGTAAAAGTATAAAGAACCCACCCCCGGCTGGGTATGGAAATGCGCTCGTTTATAGCGCTGTCGAAAAAGAGAATCGCTCTTCCGGGTTGGCCGCGTCGAAATTAATATTCAGCGTCCCGGTGACACGAGGCGAAATTCGTTACGCCGTCGACGAAGCATACGCCTGATCTGCATTGTATTCAACTTAATTATACGTCGATAATCTCGCTGCTCGGAAACAATGAACGGAATCAGAGGCGAAGGGAGGGAGCCCTCGACAGTCGATATTACCAGCGACGAACCGTACCCCGGAATAAATGTAAAACAGAGAGAGAGAGAGAGAGGGAGAGAAAGAGAGAGGGGTGGAAACGAATAAATCAGATCAGTTTTATTATTCGATCAAAACCACGAATTTTCGAGGGAGACAAACGCACAGGAATGCGTGAATTCGCGCATTGTCCGCGGCTTATCGATCGACGCGTTCCTCGACGCGATCATTTGGGGCTCGATGTCCCTCGATCTCAGAGCTTCGATCCGTGCGATGATCGATCGACGACGATCCCGGGACGGAGATCGGTCGCGTCGATGGGACGAATACGCCGGAACGCACACAGAGCGTACATATTTCGGTCGAGGGGGGCCGTGAACCGACACAACTGGTTATGTATATGGAAGAGCCGCGCGTGGTATGGGCAACACATGTCACATATTAACAGGTTGTCCCATTAAACGATTTGGCACCTCATCGCGCGAGTCCGAGCCCGCTCCGCCGCCCCGCGCGGACGCGGTCTCGCGTTTCGCTTTATCTCGCGAATTTGAATATACCCGAAAAATAAAGGAGCCCCGGCGCGTTCAATTATAATTGAGCGGTTGTCGACGGCACGATAATGTCAACTGCTCGTTTCCCGCGCGTCGACACGTGTGAATCTCGTCTGACACGCGCCCCCGTGGCACGACTAGTGTGATTCATTGATTGAAAGTAAAAGAAAAAAAAAAAAAAGAGAGGAAGAAGACTCGAGGAGGGGGAATATAATGACGCGATGCAGTTCGAAGGTGCGCTCGGAAATCGGTCGTTTCGATGCTTTTCGTCACGCTTGCACAAAAGAAAGAAAAAAACCAAAGCAGAAGAGGAAAAACGCAAGGGACGTCTATAGACGGAAAGGGCATCGACTGGTTTGATCTCAGGCGGTAAGAGGAAGCGTGTCGTGTCAAGAAAACGCAATTAATCTTTGCACCGCGTTATTGAACGTCATTACAGAAGGGGCGCGCGTGTGTACGTGTTTATTTCTTAAGAGTAATTATCTCCGCGGGACTGTGCATCGTTAGGCGACTCGTAGAGATCGAAGATAAATATATTAAACGGTGAGAAGATAGAGGGGCCGGGACCCGGCGCGATACCTTCCCCCCACCGTGGCTGTTTCGTTAGCGCGGGGCCACCGGTGATTATTAAATGGATAAATTCGATGGGAACGAAAAAAAGGCTGGTGGGGAGGAGGGGACGACCTGGCAATCGGTTTCGTATTGAATTCCATTTCACCGGGGGCCCTCGATCGCCGCCGCGCCGAGTCACCCTGTAGATGGTAATATCGCGGCCAGCAATATAAGAGTCCGCCAGCAACACGCGCGGCTATCGCGAGGTATCTCAAGACTCGAGTACCAAAACGTGTTCCTACCCAAATAAAGGCCACGGAGCCAACGGCGCGAGATATGATAAAAATAACGAATGTTATTGCTAACTGCTAACGAGTCAAAGTACCGAGCGTGGGTATCGGCCGCTCGATAAAAACCTCCTGGCCCACGGAATTCATTTATTGTTCGTCGTTTTTCTTTTTTCTTTTTTTTTGTTTTCGTTTTTGTTTTTGTTTCCGTTCTTTCTTCGGCCCCGTCTACCATCGTCGCGGCCCGTCGGACCCATTATCGCAAATTTCCGTTTCGCTGACGCCACTCGTCAATTAAGGCGAGCCCCGCACCCTGCGCGACCCGCGCACCTGCTGCGTTTTTATTCGATCGGACGCGCTCCGATTTATCGGGGCGGACCCGCCAAATTTCTTGCTCGCACTTCGACAATACGCACATGCATATATGCATGTACTTTTCATTAGTTCGTTAAACGTTTGTACGATCGTACAACTTTGCATGAATAGTGTGAGAATGAATGAATGAATGAGAGAGTGCGTGGTACAAGCGGTTACACGAGAGATTTGGAAGTGAGTGATAAGCGTAAAAGAAAAACGTCAGAGAGTTGATGAGCGAACGTAAAATTGTAGTTGAGATAATACAGATTGAGTTAATTGATTTAAAGCCACGATTCCTACAATTTTTGGGGCTCGTCTGGGATAATTGTAGAATTTGAGAGTGTGGGATTGGGGATGAATGAATGAATGAGTGTGAGCGATGCGAGTTACACGAGTGATTTGGAAATGAGTGATAAGCGTAAAAGAAAAACGTCAGAGAGTTGATGAGCGAATGTAAAATTGTAGTTGAGATAATACAGATTGAGTTAATTGGTTTAAAGCCACGATTCCTACAATTCTGGGGGCTCGTCTGGGATAATTGTAGAATTTGAGAGTGTGGGAATGGGGATGAATGAATGATTGAGTGTGAGCGATGCGAGTTACACGAGTGATTTGGAAATGAGTGATAAGCGTAAAAGAAAAACGTCAGAGAGTTGATGAGCGAACGTAAAAATGGATTGCAATGGAGAAAAGTGTAGATTGAATTCACTCGTTTAAAAACACGATTCAGAAACAAAACACAACAAGAATGCGAGGTTGAGTCGAGTAATTAATTCGGAGAAGTCGACGTCATGTCGCGAGGTACGCATTGTTGTACACAATGTTCGTCGCTCCGAATTATAAACAAACGCGAGGATCGACGACTTCGAGTCGCGAAAGGAAACGAAGTCGTATTCGTGAAATTTCGTAAGCCTAATCGCAATCAGTCAGCGGGTCGCGTTCGTACGCACAGGTAGTCGCGGTTTGTTTCTAGTTTCTGTAACGCGTCTTTGTTCGCATCGGTCGACGTCATCGTCCACGCTTCGCGTCGCATTTCGTTACTTTCGGTTTTCCGTGTTACTTTACAGTTAATCGCGTAGCTTCTAATCATAGTGAAGTGCGAACAGTGAAATGTGCGAGTACCTGCGTGGGTGCGGATGCAGTAGGAGGACACACGGCGTGGAACAGCACGAAAAGGCGCATTCCAGTTTTCGCGTCGCAAAAATGAGCGACATTTCACGTGCATAACAAACCAGTGAGTCTTTATCTTAAGATAGCGTAGATGCGTAGGCAGATCCGCGAGATTTAACGCGGAAAATGTAATGTATGATGTTCATTGAATTTCTATGGAAGCGTTCGTAATTCAATTACCTTTTCGTTCCAATGGAAACAAAAGGCAATCTCTATAAGCGAAACAATGAGTTTAATTAATGACTACAACCTCGCCTCCGTATTAATATATGTATCTATAGTACATATTAATGTCGATTCTCCTTGCAAGCGTTACGTTTCAATTGTATTGAAAAATAGCGTGCCTGCGCATTCATTCGCGTTCATTGCACGTTCATCTCGCGTGTGTGCACCCCCGTTCGAAAATATTAACGAAACGCTCAAACGTGATCGTGTGTTACGTTCGACATTAATTCCGTGGAAGCTGACACGAAAAACAGTGGTATGGCGCGGCACAAAGCCACCGTGAGATTCAGGTGCATCACTATTTATCGTAACGAGGTATCTACGGAACGGTCGATTTATGACGAGTATCAATTAGTCCTCGAACGGGACGCGGCGCAATTATCAAGCTCGTTGTTCTGGAAATCAACGTCG
Organism: Xylocopa violacea; assembly: GCA_963969225.1. Taxonomy (NCBI): domain Eukaryota; kingdom Metazoa; phylum Arthropoda; class Insecta; order Hymenoptera; family Apidae; genus Xylocopa; species Xylocopa violacea. Next base: position 7,877,752 of record CAXAJV010000020.1, on the reverse strand, counting down.
TTTGCGTTAACCGAGATATATTCCGCAAACATTTCCTGCCCATTACAGGATAATTAATATGCAACAGGGCCGCTTTGTAGGATATCGGCTGCGCGGAGCATTAAATTACACCGACGCTTTCCCGGTTTCCAGAGGACACGCGTCCAAATTGCCGCGAAACGTACATGCCGTTTCTTCGGGATTAAATCGAGTCAGCCTCTGCAGCAAGCGTTGAACGGCAGTTGTCTAGCTTCGCTAGACAAACGCGTCAACTTGAATCGAGACCCTTTTCGCTGGATGTCAATTATCGCCTGGTTGATGCGTGGCTTCCGCGTAATCGCGTGGAGTCGCGCGCGGCACGTGCTTCCGCCTCGTCGTACAGGTGTTCGTCGGTCGGGAAATGCTCGCGAGGGTGACTGGGGACTCGAGTCGCTTCATGAATTCGGGAATAATAACTGGCTGGGACGCGGGTTTACGGTCGACCCGCAAAGCAAACAGTCGCACGACGTAACACTCGCGCGCGGCGCTCTGTTTGCACGCCGTCAGCTCCCTCGTTCTACCGCTCGCCTCCGTCGTGTTAACGCAACACGCGAAGCTCATAGCGAGCTGTACACACGATGGTCGCACGGCTCACAGTTGCTGGGCTTGGGCAAACTTTCCTTCTGTCCCAGGGACGTAGCGAACCGCGAGCCCCGCCGAGTCGAGTGCAAATTAAACGCGCCTTCCGGACATCGATTCACGGTCAGCGGCTATTCCGAGGCCATCGATCGCGTACAAGTTCTGCGAATTCGAGTCGATGTTGTTTCCTCCCGTTTTGTGGAAAATATTCTATGCGAACTGTTTGTCGTATTAAAGAAACCTTAGCGATTTCAGTACGCGACCTGTCCTCGTCGAACGCCAGCCTCTGAATTTCCAGCCACTTTCGTTGCATCCAAATAAAAGACAGACGATAAATAAATGAATTCTTTAGACAAAACTCGACCAAACTTGGACGAAACAGAAAATAAAAGCTTCCTCGTTCCTCGAGTTCGAATCCAAAGCTGGCAGTAAAAGCGTAGCTCGACCACTCCAGCAGTAGCAGCATCATCCCTCTCATTTGCATACACCCCGATCGCGAGCGCCGCGCGCAGCGACGCGGCAAGGTTATTGGTTTTCGCGTGGCTCGCGCGGCGAACGAGCTCCCCTGGAAATGATTACCAATCTCTGACGGTGGCGGGTAGACATTAGTAACCGATAGATAGGCCGCACGAAGAAGGCACCGGGGTTAAATTAACTTCCCCGGCGGAGGGAGCGAGGCCGGGAAACTGAAACGGTCGAGGGGCGTGCAGAGGTGGTAGCAAGTAGGTATTAGCGGAGATTAATCGAACGGCAGGCCCCGTACTCCACATCCACAGGTGCGCGCGAGTCGACGGTGCGAGGCCGCGGCACGGCGAGGCAGAAGGCGGAAGGAAGGAAGGAAGGAAGGTGGCTGAGACTTAAGTGGCGAGAATGAGAGAACATAGGGCGCTCGTGATTAGTTACATACTTAGTTACTCGCTGGAGGTACCAAAGTGGAAACTGTCCCTTCCAGAGGATCCTGGGAAGGAGCGACATCGTCGGGGGACCACTATCTCCAGTCCGCCTCGTCGGAGAGGCTCTCTTCTCTTTTCCCTTGCCTCTGCCCTTTCGAATTGCCTGAAAATGCGTTCATCGTTTCGGCTCCATGGATTGCCACGTGAAATTAGATTCTTCCGGCGAACGAGCCCGTTAACCGAAAATGAATTCCCCAATTCGGGGTCTATATTGTAATTTAACAGCGAAACGGAAAAATAGCGATCCAGCTGAATTTATGAATCGCTAAGTACGAGGTAGAACGGTGGAACGCGTTGATGAGAGGGGGATCGTTGACGTTTTATTCCCCTTTATCGACGCGTCGATAATAGACGCAATCAGCGAATGGAGACTGGTACGATTACTGTAAAAAGTACGGCGATTATAATCTCGTGCACGCGGAAAATTTACGAGCGCCGAATCGCCCCACTCGGATGACCGTCCCTATCACCCAGTTAAACTCTTATCCCGTGATTTTATACACTATTCGCGACATCGCGGAATCACCTATCGCAGGCGTTTCGAAATTATCTCCGGCGAGAGAAGAGGGATCGTTAAATCCGTTGGCTTTATATTCCCAACATTCCTCGCCCGTTTTTACGCGCCTATGCACGCCAGCGGTGAAATTACCTCGCGAGGAAGTTCATCCGGGCGGAGTAAAGTCCGCTCGTGTGTTTATAGTTCGGCCGTGTCAGTTGCCCGTGAGATACGTACCGTTTTTCATTCGCCAGACACGCACGGCTAACTAAAGGAAACCGTGGTTTGCAGGACGAACCTGACGAGCGCGCGCGCCAGAGAGAGAGTTAGGTACGGGTCCCGTGCGCGAACGAATGGCCCAGACGTAATATTTTAAGGTTCACGCGCAACCGTAACGGCGACTTTTAATCGTCGCGATTGGTCTCGGGCCTGCTTTGCAATTTTCGAAACGAGCCGTGGCGAATTTATGTTCCGCGGTGCAATTCGCCTCGTGCGAAATGAGATCGCTGCGCAGACGGTGCCGGGGCCACTCTCGTGCAACTTCGATCGGACGAAATCGCGCCAGTATTATAGAGACGCGTTTATGGTCGATTAAATAGGTGGTCCGTATCGTGGACCATACATCGATGCTGTTCGCTGGATATTTGAGACACTCATATCGGTACTGCAACACCGGTAATATCGATACGTACCGCAGTAGATATATCACATTAAATAGATGAACTTGATATACATTTTGCAATACTAGGTATTTATGATATAATAAGAGTGATATTATTTGAAAAATGCTATATTATTTCATTCAAATTAATAATGCCAACATATAAATATTTCTCAGCAACCAATCAATGCTGTACAATTGAATGGATGTTAACCCTTCGCACTTTTTCAGCAATTTTCTATTGCTGGTAAAAGTTAGCAATAAAAACTATTGTCAAGTAATTTAAAAATTTCCAATTCGATAGAAAGCTTTGAGGAAACGTGCGTTTCTCAAAAAGTGGAATAAGTTTTAACCTTCGCGATCAGTAATCAATTCCCTCTGAGGCGACATCCGAGTGCAAAGGGTTGATCCAAAGAAAACGAGTTATCTCCGAAAGTTTCTTGATAGAGATCGAAAAAATGAGAACCACTTAGTACTTCCAACCTCGTAGGTTGATCGTAGTCTTCGCGAATGAATGGAACCGAGCTGCCATACCCGCGCGTCGTCCCCGCGGCTCTTTAAAGGGGGTAAAGAATGCACGGTGGAAGACAAGGCAAGGAAATTTTAAGGTCGTTCGTTGTTCCTGGGTTCTTTAAGAGGCCACGTATCGTCCGTTCTACCCGTACCTGATATCCCCGCTGCGCCTCTGCTCTCCGCCCGGATAATCTGCTTTTTACGCGACGCTTAAACGAGCCGATGGAGGCAAAGGTAACGAGTCGTTTTCTTGTCGCGTGAAAAATGCGCGGCTCGTAAAACGCCCCGCGTTTCCCTCGGTGTTTACACGCGGCCCGTCGCTCCTTAACTCATAAAGACGGAACGACGTTTTATTAAGGCCACGGAATAAATGTAACGCAGCCCCCTCGTTTAAACTCTCCCACCGTCGTCGCGGGACGTTTTCGTCGTTCCCGCGGGGTCCCAGACGGAGATTATTCGGTACGCGACGATTATTTATAAGATACTACTTACTTAGCGCGGATCGAAGTTCGCAGTTTCGGCTTAAGCAGATCCCCGTTTGAATATATTATGACTTTTCCTCGAAGCCAGCGGATTTAGGCTATCTAGAGCGGCGAACCGAAGGGAGATTGAACTTTCCTCGTAGTTCTTGCCCGTAAGAATAGAGCGAACGATAAAGAACGTATCCTTCCGCGAGATAGTGCGGATAACGCGTGCTCGCTTCCGCATAAACCATTGCTCATAAACATACGAACAGTTTGCTCGATTTATAGCTGACACAACCAGATTTATAATATAATAATACCGCGTGAATGGTTATTGAAGTAGATTAATGATACACTCACGATCGACAGTAGCACTTAACACTTTTTTTTAAAACGAAAAGAATGTTCAAACTAACGAAACGCTTGTCCATCGTGAACGCCAACTTTATCACAGCATGCGAACGCTTAAGAATCAATCGCAATCGAATTATACGACTGCACAGCAACACGATGGATTGAATCACTGCGGATTCCTTTATCAGCAATCTTGGAACGAAATCGCGCGCTCTGAAAACCGAGCCAGCGCCTTTGGGCACCTTTGAACGCCGCTCGCGGCGTACGTGCGGAAGGGCCGCGTTAAAATCAATTTTTCATCGGGCCAAGATGAAATCGTAATTTTATTAGCCGCGCGTAAATTCGTGCCCGCTTAAAACGCTCCCTTATGGCCGAGTTACGGGCGGGTGAGAGTACCTAGCGCGCGCGCGCGCACCCGCCACGCTCGACGGGGTGAAAGAGATAGGGAGGGAAACGATTCATAGCTTTTTAATGTCGAGCCCTGCGTCGAGATAAGCGCTGGGTGGGAAAAGGACGAGCCGTGGGCCGATGGGCGGAGGGACGAGCGCGGAACGAGCGCTGGGCGGAAGAGGGTGGCGAGAAGGGTGCGCGCACACAGCCGAAAACGCTAACCGGTGAATTCCATGCATTTAAAATGTTTCATTAGAAACCGTCTAATAAATATTGACCCCCTTTTTAACTCGGTTTAAAAGTCCATTCGGCAAGTAGGCGATCCTGAATACGGATCACCGGGAAGTGGCGCGAGGGAGAAAGGGGTGGAGGCCAGCGGGGCCAGGTTCGCATTGTAGCAGAACTCTCGCTGACGGTACCTGCGCTTGTAACAAGATCTGATTTATATAGACACTGTCGAAAATTGGTTTCATCCCCGGACTATCTCCTGGGTGGCATCCGCGGAGCATCGGCTCGACGACATGCTCGTTTGGTGCACCATAAATACTCCTCTCCCTCGTGTCTGGTCTCGCGGCAGCGGTTCAACCGCGGAACGAACGGAGGTACCGCGGAAATTGATTGTCGTAACTCTCGCATGCGTATAAACCGCCGGCCGACGATAACGATAGTCCCGGTAACTTTGTTGCCGCGGAACGAACTTGTCTTTCACGGTGAACAGGTAGACGCGTAGACGGGCTCGGGGGGCCGTTTACGAAGTTCGTTAGGGACGGCTTGTAAACGTTGAAGGACACTTGAAGCTTTGACGTCTTCTTTATGGAGAAGCGAGCAACGTCTCCCACGATTATAAATTAATGTATCGCGGAAAAATTGTTAGACCCTTTGCGGGAAACTGGCAGAGATTTACAGCGAGTCGTTTGTTGCACTCTTCGAGGAAAGAAGTAGCGGAGAATTATGTTTCGTTCGAAATCAATTTCCTCTTTATTCGGTAGACACCGTTGCTCACTGTCGTCGTATTGGCGTTCATTCTCTTCGAGACAGCTACTTCCCAAGGTACGCGATAAGATGCGCCGCCTTATGAAACTGTCTTACCCGGAAATTTGAACGAGCCGCGTCGATCCCGCGGCATTAACTCGAGCCACCCTCCTCTCGCAGAAGGGATATTAAGTGCCGTATTCGCAGCCGTTGTACGCGATACATCGTGTCGTCGAGACAATGGGCGAACGCGGCCCTTTCGCGCAGGACTCCTCCGCTTCCGTGCTTGTAGACCGATGTGACCGGCGTCGTGGAAGTAGTTTTAGGCGAGCACGCGGCGGAGTTTTAATTAGCGTGTCACCGTTGCCGTCTCGCGACCGCTCTTACCTGGTTACGACTTCATTATTGCGTTCTGGTTCGTTGCCGGGTGGAGGGTTGTTTATCGTGCGCGAGCCACGCCGCGGAATTACGAGCACGTTAAGGAGTAAACATTGAAATCTGAAGCACACGTGGCCATCATGCGTGTTGGTAATTGCTCGCACTCGTGAATGAATGGCGGCGTTCCTTTCGCGGCCGTGACGGATTCGCGTAATCCGTGAGACACGGATCGCGTAGTACTTGACAGCTATGCTTAGGTTCGACGCGTGCCAAGTCGTAATCCGTGCGAATTTCCCGATGGACGACCGTAGACGACGCGTGTCGCGACTGAACACTGGATTACCACTGCGGATAGGAAAGGATTCGAATGCGTAATCGTTGTCAGGGTGGGTAAAATGTAAAGAAACTCGAAGCGATGACTTAGCTAAATTTTACTTTCTTTCGTCTTCGATGTCCAATATTACACTCGCGCTCATCGTTTGTTTCTTAGTCGTGGGACGCTTCTTACAAATAACATTCAATTTCTATCGTTCATTCGAAAATGTAAGATATTTGCGAGATTCGTAGAATTAATCAAAAGAACCTTTGGCTGCACCTGATAGTCCCATCGCGAAACAACACAGGCTTCGCACCATCGAATCGATCGGTCCATCGCGATCCGCCGTTCCAGCTGTATGTTTCTCAATAGCAAGCGACGAATTAACACGACCATTCGTCACGGAACCCCTATACACCCGTATACACGGCCGGGGCATTTCGCGAACACCCCATACGTGGCAGGGCCAATAATTCTCAAGGAAGGAATATGATCGAAGGAGATGCGTCTGCGGGCGGTTGTACGCGCGTATTCCCGGGTCGGTGGACCCCTTCGGTGTTGCGTGTGGGTGCGTGCGTGTGCGGGTCGCTTACTCGTAAACGCGAGGGTATTACAGGGCCCCGAAGATGGTAGATGGCCGCGCCGCGGACGAGAGGAACGAAGAAACAAGGGAAAAGGAGAGAGGAAGCATGCAGCCCCGAGGGCCTTAAAGCGGGGGCCGGTTTGCGTGGGCCGTACAGCACCTCCGTTCGCAGTACCATCGTCCTTCTCTCTCTCCCTCTCTCGTTCCTCTCCGCTCTTTCTTCGACGAAATTTTCTTCCCTTCTCCTCTCCCTTCCCCACCTCTCTGCCTCTGTTTCTCGCGAGCCACGAAGTAGACACGTTCGCGTACTTTGTCCTCCCGTCCCGCGTCCCTCGGTACCGTTCCTCTCATTCATCACCTTCCCTCCGGAACCCCTTGCTCTCTTTCCACGAACCCTTCTTCCGCGACCCACCACCCCGCGCCGTTACGCCTCGGTCCTTCTCTCGCCCGTATACGCTACTTACCGTCATAAACCCATGCTCGGTCAATATTTCAACCCGGCAGCGGTGATTTCGCGGACGCGCCGGCCCTTGCGCACACGTGTGCACGCGCGAGCGTACAGGGTCGCAAGCTCGTACGCGCGCGCGGAACGCCGGGGTACGGAACGCTGCTCGCCCCCTTTCCTCGGGAGAGGTGCCTTCCAATTTTATTACCCACCGTGGTACGATCTCGATAATGAAATACTTCGGGGAGCATTTCGGCCCCCGAGTGAACTCCATTCGACTATAATCGAGATAAGAGCCGGTGCGCGCGTACCCCCAGAACGGATACGCGCCGCGTATTCGCGGGCCCAAGCACGATCGAGGAACGTGGTCGAACCCCCGGGTTACAACACAGGGATTCTTGCCCGCTTTTTTCCTTCCCTTTTGTTTCCGAACGTTCTCCGTTTCCTCTCCGCTCCTCGTTTCTTTTCTTTCTTTTTTCTTCCTCAGCCCCGCCGCTCTCCTCCACGCCGTTTTATTTTCATTTCGTGCCGAAGCGCGTCGCGGTTTCCGACGGTTCCACGAAGTTCGCGTAACGGCCGGCGTTTTACTCGTAGACGAAAATTTCAACGAACTCCACCCCCGCGCGAGTTCCGCGAGCGATGGCAGACGGCGGGCCGTCGAAATTCTCTTCCGACTCGCGCCGCTTTTGTGTCTTACGGACAATGTATGAATATTTAATGCCCCCGCGCCTGCTCCCGCGCTTCTGTTGCCATCGCCGCCGCCGCGCTTTTCTTCGGAATTAGAGGAGAGCACCCAGACCATGAAACGAGAGGCACCGGCCGGTATAAATTGCGAAACGCGGACGGAACGTCTGGGCGTCGGCGGAAACAATGAAACGGTGGCGCTCACGGGACCGTGGGCCTCGATGCGTGTTGCATTTCGGGGCAGCGGCCGGTCGTTAAAAGCTCGTCGAAACTCGTTTAATTATTTTCACGCTGCTTCGGTTAGCTCCTTGTTAGGTTCCGTCCGTAGGTCCGATGGGGGATGATGCCGGGGAAAACTCATTACAGGCTTCCCAGTTTTGAGAAGTACCGCCCCTGTTAGCGATTAAAAAAAAAAAAAAGAGAGAGAGAAACAGAAGGGAAAAAAACTCGCGCTGTCCGTCGACGAGAGCAACGCCTGTATCGGGACAGATAATAATCACGGCTGGCCCGCCACGCTGCTGGAGGTTCGTTAACGTCTCGTTATTACCCGGGCGAGCTCATTTTTTAACGCGCGCCACGGTTCTACCGCTCGTTGACAGGGTCGCTTTGCATACCTTGGATTCTCTGTGCCAGCGCGGACTCGATACTCGCGTGAAAACGATCTCCGCGACTCGGAACGGTCGCGGCGAACCCCGTCTCCGGGGTCCGGCCAATCAAACTTCGTAATTACATTTCCATAATAGGTGTCGCGGGGTCAGCGGTGTTGCACTTTTTGCTAGCTAAGCAACGCGTGCGCCCGCGCTTTGTTCGTTCGCTTCGCATTCGCCTGTTGTGTAACAGACGCCAGGCGTCTGGAGAAATGAACAAAATGTGGAATCGCGGGGAATTAGTTTCGCTCGTTTCAAGCGTGCATTCAAACACGCGACTGTGACTATGCGAGCGTGCTCAAAAATCAAATGCTAATTGATTCAGGGGTAGAGGAGATAACGCAAAAGGTTCGCGACGACCTCGAGTGCAGACACTCTTACGATTTCTCGCAAAATTATGTCCAGTTCGCCCTCTTCGTTTCCAAATTACGATCCTTGTGCCGCAAACAAGAGTTCTCCTGCTGTGCTCGACGCTGGCCACGTTTAAACGGTCCTCCTTGCGCGAAATCGCTCGACCCGGGTCAGGAGTTACGAACGTTCCCGGACACAATAAAGACCGGCTATCACAACGCGTGTAGGATTTATTCGCTGGTGAGACGGGCGCCGCGTTAACTGGCCCTTTAGAAGCACCTTGAATGCGCGATCACGTCGAGTACAGGCGTTCATTGAAACTGACCCGGTCACAAATTAACGGAGAAGCATCTCTCTTTCTTGGTAGAACCGTCCCTTCTCAACCCTCGCTCAAGCAACGGCGGCGAGGCAAATTATTGATCGCCAAACGAACGGGTTAATTGCCACGAACGCAACGAATCGATGCGGTTCAAATGTCGCAGCTTTCTTATTGACGATTAAATCAGTTAGTCCCAAGCTCTCTGCTCTGTTCGTACTCCACGTTTGCTTGTTTAACTGAAATTTTAATGAATGTCCCGCTAATTGAACTGCTTGTTATCGTGGGAAAAATCAGCGGATTTCTCTTTCCGCGATCGGATCCAGTTGCACGAACTGTTCCACCGCACTTATAACTTGCGCATTTATTTTGCCAGCATTGTTACGCTCGGCTAGGTTACGATTTCAGGCCAGCGTTATCCTAAGTTAATACGCCACGTGTGTTTCGCGCTGTCGTTCCTGGCGGCAGTAAACACGGGGTCTTAGTTGGACAGCGTCGGTATCGATGAAATTCTATGGACGATCGGGGCTCAGGGAAGCGTCGAAGCGACTACGAAATGTCATTACGGTGAAATCACAGCGCGGACAATGGAAGGAGGTTCGAGTTCGAGCGGCGGAGGCGAAAAATATCGTTTACCAGAGTTGCATAAGCTCCCCTTGTCACTTTCACCGTCGCTTTCGCTCCCGTTTCTCTAGCATTAAAATAATTCCGTCCGACAGTGGCATAACGTATGGACACGTGGAACCGCGAGGGGGAGAAAAAGTGGTTCAGATGTTCTCTTTAGAGAAATTACAGTAATGGTATCGGGTGGATGCTGAAATCGAGAAAGTTTCACGCTCCGTGCTTTAATCCGCTAAACCAGAGCTACGCGCGTGGGAGAGACGAACATAATCGAGTCCCTTACGGACAATCTTATGTGAATTTTAATCAATAAATTAGTATCACGACATTTTTACTCTGGCTTCGAAATGTAATCTTGTATCTCGCAATTCCATTCAAGATAAATTCAACGTTACTTCTCCCCTTCTCTATTTTCCTTTTTCCATTAAATAAGTCGTAAACAAGAAGTTTATATCGTGGGATTGAATGGTTTTGACGAAAACAAACGTAATTCTAATTGAGTGCACCGCTGCATTTCTTCAACTATCTCTCTTGCTTCAAACACACATTCTTACATACATTCACTCATCAAACATTCTCGACTCTTTTTCCCAGCTTTCCATTCATTGTTTCCCAGGCACTCACATACACATACACGCATTTGGAATATTCTCCAATAATCCATATTCTCGAATATTCACGATTACATCCTAGTTTTCCACATACCCAATCGCACGCAATAAAATAACTCACACCCTACAACATCAATCATAGCTGAACATTTCAGTGCCAAATAGCGACTAGAACAAGAAGAGCGCCAGAAGAGCAAAATGCTATCCTACCACTTGCAAGTAGAATAAGACTTCGCGACGCGACGCGACTTCAAGTAGTGCACGATCGTACTGAACGTGCGCGGTTCGTCAACCATCTTAGCCAGAGTTTCGCGTACCCGTGCAACTGGGGGTCGTGAGATTCGTACGGGCCAGGACGTTCCGTTATAAGCAAATGTGCGGCGGCGAGGGTGAGCGCGCACGGCTTAGTACGAAATGATAGGATGCCCGACGAAAGAGCGGCCGGCCACGGAGAGCTTCTCTCTGCCGGCTATCTCGAATAACTATGGAAATCACTACGAGCCTCGGTTCTCACACCGACTCGTCCTGTTCCTTCCTCTGTCGGGCACAATCCGTATCCTCTCTCGCGTTCGAAGGCGCGAACGATCGGCGAAGGTGTCGGTGCCCCTTTTCTCCATCCTCGTTTTTCGTACGGCACGTTACACACATACGCAAGCGCGGCGTAACGCGTGCACGTGAGAAAGCACACGCGAGAAACCGTCGAACAGTCCCGCACCGTTTCGTTTCATCGTCGGATCGTTGCCCGGCCACCCGATTCGATCCCTTCGTCTCCCTCCTTCCCTCTCTCTCTCTCTCTCATCCACGTACCCGGCCACTTTTCTCACCGTGAAATTATCACTTCCTCGTTTACGTTCTGCACGCGTGAACATCGACGAGCCCGTCTGTAAACACGCTTCTCGTCCGCGATCCGAGGTTTTCGAGCCGCGCGGGTTCGAAGGGTATCGATGATCGAGCGGCGCCGCGCCGCGGAAC